>CM055117.1:499215048-500650569 GCA_029206835.1 Rana muscosa
GCTTCAGGTGTTTATTTTGCAGGGAGCACACTCCGCCCACTGTAAGTGCTGCAAATGCCTGTTAGTGTAACACACCAGGAAAACACAGCAATACGGGCTAGCTTCAGGTGTATATTTAGCAGGAAGCACACTCCGCCCGCTGTAAGTGCTGCAAATGCCTGTTAGTGTAACACACCAGGAAAACACAGCAATACAGGCTAGCTTCAGGTATATAATGTGCAGGAGGCACACTCCGCCCGCTGTAAGTGCTGCAAATGCCTGTTAGTGTAACACACCAGGAAAACACAGCAATACAGGCTAGCTTCAGGTGTATATTTAGCAGGAAGCACACTCCGCCCGCTGTAAGTGCTGCAAATGCCTGTTAGTGTAACACACTAGACATGTGCATTCGTTTTCGTCCGAATGCATTTTCGTCCGAATTTCAGCTATTTTCGTTATCGTTTTAACAAACGAAAACGAAAGCACAGAATCCGAAAACCGAAAGATCCGACAAAAACAAATGCTTTATTTTCGTTTTCGTTGCTACAACAGTTCGATATAGATAGGAGATTTGACATGACGCTGACAATAACAATCTGTGTCTATCGAACCTGTGGTCGAATGTGCCTAACCTTAACTCTATTAGTCCAAGATTATTCTACATAGGAGAGAAAAGACTCAACATTATAGAGAGAAAAGATTCGACATAGGAGAGAAAGATTCGACATAGGAGAGAAAAGATTCGACATAGGAGAGAAAAGATTCGACATAGGAGAGAAAAGATTCGACATTATAGAGAGAAAAGATTCGACATAGGAGAGAAAAGATTCGACATAGGAGAGAAAAGATTCGACATAGGAGAGAAAAGATTTGTTATTATAGAGAGAAAAGATTCGACATAGGAGAGAAAAGATCACTGCTGGAATTGGGTGGGGGAAGTAAAATATAAATAAAGTTGATGATGAATGTTATTGGCTGATTGTAATCAAAGAGGAGGAGCAGTAAAATAGCTAGAATGACGAAGATTCGACAAAGCATCAAAAGTTAGAAGATTCGACGGTGCAGCAAAACTGTACGACGCTGCAATCGTACATTTCCGGTCAAATGCATCCGCCCATAGGCTATAGAAGAATTCTAATGTTGGTTGACTAGTAATAGTAATGAATAAATATAATTATTACTAGTCATACAACATTAGAATTCTTCTATAGCTTGTGGGCGGAACATTCGACCGGAAATGTATGATTGCAGCGTCGTACAGTTTCACTGCTCCGTCAAATCTTCTTTGAACATTCGACAGACACCATAAGCCTTCAATGACAGATTCGACCTTAATTAATTCAGATTTTCGGACGAATGCAATTTCTAACGAAAAACGAAATAAATAAAAACGAATTTCGGGAGTAACTAAATAAATTTATTTTTCGGACGAAAACGAAATTCCGAAACGAAATATTTCAGTGTGCACATGTCTATAACACACCAGGAAAACACAGCAATACGGGCTAGCTTCAGGTGTATACTGTGCAGGAGGCTTAGCAACAATGACACTGACACTGTCCCCTGCCTATCCTTCTCTCTCCCTGCACGCAAGGTTTATCAAAGAATATGACACTGACACTCTCCCTGCCTATCCTTCTCTCTCCCTGCACACAAGGTTTGGCGAAGAATATGACACTGACACTGTCCCCTGCCTATCCTTCTCTCTCCCTGCACACAAGTTTTAGCAAAGAATATGACACTGACACTCTCCCTGCCTATCCTTCTCTCTCCCTACACACAAGAATAGCACAAAGAATAGCACAATGACACTGTCCCTGCCTATCCTTCTCTTTCCCTGCGCCTGAACACACTACACAAGTCCAACACTGTCCAAACACATTGGGGTTGATTTACTAAAGGCAAATAGACTGTTCACTTTGCAAGGGAATTTGCACTTTGCAAGAGAATTTTCCCCAGAGCTCAGTGAATGAGATGAAGCTCAGGTTACTTTCATCATCCCATCATGTGCAAGCAAAAAAAAATTTTATTTTTATTTTCCTAGTACGTGATTGGGTATTCTTTCCACACTTAAATTCTTTACATCTTCGATAAGCTTTGGGGCAATTTTTTCCTTGCAAATTGCAACTTCCCTTCAAAGTGAACATTCTAGTTGCCTTTAGCAAATCAACCCCATAGAGGAGGCAATTTACAATGTCCTTTTGCTTCAGTTCACACCAATGCAACACGGGACATGTTGCGATTTTGTGCAGTGTGTTCTGATGAGTTGTACCACGTCACAATGCATTACAATGCATCACTAATGCATTGAATTAACCACTTAAGCCCCGGACCAATATGCAGCTAAAGGACCAGGCCCCTTTTTGCGATTCTGCACTGCGTCGCTTTAACTGACAATTGCGCGGTCGTGCGACGTGGCTCCCAAACAAAATTAATGTCCTTTTTTTCCCACAAATAGAGATTTCTTTTGGTGGTATTTGATTACCTCTGCGGTTTTTATTTTTTGTGCTATAAACAAAAATAGAGCAACAATTTTGAAAAAAATGCAATATTTTTTACTTTTTGCTATAATAAATATCCCCCAAAAATATATAAAAAAGTTTTTTCCTCAGTTTAGGCCGATACATATTCTTTTACATATTTTTGGTAAAAAAAATCGCAATCAGCGTTTAGTGATTGGATTGCGCAAAAGTTATAGCGTTTACAAAATAGGGGGTCGTTTTATGGCATTTTCATTTATTTTATTTTTTTACTAGTAATGGCGACGATCAGTGAATTTTTTTGTGACTGTGACATTATGGCGGACACATCGGACACTTTTGACACATTTTTGGGACCATTGCCATTTTCACAGCGATCAGTGCTATAAAAATGCACTGGTTACTGTGAAAATGTCACCGGCAGTGAAGGGGTTAACCACTAGGTGGCGCTGTAGGGGTTAAGTGTACCCTAAGAAGTGATTCTTACTGATGGGGGCGTGGCTACATGTTACACATCACTGATCGTCTGTTCCGATGACAGGGAACAGACGATCACCGACATGCCACGGAGAAGAACGGGGAAAGGTTTGTTTACACTTACCTCTCCCCGTTCTTCAGCTCTGTGACCCGATCGCGGGACACCGGCGGCGATCGGGTCTGCGGGTCCCGCGGGCGCAGTCACGGAGCTCAGGACCAGGTCGCGAGCACGCGCGCGTGACCCATGGCTGGGTTCTTAAAGGGCAACGTACCTGTACGTTGATGTGCCCAGCCATGCCATTCTGCTGACGTATATCGGCGTGAGGCAGTCCTTAAGTGGTTAAACAGACTTTTTTCCTTCTTCTTCTTCTTCTCTCTCAATCATTCTTTTCTACCTTTCTTTCCACTTTCTACCATCTGGACTTAACCAGGGCGCTACTTGGTTAAGGAAAATATAATAAAAGGAGAAAACGGTGTTGCTTCCTATTGCTCATAAAGTAATTTCACTATACCATTATACAATTTAATGACACTACAACACAGCAGTATTTCTAACGACAAATCTTGTTAGCCATGTGATTAGCAAGTTTCATATTGAATTTTATGTCATAGTTGTGAACTGTTGACATGTGGAATTGTAACGCTGTTTCTGAGAAAAGAAAGAATTTATAAAAAACAAACAAACACAAAAAAAACCCACAGACCTTTAAAATAAGAGCAAGTACTGTGATGTGTTTCAACAATGCTCGCAACACATGGCAGTGCACGTGCACTGCGCCCACTGGTGTGAATAAGCTCTAACACTTTCTTGCTTAAAATGTAAAGGATTCACACTTAAATCACACATTTCAAGCAACGCTAAATATATCATTAATATTACACCTTACATAAAGTGGTGAACTCTGCAGTGCAATATTACTGTTTAACTCACATGTAATGAGAAATATTAATTGTAAAACTCAACCCATTTTTTGTTTCCATACCTCCCAACTTTCTAAGATAAGAAGGGGCAACTTTAACACAGAGTATGTACAAACAGAGTATATACACACATTGGCTTAACAAAATAACAATTGCTATGTTGCTATAAGGTTTAGTGCAGTCAGGGCCAGTGTTAGACTATTTTTGCACCCTAGCCAAGACCAGCTATTTGCACCCCCCCCCAACTCTTTGCCAACGTGGAGACTGACTGGGGAGCTAAGAGGAAGTGATGTAGCGTGCACGGCTTGGACAACACCTCATTGGCTGGATAACTCTTCTTCATGGATTGGCTGAAGTTTGAAGGAGACTGCTTTGGAACAGGGCAGCCATCAGATATTTTGGGGTCCTTTACACAATTTTAGGCTGGGCTCCCCAGGCCTGACCCATTACATCAGAGTTTGTGTTAAAAAGGACTTTGTTTGTTTTACTCTATTTTTTTCAATTTCATTGTTTTTTTTGTTTTTTTTGTGTTAGCCACCTACTTATTTTGTGTATTTGATCACTTGGTTGTAGGGTGATATATTTATAATTTTTTTTTTTTTTTTTTTGGTATTTCACTTGATGTTTCACATGTTTTTATTTTTCACTTCACTTATTGGTTTATTATTTTTTATTAGAGCTGCTTTTTGGTTTATATTTTGATGGACTAGTATCACAGTTGTAGAGTGCCTGCTTGTTAGATTAATGACCTAGCGTGTCGTTATATAAATTTTTATTACCTTGTTTTCATGTTGATAAGAATAAGGGCCTCATCCCCACATCCCTGGCCCAGTGGATGTGGGAGTCTGTGGTGGAGGCTTTTCAGAATTTTAAAGCCCCCTCGTTACTCATTCATAAAAAAAATGTAAATAGAAAGTAAAAGTCAAACATTGTTCAAAACTGGTTATGTTAAAAAAAAAATGCTTATCCTTTAATGTGAATAAAATGGCAATTACATCAAGTGATGTAAATCCATTGTCAAACATGCTGATATGTTGACACAAACACAACAACCCGTAAGAGATGATTCTCTTTCATGGTTGCTCTCACTGCCAATGACATTTCCCTGGCTGAATGCTGAATGTCAATAAAGTGAAAGGTGATGGTGGCTAACATCATTGGTCAATGAAGAAAAAAAGAGAAAGGTCTAATGTCATCAGTGACACACCTCCATCCCTGTATTGTGCAACAGAAAAAGGAGAATCTCACCCTGGGACTTGGAGTTGAGGTGAGCACCATTATGCCAATAAAAAAATAAACGATAAATACAGTACATATTTATTCCAAAAAGGGAGTACATGCATAGTTGATCATCAATAAAAGCCAATTCACAACAAGTAATAGCATCAATGGTTAAAATAGAAAAATGGTACATGTAAATCAGGTAATCGCGTATCATACAAGCATCAGATAATTCCGACGCGTTTCACGAGTCCCAGCTCGCTCTTCAGGGGTAGATGTGCATGAATTGTACCTGGATTGAAAAAATACATAGTGGGTGTTTGACATAATGATAATAATTTGTTAGGCAAGGGGTAAGAAGGGCCTGATTAGTATGGGCCCTATACTCACCACTAGTGATGAGCCGAACACCCCCGGGTTCGGTTCGCACCAGAACCCGCGAACGGACCGAAAGTTCGAACGAACATTAGAACCCTATTAAATACAATGGATGCGAACGTTCGAATTCTAAAGTGCTAATTATAAAAACTATTATGCATGTTATTGTCCTAAAAAGGGTTTGGGAACCCGGGTTCTGCACCAGGGGACATGTATCAATGCAAAAATAAGTTTTAAAAACGGTCGTTTTCCGGGAGCAGTCATTTTAATGATGCATAAAGTGAAAAAAAAAGTCAAATATTCCTTTAAATATCGTACCTGGGGGGTGTCTAAAGTATGCCTGTGAAGTGCCACGTGTTTCCCGTGTTTAGAACTGTCCCTGCACAAAATGACACTTCTAAAGGAAAAAAAAGCCATTTAAAACTGCTTGCGGCTTTAATGTAATGTCTGGTCCCGGTAATATGGATGAAAATCTTTAAGAAAAATGGCATAGCTACCCCATGACCCCCCCCCTACCCCAGCCCATTACCAGCCCCTTTGGGTCTTGTATGGATATTAAGGGGAACCCCGCACATAAAATAAAAAAGGCCCTATATACTCTGAACAGCCGTATACAGGCGGTGCATACAAGACAGGGACTGTAGGTTTGTTCTTATGTAGAATCTGTTTGTAATTTTGAACAGGTACATTGTTGAAGTGTAGCTCCAGACCAAAAATCTATTTTTAAACTTTTTGGAAAACATAGGTAAGGGTTATCACCCCTGTAACATTTGTTTTGCTGTCTGTGCCCCTGTTCAGAACATTTCACCTCACTTTCCGTCCTAATGACAACTGTTTTTGAAATGTGGTGTTTTTCTTGAAACAAGGATTGCTGATAAAGCATCAGTACAGAGGAGACACCTTTCTCCCATATTTATTCTTACAGGAGAGAATTTTCCTTCCTAGTGGTAGATTTCCTCTCACTTCCTGTTGTCTTCTTGCGTTTGCAAGTAGGAGTCGTTTGTAAGTTGGATGTTTGAAAGTAGGGACCTGCCGTATATACTCTGCAGAAATAGGCCCCTTAGTTGTTGGTGTTGGCACAACACTGTAAGCACTCACAGTTACTCTTGGTTGGTGCTGGAACGCCCTGCTGTCAACTATTATATCAGGAATTTTAATTACATATAATTGTTGAACAGTGGTAGTAAAAATTGGGCCTTTGATGGTGGTGCTGGTGCCACAACACTGTAAGCCCTGACAGTTACTCTTGGTGGGTGCAGCAATGGGCCCTGCTGTGAATTATTAGATCAAGAATTGTAATTACATGCCCCTGTTGAACAGGGGCTGAAAAATTGGGCCTTAGGCACTGGTGGCACAACACTGCAACCCTTCACAGATACTGTACTTGGAGCACAGCAATGAGCCCTGTTGCAAAGTATTGCTTCAAAAATTGTAATGACACGCCCCTGTTAAACAGGGGCTGAAAAATTGGGCCTTAGGCACTGGTGGCACAACACTGCAACTCCTCACAGATACTGTACTTGGAGCACAGCAATGAGCCCTGTTGCAAAGTATTGCTTCAAAAATTGTAATTACACGCCCCTGTTAAACAGGGGCTGAAAAATTGGGCGTTAGGCACTGGTGGCGGCACCCATAAACAAAAATGATCTTCCAAGCTATCATCATCAATCGTATCATTGAGGACTCGGAGGAGGAGGATAGCCAGTCAACATAACAGCACAGGCACTCAGCATCAGCATCAGTCTTGAAGGGATGTGACATTTTAAAATCAATTAGTCTGTTATATCAGCATCAGGTGTGTGGTAGCTGGTGGTGATCCAAGACTGGTTCATCTTGATGAAAGTCAGTCGATCAACCGAGTCGGTGGACAGGCGCACCCTGTGATCCGTGACAAATCCTCCAGCAGCACTGAATGTGCGTTCCGAAAGAACGCTGGATGCAGGACAGGCCAGTAGCTCAATTGCATACTGTGCAAGCTCTGGCCAGTGATCCATCCTCAAGACCCAGTAAGCCAGAGGATTTTCGGTGGGGAAGGTGTCCAAGTGTGACCTTGCCCCTAGATATTCCTGCACCATGTTTATCAGACGCTGGCGATGGTTGCTGGAACCGATCATACTTTGGGGCTGCGGACTAAAGAATTGTCTGAACGCATCGGTCAGACGGCCACCTTCCCCACCGCTCCTTCTTTGACTGGCCGAAGCCTCAGCAACTCGTTGTCCAGGACCAGGAGTTTGCAACCTCCCAGTCTCTGGGAACGCGTTGCACAGACCTTTCTGCAAGGCCTCCCGGAGTTGTCTCATCCTCTGCTCCCTCTGCGACGGTAACATAAGGTCCGCAACCTTACCCTTGTACCGTGGATCAAGGAGAGTGGCCAGCCAGTAATGGTCCCTCTCCTTGATCCGAAGAATACGAGGATCCTTCCGCAGACTTTGCAGGATCAGGGAGGCCATGCAGCGTAGGTTTGCTGAGGCATTCGCTCCGGAGTCCTCTGGGTCACTAAGGACGACATGATCCGCAGCCACCTCCTCCCAGCCACGTACAAGTCCACTGGTTTCTTGGGACTGTAAATCATCCCTAAAAGACTGCTGCTGATGATGCTGAGTGCCAGCCTCCACCTCCATGCTGACACAATCCTCCTCCTCCTCCTCCTCCTCCTCCTCCTCCTCCTCCTCTTCCTGTGCGATGGGTGGGACAGAAGGAACACTGTCTGGGTAAAGGGGGCCTTGAGAGGCAAGGAAGTCCTCCTCTTCCTGCCTCTGTTCTGCCTCAAGTGCCCTGTCCATTATTCCACGCAGCGTGTGCTCCAACAGGTGGACAAGAGGTACAGTGTCACTGATGCATGCACTGTCACTGCTCACCATCCTCGTGGCCTCCTCAAATGGTGCCAGGACAGTGCATGCATCCCTGATCATGCCCCACTGGCGTGGAGAAAAAAAACCAAGCTCCCCTGACCCTGTCCTGGTGCCGTAGTCGCACAGGTACTCATTGATGGCCCTCTGCTGCGTGTGCAGCCGCTGCAGCATGGCCAACGTTGAGTTCCACCTGGTGGGCATGTCACATATAAGGCGGTTCTTGGGCAGGTTCAACTCCTTTTGCAGCTCAGCCAGGCGAGCACTGGCATTATAAGATCTGCGGAAATGCACACAGACTTTCCTGGCCTGCCTCAGGACATCCTGTAAGCCCGGGTACCTGCCCAAGAAGCGCTGCACCACCAGGTTAAGGACGTGAGCCACACAGGGCACATGGGTCAGTTGTCCCTGTCGGAGGGCGGAGAGGAGGTTGGTGCCATTGTCGCAAACCACCATTCCTGGCTTAAGCTGGCGTGGCGTCAACCACCTCTCGGCCTGGCCCTGCAGAGCAGACAGGACCTCTGCCCCAGTGTGGCTTCTGTCCCCCAAACACACCAGCGCAAGCACGGCATGGCATCTTTTTGCCTGCGTACTTGCGTAGCCCCGTGAACGGCTACGGAGCACCGCTGGTTCATAGGACAAACCACAGGAAGAGGCCATGGAGGAAGAAGAAGAGGAGGGGGTGGAGGAGAGAGGTGTGTCACAACCAGTAGTAGCATTTTGGAGGCGTGGCGGTGGGACAACCTCCAACACTACTGCACCTTGTCCTGAATCCTTCCCAGCTGCCAAAAGAGTGACCCAATGGGCCGTGAAAGAAAGGTAACGTCCCTGTCCATGCCTGCTGGACCATGAGTCAGCGGTAATATGCACCTTACCGCTGACCGCCCTGTCCAGCGAGGCCAAGACATTGCCTTCCACATGCCGGTAGAGAGCCGGAATAGCCTTCCGTGAGAAAAAGTGGCGTTTGGGAACCTGCCACTGAGGAACCGCACATTGCACAAACTCACGGAAGGGGGCCGAGTCTACCAACTGAAAAGGCAGCAGTTGAAGCGCTAGCAATTTAGCCAAGCTAGCATTCAACCGCTGGGCATGTGGATGGCTGGGAGTGAACTTCTTTCGACGGTCCAGCAGCTGGGGCAGGGAAATTTGCCTGCTAGAATCGGACGTCGGTGTACTGCTAGCAGAGTGGGCGCAAGTACTTGGCTGTGACACACCTAATTCTACACCTTCATTCCTCTCAGTGCATGTTTCAGAGAGGACTGAAGTTATAGTGGGGTTGGAGATCCCAGCTGATGCGGTGCAAGGAGAGGTCCGCTTGGTTCTTTGGTGTGGGTCTTTGAGGTAGGCTTGCCAACGAGCTGCATGGCAGGTCAACATATGTCTGGTCAGGCATGTGGTACCCAAGCGGCTGATGTTTTGGCCACGCGATATACGCTTGAGACATATGTTGCAAACAGCAGCTGTGCGATCTGATGCACTAGCCTCAAAAAAGGCCCACACCAAAGAACTTTTTGAATGACGGGCAGAGGCAGCGCCCTGCACAGGCGGAGCTCTGCGGTGTGATTCCGTCGGTGTACTGCCCTTACGCTGGCCACCAAAGGGCATCCTGCCTCGTTGGAGATGTGCCTCCTCCTCATCCTCCTCCTCCTCCTCTCTCCTATTAGGCACCCACGTGGAGTCATTGACCTCATCATCCCCTCCCTCCTCATCACTGGAGCCAATCTGGCAGTATGCTGCAGCTGCTGGAACATGACTGCCAGATTGGTGTCCTTCTTGAGCATCCCCTCTGTCTGCTCTCACGCTACTGCCTTCCTCTAGCTGGGTTTCATCATCAGACCCTTCGAAACGCTGGGCATCCTCCTGGAGCATGTACCCAACACTGTGCTGAAACAGTTCGGGGGACTCCTCAGGAGGAGGACATGGTGGGTCTAGGGAAGGAGTGACTGATGATTTGTCTGACATTGATACCAGGGAAGACGACGCTTTGGCAGCTGCTTTTCCAGTACCCTGAGCCTGGGTGAGAGAGGATGAGGAGGAGGAGGAGGGCTTGGTCATCCACTCTACCAAGTCTTCGGCATGATGTGGCTCAACATGTCCAGCTGCCGAAAAGAAGGACAAGCGTGTCCCATGGCCATGTGCTGATGACAATGCACCGCGTCCACGACCAGCACTGTTGCCCCCAGACACAGAGCCTGCTTGCCCTCTTTTATTGCCTCCTGACTGTCTGCCTCTCCTTGTTTGCCTTCCAGACATTCTAATAGATGGCCTGCAGGGAGATGGGAAAAAAGCAATAAGGGCTACCTTCAGGTGTCCTTCTCTGTCCCTTGAAACAAGGACTTTCACAGTGAAAGAAACTGACACTGTCCCTACCTAGAGTTTTCTGTCCCTAGAATAAATGTTTTTTTTAATCACAATATAGCACAAGGACAATTCACTCAATGTCTCTCCAGGTCCCTGGAAACAAGGACTTGCAGAGTGAAAGAAACTGACACTGTCCCTACCTAGAGTTTTCTGTCCCTAGAAAAAATGTTTTTTTTAAGCACAATATAGCACAAGGACAATTAACTCACTGTCCTTACAGGTCCCTGGAAACAAGGACTTGCAGAGTGAAAGAAAAAAAACACTCTCCCTACCTACAGTTTTCTGTCCCTAGAAAAAATGTTTTTTTTAAGCACAATATAGCACAAGTAAAATTAACTCACTGTCCTTACAGGTCCCTGGAAACAAGGACTTGCAGAGTGAAAGAAAAAAAACACTCTCCCTACCTACAGTTTTCTGTCCCTAGAAAAAATGTTTTTTTTAATCACAATATAGCACAAGGAAAATTAACTCACTGTCCTTACAGGTCCCTGGAAACAAGGACTTGCAGAGTGAAAGAAACTGACACTGTCCCTACCTAGAGTTTTCTGTCCCTAGAATAAATGTTTTTTTTAATCACAATATAGCACAAGGAAAATTAACTCACTGTCCTTACAGGTCCCTGGAAACAAGGACTTGCAGAGTGAAAGAAACTGACACTGTCCCTACCTAGAGTTTTCTGTCCCTAGAATAAATGTTTTTTTTAAGCACAATATAGCACAAGGACAATTAACTCACTGTCCTTACAGGTCCCTGGAAACAAGGACTTGCAGAGTGAAAGAAAAAAAACACTCTCCCTACCTACAGTTTTCTGTCCCTAGAAAAAATGTTTTTTTTAATCACAATATAGCACAAGGAAAATTAACTCACTGTCCTTACAGGTCCCTGGAAACAAGGACTTGCAGAGTGAAAGAAACTGACACTGTCCCTACCTAGAGTTTTCTGTCCCTAGAATAAATGTTTTTTTTAATCACAATATAGCACAAGGAAAATTAACTCACTGTCCTTACAGGTCCCTGGAAACAAGGACTTGCAGAGTGAAAGAAACTGACACTGTCCCTACCTAGAGTTTTCTGTCCCTAGAATAAATGTTTTTTTTAAGCACAATATAGCACAAGGACAATTAACTCACTGTCCTTACAGGTCCCTGGAAACAAGGACTTGCAGAGTGAAAGAAAAAAAACACTCTCCCTACCTACAGTTTTCTGTCCCTAGAAAAAATGTTTTTTTTAATCACAATATAGCACAAGGAAAATTAACTCACTGTCCTTACAGGTCCCTGGAAACAAGGACTTGCAGAGTGAAAGAAAAAAAACACTCTCCCTACCTACAGTTTTCTGTCCCTAGAAAAAATGTTTTTTTTAATCACAATATAGCACAAGGAAAATTAACTCACTGTCCTTACAGGTCCCTGGAAACAAGGACTTGCAGAGTGAAAGAAAAAAAACACTCTCCCTACCTACAGTTTTCTGTCCCTAGAAAAAATGTTTTTTTTAATCACAATATAGCACAAGGAAAATTAACTCACTGTCCTTACAGGTCCCTGGAAACAAGGACTTGCAGAGTGAAAGAAACTGACACTGTCCCTACCTAGAGTTTTCTGTCCCTAGAATAAATGTTTTTTTTAAGCACAATATAGCACAAGGACAATTAACTCACTGTCCTTACAGGTCCCTGGAAACAAGGACTTGCAGAGTGAAAGAAAAAAAAAACTCTCCCTACCTACAGTTTTCTGTCCCTAGAAAAAATGTTTTTTTTAATCACAATATAGCACAAGGAAAATTAACTCACTGTCCTTACAGGTCCCTGGAAACAAGGACTTGCAGAGTGAAAGAAACTGACACTGTCCCTACCTAGAGTTTTCTGTCCCTAGAATAAATGTTTTTTTTAATCACAATATAGCACAAGGAAAATTAACTCACTGTCCTTACAGGTCCCTGGAAACAAGGACTTGCAGAGTGAAAGAAACTGACACTGTCCCTACCTAGAGTTTTCTGTCCCTAGAATAAATGTTTTTTTTAAGCACAATATAGCACAAGGACAATTAACTCACTGTCCTTACAGGTCCCTGGAAACAAGGACTTGCAGAGTGAAAGAAAAAAAACACTCTCCCTACCTACAGTTTTCTGTCCCTAGAAAAAATGTTTTTTTTAATCACAATATAGCACAAGGAAAATTAACTCACTGTCCTTACAGGTCCCTGGAAACAAGGACTTGCAGAGTGAAAGAAACTGACACTGTCCCTACCTAGAGTTTTCTGTCCCTAGAATAAATGTTTTTTTTAAGCACAATATAGCACAAGGACAATTAACTCACTGTCCTTACAGGTCCCTGGAAACAAGGACTTGCAGAGTGAAAAAAAAAAAACACTCTCCCTACCTACAGTTTTCTGTCCCTAGAAAAAATGTTTTTTTTAAGCACAATATAGCACAAGGACAATTAACTCACTGTCCTTACAGGTCCCTGGAAACAAGGACTTGCAGAGTGAAAGAAAAAAAACACTCTCCCTACCTAGAGTTTTCTGTCCCTAGAATAAATGTTTTTTTTAATCACAATATAGCACAAGGAAAATTAACTCACTGTCCTTACAGGTCCCTGGAAACAAGGACTTGCAGAGTGAAAGAAACTGACACTGTCCCTACCTAGAGTTTTCTGTCCCTAGAATAAATGTTTTTTTTAAGCACAATATAGCACAAGGACAATTAACTCACTGTCCTTACAGGTCCCTGGAAACAAGGACTTGCAGAGTGAAAGAAAAAAAACACTCTCCCTACCTACAGTTTTCTGTCCCTAGAAAAAATGTTTTTTTTAATCACAATATAGCACAAGGAAAATTAACTCACTGTCCTTACAGGTCCCTGGAAACAAGGACTTGCAGAGTGAAAGAAACTGACACTGTCCCTACCTAGAGTTTTCTGTCCCTAGAATAAATGTTTTTTTTAAGCACAATATAGCACAAGGACAATTAACTCACTGTCCTTACAGGTCCCTGGAAACAAGGACTTGCAGAGTGAAAGAAAAAAAACACTCTCCCTACCTACAGTTTTCTGTCCCTAGAAAAAATGTTTTTTTTAAGCACAATATAGCACAAGTAAAATTAACTCACTGTCCTTACAGGTCCCTGGAAACAAGGACTTGCAGAGTGAAAGAAAAAAAACACTCTCCCTACCTACAGTTTTCTGTCCCTAGAAAAAATGTTTTTTTTAATCACAATATAGCACAAGGAAAATTAACTCACTGTCCTTACAGGTCCCTGGAAACAAGGACTTGCAGAGTGAAAGAAACTGACACTGTCCCTACCTAGAGTTTTCTGTCCCTAGAATAAATGTTTTTTTTAATCACAATATAGCACAAGGACAATTAACTCACTGTCCTTACAGGTCCCTGGAAACAAGGACTTGCAGAGTGAAAGAAACTGACACTGTCCCTACCTAGAGTTTTCTGTCCCTAGAATAAATGTTTTTTTTAAGCACAATATAGCACAAGGACAATTAACTCACTGTCCTTACAGGTCCCTGGAAACAAGGACTTGCAGAGTGAAAGAAAAAAAACACTCTCCCTACCTACAGTTTTCTGTCCCTAGAAAAAATGTTTTTTTTAATCACAATATAGCACAAGGAAAATTAACTCACTGTCCTTACAGGTCCCTGGAAACAAGGACTTGCAGAGTGAAAGAAACTGACACTGTCCCTACCTAGAGTTTTCTGTCCCTAGAATAAATGTTTTTTTTAATCACAATATAGCACAAGGACAATTAACTCACTGTCCTTACAGGTCCCTGGAAACAAGGACTTGCAGAGTGAAAGAAACTGACACTGTCCCTACCTAGAGTTTTCTGTCCCTAGAATAAATGTTTTTTTTAAGCACAATATAGCACAAGGACAATTAACTCACTGTCCTTACAGGTCCCTGGAAACAAGGACTTGCAGAGTGAAAGAAACTGACACTGTCCCTACCTAGAGTTTTCTGTCCCTAGAATAAATGTTTTTTTTAAGCACAATATAGCACAAGGACAATTAACTCACTGTCCTTACAGGTCCCTGGAAACAAGGACTTGCAGAGTGAAAGAAAAAAAACACTCTCCCTACCTACAGTTTTCTGTCCCTAGAAAAAATGTTTTTTTTAAGCACAATATAGCACAAGTAAAATTAACTCACTGTCCTTACAGGTCCCTGGAAACAAGGACTTGCAGAGTGAAAGAAAAAAAACACTCTCCCTACCTACAGTTTTCTGTCCCTAGAAAAAATGTTTTTTTTAATCACAATATAGCACAAGGAAAATTAACTCACTGTCCTTACAGGTCCCTGGAAACAAGGACTTGCAGAGTGAAAGAAACTGACACTGTCCCTACCTAGAGTTTTCTGTCCCTAGAATAAATGTTTTTTTTAATCACAATATAGCACAAGGACAATTAACTCACTGTCCTTACAGGTCCCTGGAAACAAGGACTTGCAGAGTGAAAGAAACTGACACTGTCCCTACCTAGAGTTTTCTGTCCCTAGAATAAATGTTTTTTTTAAGCACAATATAGCACAAGGACAATTAACTCACTGTCCTTACAGGTCCCTGGAAACAAGGACTTGCAGAGTGAAAGAAAAAAAACACTCTCCCTACCTACAGTTTTCTGTCCCTAGAAAAAATGTTTTTTTTAATCACAATATAGCACAAGGAAAATTAACTCACTGTCCTTACAGGTCCCTGGAAACAAGGACTTGCAGAGTGAAAGAAACTGACACTGTCCCTACCTAGAGTTTTCTGTCCCTAGAATAAATGTTTTTTTTAATCACAATATAGCACAAGGACAATTAACTCACTGTCCTTACAGGTCCCTGGAAACAAGGACTTGCAGAGTGAAAGAAACTGACACTGTCCCTACCTAGAGTTTTCTGTCCCTAGAATAAATGTTTTTTTTAAGCACAATATAGCACAAGGACAATTAACTCACTGTCCTTACAGGTCCCTGGAAACAAGGACTTGCAGAGTGAAAGAAACTGACACTGTCCCTACCTAGAGTTTTCTGTCCCTAGAATAAATGTTTTTTTTAAGCACAATATAGCACAAGGACAATTAACTCACTGTCCTTACAGGTCCCTGGAAACAAGGACTTGCAGAGTGAAAGAAAAAAAACACTCTCCCTACCTACAGTTTTCTGTCCCTAGAAAAAATGTTTTTTTTAATCACAATATAGCACAAGGAAAATTAACTCACTGTCCTTACAGGTCCCTGGAAACAAGGACTTGCAGAGTGAAAGAAACTGACACTGTCCCTACCTAGAGTTTTCTGTCCCTAGAATAAATGTTTTTTTTAATCACAATATAGCACAAGGACAATTAACTCACTGTCCTTACAGGTCCCTGGAAACAAGGACTTGCAGAGTGAAAGAAACTGACACTGTCCCTACCTAGAGTTTTCTGTCCCTAGAATAAATGTTTTTTTTAAGCACAATATAGCACAAGGACAATTAACTCACTGTCCTTACAGGTCCCTGGAAACAAGGACTTGCAGAGTGAAAGAAACTGACACTGTCCCTACCTAGAGTTTTCTGTCCCTAGAATAAATGTTTTTTTTAAGCACAATATAGCACAAGGACAATTAACTCACTGTCCTTACAGGTCCCTGGAAACAAGGACTTGCAGAGTGAAAGAAACTGACACTGTCCCTACCTAGAGTTTTCTGTCCCTAGAATAAATGTTTTTTTAAGCACACTATAGCAGAAGCACAAAACACACTGACACTCTCCCTACCTATCCTTCTCTTTCCCTAAACTAAAGGAATCCAGGTTAAGCAAGAAAGAAATAACAGTCACTGTCCCTGCCTATGCTACTCTATCCCTGCTCCGGAACACACTACACTAGGCCGCCGTGCTGGCGGCCTTTTATAGTGTGGGGCGTGTACTAAACACCCTCAGCAATAATTGGCCACAGGCATCCTGCCTGTGGCCAATCATTGCTCTCCTCGCTGCCGGCGCTGTGATTGGCCAAGCATGCGGGGTCACAGTGCATGCTTGGCCAATCACAGCGCCTGGATGACACTGCGATGGCGTAGTGCATTGTGGGCCGTTCGCGTCACTCGAATTTGGCGCGAACGGCCCAAATCGTTCGATCTTCGTCGAACGATCGAACAGCCAATGTTCGAGTCGAACGTATGTTCGACTCGAACACGAAGCTCATCCCTACTCACCACTACACTTGACCAGACCAGCGGGTGTGCAGCCTCCATACAGCAGCAGCAGGCGTCTCGCCAGGGAGCTGAGGAGGCGCAGCCACATAGGACTCCCCCCGGGAAACGTTGGAGGAGCAGCACTGCACGGATGGGGAGTGTGTGTCCCTAGTAGTTGGGCTGTGTCCATGGTGTATATTGGCTGTAAACACAAGAGTGTATGTCAATACATACTGTCAAATCACACCTTTATACATTTGATTTTAATCCCAGGCATACACCCCCATCCATCTGATGTGTTGCTTCTTGTCAGCGGTGGCATCTTGTTTCGCCATGGGAGCTGCGATGTGTTTCCAAGGGGGATTTCTTGTCCCCTGCTGTCCCCGCCTGCTCCCTTAAGCAGGCGGGGCCACCTACACATCGGCGCCATGTCTGCCCGTCAGCCGCTCGGCGTCCGTGGTCATGTGACGTCATTTTGGCTGAGCGTGTCTTTGCACTTGGATGACCCTTGGGAGTCCCTGCACTTGCGCAACTTCCGATAATGACGGGCGTCCCCGGCGCTCGCACAGCCAATCATCCCCACATGTCGTTGGAGGTGGAGCCTCCCGGGCCCTTCCGGGTATATCTCGGGGACTTAGCACTGCGTGGATCCCTTTTGTGCTTTCCCATCACTCACGAGACACTTGCCTTGGAATCCTCTGTTGTGATTCACCATTCACAGACCTACATACGCTTCCTACTCTGCATGTTTCACCTATGGCTCCTTATGAGCACTCACTTTTAGTTTTTGTCTGACACAACATACTTTGCTTTGAACCCGCACATCATCCCACTTTTACTCCTACTATCTCCATCCTTACCTTATCTTTTTTTCTCTCCTCTCCCTTTACTTTCCTTTTCCTTTCCTCTTCACACATCCTCCACTTTCACTCCTGTCACCCCATGCGCTTTCTCCATCACATTTCCCCATACCTTCCATACCTGCGCCATTTATGGCTCAGGCGCTGTATCCACACACAGATATACTTTGTCATTACTCTCATACTATATTTAATACTCCAAAATATCTGACATACACTCTTGTGTTTACAGCCAATATACACCATGGACACTGCCCAACTACTATGGACACACACTCCCCATCCTTGCAGTGCTGCTCCTCCGACGTTTCCCGGGGGGGAGTCCTATGTGGCTCTGCCTCCTCAGCTCCCTGGCGAGACGCCTGCTGCCGCTGTATGGAGGCTGCACACCCGCTGGTCTGGTCAAGTGTAGTGGTGAGTATAGGGCCCATACTAATCAGGTCCTTCTTACCCCTTACCTAACAAATTATTATCATTAGGTCAAACACCCACTATGTATTTTTTCAATCCAGGTACAATTCATGCACATCTACCCCTGAAGAGCGAGCTGGGACTCGTGAAACGCGTCGGTTATTTCTGATGCTTGCATGATACGCGATTACCTGATTTACATGTACCATTCTTCTATTTTAACCATTGATGCTATTACTTGTTGTGAATTGGCTTTTATTGATGATCAACTATGCATGTACTCCCTTTTTGGAATAAATATGTACTGTATTTATCGTTGTTATTTTTATTGGCATAATGGCGCTCACCTCAACTCCAAGTCCCAGGGAGAGCTTCTCTTTTTTTTATCATTGGTCAATGATGTCACCCAGGATGGCTTGATTACAATTTTCAACAAGATGGCAAAAGGGCAGCCAGAAGCTGTTTTTGAGTGGTGGTAGTGATACACCACTAAATGAATGAGTTCTGACTGCAGCAACACAACACCTCCTTCCTATCTAAATTCAGAGCTAACTGTGCTCAGCAAACAACTAAATACACTATCCAAACTGTGAAACATGAATAATGTATAAACGGTCCCCAAACCAAAAACTGTATAAAGTATACAATATAGATGTGAAATATACAGTATCTTTTAATAGCAGTCTAACAATGTGAAGAATGAATTGATGATACCGAAGTGTCCACATACTGTTCTCAGTACAATAACCAGTTTATATTGAAATGTACATGTGTCATTCCAAAAATAGTGAACCCTTCTTCCATAAAATATAAAATTGTGTAAATCCATGCACGTCATCCAAGTGGTGAAAGACCCCCTTTGTGTCATGCCACTCCTTTGGACAAGCACTCACCTCCTATATGACCAAAATGAATGTAGTGCACCCCCTAAAGAGCCGCTGGTGAATTTTGGTCCTATTTCCTGCCTTAGAATGCATGCAGTCACAGCACTTTCGTCATTCTTCCACTGCCTTATAAACAGGCTAGGGTTCTTTTTGGGTTATTTTATTGGAAACAAAGAACTTGGATAAGGATAGGGAGCTTGTGATACCCCAATAAACTGCAAACAACAATTTGAAGACTTTACAACTTCTGGCTGCACTATACAAGCTGCTGGCTGTAACGCAGCACAACTTGCTAGCTGAACTGCACACACTAAATGTCCTAAAGGATTCCTAATGCTGCTGGTGACTTGTACTCCATCAAGAGCCAAAAGCTACACACAATAATTTTCCTTCAGCGTTGGGGATCATTTACTCACTTAGCTACAGGATCACCAGTTGCCTTCTGCCAATATCCACCAGGCTCTTCCTAGTGAGGGAGATGTAGACTCTCTCCAGTGAGTTTCCTCCTGACCCGACTTATTCCCTGGACATGGATCTGCAAATAGACCCCCCAGCTAAGCCTAGCTGGGACCTCGTTTTGTTCCTCAAAGCTCTCGCAATTTTCCTGCACCAGGGGGCAAAGCCCCATGCACAAGGATCTCCTCCTGCAGGACTGGACCCAGGAGCACTCTACTGCCACGCAGGCCCCAGACTAATAATGGGTTCTCTCACCTCCTTCTGGACACACCTCCCCAGGGATTGGCTCAAGTCCTATTAATATTCAAGCTACTTGCCCTGCACCCCCTCCCACTATACTTCCAGAACCTTCTAGAAGACAAAGGGAAGTAACGGAGCAGCAGCATGTGAAACATTGAGGAGACCTAAGCAATCAACCCCTGCTCCACTGATTACAAAGGAGCCACATTAAATTTACCTAGCAGCCTGATCTAAACTAGGAGGGTGCTACATCCAACCCGCTTAAAAAAGAGGCTCTGATTTTGTGGGCTGATGCACAAAAATAGCTCTTGATACCAGGAGCACAAGTATCCTATGTTAAAAAAAAGAAAGGGAAATAACAAACAAGAAAACATGTGACATCCCACATGGCAACAAAGACATTCCAGCATAACAGGAAAAGTAGAGATATAGAAACTCTAAATATAAATAGTTATGATATTATCATATAAAAATATATTTCCTGTTTAGAGGAAATGGATAACCAGCTCCAAGCATGTCAGAGCCATCTCCGACACCCATATCTTATCTACATAAATACATCCAACCTGGGTAGAGCCCTAACATTATCTAGGTGAACCATAAATGCATGTTAGTGAGCACATGAGTCAATACATCTAGGGTGGCAAAATCATCTTCTAGGACATGATACTCCCACAACAACAAAATTTTCTAAGCTAAACGTAATTGGAGAGTCCATGAACTTTATTACTAAATGTAGGGCCAACCTAGTGACCAGCTTTTGATGTGCCATTCTCTTCCAGGCCCCTGGAAATAAGCAGAAAGACACATTTTAGCTATCCTACAAACTATCTACAATATATCTACATGCCTCTTACAACAGGATCTTCCTGCTTTTAGTAGTATTTAAGGCTTAACCAGAATGTCAGTTTTATTGAAAGGAGGATTGGCTCTGTAGGCCCAGATTCCCAAATCCAGCAACATAGATTTTTAACTTTAGCAACAACAAAACTTCTTTAAACCAGAGGGTGGGGCAAACAATCTGGCAACTTTCAAAAGTAATGCGGAGGGTTCACTCCGCAATAGAGGTTTATCTTCTTTTTCCTGAAAGGCTTACAGGGAGCTAGGAATCCTAGCTGATGGCTCCCTCCAACATAAAATCTGGGTGTTGCCCAAGGAATAGAATATAGAGGGCAGACAAGAGGTGGGTGGTCCAGCGCAACAGTAATTACTTGGGTCTGGAACCTGGACCATGACCCCATCAGGCCCTCAAATATTGATGGAGTAGTTGCTGTCTCATTTTATGGGTTTTACAACCACCACTCAGTCTTTGCAAATGGCACGCCCCAGGCTCCACTCTTTCTTAATGTCCTGGAAACGGGCCCAGAACTTGGGGTAATCAGGCCCTCAACAATGCCCCGGGACATGCAGGAAGTCCCAAATTAGATTCTCTTCCCATCTAGGATGCTTAGCTTCTACCTCGTCCATTATCTGTTGAGTCACATATAGGTACTCCAACCCATACTCCAACACTACCTGCTGCTGTACATCTTGTTGAAACTGGAAAAACCTTGCCAGCTTCTGAATATTTCCCTTGCCTAGAGGTACACAAGGCTTGGATGACTTGGTGATCAATTTCTTGTAGGCTAAGTTCTGTGCTGCCATCCATGTCCAGGAGGTGGGCAGTCCGGACTGTACCCGGATTTCCACATATGCCCATTCCAGTACCTTCTGCCATGTCAGGGTTACTAGACCCCTCGTTCGACTCTGCAGACAGTCTCTCATCTCCTTCCCTCAGAATGTGCCCCCAGTCCCACTCATTACCAGATGAGTTGGAGGAGTCCCAGTCCTCTGTGCCTGCCTTCAGGGACTTGAAGCTGGCTCTCACCCTTGGGGACCCCAGGTCTTTTGCACCACCACTGCCTCTGCCCACCAGCTCTCCTGATATAATATAAATATGCTTTATTCTAATCCCCAGCTCTTTTGTGGTACTCCCTACATACTGTAGCCCACAGGGACATTGGAGCATGTACACTACTACTTTAGTGTTACAAGAAATGAAATCACAAACTTTATATTCCCTTTTTAGTAGTATTCACCATAAATTAATCCAATCTTTTTACGTTATGTTAGACTACCTTACATTCGTGACACCTTCCGCATCTATTAAAATGTCTCCGGTCCAGAAAGGTCACCTGGTTCTTTGTAAGGAAAACAATAAAAAATTTCACTATCTTTTTCCACAGTGTCAGGGCTTTTTTGCCTACTATCTTAGAATGACATCCTTTTTTAGAATATCCCAATGTTCCTGAATAATCTTTTACATCCCTTTATATTGCCCGTTGAAGTCTAGTATCAATGCCAAGTCAAACTCTACTTTTTTCTTACAATTATGTTTTCTGTCTTGCACTGTATACTCTCCTTTCAATTTTTGTACCTTATCCAGCTCCTGTGTAAAAAAAATATTTTTACAGCCTTTTTGTAAAAAACTTTTTTCAACCAATTTGGATTTTTGTTTAAAATCTTTCCTTTTGCAGCAGTTCCTCCTAATTCTCATGAAATGTCCCTTGGGGATGTCTTGCAATCATACTATATAATAACAACTTGACCCTGGAATGTATCCATTACTATCTGTGTTCCTAAAGAATGATCTAGTAAGCAGCTTAATATCTTCTGCATATATTTCCAAATTGTATACATGTATTATGATATTTCCAAGTAAGTACAGACTGTGGATGGGTGCTGAAAGCCTGATCCAGCCGCTCGTCAGGCATCTGGGAAGATCCTGACATTATTGTTGGGATCCCTGCAGGGCCTGGACCAGAGAAGTGTAGAACTGCAGGACATAGGAAATACATCCTAGAAACTTTGTTGATGTTTTTGAAAATTTTTAGGACATGTCTCTTGTCTCATTTCTGAAGTGGATAATAATTAGCAGTTTTCCTTGATGAGCCCGAAGCTCTCTTGAAAATGATTGTACTTATATTTACATTCCTAAGGCTAGGTTCACACTGCTGCGAATTCTATTGCGAATTTGAGCCGTTGCGATTTCTCAAATTCGCAAGTCATTTAAATTACATAGTTTAACATTAGTGCCGTTCACAGCAATGCGTTGCGAATATAAGCTGCGGGAAAAAAGGGTCCTGTGCGAGTTTGATCCATGTGCGATGCGAATTCAGCTCTATAGACTGGCATTCCCTGAAATCGCGTCCGGGAATCGCGGCAAAATCGCGGTAAGCTCGCGCAATTTTGAATTCGCAGCAGTGTGAACCTAGCCTAAATCATGTTGAAAAGTCTCTTGCTTCCACTTAAAGCTGTAATCCTGGCATATGCATAAGGAAGTGTTCTTTTGTACACTGTCTGTGAGTAGTGATGAGCCGAACACCCCCGGGTTCGGTTCGCACCAGAACCCGCGAACGGACCGAAAGTTCGCACGAACATTAGAACCCTATTAAATACAATGGATGCGAACGTTCGGATTCTAAAGTGCTAATTATAACGACTATTATCCATGTTATTGTGCTAAACAGAGTTTGGGAACCCGGGTTCTGCATCAGGGGACCTATATCAATGCAAAAAGAAGTTTTAAAAACGGACGTTTTTCGGGAGCAGTCATTTTAATGATGCATAAAGTGAAAAAAAAAAAGTCAAATATTCCTTTAAATATCGTACCTGGGGGGTGTCTAAAGTATGCCTGCGAAGTGCCACGTGTTTCCCGTGTTTAGAACTGTCCCTGCACAAAATGACATTTCTAAAGGAAAAAAAAGCCATTTAAAACTGCTTGCGGCTTTAATGTAATGTCTGCTCCCCCCCCCCCTACCCCAGCCCATTACCAGCCCCTTTGGGTCTTCTTTGGATATTAAGGGGAGCCCGCAACACAAAATAAAAAAGGCCCTATATACTCTGAACAGCAGTATACAGGCGGTGTAAACAAGACCGGTGTAAACAAGACAGGGACTGTAGGTTTGTTCTTAAGTAGAATCTGTTTGTAATTTTGAACACGTACATTGTTTAAGTGTAGCTCCAGCCAAAAAATCTATTTTTAAGCTTTTTGGAAAACATAGGGAAGGGTTATCACCCCTGTAACATTTGTTTTGCTGTCTGTGCCCCTGTTCAGAACATTTCACCTCACTTTGCGTCCCAATGACAACTGTTTTTGAAATGTGGTGTTTTTATTGAAACAAGGATTGGTGATAAAGCATCAGTAGAGAGGAGACACCTTTCTCCCATATTAATTCTTACAGGAGAGAATTTTCCTTCCTAGGGGTAGATTTCCTCTCACTTCCTGTTGTCTTCTTCCGTTTGCAAGTAGGAGTCGTTTGTAAGTTGGATGTTTGAAAGTAGGGACCTGCCGTATATACTCTGCAGAAATTGGCCCCTTAGGTGTTGGTGTTGGCACAACACTGTAAGCACTCACAGTTACTCTTGGTGGGTGCTGGAACGCCCTGCTGTCAACTATTATATCAGGAATTGTAATAACATATAATTGTTGAACAGTGGTAGTAAAAATTGGGCCTTTGATGGTGGTGCTGGTGCCACAACTGTAAGGTACCTGTGATAGGTAGTGTCCGAAGTGGAACTTGTGTGCTGAGGATTCAGGCGAAAACGTAGTCAGGCAGATTAGGTTGGCAATAGATCAGGCAAAATGGTACACAATCGAAATCCAGAGAGTGGTCAGGCAGGCAAAGGTCATACACGAGCTGGCAGTGAAGTACAAAATCAGCAGGCTGGAGAGTAGTCAGGAATTCAGGCAGAAGTTCAACACGAAAATCAGGATCAAAAAGCAGTCACAACACCCAGGGAGCTATTCCACACAAACGGGCGCTGAGAGATAGCATCACTTCCTTTTTAAGGGCTGCTTTGATTGAAAATTGTCCACAGCTGGCAGCAGGTGGGGCTAGTGAGTCCAAGGTAATGTTTAACACTGAGAGGACATTTCCAAAAGTCCAGATCTGCTCAGTAGCGCAACAGGTAAGGCTGCAGCTTTGGGACCAGGAAGATCCCGGTTCAAATACACCCAGGTACATGACAGGGCCCCCTCCCCAGTGGACCCCTCCGGGGGCCTAGCGGGGCTTAGTGGGAAAGGAGGCATGGAAGTCTCGAATAAGAGAAGGGGCATGCAGATCTTTGGCTGGAACCCAGGAACGGTCTGTGACAGGATATCCCTTCCAATGAACCAGATACCGAAGGCCACGACCCTGTCTTCTAGAATCAAGAATCTTGGAGACTTCAAACTCATTTTGTCCATCAACAAGAACAGGAGGAGGTAGCTGTTGCGTTCTGGAGTAGCGATTGAAAATTGCTTTTTTGAGGAGGGAAACGTGGAACACAGGATGAATCCGGAGAGAGGAGGGTAATTTCAACCGATAGGAGACTGGCTCGACTCGAGCAATAATTCTGTAAGGACCAATGAATCGAGGGCCCAATTTGGTAGAAGGTTGTTTCAGTCTCACATATTTGGTTGATAGCCAAACTCTGTCCCCCACCACATATGGAGGTATATGGCGTCTTCGTTTGTTGGAAAAAAGTGCATACTTGCCTGCTGACTTCCGTAGTAATAAGCGAATCTTTTTCCAATGTAGCAGAATATTTTTAACCCGCTGATCTGCTGCTGGTACACCAGAAGAAGGCTGAAGTAGGGGAAAAGTCTGAGGGTGATAGCCTAGGGCTGCGTAGAATGGTGTGGTATGAAGAGCACTGTGCCAACGGGAATTAATGGCGAACTCAGCTAAAGGCAAATACTCAGACCAGTTGGAGTGTAAGGCATTGACATAATGTCGAAGATAGGTTTCTAGGGTCTGGTTCATGCGTTCGGTTTGACCATCTGTTTGAGGGTGATGTGAGGTAGAGAGTGAAAGCGTTACTCCCAGTTTCTTGCAGAACGCTCTCCAGAATCGGGAAACAAACTGGGATCCGCGGTCTGAGACGACATTGGTAGGTATGCCATGATATCTCACAATATGGGAAAGGAAGAGAGTAGACAGTGCTTCCGCTGTAGGTAATCCCGGGAGCGGCACAAAATGAGACATTTTTGAAAAGCGATCCACTATGACCCATATAGCAGTCATGCCCTCGGACTTGGGTAAGTCTGTAATGAAGTCCATAGTCAAATGGGTCCAAGGCTGACGAGGTGCTGAAAGTGGTTGTAACAGTCCAGTAGGCAATGTACGGGGTACTTTATTAGCAGCACAAGTTGGGCAGGCAGCCACATAGTCAGTAACATCCCTTTTCATATGAGGCCACCAGACATGACGCTGCAAGGTCTTAATAGTGATGGTGACACCAGGATGACCAGATAAAACACCATCATGTGCCCAGAGGAGTACAGGTTTTCTGAGGCTAGGGGCTACGAACAGGCGACCTGGTGGTATCTTCAAGCCTTGGGGAACACAATTCTGGGTTTCTTGTAACTGTTGGGAAAGAGCCGTAGAGATCTGTGCGACAATTTTGTGAGGTGGGATTATATACTGCTCGGTAGGTTGGTCTTCTTCAGAGGTAGCAAACTGTCTGGAAAGAGCATCGGCTTTCTTGTTTTTATGCCCAGGAACATAAGAAAGAACAAAATTAAAACGGGAGAAAAACAGAGCCCATCGAGCCTGACGTGAGTTCAAACGTCTTGCAGTCTGAAGGTACAGTAGGTTTTTATGGTCAGTGAGGATAGAAAAAGGTTTGGGAGCCCCTTCCAGAAGATGTCGCCATTCAGACAATGCCAATTTGATGGGCAGTAGTTCTCGATTCCCAACATCGTAATTCATCTCCGCTGGAGAAAACTTTCTAGAAAAAAATGCTACTGGATGGATTCTACCAGACTTAGGCTGTCTCTGGGAGAGCACGGCACCTGCTCCTACCTCAGAGGCATCAACCTCAACTATGTACTGGAGATCGGGATTTGGATGCTGAAGAATTGGAGCTTTGCTGAACATGTCTTTTAATTGCTGGAAAGCCGATTCTGCTTCTGAGGACCATACCTTGCAATTTGTACCTTTCTTAGTCATAGCAGTAAGGGGGGCCGCAATGGAGGCAAAACCTTTGATGAAGCGTCTGTAGTAATTTGCGAACCCTAGAAAGCTTTGGAGCCCTCTTAAAGTGGTCGGTTGGGGCCATTGCAAGACAGCGGAAAGTTTTTGAGGGTCCATTTGGAAACCGGCAGCACTTATAATGTATCCAAGGAAAGGAATACGGCTTTGATGGAAACTGCATTTCTCAATCTTCGCGTAAAGATGGTTTTCTCTCAGTCGTTGCAATACCTGCTTTACATGCGAGATGTGCTCTAGATGAGTCTTGGAAAAGATTAAAATGTCGTCCAAGTAGATGATCACAAAACTGTTGCTGAAATCATGAAAAATTTCATTCATGAAACGTTGGAAGACAGCAGGGGCGTTACACAACCCAAATGGCATAACCAGATATTCAAAATGTCCATTACGAGTGTTGAATGCTGTCTTCCACTCGTCCCCGTCTTTAATTCGAATTAGATTATAAGCCCCTCGTAGGTCTAGCTTGGAGAAGATAACAGCCCCCTTAAGTACATCAAACAGTTCAAGAATGAGAGGCAAAGGGTAGGAGTCTTTTACAGTGATTTGATTTAACCCTCGATAGTCTATGCATGGTCGAAGACCCCCATCTTTTTTTTCAACAAAGAAAAAACCTGCCCCTACTGGAGAAGAAGAGGGTCGGATAAAACCTCTTTCCAAGTTGTCTTTTACGTATTCCTCCATGGATTTTTGTTCAGGCAAAGACAGGGGATAGGTCCTTCCTTTGGGAAGAGGTGCTCCAGGAATCAATTTAATTGCACAGTCAAAAGAACGATGTGGAGGTAAAACCTCTGCCTTTTGCTTGCAAAATACGTCTTCAAACGCATGGTATTCATGAGGCAAGGTAGGTGGGATGGCCACGGAAGCCAACATACAAGCAGGAAGTCTTTTGGGTTGAGACAAACAGTTTGAATGACAGAACGACCCCCAAGAGGTTAGTTCTCCATTTTCCCAATCAAAAGAAGGGTTATGTTGTTGTAACCATGGGTAACCAAGGATAACAGGCAGAAGTGGAGAATCAATAAGAGACAAGACAACTTCCTCTTTGTGGAGTACGCCTACCTGAAGGGTGATTGTTATAGTCTCAAATTTTACAATGCCATCTCCCAAGGGTTGTCCATTCACGGTGGTAATGTTCAGGGGTCTAGATTTTGGAACAAATGGGATATTATTTTTTTTAGCAAAAGTGTAGTCCAAGAATATGCCAGCAGCTCCAGAATCCACAAAAGCCTCACAGGAGACAAGTTTAGAGGGTAAATGGATAATTGCAGGAATGGTAATCTTGGTCTTGGAGGATATACCTGTAAGGTCTAAGCCAGCTCCTCCAACACTGGTTAGACCCTGCCTTTTACTGGACGGGAAGGGCAGACAGATAATAAATGTCCTTTAAGTCCACAGTATAGGCATAGGCCCAATGCACGCCTCCTTTGTTTCTCAGACTCAGTTAGGTGGAGACGGCTTACATCCATGGGTTCCACAGGTGTCTGGGGTTCAACTGAGATTTCAGGTTCTGGCTGAGGTGGTGCTTGGAAGTTAGGGGCCAAACGGTAGACTGGCCGAGGAAACTTGCGAGTTCTAAGTCTCTCTTGGCACCTTTCATGATACCGGACATCCAGACGAACACAGAGCTCTATGAATTTCTCTAGGTCTTCTGGGGAATCCTTATAGACTAATTCGTCTTTGATGCGATCTGCAAGACCTTTTCGGAAGGCTGCACGTAATGCCCTTGAGTCCCAAGTAGTCTCAGCAGCAAGGGTACGAAACTCAATAGCATATTGTGCCACAGACCTGGTGCCTTGTTGCATGTCCAAGAGTGAGTACTCAGCTGCAGAAGCTCTATCTGGCTTGTCAAATACAGTCTGGAGAGAAGCCAGAAATTTGTCAGCGTCTTGCAGCACAGGATCATTGCGTTCCAGATAAGGAGAGACCCAGGCCAGGGCCTTCCCCTTTAACAAGGAAATTACAAAAGTCACTTTGGCAGAAGAAGTGCTAAAGGTCCCAGGGTTGTTGCGGAAATGCAAACGGCAAACATTTAAAAAGCCTCTGCAGTCCTCAGTATCACCACCAAATTTGTCAGGCATAGGAAGTTTGGGTGGTACAGAAGAGGTGGGTTGGATCGTAGCAGGAGTAGGATCCAGAGTCTGGACCGTTGCAGAGGAAGCAGGCAAACAAGATTTAAGCATAGTACAAAGTTCATCTAACTTGGCGTCCAGGGAAGAAAGATGCTGTTCATGAGCTCCAATCAATTGTCCCTGACGTGAAATCGCCTTAACAATCTCAGCAGGGTCCACTGTCATTGTGGCCCGTTTGTAATGTAAGGTACCTGTGATAGGTAGTGTCCGAAGTGGAACTTGTGTGCTGAGGATTCAGGCGAAAACGTAGTCAGGCAGATTAGGTTGGCAATAGATCAGGCAAAATGGTACACAATCGAAATCCAGAGAGTGGTCAGGCAGGCAAAGGTCATACACGAGCTGGCAGTGAAGTACAAAATCAGCAGGCTGGAGAGTAGTCAGGAATTCAGGCAGAAGTTCAACACGAAAATCAGGATCAAAAAGCAGTCACAACACCCAGGGAGCTATTCCACACAAACGGGCGCTGAGAGATAGCATCACTTCCTTTTTAAGGGCTGCTTTGATTGAAAATTGTCCACAGCTGGCAGCAGGTGGGGCTAGTGAGTCCAAGGTAATGTTTAACACTGAGAGGACATTTCCAAAAGTCCAGATCTGCTCAGTAGCGCAACAGGTAAGGCTGCAGCTTTGGGACCAGGAAGATCCCGGTTCAAATACACCCAGGTACATGATAACAACACTGTAAGGCCTGACAGTTACTCTTGGTGGGCGCAGCAATGGGCCCTGCTGTGAATTATTAGATCAATAATTATAATTGCATGCCCCTGTTGAACAGGGGCTGAAAAATTGGGCCTTAGGCACTGGTGGCACAACACTGCAACCCCTCCCAGATACTGTACTTGGAGCACAGCAATGAGCCCTGTTGCAAAGTATTGCATCAAAAATTGTAATTACACGCCCCTGTTAAACAGGGGCTGAAAAATTGGGCCTTAGCCACTGGTGGCACAACACTGCAACCCCTCACAGATACTGTACTTGGAGCACAGCAATGAGCCCTGTTGCAAAGTATTGCATCAAAAATTGTAATTACACGCCCCTGTTAAACAGGGGCTGAAAAATTGGGCCTTAGCCACTGGTGGCACAACACTGCAACCCCCTCACAGATACTGTACTTGGAGCACAGCAATGAGCCCTGTTGCAAAGTATTGCATCAAAAATTGTAATTACACGCCCCTGTTAAACAGGGGCTGAAAAATTGGGCCTTAGCCACTGGTGGCAGCACACATAAACCAAAATGATCTTCCAAGCTATCATCATTAATCGGATCATTGAGGAGGAGGAGGAGGATAGCCAGTCAACATAACAGCACAGGCACTCAGCATCAGCATCAGTCTTGAAGGGATGTGACATTTTAAAATCAATTAGTCTGTTATATCAGCATCAGGTGTGTGGTAGCTGGTGGTGATCCAAGACTGGTTCATCTTGATGAAAGTCAGTCGATCAACCGAGTCGGTGGACAGGCGCACCCTGTGATCCGTGACAAATCCTCCAGCAGCACTGAATGTGCGTTCTGAAAGAACGCTGGATGCAGGACAGGCCAGTAGCTCAATTGCATACTGTGCAAGCTCTGGCCAGTGATCCATCCTCAAGACCCAGGAAGCCAGAGGATTTTCGGTGGGGAAGGTGTCCAAGTCTGACCTTGCCCCTAGGTATTCCTGCACCATGTATATCAGACGCTGGCGATGGTTGCTGGAACCGATCATACTTTGGGGCTGCGGACTAAAGAATTGTCTGAACGCATCGGTCAGACGGCCACCTTCCCCACCGCTCCTTCTTTGACTGCCCGAAGCCTCAGCAACTCGTTGTCCAGGACCAGGAGTTTGTAACCTCCCAGTCTCTGGGAACGCATTGCACAGACCTTTCTGCAAGGCCTCCCGGAGTTGTCTCATCCTCTGCTCCCTCTGCGACGGTAACATAAGGTCTGCAACCTTACCCTTGTACCGTGGATCAAGGAGAGTGGCCAGCCAGTAATGGTCCCTCTCCTTGATCCGAAGAATACGAGGATCCTTCCGCAGACTTTGCAGGATCAGGGAGGCCATGCAGCGTAGGTTAGCTGAGGCATTCAGTCCGGAGTCCTCTGGGTCACTAAGGACGACATGATCCACAGCCACCTCCTCCCAGCCACGTACAAGTCCACTGGTTTCTTGGGACTGTAAATCATCCCTAAAAGACTGCTGCTGATGATGCTGAGTGCCAGCCTCCACCTCCATGCTGACACAATCCTCCTCCTCCTCCTCCTCTTCCTGTGCGATGGGTGGGACAGAAGGAACACTGTCTGGGTAAAGGGGGCCTTGAGAGGCAAGGAAGTCCTCCTCTTCCTGCCTCTGTTCTGCCTCAAGTGCCCTGTCCATTATTCCACGCAGCGTGTGCTCCAACAGGTGGACAAGAGGTACAGTGTCACTGATGCATGCACTGTCACTGCTCACCATCCTCGTGGCCTCCTCAAATGGTGCCAGGACAGTGCATGCATCCCTGATCATGCCCCACTGGCGTGGTGAAAAAAACCCGAGCTCCCCTGACCCTGTCCTGGTGCCGTAGTCGCACAGGTACTCATTGATGGCCCTCTGCTGCGTGTGCAGCCGCTGCAGCATGGCCAACGTTGAGTTCCACCTGGTGGGCATGTCACATATAAGGCGGTTCTTGGGTAGGTTCAACTCCTTTTGCAGCTCAGCCAGGCGAGCACTGGCATTATAAGATCTGCGGAAATGCACACAGACTTTCCTGGCCTGCCTCAGGACATCCTGTAAGCCCGGGTACCTGCCCAAGAACCGCTGCACCACCAGGTTAAGGACGTGAGCCATACAGGGCACATGGGTCAGTTGTCCCTGTCTGAGGGCGGAGAGGAGGTTGGTGCCATTGTCGCAAACCACCATTCCTGGCTTAAGCTGGCGTGGCGTCAACCACCTCTCGGCCTGCCCCTGCAGAGCAGACAGGACCTCTGCCCCAGTGTGGCTCCTGTCCCCCAAACACACCAGCGCAAGCACGGCATGGCATATTTTTGCCTGCGTACTTGCGTAGCCCCTTGAACGCCTACAGAGCACCGCTGGTTCCGAGGACAAAGCACAGGAAGAGGCCATGGAGGAAGAAGAAGAGGAGGGGGTGGAGGAGAGAGGTGTGTCACAACCAGTAGTAGCATTTTGGAGGCGTGGCGGTGGAACAACCTCCAACACTACTGCACCTTGTCCTGCATCCTTCCCAGCTGCCAAAAGAGTGACCCAATGGGCCGTGAAAGAAAGGTAAGGTCCCTGTCCATGCCTGCTGGACCATGAGTCAGCGGTAATATGCACCTTACCGCTGACCGCCCTGTCCAGCGAGGCCAAGACATTGCCTTTCCACATGCCTGTAGAGAGCCGGAATCGCCTTCCGTGAGAAAAAGTGCAGTTTGGGAACCTGCCACTGAGGAACCGCACATTGCACAAACTCACGGAAGGGGCCCGAGTCTACCAACTGAAAAGGCAGCAGTTGAAGCGCTAGCAATTTAGCCAAGCTAGCATTCAACCGCTGGGCATGTGGATGGCTGGGAGTGAACTTCTTTCGACGGTCCAGCAGCTGGGGCAGGGAAATTTGCCTGCTAGAATCGGACGTCGGTGTACTGCTAGCAGAGTGGCCGCAAGTACTTGGCTGTGACACACCTAATTCTACACCTTCATTCCTCTCAGTGCAGGTTTCAGAGAAGACTGAAGGTATAGTGGGGTTGGAGATCCCAGATGATGCGGTGCAAGGAGAGGTCCGCTTTGTTCTTTGGTGTGGGTCTTTAAGGTAGGCTTGCCAACGAGCTGCATGGCAGGTCAACATATGTCTGATCAAGCATGTGGTGCCCAAGCGGCTGATGTTTTGGCCACGCGATATACGTTTCAGACATATGTTGCAAACAGCAGCTGTGCGATCTGATGCACTCGCCTCAAAAAAGGCCCACACCAAAGAACTTTTTGAATGACGGGCAGAGGCAGCGCCCTGCACAGGCGGAGCTCTGCGGTGTGATTCCGTCGGTGTGCTGCCCATACGCTGGCCACCCAAGGGCATCCTGCCTCATTGGAGATGTGCCTCCTCCTCATCCTCCTCCTCTCTCCTATTAGGCACCCACGTGGAGTCAGTGACCTCATCATCCCCTCCCTCCTCATCACTGGAGCCAATCTGGCAGTATGCTGCAGCTGCTGGAGCATGACTGCCAGATTGGTGTCCTTCTTGAGCATCCCCTCTCTCTGCTCTCACGCTACTGCCTTCCTCTAGCTGGGTATCATCAACAGATCCTTCGAAACGCTGGGCATCCTCCTGGAGCATGTACCCAACACTGTGCTCAAACAGTTCGGGGGACTCCTCAGGAGGAGGACATGGTGGGTCTAGGGAAGGAGTGACTAATGATGACATTGATACCAGAGAAGAGGACGCTTTGGCAGCTGCTTTGCCAGTACCCTGAGCCTGGGTGAGAGAGGATGAGGAGGATGAGGTGGGCTTGGTCATCCACTCTACCAAGTCTTCGGCATGATGTGGCTCAACATATCCAGCTGCCGAAAAGAAGGACAAGCGTGCCCCATGGCCATGTGCTGATGACAATGCACCGCGTCCACGACCAGCACTGTTGCCCCCAGACACAGAGCCTGCTTGCCCTCTTTTTTTGCCTCCTGACTGTCTGCCTCTCCTTGTTTGCCTTCCAGACATTTTAATGGATGGCCTGCAGGGAGATGGGAAAAACAGCAATAAGGGCTACCTTCAGGTGTATACTGTGCAGGAGGCTTAGCAACAATGACACTGACACTGTCCCCTGCCTATCCTTCTCTGTCCCTAAACACAAGGATTTGCAATATGCTTCAGCAAGATTGGTTTAGCACAGAATAGCACACTGACAGTTTCCCTCACTGTCCTTCTCTGTCCCTACAAACAAGATTTAGCACAGAATAGCACACTGATAGTTTCCACGAGTGTCCTTCTCTGTCCCTAAACTCAAGGATTTCAAATATGGTTCAGCAAGATTGGTTTAGCACAGAATAGCACACTGACAGTTTCCCCGAGTGTCCTTCTCTGGCCCTAAACTCAAGGATTTCAAATATGGTTCAGCAAGATTGTTTTAGCACAGAATAGCACACTGACAGTTTCCCCGAGTGTCCTTCTCTGTCCCTAAACTCAAGGATTTCAAATATGGTTCAGCAAGATTGGTTTAGCACATTATAGCACACTGATAGTTTCCCTGAGTGTCCTTCTCTGTCCCTACAAACAAGGTTTAGCACAGAATAGCACACTGATAGTTTCCATGAGTGTCCTTCTCTGTCCCTAAACTCAAGGATTTCAAATATGGTTCAGCAAGATTGTTTTAGCACAGAATAGCACACTGACAGTTTCCCCGAGTGTCCTTCTCTGTCCCTAAACTCAAGGATTTCAAATATGGTTCAGCAAGATTGGTTTAGCACAGAGTAGCACACTGACAGTTTCCCCGAGTGTTCTTCTCTGTCCCTAAACTCAAGGATTTCAAATATGGTTCAGCAAGATTGGTTTAGCACAGAATAGCACACTGACACTTTCCCTCACTGTCCTTCTCTGTCCCTACAAACAAGGTTTAGCACAGAATAGCACACTGACAGTTTCCCCGAGTGTCCTTCTCTGTCCCTAAACTCAAGGATTTCAAATATGGTTCAGCAAGATTGGTTTAGCACAGAATAGCACACTGACAGTTTCCCTCACTGTCCTTCTCTGTCCCTACAAACAAGGTTTAGCACAGAATAGCACACTGACACTTTCCCTCACTGTCCTTCTCTGTCCCTACAAACAAGGTTTAGTACAGAATAGCACACTGGCAGTTTCCCTCACTGTCCTTCTCTGTCCCTACAAACAAGGTTTAGCACAGAATAGCACACTGATAGTTTCCCTCACTGTCCTTCTCTGTCCCTACAAACAAGATTTAGCACAGAATAGCACACTGATAGTTTCCACGAGTGTCCTTCTCTGTCCCTAAACTCAAGGATTTCAAATACGGTTCAGCAAGATTGGTTTAGCACAGAATAGCACACTGATAGTTTCCCCGAGTGTCCTTCTCTGTCCCTAAACTCAAGGATTTCAAATATGGTTCAGCAAGATTGGTTTAGCACAGAATAGCACACTGATAGTTTCCCCGAGTGTCCTTCTCTGTCCCTAAACTCAAGGATTTCAAATATGGTTCAGCAAGATTGGTTTAGCACAGAATAGCACACTGACAGTTTCCCCGAGTGTCCTTCTCTGTCCCTAAACTCAAGGATTTCAAATATGGTTCAGCAAGATTGGTTTAGCACAGAATAGCACACTTACAGTTTCCCTCACTGTCCTTCTCTGTCCCTACAAACAAGGTTTAGCACAGAATAGCACACTGATAGTTTCCCCGAGTGTCCTTCTCTGTCCCTAAACTCAAGGATTTCAAATATGGTTCAGCAAGATTGGTTTAGCACAAAATAGCACACTGACACTTTCCCTCACTGTCCTTCTCTGTCCCTACAAACAAGGTTTAGTACAGAATAGCACACTGACAGTTTCCCTCACTGTCCTTCTCTGTCCCTACAAACAAGGTTTAGCACAGAATAGCACACTGATAGTTTCCCTCACTGTCCTTCTCTGTCCATACAAACAAGATTTAGCACAGAATAGCACACTGATAGTTTCCACGAGTGTCCTTCTCTGTCCCTAAACTCAAGGATTTCAAATACGGTTCAGCAAGATTGGTTTAGCACAGAATAGTACACTGATAGTTTCCCCGAGTGTCCTTCTCTGTCCCTAAACTCAAGGATTTCAAATATGGTTCAGCAAGATTGGTTTAGCACAGAATAGCACACTGATAGTTTCCCCGAGTGTCCTTCTCTGTCCCTAAACTCAAGGATTTCAAATATGGTTCAGCAAGATTGGTTTAGCACAGAAAACACACTGACAGTTTCCCCGAGTGTCCTTCTCTGTCCCTAAACTCAAGGATTTCAAATATGGTTCAGCAAGATTGGTTTAGCACAGAATAGCACACTGACAGTTTCCCTCACTGTCCTTCTCTGTCCCTACAAACAAGGTTTAGCACAGAATAGCACACTGATAGTTTCCCTCACTGTCCTTCTCTGTCCCTACAAACAAGATTTAGCACAGAATAGCACACTGATAGTTTCCACGAGTGTCCTTCTCTGTCCCTAAACTCAAGGATTTCAAATACGGTTCAGCAAGATTGGTTTAGCACAGAATAGCACACTGATAGTTTCCCCGAGTGTCCTTCTCTGTCCCTAAACTCAAGGATTTCAAATATGGTTCAGCAAGATTGGTTTAGCACAGAATAGCACACTGACACTTTCCCTCACTGTCCTTCTCTGTCCCTACAAACAAGGTTTAGCACAGAATAGCACACTGATAGTTTCCCTCACTGTCCTTCTCTGTCCCTACAAACAAGATTTAGCACAGAATAGCACACTGACAGTTTCCCTCACTGTCCTTCTCTGTCCCTACAAACAAGGTTTAGCACAGAATAGCACACTGATAGTTTCCCTCACTGTCCTTCTCTGTCCCTACAAACAAGATTTAGCACAGAATAGCACACTGACACTTTCCCTCACTGTCCTTCTCTGTCCCTACAAACAAGGTTTAGCACAGAATAACACACTGACACTCTCCCTACCTATCCTTATCTGTCCCTAAACACAAGGAATCCAGGATTAGTAAAGGAAAAAAATGACACTGTCCCTGCCTATGCTTCTCTTTCCCTGCTCCGGAACACACTACACAAGGCTGCCGCGCTGGCGGCCTTTTATAGTGTGGGGCGTGTACTAAACCCCCTCAGCAATAATTGGCCACAGGCATCCTGCCTGTGGCCAATCATTGCTCTCCTCGCTGCCGGCGCTGTGATTGGCCAAGCATGCGGGGTCACAGTGCATGCTTGGCCAATCACAGCGCCTGGATGACACTGCGATGGCGTAGTGCATTGTGGGCCGTTCGCGTCACTGGAATTTGGCGCGAATGGCCCAAATCGTTCGATCTTCGTCGAACGATCGAACAGCCGATGTTCGAGTCGAACGTATGTTCGACTCGAACACGAAGCTCATCCCTATCTGTGAGGTTGTTTATGTAGCACACAGATCCCTATCCTGCTTACCTCCACCTGCAGGACAGGACACACCATGCCACATGCCCAATGTCCTCCATGTTGTATAGAGCAGTGTTTCTCAACTCCAGTCCTCAAGTCGCCCCAACAGATCATGTTTTCAGGATTTCCCTCAGATGAAACGGCTGTGGTAATTACTAAGGCAGTGAAATTGATCAAATCACCTGTGCAAAATAATGGAAAGCCTGAAACCATGGCCTGTTGGGCCGCCTTAAGGACTGGAGTTGAGAAACACTGGTATAGAGGGTGAGCGGTGTTAACAGTTTTTGGGTCCTGCAGTGAGTTACCTCCTTCTGTTGGTTCTCGTCCCTAGAGTGTAGGGAAAAGTCTATTTTCTCTAATAAGAAGGCCAATGTCCAGACAGTGTTAAACTACAACAGACGAGTTTATTTTTCTCTCTGCTCATAACTTGGTAAGGGAAGTTGATGATAGAAATAAAGTTGAGTAGGGAGGTTGGTTCAGGCACGCAGCACTTAATTAACCTCGCCGCCACTCAAGCCTGAGTGGGTTTTGCTCACCCGGATAAATCCCTCTCACGGTTCTAGCAGCCGGAATGAAACACGAACAATTACTTTAGATTCGTCCCCTCCAAGGACAGTTCAGGAGATCCTCTGCCACAGAATCCCTTAGTTCCTGAATCCAAAACTTTTTAGCACCTGTAACTTTTGAAAACCATAGGTGCCAATGGGGCACATTACAGGAGCTATCTTGTGACTTACAGAATCCTTCTCTCTGATAGGCAACCAGGCCTCTTCCGAAATAGTGACTTCCTTCACCGATCCTCTGGACAGGTCCTCCCCTGGTTTCCTCTCTCTCAGAGCGGGCCACCCTCCCATGGTTACCCTGGGATTCCGATGGTCTGATTGTAGGCCTCAGTTAAAGGTACTGGGCCTACCTGGAACAATGGAGCCTCGGGCCAAAGGTGCCCCAGACCCAGCACATTCACACGTACCCCAGGCCATGAGGGCCACCGAAGGTGGGGTACGTGCTGAGGAACCAGACCCAAAGGCGTCTGCCCCTTAAGTACCCTTTCCCGGCATGCACAACAGGTAGACAATGCCCACGGCACAGCCGCCGGTAGAGGACACCCAATCACGCCACAATGTCACCTGTGGCTCAACCCGAGACCTGGGCAACAATGCCACCTTCAGGTCAAAGGGGAACTATACATCCAGGCAACACCACAGCAAAGCAGAGTCCAATCTAAGGAAATTAAAAACCTGAGCCAAACTATTGCCCAGGCCACCCTCTAAATTTCAGACATAGCGACCCCAAATTTTGGGGGTCTGCTACATTTACATTCATGCCTGGTAACTACCATATAGTTATTGTTACAAACAGATTCCTGTTAAGAGGTTGTTTTCTGTCCTTGCTTAAAGGCATTGTAAAGGCTCATTTCTTTTTTTTAAAGAACAAACATGTTATACTTACCTCCTCTGTGCAGTTGGTTTTGCACAGAGCAGTCTGGATCCTTCTCTTCTCCTTTGAGTGCCTCTCAGCCAGCAGCTTGCTACAGGGGACACCCAAGCCGAGTTAGAGCTCCGTGTATACATTCAGACACGGAGTCCCGACCTGGCCCCGCCCCTCTTTCCCCTGATTGGCTGGCTGACTGACTTTGATTGACAGCAGCAGGAGCCAATGGTGCTGCTGCTCTGTCTCAGCCAATCAGGAGGAGTGTCCTGGATGGCTGAGGGGATCATGGACATCACTGGAGAGAGAAGGGGCACAGGTAGGTAATTAGGGGGGTGCTGGGGGGGCTGCTATAAACAGAAGGTTTTTTATCTTAATGCATAGAATGCATTAAGATAAAAAAAAACTTCTGCCTTTACAACTCCTTTAACCTCCCTGGCGGTATTCCCGAGTGTGGCTCGGGGTGAATTTTCAGTACCAAAAGCGGTAATCCCGAGCCACACTCCGAATTGCATCACCGGATCCATGTACAGCTTTTACTTACCTTGTCCCTGGGTGCTGCGATGGTCCCCGCTGTGTCTGCGAGCCGTGTCTGCACTCGATTCACAATGCCGAGCTCCGTTCCCTGCGAGCGCTGCGACGCACGGAGATGGAGCTCGGCGCCAAATTCAAAAAGTGAAAAACACACAATACATACAGTATACTGTAATCTTACAGATTACAGTACTGTATCAAATAATTACACATCCCCTTTGTCCCTAGTGGTTTGTCCAGTGTCCTGCATCCAGCTTTATATTAAAAAATACTGTTCTTTCTGCCTGGAAACTGGAGATTGTCCATAGCAACCAAAAAGTGTCAGTTTACGTCAAAAGTGGTTTTACTCCAGCCAGAAAACAGCGATAATAAATTAGAATCACTTGCAGAATTGAGCGATAGTGATTTGTGGGGAAATACGTCATCAAACACTGAAAGTAATGACAGCAACAATTCTGTAACTGAGCAAATTTCAGTGTTTTTGATTTGATTACATTATTGAATAATTTTTATTATTATTATAGTATTATTTGTTATAATTATTTTATAGTTATTTATTATATTATAATTTATGATTTAGTGTTTTACTTTATCATACCCGTGATGTCTACTAGACCCCTGTTTGGACAGATTTAAGTGAGTTATTCCTAAGAATTACAGGCCTACAATATAAAACGCCAAATTTCCATGCATCAAAAATCTGACATAATCATACCGCCAGGGAGGTTAAGGGTCAGGAACCACCTCAAGGCTTTATATATGTGCAGCGGGGTATCGTTTTCACCCACAAAACTACAGTTCCCAGCACGCTTTGAGGCACCCAGGGTGCATTTCCCCGCGCAAGGACTGCTGGGGTGGACTTTAAAAGGGGGAGGAGGAGCCTCGCTCTTTCTCTTGGAACGCCGCCCTCCCTGCAAGAGGATCCCTGCACTCACCTGCTGCGCGTGCAAGGCCTAAAGCCTGGGCCTCGCACTTTGTTCCAGAGAGCCTTCCGTTCCACCGAGGAGCCTGCGGAGCATCCGATCCACCTGAGGTGCCACCATCTTCTGGAGGACTGAAGACCCGGTGCATCGTGGGCACGGTGAAACAACTCACCGTAGCGGAGGTACTGGAAAGGAGTCGGTCCGGTCTGGGTGAGAGAGCGCCAGCTCAGAACCACATCTAAGTAACTTTGTTGCCTATTACCTTTGCCTAGGCCCATCATTGACCACAGTTATACTTTAGAGAGACTGCCTGCTGAACTGAGTTTATCAGTCTCTCCAGCTTTGTCAAGTTAGCGATTATTTGCTACCCCTCCTACTGGATTACAGTTTGTTTCCTTATGTGCACCACCGAGAGTTGCTAGCGAAGATTCTTCTACAAACTATACCCCAAGTTATAGTCAGGCCTGACTGGGTAGTATAGGCTGGGCGCCATTTTTTGCTCACGAGGGAGGATAGCTGCAGCGGTGATATTTTATTGTTACTGGATTATTGAATGTTATACTCTTTTAATGCGTGCACCTATATTGCAGGGATCTGCATGAGATATTGTATGCAAATTACCTTTTATACTTTTACCAATAGTAAAAAGTTATAGTTAAGTAATTTGGTGGTCAGTGTCAATTACTGTGCTGGAATACAAAGGGGTTGTACCGTATAACAGTATAGAGATAGTACAGTATACCATCCTTTCCCCTTTCCTAACTGTGCCACGAGAGGTTAGAGCCGATTGCCAGGGGTTGATAGCGGTGCATTACAAGGCCCAAAACAAATAAGCAGCCCTCTTAAACTGAGGTATCGCTATATATGGATGTCTTACAGGAAGTGGAGGGAGAGAGTGGCCAGCCACATGCTGAGCAAGCCAGAGGTGCTGAAGGCTGATTTTGTGATGTATCCATCCAGGCTGAAAAGGGACAATAGGCAAGTGTTACTGCACTATGTAGCTCACTGTTTGTTATATTACTGTCACTCCTGTGTGAGCACTCTACTACTTTTTTTATTTTTATTATTAAACAAGTGTGATTTACCTGTACTTCTGTCTCCATCTGAGTCATGGTTTCTGACACTCCTACTGGTCACTGGAAGTTCAACATGGCACCTCATGGCAAAGAACTCTCTGAGGATCTGAAAAAAATAATTGTTGCTCTACATAAAGATGGCCTAGGCTATAAGAAGATTGCAGCATGGTGACCAAGACCATACAGCTGTTTAACAGGACAGGTTCCACTCAGAACAGGCCTCGCCATGGTTGACCAAAGAAGTTGAGTGCACGTGTTCAGTGTCATATCCAGAGGTTGTCTTTGGGAAATAGACGCATGAGTGTTGCCGACATTGCTGCAGAGGTTGAAGGGGTGGGGGGTCAGCCTGTCTGTGTTCAGACCATACGCTGCACACTGCGTCAAATTGGTCTGCATCGCTGGTGCCTCAGAAGGAAGCCTCTTCTAAAGATGTTGCACAAGAAAGCCCGCAAACAGTTTGCTAAAGACAAGCAGACTAAGGACATGGATTACTGGAACCATGTCCTGTGGTTTTATGAGACCAAGATAAACCTATTTGGTTCAGATGGTGACAAACCAGGTGAGGAGTACAAAGACAAGTGTGTCTTGCCTACAGTCAAGCATGGTGGTGGAAGTTTCATGGAATGGGGCTGCATGAGTGCTGCTGTCACTGGGGAGCTACAGTTCATTGAGGGAACCATGAATGCCAACATGTACTGTGACATACTGAAGCAGAGCTTGAACCCCTCCCTTCAGAGACTGGACTGCAGGGCAGTATTCCAACGTCACCCAAACACACCTCCAAGACGGCCACTGCCTTGCTAAAGAAGCTGAGGGTAAAGGTGATGGACTGGTCAAGCATGTCTCCAGACCTAGACCCTATTGAGTGTAGCAGGGTGCTAAATTTAAGGGAAGTGTTGGGTGGTAGTTATACCCAAACACCCTAATTGTTAGAGTTCATTTTTGTCTGCAGGGAGAGCATTGGTGTATAGTTCCCTGTGGCCTGCAGGTGGCGCTGCCATAGTAGGCCAGGGTCGAACCGCTAATCCAGTGCTGTACCTTGTGTGTCCCCTCTCAGCAGCCGTACGGTGGGTGTGGTAGGCCTGCTGTGCATGCTGGGAGAGGATATAAAAGGGCCAGACGCTGCCTGTTCAGGGTTCGTTGTCGGGGGTCCTACCCCAGGGAGGTGTGTGTTCCTGTCCGTCCTGGGCACCTTTTGGCCCAGGGGCGGAGGTCGGATCAGTCCCAGGCACCTTTAGTCCTGGGGGCTGCAACAGAGGCCTGGGCCCAGCATCTTCGGCTGGAGCCCACTAAGGATCGAGGAGTCTCAGGATGCCGCCTTGCAAGGGGACCCGTATCCTAGATGAGGAGGCCGGGGGAGGAACCGTTCCGAGGGACTGGTGAGAAGTCACGGTGAAGGAAGGGTTCCCGGTAACTCTCTGGAGGGATGTCTTCTCCTTACAAAGAGGTCAAGCTTTGAAACACCAAGTTCACCAGGTCTGTGGCAGAGACCAAGCTCACCGGGGTCTGTGGCAGAGACTTTGGGTAAAGTTTTAGCACCATATAGGCTGCTAGTCCCAAGCTAGGGAGACTATCCAAATGGGCTGAGTCTGCTTGAGAATCGGAGCAGTGAATTGGGTTACGTTTGTGCCTGGACCTCATCCACATCTTAAGCTTTCCTGTCCTCCCTCCAACCTTTTCTGTCAGAGACTGTGTTTTACAAGAAAATAAACTCTACGTTGGAGTTGCAGCTGGTGTGGACATTCAAGTTACTGTGGGGTTACAAGGACTTGTCTTTATTTGATATAGAGGTGAGAAACATTCTCTGGCTGTCTGACTGTGGAAGACCCATCAACAACACCGCTCAACCTCTTCACACAGGAGGGTACGGACTTGTGGTGCGGTGTGCCCCTCTATTCCTGCGAGGAGCCGAACAAGACAGGTAAAGAGAGGGGTGGGTGCGCTAGATGAGCATCTGTGGACCATCCTCAAATGGAAGGTGGAGGAGCACAAGGTCTCTAACATCCACCAGCTCTGTGATGTCGTCATGGAGGAGTGGAAACAACACAAGGAGCCAATCGGGGGGGGGGTTACAGTGCAAGGAGCACACTGATAATTGGAAAGAGCAGAGTAACAGAGAGCTGAGCTAATCAGTGTACTGCTTCTCCATTCCACTGTCCACTTACAGACTCGGAATGATGCAGAGACCTGTAAATGAAGGTGAAACTGCAGCAGACAAAGATCAAGTCTCCTCCTCATACCTTGCAGGACTGTGCTGTGTCCGAGCGCTGTGTAAATCTCAGGATTGGATAGACAGAAATACTAATTCTTTTGTAGGTAAAACAGCTCTCCTGTATGTATTTCATACGTGTATGTACCTGTTTTCCTCCAATCCTTTTTTTAAAAGTCCAGGTCATTTGGACAATTGTGGAAGATCATACTTTCATTATGTAATTTACAGATTTTTTATAGTATAGAGTGGGCATTGTGTTTATAGTTCTCAGCTTTTACAAGGGACCCAATTTGAGTTGTTGAATAACTTTTAATCCACACAACCTGATTATCCTTAGAGATGTTTAGAACAGCCACTTTATTAGCAAATATCTGGCTGCTGTAAGCTGGCCTAACAAGTCAAAACCTACATATTTGCTATGTATTCCAAGATCTAATTTGTTACTAATCTAAACTGTGATGCCCATATTTATTACTTATTGGAAAATATGGAAACACTTCAAAAGTACTGACATTCTGTATGAGTTCCTGCTTGTAAACCATAGTTTGGACCGTTTTAAACTATAATTTAAATAGAGTAGTTGATTTAACTTGAATTAAGTAAAGAAATAATAATTTTCTTAGATTTTTATGCAGTTTTGTTATCAGTAGCACTTCAACTGACTTGACTGCAAATTAATTACCAGCTTGTTTGCATATAATCTTCTTTATGTTAATATAATCATTTTGGCAATTCAACCGTCTTCTATTAATTTGTGGTAATCTCCACTATCGCCAGCAGAGGGCAATATATTATCACTAAAAAACAGCATTTGAAACTCAGGAATGGCAAAAACATTGATTTGACTGACACTTTGTGGTAATAAAAAGGACATGACAAAGAAAGCACATGTAATTGATTTTTATACATAAGAAAAAAAAGTATTAAAAGGAAAAAAGAAAAAAAAACAATGCATGTAAGATTTTAAACTTTCTACATTATGTCAAAAATTGCAGTTTTCAATACTTTTAAGGTACACTTCTTGGCAATTAGGAAATTGAGGTTTACATTTAATCCATCGAAAAGCAATATTTTAGTAAGAATTGGAATTCTTCAATGTCACGATTTCCAACTCTATTAATACTATTACTAATTATTACTATGCTACTGTTCTCTTGTTTAGGTGTTCCCACTAACCGTTCTACAGCTTCTCCTGTTGCTTTCTGCATGATAGAGAAGAAATAAAAATCCAGCAGAGGAACATACCCCTCAAAATGAGTAAATTTACAATATGACAGGAGGTCAGCTGTTCCTGGGAAAAATACATTTTTTTCAGTCCTCAATGTTTCGATACTAAAAGCCCAAGGATTCGCCACAGGATGTTCTCAGACTTCTGTGGTGATTGACTCCTAGGATATACTATGAATAAATGGATGTCATGATCCCACCCCCTTCCTTCCTAGTTTATTGAAGCAGACCATGACAAAGGGCTACCTGATGCCCCTTTGGTGAGAATGTGGGTGCTCTATAATTCTTGCTAGTAGGTTTGGGCCAGAGTAACATCTTCAATTTCTAGTCTTAGGAGAGACTCTGGATACAGGGTCAAGAACCCTTTCCTCCAGTGAGAAAAAAATGTACTAAGGCCCTTTCCCAATAGTAGCCCCCCATCCTTCCCAGTATAGGAATACAAGACATTGGGGGGCATTTATCAGAACTCGAGCACCCAGAATCAGGAGCACCTGTGCTATGCAACCAATCTGCTTCTATATTCAATTTGTTTGGTTAAGCTTTTAAAATTAAAGATATCCACTGATTGCATGCACATCTGCTCTAGATTGTGGCTTCTTAGAAGAAAAATGTTCAGGTGTGTGAAGAAGAAGAAAAGTCCAGGTGCGCAGAGGAAAAAGAAAAGGGCGCAAATCACAAAGTTAAAACACCAGGATAAGGGCTCTTTCACACAGGGCAGATCCGTTTTGACAGACTCTGCTTGCTCAGCGGGGATCGCTCCGCTGATCCCCGCTGAGCAGGCGGATGACAGGTCCGTCTCTGCTCACTGTGCAGAGACGGACCCTTGAGAGCTCCGCTCTCCTCTATGGGGGATTGGAGAAAATGGGCCGCTTGTCCATTTTCATCCAATCCGATCCGCCAGACGGATGGAAAATAGGGCTTCCATCCGTCTGCATTTAGCGGATTGGAGCGGATCGGATGTCAGCATCACCGCTGACATTCGTTGCTCCATAGAGGTGAATGGAGCGTCTGTTCAGGTCCACCTGAAAAACTGACAGGCGGACCAGAACGGTCCGTATGTGTGAAAGGGGCCTAACGGACTTTGTAAGCGACAGTTATTTTCACTAATGAGATTTGAAAATAACTGTCAAGATTTTTGAATTGAGCCCAAGACCCCATACACACTATTAGATTTTCTGCAGATTTTTGTCTTCAGATTTACGAAAACCATATAATATGAGGTCAAACCTTAGGAGTTTCAATTTGTATGCAGTCAGGCCCTTGCACTACATGGTAAATGCACCTTGCACTACATGGTTCGTAAATCTGAAGACAAAAATCTGCAGAAAATCTGATAGTGTGTATGGGGCTTAAGGTGTGCTAATAACAGAAAGAAAAGGTTCACACAGTCACACTAATGATCTTTTAAACTTCTCCAACCCAGACTTTTTCTTGTAACAAATTACGCCATATCAGGCAGGGCAGCCATCAGAAAATTTGGGGCCCCTTACACAGCATTAGGCCTGGACCCCCCCCCCCGGCCTGACCACCGACATTCCCCAGGGCCCGCCCACTTGTCGTGGCAAAATTGGTTGTTTGCAGAGCACACAGCCATTTTTGCCTTGTGCTAAATAAGCACACACTTCATCTTATTGCAATAATGCTTCTTAACCACTTAAGCCCAGGACCATTATGCAGCTTAAGGACCAGAGGTGTTTTCAGAATTTGGCACTGCGCTGCTTCAACTGGAAATTGTGCGGACATGCAATGTTGTACCCAAACAAAATTTGCGTGCTTTTCTTCCCACAAATAGAGCTTTCTTTTAATGGTATTTGATTGCCTCTGCGATTTTTTTTTTTTGCGATATAAACAGAAAAAGACTGAAAATTTTGAAAAAAATATATATTTTCTACTTTTTGTTATAAGAAAAATATAATAAACTCAATTTTAGTCATACATTTAGGCCAAAATGTATTCAGCCACATGTCTTTAGTAAAAAAAATGTCAATAAGCGTATATTTATTGGTTTGCGCAAAAGTTATAGCATCTACAAACTAGGGTACATTTTCTGAAATTTACACAGCTTTTAATTTATGACTGCCTATCTCATTTCTTGAGGTGCTAAAATGGCAGGGCAGTACAAACCCCCCCCCCAAATGACCCCATTTTTGAAAGAAGACACCCCAAGGAAATTGCTGAGAGGCATTGAATATTTTTTTTTGTCTCAAGTGATTGAATAATGACTAAAAAAAAAATAAAAAATTACGGAGATACCACATGTGTGGGACTTTTTAGGAGCCTAGCCGCATACGGGCCCCCGAAAACCAGGCACCGCCTTCAGGATTTCTAAGGGCGCAAATATTTGATTTCACTCCTCACTAGGGATGAGCTTCGAGTTCGAGTCGAACTCATGTTCGACTCGAACATTGCCTGTTCGCCCGTTCGCCGAACAGCGAACAAATTGGGGTGTTCGCGGCAAATTCGAAAAATCTATGGGAGAAATCTAAAGTGCTAATTATAAAGGCTTATATGCAAGTTATTGTCCTAAAAAGTGTTTGGGGACCGGGGTCCTGCCCCAGGGGACATGTATCAATGCAAAAAGAAGTTTTAAAAATGGCCGTTTTTTCGGGAGCAGTGATTTTAATAATGCTTAAAATGAAAAAATAAAAGTGAAATATTCCTTTAAATTTCGTACCTGGGGGGTGTGTAAGATATGCATGTGAAGTGGCGCATGTTTCCCATGCTTAGAACTGTCCCTGCAAAAAATGTCATTTTTGAAAGAAAAAAATGCATTTAAAACTGACTCGCGGCTATTAATGAATTGTCGGCTCCCGGCAATACATACAAAAGTCATTGTCAAAAAAAAAAAGCGTGGGGGTTCCCCAGAATTCAATTACCAGGCCCTTCAGGTCTGGAATGGGTATTAAGGGGAACCCCGCCGCAAATTAAAAAAATAATTGACGTGGGGTTCCCCCAAATATCCATTCCAGGCCCTTCAGATCTGGCATGGATTTTAAGGGGAACTCCACCCCAAATTAAAAAAAAAATGGCGTGGAGTCCCCCTAAAAATCCATACCAGACCCCTTATCCGAGCACGCAACCTGGCCGGCCGCAGGGGAAAAGGGGGGGACGAGAGAGCGCCCCCCCTCCCTCCTGAACCATACCAAGCCACATGCCCTCAACATGGGGAGGATGTCCCCATGTTGATGGGGACAAGGGCCTCATCCCCACAACCCTTGCCCGGTGGTTGTGGGGGTCTGCGGGTGGGCGGCTTATCGGAATCTGGAAGACCCCTTTAACAAAGGGGACCCCCAGATTCCGGCCCCCCCTATGTGAATTGGTAAGGGGTACATTGTACCCCTACCATTTCACGAAGAAAGCGTAAAAAAATGTTTAAAAAAACACACAAACACCTTGAAAAAGTCCTTTATTTAAAAAAAAAAAAAAAAAAAAAAAAACATTCCAGCGGTGAAATCCAGTGTCCCGCGGCGATCCCGATGTCCAGCACTCTCCTTCATTGGTTGTGCCTGAGCGGACCTGATGGGGAACTCCCTCTCAGTATTTTAAATGTATAGACCCGCCCCTTCTAAAGTTCCCCATCAGGTCCGCTCAGCGGACCAGATGCGGAACATGAGAAGGGGCGGGTCTATACATGTATTACCACAGTGAGAGAAGTTCCCCATCAGGTCCGCCCCCTCGGTATGTCGGACCCGCCTACGTCATTGGCTTGAGCGGGGAACTTCCTTCACTGTGTAATTTAAATTTACATAGTGAAGGAAGTTCCCCGCTCAAGCCAATGACGTAGGCGGGTCCGACATACCGAGGGGGCGGACCTGATGGGGAACTGCTCTCACTTTGGTAATACATGTATAGACCCGCCCCTTCTCATGTTCCGCATCTGGTCCGCCGCTCTCTCGTCCCCCCCTTTTCCCCTGCGGCCGGCCAGGTTGCGTGCTCGGATAAGGGGTCTGGTATGGATTTTTAGGGGGACTCCACGCCATTTTTTTTTAAAATTTGGGGTGGAGTTCCCCTTAAAATCCATGCCAGATCTGAAGGGCCTGGAATGGATATTTGGGGGAACCCCACGTCAATTTTTTTTTAAATTTGCGGCGGGGTTCCCCTTAATATCCATTCCAGACCTGAAGGGCCTGGTAATTGAATTCTGGGGAACCCCCACGCTTTTTTTTTTTTTTATCAATGACTTTTGTATGTATTGCCGGGAGCCGACAATTCTTTTTTTTTTTTTTTTATTTATAACAAGGAAAGGGACCCTGTCGGGTCGATACATTACAAAGTAGTACGGGTATCAAGACAAACAACTTATTCAAAAACAGTCAGAATACATTACATCACATAGTCTTGATGTAGGAAGGAAAAGAAAAGCAGGGTTCAAACATATGAGTGTGAACAAATTGGTGGAGATTACGCTCCCTGGTGTATTGTCACTTAGTATGTCTGAGCTATTGTTAGTTTTATTCGTGACCTCTGATGTCTTTAATTTTGTTTCAGCGACTTGTTCCTTCCTAGGTGTCTAGTTCTGCCTGTTGGTTCCCTTTGCTCCGTTAGGGCATTTGTGCTTGAGGTTGTCGTGTTGTGTAGTACTGGGGACATGGGCCCAGTTCCTTGGTTTTTCCTGTTTATATTAGAGAAAAGGTGGAAAATAGAGTGTAAAGCAAATCCCCCCAGTTTAGGATGGGATTGGTTAAAGGTAGAATATTAGAATAGAGAAAGATATGAAAAAGAGAAAAAGAAGAGGGGAGGGGGAGTTGTTGTGGGAAGATGGGTTGGGTGGTGGATAGGGGGGGGGGGTATGGGGGTATTGGGGCCCTCGAACATGGGACATCAGTAATTCAGACCTGTGTATCGGATGGGATTGGCGGTGGCGGGGTGCAACTCTGTGTGTCTGTTGAGGTTCCCTTCAGCGCCTGGCCCTCTGCCGAGTAGATGAAGATAATCCACAACTGCCAGGTGTTGGAGAATGTCTCTTGTCTATGCTGGGCTGTGAGGACGAGGTCCTCCATATATCTTATTTCCTCCACTCTCGCTATCCATGATGCTATGGTAGGTGGGCTTGTGGATTTCCACATTATCGGTATGCAGGCCTTGGCTGCATCTAGCAAGTGTCTGATTACCGATTTTTTGTATGTTTTTTCCGGAGTGTCTGATGCGTGGAGTAGGAAGAAAGCGGGGTCTACTGGTATGGGGCTGTCTGTAAATTTTTGTATAACTTCTCGAACCACTTTCCAAAAGTGATGTAGTAAAGGACAGGACCAGAATATGTGCAGCAGTGTTCCCTTTTCTGCTCGACACCGCCAGCAAAGGTCCGGCGTTGTCGGGAAGAATCTGTGGAGCAGGTCTGGAGTTCTGTACCATCTTGACAGTAGCTTATAGTTAGTCTCCTGGATTTTGGCGCATATCGAGGATTTGTGGGTGTATTTAATTATTCGTTGTTTCTTAGTTGTGCTGAAGTTGCAATTCAGTTCCGTTTCCCATTTGGTCAGCCCTGGTGGGGTAAAGTCTGTTTGTGGTACGTTGAGCAGGCTGTAGGTTTGTGAGAGCGTGTGCGTTATGGTACCCGATGTGTTGCAGAGTTCTTCTAATGTTGTGAGGGGACGGGATGTTGTCGGGTGGGTTGTCAGTGAGTGTAAGAAGTGGCTTAGTTGGCTGGCTCTCAAAAAGTCCAGCCGAAATGGGCCTGTGGCGTCTGAAAGTTCTGTTAACGTGGGCCAACGACCATTGGTACTAAAGTGGGAGGCCTGGTGAGTGCCCTCGTCTCTCAGTCTTTTAAATTCCGCGTCCTGTATTCCTGGTGCAAATTCGGGGTTTCCCAAGATGGGGAAGAGGGGTGAATTGGGGGATGATATGGGGGTCGTCAAGAAGAGACGTGCGCAGACCTGTGTTGTGGTTCCTATTAGCGGGTGTCGCTTGATTTCCGCTGGCAGGGACGGGTAGCACCAGGGAGCCCTTCCAAGTGGAGTCTCGCTTTGATGTTGCTCCAGTTGTGTCCAGAGCTTAGTCTCCTGGTGCCTGCACCAGTCTATAAGCCTGCCCAGGTGTACTGCCTGGTAGTATGTACGAATGTTCGGCAACGCGAGTCCCCCGTGTTGTTTAGGTAGAACCAAGAGTTTATAAGAGAGTCGTGGCCTTTTCTTAGCCCATACAAAGTCTGTAAACATGGTTTGTATTTGTTTGAAGTAGAGTGTGGGAATGTGAATAGGTATCGCCTGCATAAGATAGAGGAATTTTGGGAGTATCATCATTTTGAGGATGTTGCAGCGACCTATCCATGAATGTAGACCGGTGTGCCATTTTTTAAGTAATATTTTGATTGTTTTCAAAAGTGGTGGGAAGTTCAGCTCATATAACCGTGGGAGCGTGCGAGGGATGTAAGTACCTAAATATTTTAGGGCTGTCTGCGTCCATTTCAACTGGAAACCTGATTGTAAATGTGCAAGTTGTGCTGGTTGTATTCCTACTCCCATCGCCTCGGATTTAGTAAAATTAATTTTTAGGTTGGAGAGGGCTCCATATATCTTAAATTCTTGTAAGAGGTTGGGGAGGGAGATTGAGGGGGTAGTAAGTGTAAACATGAGATCGTCGGCGTACGCCGATACCTTATGTTGTGCTTGTTGTACTTTCACTCCTGAGATGTTGGGGTTTTGTCTTACGTGGCATAGGAATGGTTCCAGAGTGAGGGCAAATAGAAGGGGGGACAACGGGCACCCCTGCCTTGTCCCGTTTGTAATCAGGAAAGGGTCTGAGAGCACTCCATTAGCCCTCACTCTGGCAGATGGTTTGTCATAGGTTGCGGCTATCCATTTTAGCATGTTGTCTCCCAGTCCCACATGCCGCAACGTGGCAAACATAAAGGCCCAACTAACCCGATCAAACGCTTTCTCAGCGTCCGTGCTCATAAAAACACTGGGCGTTTGGGTGCGGGTGACCGTATGTAGTAGATTCAAGACCTTAGTAGTATTGTCCCTTGCCTCTCTTGTGGGGACAAATCCCACCTGGTCTAAGTGTATTAGGTGGGGCAGGTGAGTCTGTATTCTGGTCGCTATTATTTTGGTGAATAGTTTGAGGTCCGAATTAAGTAGGGAGATAGGCCTATAGCTTCCACAGTTGGTCAGGTCTTTGCCTTCTTTCGGGATGATGGATATTTGTGCTTGTAATGTGGTGGCGTGTAGTTTCCCTCCTTTAGTAAGGCCGTTAAGCACATTAACTAGGCGTCCTCCTAATACTGGTAGTAGTGTCTTGTAGTAGTGTGGCGTGAGTCCGTCCGGCCCTGGGGCTTTTCCGATTTTAGTGCTTTTCAGCGCAAGTTGGACCTCCGATAATGTGATAGGGGCTTCTAACAGATCTCGGGTGTCAGCGGAGAGGGTGGGCATACGGGAGGTAGTAATATAATCTGTTAGGTGTTCTACCGATGGTGGCGTGTTGGATATGTTGTAGAGCGATTCATAGTAGGATTTAAATTCCTGTGTTATATGTTGTGGTAAGGTTCTTTTCTGTCCCGATGGCGAGCGTATGGAGGGTATGTATGACGCTGTTCTCTGGTCCCGTAATGACTGTGCTAGTAGTCTGCCGCATTTGTTGCCTGACTCGTAAATCCTTTTCCGTGATATTTGTAGTGCCGTCTTTGCTTTAAAATTTAACAGGTCAGTGACTTGCGTGCGTAATGCGTCCAGTTCGTTCCCTATCTGGTCAGTCGGGGTTTGCTTGTTTCTGATTTCTAGGGCGTGAAGTCTGCTGAGGAGAGAAGTCAATTGGGCTGTCCTTTGTTTTTTTAGTCTTGCGCCGTGTTTTATAAGTATTCCGCGAATCACCGCTTTGTGTGCTTCCCATACTAGGCCTTCGTCACTTTCTGAGTCGCTATTGGTTTGAAAATAGTTGGTTATTTCCCTTGTCACCTCCGCCAGTGTGTCTGGGTCTTTCAGAAGGCTTTCATTAAGCCTCCACGGTTTCCTTTGATTTTTTTGGAAGTCTGTTAGGGCATAACTCAGGATAGCTGGGGCGTGATCGGACCAAGTGATTGATCCTAGTGAGGTGTTTCTAACGGCGTGAAGTTGGTTGTGTGGTATCAACAGGTAATCAATTCGCGAATATGTGTTGTGGGGACGCGAGTAATACGTATAGTCTCGTTCGCCAGGGTGAAAGAGGCGCCACGTGTCTATTAACTGTGATCTCTGAAGTGCTATATGGATGGTCTTGCGTGTGTTTCTCGGGGTTGATGAACTCCCTGTTGAGGTATCCTCCTCGGGTATTAGGGGGATATTCAGGTCTCCTCCCACTATTAGTTGTCCTTCAGTAAAGTTTTGTAGTTTGATCAAGTGTCTTGTTAGAAACGTATCTTGTTGGGTGTTTGGGGCGTAAAGGTTTGCGAGTGTTATTTTGATGCCCCCAATTTGGCCCTTGAGGAATAGAAATCTTCCCATCGGATCTGTCAGTATGTCTGTCAGGGACCATGGGATTTTGGCTGAAATTAATATTGAAACTCCTCGCGATTTGGATTCCTTGTAGGTCGAGTGATACACCGTCGGAAAGTATCTATTCCTGAGGATCGGGAGTGTGTTTTCTCGGAAGTGTGTCTCTTGCAAGAGAACAATGTCTGCCTTTAGGCGTCGCATATCATTAAGTAACATTCTCCTTTTCTCTGGGATGTTGAGTCCCTTCGCATTTAAAGTGACAATAGTAATGTCATCCATGTTCGTGGGGGGGGGGGGGTGTAGGGAGGGGGGTAGGGAAGTACAGTAAAGAGTTAGAGAGAGGTATAGAATAGAGATAAGAATGTAGCAGAGAAAGATAGGTATATACAACCAGTACTAAAAGGGTATGAAATGCGCCCGCCAGAAGCCTAGTGCCTCTAGCGGTTGCCTACCAATTTAGCTGGTGCTCTAATGTGCGTGCAAAATTTTTGCAAAGACGCTCTCCAGGTGTCCTGGGTATCGTGCGTCGTCCTATGTGGGGGTGAGGTCAGCAGGGGTCCCTGCGAGTCTCCCGGTCCCTCCCCGACCACCCGGCCTCTGCTTGTATAAGAGTGTGTGGGCATACGTGCTCAATGGTGTATCGTATAGTGGTTTGTACGTTGCAGGCTATAATATATGAAAACAACACAAGGACATGGAAATTCAATACTTACTCATTTTCTAGTTATCAAAAAGAAAAAACTTTAACCAGAAAGACGGTATCAACGAAACATCATTAACTTAAATGCATAGGTTACATCTGTCAACAAATTATTCCCCCACATAATCCAACCCCCCCCCCCCAACCCGCGCCAGAGAAATTCCCCACAATAATTTATGGTCCTGAGCAGTTTGGTGCGGTTTCATTGTCCCCCCCCATTTATGACTCCCCTTTCCGTCTGGCACCGCACCCCCCCCCACCCCCGAACACCCCCCAAGGCTGCATCTTGTCCCCTGATGGGGTCCAAACCCCCATTCCTCCCAAGCAACCACCCAGTATATGTTCTGCCTCCCCGTGGTCCCCCACGGGCCACATCTGTGGGCGTGGGTCTTGTTACCTAGAAAGTATCTTGACACCTGTCATCTGTTAGCTCCTTTCTGGGTAGGTGGTTATGACCCAGTTGACATGACGGGGGAGCCAGGTAAGTACCTGTGTAGTTCTCCGCTTGTGGAGCAAAGGATGATGCCTGTAGGGGTGGTGCTCCAGTTTGGTGGTCAGGTAAATTGGGGTTCGGTAGTCCACCCGGGACAGTGCTGCAAGAGTATGTTCTCCTGCATGTGTCCCCGGGGGGGGGGCGCGGGGGACGCACTGTCCTTCTCTCCCTTTGTGACCCCAGTCCTCCAGACAACAAAAAGGCAAAAAGGGCAAGGACTCCGGGGGGAGTAACCCTTGTGTTCAGTTCTGTGGGGGGTCTGCCGTGTGGAGGGCCTCTCTCTTAGTGGGAGTCTCGATTTGTAGTATGCAAAGTGTTGGGGAAAAAGGGGGGCAGGTGTGTATCTCTGCACCATGGCGGACCATTCTCCCCCTTCAAACTCTGAGGCGTGGGGGTGGCCTGGGCATAGAACTGGACCCTCGGCGGGTCTTCCGCAGCAAGCGAGGGGGGGGGAGGGGGCAGAAAACGGGGGGCAGCATCAAGGTAAGTTCAGTGGCCTATGCATTACAAACAATGGGTACAGGTATAGGCAGCTCTGCAGTAATCAGGACTCACGTGTACCATCGACTGCGGCGGCGGCGGTGCTGGAACGGGATCGGCCTCGGTTCCTCTGCGAGCGCGGTGGTTGGTTGTATCTGCCCGTTGCTGGACCCGAGCGACCTGGTGCCTTCGGTAGCCTCATTAGCCAATTGGGCACCTGGACTGGTTCTGTGCCTATGAAGGAGAAGAATCCCGGCAGATCCGCGGGCGTTCTCAGGGTGAAGGAGGTCTGCTCCGTTCGGAAGATTACCGCCAGGGGGTATCCCCAGCGGTAGGTGCATCCTCTACTTCTCGCCTTTTCCAATACTGGCTTTAACATGGCCCGCGCTGCAGGGTTGCCCTGGATAAGTCCGGTAAGATCTGGATATTGGCCCCATCAAAGTCGACAGCGCCTGCCTCCCAAGCCTTTCGTAGTATGTTTTCTTTAATTGTAAAGCGGTGGAGGCGGCACAGTACATCGCGTGGCCTGGCTGGGTCGGTGGATCTGGGACCCAGTGTGCGGTGCACCCTGTCGATTTCAAGCGTCGGCGGGGGGGTCTCCAGCAGTCTGTGGAATATTGCGGTCACTGTCTCCGCCAGGTCTTCCGGGCCCGTGGCTTCAGGTATCCCCCGCAGCCGCAGGTTGTTGCGGCGGCTGCGGTCTTCCATTTCCTCTAGGTGTAATTGCATGTCTTGGGAGTTCATCGTGTGTGATACCTGCACCTGCTCCAGGGCCTGCATGCGTGTCTCCAGTGCCGACACCCGTGACTCTCCAGATGTCACACGGTCCGACACTGTAAGCAGCTCTGCTTTCACCTCCTGGATGTCCCTGCTGTGCGCCTCCTCTATCCTTAGGATCAGCGTTTCTATGTCGGCCCTTGTCGGTAAGGCCTCAATGTCGGCTCTGGTGGGGAGGGCCCGCAGCATGGCGCGGAGGTCGTCGTCTATTCGGCCTTGCGATGTGTCCGACATCTCTGTACGGAATGCTGCCGGTGTCTCTGCAAGGTAGTACGGGTCCTCCGGTGGTGGTGGCGGATTGCTTTGGGGCAGGCCCGGGTTCCGTTCCGTGTGCGGCCCCCGTGGAGCGGCTACTATGGCGCCTGTTGCTTGCCTCGGTGTACCTTCGAAAAAATTATGAATACTGGTCTGCGAGTTCTGGGATCTGGTCCCTCTTGAGGTCGAGCGTGTCCTGTATTGATTTGGGGTGCTCATGCCGTGCCCACAATAGTTAAATGGCAGGTAATGGCCATGGTGTATCGGGTTAGGCCGGGGACTCTGTCGGTGCCCGTCTCTACTCGGCCATTGCTAAGCCGTGCCTCCCGGATTGTGATTTTATCATCAGTCAGGGAGTAAAGTCAAGCTATCCATCCCTGGGGGTCACAACCCGGCCGGCCAGAGTGGGGAGCCGACAATTCATTAATAGCCGCGAGTCAGTTTTAAATGACTTTTTTTCTTTCAAAAATGACATTTTTTGCAGGGACAGTTCTAAGCACGGGAAACATGCGCCACTTTACATGCATATTATACACACCCCCCAGGTACGAAATTTAAAGGAATATTTCACTTTTATTTTTTCATTTTAAGCATTATTAAAATCACTGCTCCCGAAAAAACGGCCGTTTTTAAAACTTCTTTTTGCATTGATACATGTCCCCTGGGGCAGGACCCAGGTCCCCAAACACTTTTTAGGACAATAACTTGCATATTAGCCTTTATAATTAACACTTTAGATTTTGAACGTTCGAGTCCATTGTATTTAATAGGGTTCTAAAGTTTACACAAACATTTTGTCTGTTCGCAGGTGCGAACCGAACAGGGGGGTGTTCGGCTCATCCCTGCTCCTCACTACCTATCACAGTTTTGAAGGCCATAAAATGCCAAAATAGCACAACCCCCCCCCCCAAATGACCCCATTTTAGAAAGTAGACACCCCAAGGAAATTGCTGAGAGGCATGTTGAGCCCATTGAATATTTTTTTTTTTGTCCCAAGTGATTGAATAATGACAAAAAAAAAATAATTTACAAAAAGTTGTCACTAAATGATATATTGCTCACACATGTCATGGTTATATGTGGAATTGCACCCCAAAATACATTTTGCTGCTTCTCCTGAGTACGGGGATACCACATGTGTGGGACTTTTTAGGAGCCTAGCCGCGTACGGGATCCTGAAAACCAAGCACCGCCTTAAGGATTTCTAAGGGCACAAATTTTTGATTTCACTCCTCACTACCTATCACAGTTTCGAAGGCCATAAAATGCCAAAATAGCACAACCCCCCCCCAAATGACCCCATTTTGGAAAGTAGACACCACAAGATATTTGCTGAGAGGCATGGTGAGTATTTTACAGCTCTCATTTGTTTTTGAAAATGAAGAAAGAAATTTATTTTTTTTATTTTTTTTCAATTTTCAAAACTTTGTGACAAAAAGCGAGATCTGCAAAATACTCACCATACCTCTCAGCAAATAGCTTGGGGTGTCTACTTTCCAAAATGGGGTCATTTGGGGGGGTTTGTGCCATCTGGGCATTCCATGGCCTCCGAAACTGTGATAGGCAGTGAGGAGTGAAATCAAAAATTTATACCTTTAGAAAGCCTGAAGGCGGTGCTTGGTTTTTGGGGTCCCGTACGTGGCTAGGCTCCCAAAAAGTCTCACACATGTGGTATCCCCGTACTCAGGAGAAGCAACAGAATGTATTTTGGGGTGTAATGTAGTTTGGGATGGTGAGAGATCCGCATTAGATTATTTTATAAGCCAGCTTAATGATAATGATAAAAATATTACTCTCACATGGACAGTAGACTATGAGAAGGTGTTTTTTTTAGATCTTACCATCAATAAGGCCACCGACCACTTTCAGCTGACCAATTATTTTAAACCCACAGATCGGAATGCATATATTCCCCTGGAGAGTTGCCACCACCGGTCATGGCTGTGCAACATCCCCAGGGGACAATACATTCAATTGCGCCAAAATTGTACGCTAGAATCTGATTTTGTTAATCAATCTCAGGTTCTTACTACTAGATTTGTACAAAAGGGGTATGATAAATCAAACTTACTTAGTGAGATTGAACGGGTCAAGAAGATTGATAGACAAACTCTAATCACTGATCGTATTGCTGAATTTCAAAATTTCAAAATTGTGTTGGACTATAATGTCCAGCACAAAAAATGTGAAAAAATTATAGCTATAAACTGGTCCATTTTGAAACAGGATAAGATACTTGGCCCTGTATTACCTGTCAAACCGCGGTTTATATACAAAAAGGCTCCCTCTCTTAGAGACCGCTTAGCACCTAGTGTACTTAACCCTCCTATTCCATCCGATAATAGGATGTTTAAATTTTTAGGTGGTTTTTATGCATGCGGACGTTGAGTACCTTGCAGGAATTTAAAAGCAAATATTAAGAAAAGGAAGCAATTTCTTGCATCAGCCACTAATAAGGAATACCCCATCAAACAATTGATTACATGCGATACAGTGGGAGTTGTATATATGCTGGAGTGTGATTGTGGGCTCCAGTATATAGGTAGGACTTCCAGGCCCCTTCATGTTCGTGTGGCAGAACATGTTAATAATATAAAGAAGGGGGTAAAAACACACAATGTCTCGAGGCACTTCAAACAATTTCATCACCAGAACCCTAGGGGTCTTAGGTTCTGGGGTATTGAGAAGGTCACGAGACATTGGAGGGGTGGAAATTTTATCCGCCAGCTAAGCAAACGAGAATCATATTGGATCCACGAGACGCATGTTCTCTGCCCCGATGGATTGAATGTTGACTTTGATGTCAACTGTTTTATTTCCGATCGTTAGGGATTAAGGTCATTTGATTTTTATATGTGATGATTTTTTTATATATGATGTTTTTATATATGATGTTTTTATACATGATGTTTTTAATGGTTTTATTTTAATTTATAATATTTGTATTTGTACTGATGATGGCTGTGGTAGACTTCACGTTAGATATCTATATACTGGGGTCCAGATTAGATTTCATCTATCTTATATTTATGTTTTCAGGATTTGTTTGCTTGCACATATAAGTTGGTATGACAGCATACAATGCCATTTAACATATTTATTAAATGCACTTTTAGTGCGTTTCCATATAAAGAATATATTACATATGAATACTAAATATAGATCATTAATTATGGTTACCATTATATAATTTTTAATATATTTTTATTATGTTTCCCTTGCCTATTTATGATGTGGGGTGGTAACATTGGTGAGGTTTTTGTACAGTTATACAATATAGTTGTTATTACTATTTGCTGGACATACATCCTGTATGGGCAGTTTGTCCACACCTCATTTTTTTGTTTTTGACCATTCTTGTATCTTAGATATGACACATCTTTATGTTATGTGTGCCTTGGGGATATTTCTGGCTCATCCCTGTACTGGCGCGGCATCATGTGATGTTGCGTCTAGTTACCTGGGTTACGGCCGATCCGGAGACATTTCTGGCTCTTTGTGCACTGGCGCGGCATCATGTGATGTCTGCGTCCAGTTACCTAGGTTACCCAACCTTTCCTGGGATGTTTTACGGCTCTTCGTGCACTGGCGCGATATGACGGGATGTTGCGTTCAGTTGCCTAGGTAATGTAAATAACGTTGGGAACACCTTCGTTTTTGTCGTGCTGACGCGGCATCACGTGATGTCGCGTCCAGTTTCCATGGTCACCAATTAAGTTCCCTGTATATTAGTGGGTGCAGTCCGTCCTCCTCCCATATCCGCTGATGAAGTCCCGCCCATAGGGACGTAACGTTCGGATGGGAAGGACGTGAAGCCACCCGCAGCCATCACCATCCATTGATTGTTTTTGTGTTTTATCACGCTGTTATATCCTGGCACTGGAGTTTAGTGCCTTGACCATGTAAGTGTGCATTTTATTGATTTAATAAATCATTGTATTCCGCGGAGACACGCTATGGTCTGTTTTTTATTGCATGTTTGATGCCTTGTTGGAGCCCACCGGTGTACCTGTTTGAGCTTATCCATCTACTAGCTGGTGTCAGCAACCGTATGTCCTGGAATTTGTACCCGTAAGGGATAGTTGTTGTGACCCTTCATAATCAAAGGGTCCAATCTGGGAGGTGAGCGGCCAATCTTACTTTCGGTGGAGGTCTCTCACTGTGTGTCATCACTCATCTGCATGCTTAGAACCTGTTTTACCATCACTGAAGATCACTGGGATCATTCATTTATTGTTTTATTCATAGGACTTGTTGTTAGCGCTGCACCATCTTATATATGTATACCTCAGGGATTTTGAAGTTTTGACCCTGGTGTTCAGCTGCTTACGTTAGGGATTTTATTGCGCTGATTTTTACTATTTTTGGTAATTCCACATATGCCCATGGCATGTTTGAGCAATATATCATTTAGTGACAACTTTGTGCAAAAAAAATAAAAAATAAAAATAAATTGTATTTTTTCTGCAACTTGTGTCAACATAACGGAAAATTTATATCAAATACTTACCGTAATTTTCCTTTCCTGATGGACTCCATGGCAGCCTACGTGCGGGTTAATCCCGCCCCTCATACCTCATAGGACTCTTCTCCCATAAATCTTTGCTCTGGGCCAGAGGCCGTGTTCCATAATTTAGCCTACTCCAGCCACTGGGAGGGAACTCCTGCTGCCATGGAGTCCATCAGGAAAGGAAAATTACGGTAAGTATTTGATATAAATTTTCCGTTTTCCTGACAGACTCCATGGCAGCCTACGTGTGGGAAATAACTAGCCATACACACCCGGGTGGGCAGAGTGCTGGACAAAAGAAAAAAGGTTTAATTGGCACCATCAACAGACAAGATACGTAAACCACTACGCAGTAGTGTGCCATGAACGTGTTAATTGAAGACCACAAGGCCACCTTGCAAATAACTTCTGGAGGCACGTGACGTGATGCCGCCCATGATGAAGACACTTCTAGTTGAGTGAGCAGTCACCGCTTCTGGAGGCGCCAAGCCCTTGGCTTTATAGGCCCACTGAATGGCCTGAACAATCCATGCTCCAATAGATCTGGAAGAGGCACGCATTCCCTTATACTTCCTGTGAAAAGAACGAGCAGGTAGTCGGTCTGACGGAAAGAAGCTGTAGCTTCAAGATACTGACTCAGAGCTTTTCCAAAATCCAAGGGATAAACACTGGAATCCTCGGTAGATCTGAACGTTGGAAGAGCAATCTCCTGATTGTCATGAAACACAGATGCCACTTTGGGGTCTGAACCCAACATAGGAATTAAAAGGTTTAGAAATGGCTCCTTGCATCCCTGAGAGCTGATTTCAGAGACCCTCTTGGCCGATGTTATAGCCACCAAGAAAACAACTATTAGAGAGAGTAATTTGACAGAAGATTGATCTTCATGTTCCAACTCTCTACCTAAGAAAAAATCCAGGACAAGGGGAAGATCCCAATTAGAAAAACTTGGCTCTGAGGTCTGAGCCTTATTGCTCCTCTGAAAAACTACTGAGTAAGAGGGTGTCTAGCCCAGGAAACACCCATAAAAGGCAGAGATTACAGCGATTTGGACTCGCAGCGAGCTGACTGACAATGAGAGATCCAATCCTGATTGTAAGAAGCCCAGGATATCATGTATCTTTGGGTTATTGCAAGAACCTGCAGTGGAAGAGGTGTAGTCTGAAAACTTTTTCCAAATCCTCTGGTAGACCCTGTTGGTGCCTGTTCTTCTGGCATTTAATATTGTGGAGATGGCCCTACTTGGACAGCCTAGGGCCTCCAACCTTCCCCTCTCAAGAACCAGATCATCAGATGTAGATGGGCCGGGCATGGATGTAGAAATGCCCCTTGTGATAGGAGATCTGGTCTGGAGGGTAGAGGAACTGGGTCCCGGAAGCTGAGTTGCATCAGCAGTAGAAACCATGGCTTGTTTGGCCAGTACGGGACTATTGCCACTATCTCTGCTTCTTCCATCCTGAGCCTCGACAAAAAACGGAGAATGACAGGAACCGGGGGAAAGGCATAGGCCCTGTGGAACCGCCAATGGTCTGTCAGAGCATCTACCCAAAAGCCTGGGGATACCAAGACCTCGTGTAGTATCTCTCTAGTCTGAAGTTGCATGGGGAGGCAAACAAGTCTACTTCCGGAATGACTCCCAGGGACAGGACCCACCTGAAGACTTTGGGGGGGGGGGGAAGTCCACTCGTTGTCCAGAGAAACTTTCAACAGAAAATCTGCCTGAACGTTCGGGACTCCAGGGAGATAGACAGCTGTCAGGTTGGCCAGGTTTTTCTGGGCCCAGATCATGATGGGCTCTATTTCCTTTGACAGGGAGAGTCTGCGAGTACCCCCCTGTCTCTTGATGTATGCGACTGCCGTTGTGTTGTCCAGTCTTAGGAGGACTGAGTCTCCTGCTGTTAAGTGGTGAAAGGCCTGCAGAGCGCAGAACGCTGCCCGGAGTTCCAGAACATTGGAGACTATCCTGTGAGAGGGAAAATTCCATATGCCTTGGGCTACTTCTGTCAGCCCCTGTTGCTGGCATCTGTAGTGATGGTGACCCAAGACACAGGTGCGATGGAGTGACAATTGAGGAGGTTCCTCTGTTGTAGCCACCAAGGAAAGCTCTCCCGCATGGATGAGGTTATTTGGATAAAGTGATCCCGAAGCCCTGGATTATACTGCTGGAGGAAACCCTTCTGGAAGGGCCGCATTTTCCACTGAGCCCACTTTACCATGGGTGTTGTTGCCACCATGGTGCCAATGATCTTTAGGCATTGAGAGGCTTGGAGATGAGGACGACATTGCAAGCCAAACTCTGTCCCGGATCACTGGGATTTTTCCAGGGGTAACAAGATGGTGCTCTTGATAGCGTTGAAGTGTGCCTCGAGGAATACCAGGGACTGCGTAGGATCCAGATGGCTCTTTTCCAGATTCAGAAGCCAACCAAACTCGAGTAGAGTGGAGATGACCTGGGATCTGTGGATTAGCAACTGCTCCTTGTCCTGTGACAACAGCAGGTCGTCTAGATAGTGATACAGACGGATACCTCTGGTCCTGATCAGAGCCACGACAGCCAACAAGTTTTAAAAACACACGAGGCGATGTTGTTAGCCCGAAGGGGAGACAGGTGAACTGCAGACGGATTTGATCGACAGCAAAGCGAGGGTATTTCTGGAATTCTGACGCTATCGGAACATGGAAGTAGGCGTCCTTCAGGTCTATAGAGACAAGCCAATCGCCTGGTTGGATTGCTTGACTGATCATGAGTAGAGTCTCCATCTTGAACTTCTCCTTCTAGATAAAATAATTCAAGTGGGTTAGGTCTATAACTGGCCTCCAGGAGGCGTTTTTCTTCAACACCATGAAGAGGGGCGAGTAGACCCCTTAAAACCTTTTGTCATCTGGAACTGGAATTGCAGCGCCCTGAGCCACAAGAGAGACAGGAGAATTCGCTTTTTCTCTTCCAAGAGAGGCAAGGATGCCGACTCGCTCTGTTTTAGGCAGGTGCAATATCATAAAGACTTAGGGGATTCTTGTCCACCGGAAGATGCCCCTTTTGAAAACTTCTGGCCTGAAGGCTGTTTTTTCTTCCAGGTCTTCTTGAACTCACGGCCAGGCCTATAGTAGCGAGCATTCCTTGCTCGATCTGAACTTTGCCTGGGCTGTGTTCTCTTCTGGTTTAGCAGACGGCAATCCTGGGGAAGGAACCCCGACTTGCCCCCTGTGGCACGGGTGATGGCACTGTCCGATATGTTCCCAAAGAGGGACGAACCCCCAAATAGAATCCTGCACCATGCCTGCTTGGAGGCAGGGTCAGCTACCCATGGGCGCAGCCACAAGGCACGCTTAGCCGTGACAGATGTCAGCATGATCCGAGCCACCAGGCGAATTATGTCTAGGGAAGCCCCACGAGAAAAGCCAACGTCAACCTTAGCCCATGAATAGGTGAGCTCCTGGCCAGTTCTTCCGAGATGCTCCTCAGAGAAGCATCTACGTCGTCTGCCCAGACTTCCATCGCTTTAGAAAGGGCTGCGAGAGCTAGAGCTGGTTTGCAGGTCATACCTGCTGTAATGTAGATCTGCTTGAGGTCGGTATAAATTTTCCACTCCAGGCAATCCCTAAAGGAAACAGTATCCTCCAATGGGAGTGTGACATACCTCACCATCCTCATTAGGGCTGAGTCAATGAGAGGAGCCGACTCCAGGTGTTTTACATCCTTGCTTTTAAATGGGTACATTTTTGATACCTTCATTAACAGGCAATTCTTCCTTTCAACACCACCCCATTTGTCGGTAATTATTGCGCTGAGTTCACCCAAAAGGGAGAAATTAGGGTGTTCTTTTTTGAGGTGTTTAAAATATTTCCTCTGTTTGGAGGGTGCCTCCACTGGCTCTTCCATCTCAAAGCTTCTTTGACAGCTTTTGACCAGCTGTGGTACTAGGGCAAATTCAAAACCTGCACCAGGGTCATCTACCTCCACCTCACTGTCTGAGGCTTCAATTGAGGAATGGCTCGGCTGTGAAGGGCCTGGAGCCTTGAGATCATCCCTAATAGGGACTGACATAGTGTCGCCAGCAGGGTTGTGGGTATGACCAGAATCCCCTTTACTCAGGGACTCATGGACCACCTTTCTGACCAGTGCTTCCACTTGTTGGTCTCCACCCTCTCTTTCTTATGCGACTTTAGAAAAGCATCGCTTGCAGAGCGATTTGCCTTCAGGAACCTGGGCCCCGCATACCCAGCAGGCTTTCCTCACAGAGCGGCTGTAGTGGCGGTGAGAGTGACGCCCAGAGGTGGTTTTAGACTCCTATCTGTGGTACCTAGATCTAAAGGAAGATCTGACGTCTGGACCTTGAAGAGGAGTGACAACGTTGAGACCTAGGACGGTCTTTGCCGTGCTTTGGTGTTCAGACCTAGAAGAGCTGAGTGAAAAAGAAAGGGTTAAGAGCTCCTGAATGAGTGAACCCAAGCATCACAGGTAGAAAATAAATAAATCCTACCTGCAGCGCAAGGGTTGGCCACAAGAGGGCGGTGACAGATCCATGGCAAGGCAGTTTGAAAGTGAAATGAATCATTAAAGCCTTATGAGAAACAGGAGTGACAACAGGCATGAGAGAGCACATAACAAAACATAGCCAGCACCCAGGGAGTCTGCAGCAAACAATTTACCTTGTAAACCAGAGCCCAGTGCCTGGGTAAATACCGCATAAGCCTGCAAGTCATCCCAAGTAATAGCTGCTTTGACAGCTATTTAAATCTGCCACCGTTAACGATGTCACCGCCCCATAGCGGTTGCCATCCGGTGGCAGCCAATCGCATTCACGACCGCCGCCGCCATTTTGGCGAAACTGCGCCTGCACGAACCAAGCACAGAATCTTTGTTCGCGGCTTGCGGATGCGCAGCGACTTCCTGAAACGGCGAGCTGGAACGCAGCTGCGCTCCAGCCGCCGTGGCCACTCACTGGAGCTTGATAGAAAATAAGGAGACACACAAAACACAGAGATACGGCTGACATATAAAAGGAATATCTTTGTACATTACCACCACCACGGCACGATCCGGACCAGAACCTGGGACTGGGGAGCTGTTCGCTCGACCCACCGCACGATCGGGCGTTTACAAAGCCTCCCGCTAATAGCTGGGACGTTTGGCCATATTGCCGCTTGCCTGCCAATGGCCAGGTTAGTAAGCTCTTCATGGTATCACATCATATCGCCCATGTCCACCTGCTAATAGCTAGGATTGCTGGACTGCAGAGAGGATCACCGCTAACCACCAACGTATCGCCGTGCACACCGCCAGGCCTGGATTACAGAAAAACTTCATGAAAAGGTAAGACTATATCTTGGTCCTAGGAGGAGGACAAAAAAAGGAACACGGCCTCTGGCCCAGAGCAAAGATTTATGGGAGAAGGGTCCTATGAGGTATGAGGGGCGGGATTAACCCGCACGTAGGCTGCCATGGAGTCTGTCAGGAAATAAAATATTCCATGGACTCAACATGCCTCTCAGTATATAGCTTGGGGTGTCTACTTTCCAAAATCGGGTCATTTGGGGGGGTTTTGAACTGTCCTGGCATTTTATACACAACATTAGGAAGCTTACATCCACTCTTCTAACCACTTGAAGACAAAGCCCTTTCTGACACTTTTTGTTTACATGAAAACATATTTTTTTTTGCAAGAAAATTATGTTGAACCCCCAAACATTATATATATTTTTTAAAGCAAAGGCCCTACAGATTAAAATGGTGGGTGTTGCATTTTTTTTTCCACACAGTATTTGCGCAGCGATTTTTCAAACGCATTTTTTGGGGAAAAATACACTTTTTTTTTATTTTAATGCACTAAAACACACTATATTGCCCAAATGTTTGATGAAATAAAAAAGATGATCTTAGGCCGAGTACATGGATACCAAACACGACATGCTTTAAAATTTCGCACAAACGCGCAGTGGCGACAAACTACATACATTTTTAGAAGCCTTTACAGGGTACCACGTTAGATTTACAGAGGAGGTCTACTGCTAAAATGACTGCCCTCGATCTGACCTTCGCGGTGATACCTCACATGCATGTTGCAATTGCTGTTTACGTATGACGCTAGACCGACGCTTGCGTTCGCCATTGCGCAAGAGCAGGGCGGGACAGGGGTGCTTTTTTTTTTTATAAATTTTGCTTTTTTTATTTTATTTTTAAACTGTTCCTTCCATATTTATTTTTTTATCATTTTTATTGTTATCTCAGGGAATGTAAATATCACCTATGATAGCAATAGGTAGTGACAGGTACTCTTTTTTTGAAAAAACTGGGGTCTATTGGACCCTAGATCTTTCCTCTGCCCTCGAAGCATCTGACCACACCAAGATCGGTGTGATAAAATGCTTTCCCAATTTCCCAATGGCGCTTTTTATATCCGGGGGGGACATTCCCTCCCACTGCTTGTAAAAGCAGTCCAGTGGCTAATTAGCCGCTAGGATTGCTTTTACATGAAAGTCGGCCGCTGGCTGAAAAGAATGATACCAAGATGAAGCCTAAACCCGCAGGCATCAATCTGGTAAAACCATTCAAAGTCCAGCAACATACCAGTGCGTTGCTGGTCCTTGTTGGACATGTATTGTAATCTTTTTTTTCATGCAGCCTGTTGGCTGAACGAAAAAAAGAGATTGATCGGTGGGTATGCCCACCATTAGAATACCTCCCTTCATCCACCCACTTCTAATGATGGGCATACATGCACCATTTATATATGCCGAAGCATGGGGGCATCCTCCCGCAAAAGTTATGCCACACACACATGGTCGGACTTTTCCACGAGCAAGCCTCCGTCGGAATTTTGACCGTATGTACGCGGCATTAGGAGCAAAATCGCTCCTCCGCCCCTGCTGCCCCCATGCTTCGGCATATATGCTCTTTTTTTTTAACTGTGGTGGTGAAATCACCTCCTACAGCACTGGAGTCGCAGGGATCAGGCCTGTCTCTGCGAACGCTGCAGTTATGTGTGTTGTGTTTTGTAAGTGACAGTGATCGATCGATACTGCACTTGGGTGGCCTGGGCTGGACAGAGGGGCAAAACGCAGGTGCTAGCAGGTATCTGGGCTGATCCCGCTAACACTGCGTTTTTGGGAACCCTAAACTGCTGGAGACGCTAGTATAGCTCTGATCAGATCAGATATTGATCTGTTCAGATACTATACCACTAAGGGAGGTGTATGCTTCACGCGTGGGTGTTAGCGTTACTGGCACTAACCTGACGCTGCCTGGGGCAACGCAGACCCTCTCTGACGCTAAAACCTAATTGATATCACCCACCGGGCGATCAGGGGGTTAAACCTTTATTGGGTTATATACGGTGGGTGCCCTGACACTATAAAAAGCAAACTAACTAAGCAGCGTCACCCGTAACACTTATTTGGTGATCAATGGTGAAAGGGTTGACTAGGGGCAATCAGGGGGTTAAACCTTTATTAGGTAATATATGGGGGTACCTGACGCTATAAAAACCTGCGGCGAACCTAAAAAAAAATAACTGGCTACCTATCGGCACCAGCATAACTAATACAGCGATCAGAAAAACGATCGCTTAGTGACACTGGCAAAAGGGGGTGAAAGGGTTACCTGGGGGGCGATCAAGGGGTTAAACCTTTATTGGGTAATATATGGGGGTACCTGTTGCTATAAAAACCTGCGGTGAACCTAAAAAAAAATAACTGGCTACCTATCGGCATCACCGACACTAAGACAGCGATCAGAAAAACGATCGCTTAGTGACACTGGCAAAAGGGGGTGAAAGGGTTACCTGGGGGGGCGATCAAGGGGTTAAACCTTTATTAAGTAATATATGGGGGTACCTGACGCTATAAAAACCTGCGGCGAACCTAAAAAAAATAACTGGCTACCTATCGGCATCACCGACACTAATACAGCGATCAGAAAAACGATCGCTTAGTGACAGCGGTGCTAGGGAGTGAAAGGGTTACCTGGGGGGCGATCAAGGGGTTAAACCTTTATTTAGGGGGGGGTTAGAGGGCTACACTGGACCTAAAACACTCTGCCCTGACACTTTTACAGTCACAAATGTCACTGATTGCAGTGATCAGTAAATAAATGGTCACTGCAATCAGTGACACTGTGACTGGGGGCTGATCTGGGGGCTGATCTGGGGGTGTCTGGGGGGCCTGGGGGGGCGATCGTGTGCCTATGTGTCCTGATGTCAGTGTGCTGTTTAGTGCTCTAACCTGATGTCTTCTCTCAACGGCGCTCGGTATATGTGAGCGCCGCAGGAGAGATGACATCACTTCCTCCTGCCTGTGTAAAGATTACACAGGCAGAGGAAGCTTTTCATTCACCGGGAGCGATCGCGAGGGGGTGGCCGGAAACGAATGGCCGTCCCCTCATCACGGATCGCTCCCGGGACGATGCCGACCGCTTACTGTATAGAAGGGGGGTCCGATGGGACCCCCCAACTGTACAAAGGCAGGCATGTACAGGTTGTGCCTGTCCGTGCCATTCTGCCGACGTATATATACAGTGAGCGGTCGTTAAGTGGTTAAACTAAAATTCACTCACCATTCATTCGTCCCATTCATACAAATCAAGAAACATCACCAGACTGGTCTTATCATCAAGGCATTCCAGCATCAACCGCCCGTCTCGAACCTTATCTCTCCTTTTTTTTATTATCAAAAGATCTCACCAGCAGATAATCACCTCCCCCATGGGAGTGGTCATCACAGCATGTGACCTCCATGGGAGTGGTCATCACAGAATGTGACCTCCCCAATAGGAAGTGAGGACACAGCATCTGACCTCCATGGGAGTGGTCATCACATGATGTCCTCTTTACACAGCAAATGTCCATATAAAGATATCCCTTCCAACAGGGTTATTTAAATACATACAATATAATACCAATACAACAACATATTCAACAACATGATGGCTAAAGTCCTATGGGCGTGTCCGGGCAGGGAAAGCGTGTATGCTCCCAGCAAACAAAGCCGTATTGCTTTAAAACATGGACGATTTCTCTGACTCTGAAAACGCTTGCAAGCTCTCATATTACCGCTGATAGGAATCCTTATTCTACGCTATTCCATAGAATAACGCATATTCAGATTATACTATTATTGCTTGTGGGAGGCTATCTGCAGGCGTGCGCTACGAATCCGGAGCAATGCTGATCAACACACCGCTAAAACAAGAGCACGCATCTGCCTATAACCAATGATGTCGTTGCAGAGCCAGCATATCCCCTCCTCAACGATCGTCCGTGCTAATGCACAGAGGGTCCCTCGTCGGCGAGCATATCCGCATGCTGCAAACATCACACTCCAACCTCAAGACATTTTCCCCTACCAGACGGGATTCAACCAGCCTCAGACTGCTCTTTAGAGCGGGTTGCGGAAGTACTAACACTGGGTGACATTATGACAATACATATTAAATACATCTTCATAAAATTCTCCACAACACACTAGACGTTGCACCAAATCCCCCCAATGGCCATCCCACCAAGTCCTTCAATGCACCCGTTTTCATTTTAACACTCTTACAACCTAATATATATGAAAATGAAAACTAAATTTAAAGTCATCAATGCTTTCAAGATTTAACAGTAAGGAAATACAGCCCTCCCTTATCTTAGATATTTTCTCTGTGACGCATGAATCAATCAATATGACAACTCCTGACTGACTAAAGCACAATACCTTTATTCTCTTTAAATCCAGTTTAATAGACATAAAACATAAACAAAGAAAAATAAAAAATGGGGAAGTTTCACTTGAGGCAAACAGACTCCCACAGACAGCAGACATCAAAAAAGCGGCCTTCTTCAATGATGTCTACTGTCTGTGGGAGTCTGTTTGTCTCAAGTGAAACTTCCCCATTCCCATCATGACAGGGAGATCTCCAACCATCCAATACTGCCATATTTTTTGAGCTATACCTCACAAACGCTTGATTGACTCAATGCTTATTGCTTATCGGTATGTCCACATTCTCTGGTAAGCGTGCCAATTTTATCATATGTTGGTGGCTCTTACAATCAAAAGCGAAGTCATAACTCTATTGTGCCCTCACATGGGTGTCTTTTCTTCTACCTCAGTGATTTTCATTTTTATGGTGAACTTTTTTATATGACCATTTTTTCACATGATTAAATGTTTAGAATCTCTGAATTTTTTGGATTACAGCATGGTTTTCATTATTCATCTATTGAATTATTGTCGATGGACATTAATATTTGATTTTGTTCATATTATCACATTGGCTTCACTGCCAGTTTGTTCATTTTATCGATTTATCTTAATTCGCTTACATACACTTATTGACCGCTGCACTATTTATTTATTTGTTATAAAACCTAAACACACTATTAAAAACCACCCAACTATCAGGTCCACACATCTTATAAACAATCTTATATTCTTTCCATATATTTTTTATGTATATTTGCATGAATACTTACTCACCAAGACTATCAGCTTTAGATCCAAGGAAGGGATTCAGATAGGCTGCTGTATCTCTAATATTATGGTATATGAGGATTAAAAATGGTGGATCTAATAACTCCACCAATCAACTAGACTGTCAAATATCCTCACCCCTCTCCACATTGTAACTCTAGAATCTAGAATCACCCTCATCCTTCAAGCAGCCTCTATCAGAAGCAGACATGCCGAGGAAGACCTGGCCCCAGGATACCTTCAGTTCCAGAGCCCAGGGTGTGGTGAGTGGAGGTTGGGGGCTAGCTATGAGCTTCAAATTGGACCTTTCACCTGCCAGCCGTTGTGGTACCAAAACTCTCAGCGTGCCCTGACAGCTTCTACTGGACCTCAGAGACTGCCGACATGGCACAAGGGATGGTCAAAGACTGCATGTCCATGGTCTCTGACCATCCCTTGTGCCAAGTCTGCAGTCTCTGATCATCCCTTGTGCCATGTCAGCAGTCTCTGACCATCCCTTGTGCCAAGTTTGCATTCTCTGACCATCCCTTGTGCCATCTCCACAGTCTCTGACCATCCCTTGTGCCATGTCCATAGTCTGATCATCTATTGTGCCATGTCCACAGTTTCTGATCATCCCTTGTGCCATGTCCGCAGTCTCTGACCATCCCTTGTGCCATGTCCGCAGTCTCTGACCATCTCTTGTACCATGTCAGCAGTCTCTGTTCATCTCTTGTGTGCAAAACTCTTGAAAGCTTGTCTTTTAATTATTACAGTAGGTTAATACAATAAAAAGGTATCATTGCATACTGCATTACTCTCGTAATTTTTTTTGATGAGCAGGGAGCATGTAAGACCAATGCTTCCACACAGAAAGAAATGGTAGTTCTCTACAGTATGCTGGCAGGAGATAGGCTTTTCTTTTCCAACTGTGGCTATTTACTAAAGAAAATTAACTGTAAGATGTTAATGTTAATACTTTTGTTTTGATGCCCTTGGAATGTATTTAACTGATTTAATGTTAAAATGGGCTTTACGTTTTCTTTGAACCCATGTTAGACCATCTGGTTTTATATTTCTTTATTTTTTTCCTGCATTGTAATGTTTTAAAGGACTGGTTCACTCAAAAATTATATTTTTGTTTTTTGGCAGATGAGCTAAACGGTGTACTTGTGGGATATTTTGTGCTTGAGTTCCTGTGTCCGTGCCCTCTGTTAGGTTTTTATACTGTATTTCAATTCTGGAAAATACAACAGACAACAGAAGATGCTGTAACACCCAAAACATCTAGGTGGAAATGTGGAATGGAGTTTTTTTCCCAGGGAATACTTGGGGCTCAGGAGCCAAAGGCTGAAACAACCCACCAGAGTCCACCTAGAATTACAGTATTACTCTGGGTGGCCAGACCATTTAATGGCTTGCCTCTCCACTATTTTTTGTAAGAAAACAGAGGTTTCACATTTTCTGACAAAACAATGTTCATTTTGCTGTATGAGCAGTATGTTCTCAGGAGGAAGCTTAGTGGTTCTGAATCTATAATGTTTGCAGTTTGGAATATATAGTGCCATTTGACATTACTGCGAAACTGCATTGGCTGCATTATTTACCTGCACTTGTGTTTAGATTATTTTTGCAATCCTCCAGTGACCTGTGGGTAGCAGATCTACTCTTTAGGATTAGAAGGAGGGGTAAGCGTCTTGTTCATTTTGAGCATGTTTTAACCCTTTCCTGCCGAGCGTACGCACATATGCGCCCTCGGCTTTCGGGGGTTATACCGGGATCATGACTGCAGCTGCAGGCATGATCCCGGTACCGTTGTTTCGAGCGGGCGATTGGCTATCCAGGCATAACAACCGATGCGGCTAAAAACAGCTCAGTTGTTATACCGGAGGAGCGGGAGGGGACATCCCCCCTCTAGCCGCCTCCCGCCGGTCTGACTGGGCCTCCCGTCCCACAGGGAGACCCGATTCATGATCCGTCGCTTCCGGCACCTTGTGACAGACTGGCATGAAGCCGTAAACTGCTTTTTGCCAGTCTCCTAAATGTAAACACGGAAGCGACGTCACAACGTCACTTCCGGTTTACTCGGCTGCCAATGGCGCCGGATTTGAAAAAGTATACAGTATTCAGAATCGCAGTTTTCAGCGATCTGAATACATTGACGTGCAAAGGAGGGTGTATTTTAGACCCCCGATCCCTCCATAAAGAGTACCTGCCACCACCTATTACTGTCACAAGGGATGTTTACATTCCTTGTGACAGCAATAAAAGTGATAAAACATTTTTTTTTTAAAACAGAATTTAATATTATAAAAAAAAATAAAATAAAAATAATAATTTTTAAAGCGCCCCCGTCCCTGCAAGCTTGCGCAGCAAAGAAAACGCATACGGAAGTCGCGCCCGCATATGTAAATGGTGTTCAAATCACACATGTGAGGTATCGCCACGATCTTCAGAGCGAGAGCAATAATTCTAGCCCTAGACCTCCTCTGTAACTCTAACCTGGTAACCGTAAAAAAATTTTTTAAAGCGTCACCTATAGAGATTTTTAGGTACCGTCGTTTGTCGCCATTCCACGAGTGCGTGCAATTATAAAGCATGACATGTTTGATATCTATTTACTCGGCTTAACATCATCTTTCATATTATACAAAAAATTGGGCTAACTTTACTTTTTTATTTTTTTTAAATTCATGAAAGTTATTTTTCCCCAAAAAGTTGCGTTTGAAACACCGCTGCACAAATACCGTGTGACATAAAATATTACAACAATCGCCATTTTATTCTCTAGATTCTCTGCTAAAAAAATATATGTAATGTTTGGGGGTTCTAGCAAAAAATACGGATTTTAACTTGTAAACACCAAATGTCAGAAATAGGCTTAGTCATGAAAGGGCAGGCACGAAGATTAGACGACACTTTAAAGAATACATGGATACATTCATATCTATCATCTTGTATGGTAGCACTAAACCAGCAGACATCTGTTATTTTTTTTTCATTCTCTCCCCCAACCAGTCTCCCTTGGGCCACTTGGATTACTTCTGCAATTCCCCTACTTCTTGGTAAATGAGAATATGAATACTAACATCCCATAATGAAATACCTAGGGCTTCGACAAGATATCAACAGATCCGTGCATTGTCACGAGGGGGCTTGCACATAACTATGCACATACTGACAGAAATTAGTTTTCTATTCATCAAAAATATTCTAAAACTACATTTTTATATCAAGTAGTTAAACACTTGAAGCTGAAAAAGCTCTAAAATGAAAGTAGAATGTAGCGCATAGCTATATACTTTTTTCCCTAAACACTGCTGACTTCCTGTCATATTGCAAACTGTCTCCTTTAAACAACATGTCAACTAGAGCAAACAATAAATTACAGACCAAACTAGGTCCTTTACTTTTGAGTGACTTGAGACTTGAAGTCACATTGTACTAGCAACCTTCATTTCTTGCTGTCTTGCTTCCACTTTGCTGTCAATAGCACTTGTGCAGTGTGTTTAAAGTACAGTATATTTAAAGTAAAAATCTTCTTTTTGTTTTTGATTATTGTTTCACCATGTTCTTTCACAGTTCTGAAGAATGTATGGTTTGTTTCAACTTATCACTATGGGAACAATTCACAAAGCTTTATCGCATGCAATACGGGTATCATATTACTAATTTGCATAAATGATCGCAATGCAGTAAATTACGTAAAATTCACAAAAGAAAAAGTAATGATTATGTGGTATTTACGGAAAAATAAATAAAATGTGCTGGTAAATATCGTATAAATAGCTCTTACGTCCAATTCACAAACGGACCAGGGAGAAAAAAGAATGAGATAATTACTGCCAGAATCCCATGCAGTATTTGTCAAAAAAACAGCCTGGGGTCGGGAGCCCACAGGCTGTTTTTTGACAAATAGCTTGTTGCTAAGAAGCGGCCCAGGAAGCCGGCCTTATCAGCTGTCAGCGGGTTGCCCGCTGACAGTTGAATGTAAAAAAAAAAGCAGACAATTACAAAATGTTGAAAAAGAAAAACAGCGTGGGGTCCCCCCAATGCATACAAGGCTTTTCGGGGGCCAACATTTTTAAAATGCATGGGATCCCCCCCCAGAATCTATACCAGACCCTTATCCGTGCATGCAGCCCGGCAGGTCAAGAAAGGAGGGAACGATTGAGCGCCCCCTCCTATACCACACCAGGCCTCATGGCCTCAACATTAGGGGGTGGGTGCTTTAAGAAGGGGGCCCCCAGATCCCAGCCCCCCATGTGAATGAGTATGGGGTACATACCCCTACCCATTCACCAAAAAAGTGTCACACGGTAATATAAACACATACATAGTTTTTGACACATCCTTTATTAAAAAATAAAAAAAATTGTGTCCCCCGATGCTAATCCACCATCAATCCCACCGTCTGCCTTACCCGAAAAACAAAAAAGCTCTGGCCGTCGATGAAAGCTGACTGCCTACTGCAGGGTCCACCGTCTGACATTTCTTATATAGGTGTAGCGGGTATGTGCTTTTCTGTTTGAATCTGGTGGGGAAACTGTGATGTATGGTTCCCTGGGGCCCACCGGGTGGCGCTGTCACTTTGGGCCCGGGGTTGAGCCATCATTGCAGTGTCGTACCTCTTTTTGGCCTCTCTCAGCGGTTGTATGGTGGGGCGGGGAACCCGCCGTGCTTGCTGGGAGAGGGTATAAAGGGGGCGGCCATTTTTTGGTGGTGGGAGTCGAGTCCCGGGCACCTTCAGCCTGAGGGCGGTGGTTCGTGTCGGTCCTCTAGGCGGTCTAGGCCTGGAGGACGTAAGGAGGTCCGGGACTGAGGGTCCCGGATTAAGGCTCCGTGAGGAAGGAACTTCCTAGGGGACCCCGGGAGTGGGTACCCGAATCCAGTGGCGTAAGGGACCGGAGGGGGTACTTACCTGAAGACCTGGTGCAGCAAATTGCCAGTGACGGGTGAGCCTCCGGAGACCGCCGGAAGGGATGTCTTCCTCGATTGGGAGCAGAAACCTACTTCTGGGAAGGAAGTAGGAGAGTTCATTGTGCCTGGGCCTACTCGCATCCACACCCCCTGTCTGTTCTGCTTGTTGAGGGAGTCCAACTGATTGTGTTCACTTTTCCATGAGAAGAATAAAGGAGTATTGGACTTTAGTGGTGTGGGGCTCATTTACTGGCAGACACTGTTCGAGAAACCAGGAGGAGGCTCCAGATGCAGAACACCGACCCGAAGGTAAAAGAGAATTGTCTCCCACTACACACACACACCTGCAGTGGGAACTTGGTGTGGTGACCTCGCACTCTCTCCTCAGAGGTACCCCTAGACAAGAGCCAGAGCCAGAAGAATTGAGAGGAGAGAGAGGGGGCCGCTATATAGGCAAGGGAAAGGGCCACCTGGCTATGTCACCTAGTGGTCCCACCCCCTTGTGAGGTCACCAACCCAGCATGCACTGGTCTGTGACATCACGAGGAGCTGAACCACCAGGGGATGTAGCCAGGTGGCCCCGACCCTTACCTATATAAGAAATGTCAGATGGTGGAGCCTGCAGTAGGCAGTCAGCCTTCATCAACGGTAGGAGCGTCATTGTTTTTTTTTTTCTTGGTCCAGCGGGTGGCCGGTGGTGTGATTGACAATAGATTTACACCAGGGGACACAATTTTTTCATTTTATAGTAAAAGAATTGTCAAAAACTGTGTGTGTTTTTATTACTTTTTGACACTTTTTTGTGAATGGGTACCCGGTACTCATAGGGGGAATAGGGTTTTGGAGGCCCCCTTCTTAAAGGCAGCTTCCAGATTCTGATACGCCCTCTATCCACAGACCCCCATAACCACTGTCCACGGGGGACCCCATCACCATTTTTTTTCAACATTTTTAATTGTCAGCTTTTTTATTTACATTCAGCTGTCAGCAGGGAACCCGCTGACAGCTGATGAGTCGTCAGTTTTTAAGGACGCGGCGGCCAGCTTCCTGGCCCGCTCCTTAGCAACCAGCTCAATGCAGTAAATTACTGCATTAACTAATGTGGTAATTACCACTAAATCGAACAGATACCACATTCGCTATTTAGCGCAAAATTCTTAGTTATTGTCATTGTTATGGCATGCAGTGTTTTACCGCATTTTATTAACCGTTATTTAACTCTTAGTAAATTGACCCCTATGTCCCAAAAGTGCAGTGCAACAATAATGTGATTGAAAAAAAGTGAATGAATAAAATGCAAAAATAATAAATATCATATAGACGTGATCATCGAATTTAAGCACTTGCCTACAGGGCACTTTTACCCCCTTCCTGACCAGGCCAATTTTCAGCTTTCAGCACTGTCACACTTTAAATGACAATTGTGCGGTCATGCAACACTTTTTCATAGTTTGTTATAGTATTTTGCAAACAGGTAATTTTTATCCTTCACTGATGCGTGCTGATGAGCACTGATAGGCTGCACTGATAGGCACTGATGAGGCTGCACTGATAGGTGGCACTGATGGGCACGGATAGGCAGCACTGCTGGGCACTGATAAGTGACACTGATGAATAAGCACTAGCACAGTGCGAAACATGTCAGCCAAATTTTTTTGACCTGTGTACCGTTGTACAGTGTGTATTTTGGATTCCTTATTTTAAAATAAAGGCTTTTATTTTTGAGTGCTGCAGTCCAGAAGACTTTTGCGTTTGGAAAGTGGTTGAAGCTATCAGTGCATATTATATCATGCATGCTCCAATATACAATTTAAATGTGCTTCACCGCTGTGTCCCACCACCTTTCACTGCTGCCGCTTACCTCCAGAATATGACCTACACTTAGGTAAGGTCACTATGCGCATTCCCAGCAATCTGACTCAATACACTGCAGGATTTCACCAGAAGAGTCTACATCCACTATGTAACTCAGGATCCAGCTCATTCAGCAGGAAAAAATAAATAAAAATACCTAACTTCCTCTTAAAGCGGAGTTCCACCCAAATTTGGAACTTCCGCTGAATCCACTCCTCTCCCCCTTACATGCCACATTTGGCATGTAATTTTTTTGGGGGATGAGTGGGGGATTCAGTAGGAGTGGGACTTCCTGTCCCACTTCCTCCTTCCGCCCTGGGGTCGCCTAGGCGATACGTCATATCGCCTTTTGGCGGCCCCTCCCTGTAGGCGATCACCTGGGACGTGACAGGTCCCAGGCGATCGCCTGTCCACTCAGAGAGTGCTGCGCCGTTCGTGCATGCACAGTGAGTGCCCTGCCGTGAAGCCGAAAGCTGTCACGGCTGGGTGCCCACACTATGAATGGAGGCGCCGGCGGAGAAGGGGGAGGAGGAGCGGAGCTCCGGGCATCGCGTCGCTGGACAGTGGAAAAGGTAAGTGTATGTTTATTAAAAGGTACACTTTTTGTAGCTGCTGACTTTTAATAAACATAAAAAAAGGCTGGAACTCCCCTTTAACTTAAATAAGGCTTGGCCTTTATTACAATCAGGTAAGAAAAGTTAGTGTTACACTCTGAAAAGTGACATGGTATGCATCCCTTTAGAAAAGTATGATGAAAGACCTAACAAATTAATGACCCATGGTATAGACATTTGCTTTTAATGTATATAGTTGTAAATTGCATATCTGTGCATTGAAAAGATATTATCATATTAATATGTTATACACAATGTCTGGGTTCAGGGTAGTCAACACTTTTTTTTTCTCAGTTGTTGTTTTAGTTAGTTTTCTTTCTGCAACTATGTGGTAAATTACTGTTAGGAAGTGGACTGAAACAGAGAATACTTTTTTTTTTGTGAAAATAAAATGTGTTTCTCTCTAAAAAATGAATAAAAAAAAGAGAAAAAAGGGATGAGTCTTCAACAGTATTTCACCAAAAAGTAAACTATAGCAGGAAGTGTTCTAAAGTGTATTTACATTTTAACAGGCAAATTGGGATAACACCTGCAGTACTGTTTTCGATACATGTTCTTATTCATATCGCATAACTTAGAAAAAATCTAAAAGTTGCATCTTACCTTTTTTAGATATTCTGTTCTGGAAATTCCAGCACTGTAAAATACTACCAGTTATCTTTGTGTATGAGGGGGCTGGGCATCTGTGTTTGCCATAATTAACCCTGTCTGTACTTTGTAACAACAACTTAATTATCAGTTGTAAACTACATTTGGACACTGTATGTCCTAACATTGTATGTTAATGAGGAGGCTCAGCCTGTTTTTACGGACAGACTCACTCTGACTTTGTTCAAAAATTCTTCTCCTGAGAAACATCTAAAAGGTAAATCCTTTTTTTTTTTAGCTATGCTGTGTGAATGGCAACACATAACAAACAAATAGTGGGGTTTTCCCAAATGTGACTGCAAAAGTGGAAATACACTTTAAATGTGACTTGTATCTCTATGAAGACTTCTGGGAAACATAGTCCACCGTTCACACAAGCAATTCCATCTCTAGAGGCATTCTGTAAGCCAACATTCTTTGATTGCCTCCAGATTTTCACATTGTAAAAAAGCAATATCTTTTTTATTTTTATTTTTTTTAACCAAAGTAGAGCCATTGCAGATTGAAAATGAATAGGTCATTTTTAATATTAAGAAATTACAAAATATCTTGTGTACCAATAAAGGCAATTTTTATCTTTAATCTAATCTAAAGCTGGACAGCCATACAGTTTAATTTTCACTTTATTACAAATGTGTGAACTGTGTTACCTCACAGATTTGCAATTAAGCTCAGCCAGTCTTGAGATTCAAAAAATGTTGCAACACTGCCTAGACAGGCGGCTGATATTACTTTTTTCCTATTTAAAATTGATGTAAACCCTAACAATTAATTTATTTTATTTTTTAATTTTCGTCTATTTATTTACCATTGATAAAACTGCATTTTAACTGTTTGATAAGTGAAAAAAAAAAAATTCTGTTCTCTATTCCTGTCTAAATTGTTATTACATTGTACTCTAAGGACTACAGAACCATTTCCCTTTATGTTATGAATAATAGAAGGACTGGGTTCTGCAGTTTCATCTTATTTCTGTTGTCCTGATACAAAAGGGTGAGTATTATCATCCTAGGACTGGAAGGAATGCTACTGGCAAATTCACCAGGTAAAAGAAAATATAACCTGAAAAGAATTACATTTTTGTCTTTGGGTTTAGATATGCTGGAAACTTCCTGTCACCTGACATTGCTGAGATCATCAGTGTAAGCCACCTAACAGCCCACAACCTGTACCTGAAAATATGGCAAATGCACTGTGAAATTCTGAGCAGACCTGTCTGGTACACAGTCCTCTTACATTGGTGGGCAGTATAAAGAAGAAAGTCTACTTACATTGGTGGTCACTGGGAAGAAGAACCTTATTCTTCCACCCATTCTTCCACTGATCACCTTATTCTGGTGATCAGTGGAAGAATAATAGGGAGATAACATTGCATTGGTAGTCAGTGAGAGAGTAATGTACCCTCTTAAATTCGTGGCTAGTGTGGTTACTTACCTGACATCCTTTGTGTGGGTCATAGGTGTGCGTAGTCTATTGCATTAGGGTGTGCACCCCAAAGCTTAAACACACACTACCAGTGGCGGTGCGTCCATAGAGGGCGCCGGAGCGCCGCCCCCTCTCGCTCCCACACCGCCACTGAAAGACAATACACAGATTCATGCATTGCATGAATCTGTGTATTGTCACCGCTGCCGCGATGCCCGCTATTCATATGGCCGGCCTCCTGGTGAGCGCCGGCCATATGAATTAGAGCGGCGGCCGGTGGTGGGTGTGTTCTGGAAGTGTCTATCAGAGCCAGCGGCTCTGATAGGCTTTCTGAATACAGCTCTCACGCTGTATTCGGCTTCCAAAAACTCCTCCCAGGTACGCACGGGGGTGAGTTCCTTGGAGAAGACTGTGGAGGTTTCAGCCAATCAGGTTCACCGGATCTGGTTACCGGTAACCTGATTGACTGAAGCGACATTGAGGGCGGGAGAACACATCGAGGACGGCGCGGACCGAGGAAGGTAAGTGCAGGGCTGGGGGGGGGGACAGGCTGCATTTGGGGGGAACTGGCTGTATATGGGGGCAAACTGGCTGCATTTGGGGGGAACTGGCTGTATATGGTGGACAAACTGTCTGAATATGGGGGAACTGGCTGTATATGGGGGACAAACTGGCTGCATTTGGGGGGAACTGGCTGTATATGGGGGCACACTGGCTGTATATGGGGCCACACTGGCTATATATATGGGGACAAACTGGCTGTATATGGGGGCACACTGGCTGTATATGGGGGCACACTGGCTGTATATGGGGGCACACTGGCTATATATATGGGGCACACTGGCTATATATGGGGACAAACTGGCTATATATGGGGACAAACTGGTTGTATATGGGAGCACACTGGCTGTATATGAGGGCACACTGGCTGTATATGGGGGGCACACTGGCTGTATATATGGGGGCACACTGGTTATATATATATATGGGGGCACATTGGCTGTATATGGGGACAAACTGGCTGTATATGGAAACAAACTGGCTGTATTTGAGGGGGCAAACTGGTGGCGTTTGGGCACAGTGGATGCGTTTAATGGGCACAGTGGCGGCAATTGATTTTTTTTGTTTTCAGTTTGTTTGCGCCCCCCCAAAAATTTTGAGCACCAGCCGCCACTGCACACTACTGATCACCCATGATGTTCTTTCAGAAAGGGAAGGGGGTGGTCAATTACATATTTACCGGCCCCTTCCTCCACTCATCCTAAAACATCCTTGCAGTAACAGCTGATGGGAAAGGATGGAAGCTGGTAGCACTGCAGGGGGATAAAGGGAGCCAGGGAAGTAGGGGGAATCTGTGCTGTAAAGGGTGATTAGGGTGTGCCCTGTGCGCACGCCTATGGTGTGGGTGCAGGTGTGAGTAGCCCTTATCCCCTTAGCCGAGGTTGATTGTGCTAGCACATCAGGAGATACAGTAGCCAGAGCATTGTGCAGAAATTACAACTGCTGTCCTTTGGCCCTAGATCTTTCACCTTTTCTTCTATTGGATACTAGTGTGATTTCAATAATTTTCAGTGTTTTTATTAGGTTTTTATAATCACATATTTTTGGTAACTAAGACAGCTTATAAATCACTTATAACTCACCATACATGCAAATTTTACTTTATGACTTGTCCATTTTATTAGGACACTATAAATATGTTTGTGGTACAAAGCACGACGATGTTATAAAATGTTTTGGTGTACTTTTTAATGAATTGATGCAAAAATAAACAAAATATAATAAAACTAAGGGGCAGATTTATAAAACAGTGAATGTTACATTCATCAAACATTCAGTGCAGGTAAATCTTCTGGTTAATGTTCCTTAACTCCTTGGCACAGAGCACATGCAAATATGTGGCCCCTTGCCGGCCGGGCCTTGGCACTAAGTGGGTAACTGAAAGCCGAAAGCTTAACGGTCATGTGACCACCATGACAGCCATAATGGCGGTCACATGGCGATAATTCCCACCCCACCTCCCGGCATTCTAAATCCCTTAACCACTTTTGGACCGCCGCACGACTATATATACGTCAGCTGTTTGAAGAGGGATATCTCTGTTATGGCAGCAGCTAGCTGCCATAACCCAGGTATCCTCATCTTCAGTCGGTGGTCCGGTTTCCGATAATGGTGGTCTCTGCGGCGGATTCGCCGCAAGATCACTGTTATCGGAGGCGATCGGGTCCTTCCTGTGGCTGGGTATGGAGATGTGTGAAGGGAAGATGGCCCGCACCCGTCTCCATACCATAGCAGGGTGGAAGCGACGTCAAAACGTCACTTCCGCTACTAGGCTTTTTTTTTTTTATTGCATTTTAGTGTAAATATGAGATCTGAGGTCTTTTTTACCCTAGATCTCATATTTAAGAGGACCTGTCATGCTTTTTTCTATTACAAGGGATGTTTACATTCCTTGTAATTGAAATAAAAGTGACACAATTGTTTTTTAAAAGAACAGTGTAAAAAATAAAAATAAAAGGTAACATAAATAAGTAAATATAAAAAAAAAAATTGTAAACGCGCCCCATCCCGCCGAGCTCGCGTGCAGAAGCGAACGCATACGTGAGCAGCGCCCACTTCCGCCCATAGCTTTTTTTTTTTTGCATTTCAGTGTAAATATGAGATCTGAGGTCTTTTTGACCCTAGATCTCATATATGCTTTTTTCTATTACAAGGGATGTTTACCCGTATATACTCGAGTATAAGCCGACCAGTGTATAAGCCGAGGTACCTAATTTTACCACAAAAAACTTGGAAAACGTATTGACTCGAGTATAAGCCTAGGATGAGAATGCAGCAGCTACTGTAAGCGGAAAAGAGGGTCAACAATGCCCATTTGCAGCTTCACTGTGCCCATTTGTACGCCACACTGTGCCCATTTGCATGCCTCACTGTGCCCATTGCAGCCTCACTGTGCCCATTGCAACCTCACTGTGCCCAACCTCACTGTGCCCATTGCAACCTCACTGTGCCCATTGCAACCTCACTGTGCCCATTGCAACCTCACTGTGCCCATTGCAACCTCATTGTGCCCAACCTCACTGTGCCCATTGCAGCCTCACTGTACCCATTGCAGCCTCACTGTGCCCCGAGTCAGTGTACCTGAAATTCTTGACAGGCTGCGGGCATCCATTCATTGTTTAAAAGTCGCTGTCTCCTCCTGGTCCCGTTCCATGATAGGCGTTTCCCAGCAGACACTGTGTTCAGTGTTCCGCCTATCACTGGCGTTCTCTCATCCTCGGATGCAGTTTCCCAGCAGACACTGTGTTTAGTGTTCTGCCAATCACGGACGTCCTTTCATTCTCGGACAAGAGGACGTCCGTGATTGGCGGAACACTGAACACAGTGTCTGCTGGGAAACTGAGTCCGAGGATGAGAGAACGTCCGTGATAGGCAGAACACGGAACACAGTGTCTGCTGGGAAATGCCTATCACGAAAGGGACCAGGAGGAGACCGCGACTTTTAAACAATGGATGCCCGCAGCCTGTCAAAAATTTCAGGTACACTGACTCGAGGATAAGCCGAGGGGTTATTTTTTGCCTTAAGGCTGAAAAACTTGGCTTATACTCGAGTATATATGGTATATTCCTTGTAATAGAAATAAAAGTGACGCAATTTTTTTTTTCAAAGTACAGTGTAAAAAATAAAAATAAAAGGTAACATAAATAAAAAAAAATAAAAAATAAAAAATTGTAAACGTGCCCCATCCCACCGAGCTCGCATACAGAAGCGAACGCATACGTGAGCAGGGCCCGCATATGAAAACGGTGTTCAAACCACATATGTGAGGTATCGCCGCAATCAGTAGAGCGAGAGCAATTCTAGTCCTAGACCTCCTCTGTAACTCAAAACATGCAACCTGTAGAATTTTTTAAACGTCGCCTATGGAGATTTTTAAGGGCAAAGGTTTGTCGCCATTCCACGAGCGGTTGCAATTTTGAAGCGTGACATGTTGGGAATCAGTTTACTTGGCGTAACATTATCTTTCACAATATAAAAAAAAATTGGGCTAACTTTACTGTTGTCTTATTTTTTAATTAAAAAAAGTGTATTTTTTAAAAAAAAAGTAAGACCGCTGCGCAAATACGGTGTGACAAAGTATTGCAACGGCCGTCATTTTATTCTCTATGGTTTCAGAAAAAAAATTATAATGTTTGGGGGTTCTAAGTAATTTTCTAGCAAAAAAAACTTGTTTAACTTGTAAACAACAAATTCTCAAAAAGAGGCTTGGTCCTTAAGTGGTTAAAGGGCCAGCATGTGCCGGCTCTAAGGGGTTAATAGAGATGTAATATTGATAGTTGATTCACCACTGGTAAAATATTTGATGAATGTCACTGCTTTATAGAATTACCCATTAAAAAGTTTACATATAGGTATGAAACAAAATCATCAAAAAAAGGAAATACAGAAAGGAGTTAATGAGTGAATTTTTTTTTTTTTAAACAATATATTTACAATTACAGAACCTGTATAATTACCTGTATAGGCCCCCACACTATACTAGCTCATTATGCCTTTGTCTTGCAGGTTTTTATTTTTTAAGTTTTTTTTCCGGAGGTTTACAACCTCTTAAAGAGATGCAATGGGTCTAACTAGTCTTCTGTATCGTATAACTTGCTCATGTTTGATCTTGGATTGTTCAGGATTTTCTTTTAAACTTGGATATATTCCTAATTTTAATGTGGTAATATCAGGTCAGGATTTATGAAATATCTGTAAACTTTGCTCTGCAATATCCAGACAAGAATGGAGATTCCCTTAATAACCTAAGTTTTTTTCCAAATACCATACTCCAGCTCTGCTAATAGAAGTTAGACCTGATATGGAGACCTCAAATGGTGTAATTAAAGATCTCTCAGGCTTTACCGGCCAAACAAATGTTTATTCCACTTGAGCTGCTTAAGAAATATATGTGGCCGCTTAAAGTGGAGGTCCCACTAAAAAAAAATATTAAAAGCCAGTAGCTACAAATACAGCAGCTGCTGACTTTTAATATATGGACACTTACCTGTCCAGGGCGCCCGCGATGTCGGTAGCCGAAGCTGATCTGTCGCTCGAGATTCGGCTGCTGCCACCGCCATACTCGGTAAGGGAATCAGGAAGTGAAGCATTGCGGCTTCACTTCCCGGTTCCCTACTGCGCATGCGCGTCTTTACTGGTCCCCACTGTGTTCTGGGACCTGTGTGTCTCCCAGAAGACAGCGGGGGGGGGGGGCAGAGTAGGCGCCGGGAGTGGCGTAGATCACCGAGGTGATCTATGCCAGGAAGTGGGAGCAAATACCTGTATTAGACAGGTATCTGCTCCCCCTTCCCCCCTGAAAGGTGCCAAATGTGACACCGGAAGGGGGCAGGATTCCAAAAAAAAAGAAAGTTCCATTTTTGGGTGAAACTCCACTTTAAGAAATATATAGCCTAATAGCTTTTATAACCATGCTGCAATGGGATATGTAAAAGACCTCATTAGCAGATATCTGGCCATCAGTGGTCTGCTAAGTAATATTACTGCAGAATTTTTTTATGGCAATTTCTGAGGCTGAAGTTTCCAGACCTGATAAATTGAGTAAATATTTCTCAAATGGCTTGTTTGTTGTAATGGAATTCAAGAGGCCTGCTGGGACAAATACATTCTTACACACAAGATTTTTATTTTGATGATTTAAATTAGATAGAATTAGATAGAACTGTGAATTCTCGGGGCAACACTCCCTGGTCCCTGATCCCTGGGTCCCTGGTTCCATTATCATCACAATAGCAACCAATCAGGTGCTAGTATTTATTTTTCTAGGGCAGGTTTGAAAAATACAGACCATGTCTATCTGTCTGTCTGGTGTCTTTGAACAAGACATACACTTTTTTTCTAGAAGTTTTCAGACATCAAGCCCACTTTGTTGTGTTGTATTTCTGTTGCTCATGAAAATCACTTGAGACCTTGTATAGGCATACATATATAAGTTGTTTCTTCTTACAGTGCTGTTCAAGTTAGAGAATATGCTATTTTTTGCTTTCTACTATTGCCTTAACTATCGATAGTGGTCTTTAAGTATAAAAATTTGATGCAAAGTGCCCCTTATTAATGACAATGTTAACCACTTGTCCCCCGCCCACTGTCAATAGACGGCGGGCGGAGGATACTCTCGTTCTGGGAGGACGTCATATGACGTCCTCCCTTTAAAACGAGCTAGGAGGCGCGCGCGCGCCCTCCGCGTTCACAAGGCCACGGTGCGCATGCCCGGCGGCCGCGATTGCCGCCGGGCACCCGCGATTGCCCGGGAAACGAGCAGGAAAGTGGATCTCTGTGTGTAAACACAGAGATCCACGTCCTGTGAGGGAGAGGGGACCGATGGTGTGTCCCTTGTACATAGGGACAACCATCGGTCACCTCCCCCAGTCAGTCCCCTCCCCCCACAGTAAGAACACTTTGAGGGAACATATTTAACCCCTTCCCGCCCCCTAGTGGTTAACCCCTTCCCTGCCAATCACATTTATACAGTAATCAATGCATTTTTATAGCAGGGATCGCTGTATAAATGTGAATGGTCCCAAAAATGTGTCAAAAGTGTCCGATGTGTCCGCCGCAATATCGCAGTCACAATAAAAAATCGCAGATCGCCGCCATTACTAATAAAAAAAAATGCTATAAATCTATCCCCTATTTTGTAGACGCTATAACTTTTGCGCAAACCAATCAATACGCGCTTATTGCAATTTTTTTTTTTACCAAAAATATGTAGAAGAATACGTATCGGCCTAAACTGAGGAAAATTTTATTTTAAAAAAAAAATGGGTATTTATTATAGCAAAAAGTAAAAAATTGTGTTTTTTTTCCAAACTGGACTTCTTTTGTTTAAAGCGCAAAAAATAAAAACCGCAGAGGTGATCAAATACCACCAAAAGAAAGCTCTATTTGTGGGAAAAAAAAGGACGCAAATTTTGTTTGGGAGCCACGTCGCACGACCGCGCAATTGTCATTCAAAGTGTGACAGCGCTGAAAGCTGAAAAATGGCTTGGGCAGGAAGGGGGTTTTCGTGCACAGTAGAGAAGTGGTTAAAGGGGTTTCCACTTTCAGCAAGGGAGCTTCTACATCAGAACAGTAAAAAAATATCTTTGAAGCTTTCAGTGGGTTTGTAGCTGCTCAAAATTCTTTGTTGTACTGCAGTTTCAGCCTCAGAAATGCTCTAAATTCATCCTCGGAACTACTTCCTCACTGTCTTGAAACAGCTGATTAGCAGGGGTTCAAGCAGAGTGCCCCCCACCCATTTGCTTATATCTTAAAGAGAAGGGGCTTACCATTTTTTTTTTTTAAACATTGAAATAAAGTGAAACATTGAAATAAAGTTACATAATAAAATAACTGTAGAATACAGCTACTATTCAAATACTAAGAACCTGGGTCTTGCACTAGGATGCAGTGAAGGTACCTGGTAGGGACACAGACCACGCTTGTTGTGTTTTGTCAGGGGATGCCTGAACAATTCATTTAGTCAGCTAAATAGACCGAATCACAGTGCCTCCAATATAATATATATAACTTAATTAATTATTAATTAATTAATTTTAGCCAAGCAGAATTCTTTGAAATAACACAACAGATCGATGTGAGTATGGAGTAGAGATGAAAATAAATTAATATTCATTTACAAAAAAGTCACTTTACAAATACTATTAACAGTTTGATTAATAGGTGGACACAGACACTACAATTTTGCAGCGAGGTTAGAAAATAATGATTTTTTCTGCCTTTAGGTATCCTCGTAGTTCCTCTAAAAATCACTGATCACCGCCATTACTAGTAAAAAAAAAAATATAATAATAAAAATACCATAAATCTATCCCCTATTTTGTAGATGCTATAACTTTTGCGCAAACCAATCAATATACCCTTTTTGCGATTCTTTTTACCAAAAATATATAGAAGGATACATATTGGCCTAAACTGATGAATACATTTGTTTTTTTAGTTTTTATTATTGGATATGTGTTATAACAAAAAGTAAAAAATATAGTTTTTTTTTCAAAATTGTCAGTCTTTTTTTGTGTATAGTGCAAAAAATAAAAACCGCAGAGGCGATCAAATACCACCAAATACCACCAAAAGAAATCTCTATTTGTCAGAAAAAAAGTACATCAATTTATTTGGGTACAGCGTCGCACGACCGTGCAATTGTCAGTTAAATTAACACAGTGCCGTATCGCAAAAAATCGCCCGGTCATTAACTACTTAAGGACCGGGTCTAATTTTCACACTTGGTGTTTACAAGTTAAAAATATATTTTTTTCAGACACCCTAGGTTATAAAATGGCGGTTGTTGCAATACTTTATGTCACACCATATTTGGGCAGTGGTCTTACAAGCGCAATTTTTGGGGAAAATACAGTTTTTTTTTTAAATGAAAAAATAAGACAATAGTAAAGGTAACCCAATTTTTTTTATATTGTGAAAGATAAATGTTATGTAATGGCGGTCAGGCTGTGTTTATGGCAATGGTCAGGCTGTGTTTATGGCAATGGTCAGGCTGTGTTTATGGCAATGGCCAGGCTGTGTTTATGGCAATGGCCAGGCTGCACTTATGGCAATGGTCAGGCTGCATTTAAGGCAATAGTAAGGCTGCATTTCTTTGGCACTGGTCAGGCTGCATTTCATGGGCACTGGTAAATATTTTAGGACACCATTTGGTTCAGAATTTTTTTTTCTTGTTTTCCTCCTCTAAAACCTAGGTGCGTCTTTTGGTCCGGTGCGTCTTTTGGAGCGAAAATACGGTACTTCCCTGGCTGGTCTGAACTTGATAGAAAACACTACACTTGAGTGAAACCCCCACAATCTCACAGCAGTTTCAGCAGAATTAAATTCAATTGATGCACTTTGCCCCAGCTGCATGCATACTGCACATACACCTTGAAGCTGATTTACTAAAACTGGAGAGTGCAACATCTGGTGCAGCTGTGCATGGTAGCCAATCAGATTCTAACTTCAGCTTGTTCAATTAAGCTTTGGCAAAAGTAAACCTGGAAACTGATTGGTTTCTATACAGAGTTGCACCAGATTTTGCACTCTCCAGTTTCAGTAAATCAATCCCCTTGTGTATACCTTTTTAATGATTCAAAGCAAAGCTTTCTGTTCCTGAAATTCTGCTGTTGATTTCAATAGGTGATGTCACCTACACATGCACAGCTTATCCTACATTCATGGCATACTATTTGTGCTGTGGTCTTCAGTGCGCCTTGCTATTATGATGTCATCTTCTGTCTCCAGCATAGGCATATGTTCTCGTGTTTGAAGAAAGTGCCTTACTTTCTGTCTGCTTCTTACTTTGGATTGCTCATTTACAATATTGTAAGATGATGTCTTTAGGGATGGACACACACACTTTTTTGTAAATGGAGGACATTTTCAAAAACGTTGCCGGCTTCAGAAGGAGCAAGAGTGAAACAGCAAGTAGTGAAAAACAAAGAATGCATAATAATATACCAGGGTTGCCAACTTTCAGTAAATTTACAAACAGTTAGTAAAATCCGTAATTGTTGCATCTGTCCATGAATGTCAGTTATGGACATGCAGCCTACATGTCTGTAATAGACATTTAAGGACAGATGCAAAAAGTACGGATTTTACAAACTGTTTGTAAATTTACTGAAAGTTGGCAACCCTGTAATATACCTAGTCACATGAGGAACTTTTTTAATGGAGTTGTGTGTTTTTCTGGAATTTTACTGCACGGTTTAATTCCCCTTTTAATCATTCTTATTTTGTCATCAGCAAAGTTATTTAAATAGTACAGTTCCAGTGTCTCCTGGTCTGTCTAACTAAAACCCATATCTCCTACACACTACATGTTCTCAAAAATGATAATGATTCAGGGATTGATATAAATGACAAAGTGATATGCAATCCTTTTCTCTTTTTAGGTCCTAGACAGCATATTACCTCTAATAACACATGCTGATTTGAAGGGTTTTAATAGAATGTGTTTGGCCATTGGATGTGACAAAGGTTGTGGAGCCATCATCATAAAATGATGCCATCATTGCATCACTAAAATATTGACCATACCTCTCACTTAAGTAAGAGCTTGCAAAACACATAATAGGAAATGCTATGGGAGTTCATCAGATCTTCTGCTGGCTTGTGACAACCATGAGTTGCTGAGAAGGGAAAGAAATGCAGTCAATCACTGCATTAATGGACACATAAATGTTTTTCTCTGGACCACCCATCATCATGGCTGAGTAAGCTACAGTCTGTGCCTGGTAACCCTCAAGAGAACAGAATTCTTTCTAGGTGAAGAAATCTCCCTAGAAACACTAGTCCATGGAAAAAAAAAACAGAGAGAAAGAGAATCAACTTCAAAAAGTGCAACAATTATGTGAATAAAATGACCAAATATCTTTTAATATATTAATACAAAACATAATGTCAAACACATTTCTGTAAGGCTGCAGTACAACATAATTGCTCCCCTAACATGACATTAACTATACCTTGCTCAGAATTGTATAATGACCTACAAAAATAATGCAAGTGAATAAAAATACTACAGAAGGTAAAACCGTCTTTTGCCTGAAGCCTGCTTTTGAAATCAATCTACAAACTGTGAGAGTTGCAGGAGCACAGGTCTTTTCCTTTTACCTTTCAAATTCCCTAAACTCTTTTTGCTGTTCACAGAAGTGAATCCATAAGGACAGATAAAGACATGCTCCTGCCATTCAACAAAAAGATGCTGCATTGTTAAATGGAAAAGATGGGGCTTATGTTACATTGGATGTGGAAAAGTTTCTGTGCCAGGCCTATGTGAACAGTGCACCTGGCAAGAAAAAGTTCTTCAGAGCGCTTAAAACAATATGGAAAATTGTAAAATAGTATTGCAAGTACATGTTATTGCGGCACTTCATTTGATTAATTTAAACAAAAAACAGAGTATCCTGGTGTTTCGTGGATGCAGGGCACCTTAACCCCTCACAGTGTCTATGCGAGCTGTTGTCAGGGCATGGAAAGTGATGAGGAGGGATGTTATGGGTGATTATTCCTGCGCTACCACAAAAAAGGGAAGGGAGGAAGGGTATTGGAAACTGCCGCAAACACCGAAAGGGTTAATCCAAAACCAGAGTACAGATAATGAAATAAAGGGGGGGGGGGTGGTGTTGCGCTGTTTCTGTTATGAGCATGTATATGGTAAAAGAATAGTGCACAGTGGCTAACTCAAACCAATAAATAAAATCAATACAAAATCTTAAATAACAATGATGGATTACAGTAATGAATATGTACTAAAACCATAAAAACAATCAAATAGAAAGTGCATAGTGCATAAATTGTATGCGAAAATCATAAAAATGAAAGGAAATGAATATAAAAGTGAATACTAATGTGCAAATATGCTAAAGGTGCAAACGGAATAACCTGCAAATTGCAGGGCAAAAAACTGTGCACAAGTGAAACTGCTGATTGCAGAGTGCAATGGAGTGCTAAAGTGCAATGCAAAGAAAACGTCCAAATAAGCAATGGAACAGAAATAGGGATGTTAAAATCCAAACGTTTATATGTGCAAATAACAAATGGTGCCAATAGAAAATATATATGTTCTTCAAAGTGACGGTCCTGGAACTTCACGTGTATGGGTGATACTATGGTGAGGAGATGTGTGAGTCTCAACTTCCGGTGTCACACACTAGGGTAAAAGATGGCCTCTTACCTTGCGGTAATGAGGTAACCGCATATGTTTAATTAGGATCAATGGTTCCTCTGTTATGGGTCTAGCATCAATGGGGTAACCTTGTGCATGAATGCTGGGCGCAGTGGTTCCTCGGATGTATAGTGGACCTATACTGGATCCAGGGGATTACTTTCACCTCTCAGTGGTAGCAGGGTTTAAAAGGGAAAAAATAGGATCTCGATCGTGAAGTACGTTTTTAAACCAAATGGTATGTTTAATAATGTAACAGTAGGGTTGCTCACATAAAACTCACATGAACTCACATAAAAAACATGAAAGTGAACTTATCTCCTATACGAGCGGCGAGCTCGTTTGCCTCCGTCTGTCTGATTGCCTCTCCGTCCCTACGCGTGGCGTCACGATCACGTGACTTCATCAGGGGATGAAGTTCATGTTATTTGCACATATGAACTTTTGGATTTTAACATCCCTATTTCTGTTCCATTGCTTATTGCACGTTTTCTTTGCATTAGACTTTAGCACTCCATTGCACTCTGCAATCAGCAGTTTCACTTGATGAGGAGGGATGACATTAAAGATGACGGAGTAGTGTTCCCCCATATGCTATTGTGGAAAAATCCCCAGCTGTCCCATTTTTATTCTTGCCCTGACCCCATTCTTTAGACAAAGTTTGGGATCAAGACGGTGGGTTCGGTAGTGGGAAAAGGGGGGTTCCTGCCATTCGATGTACTAAAACATCAATATTAGATCCCTAACTCTTTTTTATTTAGCTATCTCGAGTTTAGACATGCCTTCTATGCCCATTTGGCTCCTCTAATCTGACCTGGAATCCTTACGGAGAGACAGTGACCTCACTTAAGATCTATCCACTATTTATAAACAGTTATTCATAGATACCCCTATGGTTCTTTTATCTTGTCGCGATGCGTGGTTGACAGATTTCCCACAATTACATGGTGACGGCTGGGATAACCTATGGGGACCTATCTTTTCTAGGTTGGTGTTGGCACAAGATCACCTCATACAATATAAATTCCTTCATAGAATCTATTTTACTCCTGCTCAATTGACAAGAATTTTCCCCACATAATCCTCAAACTGCTGACGTGCCACTCCTAGTGCAGATTTCATGCATATATTTTAGCATTGTACAGTCATTCAACATTTCTGGTCAGAGGTTGTATGCTGTGTGAGGTCGATCACGACTATCAGTATTAATCCTCCCGTTGAAGTCTGTTTATTGAACCTCATCAATCTGCTAGCACCTATAAGGGTGATCCGTACATGAATTACTTATCATGCAAGAAAAATTTGTATTCTGTTATGGAAAAAACATGCCTGGCAGGCATTGATAGATAAAGCATTGCACTTGTATAAGGCTACCTATGCCAATAGAGGTGTACCAACTAAATTTCACAAGGTGTGGGGAGGTTGGATAAATGATAACTCCACTGTATCTGACTGATTGTCTATATACTGCTTTGCTTTTCTGAGGATAAGGTACTGGCGTTTGAGGGACCTTGTGAATATATAGTACATTTGCTCTCTGTCCCTCGGGGATTCGACTATTGGGATTCATAATTCTCTACAATGTAATGTGTTGTTTATTCAATGGTTATGTCATTATTAGGGATGAGCTCGGTGTTCGAGTCGAACATACGTTCGACTCGAACATCGGCTGTTCGATCGTTCGCCGAACAACGAACGATTTGGGCCGTTCGCGCCTAATTCGCGGCCCACAATGCACTACGCCATCGCAGTGTCATCCAGGCGCTGTGATTGGCCAAGCATGCACTGTGACCCCGCATGCTTGGCCAATCACAGCGCCGGCAGCGAGGAGAGCAATGATTGGCCACAGGCAGGATGCCTGTGGCCAATTATTGCTGAGGGTGTTTAGTACACGCCCCACACTATAAAAGGCCGCCAGCACGGCGGCCTAGTGTAGTGTGTTCCGGAGCAGGGAAAGAGAAGCATAGGCAGGGACAGTGACATTTTTTTTTCTTGCTTAACCTGGATTCCTTTAGTTTAGGGAAAGAGAAGGATAGGTAGGGAGAGTGTCAGTCTGTTTTACTGTGCTAAACCTTGTTTGTAGGGACAGGGAAGGACAGTGAGGGAAATTCTTATTGTGCTATACTGTGCTAAAGCATTCATCATCAACCATCTTTAAAAAAACATTTTTTATAGGGACAGAAAACTATAGGTAGGGAGAGTGTCAGTGTGTTTTACTGTGCTAATCCTTGTTTGTAGGGACAGGGAAGGACAGTGAGGGAAATTCTCATTGTGCTATACTGTGCTAAAGCATTCATCATCAACCATCTTTAAAAAAACATTTTTTATAGGGACAGAAAACTATAGGTAGGGAGAGTGTCAGTGTGTTTTACTGTGCTAATCCTTGTTTGTAGGGACAGGGAAGGACAGTGAGGGAAATTCTCATTGTGCTATACTGTGCTAAAGCATTCATCATCAACCATCTTTAAAAAAACATTTTTTATAGGGACAGAAAACTATAGGTAGGGAGAGTGTCAGTGTGTTTTACTGTGCTAATCCTTGTTTGTAGGGACAGGGAAGGACAGTGAGGGAAATTCTCATTGTGCTATACTGTGCTAAAGCATTCATCATCAACCATCTTTAAAAAAACATTTTTTATAGGGACAGAAAACTATAGGTAGGGAGAGTGTCAGTGTGTTTTACTGTGCTAATCCTTGTTTGTAGGGACAGGGAAGGACAGTGAGGGAAATTCTCATTGTGCTATACTGTGCTAAAGCATTCATCATCAACCATCTTTAAAAAAAAATTTTTATAGGGACAGAAAACTATAGGTAGGGAGAGTGTCAGTGTGTTTTACTGTGCTAAACCTTGTTTGTAGGGACAGGGAAGGACAGTGAGGGAAATTCTCATTGTGCTATACTGTGCTAAAGCATTCATCATCAACCATCTTTAAAAAAACTTTTTTTTATAGGGACAGTAAACTATAGGTAGGGAGAGTGTCAGTGTGTTTTACTGTGCTAAACCTTGTTTGTAGGGACAGGGAAGGACAGTGAGGGAAATTCTCATTGTGCTATACTGTGCTAAAGCATTCATCATCAACCATCTTTAAAAAAACATTTTTTATAGGGACAGAAAACTATAGGTAGGGAGCGTGTCAGTGTGTTTTACTGTGCTAATCCTTGTTTGTAGGGACAGGGAAGGACAGTGAGGGAAATTCTCATTGTGCTATACTGTGCTAAAGCATTCATCATCAACCATCTTTAAAAAAACATTTTTTATAGGGACAGAAAACTATAGGTAGGGAGAGTGTCAGTGTGTTTTACTGTGCTAATCCTTGTTTGTAGGGACAGGGAAGGACAGTGAGGGAAATTCTCATTGTGCTATACTGTGCTAAAGCATTCATCATCAACCATCTTTAAAAAAACATTTTTTATAGGGACAGAAAACTATAGGTAGGGAGAGTGTCAGTGTGTTTTACTGTGCTAATCCTTGTTTGTAGGGACAGGGAAAGACAGTGAGGGAAATTCTCATTGCGCTATACTGTGCTAAAGCATTCATCATCAACCATCTTTAAAAAAACATTTTTTATAGGGACAGAAAACCATAGGTAGGGAGAGTGTCAGTGTGTTTTACTGTGCTAATCCTTGTTTGTAGGGACAGGGAAGGACAGTGAGGGAAATTCTCATTGTGCTATACTGTGCTAAAGCATTCATCATCAACCATCTTTAAAAAAACATTTTTTATAGGGACAGAAAACTATAGGTAGGGAGAGTGTCAGTGTGTTTTACTGTGCTAATCCTTGTTTGTAGGGACAGGGAAGGACAGTGAGGGAAATTCTCATTGTGCTATACTGTGCTAAAGCATTCATCATCAACCATCTTTAAAAAAACATTTTTTATAGGGACAGAAAACTATAGGTAGGGAGAGTGTCAGTGTGTTTTACTGTGCTAATCCTTGTTTGTAGGGACAGGGAAGGACAGTGAGGGAAATTCTCATTGTGCTATACTGTGCTAAAGCATTCATCATCAACCATCTTTAAAAAAACATTTTTTATAGGGACAGAAAACTATAGGTAGGGAGAGTGTCAGTGTGTTTTACTGTGCTAATCCTTGTTTGTAGGGACAGGGAAGGACAGTGAGGGAAATTCTCATTGTGCTATACTGTGCTAAAGCATTCATCATCAACCATCTTTAAATAAACATTTTTTATAGGGACAGAAAACTATAGGTAGGGAGAGTGTCAGTGTGTTTTACTGTGCTAATCCTTGTTTGTAGGGACAGGGAAGGACAGTGAGGGAAATTCTCATTGTGCTATACTGTGCTAAAGCATTCATCATCAACCATCTTTAAAAAAACATTTTTTATAGGGACAGAAAACTATAGGTAGGGAGAGTGTCAGTGTGTTTTACTGTGCTAATCCTTGTTTGTAGGGACAGGGAAGGACAGTGAGGGAAATTCTCATTGTGCTATACTGTGCTAAAGCATTCATCATCAACCATCTTTAAAAAAACATTTTTTATAGGGACAGAAAACTATAGGTAGGGAGAGTGTCAGTGTGTTTTACTGTGCTAAACCTTGTTTGTAGGGACAGGGAAGGACAGTGAGGGAAATTCTCATTGTGCTATACTGTGCTAAAGCATTCATCATCAACCATCTTTAAAAAAACTTTTTTTATAGGGACAGAAAACTATAGGTAGGGAGAGTGTCAGTGTGTTTTACTGTGCTAAACCTTGTTTGTAGGGACAGGGAAGGACAGTGAGGGAAATTCTCATTGTGCTATACTGTGCTAAAGCATTCATCATCAACCATCTTTAAAAAAACTTTTTTTATAGGGACAGAAAACTATAGGTAGGGAGAGTGTCAGTGTGTTTTACTGTGCTAAACCTTGTTTGTAGGGACAGGGAAGGACAGTGAGGGAAATTCTCATTGTGCTATACTGTGCTAAAGCATTCATCATCAACCATCTTTAAAAAAACATTTTTTATAGGGACAGAAAACTATAGGTAGGGAGCGTGTCAGTGTGTTTTACTGTGCTAATCCTTGTTTGTAGGGACAGGGAAGGACAGTGAGGGAAATTCTCATTGTGCTATACTGTGCTAAAGCATTCATCATCAACCATCTTTAAAAAAACATTTTTTATAGGGACAGAAAACTATAGGTAGGGAGAGTGTCAGTGTGTTTTACTGTGCTAATCCTTGTTTGTAGGGACAGGGAAGGACAGTGAGGGAAATTCTCATTGTGCTATACTGTGCTAAAGCATTCATCATCAACCATCTTTAAAAAAACATTTTTTATAGGGACAGAAAACTATAGGTAGGGAGAGTGTCAGTGTGTTTTACTGTGCTAATCCTTGTTTGTAGGGACAGGGAAGGACAGTGAGGGAAATTCTCATTGTGCTATACTGTGCTAAAGCATTCATCATCAACCATCTTTAAAAAAACATTTTTTATAGGGACAGAAAACTATAGGTAGGGAGAGTGTCAGTGTGTTTTACTGTGCTAATCCTTGTTTGTAGGGACAGGGAAGGACAGTGAGGGAAATTCTCATTGTGCTATACTGTGCTAAAGCATTCATCATCAACCATCTTTAAAAAAACATTTTTTATAGGGACAGAAAACTATAGGTAGGGAGAGTGTCAGTGTGTTTTACTGTGCTAATCCTTGTTTGTAGGGACAGGGAAGGACAGTGAGGGAAATTCTCATTGTGCTATACTGTGCTAAAGCATTCATCATCAACCATCTTTAAAAAAACATTTTTTATAGGGACAGAAAACTATAGGTAGGGAGAGTGTCAGTGTGTTTTACTGTGCTAATCCTTGTTTGTAGGGACAGGGAAGGACAGTGAGGGAAATTCTCATTGTGCTATACTGTGCTAAAGCATTCATCATCAACCATCTTTAAAAAAACATTTTTTATAGGGACAGAAAACTATAGGTAGGGAGAGTGTCAGTGTGTTTTACTGTGCTAATCCTTGTTTGTAGGGACAGGGAAGGACAGTGAGGGAAATTCTCATTGTGCTATACTGTGCTAAAGGATTCATCATCAACCATCTTTAAAAAAACATTTTTTATAGGGACAGAAAACTATAGGTAGGGAGAGTGTCAGTGTGTTTTACTGTGCTAATCCTTGTTTGTAGGGACAGGGAAGGACAGTGAGGGAAATTCTCATTGTGCTATACTGTGCTAAAGCATTCATCATCAACCATCTTTAAAAAAACATTTTTTATAGGGACAGAAAACTATAGGTAGGGAGAGTGTCAGTGTGTTTTACTGTGCTAATCCTTGTTTGTAGGGACAGGGAAGGACAGTGAGGGAAATTCTCATTGTGCTATACTGTGCTAAAGCATTCATCATCAACCATCTTTAAAAAAACATTTTTTATAGGGACAGAAAACTATAGGTAGGGAGAGTGTCAGTGTGTTTTACTGTGCTAATCCTTGTTTGTAGGGACAGGGAAGGACAGTGAGGGAAATTCTCATTGTGCTATACTGTGCTAAAGCATTCATCATCAACCATCTTTAAAAAAACATTTTTTATAGGGACAGAAAACTATAGGTAGGGAGAGTGTCAGTGTGTTTTACTGTGCTAATCCTTGTTTGTAGGGACAGGGAAGGACAGCGAGGGAAATTCTCATTGTGCTATACTGTGCTAAAGCATTCATCATCAACCATCTTTAAAAAAACATTTTTTATAGGGACAGAAAACTATAGGTAGGGAGAGTGTCAGTGTGTTTTACTGTGCTAATCCTTGTTTGTAGGGACAGGGAAGGACAGTGAGGGAAATTCTCATTGTGCTATACTGTGCTAAAGCATTCATCATCAACCATCTTTAAAAAAAACATTTTTTATAGGGACAGAAATCTATAGGTAGGGAGAGTGTCAGTGTGTTTTACTGTGCTAATCCTTGTTTGTAGGGACAGGGAAGGACAGTGAGGGAAATTCTCATTGTGCTATACTGTGCTAAAGCATTCATCATCAACCATCTTTAAAAAAACATTTTTTATAGGGACAGAAAACTATAGGTAGGGAGAGTGTCAGTGTCTTTTACTGTGCTAATCCTTGTTTGTAGGGACAGGGAAGGACAGTGAGGGAAATTCTCATTGTGCTATACTGTGCTAAAGCATTCATCATCAACCATCTTTAAAAAAACATTTTTTATAGGGACAGAAAACAATAGGTAGGGAGAGTGTCAGTGTGTTTTACTGTGCTAATCCTTGTTTGTAGGGACAGGGAAGGACAGTGAGGGAAATTCTCATTGTGCTATACTGTGCTAAAGCATTCATCATCAACCATCTTTAAAAAAAAAAAAATATAGGGACAGAAAACTATAGGTAGGGAGAGTGTCAGTGTGTTTTACTGTGCTAATCCTTGTTTGTAGGGACAGGGAAGGACAGTGAGGGAAATTCTCATTGTGCTATACTGTGCTAAAGCATTCCTCATCAACCATCTTTGAAATCCTTGTTTTTTGGACAGTCAGGGAAATTGTCATTGTGCTATTCTGTGCGAAAGCAATCATCCTCAACCATATTTAGAAATCTTTAAGTAAAGGGACAGAGAAGGACACCTGAAGGTAGCCCTTATTGCTGTTTTTCCCATCTCCCTGCAGGCCATCCATTAGAATGTCTGGAAGGCAAACAAGGAGAGGCAGACAGTCAGGAGGCAATAAAAGAGGGCAAGCAGGCTCTGTGTCTGGGGGCAACAGTGCTGGTCGTGGACGCGGTGCATTGTCATCAGCACATGGCCATGGGACACGCTTGTCCTTCTTTTCGGCAGCTGGACATGTTGAACCACATCATGCCGAAGACTTGGTAGAGTGGATGACCAAGCCCTCCTCCTCCTCCTCATCCTCTCTCACCCAGGCTCAGGGTACTGGCAAAGCAGCTGCCAAAGCGTCCTCTTCCCTGGTATCAATGTCAGACTCATCATCAGTCACTCCTTCCCTAGACCCACCATGTCCTCCTCCTGAGGAGTCCCCCGAACTGTTTGAGCACAGTGTTGGGTACATGCTCCAGGAGGATGCCCAGCGTTTCGAAGGGTCTGATGATGAAACCCAGCTAGAGGAAGGCAGAAGCGTGAGAGCAGACAGAGGGGATGCTCAAGAAGGACACCAATCTGGCAGTCATGTTCCAGCAGCTGCAGCATACTGCCAGATTGGCTCCAGTGATGAGGAGGGAGGGGATGATGAGGTCACTGACTCCACGTGGGTGCCTAATAGGAGAGAGGAGGAGGAGGAGGATGAGGAGGAGGCACATCTCCAACGAGGCAGGATGCCCTTTGGTGGCCAGCGTAAGGGCAGTACACCGACAGAATCACACCGCAGAGCTCCGCCTGTGCAGGGCGCTGCCTCTGCCCGTCATTCAAAAAGTTCTTTGGTGTGGGCCTTTTTTGAGGCTAGTGCATCAGATCGCACAGCTGCTGTTTGCAACATATGTCTCAAGCGTATATCGCGTGGCCAAAACATCAGCCGCTTGGGTACCACATGCCTGACCAGACATATGTTGACCTGCCATGCAGCTTGTTGGCAAGCCTACCTCAAAGACCCACACCAAAGAACAAAGCGGACCTCTCCTTGCACCGCATCAGCTGGGATCTCCAACCCCACTATAACTTCAGTCCTCTCTGAAACATGCACTGAGAGGAATGAAGGTGTAGAATTAGGTGTGTCACAGCCAAATACTTGCGGCCACTCTGCTAGCAGTACACCGACGTCCGATTCTAGCAGGCAAATTTCCCTGCCCCAGCTGCTGGACCGTCGAAAGAAGTTCACTCCCAGCCATCCACATGCCCAGCGGTTGAATGCTAGCTTGGCTAAATTGCTAGCGCTTCAACTGCTGCCTTTTCAGTTGGTAGACTCGGCCCCCTTCCGTGAGTTTGTGCAATGTGCGGTTCCTCAGTGGCAGGTTCCCAAACGCCACTTTTTCTCATGGAAGGCTATTCCGTCTCTCTACCGGCATGTGGAAGGCAATGTCTTGGCCTCGCTGGACAGGACGGTCAGCGGTAAGGTGCATATTACCGCTGACTCATGGTTCAGCAGGCATGGACAGGGACGTTACCTTTCTTTCACGGTCCATTGGGTCACTCTTTTGGCAGCTGGGAAGGATGCAGGACAAGGTGCAGTAGTGTTGGAGGTTGTTCCACCGCCACGCCTCCAAAATGCTACTACTGGTTGTGACACACCTCTCTCCTCCACCCCCTCCTCTTCTTCTTCCTCCATGGCCTCTTCCTGTGCTTTGTCCTCTGAACCAGCGGTGCTCCGTAGGCGTTCAAGGGGCTACGCAAGTACGCAGGCAAAAAGATGCCATGCCGTGCTTGCGCTGGTGTGTTTGGGGGACAGAAGCCACACTGGGGCAGAGGTCCTGTCTGCTCTGCAGGGCCAGGCCGAGAGGTGGTTGACGCCACGCCAGCTTAAGCCAGGAATGGTGGTTTGCGACAATGGCACCAACCTCCTCTCCGCCCTCCGACAGGGACAACTGACCCATGTGCCCTGTGTGGCTCACGTCCTTAACCTGGTGGTGCAGCGGTTCTTGGGCAGGTACCCGGGCTTACAGGATGTCCTGAGGCAGGCCAGGAAAGTCTGTGTGCATTTCCGCAGATCTTATAATGCCAGTGCTCGCCTGGCTGAGCTGCAAAAGGAGTTGAACCTGCCCAAGAACCGCCTTATATGTGACATGCCCACCAGGTGGAACTCAACGTTGGCCATGCTGCAGCGGCTGCACACGCAGCAGAGGGCCATCAATGAGTACCTGTGCGACTACGGCACCAGGACAGGGTCAGGGGAGCTTGGTTTTTTTTCTCCACGCCAGTGGGGCATGATCAGGGATGCATGCACTGTCCTGGCACCATTTGAGGAGGCCACGAGGATGGTGAGCAGTGACAGTGCATGCATCAGTGACACTGTACCTCTTGTCCACCTGTTGGAGCACACGCTGCGTGGAATAATGGACAGGGCACTTGAGGCAGAACAGAGGCAGGAAGAGGAGGACTTCCTTGCCTCTCAAGGCCCCCTTTACCCAGACAGTGTTCCTTCTGTCCCACCCATCGCACAGGAAGAGGAGGAGGAGGAGGAGGAGGAGGATTGTGTCAGCATGGAGGTGGAGGCTGGCACTCAGCATCATCAGCAGCAGTCTTTTAGGGATGATTTACAGTCCCAAGAAACCAGTGGACTTGTACGTGGCTGGGAGGAGGTGGCTGCGGATCATGTCGTCCTTAGTGACCCAGAGGACTCCGGACCGAATGCCTCAGCTAACCTACGCTGCATGGCCTCCCTGATCCTGCAAAGTCTGCGGAAGGATCCTCGTATTCTTCGGATCAAGGAGAGGGACCATTACTGGCTGGCCACTCTCCTTGATCCACGGTACAAGGGTAAGGTTGCGGACCTTATGTTACCGTCGCAGAGGGAGCAGAGGATGAGACAACTCCGGGAGGCCTTGCAGAAAGGTCTGTGCAACGCGTTCCCAGAGACTGGGAGGTTACAAACTCCTGGTCCTGGACAACGAGTTGCTGAGGCTTCGGCCAGTCAAAGAAGGAGCGGTGGGGAAGGTGGCCGTCTGACCGATGCGTTCAGACAATTCTTTAGTCCGCAGCCCCAAAGTATGATCGGTTCCAGCAACCATCGCCAGCGTCTGATAAACATGGTGCAGGAATATCTAGGGGCAAGGTCAGACTTGGACACCTTCCCCACCGAAAATCCTCTGGCTTACTGGGTCTTGAGGATGGATCACTGGCCAGAGCTTGCACAGTATGCAATTGAGCTACTGGCCTGTCCTGCATCCAGCGTTCTTTCGGAACGCACATTCAGTGCTGCTGGAGGATTTGTCACGGATCACAGGGTGCGCCTGTCCACCGACTCGGTTGATCGACTGACTTTCATCAAGATGAACCAGTCTTGGATCACCACCAGCTACCACACACCTGATGCTGATATAACAGACTAATTGATTTTAACATGTCACATCCCTTCAAGACTGATGCTGATGCTGAGTGCCTGTGCTGTTATGTTGACTGGCTATCCTCCTCCTCCGAGTCCTCAATGATACGATTGATGATGATAGCTTGGAAGATCATTTTTGTTTATGGGTGCCGCCACCAGTGGCTAAGGCCCAATTTTTCAGCCCCTGTTTAACAGGGGCGTGTAATTACAATTTTTGAAGCAATACTTTGCAACAGGGCTCATTGCTGTGCTCCAAGTACAGTATCTGTGAGGGGTTGCAGTGTTGTGCCACCAGTGCCTAAGGCCCAATTTTTCAGCCCCTGTTCAACAGGGGCATGTAATTACAATTCTTGATCTAATAATTCACAGCAGGGCCCATTGCTGCACCCACCAAGAGTAACTCTGAGGGCTTACAGTGTTGTGGCAACGCCACCACCACCACCACCATGAAAGGCCCAATTTTTCAGCCCCTGTTCAAAAGGGGCATGTAATTACAATTCTTGATCTAATAATTTACAGCAGGGCCCATTCCTGCACCCACCAAGAGTAACTCTGAGGGCTTACAGTGTTGTGGCAACACCACCACCACCACCACCACCACCACGAAAGGCCCAATTTTTCAGCCCCTGTTCAACAGGGGCATGCAATTACAATTCTTGATCTAATAATTCACAGCAGGGCCCATTGCTGCACCCACCAAGAGTAACTGTCAGGGCTTACAGTGTTGTGGCACCAGCACCACCATCAAAGGCCCAATTTTTACTACCACTGTTCAACAATTATATGTAATTACAATTCCTGATATAATAGTTGACAGCAGGGCGTTCCAGCACCAACCAAGAGTAACTGTGAGTGCTTACAGTGTTGTGCCAACACCAACAACTAAGGGGCCTATTTCTGCAGAGTATATACGGCAGGTCCCTACTTTCAAACATCCAACTTACAAACGACTCCTACTTGCAAACGCAAGAAGACAACAGGAAGTGAGAGGAAATCTACCCCTAGGAAGGAAAATTCTCTCCTGTAAGAATTAATATGGGAGAAAGGTGTCTCCTCTGTACTGATGCTTTATCACCAATCCTTGTTTCAAGAAAAACACCACATTTCAAAAACAGTTGTCATTGGGACGGAAAGTGAGGTGAAATGTTCTGAACAGGGGCACAGACAGCAAAACAAATGTTACAGGGGTGATAACCCTTACCTATGTTTTCCAAAAAGTTTAAAAATAGATTTTTGGGCTGGAGCTACACTTAAACAATGTACCTGTTCAAAATTACAAACACATTCTACATAAGAACAAACCTACAGTCCCTGTCTTGTATGCACCGCCTGTATACGGCTGTTCAGAGTATATAGGGCCTTTTTTATTTTGTGTGCGGTGTTCCCCTTAATATCCATACAAGACCCAAAGGGGCTGGTAATGGGCTGGGGTAGGGGGGGGGGGGGGTCATGGGGTAGCTATGCCATTTTTCTTAAAGATTTTCATCCATATTACCGGGACCAGACATTACATTAAAGCCGCAAGCAGTTTTAAATGGCTTTTTTTTCCTTTAGAAGTGTCATTTTGTGCAGGGACAGTTCTAAACACGGGAAACACGTGGCACTTCACAGGCATACTTTAGACACCCCCCAGGTACGATATTTAAAGGAATATTTGACTTTTTTTTTTCACTTTATGCATCATTAAAATGACTGCTCCCGAAAAACGACCGTTTTTAAAACTTCTTTTTGCATTGATACATGTCCCCTGGTGCAGAACCCGGGTTCCCAAACCCTTTTTAGGACAATAACATGCATAATAGTCGTTATAATTAGCACTTTAGAATTCGAACGTTCGCATCCATTGTATTTAATAGGGTTCTAATGTTCGTACGAACTTTCGGTCCGTTCGTGGGTTCTGGTGCGAACCGAACCCGGGGGTGTTCGGCTCATCACTAGTCATTATTCTACATAGGAGCTGCATTGCCTGCTGGTGCTGATGCATTGTAGTGCTAAATGTTGTTAACTCTGTTTTATTAATTGCATATGAAAACACTAATAAAAAAAAGTTTAGAAATAAAATGCAGAGTGCAAAAAAAAAAAAAAAACATATAGACAATAACTCTTAAGAAGGTGAACAAAACTTAGCAACTTTTTGCAAAGTGAAATAAAATACAAAACCTAAAGAGTTTTTAGTTACCCATGACTGCATTTTATCTATTGGAAACTAAAACATCCATGTATTGTCAAGTAAAAGTGTCCTCCTGCGTATTTGAATTCCCAAACCATATCTCTAAACATTGTTAAATTTATTCATGTATCTCCTATTTTTATAGATGACCTTTTCAAGTGCCAGTGTATTGTTCACCTGAGATTTCTATTTTGCAATGGCTGGAAGTGAAGAACTCAGCCAATCAATGGAAATTGACTTCCAGACAAAGATAAGGGACTTACACAAACAATTTTGGAAAGATAGTTCAATGTGTCCCCCTAAAAAAAAAAGAAAGACCTTTCAAAGGAGTACTGGGAAAACTGTCCAGTAGTAAATTAGATAACAAAAACTTACCACAGCTTTCAGTACGCTGATATAATGAGGTATATCCAGATGAAATACCAAGTCTGCTCCAGTTTCAGTATATGTTTTACCCATTATAGAAAGCCTTACTGGTGTCAGATATGCTTGGCTGAAAAAAAAAACAGATGAACCATGTTATTGGAGATACCAAACGATGTAAACAACACAAGTCTTCACAATCATCTTAAGTCATGGAAAACAATGCTTCCAAGCATCCCCCCAAATGTGTCTCAGTGTTGTAAAAAAAGAAAACCTGCATCTCGTTATCCTTGTAGATGTTTGATACCCTGGTTCATTACATCACCAAAAATAAAAAATATCACTGACAAAATCACATGAGTAGGGAAGAGATTTCGACACAAATACAGTGTACGAAACAGCCACAGTGTTGCCAAAGTTGCAGGGAAACCACCTTAACAACTTTATGGGTCTTACATAAATGATAATAGCTACAGGCTGAAATTGAAAGGTCATTTGTATAGCATTAACTTGCATAATGGCTTGTGAATTCATTCTATGGCATACTAATTTTATAATGACAGAGAAGTAGTAGCGATGTTTATTTTTTTTTCTAGAATTGTCATAAAGATTATAATTTGTGCATTTAAGATCCACCCCTTTGATATTTAGCAGCAGCTGGCATAGTGTCATAGTAGATGTTTTCTTTTCTGTTCCACTCTTCATGGATGAGACAATGAAGTATGCTGTTTACATAATGTAATGGCAGGTGTAGGGAATAAATGCAAGAGCGTGAAATAGAAAGACATTTTCTTAATAACTACACTGTTACCAGGCTAGTGACACAGCTTGTGCGTCAGCAATCAGCAGAGAAATAGCATTTATGTACAAAGCAGCATGGTTTATATTACTCTGCTAATGGAACCCCTAATGTATCATGCACATTGTGCATCTAAAATGATGTCTGTATCCTTGTATCATGCAGTTTTGCTTCTAGCAATAACAAAAGACATGTTATGTTTAAGATTTGAAAGTTCGGTTGGCTGAATAAACAAGATGCGCATATATGGGTTTTCAGTTCAAGACATCCATTCATTCCAAGAAGTATCTAATTACTGCAAACTAATACATCTTTAATATAAATGATCACGATACCTGTCAAATGGGCAGCAATCAAGTAGGTATGTGTTTAACCACTTGCTTACTGGGCACTTAAACCCCCTTCTTGCCCAGGCCAATTTTCAGCTTTCAGCGCTGTCACGCTTTGAATGACAATTGCGCGGTCGTGCGATGTGGCTCCCAAACAAAATTGACGTCTTTTTTTTCCCACAAATAGAGCTTTCTTTTGGTGGTATTTGATCATCTCTGCGGTTTTTATTTTTTGTGCTATAAACAAAAAAAGAGCGACGATTTAAAAAAAAACACAATATTTTTTACTTTTTGCTATAATAAATATCCCAATTTTTTTTAAAAAAATATATTTTTTTCCTCAGTTTATGCCGATACGTATTCTTCTACATATTTTTGGTAAAAAAACCCCGCAATAAGCGTTTATTGATTGGTTTGCGCAAAAGTCATAGCGTCTACAAAATAGGGGATAGTTTTATAGCATTTTTATTAATAATTTTTTTTTTTTACTAGTAATGGCGGCGATCAGCGATTTTTATTGTGACTGCGACATTATGGCAGACACATCGGACACTTTTGACACCATTTTGGGACCATTGTCATTTTTACAGCGACCAGTGCTATAAAAATGCACTGGTTACTGTAAAAATGACACTGGCAGGGAAGGGGTTAACACTAGGGGACGAGGAAGGGGTTAAATGTGTGCCCTGAGAGTGATTACTACTGTGTGGGGGAGGGGACTGACTGGGGGAGGTGACCGATCTGTGTCCCTATCTACAAGGGACACAGCATCTGTCTCCTCTCCCTGACAGGACGTTGATCTCTGTGTTTACACACAGAGATCCACATCCTTGTCTGTGTACCGGCCGATCACGGGTGCCTGGTGGACATCGCGGCCACCAGGCACGCGCATCGACATCTCAGTGACATGCCGGGCGCGCGCCCCCCCAGTGGCCAGAATAGCCGAGGCTGTCTATTGACGGCCTTCCGGATTTGTAGATCCACCTTGAGGCCGTCATTTGTATATGGCCCGGATCTCAAGAAGTTAAGTTAAACAAACATAGAACATTTGTACAATACAAACATGTAGATTACAATTGCACATTTCTATTGGCTTTCAGTCCAGATTTTTTGGATTCTGCATTCTTATGGGATGACCCAGGGTAAATAGCAAATTGAGTAAATATGTAGTTGTCAATGAATTGTGAATTTGTGGTATGAAGTATGAATGAATGGGGTAACTTATATCTCAAATAACAGAGCAGATAAAAAATATAGCTGAAAAGCATAATCCATGTACTCCTTAACCTTCCTAGCGGTATTCCCGAGTCTGGCTCGGGGTTAAATTTCAGCACCAAAAGCGGTAACCCCGAGCCAGACTCGGGCTGCATCGCAGTGATCCAGGCAGAGTTACTTACCTTGTCCCCTGGATCCTGCGATGCCTCTCCGCTGTGTGATCGAGCCGTGTCTCCTTGCTCGATTCACACACTTCCGAGTGCCGCCGAGCTCCGTTCCCTGCGACGTTACGACGCACGGGGACGGAGATCGGCGCCAAATTAAAAAAAGTTAAAACACAGTACACAAACAGTACACTGTAATCTTACAGATTACAGTACTGTATGTAATAATTACACACCCCCATTGTCCCTAGTGGTCTGCCCAGTGTCCTGCATGCACTTTTATATAATAAAAACTTTTCTTTCTGCCTAGAAACTGGAGATTGTCCATAGCAACCAAAAAGTGTCCCTTTATGTCAAAAGTGGTTTTAGACCAGCTAAAAAACAGTGATAATAAATTAGAATCACTCGCAGAATTAAGCAATAGCGATTTGTGGGGAAATTCGTCATCAAACACTGAAAAACACTTTTATTATTATTATTATATTATTTGTTATAATTATTTTATAGTTATTTATTTTATTGTAATGTATAATTTTGTTTTTTGAACTTTATCATACCCAGGATGTCTACTAGACTCTGGTTTGGACAGATTTAAGTGAGTTATTCCTAAGAATTGCAGGCCTACAATAGAAAACGCCAAATTTCCATGCAGAATAATGGTACCGCTTTCAGCACCTAAAATCTGACAGAATCATACCGCCAGGGAGGTTAATAGTGGATGCAATATATAATATATCAGAACAGCCACTACATTAAGGCCAGTTCAATTGCCGTATAGGCGGAGTCTTCATAAGAGGAAACACACTGGAAACTCTAAGAAAATGGCTTCATATTGTATACAGCCCACCATGTGTTCTAACATAATGAAATCAAGGTCAACATTCAGGGCGTTCATTCTTTGGAAACTTGGAATTAATCAGGCAGCCCTTTAATAAATTCAAGCTGTAGATACTGCATGCATGACACATAGGGGTTGATTTACTAAAGGCAAATAGACTGTGCATTCCAAAAGGCAGTTGCACTCTGCAAGAGCAGTTGCCTTCAGAGTAAATGATGTAAAGCTTCACTTTGCAAAGAGTACCCAATCACATGCAAGGAAAATACAAAAAAAAAAAACTGCATGACTGGATGATGGAAGTCAGCAGAGCTTCTGCTCATTTACCAAGCTGTGGAGCAACTGCTCTTGCAGAGTGCAACTGTACTTTGCAAAGTAAACAGTGTATGTGTTTTAGTAAATTAACCCCATAATGAGAGATCAAATGCACTTGCAGGTCTCACCATATGCATATGTCTAACAGCCATAAAGAGAGATGACACTAGTGATGTAATTTGTCTTTGATGATAGCCACCTTGGAGTTAACTGTTATGCATCAATGTCCAGTGATGTGATGATGTATGCTAATAATGTATAAATATCCATTGGTATTGCATAAAACAAACACCCATACCAATCACTTATAGGTGTTCAGGTGCTACTGCAGTGATTTAATTGAAAATCCATTTGCTGAAAACTAAAGACCTCCATTTTTTTGTCAAGCACATTAAAAGAAGAAATCCAGCCAAATCATAGAAGAATGACAAATGAAGTAACAACTCCATGCAGACTCAAATAATTAGGCATTCATTTCATCTTGGTTGACATTAGATAGATCATGTTGATGTGAATGATGTGCCACATGAGAAAACATAAAGGTAATACTTCAATAGAGTCCAAGAGCCATTGCAGAGGAACAATATATGTCAAGTCCTCCCAGAAGAAGTGGTCAATACATATGACTAAGATAATTGACAAGGTTAGTAATCTGTGACTTTCTCAAGCGAGCTGGTGTTGTCAACTGCTTTGGCAAGTAAAGGGGGCTATGTAATCCCAAAATGGTGCCTAAGCCCAAATGCATGCCACATACATGATGCCAGTGCGTGACTTGATCGTGAGCTCACACAAGATTTCTTGCATCTAAGCGGATTACATAATAAAAAAATCTAGATTTTGGTGGAACGTTGTGTACTTTGAAAAATTTATGAAAGAAAATATTTGCCCATTTTCACTACGTATTCAAAATTTCCCACAAATTCCACTGATTTATAAGGATTGGAGGGCAACATGAGAAAATCATTTAGAGAATTGTAGTAAACAGATGATGAGGATCGTGCGTGGCTCTTACAATCAACAAATAAAGATGATTAATGAGGATATTCGAAGAACATTTTCATCACCTCAATGTGTTCAAAATATAAATAAAGAGATTTTTGAATTGAAGAACAACACATTTGAACATTTGGATCTGGAAATGCAGAATGATGCACTGCCGAGGCATTGGTTCAAAGTGGCATATTTTGTGCTTCCTTTGAAATAACGACAGGAGATCAAAAGGGTGTATATAGTGTAAATAGTAATCCTTCTTCATGATTACCAGAATGTGTAGATCCTTGCTTAGGCATTAGAGCATTGGAGACCCCATATGCCACAAATGCCCAGTAATGTCCCACTCAAAATCCATACCAAACCCTTATCTAAGCAGAAAGCTTGGCTGGCCAGGAAAGAGATGGACAGGCATGTGCCCCCTCTCCTGAACCATACCAGGCCACATGCCCTCAACATAAAAAAGGTATCTTAGAAACCTTGCCGGGAGGGCCTCCCTGGTAAAGTACTTTAGGGTTGATTTACTAAAGCTCGAGAGTGCAAAATCTAGTGCAGATGTGCATGGTAGTCAATAAACTTCTGACTTCAGTTTGCTCAATTAAGCTTTAACAAAAAAACTGGAAACTGATTTGTTTCTATGCAGAGCTGCACCAGACTTTGCTCTCTCCAGTTTTTGTAAATCAGCTCCCATGCCCCCTTGGTGATGAGGACTGCCTCTTGCCTACAACCCTGGCCTAGTGAGCTTATCTGAATCTTGAAGCCCCCTTTAACCACCTGAGCTCTTGAAAGTTGTACCCCCTTCATGACCATTATATTTTTTGCTATTCAACAACACTGGGCTAGTTTAACTGGCAATTGCACGGTCATGCAATATTGTACACAAATGACATTGTTGTGATTCTTTTCACACAAATAAAGCTTTCTTTTGGTGGTACTTGTCCACTCACCACTGGGTTTTTATTTTTTTTCAATATAAAATATGAAAATTTTGCAGAAAAAGATATATCCAATAAACTTGAATTTCTTCATAAATTTAGGGCAAAATTTATTCTGCTACATGTCTTTGCTAAATAATCCCAATAAGTGTATATTAATTGATTTGTGTGAAAGTAATAACATCTACACACTATGGTATATATATTTGAAAACTGATTAATTCTGTACAATTGATGTACTGACTGCCCATTTCTTTTAGGCCCCTAAAATGTCCCCTTTTTGGAAATTAGTCAGTCTGAAGTATTTAGTAAAAGGCATGGTAAGTTTTTTGAAGTTGTATTTTTTTTGAAAATGAAGAAATTTTATATATATATATTTTTTTAAACATTTTTTTTTTTCGTAACCACCAGTGTCACCAGTGCAGTACAACGTCATCATATGGCTGGTGTGGTGGTCATCAGGGACACTGACTGATGACAGTATGTTAAAAAAAAATATATAGTATCTCACAAAAGTGAGTACACCCCTCACATTTTTGTAAATATTTTATTATATCTTTTCATGTGACAACACTGAAGAAATTACACTTTGCTACAATGTAAAGGTAAAGGTGATGGACTGGCCAAGCATGTCTCCAGACCGAAACCCTATTGAGCATCTGTGGGGCATCCTCAAATGGAAGGTGCACAAGGTCTCTAACATCCACCAGCTCCGTGATGTTGTCATGGAGGAGTTAAAGAGGCAACCTGTGAAGCTCTGGTGAACTCCATGCCCAAGAGGGTTAAGGCAGTGCTGGAAAATAATGGTGGCCATACAAAATATTGACACTTTGGGCCCAATTTGGACATTTTCACTTAGGGGTGTACTCAATTTTGTTGCCAGTGGTTTAGACATTAAAGTGGTTGTAAACCCACTTTTTCAACTTGCACCTACAGGTAAGTCTAGATTAAGGCTTACCTGTAGGTGCAAGAAATATCTCCTAAACCTACACGGTTTAGGGGATATTTAGTAAAATGACAGGCGCCGCTGTCTACAGCGCATGCGCGCCGTAGACAATGGCGCATTCATGGGGTTAATCCCATTCACAAATTCGGCTAGTTCCCAGCAATCGCTGGCGCTAGCCGAATTTGACGGCTCCCGCGCGCATGCGCAGAGTGACGTCTCCGCGGCTCCGGCCAATCACAGCGCCGGAGCGGCGCTGTGATTGGCTGGAGCGGCAATAGCCAGAAGTAACCTTCCGGCTATCGCCGCAGCGATGGCTGCTGCTGAAGAGGGAGACGAGGACGGCTTCGGGGGCCCCGATCTAAGGTAAGTGATGCATAATGAGCTATTATGCTAGTCATATTAGCTCATTATGCCTTTCTCTTACAGGTTAATAGAAAAAATTAATATATTTTTTGGGGTTTACAACCACTTTAAATAGGAAGTAAACCCTTTGACAAAAAGCCTGCAAGAAAAAGGCATAATGAGCTAGTATGCCATGCATACTAGCTCATTATGTGGCATTTACCTGAAATCAAAGCCCCCGGAGTCCTCCTCGTTCCCCTCCGCCGCCGCCGCCATGCCCCCTCGGAGCTTCGCCTGGTATCGCCGCTCCGGCGCTGTGATTGGCGGCAATGACGTCAAACGCATGTGCGCGGGGCCGGCATTCACCCATTCAGAAAACCGGCATGTCCTATTCATTATGCTGGGACGCTCAGTGCGCCTGCGCCGTTGTCTATGGCGAGCATGCGCCATAGACATTGGTGCAGTGTTATCTGCAAATATCTCCTTAACCGTGTAGGTTAAGGAGATATTTCATGCACCTACAGGTAAGTCTTAATCTAGGCTTACCTGTAGGTGCAAGTTGTCAAAGTGGGTTTACAACCACTTTAATGATTGTGTGTTGAGTTATTTTGAGGGGACAGCAAATTTACACCAAATGTACACTGTTATACAAGCTGTACACCCACTACTTTACATTGTAGCAAAGTGTAATTTCTTCAGTGTTGTCACATGAAAAGATATAATAAAATATTTACAAAAATGTGAGGGGTGTACTCACATTTGTAAGATACTGTATATATTTTTTTATTCAATTTATTAAACTTTTTTATTTTTTGTTTACATTTTTTACTATTTTTTAAAATACTTTCATCAGAGTAGTTTAGTGTCACCATAATAACATTGAACTACTTTGAGGGGGTGATCGATTTTTTTTTTACACTTTGTTTGCTGTTAAAATGATGATCAAAGTTTTCAACTGCATGAATGAATGAATGAGTGACTTGTATAGCGCTACACATGCGAACTGAATCGCCTCTAGGTGCTTTTTGTCATGAATGGTTGGCTACAGCTAATCACATGGCACAGGGTACTGTGATTGGCCCAGGTAGCATGTGATAGCTGTGGACCAATCACAGCATAGGAAACACAGCTTATATGAATGAATTAATTCATAACAGCTTTGTTGACATGGTGATCATGTGATCGCATAGCGTTCACATGATCACTGGGCCGGTGGACACAGTGATCGAGGGAGTGGGGTGCTGTGCTTCACTAACCTGGAGCAGACTGGATGATATACAGTACATGTACATGATCCAAGGCTGTTTGTGCTGGCCGCCCATAGTAAAAGTATGGTGGTTGGCAAGTGGTTAATATAAGAATCTCAGAGACTCTTATTCACAAAAAAGTAAACAGTAGATAATGACACCACACTTTTTGACAAATCCTTTCACAAAAAATTAAAAACTCAAAAAATGTACCATGATGTACATCTATCATCAATCAATTTGGATGATGCTTGCCAACCCTCCAAATTACATAATTTACTGCCCTTGCTTGCTCGTGTTCCTGGCCCCATCACTAAATGTAAACAAAGGAGCAGGGTCTCTGGGATGATACAATGTGGCCATATTTGTTCAGTGATATAAGTGCTATCCCTGAACCAGGTAAATAAAGTTGGGTGACATCACTGATTGTCAAGGATATTTTGGGTGCCACTACTATATGATGTTCGGCTCCTCCTGAACAGCAAAAGGTCTGCCATTCAGACGAACACCCAAACACCCAAAGTTTATTCCAATTTGTGTTTGGACTGAGCCTTGAGCCAGTGTCATCTTAAGAGCATTATATGCCCCTGGGCAATACGGTGCACTGGGGCCCTGTCTACACAATCACACACGAGAATTTTTTACTGACAAAAATCATGACATTTACTGGCAGAAACACATTTTTTACTGCCACTGCAAAAAAGTACCTAAAATTACAATTTTCAGTGCCAAACAGTGCAAATGTCAGTATTTAAACTATAAACATATAGATCGTGCTATTAGCAATGTGTTTAAGTTAAACAAAAGTAAAAAAAAAACATTTCTTCATTGACATGAAGGTTAGGTTACTATAACCTGGCCAGCACAGAGTTTCCTCTTACATCAGAGTCTGCAGGATTCCCCCTTACAGTGAAAGGGAACTCTTATGTAAAGGGGAACGCTGCAGATCATGATGTAAGGGGAAACGCTGATGTAAGGGGGGGCTCTGGTGACCAGAGACCACCTTATATCAGAGTCCACTGCTTTCTCTTTACATCAGAGTTCCCACTTACATCAGAGCAACAGAACACCCCCGATCTCTTTGTGCAAGCTGCACAGTCAGCCAGACAGCCACTCACCGTACGACACTGACCAGGGCACTCCGTGTCTATACTGGCTGGTGGCTGGGCAGGTTACAGGCTCACGAAAGCCGGCACTGCCGACAGGGGTCCGACTCTGCCACACTCTGCTTCAAGCCTGCTATGCTGTCTGCTCTGACAACTCTACTCTGTCCATTCACCCTCGGCTCCTTCTGCATTTTTTTTTTAAAGTCTGGCAGGTGTGGCTAACGTCATCATCGGCGGACAGACAGAGGCAGTACTCGTGGAGGATCGGATCTTCTCGGCGATTTCCGCAAACTGCGCATGCACAGTTCTGACCTGCCGCTTCCCACCATTTTTTACTGGGGTCGCTGGGCAGCCGGTGGGGCCCCCCAGGCAAGTGTGGCCCCCGGGCAACTGCCCAGCATGCCCAATGGAAAAGATGGCCCTGCCTTGAGCTCATTCCTATTTCTTACCATGTTTTTTTTATAACTATTTGGGTATTAGTATTACTAATATTTTTAGCTTTGAAGGCAGCTTCTGGTTTAAATGTCTGCTATTTATTTATTTGATGTTTTTGATTATTATTTTTTGTTCATGTGGTGGGTTATTTCGTCTATTTAAACAGGGCTATTGGGGATTTATGGAAGATGGCAGGCAGTCCACAGTTTTAGGTCCTTGGAGAGGTGTTCAGAGCCTTTGGTAAGCATTGATAATGGCAATAATAGTAAGGGAGCTAATTTAGCAAAATGTGGGACCACTCACCTGCTTCTGTTGAATTGCTTTATGTTTTATTTTTTTCACTTCTAATTTCTATTTATTTCATAACAAAGAGCCATTTGTCCTGCAAAACTGAATATAAATTGATTCTGTGAAAATAAGGGCAGAAAATAATGTTATGCTATTTCTTGTTCATACATCACGGGACACAGAGCAGCATAGTCATTACTATGTGGTTATATAGAATTACCTTCAGGTGCTGGCACTGGCAACTTCCAAAACAGGAAGTACCCTCCCCTATATAAGCCCCTCCCATCCGGGAGTACCTCAGTTTTTTGCCAGTGTCTAAGGTGTTGGCCAAGGTTAACATGTATTCATCTGGGCTTGTGTACAGGTTCTCTGGGCCTTAGCAAGCTATTCCGGATCCGACCAAAAAAGCTTCATAGCTAAACGGTCGGTACCCGGGCCTTGCAGAGAAGAGCAGGGTTTTGCCTGTAATGCCTCTCTTAGGAGGGCTGGACCCTGGGATCCAGAGCTCTGGTCATACCCAAAACCAAGAGGCTATCTGTGCAGGGTGCTATACAGGTCCAGGGGAGTGGAATCCTTGGGAACCCGGTCCCTGAAGGTCTAGTACAATGCCTGCCGTGAGAGGTGAAGTTTGGGCTTCTGTGGACCAAACAAAGTCCTGCGGCGGGGAAAAGGTAAGTGGGGGCCCCTCAGGAACTTGGTTCTATTGAGGGGACCCCCAAGCCTAATATGTCTTTCTGCCTGTTACCTAAAGGTATTCCCGCTAATAGCTGTATATGCCTAAGAAATCCTAGAAATGTCTTTTCATAAAGGAAGTTTTAAAAACTGTAAACCTGGAAATTTTTTCATAAAGGAGGTTTTAAAAAAAAAAAAGACTAAAGTGCGGTACCTGTGTTTGTCCACTAGAGGCCGCTGTGGAACGTCTTTTTTTCTTGGGACTATTCCTTCCATGGTGAAAGTCCAGGCAGATGAGCGAGCTCTCTATCAGGGAAGCTGCATTCCTCTGTCATGCTGCCAAGTAGTTTCCTTCCATCCCCGGGTCCTGGTGAAACAGGGACCCTGGCTCCTCTCCCTACAGGGCGCCAAGAGCGCACACGTGCACACGCGCGCGCACACACACGCTTTCTTTTTATAGATTTAGCTTCAAAAAAGTGGGCGGAGCCTGGCGGATGACGCGCTCTGTGCGCCCAGCGCTTCTGCGCATGTGCGGGCGTCCCAGCAAGATAAAAGGACTCAGTCCACGCTGCTTGCTATGGACACAGAGCATGAAAAGGAGCTGGTAGCATGGTATAGGGGCTTACAGCGGGCGGTTGATACAGGCATCCCCAGAAAGACGCATTAGTAGACACCCACTGATGTACATAGCAGCAAATTGCATTAGACTATTTCAGTAAAGGGGTGTATTGCGGCTGGAATACCTCAGCTTTGAACTAAGGAATATGCAGCCTAAAAAACTCCGAGATATACCTCTCAGGAAGTGTAGGGGGTCTCCATCGGGCTCTGAGGATCTGGAGCAGTCATCTGCACCCTCCTCCCCTGAGAAATCAGAGGTTAATACCCATATGGAACCCCCGGGAGTGCCAGGTACTGCGGCTGTCCTCAGTCCACCTGCTCCTGCATATATAACAGAGGAGGTTTTTGCCTCAACTCTGGAGGGATTGGAGCAGAGATTGGCAGCATTGATCGCTTCTTCTCTGCAGGAAAGAAAGTGCGCCAGATCTCCATCACCTCCATTAGAGTGCCTGTTGGCAGAGCAACAGTCCCAGGAAGGGACCGACCTACCTGAAGGGGATCAGGAGGAGGTTAACTCTGTTTTTGAGGAATTGACAGTAGATGAACCATTTTCAGCATCACAGACTGAAAGATTGTGGGTCCAGACCCTAACTGACATGGTTCGATCTGCATTTAAAATGCCTCTTGTTGAACCATCAACTACTGCTGTTTCCTCATTGGGGTCGCTAAAAGCTCCCCAGGTTAATTGCTCCTTTCCAATACATCCATTATTGGAAGGACTTATATACCAGGACTGGGAACATCCTGATAAACTATTTGTTCCGCCTAAGAAATTTCCGGTGATCTATCCCATGGAGGAAAAGTTCACCCAGAGATGAAATGTTCCTACGGTGGATGCAGCCATCTCTTCTGTGAACAAATCACTGACATGTCCAGTAGATAATGTTCAAATGTTCAAAGATACAGTAGATAAAATATTGGAATCTTTATTAAAATCTGCTTTTTCCACAGCAGGGGCTGTTACACAGCCAGCAGTGGCAGCTATTGGGGTCTGCCAAGCTTTAAAGGATCAGATGAAAATGGTCCTGAGGGATTTGCCAGACCAGCAGGCCCAGGCTCTGGCTGATCTGCCTAGAGCATTATGCTTTGCGGTTGACGCCATCAAGGATTCTATCCATCAAGCCTCCTGCCTCACGCTGTCTTTGGTACATATGCGTAGGCTTCTGTGGCTCAAAAACTGGTCTGCTGAACCTCCCTGTAAGAAGCTCTTAGTTAGCTTCCCATTTCATGGGGAACGCCTTTTTGGCGAGGACCTGGATAAGTATATCCAGAAGATTTCCAGTGGTAAAAGTACTCTCTTACCGAGTAAGAAGAGGTCTAGGGGTCCATCTTTTAAGAGGACTACCTCTCCTATCCCTGCGACGTCTGCTACTAAGCAGTTCCGACAGCCTCCTCGGTCAAACTCAGGGGGTAAAAATCAGGGACAGTCACAGGGTAAAAAGGAAACCCTGGTCCCGAAGGGGTACTAAACCAGCCTCCAAGTCAAGCCTATGAAGGGCTGCCCCCACTCAGACGGGTGGGGGGAAGACTTCAGTTGTTCGCAGAGACCTGGTGGGAGACGATCAAAGACAGATGGGTGCTCTCCGCAGTAACTCTGGGATACAAGTTGGAGTTAAAAGAGTCTCCTCCTTCCCATTTTATGTGGTCAGGCATGCCAAGAGACCCTCTGAAAAGAGGGTCTCTCCTATTGGCGTTAGAACAACTATTGCTCCAAGGAGTAATTATGGAGGTTCCTATGGAAGAGTGGGGGTTGGGTTTCTACTCAAACCTTTTCACAGTCCCGAAGCCAAACGGGGACATAAGACCCATATTGGACCTAAAGAGTCTAAACAAATTTCTAAACGTCCGGTCTTTCTGGATGGAGTCGATCCGATCGGTCACCGCTGCCCTACAGGGGGAGGAATGGTTAGCCTCGATCGACATCAAAGATGCTTACTTGCATGTTCCCATCTTTCCAGGTCATCAAAAATTTCTACGCTTTGCAGTAGAAGGGCGCCATTTTCAGTTCAGAGCCTTACCATTCGGTCTGGCCACAGCACCACGAGTGTTCACAAAAATTCTGGCCCCACTGTTGGCCGATCTAAGAACACGAGGTGTAACGATAATGGCATACCTAGACGACCTGTTGTTGATGGACCACTCAGTTGCCAAGCTAGAAGTGGTAATTGTCGATACAATCAAGTATCTAGAATCTCACGGTTGGGTCATCAACCTGGACAAGTCAGCCCTACAGCCAGTGAAAAACCTGGTATATCTAGGGCTACGGCTGGATTCAGACCAGAGGAAGATTTTCTTACCTCTAGACAAGGTATCCTCTTTGAGGGGCTTGGTCCGTCTGCTTTGTGCAAAAAGACAGCCGTCCATACGCCTGTGCATGAGGCTGCTAGGAAAGATGGTAGCATCATTCGAAGCTGTGCCATACGCCCAATTCCACTCAAGGAATTTACAGAGGGCCATATTGTCAGCCTGGAACAGAAAAAATCAGGCTCTAGACTTCCCGATGGCTTTGTCCCCTTCCGTTCGGAAGAGTCTCTGCTGGTGGTTGATCCCCCAGAATCTCCAGAAGGGAAAACCCTTCAGTCCGATATCGTGGAAGGTGGTCACTACAGATGCCAGCCTTATAGGCTGGGGGGCAGTACTGGAGCAATGGTCTCTCCAGGGCAGATGGTCAAATGTAGTAAAAACCCTGCCCATCAATCTCTTAGAGATACGAGCAGCCCGGTATGCCCTAGTAGCCTGGACATCCAGACTCCAAGGGTCCCCTGTCAGAATTCAATCAGACAATGCCACAGCAGTGGCATATATCAATCATCAGGGAGGCACCAGGAGTCGTGCAGCCCAGAGGGAAGTAAGTCACATCCTGGAATGGGCAGAAAAGCATGTCCCATGTATATCAGCTGTCTTCATTCCAGGGGTGGAGAATTGGAAGGCGGACTTTCGGAGTCGCCAACAGTTATGCCCAGGGGAATGGTCCCTTCATCCCGAGGTCTTCCGAGCAATATGTCAGCGGTGGGGAACACCGGATGTAGATCTGCTAGCATCCAGATTCAACGCAAAGGTGGACAGATTTGTCTCCCGGACAAGGGATCCCCTCGCTTGCGGCTCGGATGCTCTGGTGTTCCCTTGGGATCAGTTCAGACTGATATATGCATTCCCTCCGCTACAATTGTTGCCTCGACTCCTTCACAGAGTCAGGTTGGAAAAGAAGCCGGTGATCCTGGTGGCTCCAGCGTGGCCCCGAAGGGCCTGGTACGCGGAGATCATCAAAATGTCTGTGGGGAGTCCTTGGACCCTTCCACGTCGTCCGGACCTGCTTTCGCAAGGACCGATATACCACCCTTCCTTACTAACTCTAAGTTTAACGGCCTGGCTATTAAATCCCACATCCTAAAGAAGAGAGGTCTCTCTAACTCTGTGGTATCAACTATAATCAATGCCAGGAAGCCTGTATCCAGGCAGATCAACTATAGAGCTTGGAAGGCGTACATCACTTGGTGCGAGGCCAGAAAATGGCATCCACGTAAGTACGTTATAGGCAGAATTCTGGACTTCCTGCAGTGGGCTGTAGACAGGAAGTTTGCCTTAAGTACTATCAAGGGCCAGGTTTCGGCCTTATCAATACTATTTCAAAGGCCCCTGGCTATGCATTCACTTGTCAAATCCTTTATGCAAGGGGTGACTCGTATTATTCCTCCGATTAAAGCTCCCATATGCCCATGGGATCTAAATTTGGTTCTGTCGGTTCTGCAGAAGCAGCCGTTTGAACCTTTGCGGCACATTTCCTTGGTTCTACTCACCAGAAAATTGATATTTTTAGTAGCCATATGCTCGGCTAGAAGAGTGTCGGAATTAGCCGCCATGTCCTGTAAGGAGCCATATCTGGTTATTCATAAGGACAGAGTAGTATTACGCCCTCACCCAGCCTTTCTTCCTAAGGTGGTATCGAGGTTTCACTTGAACCAGGATGTGGTTCTTCCTTCCTTTTTCCCCAAACCAAGCTTGGTAGAGGAAAAGTTATTGCATTCTTTGGATGTAGTAAGAGCAGTTAAAGCTTATTTAAAAGCCACTGCTCAGATTCGTAGAACGGATTCTTTGTTTGTTCTGCCGGAAGGCCCCAGAAAGGGTCAGGCAGCATCAAAATCTACTTTAGCCAAGTGAATTCGACAGGTCATAATACAAGCCTATGGCTTGAGAAGTAGACCGCCTCCGTTCAAAGTTAGGGCGCACTCCACGAGAGCAGTTGGAACTTCATGGGCAGTGCATCACCAGGCCTCCCTGGCTCAAATTTGTAAGGCCGCAACATGGTCTTCAGTACACACGTTTACTAGGTTCTACCAGGTGGACGTTAGAAGTCAGGAGGATGTCGCCTTTGGGCGCAGTGTGTTGCAGGCCGCAAAAGATCCTCATGCCTGATGGCGCCCAGCTTATGTATGGTGTATCCCCCCCCTCATTTGGCATTGCTTTGGGACGTCCCACATAGTAATGACTATGCTGCTCTGTGTCCCGTGATGTATGAACAAGAAAGTAGGATTTTTAAAACAGCTTACCTGTAAAATCCTTTTCTTGGAGTACATCACGGGACACAGAGCTCCCACCCCTCTTTTGGGGACACGTATTGCTTTGCTACAAAACTGAGGTACTCCCGGATGGGAGGGGCTTATATAGGGGAGGGTACTTCCTGTTTTGGAAGTTGCCAGTGCCAGCACCTGAAGGTAATTCTATATAACCACATAGTAATGACTATGCTGCTCTGTGTCCCGTGATGTACTCGAAGAAAAGGATTTTACAGGTAAGCTGTTTTAAAAATCCTACTTTTCTCTTGAGAGCCCATTCACACAGGGGCGACTTTGGATCCGACTTGAAGTCGCCCCATGTCACCTCAAGTCACGCGACATGACAAAATCAATGTAAGTGAATGAGAGCCGTCTTAATGCACACTACTGAAGTCGCTCCGACTTCAAAAAAGGTTCCTGTACTACTTCAATCCGACTTCTAGGCGATTTGTAGGCAACTTGTACCCATAGATTTCAATGGAAGTTGCCTCCAAGTCGGATCCCCTGTCTTAACTGAAGCAACTTTCCAGGAAGTAAAAATAGTTTTCCAGGCAAACCCCTCCCTCCCACAGAGCTGGTTATTGTTTGATTGGCCACTGGAAAGCCTCCTGTCCTGGAGGCAACTTGAAGTTGCCTTGTAAGTTGCCTGGAGTCGCGCTGTAATTCATGCTCAAGTCGTGTCCAAGTTGCCTCCCAAAGTCGTGCTGGAAGCCGTGTTGCCCTTGTGTGAATGGGCTCTGAGGTTTAATGTTTTATATTAAAAATAGAATGAATTAGAAAAAATGCTGCATTATGGTCACTAGATGGAGCTGACCATCATAGCAAATAAGTATTTTCTATGATTGTCAGCTCCATCTAGTGTCCATAATCTGGTATTTTCTCAAATCACTCTATTTTTAATAAATGACATTTGACCTGAAAGAAAATAGCCTAATTATATTAATATTTTTTTCTCCAATTCACTAAGAATGAATGTACATGAGATTTTACAGGATGCATAGCTCTGCAAATTTATTTTATAAATATATCCCTAAGTCTGGTGTGCAGCAATATGTCTGGGTATTTACAATGAAAAAATTGAATTAAATGTGACCGTAGCCTTTCTGAAATAGATAACCAGAGAAATTCAAAGTTTATATATATATATATATATATATTGTAACCTGGGGGACAGGTAGTAGGTAAAAAAGCTCCCTGGGATGAGCAGGCACAGATACCAAGTCCATTGGATCAGTGAAAACACAGTGGGGTTTATTGGTACTATATACAATGTCAATGACAGGTGCTGTACAGTGTGCTGAAAACAAACAGAAGAAAAAAAATATCTAAACAAAAGCCTAGCCGTGTCTCGGCTCTAACTACACAGTATTTACAGGCCCTCACTACTAGGCTGAACAAGCCTAACGCTTGTCAGCTTCCACATTCACAGAGTAACAATGTTTTACCAACCTTCTTGCTCTCACAGACCAATGTTGTCTGTGTTTCCCAGGCTGAGCAAAGGCTGTCTGCTCAGGTGAGCTTTTAATTAAGCTGGTGGAGAGAACCAACACCTGAAGTGGATCCTGGCTCAGAGATCCCTGAATGTATATGAGAGGAGCCTGGGAGATGTATAAACCCCAAACAGGACTTTCCCAGGCTCTCTCTGGGATGCTCTGTCACACATCCTCCCCCCTTGTTTCAACCCCAGGGTTGGAACACCTGTAGCCCAACAGGAGTGAACACGGGAGAGGGCATCTACATTCCCCATCTCAACACCTGGCCTGTGTTTTACCGTAAAGGCGTAATCCTGTAGGGCCAAAAACCACCGGTTCACCCGCCTATTAGTCTCCTTCTTTTGGGCCATCCATTTCAGGGGAGCATGGTCAGTTATTAACTCAAACTGGCGCCCCAACAAGTAGTACCTGAGCGCGTCCACGGCCCACTTTATGGCCAGACCTCCTTTTCAATGACTGCGTACTTCTTTTCATGGTCATTGAGCTTTCTGCTTAAGTACACCACAGGGTGTTCTTCCCCATTGTGTACCTGTGAAAGTACTGCCCCGATACCAACATCAGACGCATCTGTCTGGACCAAAAAGTTTTTGGAGAAATCGGGGGAGTATAGGATTGGCTGTGCACAAAGAGCCTTCTTCAGGACTTGAAAAGACTCTTCTGCTACTGGAGACCATTTCACTATTACGGAGGCTTTCCCTTTCGTAAGGTCTGTCAGTGGGGCAGCTATAGTTGCGAAATTTGGGATAAATCTTCTATAGTACCCTGCAATGCCAAGAAAGGCCCTGACCTGCTTCTTGTTTGCAGGGCGTGGCCACTCCTGGATGGCTTCTATTTTATTCACCTGGGGCTTTATGACACCCCGGCCAATAGTGTAGCCCAAATACCTGGCTTCCTCTAGCCCAATGGCACATTTTTTTGGATTTGCCGTAAACCCCTCCTTGAAGAGGGAATCCAGGACAGCCTGGACACGGGGCAAGTGAGACTCCCAGTCAGTGCTATGCACCACTATGTCGTCCAGATAGGCTGCAGCATACTGTCGGTGAGGTCTTAGGGTCCTGTCCATAGCCCTCTGAAATGTTGCAGGGGCATTTTGCAACCCAAAAGGCATTTTCTTATATTGAAACGACCCCTCCGGGGTCACAAATGCAGTCTTTTCTTTGGCACTACCAGTCAGGGGTATTTGCCAATATCCTTTGGTCAAGTCCAAAGTGGTCAGATAACGGGCCTTGCCAAGTCGGTCTATAAGCTCGTCTACCCTGGGCATTGGGTATGTGTCAAACTTTGTTACCGCATTAAGCTTTCTGAAGTCATTACAAAACCTCCAAGTGCCATCCGGTTTTGGGACCAATACAATGGGGCTAGACCAGTCACTATTGGATTCCTCAATAACATCTAGCTCCAACATCCTTTTAACTTCCTCACCGATGTCCTTTCTTCTAGCTTCGGGAATTCGGTATGGTTTGAGCTTGACACGGACTCCAGGTTCAGTAACAATATCATGCTGAACTGCTGAAGTCGTGCCCGGCAACTCTGAAAATTTCTCTTTATTCCTCATCCGGAATTTTCTAGCTTCCTGTTTCTGGGAACATGACAGGGTGTCTGGAATCGTGACCTCAGGGATCAGAGGGGATTCAGTACCTTTAAGGGTTACCGGGAGGGACCTCGCAGTTAATGCCAGTCTATCCTTCCAGGGCTTTAACAGGTTTATGTGGTAAATCTGTTCGGGCTTCCTTTTACCTGGTTGATACACCTTGTAATTGACCTCCCCAACTCTTTCAATTACTTCAAAGGGTCCCTGCCACTTAGCCAGGAATTTGTTCTCAACAGTGGGAACTAACACGAGGACCCGGTCACCAGGTGAGAAAACACGAAGTTGGGCCCCCCTGTTGTATATCCTCTGTTGGGCTGCTTGGGCCTGCAGTAAATGTTCTTTTACTACCGGCATGATTGCTGCAATCCTATCCTGCATTTGAGCGATATGCTCAATAACACTTTTGTGAGGTGTCTGCTCCCCCTCCCAAGTTTCCTTGGCTATGTCTAAGAGTCCCCGAGGGTGTCTCCCATAAAGCAACTCAAATGGAGAGTACCCCGTAGAGGACTGGGGAACTTCCCTGATGGCGAACATCAAGTAAGGTATCAGGAAGTCCCAGTTTTTCCCATCCTTATCAACAACCTTTTTTAACATACTCTTTAATGTCTTATTGAAGCGTTCCACCAAGCCATCCGTTTGAGGATGGTACACTGAGGTACGCAACTGCGTCACCTTAAATAACTTGCAGAGCTCCCTAGTTATTCGTGACATGAATGGGGTACCTTGGTCTGTAAGGACTTCTTTCGGGACGCCAACCCGACTGAACACCATAAACAGCTCTTTGGCAATGTTTTTAGCAGATGCAGTGCGTAAGGGAACGGCCTCGGGGTAACGGGTAGCGTAATCCATGATCACGAGGATATGTTGATGACCGCGGGCAGATTTGGGGAGTGGACCCACAAGGTCCATGGCAATCCTCTCAAAAGGCACTTCAATAATGGGCAAGGGCACTAACGGACTTCGGAAGTGGGGTTGGGGGGCTGACATCTGACACACAGGACAGGATTGACAATAATTTTCTATATTTTTCCGTATCCCAGGCCAGTAAAACCGGCGCAACACCCTTTCAGTGGTTTTCTCAACCCCTAAATGGCCTCCTAGCAAGTGCCCATGGGCAAGTTCCAACACCACCCGTCTGTATAACTTAGGGACTACCAACTGTTCAACCACTTCATCATTAGATTTACATACACGATACAGTAAATCCTCATTGCTGCAGAAATATGGAAAACAGAGCCTGTCCCCTGGTTCGACAGGTACCTCATTAATCACTATTACATTTTCCCAGGCCCTGGCAAGGGTAGGGTCTTTTCTCTGCTCCGTACCAAAATTTTCCTTGTGCACATTAAGATTGGCAAACTCTAACGTAGGCTCAGATTCAGCAGACGGCTGTCCAGCTCTACTGGTTGTGGGGACTTCTTCCGGCTCCCCCAGCTCTCCTGCCATAACTGAGAAAGGATCACCCGGAGAGCCCTGAGAGGAGTCCCCTGAACTCACAAGGTCAGTAATGGCCACGAGTTCTGGCTCTGCGACTGAGTTAGGTACTGCGACTGGGTCGGGACAATCCCACAGTTCCCAAAACTTAGGGAAGTCCCTACCAATGATAGCCTCATGCACCAAGTGGGGCACCAGTCCGACCGAATGGGTCACCGTACCTAAGCCAGTTTTAAACTGAACCGTGGCTATTGGATACTCGCAGGTATCCCCATGTACACAGATCACAGCAACCTTTTTTGCATGAAAATTCACAGTTTCAACCATCTCAGCTGTAACCAAAGTAACCAGACTTCCAGAGTCCAGCAAGGCCATAATAGGCTTATTATTAATAGTCACATGACACATGTGTTTTCCCACATTTGGCATTGCAGCGCATGAAACAGCAGCAAACATAGACTGCCTTCTAAAAGATAGATCACACTGCATTGGTTCATCTGTCAATGGACAGTTTGCTGCAACATGTCCCAGTTCTTGGCAACGAAAACATCTGATGTTTCCCCAGTTTGGTTTGCTGACAGGCAGTGGCTTCCCTTGTTTGGGCCGCCAAACTTCAGTCCTGGCACCAAAAATCCTCCCCCCTATTTCCTTGCCATGCTTACCACCCACTTCCCCTGGAACAGTCTTACCGGTTGCCTGGGGAGACCGTGGCTTTGGGTGGAAAGTCCGTGCGGCTGTAGGGGTGGTGACCAGGTTCTCTGCAGCAAAGTACCTCTCAACGAGCTCCACCAGGTTGTCTGCTGACTTGGGGTCTCCTTGACTCACCCACTTCTGCAGGGGAATTGGCAGTGACCTCAGGAATTGGTCCATGACCACACGCTCCACTATTTGTGGCGCAGACAGGGACTCCGGCTGTAGCCATTTCCGCACCAGGTGGATCATATCAAACATCTGCGATCTTGGGGGCCTCTTTTCTTGGAAGAACCAGCTGTGGACCCGCTGAGCTCGAACAGCCAAGGTAACGCCAAGTCGTGCCAGGATTTCCCGCTTGACCTTCTCATAATCTCCCGCTTCTGCTGACTCCAGATCATAGTAGGCCTTCTGCGCTTCTCCAGAAAGTAAGGGGGCGATCAGTCCTGCCCACTGGGTTTGGGGCCAACCTTCCCTCTCAGCAGTCCGTTCAAATGTTAGTAGGAAGGCCTCTGGATCATCATCTGCCGTCATCTTTGAAAGAAAGCGACCCACATGGATGGCTGAGGGCTTGTCTCCAATACCCTTCATTATCGCAGGTGACCCCTGTGCTAGCGTCTCCACAACCTCAGTGAGGGTTTTCCTATCCGCTTTTGCAGCAGTGGCAAGCTGTTCAAACAGCCTCTGCGATTGCTCCTGTACAGCACCAATCTGTTGGAACAGCACCTTGGTTTGCTCCTGTGCGATAGCGTTGGCTTGCTGTTGTGCAGCGTTAGTTTGCTGTTGTATAGCATTTGCTTGCTGCCATGCAGCGTTTGCTTGCCGCAACTCAGCGTTAGTTTGCTGTTGTGTAGCGTTTGCTTGCCGCAATTCAGCGTTAGTTTGCTGTTGTGCAGCGTTTGCCAACACCATTTGTTTGAGGAGGTCCTCCATGTTATCACTTTAGGTACTGGCCTTTTAAGTAGTAACTTACTACAGCTGGTCGCAGCCTCCACCATATGTAACCTGGGGGACAGGTAGTAGGTAAAAAAAGCTCCCTGGGATGAGCAGGCACAGATACCAAGTCCATTGGATCAGTGAAAACACAGTGGGGTTTATTGGTGCTATATACAATGTCAATGACAGGTGCTGTACAGTGTGCTGAAAACAAACAGAAGAAAAAAATATCTAAACAAAAGCCTAGCCGTGTCTCGGCTCTAACTACACAGTATTTACAGGCCCTCACTACTAGGCTGAACAAGCCTAACGCTTGTCAGCTTCCACATTCACAGAGTAACAATGTTTTACCAACCTTCTTGCTCTCACAGACCAATGTTGTCTGTGTTTCCCAGGCTGAGCAAAGGCTGTCTGCTCAGGTGAGCTTTTAACCACTTAACGACCGCCCACCGCCGATTTACGTCGGCAGAATGGCACGGACAGGCAGAATCACGTAGATCTACGTGATCGCCTTTGTGCAGTTGGGGGGTCCATCCGGACCCCCCTTCACTGCAGTGAGCGGCCGTTAAGTGTTCGGGAGCGATCAGGCATGAGGGGGGGGGCGCTCGATTCCGCCCCCCCCTCGCGATCGCTCCCGGCCAATGAAAATGCTTCCTCCGCCATGTGATGTAAACAAGGCTGGAGGAAGTGATGTCATCTCCCTCGCCGCGGTCTTTCCCTTCCCGGCGCCGAGCAGAGAGGAAGCAGGTTAGTGCACTAACAGTCCACTGACACGTAGGTACACATAGGCACACAAATCACCCCCCAGTCACCCCCAGATCACCCCCCAGGTCACCCCAAAGCCCCCAATCACAGTGTCACTGATTGCAGTGATCATTTATTTTACTGATCACTGCATTTAGTGTCATCTGTGATTGTAAAAAGTTGCAGGGCAGTTAGGATTAGGCCCCTTTAGGTCCAGGGTAGCCCCCTAACCCCCCCTAATAAAGGTTTAACCCCTTGATCACCCCCCAGGTAACCCTTTCACCCCCTAACTTCAGCGTCACTAAGCGATTGTTTTTCCGATCGCTGTATTCGTGTCGCTGGTGTTTTAGATAGGCAGTTATTTTTTTTTAGGTTCGCCGCAGGTTTTTATTAGTGTCAGGTACCCCCATATATTATTTTAACCCCCGGATTGCCCCTAGAGTTAACCCTTTCACCAGTGATCGCCGTATAAGCGTCACTGGTGTCACTGGTTAGCCAGTAAGTTATTTAGTTATTTAGGTTACCCGTCAGGTTTTTATATAGTGTCAGGTACCCCCATATTTAACCTAATAAAGATTTTAACCCCCTGATTGCCCCTAGTTAACCCTTTCACCAGTGATCACCATATAAAGGTTACGGGTGACGCTGGTTGATTAGTTTGCTTTTTATAGCATCAGGGCACCCGCCGTATATAACCCAATAAAGGTTTAACCCCCCTGATCGCCCGGCGGGTGAGATCAATTAGGTTTTAGCGCCAGAGAGGGTCTGCGTCGCCCCAGGCAGTGTTAGGTTAGTGACAGTAACGCTAACACCCACGCGCAAAGCATACACCCCCCTTAGTGGTATAGTATCTGATCAGATCTGATCAGATCTATACTAGCATCCCCAGCGGTTTAGGGTTCCCAAAAACGCAGTGTTAGCGGGATCAGCCCAGATACCTGCTAGCGCCTGCGTTTAGCCCCTCCGCCCAGCCCAGCCCAGCCCACCCAAGTGCAGTATCGATCGATCACTGTCACTTACCAAACACAACACACATAACTGCAGTGTTCGCAGTGCTTGGTTTTTGGGGCCCTGTACGCGGCTAGGCTCCCAAAAAGTCCCACACATGTGGTATCCCCGTACTCAGGAAAAGCAGCAGAATGTATTTTGGGGTGCAATTCCACATATAACCATGGCATGTGTGAGCAATATATCATTTAGTGACAACTTTTTGTACATTTTTTTTTCTTTTTGTCATTATTCAATCATTTGGGACAAAAAAAAAAAATATTCAATGGGGTCAACATGCCTCTCAGCAAATAGCTTGGGGTGTCTACTTTCCAAAATGGGGTCATTTGGGGGGGTTTGTGCCATCTTGGCATTTTATGGCCTTCAAAACTGTGATAGGTAGTGAGGAGTGAAATCAAAAATTTATGCCCTTAGAAACCTTGAAGGCGGTGCTTGGTTTTTGGGGTCCCGTACGCGGCTAGGCTCCCAATAAGTCCCACACATGTGGTATCCCCGTACTCAGGAGAGGCAGCAGAATGTATTTTGGGGTGTAATTTCACATATGCCCATGGCATGTGTGAGCAATATATCATTTAGTGACAACTTTGTGCAAAAAAAAAAAAGTTTGTCATATTCCCGCAACTTGTGGCAAAATATTAAATATTCCATGGACTGAACATGCCTCTCAGTAAATAGCTTGGGGTGTCTACTTTCCAAAATGGGGTCATTTGGGGGGGTTTTGTGCTATTTTGGCATTTTATGGCCTTCGAAACTGTGATAGGTAGTGAGGAGTGAAATCAAAAATTTGCGCCCTTAGAAATCCTGAAGGCGGTGCTTGGTTTCCGGGGTCCCGTACGTGGCTAGGCTCCTAAAAAGTCCCACACATGTGGTATCCCCGTACTCAGGAGAAGCAGCAGAATGTATTTTGGGGTGCAATTCCACATATAACCATGGCATGTGTGAGCAATATATCATTTAGTGACAACTTTTTGTAATTTTTTTTTTTTTGTCATTATTCAATCACTTGGGACAAAAAAAAAAAATATTCAATGGGCTCAACATGCCTCTCAGCAATTTCCCTGGGGTGTCTACTTTCCAAAATGGGGTCATTTGGGGGGGTTTTGTACTGCCCTGCCATTTTAGCACCTCAAGAAATGAGATAGGCAGTCATAAATTTAAAGCTGTGTAAATTTCAGAAAATGTACCCTAGTTTGTAAACGCTATAACTTTTGCGCAAACCAATAAATATACGCTTATTGACATTTTTTTTACTAAAGACATGTGGCTGAATACATTTTGGCCTAAATGTATGACTAAAATTGAGTTTATTCGATTTTTCTTATAACAAAAAGTAGAAAATATCTTTTTTTTTCAAAATTTTCGTTCTTTTTCCATTTATATCGCAAAAAATAAAAATCGCAGAGGCAATCAAATACCATTAAAAGAAAGCTCTATTTGTGGGAAGAAAAGGACGCAAATTTCATTTGGGTACAACATTGCATGTCCGCACAATTTACAGTTAAAGCAGCGCAGTGCCGAATCCCAAAAACAGGCTTGGTCCTAATGGCCCGAAATGGTCCGGGGCTTAAGTGGTTAATTAAGCTGGTGGAGAGAACCAACACCTGAAGTGAATCCTGGCTCAGAGATCCCTGAATGTATATGAGAGGAGCCTGGGAGATGTATAAACCCCAAACAGGACTTTCCCAGGCTCTCTCTGGGATGCTCTGTCACAATATATATATATATATTTATTTATTTATACTTATTTTAGTGTAAATGCCCTTGCTAATAAAATATATACTCATAATTCTGTTGTCCTTTGGTTGCAGATGTCAGCACTTCTGAGATCAAGTTCTATTACCATATGATACTTTTTAAGAAATAATTTTGAATCCACCTATGCCTACAATAAATGGTCACTTGTTACTGTTCTGTAATGTATGACAATGAAGCAATGAAACAAAATTTCCAAATAACTCTGTCAGAACTATGCCACTTTTATTGTATATCATTTTTCTGTAGATTTCTGTCTTGAAAACCAACCAGTATTTCAGACATAGAAAGCTGTAGTTAATTTACAGAATGCAATTTTAATCCCCAGGGTCATGTATATACATTTTCTGGTGTAAATGATGATCCCCTACCTTGTCATTTCATTATACTTTGCCAAAAGGCCTTAGAAGAGAAGTGATATTGATGAATGTAACACCAATCCATATACTTATAGGAAGTTCAGTCATGCAAAATGGATAGATGAAAACCGTATATTTTGTTCAACTAGCCTAGCTCACTATAAAGTCTTGTTAGCAGCACTGCTGATTTCATCTGGTTTCCATGCATTTTAAATGAATGGAAATTTAGTCTGAAAGTAAAATATACAGACTCATGTTTCAGACTTGCTTTAGAAAACAAATGGAGAATTTATCTAAAAAGAAAAACAACTAATATAATTGCAAAATGTCGAAATTAAAGGTTAGATTTAGACATTAGACATTAGAGAATCTTTGCCATTGCTCTAAAAATGCTAGTTGCCTAGCTGTCATGGTGCTCCCCTTGCTTTCTCAGGACATGTTAGACTTAAAGACTTCCAAAGTCTCACTGCTGCAATTCCACCCTCTCTCCTCTCTTTACAGGGAGAGTAAAAGGAATTTCCCACTGGCTGCAGGTGAGCATTAACCCAGATAGAGGCCATCCTGCTGTGATCTTCTGGAGTGAGGCACTGCTGCAACTGCTGCATTCCGAGTCTGCTGCCATCACATCAGGGACTGTGGGAATTGCCTGCAGTTGAATCAAGAGCTGCTGTTCTGAATGCCCAGTAGGGATGAGCTTCGTGTTCGAGTCGAACATACGTTCGACTCGAACATCGGCTGTTCGATCGTTCGACGAAGATCGAACGATTTGGGCCATTCGCGCCAAATTCGAGTGACGCGAACGGCCCACAATGCACTACGCCATCGCAGTGTCATCCAGGCGCTGTGATTGGCCAAGCATGCACTGTGACCCCGCATGCTTGGCCAATCACAGCGCCGGCAGCGAGGAGAGCAATGATTGGCCACAGGCAGGATGCCTGTGGCCAATTATTGCTGAGGGGGTTTAGTACACGCCCCACACTATAAAAGGCCGCCAGCGCGGCGGCCTTGTGTAGTGTGTTCCGGAGCAGGGAAAGAGAAGCATAGGCAGGGACAGTGTCATTATTTTTCCTTTACTAATCCTGGATTCCTTGTGTTTAGGGACAAATAAGGATAGGTAGGGAGAGTGTCAGTGACAGTGTGCTATTCTGTGCTAATCCTTGTTTGTAGGGACAGAGAGGTACAGTGAGGGAAAGTGTCAGTGTGCTATTCTGTTCTAAAACTATTTTGCTGAACCATATTTTCAATCCTTGAGTTTAGGGACAGAGAGGTACAGTGAGGGAAAGTGTCAGTGTGGTATTCTGTTCTAAAACTATTTTGCTGAACCATATTTTCAATCCTTGAGTTGAGGGACAGAGAGGTACAGTGAGTGAAACTGACAGTGTGCTATTCTGTTCTAAACCTATTTTGCTGTTCCATATTTTCAATCCTTGAGTTGAGGGACAGAGAGGTACAGTGAGTGAAAGTGACAGTGTGCTATTCTGTTCTAAACCAATTTTGCTGTTCCATATTTTCAATCCTTGAGTTTAGGGACAGAGAAGGACACTCGTAGAAATTATCAGTGTGCTATTCTGTGCTAAATCTTGTTTGTAGGGAGGGACAGAGTAGGACAGTGAGGGAAAGTGTCAGTGTGCTATTCTGTTCTAAAACTATTTTGCTGAACCATATTTTCAATCCTTGAGTTGAGGGACAGAGAGGTACAGTGAGTGAAACTGACAGTGTGCTATTCTGTTCTAAACCAATTTTGCTGTTCCATATTTTCAATCCTTGAGTTTAGGGACAGAGAAGGACACTCGTAGAAATTATCAGTGTGCTATTCTGTGCTAAATCTTGTTTGTAGGGAGGGACAGAGTAGGACAGTGAGGGAAAGTGTCAGTGTGCTATTCTGTTCTAAAACTATTTTGCTGAACCATATTTTCAATCCTTGAGTTGAGGGACAGAGAGGTACAGTGAGTGAAACTGATAGTGTGCTATTCTGTTCTAAACCAATTTTGCTGTTCCATATTTTCAATCCTTGAGTTTAGGGACAGAGAAGGACACTCGTAGAAATTATCAGTGTGCTATTCTGTGCTAAATTTTGTTTGTAGGGAGGGACAGAGTAGGACAGTGAGGGAAAGTGTCAGTGTGCTATTCTGTTCTAAAACTATTTTGCTGAACCATATTTTCAATCCTTGATTTGAGGGACAGAGAGGTACAGTGAGTGAAACTGACAGTGTGCTATTCTGTTCTAAACCAATTTTGCTGTTTCATATTTTCAATCCTTGAGTTTAGGGACAGAGAAGGACACTCGTAGAAATTATCAGTGTGCTATTCTGTGCTAAATCTTGTTTGTAGGGAGGGACAGAGTAGGACAGTGAGGGAAAGTGTCAGTGTGCTATTCTGTTCTAAAACTATTTTGCTGAACCATATTTTCAATCCTTGAGTTGAGGGACAGAGAGGTACAGTGAGTGAAACTGACAGTGTGCTATTCTGTTCTAAACCAATTTTGCTGTTCCATATTTTCAATCCTTGAGTTTAGGGACAGAGAAGGACACTCGTAGAAATTATCAGTGTGCTATTCTGTGCTAAATCTTGTTTGTAGGGAGGGACAGAGTAGGACAGTGAGGGAAAGTGTCAGTGTGCTATTCTGTTCTAAAACTATTTTGCTGAACCATATTTTCAATCCTTGATTTGAGGGACAGAGAGGTACAGTGAGTGAAACTGACAGTGTGCTATTCTGTTCTAAACCAATTTTGCTGTTTCATATTTTCAATCCTTGAGTTTAGGGACAGAGAAGGACACTCGTAGAAATTATCAGTGTGCTATTCTGTGCTAAATCTTGTTTGTAGGGAGGGACAGAGTAGGACAGTGAGGGAAAGTGTCAGTGTGCTATTCTGTTCTAAAACTATTTTGCTGAACCATATTTTCAATCCTTGAGTTGAGGGACAGAGAGGTACAGTGAGTGAAACTGACAGTGTGCTATTCTGTTCTAAACCAATTTTGCTGTTCCATATTTTCAATCCTTGAGTTTAGGGACAGAGAAGGACACTCGTAGAAATTATCAGTGTGCTATTCTGTGCTAAATCTTGTTTGTAGGGAGGGACAGAGTAGGACAGTGAGGGAAAGTGTCAGTGTGCTATTCTGTTCTAAAACTATTTTGCTGAACCATATTTTCAATCCTTGAGTTGAGGGACAGAGAGGTACAGTGAGTGAAACTGACAGTGTGCTATTCTGTTCTAAACCAATTTTGCTGTTCCATATTTTCAATCCTTGAGTTTAGGGACAGAGAAGGACACTCGTAGAAATTATCAGTGTGCTATTCTGTGCTAAATCTTGTTTGTAGGGAGGGACAGAGTAGGACAGTGAGGGAAAGTGTCAGTGTGCTATTCTGTTCTAAAACTATTTTGCTGAACCATATTTTCAATCCTTGAGTTGAGGGACAGAGAGGTACAGTGAGTGAAACTGACAGTGTGCTATTCTGTTCTAAACCAATTTTGCTGTTCCATATTTTCAATCCTTGAGTTTAGGGACAGAGAAGGACACTCGTAGAAATTATCAGTGTGCTATTCTGTGCTAAATCTTGTTTGTAGGGAGGGACAGAGTAGGACAGTGAGGGAAAGTGTCAGTGTGCTATTCTGTTCTAAAACTATTTTGCTGAACCATATTTTCAATCCTTGAGTTGAGGGACAGAGAGGTACAGTGAGTGAAACTGACATTGTGCTATTCTGTTCTAAACCAATTTTGCTGTTCCATATTTTCAATCCTTGAGTTTAGGGACAGAGAAGGACACTCGTAGAAATTATCAGTGTGCTATTCTGTGCTAAATCTTGTTTGTAGGGAGGGACAGAGTAGGACAGTGAGGGAAAGTGTCAGTGTGCTATTCTGTTCTAAAACTATTTTGCTGAACCATATTTTCAATCCTTGATTTGAGGGACAGAGAGCTACAGTGAGTGAAACTGACAGTGTGCTATTCTGTTCTAAACCAATTTTGCTGTTCCATATTTTCAATCCTTGAGTTTAGGGACAGAGAAGGACACTCGTAGAAATTATCAGTGTGCTATTCTGTGCTAAATCTTGTTTGTAGGGAGGGACAGAGTAGGACAGTGAGGGAAAGTGTCAGTGTGCTATTCTGTTCTAAAACTATTTTGCTGAACCATATTTTCAATCCTTGAGTTGAGGGACAGAGAGGTACAGTGAGTGAAACTGACAGTGTGCTATTCTGTTCTAAACCAATTTTGCTGTTCCATATTTTCAATCCTTGAGTTTAGGGACAGAGAAGGACACTCGTAGAAATTATCAGTGTGCTATTCTGTGCTAAATCTTGTTTGTAGGGAGGGACAGAGTAGGACAGTGAGGGAAAGTGTCAGTGTGCTATTCTGTTCTAAAACTATTTTGCTGAACCATATTTTCAATCCTTGAGTTGAGGGACAGAGAGGTACAGTGAGTGAAACTGACAGTGTGCTATTCTGTTCTAAACCAATTTTGCTGTTCCATATTTTCAATCCTTGAGTTTAGGGACAGAGAAGGACACTCGTAGAAATTATCAGTGTGCTATTCTGTGCTAAATCTTGTTTGTAGGGAGGGACAGAGTAGGACAGTGAGGGAAAGTGTCAGTGTGCTATTCTGTTCTAAAACTATTTTGCTGAACCATATTTTCAATCCTTGAGTTGAGGGACAGAGAGGTACAGTGAGTGAAACTGACATTGTGCTATTCTGTTCTAAACCAATTTTGCTGTTCCATATTTTCAATCCTTGAGTTTAGGGACAGAGAAGGACACTCGTAGAAATTATCAGTGTGCTATTCTGTGCTAAATCTTGTTTGTAGGGAGGGACAGAGTAGGACAGTGAGGGAAAGTGTCAGTGTGCTATTCTGTTCTAAAACTATTTTGCTGAACCATATTTTCAATCCTTGATTTGAGGGACAGAGAGCTACAGTGAGTGAAACTGACAGTGTGCTATTCTATTCTAAACCAATTTTGCTGTTCCATATTTTCAGTCCTTGAGTTTAGGGACAGAGAAGGACACTCATAGAAATTATCAGTGTGCTATTCTGTTCTAAATCTTGTTTGTAGGGAGGGACAGAGTAGGACAGTGAGGGAAAGTGTCAGTGTGCTATTCTGTTCTAAAACTATTTTGCTGAACCATATTTTCAATCCTTGAGTTGAGGGACAGAGAGGTACAGTGAGTGAAACTGACAGTGTGTGTGCTATTCTGTTCTAAACCAATTTTGCTGTTCCATATTTTCAATCCTTGAGTTTAGGGACAGAGAAGGACACTCGTAGAAATTATCAGTGTGCTATTCTGTGCTAAATCTTGTTTGTAGGGAGGGACAGAGTAGGACAGTGAGGGAAAGTGTCAGTGTGCTATTCTGTTCTAAAACTATTTTGCTGAACCATATTTTCAATCCTTGATTTGAGGGACAGAGAGGTACAGTGAGTGAAACTGACAGTGTGCTATTCTGTTCTAAACCAATTTTGCTGTTCCATATTTTCAATCCTTGAGTTTAGGGACAGAGAAGGACACTCGTAGAAATTATCAGTGTGCTATTCTGTGCTAAATCTTGTTTGTAGGGAGGGACAGAGTAGGACAGTGAGGGAAAGTGTCAGTGTGCTATTCTGTTCTAAAACTATTTTGCTGAACCATATTTTCAGTCCTTGAGTTGAGGGACAGAGAGGTACAGTGAGTGAAACTGACAGTGTGCTATTCTGTTCTAAACCAATTTTGCTGTTCCATATTTTCAATCCTTGAGTTTAGGGACAGAGAAGGACACTCGTAGAAATTATCAGTGTGCTATTCTGTGCTAAATCTTGTTTGTAGGGAGGGACAGAGTAGGACAGTGAGGGAAAGTGTCAGTGTGCTATTCTGTTCTAAAACTATTTTGCTGAACCATATTTTCAATCCTTGAGTTGAGGGACAGAGAGGTACAGTGAGTGAAACTGACAGTGTGCTATTCTGTTCTAAACCTATTTTGCTGTTCCATATTTTCAATCCTTGAGTTGAGGGACAGAGAGGTACAGTGAGTGAAACTGACAGTGTGCTATTCTGTTCTAAACCAATTTTGCTGTTCCATATTTTCAATCCTTGAGTTTAGGGACAGAGAAGGACACTCGTAGAAATTATCAGTGTGCTATTCTGTGCTAAATCTTGTTTGTAGGGAGGGACAGAGTAGGACAGTGAGGGAAAGTGTCAGTGTGCTATTCTGTTCTAAAACTATTTTGCTGAACCATATTTTCAATCCTTGAGTTGAGGGACAGAGAGGTACAGTGAGTGAAACTGACAGTGTGATATTCTGTTCTAAACCAATTTTGCTGTTCCATATTTTCAATCCTTGAGTTTAGGGACAGAGAGGTACAGTGAGTGAAACTGACAGTGTGCTATTCTGTTCTAAACCAATTTTGCTGTTCCATATTTTCAATCCTTGAGTTTAGGGACAGAGAAGGACACTCGTAGAAATTTTCAGTGTGCTATTCTGTGCTAAATCTTGTTTGTAGGGAGGGACAGAGTAGGACAGTGAGGGAAAGTGTCAGTGTGCTATTCTGTTCTAAAACTATTTTGCTGAACCATATTTTCAATCCTTGAGTTGAGGGACAGAGAGGTACAGTGAGTGAAACTGACAGTGTGCTATTCTGTTCTAAACCTATTTTGCTGTTCCATATTTTCAATCCTTGAGTTGAGGGACAGAGAGGTACAGTGAGTGAAACTGACAGTGTGCTATTCTGTTCTAAACCAATTTTGCTGTTCCATATTTTCAATCCTTGAGTTTAGGGACAGAGAAGGACACTCGTAGAAATTATCAGTGTGCTATTCTGTGCTAAATCTTGTTTGTAGGGAGGGACAGAGTAGGACAGTGAGGGAAAGTGTCAGTGTGCTATTCTGTTCTAAAACTATTTTGCTGAACCATATTTTCAATCCTTGAGTTGAGGGACAGAGAGGTACAGTGAGTGAAACTGACAGTGTGCTATTCTGTTCTAAACCTATTTTGCTGTTCCATATTTTCAATCCTTGAGTTTAGGGACAGAGAAGGACACTCGTAGAAATTATCAGTGTGCTATTCTGTGCTAAATCTTGTTTGTAGGGAGGGACAGAGTAGGACAGTGAGGGAAAGTGTCAGTGTGCTATTCTGTTCTAAAACTATTTTGCTGAACCATATTTTCAATCCTTGATTTGAGGGACAGAGAGGTACAGTGAGTGAAACTGACAGTGTGCTATTCTGTTCTAAACCAATTTTGCTGTTCCATATTTTCAATCCTTGAGTTTAGGGACAGAGAAGGACACTCGTAGAAATTATCAGTGTGCTATTCTGTGCTAAATCTTGTTTGTAGGGAGGGACAGAGTAGGACAGTGATCGAAAGTGTCAGTGTGCTATTCTGTTCTAAAACTATTTTGCTGAACCATATTTTCAATCCTTGAGTTGAGGGACAGAGAGGTACAGTGAGTGAAACTGACAGTGTGCTATTCTGTTCTAAACCAATTTTGCTGTTCCATATTTTCAATCCTTATGTTTAGGGACAGAGAAGGACACTCGTAGAAATTATCAGTGTGCTATTCTGTGCTAAATCTTGTTTGTAGGGAGGGACAGAGTAGGACAGTGAGGGAAAGTGTCAGTGTGCTATTCTGTTCTAAAACTATTTTGCTGAACCATATTTTCAATCCTTGATTTGAGGGACAGAGAGGTACAGTGAGTGAAACTGACAGTGTGCTATTCTGTTCTAAACCAATTTTGCTGTTCCATATTTTCAATCCTTGAGTTTAGGGACAGAGAAGGACACTCGTAGAAATTATCAGTGTGCTATTCTGTGCTAAATCTTGTTTGTAGGGAGGGACAGAGTAGGACAGTGAGGGAAAGTGTCAGTGTGCTATTCTGTTCTAAAACTATTTTGCTGAACCATATTTTCAATCCTTGATTTGAGGGACAGAGAGGTACAGTGAGTGAAACTGACAGTGTGCTATTCTGTTCTAAACCAATTTTGCTGGTCCATATTTTCAATCCTTGAGTTTAGGGACAGAGAAGGACACTCGTAGAAATTATCAGTGTGCTATTCTGTGCTAAATCTTGTTTGTAGGGAGGGACAGAGTAGGACAGTGAGGGAAAGTGTCAGTGTGCTATTCTGTTCTAAAACTTTTTTGCTGAACCATATTTTCAATCCTTGTGTTTAGGGTCAGAGAAGGATAGGCAGGGGACAGTGTCAGTGTCATTGTTGCTAAACCTCCTGCACAGTATACACCTGAAGGTAGCCCTTATTGCTGTTTTTCCCATCTTCCTGCAGGCCATCCATGAAAATGTCTGGAAGGCAACCAAGGAGAGGCAGACAGTCAGGAGGCAAAAAAAGAGGGCAAGCAGGCTCTGTGTCTGGGGGCAACAGTGCTGGTCGTGTACGCGGTGCATTGTCATCAGCACATGGCCATGGGACACGCTTGTCCTTGTTTTCGGCAGCTGGACATGTTGAGCCACATCATGCTGAAGACTTGGTAGAGTGGATGACCAAGCCCACCTCATCCTCCTCATCCTCTCTCACCCAGGCTCAGGGTACTGGCAAAGCAGCTGCCAAAGCGTCCTCTTCTCTGGTATCATTATCTTCATTAGTCAATCCTTCCCTAGACCCACCATGCCCTCCTCCTGAGGAGTCCCCCGAACTGTTTGAGCACAGTGTTGGGTACATGCTCCAGGAGGATGCCCAGCGTTTGGAAGGATCTGATGATGATACCCAGCTAGAGGAAGGCAGCAGCGTGAGAGCAGAGAGAGGGGATGCTCAAGAAGGACACCAATCTGGCAGTCATGCTGCAGCAGCTGCGGCATACTGCCAGATTGGCTCCAGTGATGAGGAGGGAGGGGATGATGAGGTCACTGACTCCACGTGGGTGCCTAATAGGAGAGAGGAGGAGGAGGAGGATGAGGAGGAGGCACATCTCCAATGAGGCAGGATGCCCTTGAGTGGCCAGCGTATGGGCAGCACACTGACGGAATCACACCGCAGAGCTCCGCCTGTGCAGGGCGCTGCCTCTGCCCGTCATTCAAAAAGTTCTTTGGTGTGGGCCTTTTTTGAGGCGAGTGCATCAGATCGCACAGCTGCTGTTTGCAACATATGTCTCAAGCGTATATCGCGTGGCCAAAACATCAGCCGCTTGGGCACCACATGCTTGATCAGACATATGTTGACCTGCCATGCAGCTCGTTGGCAAGCCTACCTTAAAGACCCACACCAAAGAACAAAGCTGACCTCTTCTTGCACCGCATCAGCTGGGATCTCCAACCCCACTATACCTTCACTCCTCTCTGAAACCTGCTCTGAGAGGAATGAAGGTGTAGAATTAGGTGTGTCACAGGCAAGTACTTGCGGGCACTCTGCTAGCAGTACACCAACGTCCGATTCTAGCAGGCAAATTTCCCTGCCCCAGCTGCTGGACCGTCGAAAGAAGTTCACTCCCAGCCATCCACATGCCCAGCGGTTGAATGCTAGCTTGGCTAAATTGCTAGCGCTTCAACTGCTGCCTTTTCAGTTGGTAGACTCGGCCCCCTTCCGTGAGTTTGTGCAATGTGCGGTTCCTCAGTGGCAGGTTCCCAAACGACACTTTTTCGCACGGAAGGCTATTCCGGCTCTCTACAGGCATGTGGAAGGCAATGTCTTGGCCTCGCTGGACAGGGCGGTCAGCGGTAAGGTGCATATTACCGCTGACTCATGGTCCAGCAGGCATGGACAGGGACGTTACCTTTCTTTCACGGCCCATTGGGTCACTCTTTTGGCAGCTGGGAAGGATGCAGGACAAGGTGCAGTAGTGTTGGAGGTTGTTCCACCGCCACGCCTCCAAAATGCTACTACTGGTTGTGACACACCTCTCTCCTCCACCCCCTCCTCTTCTTCTTCCTCCATGGCCTCTTCCTGTGCTTTGTCCTCGGAACCAGCGGTGCTCCGTAGGCGTTCAAGGGGCTACGCAAGTACGCAGGCAAAAAGATGCCATGCCGTGCTTGCGCTGGTTTGTTTGGGGGACAGGAGTCACACTGGGGCAGAGGTCCTGTCTGCTCTGCAGGGGCAGGCCGAGAGGTGGTTGACGCCACGCCAGCTTAAGCCAGGAATGGGGGTTTGCGACAATGGCACCAACCTCCTCTCCGCCCTCCGACAGGGACAACTGACCCATGTGCCCTGTATGGCTCACGTCCTTAACCTGGTGGTGCAGCGGTTCTTGGGCAGGTACCCGGGCTTACAGGATGTCCTGAGGCAGGCCAGGAAAGTCTGTGTGCATTTCCGCAGATCTTATAATGCCAGTGCTCGCCTGGCTGAGCTTCAAAAGGAGTTGAACCTGCCCAAGAACCGCCTTATATGTGACATGCCCACCAGGTGGAACTCAACGTTGGCCATGCTGCAGCGGCTGCACATGCAGCAGAGGGCCATCAATGAGTACCTGTGCGACTACGGCACCAGGACAGGGTCAGGGGAGCTTGTTTTTTTTTCACCACGCCAGTGGGGCATGATCAGGGATGCATGCACTGTCCTGGCACCATTTGAGGAGGCCACGAGGATGGTGAGCAGTGACAGTGCATGCATCAGTGACACTGTACCTCTTGTCCACCTGTTGGAGCACACGCTGTGTGGAATAATGGACAGGGCACTTGAGGCAGAACAGAGGCAGGAAGAGGAGGACTTCCTTGCCTCTCAAGGCCCCCTTTACCCAGACAGTGTTCCTTCTGTCCCACCCATCGCACAGGAAGAGGAGGAGGAGGAGGAGGAGGAGGATTGTGTCAGCATGGAGGTGGAGGCTGGCACTCAGCATCATCAGCAGCAGTCTTTTAGGGATGATTTACAGTCCCAAGAAACCAGTGGACTTGTACGTGGCTGGGAGGAGGTGGCTGCGGATCATGTCGTCCTTAGTGACCCAGAGGACTCCGGACTGAATGCCTCAGCTAACCTACGCTGCATGGCCTCCCTGATCCTGCAAAGTCTGCGGAAGGATCCTCGTATTCTTCGGATCAAGGAGAGGGACCATTACTGGCTGGCCACTCTCCTTGATCCACGGTACAAGGGTAAGGTTGCGGACCTTATCGTACCGTCGCAGAGGGAGCAGAGGATGAGACAACTCCGGGAGGCCTTGCAGAAAGGTCTGTGCAACGCGTTCCCAGAGACTGGGAGGTTACAAACTCCTGGTCCTGGACAACGAGTTGCTGAGGCTTCGGGCAGTCAAAGAAGGAGCGGTGGGGAAGGTGGCCATCTGACCGATGCGTTCAGACAATTCTTTAGTCCGCAGCCCCAAAGTATGATCGGTTCCAGCAACCATCGCCAGCGTCTGATATACATGGTGCAGGAATACCTAGGGGCAAGGTCAGACTTGGACACCTTCCCCACCGAAAATCCTCTGGCTTACTGGGTCTTGAGGATGGATCACTGGCCAGAGCTTGCACAGTATGCAATTGAGCTACTGGCCTGTCCTGCATCCAGCGTTCTTTCAGAACGCACATTCAGTGCTGCTGGAGGATTTGTCACGGATCACAGGGTGCGCCTGTCCACCGACTCGGTTGATCGACTGACTTTCATCAAGATGAACCAGTCTTGGATCACCACCAGCTACCACACACCAGATGCTGATATAACAGACTAATTGATTTTAAAATATCATATCCCTTCAAGACTGATGCTGATGCTGAGTGCCTGTGCTGTTATGTTGACTGGCTATCCTCCTCCTCCTCCTCAATGATACGATTAACGATGATAGCTTGGAAGATCATTTTGGTTTATGGGTGACGCCACCAGTGGCTAAGGCCCAATTTTTCAGCCCCTGTTTAACAGGGGCGTGTAATTAAAATTTTTGATGCAATACTTTGCAACAGGCCTCATTGCTGTGCTCCAAGTACAGTATCTGTGAGGGGTTGCAGTGTTGTGCCACCAGTGCCTAAGGCCCAATTTTTCAGCCCCTGTTCAACAGGGGCATGCAATTATAATTATTGATCTAATAATTCACAGCAGGGCCCATTGCTGCGCCCACCAAGAGTAACTGTCAGGCCTTACAGTGTTGTGGCACCAGCACCACCATCACCACCACCACCACCACCAAAGGCCCAATTTTTAAGCCCCTGTTCAACAGGGGCATGCAATTATAATTATTGATCTAATAATTCACAGCAGGGCCCATTGCTGCGCCCACCAAGAGTAACTGTCAGGCCTTACAGTGTTGTGGCACCAGCACCACCATCACCACCACCACCACCACCAAAGGCCCAATTTTTCAGCCCCTGTTCAACAGGGGCATGCAATTATAATTATTGATCTAATAATTCACAGCAGGGAGCATTGCTGCGCCCACCAAGAGTAACTGTCAGGCCTTACAGTGTTGTGGCACCAGCACCACCATCACCACCACCACCACCACCAAAGGCCCAATTTTTCAGCCCCTGTTCAACAGGGGCATGCAATTATAATTATTGATCTAATAATTCACAGCAGGGAGCATTGCTGCGCCCACCAAGAGTAACTGTCAGGCCTTACAGTGTTGTGGCACCAGCACCACCATCACCACCACCACCACCACCAAAGGCCCAATTTTTCAGCCCCTGTTCAACAGGGGCATGCAATTATAATTATTGATCTAATAATTCACAGCAGGGACCATTGCTGCGCCCACCAAGAGTAACTGTCAGGCCTTACAGTGTTGTGGCACCAGCACCACCATCAAAGGCCCAATTTTTACTACCACTGATCAACAATTATATGTTATTACAATTCCTGATATTATACTTGACAGCAGGGCGTTCCAGCACCCACCAAGAATAACTGTGAGTGCTTTCAGTGTTGTGCCAACACCAACACCTAAGGGGCCAATTTCTGCAGAGTATATACGGAAGGTCCCTACTTTCAAACATCCAACTTACAAACTACTACTACTTGCAAACGGAAGAAGACAACAGGAAGTGAGAGGAAATCTACCCCTTGGAAGGAAAATTCTCTCCTGTAAGAATTAATATGGGAGAAAGGTGTCTCCTCTCTACTGATGCTTTATCACCAATCCTTGTTTCAATAAAAACACCACATTTCAAAAACAGTTGTCATTGGGACGCAAAGTGAGGTGAAATGTTCTGAACAGGGGCACAGACAGCAAAAAAAATGTGACAGGGGTGATAACCGTTCCCTATGTTTTACAAAAAGCTAAAAAAAAGGAATTTGCCATGGAGCTCCACTTAAACAATGCAGCTGTTCAAAATTATAAACAGATTGTACATAAGAACAAACCTACAGTCCCTGTCTTGTATGCACCGCCTGTATACGGCTGTTCAGAGTATATAGGTCCTTTTTTATTTTGTGTGCGGGGTTCCCCTTAATATCCATACAAGACCCAAATGGGCTGGTAATGGGCTGGGGTAGGGGGGGGGGGGGTTGATGGGGTAGCTATGCCATTTTTCCTAAAGATTTTCATCCATATTACCGGGACCAGACATTGCATTAAAGCCGCAAGCAGTTTTAAATGACTTTTTTCCCTTTAGAAATGTTATTTTGTGCAGGGACAGTTCTAAACACGGGAAACACGTGGCACTTCACAGGCATACTTTAGACACCCCCCAGGTACAATATTTAAAGGAATATTTGACTTTTTATTTTTCACTTTATGCATCATTAAAATGACTGCTCCCGGAAAACGTCCGTTTTTAAAACTTCTTTTTGCATTGATACATGTCCCCTGGTGCAGAACCCGGGTTCCCAAACTCTGTTTCGGACAATAACATGGATAATAGTCATTATAATTAGCACTTTAGTATCCGAACGTTCGCATCCATTGTATTTAATAGGGTTCTAATGTTCGTGCGAACTTTCGGTCCGTTCGCGGGTTCTGGTGCGAACCGAACCCGGGGGTGTTCGGCTCATCACTAATGCCCAGGAAAGGAAGTTTCTTTTTGGCAGACTCCAGAGTGGTGAGAGGTCTTTGGCCACCATCGTCTTTACATTCCTGCTTAAAGTGAGAGTACTATCCCTTTCTGGGACCTACAGGGATTTGTCCTTTGAATATTTTACCCATTTCCTGTTGAGATTGCAAAACTCAAATTAGAGCACTCCAAAGTTGCCTTTGGGCCCCAATGAAAGTCACCAACAGGTATTTAACAATGGGCAGTGGGAGAATGACATAGTTAAAGCACCCCATTAGGTCAGGTTCTTAACTTTGCCTCTTGTGCTAGGTTATTGGGAACCCATTGTCCATGCTTCTGGTATCATCCCATTTGCAAACTATGTTGATTGTACAACTCTTTATTGATGTAGCTTTTCTACTGTTTATGGTTTTGTTTTTATCATCTTACTCTACGGATCTTTTTTCTCACATAAAGAACCCTTTTTGCAGCTTCAGTGTGCTAGATTAGGCAGTATTATCAAGTGAGTCGTCTTGACCAGGAACCCAAACGTCAGTGGCTCCTTTGGGGATATGTGCTACACTGACTTTTGTGATATGGTTACTTGTTCCAGGTTGGAGACTCTGGAAGATCTGAAGCCAATGAATCAGCATAACAGACAGGCAGCTAGCATTTTCAGAATGAGATAGAAATGGCATCCCTTATATTTATCTTATGGCAAATTAACTTTAGAGATTGCTCTTTTAAATCTGGCTTAGCAAATATTAATCACTTACATACCGGTAGATTTTCCCCCTTAATGACCAGCCCATTTTTTGTGATACGGCACTGCATCGCATTAACTGACAATTGCGCAGTCATGCAATGCTGTACCCAAACAAAATTGACGTCCTTTTTTCCCCACAAATAGAGGTTTCTTTTTGATCACCTCTACGGTTTTTATTTTTTGCGCTATAAACAAAAAAAGAGTGACAATTTTGAAAAAAATAACTATATTTTTTACTTTTTGCTATATTAAATATTCCAAATAAATAAATAAATAAATAATAAAAAAAAAACTTCATCAGTTTAGGCCAATATGTATTCTTCTACACATTTTTGGTAAAAAAATCGCAATAAGCATATATTGCTTGGTTTGTGCAAAAGTTATAGCGTCTACAAAATAGGGGATAGATTTATGGCATTTTTATTATTCTTATTATTTTTTTTTACTAGTAATAGTGGTGATCTGCGATTTTTAGCAGGACAGCGATATTGCGGCAGACAGATCGGACACTTTTGACACTTTTTTGGGACCATTAACATTTGTACAGCAATCAGAGCTAAAAATAGCCACTGATTACTGTATAAATGTCACTGTCAGGGAAGGGGTTAACACTAGGTGGCGATCAAGGGGTTAAGTGTGCTCATTGGGAGTGTTACTAACTGTATGGGGGCTGGGCTGACTGGAGGAGGAGAAAGATCGCTGTTCCTAATCACCAGGAACAGCAGGTCTCTCTCTAACTCCCCTGTCAGACAGATTTACATTGACAGATCCCCATTCTGGCTTTCATTCCCGTGGTCACTGGCCAAGCGCATCGGGTTCCCCGCCGTACAGCAGGCGCGTGCCTGCTACGGCTACTTAAGCCGACGTACACCTACGGTGATTTGCGTCAACATCTTGTGCCATACTGCTGCCGTATAACGATGGCGGGTAGTCAGCAAGTGGTTTAAGCCTAACTCTAGCACACACTTTTTTGTAGTTTTGAAAAGAATGATCTTTGTGATGCTCCCTTTTAGAAATGTAAAATGTAATTTTGCTTTCTGTGTGTTCACCAGGACAGGAAGTGAAAGAAAATCTTTAGAATGGGGATGAAAAAGTAAAAAGCTAATAGACTGTCCAATCGCTAATTCCTAAAGCTAGCTAATTCCTAATAATAGATAATAGTATAATTGGTTTGCTACTTTTTATCGCAGTAGAAAACATAACTTAAAAAAAAAGTCAAAGTAGAGAGCACCAAAACACTTGAAAACAAAATCCAACTTTCCTGAACCCCCTTTCCCATCCTCACTCCCCCCTCTCCTGGTTAGCTTCAGGGCATTATCGAAGCACATGAATAGGAAACAAATTGAAAGAGTTGTGTAGTGTGGGCCTATTTTAAATGTATTAGCAGTCAACAGCAGGGATGAGCCGAACACCCCCCTGTTCGGTTCGCACCAGAACCTGCGAACAGACAAAATGTTCGTGTAAACTTTTGAACCCTATTAAATACAATGGACTCGAACGTTCGAAATCTAAAGTGTTAATTATAAAGGCTAATATGCAAGTTATTGTCCTAAAAAGTGTTTGGGGACCCGGGTCCTGCCCCAGGGGACATGTATCAATGCAAAAAGAAGTTTTAAAAACGGCTGTTTTTTCGGGAGCAGTGATTTTAATAATGCTTAAAATGAAAAAATAAAAGTGAAATATTCCTTTAAATTTCGTACCTGGGGGGTGTGTATGATATGCATGTAAAGTGGCGCATGTTTCCCGTGCTTAGAACTGTCCCTGCAAAAAATGTCATTTTTGAAAGAAAAAAATGCATTTAAAACTGACTCGCGGCTATTAATGAATTGTCGGCTCCCGGCAATACATACAAAAGTCATTGATAAAAAAAAAAAAAAAGGCGTGGGGGTTCCCCAGAATTCAATTACCAGGCCCTTCAGGTCTGGAATGGATATTAAGGGGAACCCCGCCGCAAATTTAAAAAAAAATTGACGTGTGGTTCCCCCAAATATCCATTCCAGGCCCTTCAGATCTGGCATGGATTTTAAGGGGAACTCCACCCCAAATTTAAAAAAAAAATGGCGTGGAGTCCCCCTAAAAATCCATACCAGACCCCTTATCCGAGCACGCAACCTGGCCGGCCGCAGGGGAAAAGGAGGGGACAAGAGAGCGGCCCCCCCTCCCTCCTGAACCGCACCAAGCCACATGCCCTCAACATGGGGAGGATGTCCCCATGTTGATGGAGACAAGGGCCTCATCCCCACAACCCTTGCCCGGTGGTTGTGGGGGTCTGCGGGCGGGGGGCTTATCGGAATCTGGAAGACCCCTTTAACAAAGGGGACCCCCAGATCCCGCCCCCCATGTGAATTGGTAAGGGGTACATTGTACCCCTACCATTTCACAAAGAAAGCGTAAAAAAATGTTTAAAAAAACACACAAACACCTTGAAAAAGGCCTTTATTTAAAAAAAAAAAAAAAATTCCAGCGGTGAAATCCAGTGTCCCGCGGCGATCCCGATGTCCAGCGCTGTCCTTCATTGGTTGTGCCTGAGCGGACCTGATGGGGAACTCCCTCTCAGTATTTTAAATGTATAGACCCGCCCCTTCTAAAGTTCCCCATCAGTTCCGCTCAGCGGACCAGATGCGGAACATGAGAAGGGGCGGGTCTATACATGTATTACCAAAGTGAGAGCAGTTACCCATCAGCTCCGCCCCCTCGGTATGTCGGACCCGGCTACATCATTGGCTTGAGCGGGGAACTTCCTTCACTATGTAAATTTAAATTACACAGTGAAGGAAGTTCCCCGCTCAAGCCAATGACGTAGGCGGGTCCGACATACCGAGGTGGCGGACCTGATGGGGAACTGCTCTCACTTTGGTAATACATGTATAGACCCGCCCCTTCTCATGTTCCGCATCTGGTCCGCTTAGCGGACCTGATGGGGAACTTTAGAAGGGGCGGGTCTATACATTTAAAATACTGAGAGGGAGTTCCCCATCAGGTCCGCTCAGGCACAACCAATGAAGGACAGCGCTGGACATCGGGATCGCCGCGGGACACTGGATTTCAGCGCTGGAATGTTTATTTATTTTTATTTTTTTAAATAAAGGACTTTTTCAAGGTGTTTGTGTGTTTTTTTAAACATTTTTTTACGCTTTCTTCGTGAAATGGTAGGGGTACAATGTACCCCTTACCAATTCACATAGGGGGGGGCCGGGATCTGGGGGTCCCCTTTGTTAAAGGGGTCTTCCAGATTCCGATAAGCCCCCCGCCCGCAGACCCCCACAACCACCGGGCAAGGGTTGTGGGGATGAGGCCCTTGTCCCATGTTGAGGGCATGTGGCTTGGTACGGAGGGAGGGGGGCCGCTCTCTCGTCCCCCCCTTTTCCCCTGCGGCCGGCCAGGTTGCGTGCTCGGATAAGGGGTCTGGTATGGATTTTTAGGGGGACTCTACGCCATTTTTAAAAAAAAATTGGGGTGGAGTTCCCCTTAAAATCCATGCCAGATCTGAAGGGCCTGGAATGGATATTTAGGGGAACCCCACGTCAATTTTTTTTAATTTGCGGCGGGGTTCCCCTTAATATCCATTCCAGACCTGAAGGGCCTGGTAATTGAATTCTGGGGAACCCCCACGCTTTTTTTTTTTTTTTTTATCAATGACTTTTGTATGTATTGCCGGGAGCCGACAATTCATTAATAGCCGCGAGTCAGTTTTAAATGCATTTTTTTCTTTCAAAAATGAAATTTTTTGCAGGGACAGTTCTAAGCACGGGAAACATGCGCCACTTTACATGCATATCATACACACCCCCCAGGTACGAAATTTAACCTCCCTAGCGGTAATCCCGAGCGTGACTCGGGGTTGTTTTTTTATGCTAGGATCGGTAACCCCGAGTCACGCTCGGGGTAGACATTGCAGAGCTCGCAGCGGAGTTTCCCTACCTTCTCCTGGCGATCCAGCGATGATGTCCTCTGCTGTGATCGCCAGCGAGATCTCCGGCGAGTGTCGGCACTTTCGACCCCATCTGACTTCCTAGTTCCGTTCCCTGCGAGCCGCAGCGGCGCACGGGAGCGGAACTGGGCGGCAAATTCAAAAAGGTAAACACATAGTATACATACAGTATACTGTAATCTTGCAGATTACAGTACTGTATGTAATAATTACACACCCCCTTTGTCCCTAGTGGTCTGCCCAGTGTCCTGCATGCACTTTTATATAATAAAAATCGTTCTTTCTGCCTGTAAACTGGAGATTGTCCATAGCAACCAAAAAGTGTCCCTTTATGTCAAAAGTGGTTTTAGACCAGCTAGAAAACAGCGATAATAAATTAGAATCACTTGCAGAATTGAGCGATAGCGATTTGTGGGGAAATTCGTCATCAAACACTAAATCTAATGACAGCGACAATTCTGCAACTGAGCAAATTTCAGTGTTTTTGATTTGATTACATTATTGAATAATTTTTATTATAATTAGATTACTATTTTTGATAATTATTTATAGTTATTTATTATATTATAATTTATAATTTTGTGTTTCATATTTATCATACCCGGGATGTTTACTAGACTCTGGTTTGCTCAGGTTTAAGTAAGTAATTACTAAGAATTGCAGGCCTATAATACATAACACCAAATTTTCATGCAAAATAATTGTACCGCTTTTGGTACATAATTCCAGACAGAATCATACCGCCAGGAAGGTTAAAGGAATATTTCACTTTTATTTTTTCATTTTAAGCATTATTAAAATCACTGCTCCTGAAAAAACTGCCGTTTTTAAAACTTCTTTTTGCATTGATACATGTCCCCTGGGGCAGGACCCGGGTCCCCAAACACTTTTTAGGACAATAACTTGCATATAAGCCTTTATAATTAGCACTTTAGATTTCTCCCATAGATTTTTCGAATTTGCCGCGAACACCCCAATTTGTTCGCTGTACGGCGAACGGGAGAACAGGCAATGTTCGAGTCGAACATGAGTTCGACTCGAACTCGAAGCTCATCCCTAGTCAACAGCACCATTGTGGTTTGCATTCTCTGCCTGCAGTGTATGAGTTATGGTAAACTTAACAGCTTCGTAAATACTGCATGCATAAGGAAACACAGGATAACGCGCCAGATAGTTGGGCAGGAGCAACACCTCAATGTGAAAAGTCAGAGGCAAAAGCCTCACACTCATTGTTGGGACAAGGGCTTTGAGCATCCAAAATGAAGAAGCCAAAGCATGGCCCCTCTCCTTCTATGAGCTGTGAATGAGTTCAGAAGCATAGGTTTTAGGTCCTGCTCTTTTTAGACACCAACTCCACTAGGTCATAGCCTGTGCTACATAATATAGAGGCAGATACCCAGACACAATTTTTTGGCCAGAATACCATGTTTGCCCTCCATCAGCAGGACCACTGTGTCAGGGTCAAGCATGGGCAGAAATTATATATGTATTAATGTACTCTAAATCCATTTGAACAGGGCCACCAACATAATTTTTTTTTTATGAAGAAACTGTTTTACAAAGTAGTGATACATGTGGCACAAGTACAAAAAGAGAATTCACACAATGTAAAAAATATATTATGTACATACAAGACTGAGATAGGTACATGCATCTCAAGTAGCCAGAGGTTAATTAGTGTTAAGCAAGAGTTAGTTACAACCCCAAATCAAAACCTTCTATAGAAGTGGCCCCGAAGAGGGGATGGGGACAGGGGAGGGGTAGGAAAGTGAAAGTAGGGGTGAGACACCCTCCATCAAGGCACACAAAACCCATATTCCATACAAAGTATAATCATTGCAGGCACATTAGGAAGATTTTAGCCTGGAAATCATAGACCAGTCCACTGAAGATAGTGGTGATGTAGATTGGTCACAGTGTCAAACCTCTGGCCTCCCCTGATGGTCTCCAGATTTTATGTTTTTTTTTGGGCAGTTTCATCCATAGATGGAGCATAGGGGGGGGGGGGGGTCCAACAATTTCCATTCAGCTAGTAGTGTCTTCCTAAGTTCCTAGCATAAAAGGCTGCATAGAAGAGAAAACACCTTTTGAAGGAGGGAAGCAGCAACCTTATCACACACATCCTGGAGGAAAAATCTGGGGTCAATTGGGATTGTTAGCACAGTAATTGCGTTAGGATTAGTAACTATCTCCCTCCAAAAAAGCTGTATGCAAGGGCAGGATCAAACCAAATGCAACATGCTGTTAGAGCATAGTTCCCTACTCCTAAGAAAGATCCCGGGGGAGGAGAGAATCTTCCCACTGGGGTCAGTGACAGAGTTTTTAATAATCCACATTTTTGAGTAGCCAGCATAATTTTTTCATCTAGAAATTAACATCACAGGGTCAATTAATCCCAAGGGTCATAATGTCACCCATAGGCTCCCATTTTCCAGTTGCTGTTGGTGATTCCTTCTCTCCCCTGCAGCAGCTGCTCACTGACAAAGGGGAACTGGAGCTGCAGGATCACATGACTGGACCAGTGCAGATTACACTACACAGATCTTTATTACACAGGGTATGTAGGATAGGAAGGAGGAGGGGAGAGAATGTTTTTAAGCATAGTTAGTGTTAAGCTGGCCATAGGTGGAGCGATTTTCTTTCCTGCAAGCATGGGTTGCAGGAAAGAAAATTACTCGATTTCCCCATCAACACAATGTAAAGGCTTTTAAAGCGTCACCTATGGACATTTTTAGGTATCGTAGTTTGGCGTCGTTCCATGGGTGTGCACAATTTTAAAGTGTGACATGTTTGGTATCTCTTTACTCTGTGTAACATCATCTTTTATATTTTAACAAACAATTGTCTATTAAATTGTTGTTTTGTGCATTAAAATGTATTAAAGTTTATTTTATTCCATAAATTTGCATTTGAAAACTGCTGCGCAAATATCGTGTGAAATAAAAATATTTAACAAGCACCATTTTATTCTGTAGGACCTCTGCTTAAAAAATATATAATGTTTGGGGGTTCTAAGTAGTTTTATATAAAAAAATAAATGTTTTTTACATGTAGTGGTACCCCCATAAGGGCTGCTAATAGTCTCTGTACCCCATTGGTTACCTTGACTCTGCAAATCCTCTCTTACCTCTGACACCCTGGGTTCCATTTCGTCATCAGCTGTGGTAGTAAATAGAGACTCACACAATATTAAAGAAATGGTTCAAATATGTTTACTAGACATGTGCGATTCGTTTCGTACGAATTGAAAATACGTACGAATTTCCGAAAATTCGTACATTCGGAAGCATCCGAAATACGAATTTCTATTCTTACGAATTTTTTACGAAATACGAAATTTAGTTGACTAATTTAATTTCGGGAGTGGGAGACTGCTCAGACTGGTACTGGTAGTCGATGGGAGATTTAGAATTGGACAAAATAGAATGTTTGTTAATATAGTTTTATTATTGTCATAATAATTAGGATTTTTCGTTATGATGAAGTTAAAAACCCAGGAAGTCAGCACATCACAGGGATGGTGGGTGCCCCTCATAATGAGCACAGCACAGGGATGGTGGGAGCCCTTCATAATGAGAACAAAAGGGGTACAGCCCCAGGAGGAAGTCAGCACAGCACAGGGATGGTGGGTGCCCCTCATAACGAATGTTCGTAATTGTTACGAAAAGGTAACGAACCTAACGAACTTTCGTACGAATCCAAATTGAATTTTGGACACGAATTACGAAATACGAACTAACGGGCTACTACAAACCCAGGAAGTCAGCACATCACAGGGAAGATGGGAGCCCCTCATAATGAGCACAGCAGGGGTACAGCCCCAGGAGGAAGTCAACACAGCACAAGAATGGTGGGAGCCCTTCATAATGAGCATAATGAGTCGACGACTGCCATATAGAGAAAGGTATTTTTTGCTTTTTAAATTCATCATAACGAATGTTCGTAATTGTTACAAAAAGTTACGAATCTAACGAAAATTGGTATTTCGTACGAAACAAATCCAAATATAATTTCGGACACGAATTATGAAATGCAAATTTTCGTCTAATATGAAATGAAACAGAACGAAACGAAACAAATTTATTGACGGTGCACATGTCTAATGTTTACTGTAAGTTCAACACAACATACATAAGTATATCAACTTCAGTCAATAATGAATACACTCCTGTATAAACCGCCCTTTATCTTAAATGTGTCTAACAGACACTATAAACTGACATAGAATTCCCTAAATCATGAATGAACACAAGTGCTTACCCAACATAGAGACCTATGTGAACTGGTTAACAGAAAGTAAACACCTGGCACTATATCTTATGTGTCAGATCTCCCTTCTGCCTCCTCAATGCACAGGCCAGCAATCCTGTACAATATTGAACAGTATAAACAAGATTATATTCAGTAGGATGGCTCCCTGTAGCAGTTCAATGCAGTTTGGGCAAATAAAGAGTAAGACCACTTTCAAACTGAGGCGCTTTTCAAGCGCTTTCACGCTAAAAACAGCAGCTAAAAAGCTCACGAAAACGTATTTCCATTAAAATCAATGAATGCTTTCACACTGGGGCAGTCTGCTGACAGGGCTGTGAAAAACTCCCCCCCTCCATTGAAATGAATGGAAAGCTCTTCAAAAGCGCCTGAAAAGCGCTTCAAAAGTGCTCAGTGTTTTTACTGGCAGTTTAGAAGCGCCTCAGTGTGAAAGTGGCCTAAAAGATATAAACGTGAGGGAAGAGTGATCCTTGAAATCCAGATGTATTCGCTAGCCTCTTTCTTTAGATGTCAATAAATGATCCAAATAACAACATGTAGCACTCTCTACCATAGGTAGGTGCTACAGTGAGGATTTTTTGTGAGGTAGCTGCCAGAGCAGGTAAATTTAGGCAGGCCTATGCTTTAGGCTAGGTCTGTTTCTTTTGATCTGGGGGCAGGGAGTAGTTAGTGTAGCAGTGGGTGTGACCACCTGTGCTTTAGTTTTTGGGCGCCTCCCCTGCTTCCAGGGAGAATGTTCTGGAAGAGGGGCAGGGCTGAGGACTGGAGTGGCAGGGAGCTCATGTGAGGAGCCCTGACTAATTCCTATTTGGAATTGGCAGGGGACAGGCCTCCCATATAAGCTCAGGTCCAGCCCACTGGAGGGGAGTTGTCGGCTGGGAGACGTGGAGAATGGAGTGCTAGATAGCAGCAGGGGTCCACCCCCATCTGGGAGAGTGCGCGGCCCAGCGGAGGAGAACTGGGAGGGAGCCTCATCCTTACACGGTCATGGAGGAGGTGTCCTGGAACTGAGGGGCTGGAGAAGCTATCAGAACGCATGTCCAGTTAAAGTTCTCAATCATGGGCAGGAGAAGGTCGGTGAGTATGACACAGTGGATTTCTGGAAGAGGCATGCCCGGGTAGCTGGGTGCGAGGCCAGAGGAGAGACTGTGGGGTTCGTGTCAAATCGATGCGGCCTTTGGGCGCAGGATTTGCAAGTTGGACTAGCTGGGTTCAGTAGTCCACCAACTAATACAAGCTGCTAAATTACTAGGCCGCTGGGGAGAGGTGCTGCAGACCTCTGGACTAGTAACAACACAGCAAGATTCAGCCAGCATCTGGGATTATTCAGAGTGATCTCTTTTGTCAAGTGAAGATGATGGGACAGGAAGACTAACAGTTTACAGTGGAAGTTTGTGCAGGAGGAGAGAAGTCAGGGGAGCACCAGTCTGCAGGAGTTGATGCAGAGGAGGAGCAATAGTCTGCATGGGTTATGCAGGGGAAGAGAGTGTAAATGTTAGTGGTCATCAGTTCTTCAAGGCTCAACCTATTCTACTAAGTTCTTTAAATATGATGGCAAAGCAACATAATCTATGGGTATCCCATATTCCCTTTCCCCCAACCAAGTTATATCCCCCAATAAACAAAACAACACAAATGACTGTTCATTGTCTCTGAGAGTGATAGATGGAGGTCTGGCAGCAGGGTGTTATGGTGGATGTTAGTAACTAGTAGCAACCATCCGCTACAAACATGTGGCAGGATTATCAAAAGTGGGATTTATCCTGATTATAGTAAAGCTTTACTATCTTTAGAATCCTATGGATGTCATCTGAGGAGATTACTGGAAACAGCAATGTGTACTGAGTATAGGCATCTACTGGCTGTGGCCTGTATAACACTAGGTCTAACTTCCGTGGGACTACAAGTAGCACCAGACAATCTGTATGAGTGTTGTAACAGTGAAGTCCTTATCACAAGGGCTATGCCCGCTTACCACATCGAACATCAGATGAATAGATCACGGTGCAGATGATAAGACTCCAGCCGGGACTCTCTTTCTCTGTGTCTTTGCTCTGTAAAAATGGCAGCGTCTGCGCCACGCTGCACTCGCTGGAATCTGGATTACAGGCACCTCTGGATGATCTGGAACACACGGCAGCTCGCTGTGCTGGAAAAGCAATGCTGTCCCCAGAGATCCCTCTGGGTACGGCTCTTCGTCTTCTCCACTGTGTACTCCGCAAATTGTCAGCAACTCATTGTCACACAGACCTCCTGCTGGCAGAGTCAAACGGTGTCCAGAGAGAGCAATCTAGGCTGTGCCAGCCCCTTTTATGTCCTCTCCCAGCAGTCTGTTCGGTTTGCTCAGCATTCTGTTCCCTGTAGTTCAGATCAGTCCTGCTGACAGAGTCACTTCAGCACTCTGAACTACACATCCCACAATGCTTTGCTCTGTATCTTTATATAGGAAGAAAAGCAACACACATATAGTCCAGCATACACTAAAGGGAGTCAACCCCATGTTAACAATAGAGAAATTGTCTCTAACTTATAAGCACAGTAGTTAACCTTGGCTACATACATGTATTAGAGGAATGTCAGAATTTACCTGGACAGGAAGTTGTTATAGTGTCAGTTATTGGTAGAAAAAAATATTGTAGGAAGCATGTTCCCAGATTAAAAAAAAAAATTCAAAGTGTGACATGTTTGGTATCTTTTTACTCTGTGTAACATCATCTCTTTATAATTTACCAGACAATTGTGTATCTAATTGTGTTTTTGTGCACTAAAATGTATTAAAGTGTATTTTATTCCAAAAAATTGGCGTGTGAAAAACTGCTGCGCAAATATTGTGTGAAATAAAAATATGCAACACCCATCATTTTATTCTGTAGGACCTCTGCTTAAAAAAAATACATAATGTTTGGGGGTTCTAGAGTAGTTATCTAGCAAAAAAATTATGTTTTTTACATGTAGGAGAGGATGTCAGAATTTACCTGGACTGAAAGTGGTTATAGTGTCATTTATTGGCAAAAAAGAATATTGTAGGAAGCATGTTTCCAGATTTTATTTATTTGTGCTCAAGCCCCAATTTGAATGGGACCTCTAACAGCCATTTGTAACTTTGGGCAGTACAGTATAATTTATTTCAATACAAGACCCCCCAAATATTGTACTAAGTATGTTCCCAGTATTTATTTATTTTATTAAGGCACTTTTTGAATAGGACCAACAAAAGCAATTTATAACCGGAAATAAACATTACTGTTTCATTTATTAGCTGCAGTCCCAATTTAAAGAGGACCATCGGCCAAATCTAGAAATCAACATTACAGTGTAATTTATTCTCCAAAAAACAGCCCAGATATTGTAGTGAGAATGTTTCCCAGTATTAATTTATTCATGCTCGAGCCCCGATTTAAATAGGACCACCAATAAGCGACATTACAGTATAATTTCCAGATTTCATTTATTTGTGTTTTAGCCCCAATGAATAGGACGACCAGAATTCATTGTTAAATTTTAGAAATCAACATTACAGTATAATTTTTCCCAGAAAAACACACCATATATTGCACAGAGTATGTTCCCAAATGTACGGTATTTGCATTTCAGACCCAATTTGAATAGGACCACCAACAGCAAAAGCCATTTTTAAATATAGAAATTGACATTTATTTCAAGAAAAAACTCCCCAAACAACAATCCAAAATGGTTAGTGAGCGTGTTGCCAGATTGCATTTACTTGTGCTTAAGCCCCAATTTGAATAGAACCCCAACAACCATTTTAACTGTGGAAATCTACAATACAATATCATTTATTTCCAGACAAAACAAATATTGTAATAAATGTGTTTTCTACTGTTAATATGGTCGACCAAAACTCAAAGCTCATGCGACTTCACAATTGCACTTTTGGCTGAATAGTCAAAATTTCCACAGATACACTATAACAGTAAAGAGGAGAACCAACTCAATATTAATGCCAAAGATTTCAACATAGGATATCCAAGAATTTCATATAGGTGGACAGAGGGTCATGTGTGACCCTCAATCCAATGGTGAATGATAACAAATGAGTGACTTAACACCACGTGGACCTTCCACCAGTCACTCTATGCGCTCACCTCCCCGAGCGGCCCCAATTGGATCAAGTAGCACCTTCCCCTTTGGGGGTCTAATTCCAGGATCTTTAAGCTCCCAATAGTGAACTCCTGCAAGCGCAATCTCTCATATAAGATGGCAACATAAGGGTAAAAAAGGAACTAGCATAGTGTAATACTGTAAAACTACATTTATTTAAAACACAAGCAACTATTCCACTCACATTTAGGAATGCACTATCCCTGGTGCATACAGGTGATGAAATATACAGATCCGTTCCTCTGATAAAGTCGCAGTGAGCGAAGAAATGCATCAGGGCGGGGCTTGTGACGTCATTGCATCGTTTGTAGGAAGTACACGATCACCCATGAGGGCAGCAGGGCCGAGGACATGCAGATGATTTTCTGACCCCAGGGACGGATCTGTATATTTTCAAGTTCATAACCTGTTGTGAGCAGAGAAAACTGTATTTTAAGTCTTCTCTGGAGTTGGTAAGTCCGGGCCGGGGCTGGAAGCTTGAAACCTCCAAAGAGTATTGGGTTTGACAGTCTTCAGTTCTGTGTTCAGGTTTTCCTGAAACTCTGCAGGCTCTGTGTGTGTGTCCATGTGCACACACTTGTTAAAAAGGCAGATCTGAGGATAGCTCAGGGCAGTTGCTCCCATTTGGATTCAGAGCCCTGTCAGGAGACCTAGTTGTCTCTGTCTGAGACTGCATCCCTGGTGAGGAGAACTACTTACCTGAAGGACGGGGAAGGTTGGGACAGCTACAGGGACCTGGGAGACCAAGAGAGGGTCTGGGAAGCTGTGAAAGTCGAGGTAGCTAGCAAATCCAAGGCGGGCTGGAGGAAGTCCCAAAGTCTCGGGGAGAGTAAATATACACAGGAGGGCTGGAGAATCTTGTTTAGGCCTGGAGTAGGCCTGTGCAGCAAGGATCTGCAAGTCGAGGCAGAGTGAGCCTAGTAGCCAGATGGGTCGGAATTTTTAAATTAATTTTTTTAACCCCTGTGTGGGTAATGAATTTGTGTATAAACTTTTATTTTTGTTCCTTTTAATAAAAACGGACTGCCACGCCCTAAAACCTAATAACCGACTGCCTTGGACTCACGGGAAAACGCTCACTGGGAAATCTAAAACTGAACTAGACATTCCCCCATATTACACTATAAATATTAGTGCCCAGTTATATTATGTACATTTATGAAAACATCCAGGTCTTTTTTAAAACAATCTACTGATCTGGCCAGAACCAGCTCTTGAGGGAGTCTATTCCACATTTTCAAAGCTCTTATGCCGCGTACACGCAATCATTTTTAATGACGTGAAAAAATGTCATTTTTTAAAATGGTCATTAACCACTTGCCGACCCCTTCACGGAGATATGCGTCGGCAGAATGGCACGTACAGGCACAATCACGTAAATGTACGTGGCCCTTTAACTGCCGACGTGGGGGTCGCGCACGCGCCGCCGGCGGCGCGCTTGCGACCCCCCTGCCTTCCCCGTGAGTGGGACCGCGATCGTCTCACGGAGGCTCGGAGCGGGGAGATGTGTGTGTAAACACAACATCTCCCCGCTCCTCTACTGACAATGTCAGCGATCTCCGCTCTGTGTAATCAGAGCGGAGATCGGTGACGTGTCAGTCGTAGCCACGCCCCCCCTCAGTTAGTAACACGTCCCTAGGCACACTTAACCCCTCCAGCGCCCCTAGTGGTTAACCCCTTCACTGCCAGTGTCATTTTCATAGTAACCAGTGCATTTTTATTGCACTGATCGCTGTGAAAATGACAATGGTCCCAAAAATGTGTCAAAAGTGTCCGATGTGTCCGCCATAATGTCGCAGTCACGAAAAAAATTGCTGATCGCCGCCATAACTAGTAAAAATTTTTTTTTTATAAAAATGCCTTAAAACTATCCCCTATTTTGTAAACGCTATAATTTTTGCGCAAACCAATCAATAAACGCAGATTGCGATTTTTTTTACCAAAAATATGTAGAAGAATACGTATCGGCCGAAACTGAGGAAAAAATATGTTTTTTTATATATTTTTTGGGGATATTTATTATAGCAAAAAGTAAAAAATATGTAATTTTTAAAAAGAAATTCGCTCTATTTTTGTTTATAGCGCAAAAAATAAAAACCACAGAGGTGATCAAATACCACCAAAAGAAAGCTCTATTTGTGGGAAAAAAAAGGACACCAATTTTGTTTGGGAGCCACGTCGCACGACCGCGCAATTGTCAGTTAAAGCGACGCAGTGCCGAATCGCAAAAAGGGGCCTGGTCATAATGGCCCGTATTGGTCCGGGGCTTAAGTGGTTAAAAATGATCGTGTGTGGGCTTTCCAGCATTTTTCCCGACGAGAAAAACGCTGAGAATCACGACGAGAAAAATTGGAACATGCTCTAATTTTTCACGTCGTTTTTTACATCGTCGTTTTTCTCGTCATGAAAAGCGGCCATGTGTGGGCTTTAACGACGTGAAAAAAAATGCGCATGCTCAGAATCAAGTATGAGACGGGAGTGCTCGTTCTGGTTAAACTAGCGTTCGTAATGGAGATAGCACATTCGTCACGCTGTAACGGACTGAAAAGCACGAGGCTGAAAAGCGCGAATCGTCTCTCAACAAACTTTACTAACATGAAGGGTGGCGCCATCCGAATGGAACTCCCCCTTTATAGTGCCGTTGTACGTGTTGTACGTCACCGCGCTTTACTCGAACATTTTTTTCCACGATAGTGTGTAGGCAAGGCAGGCTTGAGAGGAAACACGAAAAATCACATCGAGAAAAATTCCGTTTTTTTCAATGACAATAAAAACGATCGTGTGTATGCGGCATTACTGTGAGGAAGCCTTCCCATGTTTGGAGATTAAATCTGTTTTCCTCCAGACGTAAAGAGTGCCCCCTTGTCCTCTGTGATGACCTTAAAGTGAGTAACTCAACACCAAGTTCACTATATGGACCACTTATGTATTTGCACATGTTGATCATAACCCCCTTTAATCTCCTCTTCTCAAGAAAGAATATATTCAGTTAAGCTAAACTTTTCTCATAGCTGAGCTCCTCCATGCCTCTTATCAGTTTGGTTGCTCTTCTCTGCACTTTCTCCAGTTCCCCAATATCCTTTTTGTAAACTGGTGCCCAAAACTGAACTGCATATTCCAGAGGAGGTCTTACCAATGATTTGGACAGGGGCAAAATGATATCTCTCTCTCTCTCTGCACTCTTTTAATACAAGAAATAATTTTGCTCACTTTGGAAACAGCTGCTTGGCATTGCATGCTATTATTAAGCTTATGATCTACCAAAACACCCAGATCCTTCTTCACCATTGGTTCCCCCAATTGTACTCCTCCTAATTTGTATGATGCATGCAGATTTTTAGCCCCCAGGTGCATAACTTTACATTTATCTGCATTAAACCTTATTTGCCAAACATCTGCCCGACAGTGTAAGTTGTAAGTTGGGTTGTAAATTGGAGACATCCTGTAAGGACGTCATTCCACTGCTTAGCTTGGTGTCATCTGCCAAGACTAAAATTATACTTCTAATCTCAGATCTATGTCATTTATAAGTTAATTAAAAAGTAAGGGACCCAACACTGAACCTTGGGGTACACCATTAACAACCTTAGACCAATCAGAGTAAGAATCATTAACCATTACTCTCTGAATTTGGTCTTTCAGACAGTTTTCTATCCATTTACAAACTGAATTTTTCAAGGCTGTAGACTTCACCTTGCACATGAGCCGTGTGTGGGGAACTGTGTCAAACACTTTTGCAAAATCCAAGTATATCACGCCCACTGCCACCCCTCTGTCCAGGGTTTTGCTCACCTCCTCATTAAAAGAAATCAGATTTGTCTGACAACTTCTGTCTTTCATGAATCTATGTTGTCTGTTGCTTAAAATATTTTTTTCCAACAAGAACTCGTCTATGTTTTTTTCTATTAACCACTTGCTTACTGGGCACATAACCCCTTCCTGCCCAGGCGAAATTTCAGCTTTAGGCACTGTCACACTTTGAATGACAATTGCGCGGTCGAGCGACGTGGCTCCCAAACAAAATTGACGTCCTTTTTTTCCTACAAATAGAGTTTTCTTTTGATGGTATTTGATCATTTCTGCGGTTTTTATTTTTTGCGCTATAAACAAAAAAAGAGCGTCAATTTTGAAAAAAAACACAATCTTTTTTACTTTTTGCTATAATAAATATCCCAATTTTTATTTAAAAAACATTTTTTTTCTCAGTTTAGGCCGATACGTATTCTTCTATGTATTTTAGGTAAAAAAATATCGCAATAAGCGTATAGTGATTGGTTTGCGCAAAAGATATAGCGCCTACAAAATAGGGGATAGAATTATGAATTTTTTTTGTATTATTTTTTTTTTTACTAGTAATGGCGGCGATCTGCGATTTTTATTGTGACTGCGACATTATGGCGGACACATCGGACACTTTTGACACATTTTTGGGACCATTCACATTTATACAGCGAACAGTGCCATAAATATGCACTGATTACTGTATAAATGTGACTGGCAGGGAAGGGGTTAACACTAGTGGGCGGGAAGGGGTTAAATGTGTACCCTGCTAGGTGATTGTTACTGTGGGGGCAGGGGACTGACTGGGGGAGGAGACCGATCTGTGTCCCTATGTACAAGACACAGCATCGGTCTCCTCTCTCCCTGACAGGACATGGATCTCTGTGTTTACACACAGAGATCCACGTCCCTGCTCTGTGACAGCTGATTGCGTGTACCTGGCGGACATCGCGGCAGCCAGGCACGCACATCGGCACCCGCGTGACACAGCGGGCACAGCTTTTCCCCGATGCGCGCCCGCGGCGGCGCGCATCGCGAAAGTAAACAGGAGGATGTCCATGGATGTCCTCCCGGCAATTGAGCGCCGCAATGCGGCCGTCTTTTGAGAATGGCCCGGGCGCGAAGTGGTTAAACTCTCCAGTATCTTCCCAACTATAGCAGATAAACTAACAGGTCTATAGTTTTTTTTAATTTAATTACCATATATACTCGAGTATAAGCCGAGTTTTTAAGCACAATTTTTTGTGCTGAAAATGCCCCCCTCGGCTTATACTCGAGTCACCCTTTTGCACCTGATCTCCCGGTACCGGCCGGCCGTAGGTCCCCTGGATCCCAAACTTGGCACACATGTAGCCCCACTCTTCCTTTACAAGTGTGCAAATTTTTTGTCAGGGGGACCTTCGGCCAGGGAGCACCGATTTTTCAAACCCGGGCACCCCTTCCATAGACATTTCTCTGGTGACTTTGGGGACCCAGTACCGGCCGGTCGTAGGTCCCCTGAAACTTGGCACACATGTAGCCCACTCTTCCTCTATAAGTGTGCAAAGTTTCTTGTCCGTCGGACCTACGGCCGGGGAGCACCGATTTTTCAAAACCGGCACCCCTTCCATAGACTCCCATGTTAAACGGTAATTTCTCTGGTAAATTTTGGGCCCGGTACCGGCGGTTTGTAGGTCCTCTGGACTCCAAACCTGGCACACATGCATCCCCACTCTTCCTCTACAGGTTTGCAAAGTTTCTTGTCCGGGGGACCTACGGCCGGGGAGCAGCGATTTTTCAAAGCCGGGCACCCCTTCCATAGACTCCCATGTTAAACGTCAGTCTAGTCATGGACACAGTGAGGCATGGACACAGTGAGGCATGGACACAGTGAGGCAAAGTGAGGCACACCCTAGGCTTATACTCGAGTCAATACGTTTTCCCAGTTTTTGTGGTAAAATTAGGTGCCTCGGCTTATATTCGGGTCGGCTTATACTCGAGTATATACGGTACTTTTTATTGCCGTTTCAAACACAAATACAAAAAGAAAAAAAAGAACAATATATACATATATATATATATATATATATATATATACACACATAATCAGGCATTTTAGCTCTTACAGAAAAAAAAAAGAAACAAGTCAAACAATCAGCAAATATATTATTTAAATATTAATATCTCTGCTTATAAAGCTATTTTTTATTTTTACCAAAACAAAAACAAAAACAAAAAAGAAAAGGGGAGGAGAAAAAAAAAAGGGAGGGATAAATGCCAATGCGCTGCGTTTTACGCCAGACTTGGTGTTATAAATACCAAAGTATTAAACTTCTATTGCATCATATCTATCCAAGTATTATATATTATATCATCTGACAACATTATGTCATTAAAATATTATAATATAATTTCAGGGATCTGATATCGTATTATAATATTACAAAGTAGTTTTAAAATCAAACCAACATGCCCATATCTTTAAGTGTTTATCAGCCATGCCCTTGGTTCTGTACCTAAATTCTTCTTTACAACATATATCATCTATTTTTCATAACCATTGAGCTAAGTTTGGTATAGACTTTTGCTTCCAGTACATCGGTATTAAGGATTTTGCCGTGTTTAGCAGATGGGGGGTTATTGAGTTTTTATATCTAGATATTAATTGTGAGGTATGGTGAAACAGAATAACCCAAGGATCAAACTGAATTATGTGTTTTTGTATTATAGACGCCTTATTAATAACTGTCTGCCAATATTTTTGAAATAAAGGGCACCAGATATGACCGTGAGTAGCACGGCCTCCACATTCTCTCCAGCATAGCGGGAGTTAGAAGAGATCATTGAATGCAACTTAACAGGCGTGTAGTACCACCTGACAAGAAATTTTTAATTAATTTCTTCTATTCTGGAAGAAAGGGAGGTAACGTTAGAAAGTATCAGAATCTTGTGTCTTTGTGTATTATCAAGTTTGGATTGTAGGTCTGTTTCCCAATGGGTTAGATACGCTGGATATCCAGTCTCTTGATAAGACAGCTAAGCTTTATAAAATTGCGATATACAATGCTGGGGAGAATCCGCCTGTTTGAATATTGCCTCTACTTTAGTTAATTAGTTTAATGATCGGATCGGTTGTGGTAAACAGGTCTATAGTTACTTGGTAAAGACCTTGACCCCTTTTTTAAATATAGGTACCACACTGGCCTTACGCCAATCCATTGGTACTATTGCAGTCATTAAATAGTTCCTAAAACTTAGAAACAATGGGATTGAACTTACAGAGCTCAGTTCTTTTAGGATTTGTGGGTGTATTGCATCTGGTCCAAGTGCTTTACTTACCTTTATTCTGTCTAAATATTTCTGGACCATATAAATTTTGAGCCATAGTGGTTCATTTGGGGCTGTGTCAATACCATCCCCATTATGGACACGAGCTTCCCCAGGTCCATAATGGGTAAATTATACATTTCTAACATGTTACATGTTACACCCTAAAAATAGTGACCTTTCCTTTAAAGTGTAAGTTCACCTTTACAGAAAATCTGTAAGGTGAACATACACTGGACCTCCTTCCTTACCCCCTCGGTCCTGCTGACCTGGAGTCCCGCGATCACCCGCTGTGAGACATCAGATCGCCGTTTTACCGGTTCGGGGATTTGAAATCCTTGCGGCTTTCTCACCTCTTCTCCAGCGCTGACAGGACTGGCTAGGCGGGTTCTGATTGGTCAGCGCCATCCATGTGACAGCGCCGACCAATTAGAATGCCTCCTATCCGTACATGCAGAGAGATACTGTACGTTTAGGAGACTAATCTGCAGGGATTTCAAATTCCTGGACCGGTAAAGCGACGATCCAATGTCTCACAGCGGGGGGTTGTGGGATTCCAGGTCAGCAGGACCAGGGGGGCCAGGGAGGGGGTCCAGTGTAGGTTCACCTTACAGATTTTCTTGAAATTTTGACTTTTTAAACATATTTAAACATATTTGAACAGGCAAACATTAGATCTTTATGCAGACAGTGCTTGCAGATAAAAGGTAAATAAAACACATGAAAAATTTGCCTTTAATAATTTATTCAACAACTTTATTAAAATACGTGATGATGTACCTGTGATAAAAGTAATGAACTGCCCATTTAAAAATCTCCCTGCAAAATTGCAATGAGAATCAAATCAGGGCTTTGACGACAAAAATCCATAACCCTCTATTTTTTCTTTTTGAGCCATTCCTTGGTGGATTGACTAGTGTGATTTGTATTATTTGAAAGGCCCATTTCCCGTTCAATTTTAACTTTGAACAGATGGCCTCACATTCTCATCAAACACACTTTAATATATTCTCATTGTAATCTTTCTCTAATGTTCTCTTTGGACAGAAAAGGTTTTTTCTGAACACACTTCTCATGTGGTTTAAATTAGTGCAATTTCTTTCTGATTATACATACATGCACTTTGACCCCAAATGTTGCAAAAGTTATGAATGCGATGACATTTTGGGATTTTTATTAGCATAAAATGATCAGCTCTTTGGCTGAAATTCCTGAGCCAGATAATTTTAGACTAAGTGACAGATTGTTTGAAATCTTTTTTTCTATACTGTGAAATTACTAATTTCAAATCATTTGGCAATTTTGTAAAATACTTTGCCAGACTCTTAAGCCTCGTACACACGACCGAGTTTCTCGTCCAAAACCGGCAAGAAAAGTGCCGCGTGAGCTTTTTTGTCGAGAAAACCGTTCGTGTGTATGGTTTTACGACGAGAAAATTGCGTGAATCTCGACGAGAAAATAGAGAACCTGCTCTCTATTTTCTCGTCAGGATTCCAGATTTCCTCGTCGTGTTTCTCGTCGGCCTGTTTTGTGACGAGAAAATGGTTTGTGTGTATGCTTTTACGACTCTTCCAAAAGCGCGCATGCTCACAAGCAACTATGAGACGGGAGCGCATCTTCTGGTAAAACAAGCCTTCGTAATGGAGATAGCACATTCATCACGCTCCAAATTTTTGCATCGTTTAAATGTTGTGCATTGAAATCTTCGTTAGAATGTGACATTAATCCAAACGAATGAACTTCTTTTGCTGCTGATATTCACACAGAGTTATGACTATCTTTTTTTTAACATTTTTCTTGTTGCTCTTAAGAAGATTTATGTGTATTATATCGTGCAAGTTTTTAGGAATATTTAAAAATTAGTTATTTTTCTAACTGATGTTAATTGTAATTTCGCAATGTTTTGGTAGTGATCTCCCATTGAATCTTTTAATATATATTATTTAAATTTTACACACTTTTTTGGGAAACACGATTTAGTTATTTTTTTGGGGGGTTGTTATCTGTCCCTTTTTTTGTCAGTCAAATGTATCTGCTTACTCCAAAGCTAGATTTTACATTTTTACAAATACACATAGTCAAGTATGAACTTAAAGAAAAATAACATTTATTCATGTTTGAACTAAAATAAAGAGAAGGCAGCGCTGGAGAAGCTGCTGCCATTTGTGCATCCCAGGGACCCCAGACCACACAGCAACCCTGTGTGGACACTAAAATTGGGAGCTTGAGAAGGCCAACATTTCTGAACACAATCTGATGCTGGCCTCCCAGAGGTCAGGAACAGCAGCAGGTGATATATATGTCCCAAGTGTGTGGTACTACAACAGGCTGCCTTCTGTCCGACCACAATGAAGCAAGGCAATCACTTCCTCGTCTTCCTGGCAACCTTCCCTGCAACCTTTCCTGAAGCCTTCCCTGCAGCCTTCCTTCTTCGTTTGGCTGGAGGCTGGGCCACTGGAGGGGTACTCCTGTCAGGAGGAGGAGGGGGTGGAGGAGAAGGGGGTGGCGCAGAAGAACAAGGTGGAGGTGGAGGAGAAGGGGGTGGGGCGGAAGAACAAGGTGGAGGTGGAGGAGAAGGGGGTGGGGCGGAAGAACAAGGTGGAGGTGGAGGAGAAGGGGGTGGGGCGGAAGAAGAATGTGGAGGTGGAGGAGGAGGTTGAGGTTGGGACAGTTGTGCCACCTCACAAATGGCGGTATTGGGGGTAATTTTTTCCATCACCCCCTTGTTGAGCAAGGTGATGAGCAGGGGCTCGCATAGGAGGCGTTGCTCCATGCTCATCACCTTGAACTTTGCCTCCACTAGGCCGGCAATGGCCTCTTCAGGGGATGTGGGCTCTTTGAGGGTGGCATGGACCTCTTTAATAAGGGCCATTGCTGCCTCACTGGTGGTCCTGTCCCTCCTGCCTCTTTTGGGAAGCCGGATGGGAGGCACCTGGGATCTGGTGCTTCTCCTTTGCCCTGCTACCTCCTGGCTGCCACTGGGCCCTGCCACCTCCTGGCTGCCACTGGGCCCTGCCACCTCCTGGCTGCCACTGGGCCCTTCCTCCTCCTGCCTGACAGTTTCCAGACCCTCCTCCTGGCTGATTTCATCCTGTGTATGAAAAAGGGACATAGTTTAATATGTTGTTTTAATCTTTGCATCAAACTTTATAAACATGATTGAAGCAATTAGAATGTAAATCCAGAAATCATTTTTCTAATTTACACCTACATCAGATTGACTATTTAGCACCCAATTAAGTGCAGACTAATGTCTCGAGATCTTGATTTCACTTGTGGAACCCAAAATATTGTATGTTTCTCATCTTGACATATTTGTCAAACATTAATTTTATCCCAATACATTTTCATTTAATACTTTACCTGGCTCCAGATGGCCAAATCAGGATCATCCAGGATGGCTGCCTCCTCTTGCTCCAGAGAAGGCTCAGGTTGGCTGCAGGGAAGTCTGGGGGGAAGAGTGGAGAGTGATGGCCTTGCCTCAATGTGGTCATCCAGGAAGGACATCCTGCTGTAGTACCACATAATCGGGACATACACATCATCTGCTGCTGCTCCTGACCTCTGAGAAGCCAGGACCTTAGAGCGTTCAGTCCTGTAGGTGCCTCTCAAGCTCACAATTTTAGTGTCCACTTGTTTTGCTGTGGCTGTGGGCACCTTGGTCTGCACAAATGGGAGCAGCTTCTCCAGCGCTGCTTTTCTCACCCGTCTTTTTTTATGGATGGGGTTTTTCCTCTCCCACAGAGCGGGCAGCTCCCTTACCCGGTCAATAAATTCCGCCAGGAACTCTTTGTCGCTAATAAAGACATTCATATTGTATCTGCAAGTTTAAGAAATAATATATAACTAATGTGAGGCAAACAGTCTAACCTCCTTAACATCGTAGTCACCATATATATCCTACAAGATTCTCAAAACAGTATAGGCCAACAATTTGTACAAGTCACAAAATCACATACCTTCGTTCGCACGTCCGTCACTTGAACTCCTCTCTCCGCACACCGAACGTACTATAGTCACATGTGTGTTTGCTATATACACACCACGCATGCGTCAAAATTCGAACACGTCGCTCCGCACACGTCGCCCGCCCATGACGTTCTAACTAACATCTTTTCCCCGCCCCTTCTCTTTCGGCGTGCAGACAGATATGGCGGAGTTACAGCAGGTGTCTGATAATTCCGCAACTAACGAGGAGGAGACAAGCCCGGAGACCGAGGAAACGTCACGATCAAGGAGGAGATTCAAGGCATCGAATATGTCTTTTGCGGAGATGGCGGAGATGGTGGACATCTTGCTCAAGTCTGATTATGACGCAAAGCATGGGCCGTATAGCAAACCAAATAGAAGGAAGGCCAAAATCCTCACTAAAGTCGTGAAGAGTCTGAAGACGAATTTCGGGGTGAAACGCTCAAATGAGCAGCTCAGAAAGAGGTGGTCAGACCTCAAACTGAGGGAGCCAGAGCAGTTAAGGAGCATTAAGAGAATGCTCGCAAAAAGTAAGTAAAATGTACACTTTTATGCTATTAATCCTTTTCTAAACTGACATGTTGCTGGTTTTTTTTGTTTTTCTTATTGGACTCCCTTCCAAAATGTTATATTTTGAACTTGGTTGGGCACAGTAATCGTTCGTTACGTTACAGACACTTCGTTCGGCCACTATCCGCTGTTTTGGATTATTTTACAGCCACAAAAGTAATTAGACATCTGCCATTTTTTCGCAAATTTGGGGCACAAAGTTTTAGGCTAGATGATGTGTTTGTAAAGAGAATGAAATGCAAACTTTTGTCAGTGTAAAGGAGAGGACACTCAGCAGCTGCTTCCACATCTGTACTTTGGAGCACTATAGTGTGGGCCACCAGACCCGCCTTTTTTGGGTGTCCCACACAGGTGCTTCAGAGAATTTTTGTGTTGCCTACATGTCTAAAAAATGACAGACAAAGGTGAATACTAAGCATATTCTTGGTCAGAAATAATGCATTCATCTTTAACTTCTGCCCAAACACACACTTGTACCCCACTTCCAAGCAATTTAGCCTGTTTTTTTGTTTAACATAGAGAATTTCTGTGTGATAACTACCTTTTGTTTGATTCTCATAGGGGAGAGAAGACTGGGAGGAGGACACTCCAGGGAGCACAAGAACCCCACAGCTTCACAACAACCCCAAACTCCCAAAGACCCACAAACAAAGGATGTAGAGGAAGTTGAGGTGGAGGAAGGAGAAGTGCAGGAAGGAGAGGTGGATGACGTTGTGGAACTGGTCACCACAACAGGTCAGTATCTGTCACCACAGCTTCAGGTAAGAGAGGTAGGCCTGCAGAGTTATAATACCTTTTTATTTTGTTTTTAGGGGATGTGAATGTTGGGGTAAAGGATAGTACAGGTTTCTCTGCTGACAGTGCCCTCCGCCTCATCCAGCAAGTGATGGAATGTAGCACGGAACTGGACAAAATTAAAGAAAGAATACATGTGATGGATCAAACATTTAAAGACATTCTCGATGTTTTGGGGAGAATTCAATAAGGCATCCCAACCCCCTTTTTTCTCATGTTTGTTCTTTCAATCAAACCAGCCAAAAATTGAATCTGCACACAGTGTGTCAACATGTGCTATCTGCCATCAGGGGATATCCATGTACGTCTTTTGGGGGTGCAACCCCTTCCTCGTATCTAAAGTAGGTGAACCGAGGAAGGGGTTGCACCCCCAAAACACGTCCATTGATCACCCCTGATGGCAGATAGCACATGTTGACAATAGGGATCAGGAGTCTAAAATCCCTATAGGAAAATAATCCCAATTGTGTGCATATTCAATTTTTGGCTGGGCAAGGGGTGGCAGGACCCCATATTAGGACGGGCACATAGAGACATATAGTATGTGTAAGTGAATGTCTCAGATTGCTCCGAGGTATCCAATTTTGTAATTTTTGGAATGCAACTGTTGTTTTTGTATTTTCCTAAGAAAACAATTGCCGGTTTGTGGCCAGGCAAACAAAAAATGTAAAAATTAAAAAAAAAAGGTGTGTGAATTTGCACATAGTAAAAGATTTGAACACAAACAACGTGTAGCTTCTTTTTCTAATATGCTCTAACCTTATTTGGTAATTTTTTTAAGGTTACATAGTGAAATGGTTGGTATTTACTAAAGGAAAATACACTTGGCACTACAAATGCACTAAGACAGACTAGGAGACAGGAAACCAAGAAAAGTTAGAACTTTAAACAAGATTTTTATTTGGATCGTTAGACAGCAATCTTTAGACATAGCCTGGCATAGGAATTGCCCCCCTACCCGTGAAATAGTCCATGTATTTGTCCCGAACATCACGGGCATTTTGGGGGGGCAAGCCAGCACGGGCAGATTCCAGGCCCGGCAGGGGATTATCAGGGGAAAGTCCAGCCTCAGGCAAAACTGAGGCCATATATGAATTCGATTTGCGGCAAAGAAATTTGTGTAGCACACAGCAGCATAACACTACATAGTTTATTTTGTAGTCCGCCAAGTGGATGGGAGTCCTAAAAAGGCGGAACCGGCTGGCCATTATGCCGAAGGCATTTTCAACGACTCTTCGGCCCCTGGCCAGCCGGTAATTGAACACCCTCTTCTCTGGGGTCAGGGTCCTCTGAGGAAATGGCCTCATAAGATGTGGTCCGAGCCCGAAGGCTTCATCAGCCAAAAAAACAAAGGGGAGTCCTTCAATATTCCCTGCATCCGGCGGCAATGCAAGGTCGTCACTCTGGAGATGGAGGGCAAACTCCGTCTGTATGAAGGATCCCCCATCGGACATCCGGCCATTCTTCCCTACATCAACATAGCGGAATTCATACCGTGCTGACACCACCGCCATCAGCCCAATGCTATGAAACCCCTTGTAATTGAAGTAGTAGGACCCAGAACGGGGTGGCGGCACGATGCGGACGTGCTTCCCGTCTATAGCACCACCGCAGTTGGGGAAGTCCCACCGCGTGGCAAACTCTGATGCCACAGTCTGCCATTCCTGTGGCGTGGAAGGAAGCTGTGGAGTCAAACAAGATGAAAAAATATTAGAATACACAAATCAAACATTACAAGTATATTCTAAGAAAATACATTAGAGGCCAACATCAAGCAAAGTCTACGTTTATTAAGGTGTTTTAAATAAGTATAATGGAAGGCTCATGTATCATATTCATCACCCCCTATGATGGTCCATTAATAAATTATAATGGGGAGGGGGGGGTAGATGTGTTTGGCCACAGGATAGCATTGCAGTGGCGGTGCGTCCAGATTGGGCGCTGGAGCACTGCCCCCTCTCTCCTGTGGCCGTCACTCAGAACAATACATAGGTTTATGCCTTGCATTAACCTATGTATTGTCTATGCCGCCCACTATTCAGGTGGATGGCCCCCTGTTAAGCGACCGACATATGAAGAACTGCGGCATTTATGGGCTTAAAATTGCATATCAGAAATAGTAAGGAAAATTGTCTTGCACATTACAGCCTGAGGGATGTAATTGGCTGCAGAAAAGTTAAATAGGGGACGCAGGGGGGGGGGCATTCCTTGGGTAAACACTGACAGGCTGCTCTGCCAATCATGTTCACCAAGTCTGTTTAATGGTAACATGATTGGCTGATGCAACATCAAGGGAAGGAGAAGACATCAAGGACAGAAGAAGGATGGCGCTGACCACAAGAAGGTAAGTGCAGGGCTGGGGGGGAATTGGCTGCATTGGAGGGGACAAAATGGCTGCATTAGAGGGAACAAAATGGCTGCATTGGAGGGGACAAAATGGCTGCATTGGAGGGAAAAAATGGGGGCGTTTAATAGGCACCAGAGCAAAAAAGGAGGAAGTTTATTTCCTAAATTGGGGTTTGAACCCCCAAACATTTGGAGCAACAGGCGCCCCTGCTGGAAAGGTTAGTGAAGGGAAATATGCATGGAGGAGAAAAAAGGGGCAATCTAAAGCTTCAGGCATACATGAGGACAAAGGGGACATTCTCAGCATATTACAATCATGGTAATTAGGGAAGGATGAAAGAAATACAATACATTAGCATACATGTAATACATAAAATGTGATGTTAATGGAGAAAACTTACCCTAATATAGTCCTCCTGCAGGACTTGTATAATGGCAGAACAGGTGTCTGGGATTATGAGGCCCAGAGCCTGGGGGGAGATGCCTGTCGTGAACTTCAAGTCCTGAAGACTTCTCCCTGTCGCCAGGTACCGTAAGGTGGCGATGAGCCTCTGCTCAGCACTGATGGCTTCCCGCATAACGGTGTCCTGCCTGGTAATATAGGGGGACACCAAAGCCAACAGTTCCTGAAAAACGGGGTCAGACATCCACAGAAAATTCCTGTAGTCCTCAGGATTATTCTCGACGATCTCCCGCAGCAGAGGCATGTGGCAGAATTGGTCCCGCTGGAGCAACCAATTCTTGGTCCATGAACTCCTCCTCACACCATTCATGGACTGGTCTTGGTCCAAAACAAGCAGACCAACACCAAGCGCACGCACAGCACGAACTCGACGACGAGAACGTCCAGGCGACATGGCTAGGAAACGGTCGTCTTATCAGAACGTACAGAACAGAACGCACTTTAGAACAGCAAGGCCTATGAATAACGAACTGAAAAACAGAAACGAACAGGCAAGAACGCACTGTAAAACAGATACGACCTGCCTAGATGCCCTGAAAGTCAAGATACGAACCCACAAGCACAAACTGAACCGCAGAAAACAATCTGAAAAGTACGAAGACTGAAAAGCGCGAATCGTCTCTTCCCAAACTTTTACTTCACACGCGGTAACACGAGATCAGCAAAAGCAGCCCAAGGGGTGGCGCCAAGAAAAAAGATCTTCCCCTTTATAGTGCCGTTGTACGTGCTGGACGTGACCGCGGAGAACAACGAGGAATTTGGGAAATGTCAGTGTGTACGCATGGAAAGGTTGACGAGAAAATCGACAAGCTTAACAAGAATCTCGTCGAAAAAAACGACGTGTTTTTTACGACGAGAAACTCGGTCGTGTGTACGAGGCTTTAGGTATTCACAACTTTCTTTTGAGGGCCTTCAAGAGCTCTTTTGATCATTGCATGATGACACCATACATGTCAACATGTCAATACATAGATAGACAAAGATATGCCGCAAAAGTGCAGTATGTCAGTGTAGCGGGGTGTTCAATTTAGGGGAGTGTCTGAGTGGTAGTTAGGCTCAGACACACTATTGTTAGGGTTAATGAACCATTTCTGTGCCATGGGTGGCGCTGTCGCCATAGGTCCGGGTTGAACCACAATACAAGGTTGTGCCTTTTTTTGTCCCCTCTCGGCAGCAGTGCGGCGGGGCATGGAACCTGCGGTGCCTGTCGGGAGAGGGTACAAAATGGGGCGGCCATCTTCCATAGGGGTCGTCTGCGCCCAAGCGCCTTCACCCTGGGTGTGCGTGTGGGTCGTCTCCGGGTGCCCTAGGCCCGGAGGCCTGGTTCCTGTTCCATCCCAGACACCTTCAGTCTGGGGTGAGATACTATTTTGGAGGCCCGGAGCCCAGCACCTTCGGTTGGGTTCCGCCGGTGATCGAGGACTCCCAGGGTGCCGCCTTGCGAGGGGACCCGGATCTAGGACGAGGAGGCCAGGGGGGTTACCTGTACCGAAGACCCAGCGCAGAGTCGTGGTGAAGGTGGGGACCTCTGGTAACTCTCCGGAGGGATGTCTTCTCCTTTACATGGGCCAAATACTACTTAAGAAGAAAGTTCACGTTCAAGGTCAGTGGCAGTGGCCTCATAGGGCCGAGCCCTATTCACCTAGTCGGTGGCAGTGACTTTATTCACCTAGTCAGTGGCAGTGACTTTATTCACCTGGTCTGTGGCAGAGACCAACCTCACGGTCTGTGGCAGAGACCGTGCGCCAAAACTGTTTGTGAAACCTAAACAGTCAAAGAGTCTGATCCAAGTTTGTGCCTGGACCTCCTCCCGCCTAAGCTGTCCTGTGTCTTTCTCCAACCTGTCTGCTATTAAAGAGGCATATTTATTATCCGTGTGAAATAAATATAGAAGTTGGACTTTCAGTTGGTGTGGACAGTTACATTACTGGGGAAAACATAAGGACTTGCCTCTACCTAAGGTAGAGGTGGGAATCATCCTCGGGAGGATTCAACTCCAGCCGCAGGCAGGCCCGAAAATTAACACCGCTCAACCTCCTTACTCAGGAGGGTACGGGCTTGTGGTGCGGTGTGCCTCTCCCCTCCCTGCGAGGAGCAGAAACTAAAAGGCAGGCAGGGGGAGAGGTGAGGGCGCTACATCAGCATTTTGTATTAAAAGGCAACGGTTAAAAACACTTACAGATTAAACAGGCTTATCAACATATGAAGTCCTCCTGAGATAGTCCTCCCTGTCACTGTGCCATCCAGCAGCTGCAGGAACCAAGGGTCTGGAGGATGGCTGCCGTACTTCCTGAAACTATCGTGGAACACAGGGGGCAGAAGTGACATCAGCAAGGGGGTGGTGACTAGTTTCGGAGCATGTTCAAAGGCTCCTTCTTTAAATCAAACCCCAGAGTGGTGAGCCAGCTATTAGAGGGAGAAGAGGTGGGGAACAGATCACATGGTCAGCCAAAGAGCTTGCAAGCTGGGCAGGTATAATGTAAAGTACCGATCAGACTAAGAGAAAAGATGGGATGAGCTGTGGGTGGCACAAGACATGGGAGGACACCATGTCAGTGGCTGCATTTTACAATCATAGCACTACTAGCTGGGAACATAGCAGGCATTTTTTTTTTTTTTTAAGGATCAAAACATTATAAAACATATAATATGCTCAGTATAGTAAAATGATGTGCTTAAAGTGTTACTAAACCCACAACAGTAAATTCAGTCTGTATATGCAGTAAAGAATGCTTGTTATACTCATTGTGGAACCTAAGGGGTTAATCCTCCCCATTGTGTAAAAAGGCTGTTTGATTCTGTCTTCTCTGTTCCTCCCCTTCTTCCACTGTCCCCTGATATATTCCTGATAACACAGAGTCTATAGAGTCAGGCTGCACATGCTCAGTTTGATGTGTATTGCTAGAGAGGTTTTTTTTTTCTTGGAAGGGTGCATGTGATTAGCACAGGGCCAATCAGCACTGTCCAGACAGAGGTCCAGGGGTCTTGCGGTCTCATAGGACAGTCAGAAAAACTCCTACAAGCTTTAACCAGTGCTTGGCTGGACACTGATAAAAGTCACAAACCTGCTCTGACTGTTGATGAGAAAAGGTATTTATCAGTTTATATTTACTAAAATACAGTGGTACCTTGGATTACGAGCATAATTAGTTCCAGAAGAATGCTTGTAATCCAAAGCACTTGTATATCAAAGCGAGTTTCCCCATAGGAGTCAATGGAAACTCAGATAATTCGTTCCACTGTGACTGCTATTGTATGCAGTACAGCATGTGGCCAGAGTTGGGGGTGCCGAAGACACTCGGAGCCGCTCGGATGCACTCTGAGAAGCTCGGAGACACTCGGGAACGGAGTGACTACGATCGGCTCCGAGCGGCTCAGAGTGTCCCCGCACCTCTGGCCAAATGCGGTATTGCACACCCCAGAGGCTTGAATCCCGCTCGTTTTGCAAAACAATGCTCACAAACCGAGTCAGGATAAATAATAGCTCATAATATAATAGCTCATATTGCAAAATGCTTGTTTACCGCGGTACTCGCAATCCGAAGTATTACTGTAATTGCATTTCCATGTTCTGTGTACTGTGGGAGACCAGATAAAGTGAATTAAGGTTCTGGGTTTAGTAACTCTTTAAGAAAATGTCTGTATAACCAGCCACGGCCTGTCCATATGGGGCGCAGGCCCCCTAATCCATGTCCCCGGCACCTAATTTACATGCTGGGTGCCGGACTCATGAATTCCACTGGGAGCCCACCCTTTTGTGGGACAATAGCGAATTAATATTCGCTATTGTCTTCCTGCCTCTCCTTCTGGCCAATCTCGGCTCAGGAAGCGGGTCCTGAGAACCAATTGGCGGAGAGGAGAAGCGATCCTATTGGCCGCTGAGGAGGAAGGAGGAGATGCAGGGGTAGCCACGCCGCTGTGAAGTCGAGGAAGGAGAAGACGCAGAGGCCCGCCGCCCAGAGGAAGCTCATGACCTAGATGAGGTAAGTGCGGGGACCAACCAACCGGGGGGTGTGCGGCAGAACCAAATGTCCGACCGCCGGAGGGGTGGGGGGTTGGTGTCGGACGGATTGCCGCCAGATAAACAGGTAATTCAATGGAGTTAATCACAGTGCTGAGATTTATGCAGATGATCAAAAGAAAAATATAGAGACATGCATGTATATACAAAGAAAAGGGGTTCATCGTGTATACCGTATGACTGGCCATGTAGATCAGTGTGGCAATATTAAGTGGCAGTTCACTACTGAATGCATGTGCAAATAAACGCACAAACTATGCATATTAGTACATATGTGAACTGCAGGCTCATGTATAATATATCATTCCCTTATATGTGGGAACCGGGTGTGCATGGTGATTACATAGTTAGTAAGGTTGAATAAAGACACCAGTCCATCCAGTTCAACCTGAGTGAGTGTGGGTGCGTGTCTACAATTCTCCCTATCCCTGTACAATGTATCTCATTAAGATGCTCATCTATTATATTATTATTTATTTAAGGTACCCATATAGCGTGTCAATTTACGCAGCGCTTGAAACATACATTGCACACTCACATCGGTCCCTACCCTCAAGGAGCCCACAATCCAGGGTCCCCAACTCACATTCATATACTAGGGCCAATTTTGGACAGAAGCCAATTAACCTACCAGCATGTCTTTTGGAGCATGGGAGGAAACCGGAATACCCGGTGGAAACCCACGCAGGCACAGGGAGAACATGCAAACTCCAGGCAGGTAGTGTCGTGGTTGGGATTCGAAATAGCAACCCTTTTTATTGCTATGTGAGAGTGCTACCCACTACACCACTGTGTCGCCCATACACTTATTATAGTTGTACGCTTACCTCTGTATACCTATGTATATGTGCATATAAATGCACAATCCACACATTTTAGTACTTGTAAGAACTATAGGCTTATGTGTTAAATGTTAAATCATACTAATATACACTAAATTATCAAAAGTATTGGGACACCTGCCTTTATACGCACATGAACTTTAATGGCACCCCAGTCTTAGTCCGTAGGGTTCAATATTGAGTTGGCCCACCCTTTGCAGCTATAACAGCTTAAATTCTTCTTGGAAGGCTGTCGACAAGATTTAGAAGTATGTCTATGGGAATGTTTGATCATTCTTCCAGAAGCGCATTTGTGAGGTCAGGCACTGATGTTGGATGAGAAGGCCTGGTTCGCAGTCTCCGCTCTAAATCATCCCAAAGGTGTTCTATCGGGTGGAGGTCAGGACTCAGTGTAGGCCAGTCAAGCTCCTCCACCCCAAACTCGCTCATCCACCCGTTTACACAGGTAGATCCCTGTTCTGTGTAGTTTACCGATGATCGGCAGGTGCCAGAGGACATAGAGTGTCCGGGACCCGCAGATCGGCTTCTGCTGCAGTGGCTCGCTGGCGGTGCATGCGCACCCCCTGTGGGCGTAAGTGCAGAATCACATATATATACGTGATTCTGTACAGGAGAGCCACCCTGTAGCAGTTAAACTGCTATGGGGCAGACGGGAAATGGTTAATAAATACTGTTTGGTGAGGAGCAACTCTTTTGCTTAAAGTGCAACATTAAGAATGCTAAATTCCTATAACCACGGGCGCCTGCCACTGGGCAACGTACGGATCCGGGTGTCAGGAAAATTTGTCAGACGTGACTTTGAGTGTTTATACTGGGATGATGCCTGCAGCTGGTGGCATCATCTCATTATCTTTTTTGGGGCAGGCGGAGCACTAAATACCTGCTGGATTGCTTTTACAAGCGCCTTGTACCACCTTCCCAGGGCCTCCTGTCCCACCAGGGGAACTCGGGGTTGTGCTAAAGATTTATTATCTTTAGTATTTATTTGATGTATGATTTTTATGTTTTATAATAATTGGTGTGATTGCAATTATTAGGATATATTTGATAATTGTCACATTTGACATTTGATTCTGCTGCTAAATGTTATAATATTGCTACAACTATCCACTAATGAGATCCGGCGGTGAGATCCATTGGTGCACCCTCGGTCGGCATTACTATGTTGGACTCTTGTGGATGAGTGGGGACCCACCCGGTACAACTTCGACCTTTGGACATAGGGGGTATCCTTCCGTGATGCAGATGTCACTACTGGTCTAGCAGCAATTTTCATGATGATAATTTTGGGTATGCCTCCTGTTATGCAGCTACCGTATATACTCGAGTATAAGCCGACCCGAATATAAGCCGAGGCACCTAATTTTACCACAAAAAACTGGGAAAATGTATTGACTCGAGTATAAACCTAGGGTGTCCATCTGTATGCCTCACTGTGCCTCACTGTGCCTCACTGTGTCCATGTGCATGCCTCACTGTGTTCATGTGTATGCCTCACTGTGTCCATGCCTCACTGTGCCCATGCCTCACTGTGCCCATGCCTCACTGTGCCCATGACTAGACTGACGTTTAACATGGGAGTCTATGGAGGGGGTGCCCGGCTTTGAAAAATCGGTGCTCCCCGGCCGTAGGTCCCCCAGATAACAAACGTTGCACACTTGTAGAGGAGAAATGGAGCTACATGTGTGCCAAGTTTCAAGGGACCTACGACCGGCCGGTACTGGGTCCCCAAAGTCACCAGAGAAATGACCGTTTAACATGGGAGTCTATGGAAGGGGTGCCCGGGTTTGAAAAATCAGTGCTCCCCGGCCGAAGGTCCCCCGGACAACAAATTTGCACACTTGTAGAGGAAGAGTGGGGCTACATGTGTGCCAAGTTTGGGGTCCAGAGGACCTATGGCCGGCTGGTACCAGGTCCCCAAACTCCGGGAGATCAGGCGCAAAAAGGTGACTCGAGTATAAGCCGAGGGGGGCATTTTCAGCACAAAAAAAGTGCTGAAAAATGTGGCTTATACTCGAGTATATGCTGTGTGTTCTATAATTTAAGCAACTGACTGTAATTACTATTTATTCTGTTACTTATTAATGTATTTGATTTCTATTATATTGTGTTATCCCTCCTGGACAAAAGCCCCTGATGAAGGGACGTATTGTGTCCCGAAAAGCGTCGGGTCATCTGCATTGTATATGGGAATTTGTCACCACTATCATCACTGTTTTTATTGGTTTGAGACCGTATAAGTCATGATATGTATACAAAATTTTGAATAAATTATATTGTATTTTATCTTTACTCTGTTGCCTTTAAAGTCCCATTCATTTTGGGGCGTATTGCCTTTCTGATTGAATCTTATCAGGGATGTTGGCAACTCAATTAGGTTTAGCTGGATGTTCTCTCTTATTCTATATGCACTGAAGGAGAGGCAGAAGGATTGTGTAAATATTCAACATGTAACAATGCAGATAAACAGTATGTCACAGTATAGCCAAGCAATATACAACATGCCTGCTACATTTGGCTTGGTTATTCTATGCATAAGAATAAGCATCTGGGTTGTTATGGAAATGCCATTGTTGCACTGAAGGAAAAGCAGATGGATTGTCTAAACATTCATCTTATAAGGCCTCATGCCCACTGGCGTTTTTACAGCTGCGTTTTTTGCAGCTTAAAAACGCCTGTCCATGTTATTGTAAATATTTTTTTTTTTTTGAAAAAAAAACAAAAAAAAACAAAAAAAAACGTCGGAGCTAATAACGCTAATAGTGCGCGTTAGTGCCCGTTTTTTGACGCTCGCGGTTTTTTCTGCCTAATTCTGACGCTGAGGAACGCACTGGCCCTGGGTTTTTTTTACAGCTTACAAACGCCTATGCTCTTTACAGCTCAAAAACGCCTAGGTGGACATGAAGCTATAGACTAACATGGACAGGCGTTTTTAAGCTGTAAAAAACGCTCAAAAACGTGGCTGAAAAAACGCCCGTGGGCATGAGGCCTAACCGTGGAGAGCTGTTACAATGTATCTGAGCAGTAAATGGTATGTTTGCTATGTGCGTTGGAGTTGTATAGTAAGTATCCTTGCTATGTGCGTCAGAGGTGTTCCCTGCATGGGAATAAGTATTAGGACCTTAGCGTCTTGGTTGCTATGTGAACACTATGTTTAAAGCAGATCTTCACTGATTAGCACTTCCACTTATCTGCCTCCTTTCCCTCCCTATTACGCAAATACCTTTTTATTTTTGCATTGATCCACTTTCACCTAGATGAGGATAATGTGGTCCATCCACCCACTGTCTCTTGGGATGTCTATGCCACGTCCTAGGAGGCAGCATTTCAATATTTCAGTGTGAGATCCCCCACACATGTGCAGGCTGCTGCAGGTCTGCTAGTCTATGGTAACAGGCAGAGACCTGCGGTGTATCGCACATGTGCAGACACCCCACAGGTCTCTGCCAGATCTCATAGCTTTGGCAGAGACATGCAACATGTCTGCGATTGTGTGGAATATCATTCCAGGATAGATGATCAAGAGCAGAGCAGCAAAGGAGAACAATACTGCAAAGGAAGACAATACTGGACTCTATGGGCTGGTAAGTAAGTTTACTTTTTTTTAACTTACATATAGAGATATTAGGGTTAGTAGAGTAAAGTTAGGGTTCCAAAAATGTATATGCTAGTGGTTACAATTATTACTGCTGCAACATTAATGATATAATATTGCTACAAGTTTGCACTTTGCATGGCAGATCAGGAGAAGAACAGCAAAGGAGAATTTGGGGTTAAAAAGAAGACAAAGCAGAACTCTATGGACTAGGAAGTATTTTATTTATTTAAATTTACATACAGGTACAGTTATCAGTAATTAGAAATGTAAAGTTAGCTAGCCAGGTGAAGTTTGAGTTGCTTTCTATGTGCAGCGTACTCTTTGCACAAGGTTTCGTTACAGTGTAACAGAGTTGTTCTATAGGAATAAGCATTAGGGTGTTAGTGTGGGGTTGCTATGTTAACAGTGTTTAAGAAGGCATGTGTGATACCATGGTGCAGCCTTGACAAAGCCCACAGTGACGAAACGTGTCAGTGCGGAGTCAAAGGTGCAGTGCCGAGTTCAGAGACGCAGCTAGGATCCATTATTGGCAGTGATTGCAAGAGTCATGGAGGGAAGCTACATGTATGATAATTTGTCACTTTGATGCTTGATCTCCTAGTGCTATTGTGCATAGGTGAAATATGAGTTTTAACCTACCCTGTTTTATGAATAACATTTACAGTTTTACACAATATGTAATTTATTTTCAGATCCTATTCATTTTTTAGCATTTGGTACATGATTTGTGAGGAGGTGTTAACAGAGGTGAAAACTTTCCCAATAAAGAAAGTTGCCAGGAGAAGTATATTCAGCACTTTTACCTTTTCTTAATAAGAAAGGTAAAAGGACCGTGGATTATTTAATTACATTTTTATGGACTGCTGGTGCTTAGCTTTGAAGAGGTGAAGAACAGGATACAGGGCACCCTTATAAATAAAAAACTGGGACAGTACTTAACGATAATCATGGCCACTTCTTAAGTACCTGGCAGCCTTGGCTGGATCATTTTTCATCTTCTCCACTCACGTTTCACTTCCTAGATGCCTGAGGGTGGAGTGAACCTGGTGAGTTCTTCAGGAGCCTCTGGGAGGAGGAGCAGTATGGGGGTCCCTCCCCACCCTTCTTTTTCTCCCTCCCCTCTGACTCCTTCTCCTACCCTCTGTTTCCCTCTCTCCTCTTCCTTCTTCTTTTCCTTTCTTTTCCCGCTACATCCTCTTCTTTCTCTCCTCCAGTTTTCCCTACTGAATTTATCTTTCACTCCAGTACCCAAAACTGAGCCCTCCTTTTTCCTTAATTTTTTTTTTACATTTTGCAGAAAATCTGGCAGTGGGACAAACACCCTACTTTGTAAATTCTCCAGGGGCTCACGAGTGCATAGGCTTTAGCGGAGGTATTTTTTCTTGGTCTTCCCATGTCATCACTCTCATTGTCCTGAAATGCGTAAACTTTGCCATACTTGATGTAATGGTTTTCTTTCCTCCTCTCCTCTTTGGTTTGTTTCGATTCATATTTTCTGACTTTGTGCAAGCGCACGACACTGGGTGATGCCACTTAATCTGGCTTTTTGGAAAACTGAATAAAACTGGTGATTTAGGTTATGTTTCATACTGTATGCAATAAAGATAAAGTGAAAGGATTGTAAAAGGTTCAATGAGTGTGTTTCCAGTTTTAGGTGGAGGGTGGTAGATTTTCCACAAATAAGAAAATTAAATAAAGATTCTTTTTTTTTTTTTACTACTCAGGATTTACTATATCACAAGTATATAATTCTTTATGGTTTTGCTCAAGGACCTTTGTTTTATTTATATTTTTATTGCATTTATTGTTTTGTTGTATTTAGAAGTGCACTACTTCTATATTATTGCATTTGTGTATCAAGAGAGCTTGAACATCTTTGGTGCACCAGCTGGGGGATTTTTTAAAAATGTTTTTTTGAATGTTGGGGATATTTATGTTTATTGATCTTAACAAGCGTGGACAATTCTCACAAATTACATATTGATTGGAATATCTGAAGCCAGCAACTCTATTTTGGAAGTCAGCGTACATTTTTCCTGCAGTGGTCTTATTTATTTTTTTCACAATTGTAGCTACAATTTTAAAATGTGACTGCTGCTGTTTCACAAAAAAAAACCAAAAAACCTTAAAGTGGAAGTAAACCCATCGATTTAACAGTTTCAAAAAGCAGTTACATCCCTGGCATGCCGGGAATGCCAACTGTCACATTGGTTGTGCTCTCAACCAAACTGTCAAACCATCCAATGGCTGGTGTCATAACTGATCACATGTGCAGCATCATGGCAGTTGAAGATTAAACAGAGGCCAAGATGGCAGCTTCCTTGCCTGAAAATGATAGGAGGGTTTACTTCCACTTTAAACCAAAGTTATACTGGGCTAGCAAAAGGAAGAATTATTCTTGCTTTTCACAGCAAAAAACAAGATTATTCTTTTCATTATGCCAATGCAGTACAGGAAAAGTAACAAGATGATGTGCAAAAGGTAGATTTTTTAAACACTTTGGCATTGATTATGAGGAGGCTATGTTACCTATGAAATGGTCATTATGGGTATAATGCTCAAAGTTTAGCAGGCTTCCCATAGGCTTGACATGTTTCACTGGTTTCTGTAGGGGCTTAAAATGGCCATACACTTCTCGAAATTTGGAGGATTCCTCATAAATCGGCCAAAATTCAAGCTGTGGGTGGCACTTTTGGTACTCCCTGCTCAACTAAGTCTATATTTCAAGCAACTTTTAAGAAAGCAGGCGGTTTGAAATGAATTGGCCAAATAGCAGTTTAGGTGAAAGGACTGTTCATGTATTCAGCAGCCACTGGATCAGCTGGCATGCCTCTATCCATGGTGCATAGAGTGGATGGAGGAATCAATACATTTCTCTCTTTCAGCCTACAGGGCTGAATAAGAGAAATTCAGAGGGTCTATGGCCAACTTTAGAGACATGCCCCAGGGCCATTATTGATAAAACAGCTGATATAAATTATTATTACATTATGTTTTGTATATCTCTTGACTATTTATGCTGCTTCTGCAATGTTTTTAGCACTTTATTGAGCTTTTTAACCACTTGCCGACTGCCTAACTCACATTTACATCGGCAGAATGGCACGGGTCGGCAAAGCAACATACAGGTACGTTGCTTTGAAACTGCTACCTAGCGGGTGCGCCCACCCGCCGCAAGCTCCGTAACTGTGCCCGTGGGACCCGCGGACTCGATGTCCGCCGGTGTCCCGCGATCTTTGTATACAAGGCATTTCCCTGTTCCGCCTAGTGACAGGACAGTGATCTACTGTGCCCTTTCATCTGGAGCAGTGATCATTGTCGTGTCACTGGTAGCCCAGCCCCCACACAGTTAGAATCACTCCCTAGGACACACTTAACCCCTTTCTTGCCCCCTAGTGGTTAACCCCATCCCTGCCAGTGTCATTTACACAGTAATCAGTGCATTTTTATAGCACTGATCGCTGTATAAATGAGAATGGTCCCAAAATAGTGTCAAAAGTGTTCGATGTATCCGCCGCAATATCGCAGTCACGATAAAAATCGCTGATCACCGTCATTATTAGTAAAAAAATAATAATAATAAAAATGCCATAAAAATATCCCCTATGTTTTAGATGCTATATCTTTTGCGCAAACCAATCAATATACGCTTATTGCGCTTTTTTTTACCAAAAATATATAGAAGAATATATATCGGTCTCAACTGAGGAAAAAAAAATTTTTTTTTAGATATTTTTGGGGGATATTATAGCAAAAAATACAAAAAATGTTGCTTTTTTTTCAAAATTGAGGCTCTTTTTTTGTTTATAGCGCAAAAAATAAAAACCCGCAGAGGTGATTAAATACCACCAAAAGAAAGCTCTATTTGTGGGAAAAAAAGGACGTCAATTTTGTTTGGGTGCAACGTCGCACGACAGCGCAATTGTCAGTTAAAGCGACGCAGTGCCGAATCGCAAAAAATGGCCCGGTCATTGAGCAGCCAATTCTTCCGGGGCTGAAGTGGTTAATAGGTCATAAGTTTACATGTATTTCTGCTGAGGTATCCCTCTGTTTAAAACAAAACAGTTTTTTTGGCAGAATGATACAATAATGTTTCCTGTCCTAACCTATTTTTATTTTTTGCTCCCAATTCAAATACGTGTACAAATATTGTGTGTAAAATAGTTTGTATTCTTTTCTTAAATTTTTGTTAAAGTATGACTAAATCCATTTGGTAAAATCTCATAAGCATAACATATTATTGTAATTAAAAACATAGAAAGGGAAAGGGAATGGTAGGAAAATGGGACTTTATATGGAGCACGCAGTCTGGGGAGAAACAACCATCAATATGAATATAAATATATAAGTATTTTTATTAGGTACAAGCAAATAAATAAACAATGATTACATAAATATATAATGATTAATAATATTATAGACCATAAATACATAATACAAGGAAACAGTAATTGATAGTGTTGATATACATCCCATAGAGTTTCATATATTTACACATGCATATATATTAGGGACATGACACAGAAACGACTTCAAGGTGGAGATGGCCTCCAACCTCCCTGATCTGCATAGGTGTAGTTAGAAAGAGACCCTAGGGTGATAGCATCTCAATCTTAGAACCACAAAATTATAGGATAAAATGTATAATTGTAAAAGATATAAGAGTGCAGCCACGGCTTAAAATTAGCTCGATGCGTTTTGGTGTTACCACTAGACATGTGTACTGCCGAAAAATTCTTTTTTTTTTCATTTTCCTTTTTTTTCGTTTTTTTGCTTTTTTCGGAAATTCAGAAATTCAGGAAATTCGAAAAATTCGTTTTTTTCGTTTTCCTTTTTTTGTTTTTTTTTGCTTTTTTCGGAAATTCGGAAATTCAGGAAATTCGAAAAAAATAATTTTTCCGTTTTCTTTTTCTTGTTTTTTTTTTGCTTTTTTCGGAAATTCGGGAAGTTTGGAATTCCGAATTTCCGAATTCCAAATTTTCGAAATCCGAATTTTCGAATTTCCAAAAAAATGAATAAAACGAAAACAAAAAAAAAAACGAATTTATCGAATTTCCCCAAAAAAATAAAAAAAATAAAAAAACGTATTTCCGGGAATTCTAAAAATTCGGAATTCAGAAATTCAACTTTCCAAATTTCCCATTTTCGAATTTTAGATTTTCGAATTTTGCAATTTCGAATTTTCGAATCTCGAATTTTCGAAATTTCCAATTTTCCAATTTTTGAAATTGGAAATTTCGGAAATCCGAAAATCTGAAATTCCAAATTTCGGAAATTCGGAAATTCGAAATTTCAGAAATGCGAAATTTCGGAAATCCAAAAATCCGAAAATTCAAAAATTTCGGAATTAACGAATTTCTCTAAATTTGTGAAAAACAAATTAGAAACTAAACGAATTGCACATGTCTAGTTATCACTCTCCAGGAGCAGGCACGTGAGGCATATCTAAAATAGGGTACAAAAATACATAGTAGGTAAAAATCCATAATTAGAGGTGCATTCGCAGAGCGGCCAGCGACGGACATGTCCCCCTGAAGCTCTGTCCTTCTCAGCTCTTCACGGCTCCCACAGATGGCAGAATGGCAGGGTAACTACAAATAACTCACACCATACCCTTCCCTGACGCCCGTGGAACAGAATATTATGGTTTCGGGAGCTACCTGTGGAAAATCCAAAGCTAAAACCCTCAGAGAAAAGCCACTCAATGGGTCCATGAAAATGGCGCAGTCTAATTCTCCTCAGGCAGCCAAAACCCGCGCTGACAAGAAACAGCAGCACTTATTACAGGATTCCTGTGACACAGACAATGAAAACAGCGCCATATACCAGTCACAACAGGCTGACACATTACAACCTAATATATTGAAACAAATAGAGAAAATGCTACAAAAAGCTTTAAAATTTACCTCAGATCAAATCACTGAGACTCTGACTAAAAAAATCAGAGACTTAGGCCAACGCACTGAGGACCTTGAATACAGAATGGATGACATTGAAACCAGCATAGCAACCCATGACACAAAATTTAAGGTACTTAAAGAAGAAAATGTAGCAATGCAAACCCGTTTGGAGGACTTTGAGAACAGGGCTCGCCGATCAAATCTCCGCATAAGAGGTATACCAGAGTCAATCATTGATCTTCAATCGTCCATGACAGCACTTTTTCAGAAACTAACACCATCAATCCCAATAGAAAGATTGGAAATGGACAGGATCCACAGAGCTTTGGCACCAAGCAAGTCCTCGACGCTGCACTCTTTCCAATTCTCCTCCAAATTCATCATACCCTGAATCTGATGGAAACAGACAAGCTACTTCAAAGAGAGGCCGTTTCAACTCTCCAGTTTCTGACCAGCAGGACACAATGGACTGATTTGACTGTGTAACTCACTATGCATCTTCTCCTAATCTCATGGTTAATCTAGCCATGCCTTAGTTCCCTTAAAAATGTCCTACCTACAAAGGATAACTATCTGAACAATTAAAATAACCCTACCAAATTTCCCTTATTTCCCTCTTTAAGTCTCTCTTCATCACAGCATCCTATCTTTCCTTCCTCCTCCTAAAACCAACCTTATTCCTCCCCCCCCCCCCATATCACTCTCCTTTCCTTCCCTTTGTACACCAAACAGAGACAGATATTACACCTCCAAAGCTTTGCGTATTTAAATTAATAATCTTGTTTTTAACCCTAATTCTTTTCTAACTGAATGAATGAATAATTTATTACCTTCCACATTTACAACAACCAACGGGGCATTTTAGTTCTATGAACATAATAGAATTTAAATGCATCATATCTCGTTTTGAAACCTATAGTATTATTTGCTTATTTTCTGTTATTTATTAAGGAATAACTAGTTACTAATTTTAAGCATGTTTGTAGCTGGTTATCTTGCCAAGTCTGGCTGTCTTAGTATAATATTTTTTTTCCCTTATTTTTTTGAGGCCGATAAATGGTCACTGCGCCCCCATATTTCTGTCCTAGAACTCTCCCTCACTGTGTTTATAGTGCAGGGGGCCTCCTCAGACAGACTTTGTGCCTCTGAGCTCATGTCATTTTTGAGCTCAGAAAGCCAACTTTTTATTTTTTACTATGTACTTGAATTATTCCAATCTATTTAGATTGATGCCTAGCACCTCCTTTTTTTCTTCTTCTACCCTATTGTTCTTATTCTTTCTCCATCTTCCTCTTACTCCGGACTAAATCTGGCATCACAATTTATATTTGTTATGTATTGCTATATTCTTCTCAAGATTTTTATATGGCTCCCTTGAATGTACTTACCTTAAATACACAAGGTCTAAATATACCTCATAAACGTACTAAAAGTTTCAGGTCACTTTCTGCATCAAAAGCACATATAGTGTGTCTCCAGGAGACTCATTTTGCAGAATCCTCCACCCCTAAATATTTTGGTGCAAGCTATCCACAAGTCTTTACAGCCTCAGCCAAATCCAAATACAGAGGAGTATTAATAGCATTTCACCGAACTACACCCTTCTCCCTTGTAGCAGAAATCAAAGATCCAGAAGGTCGCTACCTCATACTTACAGGCAATCTATGCGATATCCCAATCATAGTAATCTCATATTATGCACCCAACAAAAGACCAACATCATTTCTTTCCCACCTGTTTCAAGTTATTGATACACATAAAGTAGGCACACTCTTGATTTGTGGAGATTCCAAACCAAACAATATATCCATACCTAGATAAATCACCAACACCCCCTACATATAATTCTCAATCTAGATCGTTTCAGAAACTCCTTCAACAACATTCATTAATAGATTACTGGCGTGGAATTAACCCATCCAAACATCAATACTCCTTTTATTTTCCCCCTCACAGATCTTTTTCCCATATTGATCATATTTAAATTTCTATATGTATGTCCCCAGAATTGCTCACCTCATATATCAAACCCTACACATGGACAGATCACTGTGCTATAATTTCCACCTTTAACTCCTTACTTCCAAAAACACAAGACTCAACATGGCAAATAAACAACTCACTCTTATCACACCCCTCACACTCACTAGACATAGAAATTGCCCTAAAAGAATACCTGCAAAATAATAAATCCTCAGATATATCCCCACTAACATTATGGGAAGCACACAAGCCTGTCCTTAGAGGGTATTGCTTACGTCAAGCATCATATCAAAAGAAAGAAAAGAAAAAACTACAACAAAAACTTTAAACTGAATTTTATAATTGACATAATAATTTCCAATCTAACCCTACACCACAGAATAAAACACAACTTGAGAAAGCTAGCTTAAGTCTAGACCTATTTTTATCAGAATCAGTGGACAAAACTCTTTGTAAATCCAAACAAAAATATTACTTCCATGCCAATAAACCTGACACCCTCCTTGCACGTGCACTAAAAAAATTAAACAACCCATTTAAGCCTATTCGACTGAAAACCTCTCACGACAAATATACTAGTAATCCAGTTAAGATCCTTCATACCTTCCATAAACACCTCACCTCCTTATATAAAAAAGAAGGCTCTTTTGACCAATCTTCAGCAGAAACATTCTTTTCACAAATAAAACTCCCTACCCTATCCCAGAATCAATATGAAAGCCTTGAAAGCCCCATCACTCCCTTTGAAATTGAGCAAGCAATTAAATCCCTCAAACCTAATAAGCGTCCGGGACCCGATGGATTTTCAGCCCTTTACTATAAAAAATTCTCTCATTTATTAACCCCCATGCTGATAGAAGCATTCAATTCCATCATCAACAACCAATCATTCAGATCTGAAACTCTTATGGCAATTATATCAATGATTCCTAAACCACAGTCTGATGACTCATCCTGTGCTAATTTTAGACCTATATCGCTTTTAAATCTAGATATAAAATTACTAGCAAAAGTGATAGAGACTCATTTGAATAACATAATAGGTTCCTTAATAAGTAATAATCAGGTTGGTTTTATCCCTTTGCGCCAAGTAACAGATAATGTTCGTAGGGCCATGTTGCTGATTCAAGCAGCCAAAAAAAGAAGAATTCCTAGGTGTCTTCTGTCACTAGACATCAAAAAAGCTTTTGACACGGTAACATGGCCCTACCTAAACTTCACTTTACAAAAATGGGGCTTTGGCCCACATTTCCTTAGCTGGGTCACATCTTTATATAATAAACCAAAGGCATACATTAAATATGCAGGATATAAATCAGCCATGTTCGATATCAACATAGGCACTCGCCAGGGATGTCCCCTTTCCCCACTTTTATTCGCCTTACTCATTGAACCCCTTGCTCAAGCTATTAGAACAGATCCATCAATTAAAGGTATAGAATTGGCTGGCTACCATCATAAACTCTGCTTATTTGCTGATGACATTTTAATTTTCATGTCCTCCCCCCATATTACAGCTCCCAAAATTATAAACAAAACTAGATAATTTTGCCCATATATCTGGATTAACGGTAAACACACAAAAATCCATAGCTTTAAACATTACTTTACCCCCAGATATACTATAACAAGCGAAGATTAGGGATGAGCCAAATACCCCCCGGTTCGGTTTGCACTAGAACCTACGAACGGACCGAAAGTTCGCGCAAACTTTAGAACCCTATTAACTACTATGGACGCAAACATTCAAAATCAAACGTGCTAATTATCAAGGCAAGTTATTGTCCTAAAAAGTGTTTGGGGACCCAGGTCCTGCCCCAGGGGACATGTATCAATGCAAAAAAAAGTTTTAAAAACGGCCGTTTTTTCGGGAGCAGTGATTTTAATGATGCTTAAAGTGAAAAAAAGTGAAATATTCCTTTAAATATCGTACCTGGGGGGTGTCTAAAGTATGCCTGTGAGGTAGCACGTGTTTCCCGTGTTTAGAACTGTCCCCGCACAAAATGACATTTCTAAAAGGAAAAAAAGTCATTTAAAACTGCTTGCGGCTTTAATGTAATGTCTGGTCCCGGCAATATGGATGAAAATATATTGAGAAAAATGGCATGGGTACCCCCCGCCCCCCCCCCCCCACCCCAGCCCACTACCAGCCCCTTTGGGTGTTGTATGGATATTAAGGGGAACCCCGCACCCAAATTTAAAAAAGGCCCTATATATTCTGAACAGCAGTATATAGGCAGTGAAAACAAGACAGGGACTGTAGGTTTGTTCTTAAGTAGAATCTGTTTATAATTTGGAACAGGTACATTTTTTAAGTGTTGCTCCAGCCCAAAAATCTATTTTTAAGCTTTTGAAAAACATAGGGAAGGGTTATCACCCCTGTAACATTTGTTTTGCTGTCTGTGCAGTGTGCACCTTTTCAGAACATTTCACCTCACTTTTCGTCCCAATGACAAATGTTTTTTGAAAATTTGGGGTTTTTATTGAAACAAGGATTGGTGATAAAGCATCAGTGGAGAGAAGACACTTTTTCCCCATATTAACTCTTCCAGGAGAGAATTTCCCTTCCTAGGGGTAGCTTTCCTCTCACTTCCTGTTGTCTCCTTCCGTTTGCAAGTAGGAGTCGTTTGTAAGTTGGATGTTTGAAAGTAGGGGCCTGCCGTATATACTCTGCAGAAATTTGGCCCTTAGGTGTTGGTGTTGCCACAACACTGTAAGCCCTCACAGTTACTCTTGGTGGGCGCTGTAACGCCCTGCTGTGAACTATTATATCAGGAATTGTAATTACATGCCATTGTTTAACAGTGGTAGGAAAAATTGGGCCTTTGGTGGTGGTGCTGGTGCCACAACACTGTAAGTCCTCACAGTTACTCTTTGTGGGCGCAGGAATGGGCCCAGCTGTGAAATATTAGATCAAGAATTGTAATTACATGCCCCTGTTGAACAGGGGCAGAAAAATTGGGCCTTTGGTGTTGGTGGTGTTGCCACAACACTGCAAGCCCTCACAGTTACTCTTGGTGGGCGCAGGAATGGTTCCTGCTGTGAGTTATTAGATCAAGAATTGTAATTACATGACCCTGTTAAACAGGGGCATACAAATTGGGCCTTAGGCACTGGTGCCCCAACACTGCAACCCCTCACAGATAATGTACTTGGAGTGCAGCAATGAGCCCTGCTGCAAAGTATTGCATCATAAATTGTAATTACATGCCCCTGTTAAACAGGGGCTGAAAAATTGGGCTTTAGCCACTGGTGGCGGTGCCCAGAACCAAAAATGTTCTTACAAGCTATCAACATGATCATTGAGGAGGAAGAGGATAGTCACTCAGCATAACAGGATAGTCACTCAGCATCAGCATAGTCTTGAAGGGATCTGACATTTCAAAAAATAAATATTCGGTTACATCAGCATCAGGTGCTTGGTAGCTTATGGTGATCCAAGACTGATTAATTTTTATGAAGGTCAGTCGATCGACTGAGTCGGTGGACAGGCGCACCCTGTGATCGGTTACAAAGCCTCCAGCAGCACTGAATGTGCGTTCTAAAGAACGCTGGATGCAGGATAGGCCAGTAGCTCAATTGCATACTGTGCAAGCTCTGGCCAGTGACCCATCCTCAAGACCCAGTAACCCAGAGGATTTTCGGTGGGAAAGGTGTCCAAGTCTAATCTTGCCCCTAGGTATTCCTGCACAGTACTGAGCATTTATGTGTCACTGTCATTTTGAGTCACTTCCTGCCCGAAACCCGGGACTGCGATGCGCTCATGGTGCCCCCCTTGCCCACCCCTTCTGCTTCCGCCCGGTTGTGGGCGTGGGCACCCATTGGGAGGTTTGGGCGGGCGCTGTCAGCGCATCGGCGCCACACACCGCCCATCCAGGTGACGCCCTTTTCGGGCGTCACGCTGCTGAGCGTGTTACATCCATCTTAAGCTGACCAGCGGGATCACGTGGTGCCACTGCTGGGCGGGTTCTTATACCGCCGGCTTGGGCCCCCGCCTCCCGCATTGTCAAGCTAGCGTGACGTTGGTGGTGGTCTCGTGCACATGCAGGGCGCGACACAGGGCTTCTCTCCAGACTTTCAGCTCTTCACCTCTACACAGACGCCCCATACTTGACCAGCCACTGCCTTCAAGTACATCTATAAGGTAACCATCTGTCACCCCTCTTGCAGCCCATACTATGCCACTTTTTTCCATTATGTTGGATTTAATTGATGGATTTACCAATTCATTACAGATAACGAGACTGCAACATGAGGGAATCTTTGACCATTTATTGCCTAATGACCACCTGTAGTCTGGGGAAGATGTGTTTGCACTCAACTACATGCTTTAATTTTTGCCACCCCTATCATTGGGACAAGGTAATAATTTGTACCCCCTCTTGCAGCTCATACTTTAATATATTATAATTTTTTCCACAATGTGGGATTTACTCGATGGACTGACCTTTCCATTGTAGATACTGAGACTGCAACATGAGGGTATCCTTGACCGTGTGACGCCCAATGGCCATATGCTGCCTGGGGAAGATGCCTTTGCGCCCTGCGATGTGTCTGAATTTCTGCTACCTCAGCTCCCGGGACGGATAGTCCAATGGCCCATTTCTCATACACATCACAATGAGACACATTTTGTAGGTGACCAGAATCGATCTTGTGTCTTTTCTGAGTTATTTACTTCAATATTCTGATCACAATCTACTTTGTTATTCCAGACACCCCATTACATCTGCCCCTGAGGAGTGTTTTTCATACACGAAACGCGTCGGGCTTACTCAAGATGTAGCTACTAGCGCAAATGGGACCCTGTTTTAGATTAACAAAATGTTATGATTTTTGTATATTGTACATTCTCCTACCATATGTCTTGTTATTGCTCAGCCCTCATGTGTCCATACATGCCCCCATTGATTCATTTGGATTACTTATTGCTATGTATACTACATCAATACTCTTTACATGGATATTATGTTAGGAAATTCATGGGTCTATGTACCTATTGTCTGTTTTTATTGTAATGACTTTTTATCTACTCAATACATGTATGCAATACCAAATGTTTTCAGTGGTTGTGTCCCCATTCAGCTCACTGTTTCAATTAAAGTCCCAACTTCCTTTTGTTTCTCACCCAAATATGGGATGGAGATGCATCTTTTGATGCAATCTCATTCAAAGTCCCAAAACGCCAAATGGCGTTCCCCTTCTTTTCTCTGGGTATTCTTGCACCATGTAAACCAGACGCTGGCGATGGTTGATGGAACCGATCATACCTTGGGGCTGCGTACTAAAAAAAAATCTGAACGCATCGGTCAGACAGCCACCTTCTCCACCGCTCCTTCTTTGACTGACCGAAGCCTCAGCAACATGTTGTCCAAGGACCAGGAATTTGTAACCCCCAGTCTCTGGGAACGCGTTGCACAGAACTTTCTGCAAGGCCTCCCGAAGATGCTTCATCCTCTGCTCCCTCTGCGATGGCAAGATAAGGTCCGCAACCTTACCCTTGTAATGTGGATCAAGGAGAGTGGCCAGCCAGTAATGATCCCTCTCCTTGATTGCACGAATACGAGGATCCCTCCGCAGGCTTTGCAGGATCAGGGAGACCATGCAGCGTAGGTTTGCTGAGGCATTCGGTGCGGAGTCCTCTGGGTCACTGAAGACCACATGATCTACAGCCACCTCCTCCCAACCACGTACAAGTCCATGGGTGTCTTGGGACTGTAATTGATCCCTTGAAGACTGCTGCTGATGCTGAGTGCTAGGCTCCACCTCCATGCTGACACAATCCTCCTCCTCCTGTGTGATAGCCGGGCCAGCAGGAACACTGTCTGGATAAAGGGGGCCTTGAGAGGTAAGGAACTCCTCCTCTTCCTGCCTCTGTTCTGCCTCAAGTGCCCTGTCCATTATTCCACGCAGCGTGTGCTCCAACAGGTGGACAAGAGGGACAGTGTCACTGATGCATGCACTGTCACTGCTCACCATCCTCGTGGTCTCCTCAAATGGTGCCAGGACAGTGCATGCATCCTTGATCATGGCCCACTGGCGTGGGGAAAAAAATCCAAGCTCCCCTGACCCTGTCCTGGTGCCATATTGCAACAGATACTCATTGATGGCCCTCTGCTGCGTGTACAGCCGCTGCAGCCTGGCCAACGTAGAGTTCCACCTGGTGGGCATGTCACAGATTAGGCGGTTCTTGGGCAGGTTGGATTCCTTTTGCAGGTCAGTCAGCCAAGAACCGCTGCACCACCAAGTTAAGGATGTGAGCCAAACAGGGCACATGGGTCAGTTGTCCCTGTCAGAGGGCGGAGAGGAGGTTGGTGCCATTGTCACAAACCACCTTTCCTGGCTTAAGCTGGCGTGGCGTCAACCACCTCTGAGCCTGCCCCTGCAGAGCTGACAGAATCTCTACCCCAGTGTGGCTCCTGTCCCCGAAAGAACACCAGCTCAAGCACCGCATGGCATCTTTTTGCCTGCGTACTTGCGTAGCCCCTTGAACGCCTACGGAGCACTGCTGGTTCTGAGGACAAAGAACAGGTAGAGGCCATGGAGGAAGAAGAAGAGGAGGGGGTGGAGGAGAGAGGTGTGTCAGAATCACCAGTAGTAACATTTTGGAGGCGTGGTGGCGGAACAACCTCCAACACTACTGCACCTTGTCCTGCATCCTTCCCCGCTGCCAGCAGAGTCACCCAATGCGCCGCGAAAGATAGGTAACGTCCCTGTCCATGCCTGCTGGACCATGAGTCAGCGGTAATATGCACCTTACCTCTGACCGCCCTGTCCAGCGAGGCCAAGACATTGCCTTCCACATGCTGGTAGAGAGTCGGAATTGCCCTCCGTGAGAAAAAGTGGCGTTTGGGAACCTACCACTGAGGAACCGCACATTCCACAAACTCACGGAAGGGGGCAGAGTCTACCAACTGAAAAGGCAGCAGTTGAAGTGCTAGCAATTTAGCCAAGCTAGCATTCAACCGCTGGGCATGTGGATGGCTAGGAGTGAACTTCTTTCGGCGATGCAGCAGCTGGGGCAGGGAAATTTGCCTGGTACAATCGGACGTTGGTGTACCGATAGCAGATTGCCCGCAAGTAGTTGGCTGTGACACACCGAATTCTACACCTTCATTTCTCTCAGTGCAGGTTTCAGAGAGGACTGAAGGTATAGTGGGGTTGGAGATCCCAGCTGATGAGGAGCAAGGAGAGGTCCGCTTTGTTCTTTGGTGTGGGTCTTTTAGGTACGCTTGCCAACGGACTGCATGGTAGGACGACATATGTCGGGTCAAGCACATGGTGCCCAAGTGGCTGATGTTTTGGCCATGCAAGATACACTTTAGACATATGTTGCAAATGGCAACGTTGCAATCTGCTGCACACGTCTGAAAAAAGGCCCACACCAAGGAACTTTTGGAATAACGCACAGAGAAAGCAACGCCCTGCACATGCGGAGCTCTGCGGTGTGATGCAGTCAGTGTGCTGCCCTTAAGCTGGCCCCTGGAGGGCATCCTGCCTTGTTGGAGATATGCCTCCTCCTCCTCCTCTCTCCCATCAGGTACCCACGTGGAGTCAGTGACCTCATCATCACCTCCCTCCTCATCACTGGAGCCAATCTGGCAGTATGCTGCATCTGGGGGAAAATGACTGCCAGATAGCGGTCTTTGTTGGGCACCCCCTCTCTCTGGGTTCACATTACTACCCCCTCTCTCTGAGCTCACGTTACTGCCTTCCTCCAGCTGGGTTCCATCATCGGAGCCTTCAAAACGCTGGCCATCCTCCTTGACCATGTACCCAACACTATGGTCAAACAGTTCGGGGGACTTCTCAGGAGGACATGGTGGCACTAGGGAAGGAGTGACTGATGCCATTGAGCCGGGGGAAGAGGCCGCTTTGGCAGCTGCTTTGCCAGACAAAGTACCCTGAGCCTGGGTTAGAGAGGATGAGGAGGAGGAGGACGGCTTGGTCATCCACTTTACAAAGTCTTGGGCATGTTGCGGCTCAACATGGCCGGCTGCCAAAAAGAAGGACAAGCATGTCCCACGGCCACGTGCTGATGAGGATGCACCGTGTCCACAACCAGCAGCACTGTTGCCTCTAGACACAGAGCCTGCTTTCCCTCTTTTATTGACTCGTGACTGTCTGCCTCTCCTTGTTTGCCTTCCAGACATACTAATGGCCTGCAGTGAGATGTAGCTGCACAAAGGTGGGATGTATATATATATATATATATATATATATATATATATATATTTGTCTGTACTGAGAATGCAGCTATCAGAATCAACTGCCTGCTGTGGTATTAGTATGGGAAAAGCAGCAGCAGCAGCAGTTAGTTTTAGGTGAAAACTGTGCAGAGAGGGACACAGTACACTAACTGAAAATACTTGCAGCTCTCTGCTTGTGGTTTTATTATGAGAACACCACTATAATAGTCAGTAGTCACTAACTGTATTCAGGTAAGATTTAGGTGAACGCTATGCAAAGCACACAGTACACTAAGTGAAACACTGACTGTCTGCAGCTAGCACAATCACCTGCCTGCCTGTCACAGTATAGAGAACACACTAACTGCAGCTAACTGACTCACCTGCCTGCTCTATCTAACTCAATATAAATGACACTGTCTTTCTCTGTAAACTCTCTCTTTTCACAACTCCAACACACTACACAAGGCCGCCGAGCCGTGTACTAAACCCCCTGAGCCATAATTGGCCAAAGCCACCTTGGCTTTGGCCAATTACAGCTCTCCGTTTTTCCTGCGCTGTGATTGGCTAAAGCATGCGGGTCATAGTGCGTGCTTGGCCAATCATCAGCCAGCAATGCACTGCGATGCCGCAGTGAATTATGGGCCGTGACGCGCCACTCGAATTTGGCGCGAACGGCCCATAATGTTTGCAATTTGGCGAACAGCCGATGTTCGAGTTGACCATGGGTTCGACTCGAACACGAAGCTCATCCATATAAGGAGCAAGTAACACACAAAGTTTAGAGGTCACAAGTTACTAATGCAGAGAATTAAAGAGTCTGGTCAGGAGCAAGTAACGCAAAGGTTGAAGGGTAATAAGTGCAGCTACAATATATTTAAAATATATTATACCTTATCTCTTGGCTTGGTGGCTCACTGGTTGTGTCTGGTCCCCCCCATGTGAAAGTCTTGCATCCACCCATCTCCCATCCCCTCTCTTTCCTTGGTCTGCCCTGGGCATCCAACAGCACAGAAAACTTGGTAATACGCAGGCTCCTTTTTAACAATTGCACTGTGCAAGTGTCAGAAGTAAGTACAGCACACTACACACTTTAAAGTTTGCGCTTTGCTGCCGGTCTTCTGGGAGCCATTCTGAAGACACCCATTATCTGAGGACATTTCCCTCACAACAAGGACTACCCTGGGAAACAGGACAATGGCAACCTTAAAACAGCACAGTAAACTGCAGGTTCTGAATAATTCTATCACCATTTGGCTACTTAGTGTGATGGGGACATGTGAATTGCCAAAGTGACAGAAAAACAAGAACAGTAAAATATTTTGACAGGCAGAAAGTCAGATATATGTTTATTTGGCAGGAGTAATACTTTAGTTGGATGTCTGAAGCAGCCCACTAATAATTTAATGCTATATTTATTTATGTCCAACTTGTAATGATCACATTAGCACAAAAATGAAATAGCCCTGGCATTGGTACAAGAAACGAAGTGTAGCTTGCCAGCACAATGACATTAATGATATTACTGCATTCATTTTTATAATAAGCATGAAAACATCTATCAATATAATACCATTGCTACTAATGCCACAACTTGTAAGATTTTGGGTTACAGAAATTCTTTTTTAAGATTATTTTTTTTTTTTTTTTTTAAATCTGCAGAATTATTTTGTGCCCTAGACCTTCTGTAAATTTTACATACCACTTATTGCTTGTTAATGAGAAATCGCTGTCTGGCTAATGAGGTACTTCTTTCAATTATAGTAACCTAATGACCCCACTGATCTTTTGTGCAACAAAAGACTTGGCAGGTGCTCTTCTAACGCTCTGGTTTCTTGTATTTTTCCTCTCGATCTCTGGTACTTTCTACATACGCAATATACACATCGTTTGGCAAAAAGTTTCCAATGTCAAAAGTTTTCCCACCTACTAGGCTACCATTCAGTTTTAGTGCATGGTCATTGTTAAGACAGATGCTGCTCCTTTAATTAAAGAAATGCACGGCCTTTCCACTTTCCTCATTCTCATCTAACTGGTTTCCAGTGGTATATCACTGATGGCTACATTATGGAAGGCACACCAAACATAGAATTATAATAAGAACCAGCCACGCTTAATATTACTTCTGTACTAGAGCGCAGCACAGTAAGAGACACAGCCCACTTGAACTTTAATGCATCATAACTGGTTTGGGTGTCAAAGGAAATAAGCAGCAATGCAATGAGCAATTATACATAAAAAAAAACAAAACATCCCAACAAGCTGAAAGCACTGAAAATCCACATGCATTTATGCATTTTACAGTGCAGTGTGAATAGCACCTTGTGGAATACATCCCAAAGGCCATTGTATGTACAGTGTGCAATCATTTCATTAACAGATTTTTCTTATATAAAAACACAAATGGACCTATCAAAGAATGGCTGAAGCAAAGGAAAGCTAATATTTTGGAATGGTCGAGTCAAAGTCGTGGACCCAATACTGTAATAAAAAGTTTTGGAAGAGCTTGAAGTGGGCAGTTCATCTAAAGAAGCCCAGCAATATCTCTGCGTTAAAGCTGTTTCAAGGTGTAGGGTCCATCCACAGTTGCCAAAAATGTTTTGTTGTAGTTTCTGCTACCTAAGAAGTACACACTTGTTACCGAAAGCAAAGATTTACAAACATTTCCCATATACAAATAGTATGTACAGTATCTTTGGATTGTTTTCCTTAATAAATATAGTAGTAAACACTGCAGCCAGGTCTTATGGAGAAACTGCATGTTATTAGGCTCATGCTAAGCTGTCACACACTGGTTCTGACAGTGGAGGGCCAAATGATGCTGCAGATCATTTGCCCAGTTACTCCTGACTCATCAGGTATGGTCTCTTTGAGGTGCTGAGGGAGGGAAGCTGAGAACCTTTCCTCTGTAAGCATGTCCAGAAGCCCAGGGAGTAGGGATGAGCTTCGTGTTCGAGTCGAACATACGTTCGACTCGAACATCGGCTGTTCGATCGTTGGACGAAGATCGAACGATTTGGGCCGTTCGCGCCAAATTCGAGTGACGCGAACGGCCCACAATGCACTACGCCATCGCAGTGTCATCCAGGCGCTGTGATTGGCCAAGCATGCACTGTGACCCCGCATGCTTGGCCAATCACAGCGCCGGCAGCGAGGAGAGCAATGATTGGCCACAGGCAGGATGCCTGTGGCCAATTATTGCTGAGGGTGTTTAGTACACGCCCCACACTATAAAAGGCCGCCAGCACGGCGGCCTAGTGTAGTGTGTTCCGGAGCAGGGAAAGAGAAGCATAGGCAGGGACAGTGACATTTATTTTTTTCTTGCTTAACCTGGATTCCTTTAGTTTAGGGAAAGAGAAGGATAGGTAGGGAGAGTGTCAGTGTGTTTTACTGTGCGAATCCTTGTTTCTAGGGACAGGGAAGGACAGTGAGGGAATTCTCCTTGTGCTATAGTGTGCTTTAAAAAAACATTTTTTCTAGGGACAGAAAACTATAGGTAGGGAGAGTGTCAGTGTGTTTTACTGTGCGAATCCTTGTTTCTAGGGACAGGGAAGGACAGTGAGGGAATTCTCCTTGTGCTATAGTGTGCTTTAAAAAAACATTTTTTCTAGGGACAGAAAACTATAGGTAGGGAGAGTGTCAGTTTCTTTCACTGTGATAATCCTTGTTTCTAGGGACAAAGAAGGAAAGTGAGGGAAATTCTCCTTGTGCTATAGTGTGCTTTAAAAAAACATTTTTTCTAGGGACAGAAAACTATAGGTAGGGAGAGTGTCAGTGTGTTTTACTGTGCGAATCCTTGTTTCTAGGGACAGGGAAGGACAGTGAGGGAATTCTCCTTGTGCTATAGTGTGCTTTAAAAAAACATTTTTTCTAGGGACAGAAAACTATAGGTAGGGAGAGTGTCAGTGTGTTTTACTGTGCGAATCCTTGTTTCTAGGGACAGGGAAGGACAGTGAGGGAATTCTCCTTGTGCTATAGTGTGCTTTAAAAAAAACATTTTTTCTAGGGACAGAAAACTATAGGTAGGGAGAGTGTCAGTGTGTTTTACTGTGCGAATCCTTGTTTCTAGGGACAGGGAAGGACAGTGAGGGAATTCTCCTTGTGCTATAGTGTGCTTTAAAAAAACATTTTTTCTAGGGACAGAAAACTATAGGTAGGAAGAGTGTCATTTTCTTTCACTGTGATAATCCTTGTTTCTAGGGACAAAGAAGGAAAGTGAGGGAAATTCTCCTTGTGCTATAGTGTGCTTTAAAAAAAAAAAATTCTAGGGACAGAAAACTATAGGTAGGGAGAGTGTCAGTGTCTTTTACTGTGCGAATCCTTGTTTCTAGGGACAGGGAAGGACAGTGAGGGAATTCTCCTTTGTGCTATAGTGTGCTTTAAAAAAACATTTTTTCTAGGGACAGAAAACTATAGGTAGGGAGAGTGTCAGTGTGTTTTACTGTGCGAATCCTTGTTTCTAGGGACAGGGAAGGACAGTGAGGGAATTCTCCTTGTGCTATAGTGTGCTTTAAAAAAACATTTTTTCTAGGGACAGAAAACTATAGGTAGGGAGAGTGTCAGTGTGTTTTACTGTGCGAATCCTTGTTTCTAGGGACAGGGAAGGACAGTGAGGGAATTCTCCTTGTGCTATAGTGTGCTTTAAAAAAACATTTTTTCTAGGGACAGAAAACTATAGGTAGGGAGAGTGTCAGTGTGTTTTACTGTGCGAATCCTTGTTTCTAGGGACAGGGAAGGACAGTGAGGGAATTCTCCTTGTGCTATAGTGTGCTTTAAAAAAACATTTTTTCTAGGGACAGAAAACTATAGGTAGGGAGAGTGTCAGTGTGTTTTACTGTGCGAATCCTTGTTTCTAGGGACAGGGAAGGACAGTGAGGGAATTCTCCTTGTGCTATAGTGTGCTTTAAAAAAACATTTTTTCTAGGGACAGAAAACTATAGGAAGGAAGAGTGTCAGTTTCTTTCACTGTGATAATCCTTGTTTCTAGGGACAAAGAAGGAAAGTGAGTGAAATTCTCCTTGTGCTATAGTGTGCTTTAAAAAAACATTTTTTCTAGGGACAGAAAACTATAGGTAGGGAGAGTGTCAGTGTCTTTTACTGTGTGAATCCTTGTTTCTAGGGACAGGGAAGGACAGTGAGGGAATTCTCCTTGTGCTATAGTGTGCTTTAAAAAAACATTTTTTCTAGGGACAGAAAACTATAGGTAGGGAGAGTGTCAGTGTGTTTTACTGTGCGAATCCTTGTTTCTAGGGACAGGGAAGGACAGTGAGGGAATTCTCCTTGTGCTATAGTGTGCTAAAGCATTCCTCATCAACCATCTTTGAAATCCTTGTTTTTTTGGACAGTCAGGGAAATTGTCGTTGTGCTATTCTGTGCAAAAGCAATCATCCTCAACCATATTTAGAAATCCTTAAGTAAAGGGACAGAGAAGGACATCTGAAGGTAGCCCTTATTGCTTTTTTCCCATCTCCCTGCAGGCCATCTATTAGAATGTCTGGAAGGCAAACAAGGAGAGGCAGACAGTCAGGAGGCAATAAAAGAGGGCAAGCAGGCTCTGTGTCTGGGGGCAACAGTGCTGGTCGTGGACGCGGTGCATTGTCATCAGCACATGGCCATGGGACACGCTTGTCCTTCTTTTCGGCAGCTGGACATGTTGAGCCACATCATGCCGAAGACTTGGTAGAGTGGATGACCAAGCCCTCCTCCTCCTCCTCATCCTCTCTCACCCAGGCTCAGGGTACTGGAAAAGCAGCTGCCAAAGCGTCCTCTTCCCTGGTATCAATGTCAGACTCATCATCAGTCACTCCTTCCCTAGACCCACCATGTCCTCCTCCTGAGGAGTCCCCCGAACTGTTTGAGCACAGTGTTGGGTACATGCTCCAGGAGGATGCCCAGCGTTTCGAAGGGTCTGATGATGAAACCCAGCTAGAGGAAGGCAGTAGCGTGAGAGCAGACAGAGGGGATGCTCAAGAAGGACACCAATCTGGCAGTCATGTTCCAGCAGCTGCAGCATACTGCCAGATTGGCTCCAGTGATGAGGAGGGAGGTGATGATGAGGTCACTGACTCCACGTGGGTGCCTAATAGGAGAGAGGAGGAGGAGGAGGATGAGGAGGAGGCACATCTCCAACGAGGCAGGATGCCCTTTGGTGGCCAGCGTAAGGGCAGTACACCGACGGAATCACACCGCAGAGCTCCGCCTGTGCAGGGCGCTGCCTCTGCCCGTCATTCAAAAAGTTCTTTGGTGTGGGCCTTTTTTGAGGCTAGTGCATCAGATCGCACAGCTGCTGTTTGCAACATATGTCTCAAGCGTATATCGCGTGGCCAAAACATCAGCCGCTTGGGTACCACATGCCTGACCAGACATATGTTGACCTGCCATGCAGCTCGTTGGCAAGCCTACCTCAAATACCCACACCAAAGAACAAAGCGGACCTCTCCTTGCACCGCATCAGCTGGGATCTCCAACCCCACTATAACTTCAGTCCTCTCTGAAACATGCACTGAGAGGAATGAAGGTGTAGAATTAGGTGTGTCACAGCCAAGTACTTGCGGCCACTCTGCTAGCAGTACACCGACGTCCGATTCTAGCAGGCAAATTTCCCTGCCCCAGCTGCTGGACCGTCGAAAGAAGTTCACTCCCAGCCATCCACATGCCCAGCGGTTGAATGCTAGCTTGGCTAAATTGCTAGCGCTTCAACTGCTGCCTTTTCAGTTGGTAGACTCGGCCCCCTTCCGTGAGTTTGTGCAATGTGCGGTTCCTCAGTGGCAGGTTCCCAAACGCCACTTTTTCTCACGGAAGGCTATTCCGGCTCTCTACCGGCATGTGGAAGGCAATGTCTTGGCCTCGCTGGACAGGGCGGTCAGCGGTAAGGTGCATATTACCGCTGACTCATGGTCCAGCAGGCATGGACAGGGACGTTACCTTTCTTTCACGGCCCATTGGGTCACTCTTTTGGCAGCTGGGAAGGATGCAGGACAAGGTGCAGTAGTGTTGGAGGTTGTTCCACCGCCACGCCTCCAAAATGCTACTACTGGATGTGACACACCTCTCTCCTCCACCCCCTCCTCTTCTTCTTCCTCCATGGCCTCTTCCTGTGGTTTGTCCTCGGAACCAGCGGTGCTCCGTAGGCGTTCAAGGGGCTACGCAAGTACGCAGGCAAAAAGATGCCATGCCGTGCTTGCGCTGGTGTGTTTGGGGGACAGAAGCCACACTGGGGCAGAGGTCCTGTCTGCTCTGCAGGGCCAGGCCGAGAGGTGGTTGACGCCACGCCAGCTTAAGCCAGGAATGGTGGTTTGCGACAATGGCACCAACCTCCTCTCCGCCCTCCGACAGGGACAACTGACCCATGTGCCCTGTGTGGCTCACGTCCTTAACCTGGTGGTGCAGCGGTTCTTGGGCAGGTACCCGGGCTTACAGGATGTCCTGAGGCAGGCCAGGAAAGTCTGTGTGCATTTCCGCAGATCTTATAATGCCAGTGCTCGCCTGGCTGAGCTGCAAAAGGAGTTGAACCTGCCCAAGAACCGCCTTATATGTGACATGCCCACCAGGTGGAACTCAACGTTGGCCATGCTGCAGCGGCTGCACACGCAGCAGAGGGCCATCAATGAGTACCTGTGCGACTACGGCACCAGGACAGGGTCAGGGGAGCTTGTTTTTTTCTCCACGCCAGTGGGGCATGATCAGGGATGCATGCAATGTCCTGGCACCATTTGAGGAGGCCACGAGGATGGTGAGCAGTGACAGTGCATGCATCAGTGACACTGTACCTCTTGTCCACCTGTTGGAGCACACGCTGCGTGGAATAATGGACAGGGCACTTGAGGCAGAACAGAGGCAGGAAGAGGAGGACTTCCTTGCCTCTCAAGGCCCCCTTTACCCAGACAGTGTTCCTTCTGTCCCACCCATCGCACAGGAAGAGGAGGAGGAGGAGGAGGAGGAGGAGGATTGTGTCAGCATGGAGGTGGAGGCTGTCACTCAGCATCATCAGCAGCAGTCTTTTAGGGATGATTTACAGTCCCAAGAAACCAGTGGACTTGTACGTGGCTGGGAGGAGGTGGCTGCGGATCATGTCGTCCTTAGTGACCCAGAGGACTGCGGAGCGAATGCCTCAGCAAACCTACGCTGCATGGCCTCCCTGATCCTGCAAAGTCTGCGGAAGGATCCTCGTATTCTTCGGATCAAGGAGAGGGACCATTACTGGCTGGCCACTCTCCTTGATCCACGGTACAAGGGTAAGGTTGCGGACCTTATGTTACCGTCGCAGAGGGAGCAGAGGATGAGACAACTCCGGGAGGCCTTGCAGAAAGGTCTGTGCAACGCGTTCCCAGAGACTGGGAGGTTACAAACTCCTGGTCCTGGACAACGAGTTGCTGAGGCTTCGGCCAGTCAAAGAAGGAGCGGTGGGGAAGGTGGCCGTCTGACCGATGCGTTCAGACAATTCTTTAGTCCGCAGCCCCAAAGTATGATCGGTTCCAGCAACCATCGCCAGCGTCTGATAAACATGGTGCAGGAATATCTAGGGGCAAGGTCAGACTTGGACACCTTCCCCACCGAAAATCCTCTGGCTTACTGGGTCTTGAGGATGGATCACTGGCCAGAGCTTGCACAGTATGCAATTGAGCTACTGGCCTGTCCTGCATCCAGCGTTCTTTCGGAACGCACATTCAGTGCTGCTGGAGGATTTGTCACGGATCACAGGGTGCGCCTGTCCACCGACTCGGTTGATCGACTGACTTTCATCAAGATGAACCAGTCTTGGATCACCACCAGCTACCACACACCTGATGCTGATATAACAGACTAATTGATTTTAACATGTCACATCCCTTCAAGACTGATGCTGATGCTGAGTGCCTGTGCTGTTATGTTGACTGGCTATCCTCCTCCTCCGAGTCCTCAATGATACGATTGATGATGATAGCTTGGAAGATCATTTTTGTTTATGGGTGCCGCCACCAGTGGCTAAGGCCCAATTTTTCAGCCCCTGTTTTACAGGGGCGTGTAATTACAATTTTTTTAGCAATAATTTGCCATAGGGCTCATTGCTGTGCTCCAAGTACAGTATCTGTGAGGGGTTGGAGTGTTGTGGCACCAGTGCCTAAGGCCCAATTTTTCAGCCCCTGTTTAACAGGGGCGTGTCATTACAATTTTTGAAGCAATACTTTGCAACAGGGCTCATTGCTGTGCTCCAAGTACAGTATCTGTGAGGGGTTGTAGTGTTGTGCCACCAGTGCCTAAGGCCCAATTTTTCAGCCCCTGTTCAACAGGGGCATGCAATTACAATTCTTGATCTAATAATTCACAGCAGGGCCCATTGCTGCACCCACCAAGAGTAACTCTGAGGGCTTACAGTGTTGTGGCAACGCCACCACCACCACCACCACGAAAGGCCCAATTTTTCAGCCCCTGTTCAAAAGGGGCATGTAATTACAATTCTTGATCTAATAATTCACAGCAGGGCCCATTGCTGCACCCACCAAGAGTAACTCTGAGGGCTTACAGTGTTGTGGCAACACCACCACCACCACCACCACCACGAAAGGCCCAATTTTTCAGCCCCTGTTCAACAGGGGCATGCAATTACAATTCTTGATCTAATAATTCACAGCAGGGCCCATTGCTGCACCCACCAAGAGTAACTCTGAGGGCTTACAGTGTTGTGGCAACGCCACCACCACCACCACCACGAAAGGCCCAATTTTTCAGCCCCTGTTCAAAAGGGGCATGTAATTACAATTCTTGATCTAATAATTCACAGCAGGGCCCATTCCTGCACCCACCAAGAGTAACTCTGAGGGCTTACAGTGTTTTGGCAACACCACCACCACCACCACCACCACGAAAGGCCCAATTTTTCAGCCCCTGTTCAACAGGGGCATGCAATTACAATTCTTGATCTAATAATTCACAGCAGGGCCCATTCCTGCACCCACCAAGAGTAACTCTGAGGGCTTACAGTGTTGTGGCAACACCACCACCACCACCACCACCACGAAAGGCCCAATTTTTCAGCCCCTGTTCAACAGGGGCATGCAATTACAATTCTTGATCTAATAATTCACAGCAGGGCCCATTGCTGCACCCACCAAGAGTAACTGTCAGGGCTTACAGTGTTGTGGCACCAGCACCACCATCAAAGGCCCAATTTTTACTACCACTGTTCAACAATTATATGTAATTAAAATTCCTGATATAATAGTTGACAGCAGGGCGTTCCAGCACCAACCAAGAGTAACTGTGAGTGCTTACAGTGTTGTGCCAACACCAACAACTAAGGGGCCTATTTCTGCAGAGTATATACGGCAGGTCCCTACTTTCAAACATCCAACTTACAAACGACTCCTACTTGCAAACGCAAGAAGACAACAGGAAGTGAGAGGAAATCTACCACTAGGAAGGAAAATTCTCTCCTATAAGAATAAATATGGGAGAAAGGTGTCTCCTCTGTACTGATGCTTTATCAGCAATCCTTGTTTCAAGAAAAACACCACATTTCAAAAACAGTTGTCATTGGGACGGAAAGTGAGGTGAAATGTTCTGAACAGGGGCACAGACAGCAAAACAAATGTTACAGGGGTGATAACCCTTACCTATGTTTTCCAAAAAGTTTAAAAATAGATTTTTGGGCTGGAGCTACACTTCAACAATGTACCTGTTCAAAATTACAAACAGATTCTACATAAGAACAAACCTACAGTCCCTGTCTTGTATGCACCGCCTGTATACGGCTGTTCAGAGTATATAGGGCCTTTTTTATTTTATGTGCGGGGTTCCCCTTAATATCCATACAAGACCCAAAGGGGCTGGTAATGGGCTGGGGTAGGGGGGGGGGTCATGGGGTAGCTATGCCATTTTTCTTAAAGATTTTCATCCATATTACCGGGACCAGACATTACATTAAAGCCGCAAGCAGTTTTAAATGGCTTTTTTTCCCTTTAGAAGTGTCATTTTGTGCAGGGACAGTTCTAAACACGGGAAACACGTGGCACTTCACAGGCATACTTTAGACACCCCCCAGGTACGATATTTAAAGGAATATTTGACTTTTTTTTTTTTCACTTTATGCATCATTAAAATGACTGCTCCCGAAAAACGACCGTTTTTAAAACTTCTTTTTGCATTGATACATGTCCCCTGGTGCACAACCCGGGTTCCCAAACCCTTTTTAGTACAATAACATGCATAATAGTTGTTATAATTAGCACTTTAGAATTCGAACGTTCGCATCCATTGTATTTAATAGGGTTCTAATGTTCGTACGAACTTTCGGTCCGTTCGCGGGTTCTGGTGCGAACCGAACCCGGGGGTGTTCGGCTCATCACTACCAGGGAGTTGTGAATGGAGTTAAGGCTACCCGTGCCTGCATCTGAGAATAGTGAGTAAACAGTAACACGATTTTTGCTATACCAGATGAACTGTAATAATATGTGGTCCTCCGCTTAGGCTTACATGGAGCCCTGGCCTCTTTCCAAAGATTCATGGACTGCTCTCCTAAGCACAACAAAGCATACTGTATGTTTCAGCATATCTAGATGTTCTCATTTTTACTTGACTTGGATTCCCATTTGCAGAAAGTCCAGGCAGTCAAAGATTCTATTTGTAAGGCCAGTTTAACAGCCAATACAAAACGATTTGTGATAGGCTTAGAAGCAACCTGGTATTTAACCACTTGCTTAGTGGGCACTTAAACCCCCAATCTGCCCAGACCAGTTTTCAGCTTTCAGCGCTGATGCACTTTGAATGACATTTGCGCGGTCATACAATACTGTACCCAAATGAAATTGTTATAATTTTTTTCCCACAAATAGAGATTTCTTTTGGTGGTATTTGATCACCTCTGCGGTTTTTTTTTTTTGTTAAAAAAATGTAAAAAGACCGAATTAAAAAAAAATATATATATATATATTTTTTATATTTTGTTATAAAATTTTGCAAACAGGTCATTTTTCTCCTTCATTGATGTACGCTGATGAGGCTGCACTGATGGGCACCGGTAGCCTGCACTGATGAGCTGCACTGATAGGCACCGATAAGGCAGCAAGGGTAGGCACTGATAGGCGGCACTGGTGGGCACAGATAGGTGGCACTGGTGGGCACTGAGAGGTGACACTGAGAGGTGGCACTGATGGGTGGCACTGAAGGGCATTGATAGGTGTTACTAATAGGTGGCACTGATAGGTGGCAGTGATGGGCACTGATAGGTGGCAGTGATGGGCATTGATGGGGGCAGTGATGAGCACTGGTAGGTTACACTGATAGGCAGCACTGCTAGGTGGCACTGATTGGCACCACTGGTGGGCACTGATAGGTGGCACTCGTGGGCATTGATGGGTGGCACTCGTGGGCATTGATAAAGGGCACTCGTGGGCACTGGCAGGTGGCACTGGCAGGCGATAATTATGGGCACAGGTGAGGCAGATGTGCCTTTTTCCTCTTAGGGACTGATGTCCCTTGCACATAAGTCGGTGATCGGCTTTTTTATCTCCTCACGCTGTCAGCGTGAGGAGAAAAAAAAGATTACCAAGCTTTTGTTTACATCACGTGATCAGCTGTCATTGATGACAGCTGATCACGTGGTAAGGGGCCGGGATCGGATCTGTGATCACCCGAGTCTCAGTAACTCGGTGATCACAGTGCACGCCGCGCGCGAGAAAAGGGGAGGACGTCTATTGACGGCCTCCCGGAAATTCAGGTCCGCGCTGTAGCCATCATTCGGCTATAGCGCGGACGCCAAGTGGTTAAGCTACCGCATTGGGTAGAGGTGTCAAAACGTTTCTTGATGAACAAGAGAGAAGCAATGAAAAGTTGTCCCAAGCCAGTGTTAAAGAACATCTTAGAGCCTTTTCAAAGGTTGTAGGATACTATCAGAAGTCTGTGCCTAACTTTTCTGTTATAGCAGCTCCACTTACTGGAGTAAATACGCCATGGCAAAATTGAATATGTATGATGCACAGAAGTGCAGCAGGATATATCCCCCTTGGACTGTTTAGGTAGAAATAGAAATAGAAGCGTAAATATATTTAAAAGGCAACAACACCAAATAGAAATTTAAAATAGAACAACAAGAGGGTCTGAATAGGTCCAAAAATAGTAAACATTGCTCACATGCATGTAAATCATGGCAAAAATACATAGGACTTAATCTATATGAAAATAAGTACCAGTACTCAAAGAAAATAAAGTGCACCCTGGGTACTGCCAAAGGAAAGCTGTGGTAAGTCTGTATGAGTTGCTACGATATATATGCGTCGCCGCGTGTCATCTTCTCAGGGGACCGCCCTGACCCCACCAACCCCCGCCGATCCCGACGGGGCGTTCTATGGTGCCAATAGCCAGCACCATTTGCAGGACATGATTGGCTTTTGGCCTGGGGGTGCATTTCTGCCTACAAAATTCAAGGGGATATATCCTGCTGTCTTTCTGTGCATCATACATATACTGTTTTCTGGATGTGGGCAGTTTTTTAAACTTGGCCCCCGAACACCACTGTTTTGGTGAAATTGAATGTAGAGGCATAGAGTGCTTTTAAGGAGCTAAAGGCAGTATTGTGCAAGGGACTAGTGTTATATAGCCCCCCCCCCCCAACAGTCAAGAATTTCTTGTCTTGCCTCTTACAGTATGTTAGTCCAGGAGCAATCTTTTCCCAGGAAATGTATAGGGAAGAACATCCAAGTAGCATACCTCAGTCAGAAACTAGCTCCTGCAGAGAGGAAATATGTCATAATAGACAGGGGAGTGTCTAGCCATATTATTGGTACTAGAGACATGGAGGTATTACCTTTTGTCTGACAGTTCTAATTAATTTACATACAGTGCCTTCCAAAAGTATTCACCCCCCCATGGCTTTTTACCTATTTTGTTACATTACATCCTTTAGTTCAATGTTTTTTTTTTTTTTTTATCTGAATTATGTGTGATGGATCAGAACACAATAGTCTAAGTTGGTGAAGTAAAATTTTAAAAATATATACATAAAGCTATTTTTCAGAAATAAAAAAATGATAATTGCCATGTGCGTATGTATACACCCCCATAAAAAGCTCTAGTGCAACCAATTACCTTCAGAAGTCACATAATTAGTGAAATGATGTCCACCTGTGTGCAATCTTATGCCTAGTACACACGATCTGTTTTCCCGGTGGTAAAAAGTCCGCGGGGAAAAACGAGAACCTGCTCGGTACCTTTTTCCCCATACACACGGCCGGGTTTCCCGGCAGGAAAACTGCCATGAGAGCTTTGGTCGGGTAACCCGGTCATGTGTATGCTCCACCGCAGTGTCTCCCATAGGAAAACTGCCGGCTTAAAAACCACCAGGAATCCCGGTGGGAAAAAATAAAATAATTTTTCCCCGCCGGGATTCCCAGCGGTTTTCCTGTCGGGAAAACTGCGATGGAGCATACACACGGCCGGGATTCCCGGCCAAAAGCTCTCATGGCAGTTTTCCTGCGGTGAAAACTGGTCGTGTGTACAAGGCATCAGTGTCACATGATCTGTCATTACATATACACACCTTTTTTAAAGGCCCCAGAGGCTGCAACACCTAAACAAGAGGCACCACTAACCAAACACTGCAATGAAGACCAAGAAACTCTCCAAACAAGTAAGGGACAATGTTGGTGAGAAGTACAAGTCAGGGTTTTGTTACAAAAAAATATCCAAATCTTTGATGATCCCTAGGAGCACCATCAAATCTATCATAACCAAATGGAAAGATCATGGCACAACAGCAAACCTGCCAAGAGACGGCCGCACACCAAAACTCACGGACCGGACAAGGAGGGCATTAATCAGAGAGGCAGCACAGAGACCTGGAGGAGCTGCAGAGTTCCACAGCAGAGACTGGAGTATCTGTATATTATTATTATTATTATACAGGGTTTATATAGCGCCAACAGTTTGTGCAGCGCTTTACAAAATAAAGGCAGACAATACAGTTACATTACAATTTGGTACAAGAGGAATCAGAGGGTATATAGGACGACAATAAGCTATACGCTCCATAGAGTTTTGCTTTATGGCAGAGTGGCAAACACACTGCTAAAGCAACACTTGAGTGGTTTAAGGGGAAACATGTAAATGTGTTGGAATGGCCTAGTCAAGGCCAATCCAATCCAAATCCAATAGAAAATCTGTGGTCAGACTTAAAGATTGCTGTTCACAAGCACAAATCATCGAACTTGGGCAAAAATCCCAGTGGTAAGATGTGGCAAGCTCATAGAGACTTATCCAAAGCGACTTGGAGCTGTGATAGCCGCAAAAGGTGGCTCTACAAAGTATTGACATTAGGGGGGGGGTAAATAGTGATGCACATTGACTTTTTCTGTTATTTTGTCCTATTTGTTGTTTGCTTCACAATAAAAAAAAATAAAAATCTTCATAGTTGTGGGCATGTTCTGTAAATTAAATTATGCAAATCCTCAAACAATCCATGTTAATTCCAGGTTGTGAGGCAACAAAACACGAAAAATGCCAAGGGGGGTGAATACTTTTGCAAGGCACTGTACCATTCTCTGCTAATGTGAATGATTTGGAACATAGGGAACAATGCAAGATTCAGAACATGGTTTCTGGCTCTGCAAGAATGTTATGGAGGCCAAAGAACTAGCAAGAGTATTCTGATGGACTGTCATGTTTCCTCTCTATGTTGGCAAAATGTGCTTTATCCCACAGGTATGAGCAGAGAAGGTGGATATGTGAGGCATTGACTGGCAGGATTGAGGACGGTATGTATGTGTCATCTAGGTTTCTCATATTCCAGTGGTCTGGATTACTGTTCTTATTACAAAAAAAATAGGATTTTTGTACTCACCGTAAAATCCTTTTCTCTGACGTCCATGGACTGACACAGCTCTAATACTGAAACACGTGGGTATACTAGATCTTCTCCTGCGAGCAGGGACATATACCCACGTGTTTCAGTATTAGAGCTGTGTCAGTCCATGGTCGATAAGAGAAACATTTTTTCTTAGATATTAAGTTCTGTTTGGGGTCAGAGGCTTTGTGCTTTGGGTTGGATAAAGCCTCAATTTCTAGGTTAGTCTTTTACCTTTAAGCCAGACCTTATTGGTCTCAGCTGTGCACTGGCTTTTTTTGTATGTGACCTACCTGACGCTCAGGGCTCTCTGTATGCTGTTATAACCTGTTACTGTGCAAGACAGTTGACTACTGACAGAACACAAAAAGGGAAGACAGGGGAACAAAACAGGAAGCGCCACCTAAGTGCAATATGTCAGTCACAATTTATTTAGTTCAACGGAAAAGCACTTACAAACATGTATACAAAACGGGCTCATCTGTATATGATAGTCCCGGTGCGGTCCGGTATCAGGTGCATCCAGGCGCACGGATAGGAAGGGAAGTGTTGTTTTTCCCTCCTGTGGCCACCAGGAAGCCGGCCAGAACAAGTGTGGAACGTGGACGGTGACGTCACCGGAAGCGCAACCAGAGAGAGCACTGGGGGAGAGACAGTATAGGCCAAACCACTGAGAAAACTAGGCTACACTGAGCCTTCTACTCCTTCTGAAGGCCTAACGAAGTACTGCAACTGTTGTGCTATTTATGTGCTGTGACCGTCAGTAAGACAACAGATCCCAGCACACCAAATAGAGGCAGTTTACAAAGGAAATATATTTTGATACTATGACCCAAGTCAAAGGAGTATAAAAGAAAGGGGAAGGGGGGGGGGTGGAAAAACTGAAAATAATATATGTCAAAAATATATAAAGAGTATAAATTTTGACTGGCCAGTCAAAATGTATATTCTTTATATATTTTTTATATTTATATTGGGACAGGTATTTGCACCCACTTCCGGGCATAGATTCTGCGGGGACCTGCGGGCAGTACGCCAGTTCGCCCCCTCCCCCGGTTGTGTTCTGGGAAACACACAGCTCCCAGAACACAGCGGGGAACAGTGAGGACGGCACAGCGCGACTCGCGCATGCGCAGTAGGTAACCGGGCAGTGAAGCCGCAACGCTTCACTTCTTGATTCTCTCACCGATGATGGCGGTGGGGGCAGCTGAGAGATGAGCGATTGCTCATCTTCTGCTGCCGATGTCGCTGGACTCCAGGACAGGTAAGTGTCCATTTATTAAAAGTCAGCAGCTGCAGTATTTGTAGCTGCTGGCTTTTAATATTTCTTTCTATGGCGGAGCTCCGCTTTAAGATATACTGCTACTGTTTGTTACCAGTGGCCTCTCCAGCTTTCATATTTAGGAGGGCACATGGGGGGACAGGGACAAAAGTAGGGGGGCCAACTATAAAACACAATTTATATATATATATATATATATATATATATATATTTTTTTATTATTTTTTTTTCAAGAATAAAATGCACTCCAGAGGTCTTGTTAGAAAGAGAGATGTTAGCCGAAGATTGCAGCTGCAGGCGGCTACTTAGATTTAAAGAGTGTAATTGTTCTTTCAATGTTGGGCTAACATACATGCTCATCAATGCCGCCTATCAGTGCTCATCAATGCCGCCTATCAGTGCAGCATATCAGTGCCCATTAGTGCCTCCCATCAGTGCCCATTAGTGCATCCCATCAGTGCCCATTAGCGCCTCCCATCAGTGCCCATTAGTGCCTCCCATCATTGCTCATTAGTGCAAATTTATTTTTAAAACCCTGCAAAATAAAGGAATAATGTGTTACTATGCATCATATACTAGCACATTATGAAATACTTACCTTAGAACAAAGCCCTCCAGTGCTGTGATGTCACCACTGACAGTCGCCTCCATCTTCACCCGGTCTTTCTTCCGGGTTCGCGTCCTCCAGCTGTCTGATTGGCCGTGCCGGGTTGATGTCACTCCACCACGCACAAAGCTCTGAAGCGATGGCACTGATATACCATCCCTTCAGAGTGCATGTGCCGGTGACGTCACTGCCTGCATGCAGTTTGAATATCTCCTAAACCGTGCGGGTTTAGGAGATATTCGCTGTACCTACAGGTAAGCTTTATTATAGGCCTACCTGTAGGTACAAGTGCCAAAAAAGGGTTTACTTCCACTTTAAGGGCTGCAAAGAAGCCAGAGAGCCATCTAAAGACCCAGTAACACTTTGTTCCATGCCACCGCCAGAAGCTCTTCCAGACCACTTTCTCTTTGCACCACAAACAACTGCTCTTCTCATATCAATCTGCCAACGATGACAGCCCTGAGTCCCAGCAGGCTACTATAGACTAGATGTCAGGAGATGCAAGATTGCTCTGCAGACCAAAGAAAGATTCCTGACACCCCTCCATCCATGCTTATTAGCTAGAAAAAGCTGAATACTGGCTCTCACTGTGGTGCATGGGTGTTGCTAGGATTGTGAAATACCTAGGGAACAGTAAAATAAATAATTAAAGGGGTTGTAAAGGTTTGTTTTTTATTTTCTAAATGGGTTCCTTTAAGCTAGTGCATTGTTGGTTCACTTACCTTTTCCTTCCATTTCCCTTCTAAATGTTTTTTTTCTTTGTCTAAATTTATCACTTCCTGTTCCTCCTCAGTAAGCTTGCCCCCATCATCGGAGCCATTCTGGCTGGGGGTTAGTCAGTGTGCTCACCCCCTCCCTTTGACTACATCCCTGCGGGGAGACGCTATGAACATTCGGATGATGGGGGAAAGCTTACAGGAAGTGAGAAATTCAGACAAAGAAAAAAAACAATTAAAAGGGAAATCGAAGGAAAAGGTAAGTGAACCAACAATGCACTAGCTTAAAGGAACCCATTTAAAAAAAAAAAAAAAAAAACCTTTACAACCCCTTTAAAGCACTTAGCATGCCACGATTCATAGTGGGCATGCAGATGTAGCACTACCCCCGTAGGAGCTGCTGGTTTAGATTTGGGCCTGTACTCTGTCTATCAACCCCTGTAATTTGGCTTGATTCCCCCTGGGCACAACTGGATGACAATAGTGTGATTGTGGGCCCCTAAGAGGCTATAGAGGGCCACAATGGTACCACACAACAATAAATGTAGTTAAATATTGTTACCTTATTGTGGTTTGCCTGCCACACAGCTGCAAAAGACAGAGTCTCACACAAGATGTAGTTCAATCAAAAGGTAATATGTTTACTTGGTAATGAAATTGGAATAGTTGATTACACATGTAACATTTGATTCAAACAGGTCCCTGTGAGAGTCAACCGACATACATATACACAACAGTTCCAGGTTTTCACTATAAAATAGGAGACCCAATTTACTTAACTTAAGGTTAGACCTAAGGAAGTGCACAGTGGAGGAATGTCCCACTGTAATGATATCCGCAGTGGGGTACTACTCCACCAAGTCCAACCCAGCTCACTGAAACAGCGCAATGACAATAAAACAATTGCAAATAGTTTGCCTACACATATAAATTCAATAAGCTATCTGGCTCCCCCTTGTGGGCAGCTCAGCTGGTGCGTGTCCTGCTGTATCAACCTAAGCAGTAAGCTGAACTGATGATGGTTCCTAAAAGTTTCCAGTAATCTTCGGCTAGCTTTTGTTGGTGTATTTGTAATCCAACAAACAAGGTGAAGAAAGAATGAACACTTAAACTTGTGCAGTATAAGGGCAAGTGGAGTGCTGATCCTTACAAAGCGCTAGATCACTCCACATTTTTAACACCCCCAACTGCTACCCTTTTAGCTGCATAGGCAGCAGCTGGAGGTGTACACATGCTGTGGTCTTGATGTTTTTTGTCATGGTGGGAACCTGTGGCTATTGGCAGGTGCTACCACTCACTGAACACAGCCCATTCAAGTGAATAGGGCTGCTCTGAAATGCACAAAGTTGTGGTGCACTAGTGTGGGGTTCAAGGAGATAAAGCAAGTGCGGAGGAGGTGATATAACACCTTCTCACCACTTGTCTGATGTTTTCTAAAGAGCAATCTAAATGTTGATTGCTCCTCAGAGGGCAAAACTAGCGTGCATGAGCCAAAAAGGTTAAAGATGGAGCTAGCAGAGATAGGAAAGGGACAAAACACACAGACCCGATGGATCCCTTTCTCTCTGTCACAGAAGTCTCTGTAATACACATGATTTTTGCTGATATAAATCAATGTATGAGGTCTGTGTGTTCTGTCCTCTGATGCTGAGGATCCAACAGCCTGATACATAGTTTTCCCCTTGTCCTGTCCCCCTCTGGCGAACACTGCCGTCTGTCTGCACTAAACCACAAACCTATCAATCTGCAAGCTGCTGCACATCCCTCTTCTCCCCTCCAAGAAGTATACATAAAAAGAGACTCATGTGGGAGTTAGAGATCTGAGGGGTCTGGCTTCTTCTTTTTCCTCTGGAGCTGCCTGAAATCAAAACAAGGCTGCAGGGGAAGTGGGAGGGGTTGTAGCACAGGCACAGCATGATTGGATAATACTGAACAGGTGCTTCCAGGATCCCTCCCTCCTCATGCTGCACAGGGCACAGGAATGAGATCCTCTAGCCCTGCAACTGACATGCTGTTTGCCGATCTTTATACACACAGGGGCGGGCTGAGGGGCAGGAGTGTCACTGGTAGCAGCACACCCAGGCAGGCTACTGTAAATATCTTCCCGAGGCAGCTGCTGATGGGGGTGCTATATGTGAAATTATGGGGGAGCTACAGCACCCACCTGGCACCCCCTGTATCAGTGTGTTCATTAGTGCCTCCTTTTAGTGTCTTCTATCAGTGCTCATGAATGCCGTCTGCCTTCCAGCAGCGTCTCTCTCATGGAACAGCTCAGAGCCCCAGAGCTGGCATTGATAGCTCTCTCTCCCTCATTCCTCTCTCGCCCGGAATGATGAGAGAGGAGACCGAGAGAGCAGCCGATCTGCTCCTTCTCCCCTCTCCTGTGTGTGTACCGCGGGAAGTGTGAGCTTGTTCGCTTCACACTTGACTTCCCTTGAAGCATACACAGGAGAGGGGAGAAGTAGCAGTTCAGCTGTGTCTCCTCTCTCATCATTCCGTGCGAGAGAGGAAGGAGGGGAGAGAGAGCTATCAATGCCGGCTCTGATGTTACTGGTTGCTAGATGCGAGGCGGCTGTAGCAACCAGTGGCTGGGAGTAGACTCAGGAGGTGGAGGCGGAGCCAGAGCCAGCAATACAGCGGCTCAGTCCATACCTGTCCCCTTCATTCTGAGTGTCCGTTTTTTTTAATTAGGGGGCAGAGTATAATGTTGGGGGGGGCATGGCCCCCTCTGGCCCCCCTAGTGACGCCACTGTTTGTTACCCTTTTTCAAGAAATTTCACAGTAAAGACTATTTCTGTGTTTTACTATAACGTGTGTCTTTCATTGGTGGTATTGCACTAACACTATTGGCAGGTGTGCCAGAGGGGCTGAGACTGTTCCCGGGGGTTGAGAGGCAGAGTACAGAACCAAAAACACTTAAGGGGCTCCTCCAGGGGTTGCGCTACAGAAAAGTGACTACAGAAATAGTCTGTTTCTTTTTTGTTTTCCTTTTGTTCCTATTTTTGCACAGTCTTTTTTATGTGAGCTTTAGGAGCCTGCTGCTGGGTGAAAAGGCTGAGTGTTAACAGAGAATCTAAAAAGTACACGTGCTGCTTTTTTTTGGGGGGAGGGGCACTTATTAGGGAAAACTACCCACTAACCTAAGTTTTTATGGGAGCTTAGAAAAGCAGTTTTTTTTTTTGCAAAAGACTTGCTGTATAAAGCCCTCTTGCCTTGAAACTGTGTTTGCTTTCTGTGTCGTTGAATAAATTTTCAGTACAAACCTGTTTGGATTGTTCCTGGGTGTACCTGTCTCATGCATTGTTTATTGCGGTCAAGGCCAGTTGAGCCTTTCCCCCTATGAATTGCCCAAAAACGTGCAATAGCCCATTGATGATATCGTTATGATGTTACTGGATTTTATAGAGGAGGTAAATCAGAATGCAGATGCCATTCAAACTGAGCCATCATTAACATTGAGGGCCCATTCACACCAGTCCATTTATTGTGTTGTACATTAACATGCATTGTATAAAGGCAACCTATTCTTTTTAATGTGCTTCTTTTTTTAACACAGTGAGATAGGAAGTTTAAAAAGGCTTTAAAATAATAGTTTTAATAGAATAGCACAACATGATAAGAATGCATACAGTAAGCTGATTTCTTTCATATGTATATTAAAGACAATAAATGACTATAATTCCAGTTTAATGCTGTGTATTAAAAAAACAGTACGTTTTATGAATGTTATTTACTGACAGTTGGAAATTGTTAAAGGATGACAGTATGTGGTCACATTTACTGGCTGTCAGTATATGTAAATTAGGTCTGTAAAATAGGCCTGGTGTATACATGCTGTGATCAATCATGAGGAGGCAATGCGGATTCTGTCAGATCATTGGACAATTAATTCTTTCTCACGCTATCATCCATCTTATGCACGCCGAACCTTTCCTTCCACTTTCTTAGAATTAAAGGTAACTGGAAATTAAAGGTATATCCATTGCAGCTATATGTTTTAGGCATTGGTTTTACTTTAGGTATAGATACATCTAGAATGTTTTAACACTGATAATGTTACACAATTTTTAGTGATGATAATTAGAAGTTGACGACTAAATTTTCATATGACTTGACACTTGGAGCATTAAAGTGCATTTTCACTTTTGCAGCCAAGTTGGGATAACACCTACTTTTACATTTTTAGATGTTTTCTGGAAACAATGAAAAATTCTACCTAGTTTTCTTTGTTTATGAGGCGGTTGGGGAACAGTGTGTGCATAATTAACCACTTAAGGACCTTGCCTGTTTTTCAGACTCAGTGTTTACAAGTTTAAAACAGTTTTTTTTTGCTAGAAAATTACTTAGGACCCCCAAACAATATATATTGTTTTTTTTCTAACACCCTAGAGAATAAAATGGCGGTCATTGCAATACTTTTTGTCACACTGTATTTGCGCAGCAGTCTTACAAGCGCACTTTTTTTGGAAAAAAATCACTTTTTTGATAAAAAAATAAGACAACAGTAAAGTTAGCCCAATTTTTTTTATATTGTAAAAGATAATATTACGCAGAGTAAATTGATACCCAACATGTCACGCTTCAAAATTGCGCCTGCTCGTGGAATGGCGTCAAACCTTTACCCTTAAAAATCTCCATAGGCAACGTTTAAACAATTCTATAGGTTGCATCTTTTGAGTTACAGAGGAGGTCTAGGGCTAGAATTATTGCTCTCGCTCGAATGATTGCGACGATACCTTACTTGTGTGGATTGAACACCGTTTTCATATGCGGGCGCTACTCACGCTTGCGTTCGCTTCTGCGCGTAAGCTCGTCGGGACGGGGCACTTTAAAAAAATATTTTTTTGTTTTCTTATTTATTTTACTTGATTTTATAAATTTTTTACACTTTAAAAAAAAAAAAAATGGGTCACTTTTATTCCTATTTATTCCTATTACAATGTAAACATCCCTTGTAATAGAAAAAAGCATGACAGGTCCTCTTAAATATGAGATCTGGGGTCAAAAAGACCTCAGATCTCATATTTACACTAAAATGCAATAAAAAATAAATAAAATAAAAAATTGTCATTTGAAAAAAAATTACAAAAAAAAATGTCCCTTTAAGTCGTATGGGCGGATCTGACGTTTTGACGTTGCTTCCGCCCTGCTATGGTATGGAGTCGGGTGGGGGCCATCTTCCCCTCACTCGTATCCATACCCCAGAGGGACAAGGACCCGATCGCCTCCGCCGCTACCGACGGCTCCGGTAAGCGGCGGAGGGCGCGGGAGGGGGGGCCCTCTCCCGCCGCCGATAACGATGATCTTGCGGCGAATCCGCTGCAGAGACCACCATTCTCGTTTACAAGACTGCTCACAGAAAAGATGGATATCTCGGTTGTGGCAGCAGCTGCTGCCGTTACCGAGATATCCATCTTTAAAGTGCCGACGTATATGTATATGAGCTGGTCGGCAAGTGATTAAAGTAATTGTAAACTCATAATTGTTTTTTTAATAACAAACATGTCATACCTACCTGCTTTGTGCAGTGGTTTTGCACAGAGCAGCCCCGATCCTCCTCTTCTCGGGTCCCCTGCTGGCCCTTTTGGCTCTCCCCCCGCCGAGTTCCCACCATAGCAAGCTGTTGGAGGCAAGCTTGCTACTGAGCTGCTCTCTGTGTAGCCCATTGACCTGCTTTCGCTCCCTCCTCACAGCCAATGGCTGCAGCACAGACCACTGTATTCTGGTGGGAGGGAGGAGTTCCCATTGTCAGAATACAAAGACTCAGTGGGGGAGATCCCTACATCCACATCACATTTTTTTCAGAATCATTGAAGCTTAACCAAAACAGTTTGTAATTGTCAGGGAAAGCTTCACCCACTGGTGGCGCTGTCGGTCCTATGGATCGCAGTACTAGTGTCCACCAGCAGGTGTCCTCTCGCAGCCTGTATCTTTGACAGAGGATCTCACCTGCTGGTGGTAATGCCTGATCCATGGGCCGTAGTACCGGCATCCACCAGCGGGGGTATTCCGGCAGTGTGGGGCAGGCAGTACTTCCTTCGATCAGCGGTCACATGAGGGCAATTATAGCAGTCCTATAAATACCCGGCGAGCCCTTACATGCTCGCCTTGGTATCTTTCTCCTGGAGCCCTGACCTTGTAGCCTGTATCCTGACCTTGAGCCTGTACCTGTCCTTGAGCCTGTACCTGTCCTGTCCCGTCCCGTCCTGACCTGATCCCCGTCCTGAGCCTATCCATCCGTCTTCTCCCTGCCTGGTTTTGTTCCCTATTCCCATCTGCTGACTCCCCGTGTATGACCTTGGCCTGCCTACGTTTATGCCACTGGAACACTCCTTTGTCAATCTCCTGATCTGCTGTGTATGACCCCGACCTGGCTTTCATTCAAGATTCTGGTACTGCCCTTCGTTGTATATATTATTTGTTGTTTGTGGGTTGTTTGGTTAGTTGGCACTGTTTGTATTTATCTATATCACCTTCTCAATAAACCCCATTATATTTCACTCTACATGCGTTTTGGTTATCTCTGTGCAGTCCACACAGTCTGGTCAATTAATTCTCTGATAGTAATCAAGTGTGTGAATGATTCTTATATATTTTATTTAATAGTACATAGGTTTAATAACATTTTAAAACTCTTTTGCTGCTTGTTTAGAATATGTAAATATGTTAACCACCTCCGTACCACCATATTGTTAGAAATGTTGGGGTGGAGGCTATCTAATTCTGGAGTCCTGTCTAATTCTGGAAGATCATCAATAGTTCTAAAGCATAAAAATTCTGGGTTTTTAACTTTGTTTTACATCCCCTTCCTATTCTGAACATCTGATCTCCCTTCTGTCTATAGTGACCTGTATATTAACCGGTTACATCCCTTATCATTAACATCTGAACACGAATCCCTTGATCTCTATCCTCCCACTGTATGTAGCCTGTACATGAACCCCTTCATCTTTTTCCTCCCTCTGTGTATGACCTCTCGTGCCGCTGTATCTAGTGTACTGTTACCAGGCTGTATTTTTAACCACCTCAATACCAGCATTTTCTTCATTTCCAGAAAATTATCTCCTTGGGGTGTCTACTTAACAGAATGGGGTCATTTTCAAGGTGTTCATACTGGTTTCATGCACAGATTTTTTTTTTTTCAATAAAATACCAACAAAGAAAGTTCTATATACAGTATCTCAAAAAACTATATAAAATTCATTTGGGTACACTATTGTGTATATACAGGCTGATACTCACGTGGTTAATGTCCACAATCTGGGTGCAGGTGCACTTTAATATTACAAAACATGAACAAAAGAGAGCGCACCAGTCTAGTACATTATCCCACAACATTTATTATAAAGCAATCGTAAAAAATAATACTCACAAACAAGTGAATTAAAATCGCTCATCAAGCTACTCATTTGTAGCCCTGTAGTCTATGACACAGTTCACCCCAAAGTCCAGGGGGACCTCATCAGGGTCCTTACTGGCAGATACATTTCAAAGGATACACCTTCTTCCATTTTTTTGGGCTCTGTGCCAAAATGGTCAAATTATGTTTTTCAAATATTTTAATGGAACAGTACATTGGATGTGAATCAAAGAAAGATTTCACCAGGATTTTGTGTACAATAGACAACAAATGTTTAGAAACATGCAAATTTTTTTGGACAGTTTTTAAAAACCATTAAAATCATAGATCAGCACACCAAATTGTTTTACAGGTGTTTTACAACAACAGTTCAATTTGCATCTCTTCACAAACAGCTTGAGATGATAGCCTCAATATGTTTCACCATAACTAGTTCATCAGAAGGAATATTTGGTGTTCAATAGGGATGAGCTTCGCGTTCGAGTCAAACTCATGTTTGACTCAAACATTGCCTGTTCGCCCGTTCGCCGGACAGCGAATAATTTGGGGTGTTCACGGCAAATTCGAAAAGCCGCGGAACACCCTGTAAAAGTCTATGGGAGAAATCTAAAGTGCTTATTTCAAAGGCTTATGTGCAAGTTATTGTCATAAAAAGTGTTTGGGGACCTGGGTCCTGCCCCAGGGGACATGTATCAATGCAAAAAAAAGTTTTAAAAATGGCCGTTTTTTCAGGAGCAGTGACTTTAATAATGCTTAAAGTGAAACAATAAAAGTGAAATATTCCTTTAAATTTCGTACCTAGGGAGTGTGTATGGTATGCCTGTAAAGTAGCGCTTGTTTCCCGTGCTTAGAACTGTCCCTGCACAAAGTGTAATTTCTGAAGGAAAAAAAGTAATTTAAAAGCACTCGCGGCTATAATGAATTGTGGGAGAGCGCATGCGCGGCAGCTCCCAAGATGGCCGCCGGCTTCTAGAGCTCCACTCCACCACGGCCCAATTATAGCCACCGGAGCTCACAGAGCGCCCCCACAGCACTCTTACCGGGATATTTGAGCAGGGGAAGCCCCCCTGATCCCCCAAATGTCAGCGGCGCCAGCGAGGAGGAATCTGTCAAGCCAAATGTCCGCGAGTCCCGGCCCCCTCAGTTATGCCAAGATGGCGGCGGCTGCACGAGGCCCTCACAGCACGGAGCTCACAGAGGACACTATAGCTGATCAGGACGTGCTCCCGCAGTCCCCCTCAGGTACAGATTTTCCGCCCCTGACCCTGGCCGCATCCCCAGCTTCCACGGAATCGCTGCTGAGCAGAATGATACCGGGCACCCCCACAACCCCTATGCTGGATCCACATACAGGCCTCCTATTGGAAGCAAAGGATGCCACAGATCCTTTTCCTAATCCCTCTGACTTTTCATCCATGATGGCTGCCTTTGCTCAAATGCTCTCCACAGGGCTGGCACAGAACGCTGCGCAGATCACTGCCTCCATTCATGCTGATTTACAGCAAATAGGGGTGAGAATGGACGTTATAGAACAAAAAGCTGACCATGCTGTTTCCCGTATTAACCAAAATACTGCTAGGCTGCAAGATGTACAAGATAAATTGGAAACAGCATTCGCAAAGATCGATGATCTCGAGAACAGATCGAGATGATACAATTTTAGGATAAGGGGACTACCTGAATCTGAAAAGGAGGTACAGGGTACTGTAAAAGCTATCATACGCAGCCTGATTCTTGATATTACAGATATCCGCCTGGAGCTGGATAGAGCTCACAGAGCCCTTCAACCCCCCCGCTCTGATGGTCTCCCCAGGGACATCATAGTAAAACCTCACTACTACTCAGTCAAAGAAGAGGTGATAAAGAAATCCAGGAGCTCAGATAATCTCATTTTCCAGGGACATAAAATTCAGATCTTTGCTGACCTGTCGCCCTATACTATTCAAAAAAGACGTTCGTTAAAGCCTTTACTTCAGATCCTAATGGAAAAAGAGATCACATACAGGTGGTCGTTCCCCCTTCGCCTGAACTTCTCCTACAAGAACAAAAGCTATGGCTTCTCCTCATTGGTGGAAGGGGAGCGCCTCCTGTTGCACCTGGGGATTCTGTCACAGGAACCTGCCCCCATGCAGATCTCTAGAAACACCCCATCTTCGTCAAAGAGACCACCGCCAGCAAGTCCACTGCAACACAACTGGCTGACACAAAGCTCCAAGAGGTCTAAAGAAAATCTCCCACCTTGAAGGACGACTACCCTATACTTGATCAGGGCACTGATCTGAGAAACCTCCACCTTTCCTAAGTGCTTGAGACTTCTATCCCCACCCCATTACTGGCGGCCCGAGTGTGCCACGTCCCACTGCTTCTCGTGGATAGACAATTGTCTTTACCGGCTTTTGCTGAAGGTTACAGTATGACTGTAGGGGCCGGGTATCCTGGACTTGGGGCGGGAGGGGGGATATTTTCTCTTGCGAACCGCAGTAAGCATTCTGGTCTGCGGACAGCCTTATAAGGCCTTCCATTTTACTTACGTTTTTGCTCTCCATAGTTTGTTTTTCCTCACAGTTAAATTTTTGTTATAGATTCCTGGTTGCTGATACGGGGATACCCCTTATTTTAGGTCATGTATTTCCGGATGGTATTCCTTTCGGGTCCTGCCTGGCCCCTGGATCTCCCACTACAGGGGGGTCGGGGGGAGGGGGCTGGAGTCGGGAGGAATGGTTGGGGCTGTTCCTTGCATTGTTGGCTCACTTAGTTGGGGCGCTCTGTTTCGTTGCTATTATGGGCTACCTCCAGCCTTAAGATTAATATGTTACCAGGTGACTGGGCTGTGGTGGACTCAGTGCACCTACCCTAGGAACCTAGAGCACTGTCAGTGCTCCTGAGTTCCGCTCTGGAATCCCCGTGACTGGGGTTTTCTGGACCTCTCAGTTTGTAGGAGTGTGGTATGGCTAGCCCATCCAACTCCGGGGGGGGAAGAGGGTCGGGGGACCTTCCAAATCAGAGTTTGTTTAAGTTAACTTTGAAGGACTGACGGTACAGTTTGGCTTACAATTGTATAACCCCATTTTTCTTCTTTCTCTCTCTTTTCATCCTTTCTCTTCTTCTCACTCATGCTCGACGGATTACTGTCAGGATCCATGAATACATCCTTCCTCCCATCTCTGACGACGGAATTTCGCTCTGCCTACTCACACGGCCTGCCTGGGGCTTCCTCTCCCAGGGACAAGGTAAGCAACTGAGCCTTATCATAGACTCACCCCCTCTGATCCATGTCTTATGCACACCATCCCATGCCCACACTCAAAATAGTCTCACATAACACACAGGGCCTCAATTCCCCCGTAAAACGCAGGAAGGTCTTCCAGCAATACTGCTTCATGCATGCAGATATACTCTCGTTACAGGAAACCCACTTCCCGTACACATTCAAACCTTCTTTCCTATATCAACGCTACCCACAATTTTTCCTGGCATCAGCGGATAATAAGACAAAAGGGGTGGCGGTATGCTTCGCCAAACACATTAACCTCTCTCAGCCAGAAACTGTAGTAGACCCCCTGGGGCGTTTTGTTTTGGTATCCGGTCACATAGATGGAGAGCAGTACACATTTATGTCCTACTATGCCCCTAATAAGGGCCAAAAGCCCTTTTTTGATTCCCTTATACGGACGCTGAAACCACATCTCAAAGGGTCAGTCTTCATTGGCGGTGATTCTAATATCGCCTTTGATCTTTCCCTAGACAAACTGGCAGATGGGACAACCAAGCCCAAACGTCCTTTCAAACAGAGTACAAACATAGCAAAACGAATCCATGAGGCAGGACTCTTGGATGTCTGGTGGGAGGCTAACCCTCACACAAAAGACTACACGCACTACTCAGCCCCACACAAATCCTTTGCCAGGACAGATCACATTTTCACACACTCATATACAATTCCTCTACTTAAAAGTTCCAAAATAATAGAATCCCCGCTGTCAGATCACTCAATGGTCACCGTAACCACTCTGCGGTCGTCGGGAATAAGAGACACACCGTGCTGGCGGTTACAAGAATCCCTATTGAATGACCCAATACAATATTCATTAGTGGAGACAGCCATTAAGGAATATTTCCTGATAAATGCAACGGAGGAAGTCTCCCCTTCTACCGTATGGGCGGCACATAAATCGGTCATCAGGGGGAAGCTCATTCAATTGTCCTCAAAACGGAACGCAAGGCAGATAAACTCAGGCTCACGGAAGAATTCCACTCCCTGGCTAAAGTGCATAAACGTAACCCTACGACCGGTTCCTTAGCAAATCTAGACAGAGCTAGGGTTCTCCTTAACCTAAACCTGACGACAGCTGCAGAACAACACCTTAGATGGTCCGGGGCAAGGTTCTACTCCCAGAAGGACAGGATAGGTTCTAAATTAGCAGTAAAACTTACTCCTAAACACCGCTCTTTAGCTTTCCCTAAAATCCGGACAGCAGCGGGAGACTTGACACAGAACCCGACTAAAATTATGGACACTTTTCTACGTTTCTACTCTGACCTTTACAAACAGACCCAACAGACCCACAGTAAGCACAAAGACGACTTTTTACAAGACCTGCAGTTACCCTCCCTGATGGAGGAACATAGGGACATCCTCGAGAGCCCATTCACTCAAGAGGAAGTCATGACTACCATTAAATCGCTTAAAGTGGGGTCCTCCCCCGGCCTGGATGGCTTTTCTACCGGGTATTATAAAAAATTTGGCCTTACTCTAGCTCCGCATTTGGCCCGGTTTTTCAACTCTCTCAGGGATGGGGCTCAATTGGGAACAGACCTAAACGCGGCTTATATCTCAGTCATACCCAAACCTGATAATGACCCAAGTGAGGTGAGCAATTACCGACCCATCTCACTTATTAATAACGATATTAAAATCATGACCAAGATTATATCTAATAGAATGTCTGGCTTCATCGCCTCATACATTCACAAAGATCAGGTGGGCTTCATCCCTGGGAGACAGGGCCTGGACCAGATTAGACTGACCATTGACATTATTTCACTTTTACAGTCTCAGTGGGATGGGGGAACCCAACAAAAAGGTTACTTGCTCTCAATAGATCTACACAAAGCATTTGATTCCATAGATTGGCATATCTGTCTGGTATCCTGGAGAGATGGGGTTTTGGCCCGTACTTCCTAAATATAATGCACTCACTTTACTCTAAACCCACTGCTCAGGTGCGCCTGATGGGCAGATACTCGGAATCTTTCATCATAAGCAGGGGTACCAGACAGGGATGCCCACTTTCCCCCCTCCTTTTTGCAATAGCCATCGAGACTTTAGCCATAGCTCTCAGATCGAATCCTGACTTTAAGGGAGTCAAATGCGGGCCCCGAGAACATAAGTGCGCACTGTACGCTGATGACCTCCTCCTCTTCGTGACCTCCCCACTAACATCTACCCCGGTAGTTCTTAAAATATTGAAGGTCTTCAGTGAGGTATCGGGCTTGAAAGTAAATATGAGTAAATCAACGGCCCTAAACATTAATGTTCCGCAGGACATACTGCTACTACTTTCTAAAAACTTTGATTTTGTTTGGGCCTCCGGGGCGATCCCATACTTGGACATCAAACTGACCTCCGACATCAGCAACCTCTTTAAGGCGAATTACCCCCCCATGATGCAGAAATGTAGAGAGGACATGAATACTTGGTCGAGAAGCGGTCTATCCTGGCTTGGCAGAATCCATGCGATTAAGATGACTCTTCTCCCACGTATGCTGTATTTATTCCGATCCCTCCCAATCCCGATCAGGAAACAGGTTCTGGGTAAATTTCAGTCTGAGGTTGTTCGCTTTATCTGGGGCAACAAAGGTTACAGATGTCCCTCGTGTATCCTCTTCCGACTAAAATCACAGGGAGGCTTGGGTCTCCCGAATCTATGGAATTACTACCAGGCGGCACAACTCGCACAAATCTCAATGGTCTTCTCGAGGGGCCAGAAGTCTGACTGGCTCTCTATAGAAAGGCAAGCGGTCCCGTCGAACACTATTGACTATCTGTTATGTTGTGACCCGAAGGCCAGACCTGCGATTTTATCCCCCACACTCTCCCACTCTGTCGCTCTATGTTCCCGGTTATATAATCACACATCCGTGACATCTCCGCTGAAACCCCTAGCTCACCTGTTCCATAACACGGACTTCTTGCCGGGAATGAACATTGGGGCATTTAAATGGTGGACAGATAAGGGTTTATACCGAATTGGCCACTTTCTTTCTCCTGCGGGGCCCATTTCTTTATCCCACTGCAAAAAGAGACTAGATATGCCCGACTCCGAGTATTTCAGATTCTCCCAAATCTCCCACTTCCTGCACTCCATTTGGAATAACAAGACAGACCCGCCTACGATTACACCCTATGAACACTGGTGCTTGAACACTATGGATCAGAGGGGAGGTATTTTGTTAATTTACACAGCTCTGTCGACTAGGTTGACCAAGCCCACCTACGCCCAGATTTGGGAGGAGGATATGGACAGCTCATGGGACACTGAGGTATGGTTCCGCGCATCAAAGCGTTCATTTAAAGGTATACTCAATGTTTCTCTGATCAAAGCTGGTCTGAAAGTACTGGTCCGGTGGTACTACGTTCCTTCCAGGTTGGCAATAATGTACGCAGGCACCTCCCCAGTATGCTTTAGAGGATGCGAACTAGAGGGCTCTATGTTCCACACTTGGTGGTCCTGCCCGCGCATCAGATCTTTCTGGCGCAAGGTATTTCGCACTATTAGATCCCTGACGGGAGTACAGACAACTCCACAACCCAATATAGCACTTCTAAATCATGCCTTTCCCAATATGCCCAAACACTCCCAGACACTTTCATTTTTTATATTACTAGGAGCCAAATTAACCATAGCCAAGGCCTGGAAGAAACCCACCGTCTCATTTACAGGATTCAGGAGGAAGGTATCCTGGATCATGGTGCAAGAGCAAATTGTCGCTAAACTTAATGACACGACTGAAAAATGTATAGCCACCTGGGAACCTTGGGCCACCTCATGCAATGTTTCTCTTATAACTGGAGTCCAACCTGGTCTTCTGAGCACTCGCGTTTCACATTCCTAGCATGAGAGTATCCCCCCCCCCTTTCTTTCACACGTTTATACCTCTTCTCCTTTCTTCTGCCTCCCTTGGCATCCCTGGGTTACTACGCTCAACAAGATCACACTGTTCTCCTTAGAATTATTTTACTGATCTGTGGTTTGTGTTCGTTCTTATTGATTCTCTATTTACTAGCTGACCATATTGACCTCATATTATAACATGAAAACCTTTTGTTTAGACACATGGTGGAGGTGCATCAGCTACTCATCTAGAAGAACATGCCAGGCTGGTAGACACTTTCTGGGTGCTGGATTTTCCACCCTCTGGAATGCAGTGTGATCCCTAAGGGGCGTCCCAGGGGCTGGAGACACAGTGCGTAAATAGTTTGGAGTATGTCTCCGACTGGTTATGGTAGAGCATAATTATTCGCTAAGACAGTAATACTAGGACAATTTAGCTTGAAGTACCTCACAAGATTCACCTATGTTTCTTTTACTGGAACTCATGCTGATAAGGACACACACTTAGTTAATGTACTGTATTACCTAATTGTTTGATAATCTTCTGTTATCATTTAAAACTTTCAAAAAAAATATTTAAAATAATGAATTGTCGGCTCCCGGCAATACAGAGAAAAGTCATTGATAAAAAAAAAAAAATGCGTGGGGGTCCCCCCAAATTCAATTACCAGGCCCTTCAGGTCTGGTATGGATATTAAGGGAAACCCTGCGTCAAATTAAAAAAAAAATGACGTGGGGTTCCCCCCAAATATCCATACCAGACCCTTCAGGTCTGGTATGGATTTTAAGGGGAACTCCACGCCAAATAAAAAAAAATGGCATGGAGTTCCCCCCAAAAATCCATACCAGACCCTTTATCCGAGCACGCAACCTGGAAGGCCGCAGGAAAAGAGGGGGGGACGAGAGAGCACCCCCCCTCCTGAACCATACCAGGCCACATGCCCTCAACATGGGGAGGATGCTTTGGGGGTCTGTGACCCCTCAAAGCACCATGTCCCCATGTTGATGGCGACAAGGGCCTCATCCCCACAACCCTTGCCCGGTGGTTGTGGGGGTCTGCGGGTGGGGGGCTTATCAGAATCTGGAAGACCCCTTTAACAAAGGGGACCCCCAAATCCCAGCCCCCCTATGTGAATTGGTAAGGGGTACATTGTACCCCTACCATTTCACAAAGAAAGTGTAAAAAAAATAAACAAAACACACAGACACCGTTGGGAAAAGTCCTTTATTAAAAATAAAAAAAATAAAAAAAAGATTCCAGCGGTGGTAATCCACTCTCCGGGGTCCAACGATGGATGATCTCTCCTCTCCGGTGTCCAGCGATGGATGATCTCTCCTCTCCAGGTCCAGGCTCCAATGATGATGTCCAGCGCAGCGAGTAACAGCATCTTGTCTCTATTGGAGAAACACCGGGAATCGCGAAGCATGACAGGTCTCTTATGTAGCTGAGGGCGGGGCCACCTGTCACGTGACCCCGTCCCCCTCTGACGCAAGGGGAAACCCGGGCTTCCCCAGTGACGTGCGGGTGACCCCGCCCCCCTCTGATGCAACGGAAACCTGCGTTACATCAGAGGGAGGCGGGGTCACCCGCACGTCACTGGGGAAGCCCAGGTCCCCAAACCCTTTTTATGACAATAACTTGCATATAGGCCTTTAAAATTAGCACTTTAGATTTTTCATGTTCGAGTCCCATAGACTTTAATGGTGTTCGGATGTTAGAACAAATGTATTGCCTGTTCGCAAGTTCTGGTGCAAACCGAACTGGGGGGTGTTTGGCTCATCCCTAAAGAGGATCAAGGTTCCTCTATGGTTTCCTGGGTCACTGGGGAAGCTATCCAATTGGATGCTGCCACCCCATTTAGGTACAGGCTGGCCAGGCTGCATTCCACCTCTCAATACAGATGCTACCCCGTTACCAATTCACATAGGAGGGGCCGGAATCTGGGGGTCTCCTTTGTTAAAGGGGGCTTCCAGATTACGATAAGCCCCCTGCCTGCAGACCCCCACAACCACCGGGCAAGGGTTGTGGGGATGAGGCCCTTGTCCCCATCAACATGGGGACATACTCCCCATGTTGAGGGCATGTGGCCTGGTACGGTTCAGGGGGGGGGCGCTCTGTCGTCCCCCCCTCTTTTCCTGCGGCCTGCCAGGATAAGGGTCTGGTATGGATTTTTGGGGGGACCCCACGCCATTTCTTTTTTAATTTTGCCGTTTTTTTCAATGACTTTGATCTGTATTGCCGGGACCCGACAATTCATTATAGCCGCGATTAGTTTTAAATGACTTTTTTTCCTTTAGAAATTACATTTTGTGCAGGGACTGTTCTAAGCACAGGAAACATGCACTACTTTACAGGAATACTATACACACCCCCCAGGTACGAAATTTAAAGGAATATTTCACTTTTATTGTTTCACTTTAAGCATTATTAAAATCACTGCTCCCGAAAAAACGTCATTATTTAAAACTTTTTTTTTACTTTGATACATGTCCCCTGGGGCAGGACCCAGTTCCCCAAACACTTTTTATGACAATAACTTGCATATTAATCTTTAAAATGAGCACTTTTGATTTCTCCCATAGACTTTTAAAGGGTGTTCCACGGATTTTCGAATTTGCCACGAACACCCCAAATTATTCACTGTTCCCCGAACAGGCGAACAGCCAATGTTCGAGTCGAGATACACCCTTTAGATACTGTTTGTAAGAGAACCATCCGTTTTCGTCCAATGCACATGTGCACGGGCGTACCAATGCGCATGTGCGCACGCAACGGATTGCGTGCACGTGCAGGAGCGCGTCCCTAGCGCCAATTGGCACCAGACGGCCTATTTAAGGAAGTGCTAACCCTCTGCCGGACTGTTACCGCACTCTCTCATGCGGTGCAAGGGTTACACATGGACTTTGTTCAGCTCCACAACCAACTGCAGCCTGCACCCAGTCTGGCTTCCACCTCTGAGGGCTCAAGAGTCAAGGATTCTGCTGCTCAAACCATGACTTGTACTCCAGTTGAACTCTCCTGTTCTCCTGAGCCTAGAGTGCCGCTACCTGAGCGTTTTTCTGGAGACCGTAAAAGATTCAGGACTTTTCAGAACGCCTGTGAACTTTACTTCTCTTTGCTACTCCGCACCTTTTCTACTGAAGAAGTTAAGGGGGGATTCCTCATCTCTTTACTGCTGGAAGAACCCCAGGCTTGGGCCCACCAGCTTCGGGAGCAACCTGATCCTGTCTTGGCTTCTGCAAATTCCTTTTTTACCGACATGTCTCAACTGTATGCTGATCCTTTCCGTCATCAGACAGCTGAAACTACTCCGAGCCCGTTGAGGATTATGTATCGGACTTTCGCTTGTGGAGCGCTGATACCAAATGGGACAACTCAGCTTTACGCTTTCATTTTGTCGGAGGCTATCAAGGATGAACTTGCCAGGGTGGGCACACCTTCTTCTCTAAATGACTTGATTCATCTCTCTATACAGATTGATCGCCGCCTACGGGAAAGACAGTCCGAAAAAACCATTAATCTCCACCTGTTGCCTGTTCACTCCGAGCTTCCTTTACCCACCTTTACCCACCTCCTCCATAGCTATGCCTGAAGACACCAAAGTGGTTCCACATGCCAGCCTCCCGAGATCTCCTCTGTCTCAACAAGAACGATCTCATCGTTATCATAATAGACTCTGCCTTTACTGTGGCGATGAAGGACATTTCCTCCGGTGTCCCCGAAGACACCGTAGGAGACCCTCTGTGCCAAGAAAAACAGCTTCTCAGTTCACCTAGTGGATCGTTCAGGTATTAAATCAGGACCTGTTACTCTAGAGACTGCACCATATTCCTTGTTTTACAGCTTCTGGGCATCAGGAACTCCTACGTCTGGATGTCATCACATCCCCTCTGTTCCCTGTTACCCTAGGGCAACCCTGGCTGAAGGCACACAATCCCCTCATCAACTGGTCCTCTGGGGAGGTGTCTTTCTCCTCTGACTACTGCAAGAAATATTGCCTTCTTCCTACGCCCAGCTCGGGACAACCATTCCTCTGCATCAGTGTGGACCCTGAGACTGCTAAACTTTTGCCCTCCGTCTATCATGAATATCTAGACGTTTTCAATAAAAAGAATGCTGACACTCTTCCCCCTCACAGACCTTACGATTGTCCTATTGAACTTTTACCTGGCGCTGAAATCCCCTTTGGCAGAATTTACCCCCTCTCTGAACTTGAACTTGGGGAATTACGGAAGTATATTGACGAGAACCTTGACAAGGGATTTATCCGGCCTTCCTCTTCCCATGCCGGAGCGGGAATATTCTTTGTTGAAAAGAAAGATCACACACTCCGGCCTTGTATTGACTACCAGGACTTAAATAAAGTTACCATTAAAAACAGATACCCCTTACCACTCATCCCTGAGTAGTTTCAGAGACTCCGCGACGCACATGTTTTCTCCAAGTTGGATTTAAGAGGGGCGTATAACCTGATCAGAATCAGAGAAGGGGATGAGTGGAAATGGCTTTTAGATCTCGTTTTGGGCACTTTGAATACCTGGTGATGCCCGTTGGACTCTGTAATGCGCCAGCTACCTTCCAGCATTTTGTAAACTACGTGTTTCGGGACTTTCTTGATGTGTTCATCATCATTTACTTAGATGACATATTAATTTTCTCCACTTCCCTTGAGTCTCATCGGGTCCATGTTAAGAAAGTATTAGATAGACTAAGGAAACACCATCTGTATGCCAAAGCAGAAAAGTGCGAGTTCGAGAAGTCCACCATTCAGTTCCTGGGTCTCGTTATCTCCGCAGATGGGATTGGTACGGACCCACAGAAGGTATCAGCAGTGCTCGAATGGCTGGCCCTGACTGATAAAAAATCTGTACAACGGTTTGTGGGATTCTCCAACTTTTACGGAAAATTCATCAAGAACTTTTCAGGAATTATATCCCCTATTACACAATTAACCAGATCACACACAACCTTTGCATGGACTTTAGAAGCTCAAGCTGCTTTTGAAAGATTGAAGGGCCTTTTTACTTCTGCACTCATTCTGAGACATCCTGACCCTGCCTTGCCCTATGTTCTCGAGGTCGATGCCTCCGAAATTGCCGTTGGTGCTATACTGTCTCAACGACAGGGGACAAAATCCCTACTTCACCCTGTTGCCTTCTTTTCCAGAAAACTAAGTACCTCACAAAGGAACTATGATGTTGGTGATCAGGAGTTACTCACTATTAAATCTGCCTTGGAAGAATGGCGCTATCTTCTCGAAGGAGCGGCCCATCCTATTTTTGTGTTCACCGATCACAAGAACCTCAAATATTTAAGATCAGCCAAGAGACTTATGCCGCGTACACACGATCGATTTTTTCGACGGTGAAAACACCCTCGAGAAAATCGACGTGAAAAACGAGGAACAGCTTGTTTCCCTACACACGGCCATTTTGAATTACATTTTTTTTCTTGGTCGAAAAAAACGACTGTGTGTAGGCTCCCCGGCAGTGTTTTCCTATGGGAAAACTGCCGCGGAAAAAAATGACGGGAATCACGACGAAAAAAATTAGAGCATGTTCTAATTTTTCTCGTCGTGATTAATGCCGTTTTTCCCGTCGGGAAAAATGACAAAAAGCTCACACATGGTCGTTTTTCTCGTCCAAAAGAAAAAATGTAAAATGATCGTGTGTACGCGGCATAAGACCCCGCCAGGCTAGATGGGCCCTCTTTTTCGCAAGATTCTGCTTCCATATCACTTTTCGGCCAGGGTCTAAGAACGGGAAGCCAGGCGCCCTTTCCCGTATGTTCCAAGACACTGAGGCTCCCCCTGAACCTGATACCATTTTACCTGCTAAAAACTTCCTTTTGTTACAGAGTGATCTCATCTCTCAAATCAAGTCAGTAGTCCAGAACCATCCTCCATCTCAGGAACTCCACCTTCATTTGAAAGAGGGGCTCTATTTCCATGGTGAGCAGATCTTTGTTCTTGAGCACCTACGAATGGCAGTTCTTTACATGTGCCATGACCACCCCTTGGCAGAGCATTTTGGAGCCTATAAGGCTTCAAATCTGGTTCTTCGCTCCTTCTGGTGGCCCAACTTGGTACAAAACTGCAGGGACTATGTTAAATCTTGCACAACGTGTCTTCGGAATAAATCTGATAGAGCCAAGAATTGGGGTCTATTGGAACCCCTTCCTGTTCCTGATAAATTATGGACTTTATTGTCGAATTACCCCCATCCGAAGGATTCACCACCATTTTTGTAATTGTGGATAGACTATCTAAGATGGCCCACTTTGTGCTCCTGAAAGGTACCCCTTCCGCTGCAGAGACTGCTTCTTCTTTTATCAAGAAAGTTGTACGCCTACACAGTATTCCTGCTAACATCACCTCTGACCGTGGGGTGCAATTCACATCCCGATTTTGGAAATCCTTATGTGAAGCCCTGGGCATTTAACACTGTTTGTCATCTGCCTACCATCCACAGACTAACGGTCAAACAGAGAGGACAAACCAGACCCTGGAGCAGTATCTGCTGTGTTTTTCTTCATTTGCACAAGATGACTGGGCCTCTCTTTTGCCGTTAGCGGAATTTGCATACAATAACTCTATACTTTATGCAATCAAACAAACCCCCTTTTTTGCTAATTATGGGTTTCACCCATCCTTCGTGTCTGATGTTCCCCAGGAATCTTCAGTTCCAGCAGTACAGGGTCGTCTGGACTTCTGGAGGTCCAACAACCAACTCTTGCAAGAAACCATCACTAAAGCCCAGGAAAATAATAAGAGGTTCTATGATAGGAGGAGAAGAGGTAACCTAGACCTTCAACCAGGGGATAAAGTGTGGCTTTCCACTGCAAACCTAAAGTTAGCTTGTCCCTCAAAAAAATTGGGACCAAGGTACATTGGCCTGTTTCCTGTTAAGAAGAGGATCAATGCTGTTGCCTTTGAGCTTAGCCTGCCGGTGAGTTTGAGGATTCACCCGGTGTTTCACGTCTCTCTCTTAAAACGATCCATGGCTAACCCTTTCCCTGATCGTGAACTCAAAACTCCTGCTCCATTACTTGTTGAAGGAAACAAGGAATTTGAGGTTGAAGCTGTTTTGGATTGCAGGAAGAGAAGAGGTCAAACCCAGTTTTTAATCAAGTGGAAGGGCTATAGCCCTGAAGACAACTCATGGGAACCTTCCACCAACGTATATGCTCCACAGTTAATTCAGGCCTATCTTCACCTTCACCCAGAGAAAAGTTCCCTGGTGGGTATCCGGAGGCTGCCCATAAGGGGGGGCAATACAAGAGAACCATCCGTTTTCGTCCAATGCGGAGGCGCGTGCGCACGGGCGCACCAATGCGCATGCATGCGCGCAACGGATTGCGTGCACGCGCAGGAGCGCGTCCCTAGCGCCAATTGGCGCCAGACGGCCTATTTAAGGAAGTGCCCTGACCCCAGACCCTTGCTGACTGGTCTTCAGCTGTTACCCGATATCCTGAACCCTATTGTGATCCTGCTTGATACCTGTTGCTGAACCAGGCTTACCTTGACCCTGCTTCTGGACTCTGCTCTGTTCTGATTACTGGCTCCTGATCCTGGCTACCCATTTGACCCTGCGTTTGCCTGCTGCCTTGTACTTCGCTGCCTGCCTGTTACCTGACCTGGCTACCCTTGTGACCTTGCATCTGCTTCCTGTGTTGCTCCTCTTCAACCTCCGAGTGTCTGCGACTTCAGTCCTGCGACTCTCTGCAACTTCCTGCTGCAAGTCTTCCAGGGACTTAACATCATCTGACGTCCCAGTGCCACTGTTCCAGCGGAGTGCCTCTTTAACCCCGGCTGATTCTTAGTGCACAGCGGCCTTTCGTGATCTGATGATCCTCCTGCTCATCCAGGGTCGCACCCCCTGCTACTGGTTTCCGGGTCTACATCTGCAGGCACTCGTGTTCCTCCTGTCCCTCGGTTCCTTCTGTTCCACCTCCAGCGGGACCAGGGCTGGAGATACAAGAGAGGCTGACCTCGTCACTTCAGTCTCCCTTCAGGTACGTGACACTGTTGCTCTATTCTGCTATTCAAAAAAAACATTTCGGGGAAAAATCTTAAATTGCGGCCTAGTCTGTATCTGTAAGTGTGAGGTACACCCTTTAGTTACTATTGCTCTATTCTGGTATTAAAAAAAAACACATTTAGGGCAAAAAAATAATAATTTGCAGCGTTTCCTGCATATCTGTACGTGTGAGATACACACTTTAGATACTGTTGCTCTATTTTGCTATTCAAAAAAACACATTTAGGTGAAAAATCTTAAATTTCAGCCTAGTCTGTATCTGTACGTGTGAGATACACCCTTTGGATACTGTTGTTCTATTCTGCTATTCAAAAAACACCCATTTAGGGCAAGATCCTAAATTTGAGAAATATGAGGAGAACGTCAAATAAGGGACTTGGCCCCGGTCGTGGTGCTGCTGGTGGAGCTCCTGTTGCAGGGAGAGGACGTGGTCAATCTGTGCCAGCTACATGCACAAGTGAAACACCTTCCTCAGGTGCGAGTAGGCGACAGAGCCTGCAGCGGTATTTGGTCGGGCCTAATGCGGCTCTACGAATGTTGAGGCCAGGACAAGTACAGGCAATAGTAGATTGGGTTGCTGACAGTGCCTTTAGTTCCTTCACATTGTCTCCCACCCAGTCTCCTGCTGAAAGATCAGAGTTGGCAACTGCAGCCGATGTCCATCAGTCTTTCACCTCACCCCCTTGCAAATCAGCCAAGCAGTCTGAGCCCCAAGTCATGCAGCAGTCTCTTTTGCTTTTTGATGACTCTGTTAGCAGGGTTTCCCAGGGCCATCCACCTAGCCCTGCCCCAGAAGTGGAAGAGATTGAGTGCACCGATGCCCAACCACTTATGTTTCAAGATGAGTACATGGAAGGACCATCGCAGCACAACTCGGATGATGAAGAAACACAGGTGCCAACTGCTGCTGCTTTCGCAATTGTGCAGACCGACAAGGAGGGGAGGGGTGAAGACTGGGTGGAAGATGATGTGGAGGACAATGAGGTCCTCGACCCCACATGGAATCAACGTCATGCAGGTGACCTGTGTAGTTCGGAGGAAGAGGCGGTGATCGCACAGAGCCACCAGCACAGCAGAAGAGGGAGCAGGGTGCAAAAGCGGAGTGTCCGTCCCCTAGACAGTACACCTGCTACTGCCCAATGCAGCAAGGGACCGAGCACACCAAAGCCAGGTCCAAGGAGTTCCCTAGCGTGGCAGTTCTTCAGACAATGTGCTGATGACACAAGACACGAGTGGTTTGCACGCTGTGCAATCAGAGCCTGAAGCGAGGCATAAACGTTCTCAACCTGAGCACAACCTGCATGACCAGGCATCTAAGTGCAAAGCACGAGCTGCAGTGGAGTAGACACCTCAAAACCAAGAAAGGTCTCTAGCTCCTCCTGCTTCCTCTTCTGCTGCAGTCTCGGCCTCTTTATCCACCTCTGTAGTGACAGTGGCACCTGCCACCCTGCAAACAGAGGATCTGCCAGCAACACTACCACCTGGGTCACCAACTATCTCTACAATGTCCCATGGAAGCGTTTAGCTCTCTATCTCCCAAACACTGGAGCGGAAGAGGAAGTACCCCCCTACCCACCAGCGATCCCTGGCCCTGAATGCCAGCATTTCAAAATTCCTGGCCTTTGAAATCCTGTCATTCCGTCTGGTGGAGACGCAGAGTTTTAAAAGCCTGATGGCATTGGCTGTCCCACAGTACGTCGTGCCCAGCCTCCACTACTTTTCCAGGCGAGCCATCCCTTCCCTGCACAACCAAGTGGGGGACAAAATCAGGTGTGCACTGCGCAACGCCATCTGTGGCAAGGTCCACCTAACTACGGATACGTGGACCAGTAAGCACGGTCAGGGACGTTATGTCTCCCTAACAGCACACTGGGTTACTGCAGTGGCGGCTGGGCCTGAGGCAGATAGCAGTTTGGCGCATGTCCTTCCACCACCGAGGATTGCAGAGCGCTTCAGTTTGCCTCCTGTTGCTAACTCCTCCTACTCCGCTTCCTCATCCTCTACCGCCTCCTCATCCAGTCAGCGTAACACCTTCACCACCAACTTCAGCACAGCCAGGAGTAAATGACAGCAGGCAGTTTTAAAACTTTCCTGTTTGGGGGGAAAAACCCCACACTGTGGCAGGCGCAGCACTATGAAGTGCTTTTATGCACTGTGGCATTAGAAGAATTTGATTTCTCTGATCTTTTAGTCCACACAAGACTATCTGTTATAATTCCTCTAGCGCCGTTCTATGGAAGCAGTAGGTTTAAAGAGCACACCAAACCTTTAAGATAACTTCTTTATTCACTTCAGCTTTTCTTCATATATAACACTGACAATTTCACAGCAGAAAGTCCATGTACAAACATGTGTTGAATAAAGTATAACAAATGTCGGTTCAACTGTTCAATCTTGTAATTCTACATAAAATGGTAGATATATTTCTCTCTTCAGTATCTGTACTTTCACTTTAAAATACTTTAGACACTTTATGATCTCTCTGGGACTTGCTCTATATGCTGTTTGCTCTGATGTTTGCTCTGAAACCTGGTTTAAAACCTGGTTTCATTCCTGGTTTGTCTGTCTGTTTGAACGTTTGTTTGTCTGGTTTGATTGTTTGCAAACCTGGTTTGTCTGTCTGTTTGAACGTTTGTTTGTCTGGTTTGATTGTTTGCAAACCTGGTTTGGTGGAACTACAAGTGAACACATAACTAGTTTCAGTATACAGTTCTAATCACATTATTAACAATAGGAACTTATATAACTGTATTAAATACCTATTTTGGCCACTTGCTTCCATAAAGCTGGACTCTGGATGGATCTGAACTGTTCAGCTCCACACTCTGATGTAAAATGCAATTCTAGACATGTGATATGAGATTTCCTAGACAGAACATGAGTGAAATGCTGGCTATGATTGGCCAGAGACATTTGCTCAGTGAGATTGGTTGTGATTGGCTAAAACTCCTGATGAGTCACAAAAGCTTAACTCTATGCTTTTTGGTTGCAATTCTGCTGTGTTATTAAGCTTACTTTTCTGCATAGTATAGAAATGACTCTTAAAGGTATATTTTTTCTTTTGCTTCTGTGAACACAATATACAACTGTTATATGACATCCATATATAAAGTCACAGTAAATAACTCTGCTGTTATCTCTCACAAATGAGCATATGCACTGTTTTAACATTATTAGCAGGTCTAGCTATATATGCATGTAAGCCACATTTTCAACCTAGGACAGGTCTTAGCTGGCCAGCTACACTCCCACCAAATTACCTATAATTCTATGTTCCCTATAGTAGGATTTGAACATGAATTTGGGGAATTTTCCATCAGGTTCTCAACTTCCAAGTGTCTTTTATCACTCTCAAGTAGAACAACTAACTTCTGTATAGGACGTTCCAACCCGAGTGGAATAGTGAGACGTTTTCCCTTTTTGTCAAATTTGGGGTCTCCTATTTGTAACAACGCTCTTCTTACTAGTCTGTCTTTATCCTTTTGAACTTCTAGAACTTTGGCCAATTTCCATTGACTTCTATGTAAATCTTCTTCTTTCACTAATACTATGTCACCAACTTGTACATTTCTTCTGGGTGTTTGCCATTTACTTCTTAACATAAGATTGGCTAAGTACTCTTTCTTCCATCTATTCCAAAACTGTTCTGATAGATATTGGACTCTTCGCCATCTCTTTTTGGCATATAAATCCTCTTTGGAAAACTTGCCAGGTGGTGGTTGTACGTAATCAGACTTAAGGTGAAGTAGATGGTTGGGAGTTAAAGGTTCCAAACTTGTTGGATCATTGATGTTGTCAACTGTAAGTGGACGAGTGTTAACAATAGACATTACTTCATAGAATAGGGTCCTAAGTGAAGCATCATCTATTCTTCCGGAGCTCTTTCTCAACACTGAACTTAACACATTTCTTACAGTTCTGATTTGTCTTTCCCAAACTCCTCCTGTGTGGCTTGCATGTGGAGCATTCATATGAAAATCACATTGATTCTTTGACAAATACTGAGTTACCTTTTCTTTATCGATCTCTTTTAGAGCTTTCTTCAATTCATTCTTTGCTCCAACAAAATTAGATCCTTGGTCAGATCTAAGCTCTCTGACAGTACCTCTAATGGCTATGAAACATCTCAAGGCATTAATGAATGCGTCAGTTGACATATCTTCTAACATTTCCAGATGAATTGCTCTGGAGCTTAGACATGTAAATATTAGTCCATATCGCTTGTACTCCTTGCAGTTTTGTTTGGTGATGAATGGGCCGAAACAATCCATTCCATTATAAAGAAATGGTGGTGATGGGTTTACACGATCTGCCGGTAAATCTGCCATTCTTTGTTCTTCGGTAGGTCTACGTGCCTTTCTACAGGTTACGCATTTACTTATATACTTTGCTATAACTTTGCTTCCTTTTACTATCCAGTAACCACCTTCTCTCAAACAGTTCTGGGTAAAGCTTCTTCCTTGATGCAAGGATTTGTTGTGGAAGTGATCAATAATCAATCTTGTGAAGGTAGAATTTTTGGGTAGAATTGCTGGATGCTTCACTCTGCTGGGTAACGATGCATTTTCCATTCTCCCTCCCACCTTTAGTATACCATCCTGTAGAACAAGATTAAGCTTGTACAATGGGTGGTTGTTGGGAAGCCTTTTAGGTTCTTGACCAAGTCTCTTCAACTCTTCACTATAGAATCTCTGTTGAATGAGTCTTATGACTGTTTCTTCAGCTTTCATTCTTTCCTCTACATTCAATGATTCCTTCTTTTTGACTCCCTTTGCCAAACGTTGAATTCGAGCTACTACGTTTATGACTGTATTCCATTTTGAACATCTGGCTAGTCTTTCAAGTATGTCATCTTGACACTTGGCGGCAGTGCTCAATGTTTGTACAATTTTTACTTCTGGATCACCCATAGACAATTCTGTGTAACCTTCACTGGTTATGATTTCCTTTTCCCAAAGGAACTCTGGACCGGTGAACCAGTTTGAATTTTTCAATTCTGTTACATTCAGGCCTCTTGAAGCATGATCTGCAAAGTCAGATTCAAGGATCTTGATTACTGCCGCTGAACTTACAGCTGGTAACTCTTGAACAGATATTCAATGACACAATCCTGTCACCTGTCTTGAGTTTGCAATCTGCTGTTTTCCTCCAACAACGCCCCATCCTAGATCAGTTTGAACAGCGTAGGGTTCACCCTTTCCTCCTGTAATTACCCTTCGTGGTACCAAAGCTTCGGGACAATCATAACCTATCAACAGTCCAACACCAAACTCCTTCAGCGGGGACATTTCATGAGATATGACAGATAGGTGCTCCCATTTATTGGCTGTTTCACAGGTAGGTATGCGATCTCGATCTAGAGGTATATCGTCTTTCGTATAAGCTGGAGGTAGATCCAATGTGAGGTTTTAATGAAGTCCTCTAACTCTCAATCCTTTGACCCTTTGACTGTTCACTAATGTGTCTCTCCCCGTCATTGTGGTGAGTTTGAGCTTCACTGGTTCTGTAGCCACTTGTAATTTCTTGCAGATTTCTTGATCAATGAAGGTGACATCGCTTTGGGCATCCAGTAGTGCATAGGCATATACCTTCTTATTCTTCCTTTTAGGATTTGAAATGCACACTGGTACAACCATTGATGTGCCGTTGCTTTCCCTCATCTGCAAGAGAATACCGATGCTTTCTTTTCTTCCTCAGCATCTTTAGCTATTGAGGATTTATCCTTTTTTGGACGTTCTTCATGTAGTGGTGTAGGATGGCGTCCTTTGCAAACACTGCATGTGGCCCTTTTCTTACACTCCTTAGTAATATGGCCTTTTCTTAGGCACCCAAAACACACTTGGTTAACAAGTACAAACTTTTTCTTTTCATTTGGGGATTTCTCCTTCAATTGTTGGCACTTGTGTATAGAGTGGTTCTCTCCACAGAACATACACTTAAAAGTAGTCTGAGGATTTGTTGGTTCTGTCTCTCTACTGATCCCAGTAGTAACTTTGAACTTGCTCTCGTAGGTATCTATACCTTTCTCTGTTGTGTCGGTTGCAAAGCTGGTTGCTCTTGCACGTCTTATATCCCTCACAGGCCTTTCTTCTAAGGACTTTAAGGCGTAAGATCCTGTTACTGGATTACATACTATTCGTGCTTCCTTATTAATGAACTCAGAGAACTTTTCAAAACTTGGGAAGTCCTTACTTAGATCTAACTGTTCAGTCACATAGCGATTCCATCTAGAAGCCACTTCTTCAGGTAGCTTAGCTAGCATCCTGTGGTTTTCTAGATAGTCGTTCAGTACTTCTAGTCCTCGTACATGTGGGATGGCATTGCTGCATGCTTGCAGGAAGTCACCATACTCTTGGAGTTTGAAATGTTCTTTAGGACCTATTTTAGGCCAGTTATTCAATTTCTCCCTAAAGACTCTTTGTACTAAGAAAGGATGACCATATCTTGCGTTTAACTTTTCCCAAGCTTGCTTGTAGGCTTCTTCATCTGTTCTATAGAAGTTACCTTCAAGAGCTTTCTTCGCTTCTCCACCAATATATTTCTGAAGGTAGAATAACTTGTCAACTGGCCTGGAGCAATGATGCTCAATGATCATTTCAAAACTTGCCTTCCACTCTATGAACTTCAGTATGTCTCCTGAAAATACAGTAGGTTCTGGAACGGGAAGTCTTGCTGGGACTGTTCTTTGTCCTCTTGCTGGGACTGTAGTCGCAACATTCTCTTGATCATTGCAGTGACATCTAGGAACAGAATTATCCTGTTTTATTTTTTCACCTAGTTCTGAATTGGGTGAGTCTCTCTTTTCATCTTTCTGAGCAGGGATGGAAGGGCAATGACTTTTTGCTTCATTACATACTGGAGATTTCCTTCCATTCTCCTGGGCGTATGAAAGGAAGTAGGAGTCTGCATCTTCACTTAGTACAGATTTGGACTTATGATTACTATTCATGTCCTCTTCGTGTACTCTTAGTCTGGCTTCTATAATCTTGACTTCCTTCAGCCTTTCCATTTCTGCTACTCGTAGACGCTGCGCCTCGATTGCAGATTCCATCTCAATTTCTGCTCTCTTGACAGCAAGTTGTTCGACAAGTTCCTTTCTTTTGGCTATTAAAGTACTTGAGGACTCTGATATGTTACTGGCACTTCTGCTAGTGGAAGAAGTCCTACTTGTGATTGTGGTTCCTCCTAAGGACCTAGCATAGTCTCTCATAAAAAGCTCATTCATTCTCTTTCTTGCCTTAACTTCATCATAGTTGGCTTCAGATGATAGTTCTCTCATGAGCTTTACTAAACCTTTAGTGACTTCAGTACATGTGTCCATGTTCCTTACAATATCCTGGGGAGGTGTTGTAGAAGACCGCAGGTTGACATATGCTGCCATAAGCTCTGCTTCAGATTCTTCTACTGTCTCTATCATATCACTCAAGTTTCCTTTTTATACTTTCTTGCTTTAGCCTTCTACAAACATCTTTAATGTAGGATTTCCACTTATCATACATTCTGGTGAACTTTTTTCCTTTCAATACTGCTTCTTGCTCCAAATTTTCCAGCATCTTTAGGGTCGGTTTTCTGATACGTTCTGAACGTCTTAGTTCATCTGTTTGGGATATATTTGTTTGGGGCAAGACTAATGCTGCATCAGACTCTTCTACCTTAGACAGGTTCACTTGCTCTTCACTTTCTATCTTATCTATCTTTGTATCCTCAAACAGTGGCATAGAAATACTAGGCTTAGACATTTTACTTTAAGTGCTATAACAATTAATACGAATATTAAGAAGACTTTCACTTTAAATGCAATAGCAATAGGTGCAGGCAGTAAAAATGACTTTCACTTTAAATGCAATAGCAATAGGTGCAGGCAGTAAAAATGACTTTCACTTTAAAATACTTTAGAGTTCGTGTACTACAACTGTCCCTTGTTCTTTACTTACAGTCCTTTTACTCCTGAACACGAAAATGTCTCTTTCTTGTCAAGCCTATGTGCAATGATAGTAATAAAGGAAAGTTCTGACCTTATTCTGAAGAGCAGGATACTGTGATCTGTAGGTTGCTGGAACAAATAGTCTTAAAGGAGACTTGTCTTTGTTGATCTGATGCTCTACTCTGACGTGCGATGCTTTGCGCTGACGTGCAATGCTTTGCGATACTCTGTGCTGTCTTGCGATGCTTTTCGCTGACGTGCGATGCTTTGCGCTGTCTTGCGATGCTTTGCGCTGACTTGCGATGCTTTGCGCTGACGTGCGATGCTTTGCGCTGACGTGCGATGCTTTGTGCTGTCTTGCGATGCTCTGCGCTGACTTGCGATGCTTTGCGCTGACTTGCGATGCTTTTCGCTGACGTGCGATACTTTGCGCTGAAGTGCGATGCTTTGTGCTGTCTTGCGATGCTTTGTGCTGCAGGCTTTGGGCCTAGTGGCGGGGAAATAGCTGGCTGCAGTACGTGGCCTCTTTGTGGGTAGCGGTGCAGGCACTCTAACTCTGGACTTTGGCCTCCCACCATGCGTCTTTTTCTCTCTCTAGGGATCGCAGGAGGGTTGGCGCTCTCTCTGTGACTATCTTGCCTTTGCCGTTCTGCCACTTTAAGAGTCGGCTGCAGTTTGACTAAAACACATGTCCTATGGCCTCTATGGTAGCTCCGTTGCTCAAATGCGCTCTTTACTGTGCAAGTTGAGGAGCACAATCGCTTCACCCTCAATGGGCTAATAGTTCCACTTTGGGCTAAATAGTTCCACTTTGGGCTAATAGTTCCACTGTGGCAGGCGCAGCACTATGAAGTGCTTTTATGCGCTGTGGCATTAGAAGAATTTGATTTCTCTGATCTTTTAGTCCACACAAGACTATCTGTTATAATTCCTCTAGCGCTGTTCTATGGAAGCAGTAGGTTTAAAGAGCACACCAAACCTTTAAGATAACTTCTTTATTCACTTCAGCTTTTCTTCATATATAACACTGACAATTTCGCAGCAGAAAGTCCATGTACAAACACGTGTTGAATAAAGTATAACAAATGTCGGTTCAACTGTTCAATCTTGTAATTCTACATAAAATGGTAGATACATTTCTCTCTTCAGTATCTATACTTTCACATTAAAATTCTTTAGACACTTTATGATCTCTCTGGGACTTGCTCTATATGCTGTTTGCTCTGATGTTTGCTCTGAAACCTGGTTTAAAACCTGGTTTCATTCCTGGTTTGTCTGTCTGTTTGAACGTTTGTTTGTCTGGCTTGATTGTTTGCACACCTGGTTTGTCTGTCTGTTTGAACGTTTGTTTGTCTGGTTTGATTGTTTGCAAACCTGGTTTGGTGGAACTACAAGTGAACACATAACTAGTTTCAGTATACAGTTCTAATCACATTATTAACAATAGGAACTTATATAACTGTATTAAATACCTATTTTGGCAACTTGCTTCCATAAAGCTGGACTCTGGATGGATCTGAACTGTTCAGCTCCACACTCTGATGTAAAATGCAATTCTAGACATGTGATATGAGATTTCCTAGACAGAACATGAGTGAAATGCTGGCTATGATTGGCCAGAGACATTTGCTCAGTGAGATTGGTTGTGATTGGCTAAAACTCCTGATGAGTCACAAAAGCTTAACTCTATGCTTTCTGGTTGCAATTCTGCTGTGTTATTAAGCTTACTTTTCTGCATAGTACTGTATAGAAATGACTCTTAAAGGTATATTTTTTCTTTTGCTTCTGTGAACACAATATACAACTGTTATATGACATCCATATATAAAGTCACAGTAAATAACTCTGCTGTTATCTCTCACAAATGAGCATATGCACTGTTTTAACATTATTAGCAGGTCTAGCTATATATGCATGTAAGCCACATTATCAACCTAGGACAGGTCTTAGCTGGCCAGCTACACACACTGTGCAGGAGTTGTGGAGGGACATGGAACAACAGACCGATGAGTGGTTGGTGGCAGTGAGCTTCAAGCCCGGCCTGGTGGTGTGCGATAATGGGCGAAATCTCGTAGCAGCTCTGGGCCTAGCCGGTTTGACGCACATCCCTTGCCTGGCGCATGTGCTGAATTTGGTGGTGCAGAGGTTGCTTAAAAATTACCCCGATATGCCAGAGCTGCTACAGAAAGTGCAGGCCGTCTGTGCGCACTTTCGGTGTTCTCACCCTGCTGCTGCTCGCCTGTCAGCGCTGCAGCGTAACTTCGGCCTTCCCACTCACTGCCTCATATGAGACGTGCCCACAGGGTGGAACTCCACCCTGCACATACTGGCCAGACTGTGCGAGCAGCAGCAGGTGATAGTGGAGTTTCAGCTGCAGCACGCACGCGTGAGTTGCTCTGCGGAACAGCACCACTTCACCACCAATAACTGGGCCTCCATGCGAGACCTGTGTGCCTTGTTGCACTGCTCCGAGTACTCCACCAACATGGCCAGTGCCGATGATGCCGTTCTCAGCGTTACTATCCCAGTTCTATGCCTCCTTGAAAAAACGCTTCGGGCGATGATGGAAGAGGATGTGGCACAGGAGGAGGAGGAGGAGGAGGAGGAAGAGGCATAATTTCCAAGGCTTTCAGGGCAGCCATTCACAAGTGGCTCCAAGGGTGGGTTCCTGCACCAACAAATGCCAGGTACACAATTGTCCAGCAAGGGCGCAGTTCTGGAGGATGACGAGGTGGAGGATGAGGAGATGGAGGAAGAGGAACCATGTTCACAGCAGGGTGGCACCCAGACCAGCTCATGGCCATCACTGGTGCATGGCTGGGGGGATACAGAGGACACAGACGATACACCTCCCACAGAGGACAGGTTTTCATTGCCTCTGGGCAGCCTGGCACACATGAGCGATTACATGCTGCAGTGTCTCCGCAACGACCGCCAAGTTGATCACATTCTAACTGGTGCTGATTACTGGGTGGCCACGCTGCTGGATCCCCGTTACAAGGACAACGTACCGTCCTTAATTCCCTCACTGGAGCGTGATCGTAAGATGCGCGAGTACAAGCGCACGCTGGTAGACGCGCTGCTGGTGGCATTCCCACCTGACAGCAGGGGCACAGTGGAAGCACAAGGCGAAGTCAGAGGAGGAGGAAGAGGTCGCCAACGCAGCCGGGGCACCGCCAGCACCTCAGAAGGCAGGGTTAGCATGGCCGAAATGTGGAAAAGCTTTGTCAGCACGCCACAACAACCAGCACCACCAGCTGATATGGAACGTCTTATAAGGAGGCAGCATTTCACCAACATGGTGGAGCAGTATGTGTGCACACGCCTACACGTACTGAATGACAGGTCTGCCCCCTTCAACTTCTGGGTCTCCAAATTGGGCACATGGCCTGAGCTTGCCCTTTACGCCTTGGAGGTGCTGGCCTGCCCTGCAGCCAGTGTATTATCTGAACGTGTATTTAGCACGGCAGGGGGCGTTATCACAGACAAGCGCAGCCGCCTGTCCAGAGCCAATGTGGACAAGCTCACGTTCATTAAAATGAACCAGGCATGGATCCCACAGGACTTGTCCGTACCTTGTGCAGAATAGACATTGTTGTATTTTTGATCTTTCTCACTCTTTTGGGGTGTACCCTAATTTAAAATAAAATTAAATTAAAAACAAAAACCAGTGTTGGCTACCTCGTCCTTCTCCACCGCCGCTTCCACCTACACCGCCACATCCACCGCCACCTCAACCTCCTACTCCATATAGACCTCGTCCTCCTAGGTCAAGATTATTATTTTTAATTTATATGTATTTTATGTTATTTTAAGTTATTTCCCTATCCACATTTGTTTGCAGAGCACTTGCCATGCTCTTAACAACATTTTGCTGCCATTTGCAGCCCTCTAGCCCTTTCCATTACCTTTTTAGAGCCATTTTAGTCCTCAAAAGTTCGGGTCCCCATTGACTTCAATGGGGTTCGGGTTCGGGGTCAAGTTTGGTCAAATTTGGGTCCCGAACTCGAACTTTTTTGCAAAGTTCGGCCGAACCCATCAAACCCGAACATCCAGGTGTCCGCTCAACTCTACTTGTGACATCAATCTGACGAGACGCGTAGGGCGGGGCTTGGAGCTTCATTGCGTCACTTCTGGTTTTGGATCCTCTGTCCTTCATGCTTGTTTACTCCTTGAATACTGTAAGTGAGTTTTTGGCTTCATGGTTAATAAATCACAAAACAAATTCACACTATGAGAAGTCTCTTTTTCCATCTATTTCCCTGCATGAGTATATCCATTGATTGCACTGAGTAAAGAGGAGAAGGAGAGACCAGACATTTTGTACCCAGGAATCACTCACACGCAGTGCCTTTTGCTGTTGCAAGGGTGCAACAATTTGGTAAGTGTAAACCCAAAGGGGGAGCACGAGTGATTTCACCCATTCACTGGCTGGATACTGTTGCATAGATATTTACTGCACAAGTCACCTTGGATTGGGACAGTTTACTTTGAACTTATATTATTGACTTTTGGCACAGCGTTTTTTTGCACATATGCATTTTAGCATTTTTTGAATATACAGTGAAACCTCAGATTGCGAGAAAATCCTGGCTCGGTTTGCGAGAGTTGTCTCGCAAAACGAGCAGGATTCAAGCCACAACGGTGTGCAGTACCGTACCGCATTTGGTCTGAGGTGCGTGGGCGCCGGAGCCAATCGGAGACGTTCGGAGCCGTTCGGAAATACTCGAAAAAAATCAGTTCCCGAGTCTTCCCGAGGTTTTCCGAGTTCAGCCGAGCTGTCCCCAAACCTTTCCGAGTATCACCAAGGATCTCCGGCGCCCCCCAACTCTGGCCACATGCAGTATTGCATGCCATAGAAGTCAATGCGGAACAAATTATTTTCGTTTCCATTGACTTCTATGGGGAAACTCACTCTGATATGCGAGTGCTTTGGATTACGAGCATTCTCCTGGAACGGATAATGCTCGTAATCCAAGGTTCCACTGTATTATATCGGTAACGGTCACATCAGTTGATGATTACATAAGAACATTTTTGAGTTGATATTTAATTTGGTTTGGACAGAACAGCACCTGACACTTCTTAAAAGGGACAGACATTATTTCATTTTGTTTTTGTTTTTTGTTTTCTTTTTAATATATTTATTGTTTTTTATTTGTATACATTTGTATATCGTTCCACAGTGCTTTTTACACATATTTTTTTTTTCTTGGACACTATTGCATGTAAATCTAATTGGGTAAACCCAGGTTGTATATGAGGATAAGAGATGTGATTCACTGACATTTTTTATATATTTTTATTATATTTTTGACTCATACAGTAATATTATCCTTTAAAGGGACAGTGTGTGACATTAAATACACTCTTAAACCTTAATTTATATACATTTACATTGGGGCAGCGCCACCCATACCTCGTTCTATCTAAGCTTCACATTCCTGGCAAACCTTCTGGACCCAATCTGCCAGCCACGGGCAGAAGAAGTACCTCCTGACCATGGACTCAGTTCTGTCAACTCTAAAGTATCCACTCACAGTATGTAGTACTCGGCAGACTTGGAGGATGTGCAACTGAGGAACCACTATCTGCATGATGTCCCGCTGTATGATAGGAATGCACGTCTGGCAAAAAAACACGTTGTCCCGCGTCGATCCCATTGCTTCAGAATTGCTTCAGCTGTGTTTAACAGTCTCTGACACTCACAGGATGATGGCTTATGCAGCCAGGAGAGAAAACGCTGCACCTGAATGGGATCTGGATCCTTCTGTTGAATCAGTGCCCATGCCTCCCAACTGTAAATTTCGGTGGACTCCACCTGGGGGATCACTTCTTGTAACTTGAGGGAGCATGAGGTGGCTGCCATGGAAAAAACAGGGGCCACCTCAATGTCTTCTGAGCAAGAGTCCACCTCCTCTCCTGGGTGTTCCACTGGACAGCAGGACAGTGCGTCACCATGCCCGTTCAGCTTTACAGGCCTGTAGTGGATCTTATACTTGAACCGTGCAAGGCGGGCGACCCACCTTTGCTCCAATGCCCCTAGCTTTGCTGTGTCGAAGTAGGAAAGGGGGTTGTTGTCAGTGAAGACCTCTATGTCCTCCCCTGTAAAGTATTCCGCAAACTTTATGATGATGGCCCACACTAAAGCCAGCAACTCCAATTTGAAGCAGCTATATTTATGGGGTTCTCCTCGGTAGGTTGGAGGCTGCGACTTGTGTAGGTGATTACCCGTTCACAGCCGTCTTGTACCAGCCCCCAGACCTTGTAAACTGCCATCCATGTACAGATAGAAAGGCTTTGAATAGTCCACATAGGCCAAAAAAGGTGCCTAAGTCAATTATTATTTAAGTGTTTCTTGGGGATGGTGGGGAAGAATCGCCTTTCTTCTATGTGGCATGGCCACTCAGCAGCTGGGTAAGCGGGGTGGCTATTTGGGCAAACTTAGGGATAAACCTTTGGTAGTACCCCACCAGTCCCAGAAAAGAGCGTAGCCCAGTGACAGTCTTTGGGGGGTTACCATTCCTGCACCGCTTGTATTTTAGCTGGGTCTGGGGAAACTCCTCCAGCTTCTACAATGTGCCTCAGATACTGAATCTTCTGTCTCATTCAGCAGTACTTACTGGGTTTGAGTTGCAACCCATACTGTGCTAGAGGGGTGAACACCCGGTCCAAGTGTTTGATATGATCCTTAAAGGTCTTAGAGAAAATTATGATATCGTCCAGGTAGACAAGCACAATCTCAAAGCTGAAGTCTCCCAGGCATCTGTCCATTAAGCTCTGAAACATGCTGGGGGCATTACTCATTCGAACAGTCTCTGAGGTTTGACAAAGACAGTCTTTTCGCTATCTTGATCTCTCACTGGGACTTGCCAGTAGCCAATTACCAAGTCAAGGGTGGAGACGTACTTGGCTTGATTCAATGCCATAAGTAATTCTTTTACCTTGGGTAATGGGTGAGCATCCCGGTGAGTACAGGCATTTACCTTCCGGTAGTGTATGCAAAACCGGAAACTTCCATCATTGTACCAAAACCACGGGAGCAGCCCATTGGCTATGTCTAGTTCTTCTGCTCCTCATTTCAGCATCCCGGTTTTGGCTATGGCATTCTCCCTGTCTTTGTCCACCTGCAAGGAGATTGATGTGGTCAGTCTCTGGGTGGAAACCAAACCTGTTATAAGCCAGCCAAACACTTACTCGCATGCTTGTGATAGAGAGTGATATGTGTGTTATTCCTGATCAAGCCCCCTGTCTGTCTGCTAGATTGAATTTCCCTGTGTATAACCTTGGACTGGATTTTGGACTATTCCCTGAACTCAGCCTGCCTTTTACCTGGACTGTTATAGAACCACGCTGCCTGTCTGCCAACCATAAGTGTTTGCTTTGCTTAGTTCCTGCCTGCCCTGGCGTGGTAGCCAGGCACTATAGCATTGTAGAGTACAAAAATTACCGCTCCAAAAAAGACTCAGCCCTATGAAACAAAACCTCTCCAGGAACAAAGTGTGCCGGCAATGCACAAGGCAATGGAAGAAAAGTAGATATCTGGACAGCCGCACTCCAATCCAACGTGGCTTTTATTGGATAAAAAATATAATAAAACAGGCACTACATGTCACAGCAACGGAACAAAATAACAGGGATAGCTAGAGCGTTTCACACTAAAGAGTGCTTACTCATAGCTAATCTATGAGTAAGCACTCTTTAGTGTGAAACGCGTTAGCTGTCCCTGTTATTTTGTTCCGTTGCTGTGACATGTAGTGCCTGTTTTATTATATTTTTTATCCAATAAAAGCCACGTTGGATTGGAGTGCGGCTGTCCAGATATCTACTTTTCTTCCATCACTATAGCATTGTGTATAAGATCTGGGGGCAACTGAGTACAGGTAAGCCTGCTTGTCTTATGGGAAGGGGGGCTGCTATAGGTGAATAACACAATAGCCAGCTGTAGTGTCTGACCACCTGCATTGGGGTAGAAGTGAGAGTAGCAGTGAGAGTAGCATGTTGTGGAGCAAGTCCTTGACCTCCTGGCATAAAGTTGGGAGAATATGATTGTATCGCTGCCAAAAAGGCGGAGCATCCCCCATATGGATTGAGTGGTCGATGGTCTTGGTGTAGCCATAGGCTTCTGGGCTGGCAGAAAAAAACAGTAGATGTTTTTAAAGGAGTTGGTGAAGCAGCCTTAACTGCGGTAGAGGATAGTCCTGAAAGGGGATGTTCAACTGTTCATACAGAAAATTGTATTGTGTCTTGTCCAACAAGGACATGGCTGCTTGTAGTGGGACACAAATAACCTTTACCCCGGGTTGGGCTTTCAAGATGAAGTGACGGGGCATTACATACAGGTGTGGTAATGTGACAAGGTTAGGGAGTGAAACCAGGGTTATCCCCAGATTGATGAGCTGCACCAGAACTTTTCCTTTATGGATGTTGGGCAAGATGTGTGCAACTAGCCACTACCCTGGTACCACTGGGTTCTTTCGGGGTTCCACCATTACTGTGACCCCTTGAAGCTTCTTGTGGGCCCCGATGGGAAGAGACCAGACTACGTCTTGAGAGGTGCCAGGAGTAGTTTTGGTTTGGGGGCGTGCAGTCAACTACCACCTGTTCAGGCTGTATCCTTGCTGCCATATGGTGAGCTTTGTAGGCCCGTATTTCATTAAACCACACAGCTTACAGACCACAGCCCCGCAACTCCAGCCAGAATGTTCAAACTTGGCCAGCAAGCGGGGCAAGATCAAGTCTTTTAACACATTCATGCCCAGAACAATAGGCAATGCTAAGCTTACTGGACCATGAGTCACCACTACCCCTACTCGGTCCACCATTGATCACTAATCTGGATTCTTGCCCAGGTGACACCTTCTACCAGGATGGGCAAAGTGTTAGCCACCTTGAGAGATAGCCAGTAGGGATCCAGTTAGTCTTGTGTTCCAAACTGCTGGGCATAAAATGTATACTCCATACCAGTGACCTCGGAACCTGTGTCAATCAGACATGGAACCTCTTGTCCATTCAAGAGAGCAGCCACCACAAAACTTGGAGTAACCATAGACTCTGGTTTCGTTGGGACCTTGTGTTTACTGTCCCAGGGCTTTTAAATTCAGGCTGGCCACAGTGCTTGCTTAATTGTCCAAAGAGGCCACACCACCAACATTTCCGGTCCTCCTTTGGGTCCCTCCGAAACAAATTCGCACCCTTAGGAGAAGGGAAGTGACAGAATATTGTTTAAGTGAGGACAGTTCTGGTTTCAGGGAGGCCATGTCCAGGGCTGTGTGTATGGCTGGCAGTTGTGAGTGGGCGAGGGGCTCCTCTTTTATGTGTGATGGATCATACCTTTTTGTCACTGCCACAGTGGCTTCTGCCTCTTCCTGTGCCTGTGCAACCGCGTCCACCACTTTAATAAAATAGATAGGCGGGTTGCGCTCTGATTTGCTCCTGCAGGGCCCTCCTGACTAGGCCAGCCTTAAATCCCACCACAAACCGGTCCCTAAATAGGTGACATGAGTCACATTCTCTCCGAACAGACCCTCTAGGCGTGTCATGATTTGTTCCAAGCAGGGATGAGCCGAACACCCCCCTGTTCGGTTCGCATCAGAACCTGCGAACAGACAAAATGTTCGTGTAAACTTTAGAACCCTATTAAATACAATGGACTCGAACGTTCGAAATCTAAAGTGTTAATTATAAAGGCTAATATGCAAGTTATTGTCCTAAAAAGTGTTTGGGGACCTGGGTTCTGCCCCAGGGGACATGTATCAATGCAAAAAGAAGTTTTAAAAACTGCCGTTTTTTCGGGAGCAGTGATTTTAATAATGCTTAAAATGAAAAAATAAAAGTGAAATATTCCTTTAAATTTCGTACCTGGGGGGTGTGTATGATATGCATGTAAAGTGGCGCATGTTTCCCGTGCTTAGAACTGTCCCTGCAAAAAATGTCATTTTTGAAAGAAAAAAAATGCATTTAAAACTGACTCGCGGCTATTAATGAATTGTCGGCTCCCGGCAATACATACAAAAGTCATTGAGAAAAAAAAAAAAAAAAAGCGCGGGGGTTCCCCAGAATTCAATTACCAGGCCCTTCAGATCTGGCATGGATTTTAAGGGGAACTCCACCCCAAGTTTTAAAAAAAAATGGCGTGGAGTCCCCCTAAAAATCCATACCAGACCCCTTATCCGAGCATGCAACCTGGCCGGCCGCAGGGGAAAAGGGGGGGACGAGAGAGCGGCCCCCCTCCCTCCTGAACCGTACCAAGCCACATGCCCTCAACATGGGGAGGATGTCCCCATGTTGATGGGGACAAGGGCCTCATCCCCACAACCCTTGCCCGGTGGTTGTGGGGGTCTGCGGGCGGGGGGCTTATCGGAATCTGGAAGACCCCTTTAACAAAGGGGACCCCCAGATCCCGCCCCCCCCTATGTGAATTGGTAACGGGTACATTAATAGCCGCGAGTCAGTTTTAAATGCATTTTTTTCTTTCAAAAATGACACTTTTTGCAGGGACAGTTCTAAGCCACTTCACATGCATATCATACACACCCCCCAGGTACGAAATTTAAAGGAATATTTCACTTTTATTTTTTCATTTTAAGCATTATTAAAATCACTGCTCCCGAAAAAACGGCCGTTTTTAAAACTTCTTTTTGCATTGATACATGTCCCCTGGGGCAGGACCCGGGTCCCCAAACACTTTTTAGGACAATAACTTGCATATCAGCCTTTATAATTAGCACTTTAGATTTCTCCCATAGATTTTTCGAATTTGCCGCGAACACCCCAATTTGTTCGCTGTTCGGCGAACGGGCGAACAGGCAATGTTCGAGTCGAACATGAGTTCGACTCGAACTCGAAGCTCATCCCTAGTTCCAAGGTGGCCTGATCCTCTTCCAGCAGCACCATCACCACTCGCAGTGTAGATTTTTACCAGCACACTACAGATCTTTAGGTTGAGTCCAAATGTTTTTTTGTCATCATCCATGCAATGGGAATATTGACGGCTATCACCACTTGGCGGGAATCATCTTCCAAAGAGTTAATAGCCAGCTCCGCGATCAGCCTGATACAGTCGCACAGCACTTTCAAGCCTCTCTGGAATTTTTTGTAATGTAGGCATTTAGAAAAATATCCATCACACGTGCCTAAATTCCTCTTGCCTCTTAGGTAAATATGAGATTGCTAGTCTGGACATGACAGGCACAAATGATATTCATAAGCAAACATGTTGATTTCAAAACAAACAAAACATAAATCTAAAAGAAAAGGTTAAGGTTGCTCTTTATGATGAATTTACTTCATATTCTCTGAAATGTCAAAAATTGCAATTAGACAGAATTTCACACATCATTCTGTGTATTCGTACTTTGGCGTGCTGTGGTAGGCATTGAAAATCATTTCAGACACCTAAGTGAGAAATCCTTTATCTCTTGAAATATTGCATACTGTGTATAGGCACTCAGATATTTCCCTTGTTTTTGTTGTACAGAGATCAGAAATCAGTAATCCTGCACACGCAGACCTTTATCTTACTCTCCTGATTTGCAAAGTGTACTACACCTCAGTGGCACGATATAAATGCAAACATATGTCCTGTCTTGTACAAACATAGGGCCTTGGTTCTAAATGCTTCTGCTCACATTAGCAAACACACACTTTAGTTATGAGGCAAATACATACACGTGTTATGTACAGTGGCATTTTTGGCTTCCCTGCATTCCCAGGCTCTAATAGAGACGAGTGCTTAAGGGAGAAGGAGGCCTCGCTGGAATTTCCTGAGGCAGCATAGAGTTTTGCAAGCAAAACATACCCTTAACACAGATGACCTTTTGTAGACAGGCAGTAGGATATTTTTTTTTTTTTTTTTTTTATCTGTGTTGGTTTTATTTTTCAGTGGTACATTTAGAGTCTTGCAAAACAGACCTTATGCTGTTACTCACCATGAGAACCTGTTCTTCCAAGGGCTCAAAATATTCTCAAAACACTTGATCATTTTAATAAGTAGTTAGTGAATGATCGTTTATTTCAGGCACCACAGATCGTGAATCTTAGATCAGTCGTTTAATTTTTAAACATAGAATGCTTGTCTTTTATAAGGTGTTATACATCAAATGGCAGGTTTAATCTGGTGTGTAATACACAAAATATCAAACAAATAAACAGCTGTTTTCACAACCATTTAAAATAAATTGCAGTATACATTTGATAAGGACTACCAATCTTTTAATCCCTAAAGTGAACTTGTACATTCCACTTGCGGGGCAAGGGCAAGAGGCGAATGTCAGTGCAGCTCCCGGGTCCCCATAGCTGTTTATTCTTACCTTCCTTTTCTTAATTTCCCTTGCATCCTCCCTTGTGAAGAGACAGGCAGGTGCACAACTTTGACAAATTCTTCTATCTTCCTGGTTTACTGCAAGAAAATAAGGGTGTAGCTGAACCTCGTGAAGATCCACCAAGCCCTAGGCTACTGCCCAGGTTGTCTAGTGAATTGTCCTGTACTATCTATTGGTGACTGGAGACCTCAGCATACAGATCTCTCTAAGATAAGGGTAGACAAACATCTATCATCTCTATTTTAGAAATACTGTATATAATAGAATATGATGTAGCGGTGCACTGCCGCCAGTTTCAAAAGATCCACACATCACCCTGCTGCCTGACCCCCATTCATCCATCTTAAGACAATGAACAGTCATTTGCGTTGCTTTGCTGTATTTTATTGCTGGACACAACTTGGATAGGATAGGGATGATATGAGATGCCCATAGCACTTAGCACATTGGTAGAGCTTTAATTGAAAGATTCAGTCCTGATAATAAGGCACAGCTAACGTTCACAGTCTGTTACTCTCTGCTTTTCCTTCGCTGCAGACTATTGCTCCTCCTCTTCTGCACTGACTCCTGCAGAATATCACTTCTAGATTCCTGTCTAAATCCTCTGCTGCAAAACCGTTAGTTTCCTGTATTACTTGCTTTCACTATGAGAAGTCACTCTGAATAACTCCCCAACTTACTCAAAGTCACTCAAATTCCAGCGCTGAGCCAGAGGTGCATCCACACCTCCCCCCGACGGCCCAGTACTTTGGCAGCACATGGCGACTAGTGGACTACTAGGCCCAGATAGTCCAATCTTGCAGAAGCTGCGTTCTGCGGTCACAGCGATCCGCACTATGCTTAAAGTCTTTTCCTGAACTGCTGCGTTCCCCGGCCACAATAGTCTACACTATCCTCAATGGCTTCCTCCGGTTCCATTACTTGCTGTAGTGTACACACTGACCTTATCCATGCCCCCAGTCCATGGAGGAAACCACAGTTCAGCTGCACAGTCCAGCGGTTCCTCTAATCCTTCCTTTCTCCAAGAATTCCTCCTCTCCAAGAATTCCTCCTCTGCGGTCTTCCCGGCGACTCCCCCCTCAGCACATGGCAGGCCCCAGGCTGGGGACCTCCCTGACAGCAACTCCCTAATGCTCCATCTCCCTTTCTTCCAGAACTTCTCCTCAGCAGCATGTGACCTCAGTTTATATGGGAGGTCCACCCCCTGCTAATACCGAATGGGGATTGGCAGAGCTCCTCACATGAGCTTCCTGTCACCCAGAACTTCAAGTCCAGCCTCTGTTCCAGAACATACTGACTGGAAGCAGGGGAGGCATCTTAGAGCCTGAGCACAAGTGGTCACACCCACTGCTACACTGATCACTCCCAGTCCCAGATCAAAACAAACAGGCCTAGCTTAGAGCACAGGCCTGCCTAAATGTGCCTGTTCTGATACCTGAAACATAGAAAACCCCATTTTAGCACCTACCAAAAGGTAATGGGTGCTACAATGAATAAATATGACTGTTGCCCTGGTAAATAGGTAGATTAGCAGTCACATTGTTTGCAAACATCTAACCTCATCCAATATACTTTTAAAACTTTAACCAAACTAAATGAGACTCATCTTCAGTCTATAGTACTGGGAATCCTAGCTTAGACCCAGTGTTTTCCCATTAAGTTATTTTTACTGTAGCGCTACCCCCTTAGGAGCTGCTGAGTGTAACAGTTTCTTTCCCCAAAAAAGTGCAGAGTCAGCCAGGCACATGGCAACACTCCATTCACTCCGACTCATTAAACCACACCCATCAAATTCTCGCTATTACCTTTTGTACCACCACCCTTCCCTTTAGAATGTAAGCTCTATGAGCAGGGCCCTCCTGTACCTTTTGTATTGAACTGTACTGTAATTGTGTTGTCCCCCCTATACATTGTAAAGTGCTGCGTAAACTGTTGGCGCTATATAAATCCTGTATAATAATAATAATAATAATAATTAAACAACAACCTGTTGATCGCAATCTACCTGTGGATCGTGGGAAGCTGACAGGTAGATTATGATCAGGGCTGTGCTGATGCTTCCCCCAGTTTCTGTCGACACCGCTCTCCTTTCACTAGGAGAGTGGAGTGAGAGGCAAAACAGAGCGGGAGCATGGCAGCTGCTTTAGTTAACTTTTTTTTCTTAAACACTTTTTATTGAGTTTTCATGGGAAAAAGAGAGTTACATAACAAAGCCTCTGGGCATACCCCGGCTTAAACAACATACATTGTAACAGTCCTATAAGATCTAATATATTCTATAGAAACAACTACAAACTTAAACTACTCGTGTCATTAAACTGGATTGATACGGGGAAGGATAAAGGATCGTATACTTCAGGTGACCACTTCAGGGAGAGATGCTGAGGTTGAGAATAACGCATCTAGGTGTACCTTCAGATAACAGCAATATTAGGTTTTCACCGCTACAAGACATTTAGTTAGAGTAAACAAACAAAGGGATCCGGCTCCTATTGTGTTGCGTTCATGATTGCCAAATTTTGTCAAACTTAGCTGGGCAGCATCTGGCGAGATATGCCGATTTGTATAGTGGCACCGCTGAGTTAATCAACGATTTCCATGAATTCAAAGCGGCTACCTCTGGTTGTTTCCATTTTATGAGTAAAGCCTTCCTAGCATAAAATAATAGGAGTCCTATTAGAGTTTTGGTTGCTTGACGGCGGGCCGGGGAGCCCACCAGACCCAGCAAGCAGATCAACGCGATCAGGGGAACATGAATCATGATCAAAGTTTCAATGAAGTTTGTGACCTCCGTCAAAAAGGCCTGGATCCTGGGACAGGGCCATAACATATGGTTGAAGTCAGCATCTGCTTTACACACTTCCAACAGTTGGAAGAGGAATTTGGGTAAATTTTGGATAATCTTTGGGGTGACAAATAAACCCTGTGAATCAGTTTAAATTGTATCAACCGATGTCTGACGGAGATAAGTTGTAGAAAAGGATACTCCCAGGCGTCTTCCCAGTCTTCCAAATCCAGATCAGGGATCTCAATCTGCCACTTGAAGAAAAAATCCTCCAGACCAAAGTGGACTGAGGGTAATAAAGCTTTGTAAATGGTTGAGGTGGGTTTGACCAGAGGGACATCCTCTAATGTGGATTCAAGGTTGGACCGAAGGAGAAGCACTGGGATGGTTCCAAATTGGGTAGCGAAGGCGTGGCGAATTTGAAGATATCTAAAGAATTGGCGATTAGTAAGCCCAAATTTCTCCTTAACCGCTTAACGACTGCTCACGGCATATATACGTTGGCAGAATGGCTCGTACAGGCACAATCACGTACCTGTACGTCCCCTTTAACTGCCTGCCGTGTGTTCGCGCGCGCGCCGCTGGCGGCACGTTTGCGACCCTGAAGTCATCCCTGTGAGTAGGACCGCAGGTCCCGCGGACTCGATCGCAGCGGGGATCCCCGCGATCGTCTCACGGAGGGATGGAGCAGGGAGATGTTAGTGTAAACACAACATCTCCCCGCTCGCCTACTGACACTGTCACTGATTTCTGCTCTGTGTAATCAGAGCTGAGATCGATGACGTGTCACTCATAGCCACGCCCCCCCTCAGTTAGAATCACGCCCTTAGGCACACTTAACCCTTTCAGCGCTCCTAGTGGTTAACCCCTTCACTGCCAGTGACATTTTTACAGTAACCAGTGCATTTTTATTTGTTTGCTGTAAAAATGACAATGGTCCCAAAAATGTGTCAAAAGTGTCCGATGTGTCCGCCATAATTTAGCAGTCACGAAAAAAATCGCTGATCGCCGCCATTACTATTTTGTAAACGCTATAACTTTTGCGCAAACCAATCAATAAACGCCGATTGCGTTTTTTTTAACCAAAAATATGTAGAAGAATACGTATCGGCCTAAACTGAGGGAAAAAAATGTTTTTTTATATATTTTTTGGGGATATTTATTATAGCAAAATGTAAAAAATATTGCATTTTTTTCAAAATTGTCGCTCTATTTTTGTTTATAGCGCAAAAAATAAAAAACGCAGAGGTGATCATATACCACCAAAAGAAAGCTCTATTTGTGGGGAAAAAAAATACGTCAATTTTGTTTGGGAGCCACGTCGCACGACTGCACAATTGTCAGTTAAAGTGACGCAGTGCCGAATCGCAAAAAGGGGCCTGGTCGTTATGCTGCATATTGGTCCGAGGCTTAAGTGGTTAAAGGAATCAAAGGATAGATGGGAGCCACTAATGCAGATATTTTCTAGTTGTTTGATACCTCTAGCAGCCTTAAACTTTGGGGGCGGGACAGTCAGAAACTCTGATAAATGTGGGTTGAGCCACAAGGGGTGTCCGGAGATCTAGTGTGAGGGTCCCCTTGGAGTTTACATACCAATAGTTGCCAAACCCTGACCACCGCCTTCATGGAAAGTGTGAGAGGAAAGGGGGCCCTGACACCCCTATATAAAGCATTTTTCAGTGCCTCGTAGGAACCGAGGTGTGCGGCCTCAAGGACTACAGCGGCATTGGTATCATCAGAGGCTATCCAGTTATGGGCGTGTGAAAGTAGTGCAGTAAAGAAATATTTCTGAAGATCCGGACAGGCTAGACCACCCTCTGTCCAGGGCCTTTTGAGTATAGATTTATTTATTCTGGGGGGGGGGGGTAGATTTACACAGAAAGGAGTTTATAGTGGAGTCAAATTTTTAAAAGAAGGCTTTGGGGATCCAAATTGGGGAGTGCCTCAGAACATAAAGAAAAACTAGGAGGAATTTAATTTTGAGTAGGTTTATCCTGCCTATGATAGATAATGGCAGGTTATTCCAAGCTTGAAGTTTAAATTTGAGTTGGGTGAGTAAGGGGTATAGATTTAATTTGCCTGTTAATGTAGCGAATTAATCCAATTAATGTCCAGTCTAAGGAGGCATTTTTTGTTTCCATTGACCGCCAATTATAGAGGATTCTTTCTCACATTGACCACCATTGTAAGGGACATTGTTCTTTCAAATGACCACCAACGTAAGAGTACAGTTTTTCTCCCACTGACTAACAATGTAAAAGGCATGCTTTCTATCACTGACCACCAATGAAAGGGGGTATTTTCCTCCCATTGACCACCAATGTAAGGGCGAATTTTCCTTTAAATTACCAAAAACATAAGGAGGCATGTTCCCTCCTACTTACTACACATTTAATCAGACATTTTTCCTGTCAGTAAAAGGTATAGGAGGTAGCAATACAAGTCGCTGGCTGCAAAGAGAACTGAGCACTGGAAGCAGTTGCAAAAAAGAAGCAGGCGGGCAAAGGACTAGTCACTAGTGTGGAGGTGTTTTGTTTTCTCATGCCAGAGCCTCCAGCAAGTGATCAGCGCTTTAGTGAAATTACAAAATCATAACCTAAATCTTCTGAAAGCAGCAGTCAGAGGCAGCAGTTCCTTGGATCTCACAGTACTTCCTTGGATCTCACAGTACTTCCTGGTACAGGAGTGCCCAGGCACACTCACGTACCAGGAAGTACACTGTTATCTTTTAAAACCTTCACTTTTAAAGTGTCACTAAACCCACATCATAAAAAAACTATCCATACACGCTATATTACATGCTTTTCATAACCAGTCAGTCACTATGAGATTCATGCGAAAAAAACAATTCATCCTGCTGCTCTCTATTTCCACCTTCTGTTTATGTCCCCAATTCAGCTAGGAATTTTGCAGCTGTGGTGGAAACTCTGCACATGCTCAGTGTTGAGTGAATTTCTATGCTTAGCATTTCCTACCGATCACATCTGAGCAGCCAATGTGATTATAGAATCACACATGTGGGCATATACATAGTAGTAAATGACAGCCCACTCCCCCCCTCCTCCTCCATGCCCACTAACCAGCTAAACCCAATGGGGGTGGGATATTACATGTAGATTAATGGTGGCTTCACCTCCCTCTTATTCTAAGGCACAGGCTGACTCCCATTAGACTCACTCAGCATAGGGGCACAAAACAACAAACAGTGATTTCTTCAGAATAACAAAAAGTAAGAATCTGCAACAAAGTTTGCTTAACCACTTAAGCCCCGGACCATTTGGTAGCTAAAGGACCAGAGGTGAATTCATAATTTTGCACTGCGCTGCTTTAACTGTAAATTGTGCGGACATGCAATGTTGTACCCAAACGAAATTTGCGTCCTTTTCTTCCCACAAACAGAGCTTTCTTTTAATGGTATTTGATTGCCTCTGCGATTTTTATTTTTTGCGATATAAGAAAAATCGAATAAACTCAATTGTAGTCATACATTTAGGCCAAAATGTATTCAGCCACATGTTTTTAGTAAAAAAAATGTCAATAAGCGTATATTTATTGGTTTGCGCAAAAGTTATAGAGTTTACAAACTAGGGTACATTTTCTGAAATTTACACAGCTTTAAATTTATGACTGCCTATCTCATTTCTTGAGGTGCTAAAATGACAGGGCAGTACAAAACCCCCCCAAATGACCCCATTTTGGAAAGTAGACACCCAAAGGAAATTGCTGAGAGGCATGTTGAGCCCATTGAATTTTTTTTTTTTTGTCCCAAGTGATTGAATAATGACTAAAAAAAAAAAAAAATTACAAAAAGTTGTCACTAAATGATATATTGCTCACACATGCCATGGTTATATGTGGAATTTCACCCCAAAATACATTTTGCTGCTTCTCCTGAGTACGGGGATACCACATGTGTGGGACTTTTTGGGAGCCTAGCCGCGTACGGGACCCCGGAAACCAAGCACCGCCTTCAGGATTTCTAAGGGCGCAAATTTTTGATTTCACTCCTCACTACCTATCACAGTTTCGAAGGCCATAAAATGCCAAAATAGCACAAAACCCCCCCAAATGACCCCATTTTAGAAAGTAGACACCCCAAGGAAATTGCTGAGAGGCCTGTTGAGCCCATTGAATATATATTTTTTTGTCCCAAGTGATTGAATAATGACAAAAAAAAATAAAAAATTACAAAAAGTTGTCACTAAATGATATATTGCTCACACATGCCATGGTTATATGTGGAATTACACCTCAAAATACATTTTTCTGCTTCTCCTGAGTACGGGGATACCACATGTGTGGGACTTTTTAGGAGCCTAGCCGCGTACGGGACCCCGAAAACCAAGCACCGCCTTCAGGATTTCTAGGCACAAATTTTTGATTTCACTCCTCACTACCTATCACAGTTTCGAAGGCCATAAAATTCCAAAATCGCACAAAACCCCCCCAAATGACCCTATTTTGGAATATAGACACCCCAAGCTATTTGCTGAGAGGAATGGCGAGTATTTTACAGCTCTCATTTGTTTTTGAAAATGAAGAAAGAAAATATATATATATTTATTTTTTTTTTCAATTTTCAAAACTTTGTGACAAAAAGCGAGATCTGCAAAATACTCACAATACCTCTCAGCAAATAGCTTGGGGTGTCTAATTTCCAAAATGGGGTCATTTGGGGGGGTTTTGTGCTATCTGGGCATTCCATGGCCTCCGAAACTGTGATAGGCAGTGAGAAGTGAAATCAAAAATTTACACCCTTAGAAAGCCTGAAGGCGGTGCTTGGTTTTTGGGGTCCCGTACGTGGCTAGGCTCCCAAAAAGTCTCACACATGTGGTATCCCCGTACTCAGGAGAAGCAACAGAATGTATTTTGGGGTGTAATTCCACATATGCCCATGACATGTTTGAGCAATATATCATTTAGTGACAACTTTGTGCAAAAAAAAAAAAAAAAAAAGTGTTGTTTTTCCGCAACTTGTGTCAACATATAAAATATTCCATGGACTCGACATGCCTCTCAGTATATAGCTTGGGGTGTCTACTTTCCAAAATGGGGTCATTTGGGGGGGTTTTGAACTGTTCTGGCATTTTATACACAACATTAGGAAGCTTACATCCACTCTTCTAACCACTTGAAGACAAAGCCCTTTTTGACACTTTTTGTTTAAATGAAAACATTTTTTTTTTTGCAAGAAAATTATGTTGAACCCCCAAACATTATATATATTTTTAAAGCAAAGGCCCTACAGATTAAAATGGTGGGTGTTGCATTTTTTTTTTCTACACAGTATTTGCGCAGCGATTTTTCAAACGCATTTTTTGGGTTAAAAAATACACTTTTTTTAATTTTAATGCACTAAAACACACTATATTGCCCAAATGTTTGATGAAATAAAAAAGATGATCTTAGGCCGAGTACATAGATACCAAACACGACATGCTTTAAAATTTCACACAAACGCGCATTGGCGACAAACTACATACATTTTTAAAAGCCTTTAAAAGCCTTTACAGGTTACCCCAGTAGATTTACAGAGGAGGTCTACTGCTAAAATGATTGCACTCGATCTGACCTTCACGGTGATACCTCACATGCATGGTGCAATTGCTGTTTACATATGACGCCAGACCGACGCTTGCGTTCGCCATTGGGCAAGAGCAGGGCAGGACAGGGGTGCTTTTTTTTTTTCTTTTTTTTTTATTATTAATTTTGCTTTTTTATTTTATTTTTAAATTGTTCCTTCCAAGTATTTTTTTTTTTATCATTTTTATTGTTATCTCAGGGAATGTAAATATCCCCTATGATAGCAATAGGTAGTGACAGGTACTCTTTTTTTGAAAAAACTGGGGTCTTCTAGACCCTAGATTTTTCCTCTGCCCTCAAAGCATCTGACCACACCAAGATCGGTGTGATAAAATGCTTTCCCAATTTCCCAATGGCGCTTTTTATATCGGGGGCATTCCCTCCCACTGCTTGTAAAAGCAGTCCAGAGGCTAATTAGCCGCTAGGATTGCTTTTACATGAAAGCCGGCCGCAGGCTGAAAAGAATGATACCAAGATGATACCTAAACCCGCAGGCATCATTCTGGTATAAACATTCAAAGTCCAGCAACATACCAGTACGTTGCTGGTCCTTGTTGGACATGTATTGTAATCTTTTTTTTTCATGCAGCCAGTTGGCTGAACGAAAAAAGAGATTGATCGGTGGGTATGCCCACCATTAGAATACCGCCCTTCAGCCACCCACTTCCAATGATGGGCATACACGCACCATTTATATATGCCGAAGCATGGGGGCATCCTCCCGCAAAAAAGTTATGCCGCACACACATGGTCGGACTTTTCCACGGGCAAGCCTCCGTCGGAATTTCGACCGTATGTACGCGGCATTAGGAGCAAAATCGCTCCTCCGCCCCTGCTGCCCCAATGCTTCGGCATATTTGCTTTTTTTTTTAACTGTGGTGGTGAAATCACCTCCTACAGCACTGGAGTCGCAGGGATCAGGCCTGTCTCTGCGAACGCTGCAGTTATGTGTGTTTTTGTTTTGTAAGTGACAGTGATCGATCGATACTGCACTTGGGTGGCCTGGGCTGGACGGAGGGGCAAAACGCAGGTGCCAGCAGGTATCTGGGCTGATCCCGCTAACACTGCGTTTTTGGGAACCCTAAACTGCTGGGGACGCTAGTATAGATCTGATCAGATCAGATATTGATCTGTTCAGATACTATACCACTAAGGGGGGTGTATGCTTCACGCGTGGGTGTTAGCGTTACTGGCACTAACCTGACGCTGCCTGGGGTGTGACGCAGACCCTCTCTGACGCTAAAACCTAATTGATATCACCCGCCGGGCGATCAGGGGGTTAAACCTTTATTGGGTTATATACGGCGGGTGCCCTGACACTATAAAAAGCAAACTAACTAACCCGTAACACTTATATGGTGATCACTGGTGAAAGGGTTAACTAGGGGCAATCAGGGGGTTAAAACCTTTAATAGATAATATATGGGGGTACCTGACGCTATAAAAACCTGCGGCGAACCTAAAAAAAATTACCAGCTACCGATCTGCATCACCGACACTAAGACAGCGTTTAGAAAAACGATCGCTTAGTGACAGTGGTGATGGGGGTGAAAGGGTTACCTGGGGGGCGATCAAGGGGGTTAAACCTTTATTAGATAATATATTGGGGTACCTGACGCTATAAAAACATGCGGCGAACCTAAAAAAAATTACTGGCTACCGATCTGCATCACCGACACTAAGACAGCGTTTAGAAAAACGATTGCTTAGCGACAGTGGTGATAGGGGGTGAAAGGGTTACCTGGGGGGCGATCAAGGGGGTTAAACCTTTATTAGATAATATATTGGGGTACCTGATGCTATAAAAACCTGCGGCGAACCTAAAAAAAATTACCAGCTACCGATCTGCATCACCGACACTAAGACAGCGTTTAGAAAAACGATCGCTTAGTGACAGTGGTGATGGGGGTGAAAGGGTTACCTGGGGGGCGATCAAGGGGGTTAAACCTTTATTAGATAATATATTGGGGTACCTGACGCTATAAAAACATGCGGCGAACCTAAAAAAAATTACTGGCTACCGATCTGCATCACCGACACTAAGACAGCGTTTAGAAAAACGATTGCTTAGCGACAGTGGTGATAGGGGGTGAAAGGGTTACCTGGGGGGCGATCAAGGCGGTTAAACCTTTATTAGATAATATATTGGGGTACCTGACGCTATAAAAACCTGCGGCGAACATAAAAAAAATTACCGGCTACCGATCTGCATCACAGACACTAAGACAGCGTTTAGAAAAACGATTGCTTAGTGACAGTGGTGATAGGGGGTGAAAGGGTTACCTGGGGGGCGATCAAGGGGGTTAAGCCTTTATTAGATAATATATTGGGGTACCTGACGCGATAAAAACCTGCGGCGAACCTAAAAACAATTACTGGCTGCCGATCGGCATCACTGACGCTAAGACAGCGATCAGAAAAATGATCGCTTAGCGACAGTGGTGATAGGGGGTGAAAGGGTTATCTGGGGGGTGATCAGGGGGTTAAACCTTTATTAGGGGGGGTTAGGGGGCTACACTGGACCTAAGACTAAACTTTGGTGACACTTTTACAGTCACAAATGTCACTGATTGCAGTGATCACTAAATAAATGGTCACTGCAATCAGTGACACTGTGACTGGGGGCTGGGGGGGTGATCTGGGGGGTGATCTGGGGTGTCTGGGGGGGCCTGGGGGGGCGATTTATGTCCCTATGTGTCCTGGTGTCAGTGTAGTGTTGTGTGCACTGACCTGATGTCTTCTCTTGTACGGCGCTCGGTATATGTGAGCGCCGCACCAGAGATGACATCACTTCCTCCTGCTCCCTCTGTCTGACACAGACAGAGGGGGCATTTCCATTCGCCAGGAGCGATCGCGTGGGGGTGGCCAGAAACGAATGGCTGCCCCCTCATCCCGGAACGCTCCCGGACACTTAGCCACCGCTCACTGTACAGAAGGGGGGTCCGATTGGACCCCCCAACTGTACAAAGGCAATCACGTACACTCTACGTGATTGTGCCTGTCGGTGCCATTCTGCCGACGTATATATACAGTGAGCGGTCGTTAAGTGGTTAAATGCTTCTAATGTACATAGATTTTTTTCTCAAGAAAAGTGGAGTTATGCTTTAAGGCTCGATTCACACTGATGCGACACAGGATCTGACTTGTGAGACCCCAAGTCGGATGACACGTGAAATTCAATGTCTCCCTATGAGAGCTGTCCGAACTGATACTACACAAGTCTGTCTGACTTTAGAAAAGCTTCCTGCACTACTTTACCCTGACTTTTGTACGACTTCAATGCCAGAGTGTAAAATGTCACAGCAAAGTCACATATACAGTGGGTACGGAAAGTATTTAGACCCCCTTAAATTTTTCACTCTTTGTTATATTGCAGCCATTTGCAAAAATCATTTAAGTTACATAGTATATAGTTATATATATATAGTATATAGTTACTGTATATAGTTACAGTATAGTTATAGTTATATAGTTAGTCGGGTTGAAAAAAGACACAAGTCCATCCAGTTAAACCGTCCGGGAAATATTAAGCTTCGCCTTAAGAAAATAATTTCCTTGCGCTTAAAAGCAGAAATATAGCTTTCTTGTATAATGCCGGCGACAGCGTGCTGGGGGTATCTCTCAGTAACACAGACACAGATGCTGGTATCACGTTGAGCTTAGCAGAGTCCTCGCTAGCATCAGCCTCTGCTTTTATTTATACTGTCAACATGAGTAACAAAAGAAGGTGGTGGCTTCACAAACAGCCAATCAGACATTTGTATTCTTTCAAAAGAACCAATCACAGACATGTATATATTCAAATAGAATACCAGCAGCGACGTGTGCAAACGGTCATGTGCAGAGCCATGCTTTCTGTGAGACAAAGGATGCCTCACAATTTGAACACTACAAAGATGGCTCTGTACATGACCATGTGCAAACCAACTCACTGCTTCCAATGACGCAAACCATACTCTATGGCTCAGTGGGCCATAATTTTTGCATAGTTATGCTATGGTTCCCATGTACGCAGATCTGTTTGCTCGGAGTCATTAAATGCAGTCGTCATGAAGTGGCCAGTCTCTTGGTGAGGCATAAAAACATCCCTAAAAGAGCAAACATATCTGCTGTGTCCACGGGAAGGTTTTCACGGCCAATGGTCTTCCACCAACGTCTGTATGTGCGAATACGCTCACATGAGCGTATTACAGCAAAACCGACACTGGGGGACATTTTATTTTACAGGGCCTCTGCTTTCACAAAACATAATTATTTGGGTTTATAAGTAAGTTTATATAAAATATACTTATTTGAAGTGTGAAAAAATAGAAAAATTGCCCCAGACTTCAAGTAGTTAAAGTATCCTGGGTTCCCTTAGGGAGCTTTCAGTGAAAGAAATATGGGAGCTCTGTTGTAGCTATTTTACTGACTTTCTTGCTGTGTCCTTGCTTGAATATTTTTTGAGACACTGAGAAGAAGTAGGAGCCTTGGATGCACTTGCTACATACTTGGCTACCAATTCAGAGAGTAATGAAGCCAGAGGAGCAGCATGGCTGGCATTTTCAGAAGCAGATCAGAAATGGAGTTCCAATATTAACCTGGTCTAAGTTGGTTTTATCCTTTCTTTTACAATATAGGTCATGATCTTTTGAGTAGTTAGATCTATGCTAAAATTGTTTTAGTTAACCACTTCAGCCCCAGAAGATTTTATCCCCTTCTTGACCAGAGAACTTTTTTCAATTTTGCACTGCGTCGATTTAACTGACAATTGCGCAGTCGTTCAACGCTGTACCCAAATGAAATTTGTTTCATTTTTTTCTTTTGCTGGTATTTGATCACCACTGCGGTTTTTATTGTTGGCGTTATAAACAAAAAAAGGGCGACAATTAAAAAAAAAAATATATATATTTTTTACTTTTTGCTAAAATAAATATCCCCCAATTAAAAAAAACAAAAAACAATAAATTGCATCAACAGTTTAGGCCAATATATATTCTTCTACATATTTTTGGTAAAAAAAATAGCAATAAACGTATATTGATTGGTTTGCACAAAAGTTATAGCGTCTACAAATTATTGGAAAGATTTATGGCATTTTTATGGCATTTTTATTATCATTATTTTTTTACTAGTAATGGCGGTGATCTGTGATTTTTAGCAGAACTGTGAGATTGCGACAGAAAGATCGGACACTTTTGACACATTTCTGGCACCATTGACATTTATAGACAGCGATCAGTCCTATAAATATGCACTGATTACTGTGTAAATGTCACTGGTGGGGAAGGGGTTAACACTAGCAGGCGATCAAGGGGTTAAATGTGTGTTCTCTCAGTGTGTTCTAACTGTATGGGGATAGGACTGACTGGGGGGAGGAGACATATTGCTGTTCTTACTTAGTAGGAACAAACAATATGTCTCCTCTCCCCTGACAGAACAGGGATTTGTGTGTTTACACACACAAATCCCCGTGCTGGCTCTCATGCACGCGATCACACATGGCCGCACCCATCGTGTCCCCCGCAGTGCAACAGGCGCCCCCTGGTGGCTTCTAAAGTGAAAGCCGTACCCGTACGGGGTTTTGCCCAGGAGAGCCATTGTGCACAGTATATCTGTGTGAGGCGGTCGGTAACCGGTTAAACTAATTTTAGTTTATGTTGGAACTACAACTCACTATTATTACCATATATGTGATCTTTTATTATGCTGCCACCATATGTACTTATATATGCTAATTGTTAAAATCCAATAAACAAATTTGACAAGGGAAGAAATGGAGTTCCTTATTTTGCTTTCTCCATATGTTTTGTTTAACAGTCATGATGCAAACATGAGTTAACTGACATAAATAAATAATTTGACCATCTAAAAAACCTGGTCATACCAGCATACATTTTTAGGCCAAACCATTTGCAATAAGATATTTAAACACATGGTAAAAATTAGGGTAAAGACATATTTTTAGTCAAAACAGATATAGAATTATTACCTAATTCAAGAATAGCTGCAAAATGACAGCCTTACAAAAGTGGATAATCACAAACATTTCTGTATATAGCTGCTCTAAATTCAGAGTTCTCATAATAACATACAGGTGAGAGAACATCGGTGTGAATAAGGAATGTCAGCTTTCCATAACACGCAGTTTAATGTGTCATCCAAAACTAACTGAGCCAGGTGTGAGTGTACACATAAACCAACGGTGCCCAGGACATTGAAAAATGAATACATGCACTATATGCCCTTGCATGGCATGAATAGAACCTTAGAACTGAGCCCAAGCTGTGTAGTCTGCACATCTGTAACTGAAAAATAAAATGCAGAACAGGGGGTGCCATGTCACAAAGTTCTAAATGTGACAATAAAAAATGCCCTACAGCTGAAACAGGTGACTGTAAGTGGCTCATCGATTACTATATCGACTTTATTTAGTGAAGCAAATGCGTTCTAAACTATCATTTTATGCGTGCTCCATGTTATTATAAACAGTGTGTAATTTATATAAAGGTTTTTTTTTTCATTTCAACTATAAAGGGACATTTACTGCTAATGCCAAACTGTTTTCAAGCAGAACAAAAATGCGAATTTAAATGTTGCTAAAATAAAACTAATAGTTTTAGTTTCATTTTATTTTTAAGATCTATTTTTTTATTAGTTTTTATATTTTTCTACTATGTATGGAAAACAACAACACTGGCCAACAGTTCCTGGCCAAGCCTGTTTTAGGGGAAAAGTGTATAGGCTGAGATGGAATTTTCCAGTCAATCACTACTGCTTCCTCCAAGATGGAAGGCACCTGCAGCGCTCTTCCTCTATTCTCCATAGGCACAATGATGCAAATTTACCTCTTGTGAAATTGCATGTTTGTTTAATGATCATTTCTAAGAGCGAGTTTGTCGGCTGAATTGTGTATGCACGACTGGTCTCTGCCTATTGTCTGATGGTAGCTTTATCCTTCTTAAGCCTCAAGCTTTAGGTATCTTTAGCTGAAAAAAAATGACAGCATGCAATCCTGCCTTTTATAGGATAAACAGTATAGATCTGGTCATTTCGTACTCTGCTACAGTGATAAATGTTCTACTAACAAAGCAAATGTCAAAGACACACATGAATAAACAGTAAACATTTGCAAAACTTTTAATTTCCATTTTAAAATATTTTGTGCAGTTTGCTCAATCCACTTAGCAAATCTAACTTTGCATAGTGACATGTAAATGAGTTCTGCACTGATTATGGATCACAGATGTAAACAGTGGAAAGGGTTCAATTTAGTTTTCAAATGAGCTGATTATCCAGCAGAGCAATGCCTGTCACTAAGAACAGAATGATCTACAATTTCACCTAGATACTATACTGATCAGCTCAGTCAGCCATACAAATTCTGTAACATTTAGTTTAACAACTGTATGCTATAGATAATGATATTTATGCAACTTCCTACAGAATTAATTTTACTTCCTTTTTGTATTAGCCTCAGATGAGTCAAGGTGGATCAGTGGTTAGCAGGCTTGCAATACTTTATTGGGGTTTTAATTCCCATTAGAGCAATCTGCACAGGGATTTCTTGCCTCCCTTTCTTTGCATACATATTCCTGGTTGCTTCTGTTTCCTAACATCATCCAAAGATATACTGATAGTTAAAAGGTTTCTGCTTAAAGCAAATTTGTGGACAAGTTATAGGCATTTAAGTATATAGATATTCTTGGCAGTAAATAATCTTTAAAACAAATTCTCACTGAGCTCTGTAGCCACACGCATTGTGGAGCGATTCACCCTCAAAATTCAACAAATTAAGTTGTTCAAGTTGGTTCTCTAAAGCCCCGTACACACGGTCAGACTTTTGCCCAACAAACTTAGTTTTAAGCAAGTTGGACCAACAATCCGACCGTGTGTACACTCCATCGGACAAACTTTTTTCCGTTTGGTTTGGTTTTCATCAGACAAAAGTTGGGTCTGCAAACGGACAAACTTTTGCCCAAAAAAAGTCAGATGGAGCAAAGTCCTACCGTGTGTACAGAAAACCATAGGACTTTTGTCCAATGGACAAAACAACGAATGTTAAAATCAACCAACAATAGCAGAAGTTGACCAAAGGGTGGCGGTAAAGAGCAGAAAAGAGCAGAAAAACCATGTGATGTTGCAAAGTTTGCAGAAAAGTCCTGTGGTGTGTATGCTATGGGTGTTCCCGACCAACTCAGTTCGGACAAAAACCACGGAAAAGTCAGATGGAAGTCCGACCGTGTGTACGAGGCTTTAGTAGTTCAGCTTACATTACTCCAACCTCCCAGAGCACCTGCATTGTATTTACATTATATATATGACTGGAAGGCTGCCATGTAGGCATACGCAGAATTATTTCACTGTGAAATTATCAATTTAACTTGCTCCACCATGTCTGCAGCTACAGAAGTTAGTGAGGGCTTGCTTTGAAACAAGTTTTTTATCTATTATCCCTGCGCTACTATGTATAGCCTCACAAAATTGCAATAACCAGAAAATAGTTACCGTAAATAACGTGCGGCTTGCTGCTTAACACCTATATGTGTTTCCACATAAACCCAACTGTGAAAAATAAACTTAGTGAAGTGCTAACCCTCTAGTATTAAAAAAATTTCAACATGTAGGTGTGGAAAGTACTAAAAACTGCTAGGCTCCAAAAACATAATATCATAAAAAATACAACAATAGCGATGACCCCCCAAACAAACAAAAAAACCCCACTCAATAAACTATAGTTTAGCACTATGTCAGTCTTTCTAAGGCTTCATGTACACTTGCAAAACAGGAAAAGGATTTTTCTGGATAGCAGCACTCCAAGATAAAAAGCCTTTATTTCAAAAGTTCAGGAATCCAAAGCATACACTGCACATCACGACACACTGATCAAAAATTAGCTGACATGTTTCACATCAATTGATGCTTACTCATAGCTGGTTGTCATTTACCCAGTCGCGGGAAAAGCAAAACGTGGCAAAATCGGCAAACTCAAGTGTAGGAGCTGCTATTGTACATGAAGCCTAAGGCTGGGTTCAGATGTACATTCACATGTGTGGTGCAAACTGAAGCTCCATTTTCACTAATTGACAAAGTAGTTGTTCAGCGTTTCAGGCCAGTTTTTGATCAGGATCAGGTCAGGTTTGCATCAGTATCAGGCCAAGTTTACATGAGGATCAGGCCAAGATTTTATCTTGTTTACAACTGAATGAGATGTACGATTCCTAAGCGTTCCCATAGAAGTCAATGGGCCTGAGCCGCACCGCACTACACAGAAAATTGACAGGACTCTTTTTCAATTCACACTAAATCCGTACTCTGACTACACCAGACATATGTGAACAGGCACAATAGAAAGCACAGTGTTCTTTCACATGTCATGCGAATTGGATGTAGTTCAAAACGCATCCAATTTGAATATGTGTAAACCTAGCCTTAATCTCTGAGCACCATCTGCATGAGGATTACTGCACACTGAAGCAAGTTGCCAGCCACTGTAGTTATACCCCTAAGGGTAAGGTTTATATGGACCTGCACAAGGTCTATATATGAGGTGAGCGCATACTTTGAACGGTGGAGGGGCACTAGCTGTTTGCCTATTGAGAACACAGCATTCACACAAATCTGTTTACTTTAAGGACTTTGTTCACATCTACCTGTATTTAGAGTCTTTGTCACACATTGTGTTATCACAAAGGAGGTGTTATATATCACTCTTGTTTCTCATATATATTTTTACTTATTGTCACATATTGCATATGTTTATGCTACCATGACAGCAATTTACATGATTTTATTAAGTGTGTTTCTTTCACCATGGTTTGATGATATTATATATTTAGAACCTAGCAATTTTTAGTACTGTCCTTACCTACATTTTGATTTTATTTTAATACTAGAGGGGTAGCGCTTCAATAAGTTTATTATTCACAGTTGTTTTGAAGCATGTTTACTGCTTTATGAAGAATATGTAAATATCTGAATGTCCAAAGCCTTGGCACAAGTTCACTATCAGCAGACACCAATTAAAGGAGAAGTCTGGGTTTTGGGTTTTTTAGCTGTTCATACTTACCTCGGTGGATGGAGCATCAGACCGATGCTCCAGCTGTCCCCCACCGTCTGTGCACTGAGAACCGAGCCACCGAACACCGCCGCAGGCTCGGTTCTCACAGATCCCCGAGAGGAAAGAAGCTGACTGTCAGTCAGTGTCTTTCCTCTCTGCTTCTCCGCACTCATTGGAGCGCTGAGCCGTGGAGGGGCGGGGAGAGGCGGTCTCAGTGTCTCAGTGGCTCGCTAAGACTGCCATAAATCAGGGCAGCTGGCGGATCCCAACCGTGATGACACGCTGCCCTGACTGATGGCAGTGACATCAGCGGAGAGCAGACTTCAGACCGCTCTCCTCTAAAAAAACGGGTCACGGGTCACAGGAGTGCAAAACGAATTGCACTCCTGTGGCCCTTAGGAGAAGCCCAGCCAAACGAGCTCAGGCTGGGCTGAGCTTGTTTGGGTTAAGCTAATCAGTTTTTGCATAATTCTTCTTAAGCCTTTTAGCACCGGCGCCTCCCACCTTTTAAGAAGTTTATGACGCCGGGAGGTGGGGCGCAGCTTAAGATCACATAACCAATGGCTTTCACGGCAGTCACATGGTCCAAAAACTTCTCTTTGGGATTGAGAGCTTTCGGTTAGGCAACGGTAACTGTGCTGGGAGTGCTTAGCTTGAGTGCTCTCGGCACAGGTGTATTGGCAGCAATTCATGCAAGAATGCGGCCCCTCTGCGCTAAGGACCAGGCACCAAGAGGCCTTATATTTACATACGGCCATCGCCAAGGGGGTGCGGCAGGAGGTGTGTTCTATGCCTACATACTTTTGCTAATAAGAGCCCCTCATTCCAATCCCAGAAAGTTGTGAGTTGTGTGCTTGGGTTAACTGGAGAACAGACATCTTAAGCCCTCCACAGTTTATTCACTCTCTTATTTAACAGACAGACTGGAGATGAGGGTGAAGGACAGTGGATTCTGTGGAAAAATAAGAAAATGGTGGTTGTGAGAGTCTTCCTGTGCTAACGAATCTGCAGCAATGGTCCACTATGTCATACAAAAAGAAATGATGCTTTGCCAAGGTCCTGCCCATATGCACGTCAGTGGGCATCTGACGTGGGATTCTGCCCTGCCCCACCAGGATGGGGCTGTGCCGCACGCCGTTTACCTGGGACTGGGTGGAACGCACACCAATCCCAGTATGGCGGAAGTGCACTGCAGTGCAGTAGTGTTCCCACTGGCTGGCACTATAAACAGAGCTTCACTGGCTCCTATGCCCTCCATCCACTTCTTTGGATCCAGGTTCCTGCACACATGCTGTCCCTTTATAAAGAGACATGTGCTGGCCTGTTTTTGGTAAATAGCAAAGTCATTACTTACCTCCTTTGCATCAATTAGTTGCCATCATGCACTATTGTTAAGCTTGGCTTTAACATGGATCTTTATGATTCCATCAGTCATTCCTTTTACAATAATATGTTACTTCTATGCCATGCTCTATTATCATAACATGCTTTGATTGGCTATAACTCTGAGCAGTTACTAATGTCCAGGTCAAAAAATTGAAAATAAGCAAATTGCCATATATGCATGGACCAATTGCTGTTGCCATGTACATATATATCTTAGTTCCATCTCCTTTTTCTCCATTATTTTGCATATTTCCAATTTATTTTATTTTTTTGTATAGATTGTGAACCTGGCACGAGGTATATATATTTCCCTGCTTGCTTCCACCTTTCTGTGGGGGCATTTCATTGCCTGGTCTCACTGGTTCTCATTGGGACATTGCCGGCATTGTGAGCAATTCTGGCTTAACAGGATCCTTGGATGGACATCACTGACTGCTTTTAATTATTGTGTGGCTGCTGAATTTGTTTTTTATAAACTTCTGTTAGCATGCAAGTTCAATCTTGCACAAATTACATAAGAACAATGAATGGATGCATTTTTCTGTGATGTATTTATTCATTCCATTATAGAAGTAACATGTTATATTAATGTACTCACCCCAAAGAAAGAAAGTATTCTGAAATGTGTCGGATATGGTCCATGGACATCCATCATGGTGGTCACATCACGGTAGTCCTGGACCTATCAGTATTATACTTCCATTGTTATATTGACCTACATGTACATATATATCTACAGTATTTATATTATTTTCTGCTTTTTTGTTGTTCCATGCTGTTATTGCACTATTAATTAGTTGGGCCATTAACCACTTCAGCCCCGGAAGAATTTACCCCCTTCCTTACCGGAGCACTTTTTGAGATTCGGCACTGCGTCGCTTTAACTGATAATTGCGCGGTCCCAAACAAAATTGACGTCCTATTTTACCCACAAATAGAGCTTTCTTTTGGTGGTATTTGATCACCTCTGCGGTTTTTATTTTTTTGCGCTATAAACAAAAATAGAGCAACAATTTTGAAAAAAATGCTACATTTTTTACTTTTTGCTATAATAAATATCCCCAAAAAATCTATAAAAAAACTATTTTTTTCCACAGTTTAGGCCGATACGTATTCTTCTACATATTTTTGGTAAAAAAAAATCGCAATAAACGTATATTGATTGGTTTACGCAAAAGTTATAGCGTCTATAAAATAGGGGATAGATTTTTTTGTTTTTTACTAGTAATGGTGGCGATCTGCGATTTTTATTGTGACCGTGACATTTCAACGGACATATCGGACACTTTTAACACATTTTTGGGACCATTCACATTTATACAGCTACAGTATAATGCCTATAAAACTGCAATGATTACTGTATAAATGTGACTGGCAGGGAAGGGGTTAACACTAGGGAGCACTGAAGGGGTTAAATATGTTCCCTAGTGAGTGCTTCTAACTGTAGGGGGAGGGGACTCACAAGGGGAGGAGACCAATCTGTGTTCCTCTGAACTGGGAACATACCATCGGTCTCCTCACCTCTGACAGGACATGGATCTGTGTGTTTACACACACAGATCCACGGCCCTGCCGTGATTGCGGGCAATCGCGGGTGCCCGGCGGGCATCGTGGTCGCCGGGCACACGCGCCGGGTCCCGAGCGATGCCGTGGGCGCTCGCCCCCCCAGACGGCCGGGAAGCCCAGGACATCATATGACGTCCACCCAGGATAGGAGATCCCATCTGTGGACGTCATTTGACTATGGGCGGGACCTGAAGTGGTTAATGTCCCATTAAGGGGGAATTTTTTTACCTTTCCCATTACTGTTGGGATATGGGCCCACCCTATTGCTCAACCTTACCTCAACACTCTCTTCTGTACTATGTCATACAAAAATAAAAACTCTTCTGTGGGTTAGGGAGGAGACAAGTATTGCGGGGCAAACAAAATGAAAGCCATAACAACTGGATTAATCATGCAGCATACTACAGCAGGCTACCATACTGTAAAAATAGAGTTGGTAAAAGTGATTCATGAAATTAAGACCTAGTAAACTTTTTTATTTTATTTTACTGACCTGCAAAATAAAGGCATAATGTGCTAGTGTGCATGGCATACTAGCACAATATGTGAAACTTTCCTCCAAACAAAGCCCTCATTGTCACCTCTGGAGGCCGCATCCATCTTCACCAGTCTTGCTTCTGGGTCTGCGGACGCCGACTGTGTGACCAGCCAGAACCGCGTGAGGTCACTCCCGGGCGTGCGCACAGGAGCCAGCGGTCACAGAACAGGGCTCTGAAAAAATGGCACGGGCGGCCGTTACTTCAGAGAGCATGCACCGATGATGTTATCAGTGCTGTATATAGTAAATATCTCCTAAACGGTGAAAGTTTAGGAGATATTTACAGTACCTATAGGTAAGCCTTATTATAGGCTTACCTATAGGTACAAACAATCCATGGAAGTTTACTTTCTCTTTAGCCAGGTGCTTTAAATGCATGTGTTTATGTTTGTGGTAGTCATTAGACTGTAAACTAGGATGGATGTTATTAGTATTCGTCATAGTGCTGCTGAATATGTTGTAGCTACATAACGGAAAATCATTTAGTAAATGTGATTATCATGATCTGCCAAGCATACACGTTTATGTCAGTGGGGAGGAGAAAGGCTAAATAAAGAAGGACGACCAAGTCGATACTGGCTTATTGGGAAGACTTTAAACTTCCCATTCTCAACTCACAACAGCTAGTGGGCTCCAACAGACACAAGTATATCACCCAGTCCTGTAATTTTTGTCCAATCTGTGCAACTGTGATGTCATGTTAAATATGTCTTTACTAAAATGTATATAAAAACAGCACTAATTATTTTATACAGTGTTCACAGTTGTTCCACAGTCTGCTGAGCAGAATGAGCAGAATAACTTTCAGTATTCCTAAATGTGTGGCGGCTAGAGCTGAATGCAGATGTCTAAAGAGGGTTTTTATTACTGCTGTGTGACACCAGATATCGAAAAATCATGAGCATGCCCTAAATATGTATAAAAAATATTTGGCAGAATGTTGTGCTTTTAAAGTGGAAGTAAACCCTCCTATCGTTTTCAGCCAAGGAAGCTGCCATCTTGACCTTTGTTCAATCTTCAACTGCCATGATGCTGCACATGTGACAAGTTATGACACCAGCCATTGGATGGTTTGACAGTTTGGTTGAGAGCACAACCAATGTGGCAGTTAGCATTTCCGGCATGCCGGAAATGTAACTGTTTTTTGAAACTGTTAACTCAATGGGTTTACTTCCACTTTAAGTATTACTGTATCTGCCCACGCATCTCATGAGTTACTTTAATGTCTATAGTCACTACATTCTCCAAATGAAATCCCAGGACCTCAAGTCCTACCTCCTAAATGTTTATACTGAAAGCGAACTTAACAAAACAGAAGGAGCTTCTATCTTAGTTTTAGAAAACAATAGTCATTTGTATTTCTGTAATAACTTATGTGACAAAATCACCAATAGTATAACACGATTCTCCAATTGCACTGTAGTGACATTGCTTTAGATTCATTAAATTGAATGTATTGCATAAGGGCTAATTTACAAATCTCAGCATTAGCAGAAGTTAAATTATCTTCTCTTATGCTTCTACTCTATTTTTTTCTTAACATGCAATTTACAAAAGCTGGACTTGTTATTGCATACTCAGTTTACCGCTGAGCATGTGTTCGGTAAGCAGCCGTTATTTTAACAGCCTTGATGTTACAAAGTATTTTATCTATTACTGTGTTGAAACAAGGCTTTGTGTGCTATTTTGGGACCTCGCCCCCTTGTAATGTCACCACCCTATCATGCCCCAGGCAGTGATGTCACAAGGGGATGGGGTCTCTGGATGACATCACCGGATGGCCACGCCCCATAGCTATATATGAAATGGCAGACAGCAAATCCGACACACAGTGGGAGCCAGCGTCAGGAGAAGACATCAGTAGGGGCAGAAGAACCAACAGAAGAACCAGAGGAAGAAGACATCAGCAGAGGGAGAAGAACCGGAGAAAGAACCAGAGGAAGAAGACATCAGTAGCAGAGGGAGAAGAACCAAAGGAGGGAGAAGACTCGGAGGGAGGAGACATCACCGGAGAAATAAGACACGTTGAAACTACTACAGGGGACATTCCTAATTTTTAAAGGACTTTGTCAAAAACCTGTGTACTGTATTTATTTATTTTTGACACTTTTTTGGGCGAATGAGTAGGGGTACCCCCTACTCATTCACATAGAGAGGCGGAATCTGGGAACACCCTGGTAAAGGGGGCTTCCAGATTACACTAACCCCCCCTGCCCACAGACCTCCACACTCACCACCCAGGGTTGTCAGGAAGAGGCCCTTGTCCCCATCAACACAAAAATAAAACCGGGGCCGCTGGTAATTGCTGGTTCTTCCTTAAAGGTACAGAGGCTGTCCACCACAATAACCAGTCCATATACTCCATACACTCTACATATACAGCAGCCCCCTTAAGGTTTGGAACTATCCTGGGGAGAGAGAACAATCTCTCCAGGGCTTCAGACTATTTATCACGTCCCCAGCCATCTTCTAGACACTCCCTTCCAAGGATTGGCCAAGCCATGACAAATATTTAGGCTGGTCATTTAAATGACCCTCCCTATGTTCTAGAAGCTTCTTCCTTCTTCCTGAACAGACCAGAACAAATAGTCACTGCTCCCTTGACTATAGAAGGAGCCAAAAACTAAATTTGCCTAGCATCCTATGCAAGGAAAGTGCTGCATTTTTGCAAGCCGTTATTTTCATTCCTGTTGCTCTACTTTAACAAAAGTGCATACACCGCTCAAGCAAATGTACAAATTCCGTGGCCATGATGCTTTTTGTTCACATCAGAACGGCTTTTATTTGAATGCAAGTCAATGGGATTGTATCATCCATTTGAAACACATTTATGCAGCTTAGATGGAAGTTTAAAAAAAATAATTCTATCTCCCATGAAAGCCAAAGAAACTTTTGAGATTCAACTGATCTCTAAAGTTTAAAATCTATGAAGCCTTCCTCCTCAAGATCCTTTTTGTTAATTTTCACTTTTAAGTTCTCAGATGTTTAAAGTTTAATCCAGAGTCTTGCACAAGGAGGAAACCTTCTACTTTATTTTAGGCAAAACTGAGTTAAAAATTGTCTTTTTTGTGTTGGGCACATAAAAATTACATGCAGGATTTTTTTTTTCCTCCTCCTGTAAGATAACAAAACTTAAGTCTTCATCAATGTGGTGACAATTAAATTCAAAACACAATGCCAATATTTTAGATGCCCGTATTTTACAGCCAGACAACCAACATATTCTTGCACAGAATGAAATCATGATTTAATATAAAATAAACTTCTTATTTATTTTATGCATATTCTCCTGCAGGAGATGTAATGTAACCAGTTTGCATACTGCAAACTTTAAGATACAATAGGCATGTTTTCTACCTACTCGATTGTTATTTTCTTATACAGTAGTGTAGCCATGTTTTATGAAGATACCAATGTGGAAATTTTAATTCTGGTAGTTAAAAAAAATTGATCAAGATGTGTATTTTTGAAAACCTTTTCTGTGCTGTTTTATGAATATTTACACTTGCTATTAGCAGGCTCTGGCTTAGGCAGACCATACATTATTCAATTACTTGACTCCCCCATCCACACGCTCGAGGTAGATGTGGGAATCCTTCCTGCTTCCAGCTATAACCGGCAGCACTGAGCCATTGAGAAAAACCTGACAGATCGACTTCTATATAAACAGCCTGCCCATACAAAGATTGAATTTTGGCTGATCCCTGCTGAACTGGATGAATTTCGATCCATGTATGGTCGCCTTAAATGGAGGTTTACAACACCCATTTAAGGCCAAGATGTTAAGGGCTCTGCCAGAGGTTTTATGATATGGCAGTATTATGACTTAACCACTTCAGCCCCGGAAGAATTGGCTGCCCAATGACCGGGCCATTTTTTGCGATTCGGCACTGCCTTGCTTTAACTGACAATTGCGCGGCCGTGTGACCATGCACACAAACAAAATTTACGTCCTTTTTTCCCCACAAATATAGCTTTCTTTTGGTGGTATTTGATCACCTCTGCGGTTGAAATTTTTTGCACTGTAAACAAAAAAGAGCGACAATTTTGAAAAGAAAGCAATATTTTTTACTTTTTGCTATAATAAATATCCACAAAAAATATATAAAAAAACTAATTTTTTCCTCAGTTTAGGCCAATATGTATTCTTCTACATATTTTTGTTAAAAAAAATCTCAATAAGCGTATATTGATTGGTTTGTGCAAAAGTTATAGCGTCTACAAAATAGGGGATAGTTTTATGGCATTTTTGTTATAATTTTTTTTTTACTAGTAATGGCAGCGATCAGCAATTTTTATCGTGACTGCGATATTGCGGCGGACACATCGGACACTATTGACACTATTTTGAGACAATTGTCATTTATACAGCGATCAGTGCTATAAAAATGCACTGATTACTGTGTAAATGACACTGGCAGGGAAGAGGTTAACCACTAGGGGACGAGGAAGGGGTTAAGTGTGTCCTAGGGAGTGATTCTAACTGTGTGGGGGCTGGGCTACCAGTGACACGACATTGATCACTGCTCCCGATGACAGGGAGCAGCAGATCAGTGTCCTGTCACAAGGCAGAACAGGGAAATGCCTTGTTTACATAGGCATCTCCCTATTCTGTTGCTCCGTTACACGATCGTGGGACACCGGCTGACATTGAGTCTGCGTGTCCCGCAGGCACAGTCACGGAGCTTGCGGCGCGTGCCCGCTAGGCAGCATTTTTAAAGCAACGTACCTGTACGTTGCTTTGCCTGCCCATGCCATTCTGCTGACGTATATCTACGTTAGGCAGTCGGCAAGTGGTTAATCAGAAGTCTTTTGAGGCTGTACAGACCCTGGGCTAAGTACCGTTTATTCAACTTAGTTTGCTAGTTGCTGTAGTTATGGGGTTATATGAAATATATAATCTTATAGGAAGTATGTTGCTGTAATTAATGGTCTGGCAACAGGGACTTCTTTAAGGAAATATTTCCTAGTAGAAACATAAAGGCTGCTATTGCAGACTTCTCATTCTAAAAATGCTAGTTGGCTGGCTGGTATGCTAATCATCAGGTATTGACACTTTTATACACTAACCCAGAACAGGTTTGCAAACCGAGCTCATATTTTAGGCAGAGATCACACTACTGAGTTGCAGTAACACACTATGTATGTGTTAGTTCTGTTGAAGTTCCACTTATTTCATTAAGGCAATACAAATGTGCTGCAGTGAGTTGCAGTCTTCTGCTGTGTGTTGATTTCCTGAAACAGGGTCATGTGCAATTTCATCCATGCTGGTCTGTGATGGCAGCCTAAAAAAATGGTTGGGCTGTCTTAACCCAATGCACCTTAATACACAAAGTATTGAAGTCAGTGGGTTAGTATTTTCAGACAGTGGTGACACCAACTGTAGAGTTACACCGTGTAATGAATTGTGCAGTTATCCACAATAGCTTAACGGTCAGTTATTTCTGAAACAAAAACACTTTTAATAAATAGGTGGCAAGAGAAGATAAGAATATACAGTCTCCAATTGAAAGATCCAAGTGGAAGGAATGAAAAGAAAGAGGCAGAACAGGAACAATAAATGAAAACGAATTTGTAGCTAAATAATACAATTATATTTAATATTTATTACACCTAATTATGTTGTCAAATGCATTTAACATCTTTGAATTCTAAGATTTTGTATTTGAATCAATTGCAGTTTCTCCAATTGACAGCCCCTGTGGGACAGAAAGGGAATGTCTGCTATCCCAGTGTACAGAATCTCAAGTGACATGGAATAGTGCAACCACTGATAGTCCCCAAATTGTAATACTTTTTCAGGCTACGTAGTGGGTGTTACGCAGGGGCCAGTTAAAGTGGACCTGAACGCAAAAAGGGAAAATTTGCTATGTAGGAAACATCTACAAATGTATATTGTTCCTAAGCAGTCCCTTGGAAAATGTACCCCTTGTCTTGATTACCTCCTGAAAAAATAGCAATGCACTTCCTGTGCCTTGAGCCTTACAGCTATATATTTGTTGTGTCAGATCATCTAAAGCAAAGCACTATGCCTGTGACTGCTAGTCTTATTTAATTTGGAATCAGATTTGGGGAGGTCTCCACTGTGTGGCTCACTGTTTGCCATGCCAGGGATCAAGTTGTACCTCCCTATCATTACTTCATCCATTCTGTGAATCTGTCCTGTCTCCACCCCTCCTGCTTCTTGATTCCTCTAGCGGTCATCACATCATCAGACATAGGAAGGCCAGCTCTAACATTCAGAGACAGAATACACGAACTCCTCCCATCCACTCCACAATACGCTGGTCAGTCTACTGAGTACCATCAGTGACAGATTGGAGGTGAAGTTTTAAATCTGGATTATAATCAGGATTTTTATGCAGTTTTTATAGCATGTTGGTATTATGTTTATTTATTATTTGGGGCAATGCTAGAGAAAGTGGTGTATTATTTGCATGTTGGTAGTTAGATTGTTTTGTTATTTTTTAATCTGTATTATTTATTCATTATTGTATTCATTATTGTATTTTAACTGTATGGATGGTTTATAAGAGTATTTTATTTTGTATTTGTTTTATGGGTGCTAATTGCTGTTGTTGGTAATTGTGTTGTGTGATTGTATCTTGTTCTGTTCATTGTTGTGATCTTGTGTTGTCTTTGTTGAGTGTGGCAATAATTTCCCTTTGGGATTAATAAAGTATTCTGATTCTGAGAACAAAGCTAGGTAGATTTGTAATGTGGAAAAGATCAGCTGCGGGGGCCTCGTCCTTTGCTGGTTCCATGGTACAAGTCCTGTATAAATACTTTCTCTAGACCAGCGTCTGCATTCAGACAGCTTTGCAGAAGCCATTTCATTAACAGAAGATAAAGTCAGTAAAAAAGGTGATTTATTTAAAAAAATAAAACACTAGTTTAGATGTATTTTTTAGATGGCTGTTCACAGGTTTCATATGTAATAGGTGACTGACTTTTTTCAGAGCAGACCTTCTCTTTTGTATTTCCCTAGGCTTACAAAACTGACAAGCTGGAAAACAGCCATGTAGGATCCCGATGCCCAAACGGATCAAGTTAGACAGTGAGAGATACATATGCTCTCAAACAACTCATTTGTTAGTAGAAAATCCATACAGAATCTCTCTCAATAGTTTTGACAGCAAACTATAATGTTTTTTGGTCAGTTTAATTTATGTCTATGCTCCATTAGATTATTTTAATTACTAGTATAAATTTATTTTTTACAGTGAAACATTTAATACAGAGTGTTTCTATTACATTGAGGTTGAGATGGTGGACCTAAGCCCTAGCCCCAGGTCTAGAACTGTCTGCTAACGTATTTACTGCTCCCAACCAATACTCCACATGAGCTAGCAAAGAGGGGGAGTGTTTCTCCTCTGATTCATTCAGCTGTTCTGACAGCAAATCAAATTAAACCAGTTAGTTAAGCAATTTGCAACATAGCAGTAAAGCACTGCACAGAAAAACTGGAGTTGCAGTTAAACTCTGCCTGCTAGCTATTAGTAGTAACTATGAAATATTCACTTGCTGACTAAATAGAAATAAAAAAACAATTTGAATTCTTCAACATAACATATAAAGAAAATATCTACAAAAGAATTATATTGTACTTCTTTTTAGGATATTTTTTAGACAGGTGTACACTTGCTTCAATGTTTAAGTAACAGAATCACGAAGACAATACGACAAAAGTGTCATTCATTCTAATTTTAAACCACAATAATTTTTCAACTATTGCTATTAGGTGAGTACATACTGACAACTTGTATTCCCTAAAAAAAAGAATTGCAATGGCTAACAGTTTAAAAAGAACACAACTTTAAAATAAAATCTATCCAATGAACTGAATCAACCTAGGAAAGAACTGGATTCTATTAAGGTGGTTATAGAGGATATATAAGATATAAGACAGCGTGTGGGTTTTCATACGCGGGGAGGAATGAGGGTTTGTGTAGAACCCCTGAGAGTGGGAGGTGAGGTGAGATTAAACAGCTGGAATGCTACTGGGGTTTATATACTAAAGGCAAATCCACTTTTCACTACAAGTGCACTGCAAGTACACTTGGAAGTGCATTTAGAAGTGCAGTCACTGTAGATCCGAGGGGGACATGCAAGGAAAATAAAAAACAGCATTTTTGCTTGTACATGATTGGATGATAAAATCAGCAGAGCTTCCCCTGATTTCAGATCTTCCCCTCAGATTTACAGCGACTGCATTTCCAAGTGCACTTTCAAGTGCACTTGTAGGTCAGAGTGGATTTGCCTTTAGTAAATCAACCCCATTGTCCTATTGGAGTCCCATTGTCTTTAAGAATGATGCTTAATGGGATCTGTTTTTGGAGGTCATTGGTGTGGAGGTAGCCAGATTATTTTGAACGTGAGGGGTGGAGCATATTCAATGATATTGACGTGGGTCTAAAGGGGAACATATTAATAGGAAGTATGTAGCAGTGCTAAAGGTGTGATCTGGGCTGCAGTATAGTGTTTTCCTAGATTAGGCACACCAAGGACACCCACTATCTTGCACTAGTATGGTATGGTGGATGCTAGCTTCATCCTGCACTGATGCCAGATGGATTTCAAAAGTGTCCTTTATTCAACGTGTATTATATGGCTGGGAATTCAGATAGAAAGGGCCCTAAAATAAATGTTACTTTTAGTTTCTAAGAACCTACAAGTCTTACTGGGTTACCCTGTCATCACCAGTAATGAGTCACTAAATCTTGTTAAATTTGCCTGACTTTGTGCTGGATTTTTGCACTGTAAACTGAACTGTGCATGCTAAAGTGCAGATTTTACTGCTGGCATAGATACTGTAGACTTAACTGTGTGTGCTGAAGTGCAGATGTCACTGGTGACATAGGCACAGTAGACTGAGCTCAGGATGTTGAAGGTGTACTATGTACCCCTTACAATTCACATAGGGGGTGGGTCCAGTATCTAGGGGCCACCTATTTTTAAAGCAGGCTTACATATTCTTTTTTGTATAATCTTTATTTGTGAACGGCAAGGTAGTACATCACAACACACGTTGTCATAGGCATTCGCAGCAAGCAGTATGCCAATCAATTTTCTGAATAACATAAAAACATATAGAACATTGAAAACAGACAATCACATCGCGACCCGATGTCCTAATGAGCATAACTTAGACTCGGAAACCAGGCAGCTAGCTGGAGGTGGGGTCTCCCCTTTTTTTGGAAAACATCATGGTAGAAAAACAGAATGTGGGGGAGAGTCACCCCCAACCTCCCATCTATGAATAAAGGTGGGTGTTCGCTGAGGAGGGGCGAGAACCAGAAGTCAGGCCGGCCAGTCGTCTGGACCGCAGTTAGTGCACTAGATAATGAGCAGATTAGGGGGTAACTCGGCCGGGCGGGCTCCAAGGCCCGCCCATCCCCTGGCGTGTCAACAACCAGGTCAATCGAGGTCAGAGGACCAATAGAAAAAAATAAAATAAAAAAAAAAGGCAGGGAGAAACAGTAAAAAGAAGACGAGAAAAAAATAAAAAATAAGAAAAAAGGGGGGGAAGGAAAAGAAAGGGATTAGGCTCAGTAGGAACCTACCTGGGGTCATACGTCCAGCTCCTCCCCCGCACCACTTGCCTCCATCACCTCGCTGGGCTTACATATTCTAATAGCACACCAACCACACCCGACCAGGGCTGTGGGGAAATAAATGTGCTTGACGTGTTTTCAAAAATTTGGCTTTAGCTGCATTTTAGATGCTGCTTTTTCCTGCTTGGAAAGAGATGAGCAATATCTCAGAGTGCATGGGGCATAATGGTTTATTATAGTTAGTGGCTGACTATTGCATGATGGCTCTTCCGAAAAAAATCCTAGCCTAAACATGCATGTGTATTCCCTGTGCAGACAGATCTGACCTAAGCATTATCTTTCCAGAGTATTGCAAGTTGTTTAGGAAAATGTATTCTAGGTTACCAATAATTTATCCAAGATTGGTTGGCTTGGGAGTGTCTGTATAGATCAAACAAGCTGAAGTTGTTAGATGTGTCCATGAGGCCAGTATTGTAGTGCAGTCTTTCAGCTATGGCACTGATTGGAAGTTGGTGTCACTTGACATTTAGATGTGTAGCAATATCCTCTTCAGGGCCGCTGATTAGTTTTGGGTTTTGCACGTTACCTATTGAGCTGCGTTGTCCAGGTAGGAAATTCTGTAGTAATTCAATGTCCACACAGATGTAAAACCTCAAACAGTTAGGCTTTATTTTTCTTATGCGGTAAACTTTGAGAAGTAGAAGGTATAGAAGAGTAGGGGAAGGTTCAGGCACTCGCCACAAAAGTTGACAAAGGTACAAGTTCAAAGTCACTCACCACTCCCAATGTTAGAGTGGGTATTGGTCATCCGGATAGTCCCCTCTCACATGGCCTAGCAGCCGGGATGACACACGAATCAGCAAGAGGGCAGTCTCTGCCACAGACTGCCCAAGGTTAAGAAGGTCTCTGCCACAGATCTGTTTAAATGTACAAAGTCTCTGCCACAGACCTATTGAAGTTGAGCAATGGATAGTCCAGGAATCCTCTGCCACAGGATTTCAAAGTCCCAAACTTCCAGCCTTACAGTTGAAGAGCCTTTAAGCCAATCCGGCGAACTGCAGGGCTTGTAGTGTAATGGATCCCTACTTAATAAAGTTGCCAGGCCTCACCCGAGATAGCAGCATTTTGCTGGTCTCCTCCGGGGCAGATCATCTCCTGGTCTCCTTCATTAAGATGATTCCTCTCCATTTGAATGGACAGCTTGGGATCCCTTCTCTGGATGTAGGCCCCAGCCAGACTAGCTGGGCCTACTAAGCAGCGATGCAGCCTCGGGCCAACGTGGCCCCGAGACCTGGACCACACACGCACACCTCGCGCTTGGAGGGCTGCGGATCGAGAACAAACCCCAATCAATGGCGTCTGCCCATTAAGTATCCCCTCCCAGCAGGCACAGCGGGTTGGCCACTCCCACTATACCACTGCCGAGAGGGGCCAATCAATGTACCATGATCTGCCCATGTTCCAATAAGTGCCTGAGGTGGTAACGCCACCTACAGGCAAAAAGGGAAATCACTACCAGGCAAACCATAACTGAGACAGAGGCGAATTTTAGTGTAATTATCAACCATCTGAGCCCATCTACTGGCTCAGACATCCCTCTACATTTAAATAGCCTCCCAACCTTTTGGGATGGGCGCTACATACACCCCCCTCTCAAAAAGACACTGTCCCCAGTGGCTGGAGAAAAAAAAAAAAACCTCAAGCCTGAGGTTTTGGTGCCTGAACCAAAAAAACTGGGAAGGGGAGAAGAAAAGGAAAGAAAATACACAGTACGCAATAAAAGGAATGGTATAACTCTCCATATTTGACATCTAAATATAATACACAATATATATATATATATACACTACCACCCATCAATATCTGTCTAATCCCACCCCATTCTCCGATGGTCTTGACAGCAGGTCTGGTACCTAAGAGAAGACAAAAAAACATACATAGCAAACACATAATCCTAAATTATTAGATAACTGTACACAGAAGTAAAACTGTATCCCCAAGAGGATGCAGCTTCCCTTCTTTAAGTTTTAAGTGCTGTGATAGCAATGAAAGTTTTCCCTGATTCAGCAAACCACTGCCACCTAGTGTTAAAGGCATCAAAATGTCCATTTTAAGCAGGGGTTGAATTATATGCACACAGGAACCAATGTTGAACACGGCATCTTTCTGCAGCCTGATCTATGAGTAAGCATCACACCCTGATGTGAAACGCGTTAGCTGTCACCCTGCATGTCCCTTCACTTTTGATTGTCTTTGGATGGATTGTTTATTTATTTTTTATTGGATTTTTTTGGCATTTTAATTTTTTTCATTAAATAAAACGTTTAACCAGAGTGCGGCAGTCCAGATCACTTCTTCTCTTCAAGTATCAAAGCATAGCCAGCACCTGGAAGTGGAGCAGGGCGGGAGCTAATTGAAGGAACCTGGAACCTTCGAGCGGTACATTTTTCCTTCATCTTTCTGCAGCCCTCGCTCTATCTGACTAAACCCTCAAAGTTCAGTTAGAGGAAGGAAAGACTGTCCTTCAGAGATATATAAAAACGTTCTCTGTCTCTTTTTTTTTAAAGTAACACTGTTTAGGGAGGAGAACAAAGTCACCTTTTTCAGAGCGTTCTCCACTTGTAGGAAAACAGGAGGTCAAGAATAAAGTCAAGTTTCCACATTAAAATGTCAAACATAGAAACTTGGATCAGGCAAAGTCACAGAATTCCACTGTTTGTCCGGGGTTGTAATAAAATACACTGCATCCTCCCCTCCTGGACAGCGGAGTACAACCCGATCAGCGTGAATGTGCCGGCCGTAGCCCCAGTCCAGACAGCACCCTTTAAATCGGTCGGCCATAGTGACCGAGTGTTCAAGATTCCTAAACGGCTTGGGTACTTTAAGATAGTCCCAGATGGCGTCCCCCGTACCATTGCTCGCGGTGAGCTTCGATATCCAACATAAGTTCTTTGGGCACGTAGGGAAACTCCATGCCGTACTCGGTAGGTACCCACTTCATTAAGATTCGCTGCAGGCGATCGAACCTAGGTAAAGTCCCAGAGTCTGCCATCACGGGTAACACATATGAGTCCGATGACCTTCGGACCAAAGCCGTAGGAAATTGAGGCCCATCATTGGGTACAGCCTCTTTCTTTACAACAGGGGCAGGGGTTTCCTCCCGGGGTGTAGTGTCACCAGAACTCATGGGTGAACCCTCTCGGAGGCTGCAGAGTGGGGTAATACATCTGTGGTTGTCCCATCCCTTCTCTAAAAATACGGCCTCAATCAGCTCATCATCCTCAACATCTGAGAAGGATTCCAATTCCGAGGAATCCAACTCCTCGGCAGGTAAGTAATTTCGGGCAATGACAGTCACTTTATCCCCAGTCTCCTTACCGGTCCCTGACGTGGACTTCCCGGAGACTTCACCGCTCATGAGGTCCGGTTCTGGCAGGCGCTGGGGTAGGCTTCGACCGCGGCCACGGGATGCCTTAACGTAGCCCACCTTTCGTTTGGCAGGTGGGATGGAAACACAGGTAGAGGTGGTGGCAGCGTCCGCTGCAAGGTCCGCCGGTGGCTACGTGGTGGTAGCGACATTCACTCCGGACTTCCTTGCCGTGGCATCTGCAGTGCGCGCGGGCTGGACCGCAGGGGTGAAGGCGGCCTCCTCGAGAGTGACGGTGCCTGAAATCCAGTCCACCCGATAAGCACAGGGTGGTTCGTGGGTTGTTCCACTTCAAAAAGAAACTTCCCGCAGGTTAGGCATCGTCCAAAAGGGCGCAACTACACGGCCAGTCCGTTACATCCTGGGCAGAGCATGCCCAGGGCCTCCACATCCCGACTCGTGTATAGAGTAAAGCGGCCCCGGGGCTTTAGCCGGATCCCCGTATTAGTAAGCGGGGCTCCGATCTGAACAGTATCCATGGTTGGAGGTATATGGAGCATCCTGGGTCCCGTTTTAGCTGGGGCCCATAAAACCGACGACATACTGCTCTTCTTGCTTAGTCCACAATCTCTGCCCTTGGCGCCAAATGCACCCACGTGTAGCATGCAGGTGGCGGGGACTCCTCCCACTTAGTTCTTTTTGCACGTAGCTTGCGGGCTTTCTTCTTTTCGGCCCCGCCTATGAACTACGCAACTCACAAAGCGATCTGTGCCCCTTGACCCCTTCTTCTCTCAGTAAAAGCACAGTCCAACACTTTCTCAATGGCAGACATTCCAAATAGCAATAGAACGGTAATCTGGTTGTTAGAGGCAACGGAAAATATCCCGGACGAGCCCCCACGTGTATCAATACCCTCTTCAGAACTGCTGGTTAGTTTTGGGCCTATACTCTGCCTATCAACCCCCTGTAAGTTTGGCGCAATTCCCCTTGGCACAACTGGACAATGCACGGATTGTGAAACCCACTGGCTGTTGGGAACCACAATGACACCATGTAACAATGCAAATACAGCTAAAGTTTGTTACCTTGTATGGGCCCCCTCTCCAATGGCACCACCAGATAAGACTACACACCAAATGCAGTTTAACCAAGAGTGAGTATTTTACTTGGTGAATGAGAAAAGAATAGACACAGTCAAACATTAACAGTTGACTTCACACAGGGCCCTGTGAGAGTCAATGATTTATATATAATAACAATCAGGTTGAACAATGCAAAATTTAGGCCTGATCTGGGTAAGTGCGCAGTGGAGGGATTGCCCCAGTGCAATACGTTAACACTAAAGCACCTCTCCACTAGGTCTCACCCAGCTCTTGGAAATATAGTAACTGTACAACAACTTATAGGATGGTATGAGTCTAATGCTCTTTGGTTCCCTCTAGTGGGTATTTCCCACACACGTGTCCTTCTATACCAGTTCAAATGGACAAGCTGAATCCTGTAATAGTTCCTTGTGGTTAACAGTAATCTTCGCTAGCCTTGGTTGGTGCACGTTAATAATTTGTAATCCAATGGGAAGTAGAATAAAATCGAACAGTTAGAGTGTATGATGAGAAGGAACAGATGAATACTGGTCCTTATCAAAGCACTAACTTAATCCTGGATGCAGCGTAACTCTGCTTGCGGTACTGCAGTTAACAGCAAGCCTAGGCAAACAAGTAAAATTGTGGAAGTCACCTTCCTGTAACACAGTTGGTTGTATTAGTGGGCGGGTGCCCTCTCACCACATGAGGCCTTGGGATCCTCCGACAGGGCCCTCTTGGTTCGCGGCCTCCGGACGAGTCGTTGTCCCCAGTCCTCCGCTTAGCCAGTTGCAAGGCGTTGGTGGATAGGTGGCTCTAGATGCTCCGGAGTACCGAGTTGTCTCGCTCTCTGGTCCAATCAGCAGGGATGTAGCTGGGATCCCTCTGACAGGCGGTCCGGCCTCTGTCACTTTAGGCCAGGCTTTTCCGGCCTAAGCACCCTCACTGCAGGCCTCTTGCCGCTTACAAGATGGTGTCCCAAGAGACAGAACACAATCCCCGCTCCTCCTTTTAAAAGGTCCTCCCAGCAGGCAGTGCGTGGCGCCACGCTCCTTCCCAGCAAGTGGCGTTGTGGGCCAATAGAGTCTGTGTCTCTCCGCACCGCAAGATCCATCATGCATTGTCCTACCATAGCTGAACCCAGCAACTTGCAGCAATATGGGGCAACGGATAATGGAAAGAGCTAAGTTCTTATAGGCACAAACTGTAGTCCATGAGCTACGTGCCAAAGTAACACCATGCTACAGATGTATGCATGAATAAAAATGTATGACAACGGGTAACATGAAGTAAATGCACAGTAATATTTTCTGTATAGCAGCTGATCTTTGGTTATTTTAATAAAAAAACAAAACAAATGCAAGTGCGTGTATGTAATTTTGTAGTTCTGTATTGTAAATCACAAAATGGTTTGCACAGTGTAATGTTTCTTTAAGCAACAGATTACTGGTTTCCATGACCTAGATGGCCAAACATGTATTTCTGTTTCTTATGGATTATAAAGAAGAGTACACCCTGTGACTGATTAACTGCTTATTAGTTGAAGCAACAGAAATGTAGCTTACCTCTTGCTGGCTGTTGGTTATAGTGAAGAAACCTGCCTCCCTCTTCATTCACTCTTTGCATTATTTTCACAGAATGTAAAGCATTCTGTGAATGGGGAGGCCCTGTCATTTGTCTGCTGATCCAACATTCACAGAATGCTTTGCACTTTGTAAAAAAAACAAGTCAATAGACGATTGGGGGAGAAGGGGGAAGACAAGTGGCACAATCCTTCACTGTCTATCTAGCTAAACCCCTTTAAACTATAGCCATTTCTGACAACTCCTATTTGTGCAATCCATCACTCATTTTCCATTTCATGCTATATACCCAATAAATAGGTTCTATATGACTGGTAAAGTTGTCTTAGACAGGCTTCAAAGTATAGTGCATATTCATACGATTCTTAATACAATCTATATTTTTTCTTGGATGTTTTCTTGGATGTTTTTCAGCATCTTTTGTGAGGTTCATGCTATCGACCTGAGTACTTTATGAAATGACTCATACAATTGTATTTCTTGGCATCAAAGACCGCCTGATGTTCAGTGCTGGTCCAGCCTCTGCAACGAAGAGAGACTAAAAAACAGCCCCAGACTTCAATGTATCTCTTTCATCTCCCTTCTCCTTTATTCTGTTTATTCTGCGGATGAGATGCCACAGATCATAAAATAAATACGCTGTAATATGTGTGTGTCTTAGAGCGAGTCTCTTTTTTTCTGTGCAATTTAATGACTAGGATATATAAGGTACATGTTTTTTATTTTTAAAAAACATTATCAATAAAATCATACAGTTGTTATTTGCTAAAAGTATATATCCTAGTTTAATGTGATTTTATAACCAACAAAGAATAAGTGCAACAAAGAGCTTTGGGATTAAGACAAAAACTCCTCTAATATGCATAAAGGCAGAGAGATGGCAGCATGAGTTAATAAAAAGAAATGATATTGTATTCTTGTTTATGGTTACTGTCCTTGAAGAAATGGGTAGTAAAGGATGAGAGATATCTTTCTGTGTTTTTCATCCAGTCTTTGAGAGAAGGAAATATGCACAGAACCCTATTAAAGATGCTGTATTAAAACTTTTTATCTCACTTTTCTGGCAGTGCCGTGCATAATGATTTTTTTTCACAATTTTTTTTAAACTGATATGCATCTCCTCAGTTGGATTATGGCCTAATTTTAAATATACTCATACATAAGGGATTCTGGTTTTACCTTTTATCTGGTATAATAAGACCCTTGGAAGGTCGCCTTTGACCTGATGTGCACATTTACATTCACTGTTCAAGTGCTTGTCAGGCAAACTCCCCATCAGCTTTAACTTGAAGAATTTTGTTGTTGTATTGTTTATCTGAAGTTATCTGAAATTTTTCACATTCATTGACTGAATGTCATTGGTGAGATTCTCATTACTTTAAATATAGTCACTAGTGGTGTAGTTTCAGACGAATGGACCCAGTGGCAACTTTGAACCAGACCCTCCAATGCACTATGCCCTCTTGCTGCCCTCCATGCCATTTACTTGCCCAGTATAATTTAATTGGGCAGGGCTCTCTGAGTGAACAGATACTATCATAAAAATCCTCCAGGGCAGTGCTGAGCAGGTAGATTACAAAAGAGTGCAGATTGCAATGATGACCCCCACCCCTCACCCCTCTCCACCCCATGCATTTACTTTCAACTATCCTCGACCTGTTCTTATTGGCCTCATTATTTTACTTTTTTTTACAAAATGTAAAAAAAAAATATATAAAGCTATATCACACAAAAAACAGTCAAATAATAAAGCACAAATACAAAGAACACAAAATTCAATAAACAAAATAACTCTAAATGTATTGCTAAAAACCTCACACTCGATAAATAAAAAATAAAAAAATTCATCTAAACAGCAAAATGAGCAAGGTTGAGAGTATCTGTTTCTTGTTAAAAACATTTATTGATAGAAAAAAAGTCAAATAGTAAACAATCACAAAACATGGAGTGGCATACAGGAGCATGTTGTACAATGTTTGTCGAGTTAGCATTTAACATGATTCCAGGAGTGTAGCAACGTGCCTAGAACCAGGTCACCTCATACTGTAAATTGCAAAGTAAACAAGTTTAAACACAACATACTGTTTACCGGGCCCTCACATATGTAATAAAAAGGTCTATAAACCATATATTAGGAGAGTTACCAAAATGTACAGAGGCCAGAGTGTAAGGAGCACTAAATGCTCCTGGTGAGTAAGGCGAATGCCTGAGGACACAATGTCTTATAAAGATTTAGCCTGAATACCAGGAGGAATAAAGAAAAGGATAGAAGGGTTAAGGTGGAATAGAGAAAGGATGTAGAAGGAAAGAGAGAGAGGGAGATGGATGACTGGGTTAGGGGTGGGGGGGGGGGGTGATCCCGGAGTGCCAGGAGAATATCTGTTTCACTGAAATTTTGTCAAGGGCAAAATTTGTTTATTTTTTATACATCCTGAGACACAGAGCATCTTCATATTCATAACAATAGGGTTATGCTGACACTTTCAGTTGATTGGACACTGGCAAGTAAAAACAGGAAGTCCACTCCCAGATACAGTAGATCCCCTCCCTGTTAGGAAAGGCTAGTGTCTGAAGGTGATTGTCACAACTGTTCAGCTCTATGTATGAAAATAGCTAGCTTCCGAATGGTTCCTGCTGGGATTAGGAGAATAACTTTCTAGGATCCATGTCCTATGGCTTGCAATGCTAAGAGGAATGGTACCTAGACTGGACATGCGGGGACAACCTATAACATAGGTGGAGTTCTGCACCGGGAATACTGAATGCTCTGGGGAGCCCCTGTGCTGGTACCCGTGCCCTGGCTAGTGACCCCTAGTGTTTAACCACTTCACATCCCTTAGGTAGTCTATAAACAGTCTAAGGTTAAAGTGGTTATACCAGGATAATGACTGCAGCTACAGTCATGATTCTGGTATAATTTTTTCAGCAGCCGATTTTCTTTCTAGTAAAAGTAACTAGAGCAGCTATAAAGCCGCTGGATTACTTTTACAGGCAGCAGAATTGGGTCCTCCCACCGCTGCCACCTTTACCAGACTCTCCCATCATCGGTTCCTGGGGCACAGTGAGAGGAACTGACGTTTTTCCTCTCACTGTGTGATCACGGCCCATGCTATCACAAGGGACCTTGTTCATCCCTTGTGATAGCAATAAAGTTGATAAAAAAGATACAGTGTTAAAAGAAATGTAATGCGGTCCCGCACGCATATGTAAATGGTGATCACACCACACATGAGATATCGCCATGAACATTGTTTGGGAAGAGCCAAACCGTGGCCTAATATCTGCGGTAGATGAGTGCAGACCAGCGTGTCCAGAACACAGCTCCATTCTTTCTCTTCTTGTTTTTAATATGCTATGGAATGTTATGCATTAGTGGTTTTTTCTAAATATGTAAGTACCAATGCCAGAACAGTGTATCATAAAATGTATTAATTATATATGTTATTTTAAATTTTGGTAACATGTCTTTTGCTATATTATAGACACTTAAATTAATTTTCCACACTCCCCTGAGGAAGGAGATTGGATTGTCTGAAACGTTGGGTGATCCATGGCAAAAGTAGTAGAATTCCGGTAAGCAGTCAAGGAGCGACCAGAGGGTCAGGTTGGAGTGCGCGTGGGGAATCTGGGGGCAGGTAAGCAGTTCCCTTAGAATCTCTGTAATGAATCCAACATGCCCATGTTTCCCTGTATTTGGCCAGATCATCGGATGCCTGATGGATAAGGTTTTCCATGTCGCCAATTTTGTTTACTCTGTGGATCCATTCCGGTATAGTAGGAGGAACGGGAGACCTCCAGTGGATCGGTATACATTGATTGGCCGCATTGATGAGGTGTAGGGTGAGGGATTTTTTGTAACGCGAAAGGGGGATGGAAGTGTGATGGAGCAAATATTGGGTCAGGGTGAAATCCGGGGTGAATGTCGTGATCTGGGTAATTAAACGGTGGATGTCCTTCCAGAATGGTTGAAGGAGCGGACAGTCCCACCAAATATGAAGTAACGTGCCTGTGACCATATTACAGCGCCAGCAGAGCGGGGAGACTGAGTGTTGGAATTTGTGAATCCTATCAGGGGTCCTGTACCAGCGGGAGTAGATTTTGTACCGGTTTTCTTGTGTGGAAGAGTTGATGGAGCCCTTATGAATGTGGGTGTGTATGCGCTCCCAATCCTCTTTGAGAAGGTCAACGTTGAGGTCATTTTCCCAGCGTCGTATGAGTTTGTCTCGTTTGGGGTCGTAATTCTGGAACAGAAGCGCATACACAGCCGAAATTAAATGTCTCTGGGGTTCAGCGCTGCTACACAGATCCTCAAAGGGTGTGAGGTCACGAGACCAATGGGTAATCGATGGGGTATTGAGTAGGAAGTGTCTAATTTGCAAGAATTTAAAGAAGGGTATGTGATGGTCCGGGAAGTTAACGGAGATCAATGAGTACGGCAGAAGTTCCCCATTCTGGATAGTTGTGGGCTCAGGGGAATTGTCTCTCGAGTCGTGTCGCAATAGGCCGGGGGGGAAGTCCGGGTTGTGGTCAAGCGGGGTCAGGGGACCTGGTGAAGGGATCAGTCTGAGGATTTTGCAAGCAGCTTTAAAGGTCAACATTGTGGGGCCCAATAGGGGGTGAGGAAAACATCCTCTGGGGATAGACGTGTGTTTGATCCACGGAAAGTGGGTGATCGGTATTTTTGTAAAACAATTTTCAAGTCGAATCCAGTCCTTACGGTTTTTATGGACGTGCCAATCTACAATTTGGGTAAGATGAGACGCTACGTGATATTTTTGGAGATCCGGGAGACCTAGACCCCCGTTCAGTTTCGGGAGTGTCAATCTTTCCCAGCTTAGCCTGGGAGCTTTAGAGGACCAGATGAGGGTTCTGCGCATTTTTTTATAGGAAGCGAAGAAGGAGGGGGGATTGTGATAGGGATCGCTTGAAAAAGGTAGAGGAGTCTGGGGAGAACATTCATTTTCAGGATGGCTATTCTGCCGAACCACGAAAAGGGACCAGTATGCCATTTACGAAGGTCCCCTTGAATGCGTTGGAGGACGGGGAGGAAGTTTAGGGCATAAAGGTCAGACAATTTAGTGGGAATCTGGGTGCCCAGGTACGTAATAGCACGGGGTGCCCAGCTGAAGGGGAAATTAGTTCGGCATTGTGTTACTAGTGACGCAGGGAGTGAGATATTCAGGGCTTGTGACTTTGAGAAATTTATTTGGAGGTTTGAAAAAGTTTTAAACAGAGAGAAATCTTTAAGAAGGTTGGGGATCGTGTTGATGGGGTAGGAAAGAAAAAGCAGAATATCATCCGCATAAGCAGCAATTTTGTACTGTTTGTTCCGAATGTCTATGCCCTTGACATCCGGGTTCTCTCTCAATTTACGGAGCATGGGTTCCATGGTCAGGACAAATATGAGAGGGGGATAAGGGACATCCCTGACGGATTTCGTTAGATATGGGGAAGGCACTCGACAGGTGACCGTTGACCCTAATTCTTGCCGTGGGGGAAGAGTAGAGCGAGAGTATCATCTGGATCAGGCGGGTCGGAAAACCCATAGTCTGCAATGTAGCCGACATATAATCCCAGGCCACTCTGTCGAACGCCTTCTCCGCATCAATGGAAAGGAAAAAGCCTTTAGTGGATGATGAGGAGAGCCAGTGATGAATATTGATTGCCTTTATAGTGTTGTCCCTGGCTTCTCTGCCAGGGATGAATCCAACTTGGTCTAACGATATCAAATGGATAGGAAAGATTTGATTCGCCAGAATTTTGGCGTAAAGTTTCAAGTCAACATTAAGAAGCAAAATATGGCGGTAGTTGGAGACAATGGTAGGGTCTTTATCCGCTTTAGGGAGGAGAGTAATGTGGGCTGCAAGAATATCTCTGTTGGCAGTGGGGGAGAATGGGAGGTCATTGAATGCTCGAACAAACTGGGGGATAAGGGTATCTGCAAAAGATTTAAAGTAGCTGACCGAAAGGCCGTCGGGGCCAGGACTTTTGCCTGGTTTCATCTGTTTCAAGGCATGCAATGCCTCGTCTAATGAGATCGGGAGATCCAGATCTGTCGATTCAGTCATGGTAAGGGGGGAAGGGCAGTATTGTGAAAGGAATTTGTTGATCAACTGCGCACGATGCGTCCTCGCATAGGCTGGGAGGGGGGGGGGGGGGTTGTAAAGTCAGGTAAAATACTTTACAAATTGATCCGATATATCTTCAGAGGAGGCTTTGAGGTTGCCAGAGGGGTCTTTGATAGAATGTATAGTATGCGCCACTTTTTTGACTTGAATGGCTCTAGCCAATAATTTCCCGGACTTATTGCCGAATTCAAAAAACAGCTTTTGCGTAAGGGTGTATTTTCGTTTAAGCATAATGTGTAGTTCCTCTAGGAGTGACTCCCTAGCACGCACTAGTTCGTCGAGGGTGGATGCGGTAAGAGATCGCTTGTGTGCTTGTTCTAGTGAACGAATGCGGGCTGTGAGCTTCTAGTCTTGAAACGATCAGCCGCCAAGGCAATGAGTTCACCCCTGATCACACACTTATGGGCGGCCCAGATAGTAATAGGGGATGAGTCCACAGTAGAGTTTTCTGAAAAATAGTGAGTAAGACGGAGCTTAGTTGAAATCCCTATATCTGTTAGGAGAGAGTTATCTAGGCACCAGATATGAGATCTAGGATGAGTTACTGGGAACGTCAAGGTCATGGAGATTGGGTTGTGGTCTGATATTAGCATGGGGTCGATTGTGGCATTGGTGAGGAGGGACAGGTCGTTTTGGGAGATGAAAAAGTGGTCGATCCGGGAATACTTGTTGTGAGGGGTGGAGAAAAAGGTAAAGTCTTTTACGTTAGGGTGTAGGGTGCGCCATGCGTCATGCAAGGAAAGATCGCTGAGTTGAGTCTTTATCGCCCAAAGGGCTCTGTAAGTCAGGGAGGAGGCTCCACTAGACGTGTCTAGAGAGGGGTTTAGAGCGACATTAAAATCACCCCCTACAATCAGAATGCCTGATTGAAAATGAGTAAGTTGTTGTAGCGTGTCGCGAAAGTAAGCTACTTGGTGGGAGTTGGGGGCATAGAGGTTCGCTATAGTGAGGGGCCTGTCGTGCAAGGTACCTTTGATAAACAGGAAACGACCTTGGGCGTCATTCAGGACATCCGTAATCTGAATGGGGCAATGTTGAGATATCAAAATGGAAACACCTTTCGATTTTGCTTCAGAATTGGAAGCGTGGTACACTGTGGGGAAGTGGCAGTTGTGAAGCTTGGGGATGCTATCTGTTCTAAAGTGGGTATCTTGCAGGAGAGCTATATGAGCTTTAGATTTCTGGAGCGAGTACAGCAATTGTGATCTTTTTTTCGGGAGTGTTAAGTCCCCGGATGTTAATGGAGTAAAGTTTTAATTGGAGAGGAGATTGCTGCACACCCAGAGGCGAAGCGAGCGGGTCAGTATTGACTGCCATCCTAAAGGGGGAGGGGGGGAAGGGATAGGTAGAGGAGGGGTGTGTGAAGGGTGGCTCTAGTGGTGTTGTTAGTGAGTGATGATTCACTGAAATCAATAGACAGGAGACGTAGTCTCCAGAAACTTACCGATGAGGTGAGTAGTGAAAGGACCTACCACCTCCGAATTTACAGTATCGGAAGTGTACAGCAGGTGGACAGCACGGGCACCCTAAAACGGAGTGCCAACACCCTGTGTCACCGCTGTGTGGGGGTTGACCAATACCTAACTGGAAGGATGTAGTGAGAGGTACAGGAGGGTTTACCGCCAGCAGGACCTCAAGAGTCAGCGCAGGACGGATACCCCTTGGAGGAGCATATATCCATGGGGACAGTGATGGAACTGTAGTGAGGGGAGAAAGAAAATGGAGGGGCACAGTAAGGTGCAGAAAGAACCATCCTAAGCATCTTGGTGCGGGAACACTGTAAATATGCAATGGCACCCTAGCAATAGAAAATAACCGAGTGAGATGTAAAATTACCAGTGAAGGCCCACAGGTGGGACCTCCAATGGGAATGTCACATCCAGTGACATATCAGGAGAGCATACAAACAGCAAATAAAGTGGATTTAACATAATAAACCTTATGAACAGACAAACAAATATACAGTCCCCTGTCACCTGCAACATAAGAACTCAGGAACATCCGCAGGAACCTATAGAAAACTTCACAGCCCAATAAAATATAATACAGGACCGAGATGAAAAGGAATCAAAAGGGGCAGGGTATGGGCTAATTACCAGAGCAGCCGGAGTGCCCTCTTGTGTCCGGTAAGAATCAGCAGTCCAAGAAGGGAATGGGCAGTCCATCGGCTAGTGTGATGTAAAGGGATAGGCCAGGGGCAAGTGCAGCCGCAACGGATGTGTGGGGAGTTCACTGGCAGCGATCCGGTGGCCAGGAACAGAGAGGGATTGAAGCAAAATTGTAAGGTGAGTCTGTTGGAGCATCCGGCGTAGGCTGCAGCGTCTATGGGAGTGTACAGTACCTGGGTGCAGCGAGATGGTCCTTGGCAGTGCAGCCGATAGTGGGGTTGGAGTGGGTGGGTTACCAGCACGAAGCGATGAGAGGTAGGAGTGACGCCCCATAGTGTGTCAGGTAATGCATGTCTACTCCGCGGCTGGAAAGTGTAGGAGGAGCGGAGTGAGGCTAAGGGAACATGGCCGCGTCATTGCTTCCTGACGGACCCACCCCTCAAGGCGCAAGGCAGTCTGGGGTTTGTAGTGTAGCGGTGGCCCGTGGGAGTACACTTCAGGTCTGTGGGAGAAAGCGTGTCCCATATACACAAATGCGTAGCAGGCACGGCTGGCAGCCTGAGTAACACAAAAAAACAAACAAAACAAAGCAAAGCCAGGGTAGTGCAAAGCGATCCGGGTAGTCAGCAAGGGTGAGGGTGGCCGGTCTCGGCAGTTCTGATAATAGCAATAGACAGTGGGAATAAAGAATCTGCGGTGTCCAAAAGAGCCAAACAGGGCTAACTAGCATCAGGTAGCATGAGGGTATCCACCTTGGGCTCAGTAATCTCGGCGAGTTCTCCTAGAGCTAGGCGAATCCGAAGGGCTGTGTTCCTGGTGGTGGATGCGGGACGAAGTGTGACGTCTCTGCCCCGAGGGGGATCTCCTTCTGCGGTATCTGGTGGCCTGTGTGTCCATCGATTCCTCAGGAACAGTGGTTTTCTTGGCTGTAGAGTGGCGAAAATCCGCGTACCAGTTGGGGACATCTATCAGGGGGATGCCCAAAGCCTCGCAGAAGAATGGAAGGTCCTCCGGAACCTTCAGGAGTGCCATACGGCCCTGTGAGAATGCTGAGAGACAGAAGGGGAATTTCCATTTATAAGGAATCCTCTTGTCACGCAGGGAATCAAGTAAAGGTTTCAGGTCCCTGCGGTGTTGCAACGTGATGCCCGAAAGGTCCTGATAGAGCTGGATTGCCGCACTGTCAAGGGTCAGTTGCGGTCGGGCCCTTGCTTGATGCAGAATTTCCTCCTTTAGCCTGTAGTCAACTATACAGCAAATGATGTCCCTGGGAGGGTCCGTGTCTCTACCTCTAGGACGTAGAGCTCGGTGGATCCTCTCCATGTCGATCATTGACTGAGGGGGTCTCTTAAGCAGGCGTTTGAATAGGCTCGTAACTACGGCCGAGATCTGTCCCCCCTCGACCGTCTCAGGGAGGCCTCTGATTCGCAGGTTATGGCGTCTGCCCCTGTTGCCGAGGTCTTCCAGGTGACGTTGGACATCTCTCAATTGCAGGGTGTGGGTGTCGATACGGCGGGTAGCCCGACAAAGCACCGTATCGTGACATTCCGACACCTTCTGCACCGCTAGCACCCTATCGTTGAACGCATGTATATCCAGTCTGAGGTCCGCAATGGCGGCCGAAAGAGTGTCTTTAATGTCTGCGGCAATGGTGCGGAGATCGTGGATATTCAGCTGAGGCGGCGGGGCATTCGGTAAGCCTTCTTGTCCAGGTGAAACAGCGGGGCTGGAGCGGACATCGCCCCTATCTGTGAGGGAGCGGTATGTTGTGAGAGGCCGTGGCGGGAAGGCACCATGTTTCCTCGGGGGGTCCGGAACATTTCGGGGATAGTTTGGCTGATGTTCCCGGTCTGTTCCCGGGGGGAGCGTGAGCGTGATGTGGGGGGGTCGCGGGATGCAGTCCCCATGGTCAGAGCAGGTTGAGAAAATGGGGTATCGTTGCTAATGGATAGCTTAGTCCTAAGGCGGCAGGAGCTCCAGAGTTAGGCGTCCATCTTCCTGCTTGGTCAGGCCACGCCCCTGCAATTGTATCTTACATGCCATCTGATTGTCACAATGTGATTTGGATGCTCTATCGTACCTTTTTTTGCAATAAACAGAGTTTAAAAAAAAAATGTTCAGAGCTGGCTGTTGATCTCTGAGGCTATATGTGAACAGTACTCTAGCTGCTATCTTGTTATGCTTCCTGGAGCACCTTGTGAGCAAAGGAGCAGGTGGCTGTGCAACCGGTCGTGGGACTACAAGTCTCAGCGGTATAGGGTCAATGAGAGGCTGCAGTTTGCAGCAACTCTGGTAGGGGCACCAGAACCTGGCTACAGGTCTCAGTAGAAGCTGGCTGTGGGACTGCAGGATGCAAAAAACCTTGCAGTGGGATCTCAGGTCAGTGGGACTATTGTAATAGATCGGTTCTGGCCCAATACCAGAATCTATTCACTATTCTGCGGTTGGTCTGAATTTATGTTAAAATGAGGGCATTTATGCCTTAAGGATTGCACACTGAAATCAAACTCACCAGTATAGCTTCCTTCTCATGTGTGGCTCAAGAGAACAGGAAGTCCTTTTATTTAAATCCAGCTTATATAGACAAGGTGACATAAGCAATCGTCATCACAAACGTATACATATGATTGGCTGATTCCATATATGGTGCTTCATTTGCGACGTCAATTTCTTCCTCGTGTCTTCACATTCAAGGACATAGGGGCCATATAGCTTTACACGGTGGGTTGGGCCGGATGGAGTAAGTTGAAAGACTGCACAGGACATCTGTTTCTCATTTATCTATTTTGTCATTTTATGTAAGGGGAAATACTACTGTTGTAATAAGATTTACCAAAACACACAATATACTCTTGATAATACTCTTAGCTAGCATACATTAACTTTCTAGTTCCCAATATGAACATCAATAAGCTTCTTATTGTACAAATATATCTCAGGGTGTGTGTGCACATCAAATCTTCTTTCAAAGGAGTACTTCCATTATTCCTTGCAGGCACATTCTCAAAAGGATACTAGTTACTCTAAATTCCTCTGGTGGGGGGCAGTGAACCATATGTGCAGCTGTATACAAGAGTCATTTAACCTATACTAAATTTTTAAACCCTTATTTGAGTAAATAATAGAGAGAAAGATCATTCATATAAAATAATCATTTTATAAACTCCATCACAGTCCCCCCTTAAAACGAATATTTTATCAGTACTGTCCCTATGCTGTATGACCTTTCTCGACCCCCTCAACATCAGAATATTTACTTTTGACTACTATGAATGGAACTCTGGGTGGTTAAGAAAGGCAGGTCCACCAAAGAACCAAAACAGATCCCATAGGGAGCTAGAGCATAAGATTCCCCATAGCGCGGAGTCTAAGAGCTAGCAGGTGTTCACCAGAGCCTCTAGTGGTGAGGATGGCTTGGGCAGCAGCTAGCTCCAGGTCGCGGTCCCCAGAGTCACCCAGCTCACACTCTTAGTAGGCTACAGGAGGACAGTAAAAGAATAAGCCAAAGGTCGGGGTAACCAGCAGACAAGGATAAACATAGGACACTATTCTTTCCCTTATCATTTGAGAATGTTGTATGTATTAGTAACAGGCAAGGACTGCAATGGAGCATACGGTCCCTCATCCTCCTCCTTTATTGGATCTCTAATATCACCTAAATTCAAAAACGTAGGAGTCACCTCTTCAGCTGCCTTTCCTAACAGCTGCTTCATACAGGGCAGAATACTGCAAACCACTATCGCAGCTAATGTAAGCAGCATCAAAATTGCTATGCCTATTTGAGTACAAATGCTTTGCCACCCACTCATCCACCCAAAATACTGATCCCAGGGATCGGTCAGTCCCGAATTTCTTTTTAACTCTTTTGAGAGATCCTTTAATTTCCTAATGGCCAAGGTTACCTTACCATTTGGGCCTGTATTGTCCGGAATGTTCGTACAACATGTACTTGTCCCAGGCAACATTTTACACACAACCCACTTCTCAGCTAAAATCATGTCTAAGGCTATACGATTTTGGAAAGTCATTTGTGAAGTGGCCTCTAGTTGTTCAGCTAAACCCTGGAGTGCATCCCTGGTATAGTTAACAAACCTCTGTTGGTTATAGTAAATATAATTAATCCAATCTACATTCTTATTTACAATGATTATGGGAATCAGGGACTCAAATCCTGCAGCTACTTGGTCTATTGCTTTGAATTCATCTGGGACTCCCCTTGGGACTCCTATAGCATCTATATATACATGGGGTCAAAACTACCAGCTGGGGCACTTCTACGCTTCCTTCTGGATTCAGATGAGTGCTCCCCTTTTACTACTAGGTCATCTCCTGAAAAGATGTGCAGGGGCATTATAACTTTAGCAAGTGCACACTCCCCTGTCCATCGGCCTGGTAACCTAGTCCTAATCTTCATGTCCCCACAGATCCAATACATGTCTCCCAAAGACTGAGATTGATTCTGCACCAGATCCGTGGATACACTACTGTAGGAGGCACAGTATCCCATAGAGAAGTTCCCTAAGAACTTCCCTATTCCCTGGTAGTTTCCATAACATGTGTAATTAACAGATATTTAGTAATACCCTCCCCGGGCTTGGATGTCTTAGTTATTATGGGATATTCTCTTTTCCATGTTTCGCACTGGGAGGAATCAGTGGAAGTATTCGTAAACAGGCTCAGAAAGCACTCCTCTTGAGTGGGAGGTATGTTTAATGGCACTGTTCCCAAATGGGGTCTAGCTCCACTACACACATAACAGTTGGACCTGTTATGTTTCCCTACACTATACCTCATCCATTCGAGCCACAGTTTGACATCCGAGAAACCAGTCTCTGCTGCCATTGTGTCTTCAAATGTGGGATCAGCTATGGCCACCATATCTTCTAGGGTGCGCATATGTACATGTGGTTTAAGGGGATCACTTGTTGGTTGAAGGGCCTCCCATTCAGATGAATTATACATGTCTTTAACTTGGAACTGTCCACTTGGTCCCCTATTCTCCCCATCATTACTTTTCGCAAGGGGAGGGACTTCCTAAGGAGGTCCTCTGGCTTACGACCACATTCGGGGCAGAGCCCAGGACGGTCAGGGTGTGGGAGCCCGGACCTCCCACATTCTTCACACGCCCACTTGGGGGCACCATGATAGGGTGGAGGCAGGCTCGTTCCTTTGTGATAAACATACATCAATCCCTCTTTGTTCTGTATTTCTTGTTCCACCCACCCCTCTTTCATTAACTCCTTCGCTACCCTGAACCAGGCTTCTGCTGCCGAGACCAACTTATTATTAGTCAACAACCCTTTTTTTTTTATTAACACAACTCTCCATTGTTGCGGCTGCAAACGACCACCAAGTTCGCACATACCAACAACTTTCATTCAATTTTTCCATCCTTTCACATGTAGTGCCCCTTCACACTGAAGTACTAGGTCACAGGCTAAACTGCCCTCAGCCGGTCTAGGGAGATTTTGACCCATTCTAACCCCTTCCCTGAATTCTGTGCTGTCTCTGCTGTATGACAGGATCCACCCTCCCCACCTTGTAACTGTATCCTGTGTACAGGTTCAAATAGCTACGGAGCAAAGGCTCAACCCAAAAATAAATAGCAAATGTAAAAAACTCCTGACCACATAATGAAAAAGTACACTCAGGGTTAAAAATCAACCATAGGCTAGAAGGGATGTTAAAGGGTTAAACGTAAAAAAAAATACACAGCAGTACGTTTAAAAACCATTCCTCTTTTTTTTTTTTTACTCTCACATAAGAGGCAGCAAGCCCACACTAGGAGAGAAAAGGAGGGCGGGAAGCCTGAGGAATTTGAAGGCCGTACAAGACAAAAAAGGGAGGGGGGAGGAAAGGAGGAAGGGGGGGCAAAGCTGGGCTTTGTGCTTCTGTCCCAAAATGAGCTGTAGAAGAAACACTGTATTATCTGCCAAGCTCGTATCAGCTTAACTAAAACCCCAACCACCTCCACATGTACAGATAGGACAGAAACAGACAATAAACTACATACACAGGATTAGAATATGACACGCCATTTCAGCTCTGCTGTCTGTATGGAGGTAAAATGATTTGTATACTGGCAAGGAATTATCGTGTAACACCTCTCTCTTGAACCAGAGCAAAAAGAAAAGAAAAGAAAATCACTTCTGGAAGCAGCACTCCGATTAAAAAGCCTTTATTCCAAAAGGTTCAGGAAACAAAAAACACACTGCATGACACGGCAAACTGGTCACATCTAGCTGACGCGTTTCACACTATTATAGTGCTTACTCATAGTGCTTTGATCATAATTGCATTTGCCTGCACCCTTGGCTGCTGGGAGGAGGCATTGTCAGGGATTTCCACACCTGAGCGGCTCCCTCTTTCCCGTCTTGAACCAGAGCCCCGCCGTGGTAAGGAATTATTATGTACACCTCTCTCTTGAACCAGGATACTCCCAGACACCTCTCTATTAATCCAAGTATTTCTCAATAAACGGACAAGGAATTTCTGTGTCTAAACCTACCCTAGGACACCTCTCTCTTGAACCAGGACGAGCCTGTCAAGGAAATATTGTGTCTCCCCTTCACACACAGACAGTCTGCTGAAATAGGCACATTCAAGACAACACAGAACAAAACATAACATAAATAACAGCCGGCAGAATAAGTCGACGGGTTCTTAGTAAATTGGTTCTGGACAAGAAGTTACCCGTCTTTGCCGATCTCGGAAGACCCGACTGAATGTGAGCGAAAGGGAGGGTGTCTGAACCGAAATAACACAGGTAAGGAATAGAACAGTATTCACTTACCGCGTAACGAAGATGATCAGGCCTCGTCCCGGTAGACATGTCTCCATCCGCTGACATCCATAGCTAGGTCGGCTATGCAGAAATCAGAATCCAGAATCCACGTTGGGAGCCAAATGTAATAGATCGGTTCTGGCCCAATACCAGAATCTATTCACTCTTCTACGGCTGGTCCGAATTTATGTTAAAATGAGGGCATTTATGCCTTAAGGATTGCACACTGAAATCTAACTCATCAGTATAGCTTCCTTCTCATGTGTGGCTCAAAAGAACAGGAAGTTCCTTTTTTTAAATCCAGCTTATATAGACAAGGTTACATAAGCAATCGTCATCACAGACGTATACATATGATTGGCTGATTCCATATATGGTGCTTCTCTTGTGACGTCAATTTCTTCCTTGTGTCTTCACATTCAAGGACATGGGGGCCATATTGCTTTACACGGTGGGTTGGGCCGGATGGAGTAAGTTGAAAGACTGCACAGGACATCTGTTTCTCATTTATCTATGTTGTCATTTTATGTAAGGGGAAATACTACTGTTGTAATAAGATTTACCAAAATACACAATATACTCTTGATAATACTCTTAGCTAGCATAAATTAACTTTCTAGTTCCCAATATGAACATCAATAAGCTTCTTATTGTACAAATATATCTCAGGGTGTGTGTGCACATCAAATCTTCTTTCAAAGGAGTGCTTCCATTATTCCTTGCAGGCACATTCTCAAAAGGATACTAGTTACTCTAAATTCCTGGGGTGGGGGTAGTGAACCATATGTGCAGCTGTATACAAGAGTCATTTAACCTATACTAAATTTCTAAACCCATATTTGAGTAGATAATAGAGAGAAAGATCATTCATATAAAATAATCATTTTATAAACTCCATCACACTATAGGTTGTATCAAGCACAACCTTCCCTAGAGGGGGGTGGCAAGGCACTGGTGTGCTAAAAGTAGTGCTGTTTTTTCTGAAGGGTACCAGCACACCTGTGTTTTTGCAACACAGTGTCGCTCAGATGACACATGCCACTGATTATCAGCAAGGGTCCCTTCATGTTGTCAGCAGGCCAATGTCCTACAGACAGGAGAGAAGAGGGGAATTAGTGGCTCGCAAATACCTGCAGGTAGGGATAAACCTGTCAATTCAACTTTTCCCATAACTATGTCATATGGCTCTGATTCCCTTTACCTATGTGTTATTACTGCTAATTCCAGAGCATATTCCTCTGGTCATATTCCTCTGGTAAGGAAGGAATCTATATCTGCTATCACTGAGTTTTAGTAGCAGACTTCCAGGATACCTCCCGTATTGGACCGTCTTGGTTGCAATCCCCCACTCCTCCCTTATCCATGATGATAACGGAGGAACTGGTGAAGGATGAGTTTGATGAAGACAAAAAGATCCAGGTAGAAGAAGGTACAGACAAATTTTTATCTGAGGAGTATCTTCAAGCAAAACCCCAAGGTAACAGTTTATCTCAGGCCAGAAAGCTTTTAAAGTTTTCTCATAGAATGCTAAATTCCGCTTCCTGGTTCCTTCACTTGGTGTCAGGATTTAGAGATCATGGTGTTCACCGTTCACCAAAGCACCCTTGATCATTCCCTATACATTCTCATTAAAGGATGTTTTGTTATGTGCACTGGGCTCACCCTAATAGGGGATTCATTCCACCGAAACTTTTAGTTCAACAATACCCCATGGAGAGTAAGTTCACTAAGAAATAGGGTATGCCATCGGTAGATCTGCCAGTTCTTATCGCTATAAAAACCTCATGTGCCCAGAGGATAATGTCCTGGTGTTTAAGATGCCTTGGTAAAATGGATGGAGGCAAGGATAAAGTCTTGTTGGTTCAGGGGATGGCAGCTTACAAATGGCAGTTGCTGCTGTACAAAGCTGCCAAAACCTCAGGATCTGAGCTTGTTTCATGAGAAAAGAAAGTAATCCTTTTTAATGCTATTGAGATGAGCAGAAGCCTTGAGGATTTCAGGGAAATGTTTGTTGAGCCTTTTTTGGATGAATACATTCAAAGGTGACTATGGGGTTAGAGTACACTGTTATGACTAAAAGAGAAGGAGAGGCCTGTGGCTCCGTGTATGGGTACCCAGACATTTTTCTTTTGAGGGAGCAATGCACACTGTGTATTAGAGACAAATGTGTCTTACATGTTGCCCACTTTTGAGAAAGTCTGGATGGGTCCTGAATTTTCAGAAGTATGCCTTAGTCCTAGACCAGAAGCTGGAATATTTGGGCCTAATCTAAAGTCTGAAGTGATTTTCTCTCTGGACAAATGTCCTACTCTGAAGACTCAGGTGAACTTACTAAAAAAAAAAAAAAAAAAGGACAGACAATAACTCAATCCATTTTGCATGGAGGTTTTGAAGAACATGGAGACTCCTTTGAAGCAACTCTAGTTTCCCCAATTTTATTTCAGACCCCTTTAATAGAATGTTTTGATGGCAGGAAACAAGAGGACTTCATACTTCAAATACTTCAAATACAGATCAACTGCACCTGCAATGTATTATTATTAATCTCTTACTAATTTTCAATGCTCCTAAATGATTTTAAAGCATACTGCATTTGCCCATCAATGCCCATCTACATAGGCTGCAGAGATTCATATTCTTACAAATGGCCATGCCTCTTTAAAGTCTTTATAATTATCCTTTTGAAAATATTGTAAGCGGTCCTGTATCTACTTTGTCATAATTATTAATAATTATTCATATGCAGCACAAGGGCACATATTTTTTGGCATTCTCTCATGTCAAAGAACTTATTATATTTTCAGCAAATTGCTTCCAAATTCTGTTTTTCTGAAAAGTCAACCTAGAAAAAAAATGTTAAGCTGCTTTGTTTTTAGGCAATATTGTAAAATGACTATACAAAACCTAAAAATATAAATATATGTTGGATAAAATATTTCTCTTGGGCATTATCATTTGAAGAAAACAATTATATTAATTCTTAAAATTCCCACATCATTTCCTATTTGTTTTCATTCATTTAGGCTGAATGTAACTTAGTATGATCCTTTGAGAAGCCTGCGGCTAAAATCTAACTATATAAAACGTAATTCTTTACTTTAAGCAATGGCAAATAAATAATGCTTCTTGCCGCTTAATTTACTCTCCTATTGAAATATTATAATTCACTAATCCAGGAAATCATTATAAAAATGTGGTTATTATTGATGGATGAAAAAAGCTTAATAAATGATATGGACAGTACATGTGCACATGTTTAATTAAAACTATGTTTAGACCATATTTACTGCATGTTACCGCATATGTACTGACATATTTTTTGTTTCATTTTAAAGGAACCTTCAACATTCCCACAAAATTACAGTGAATTTGAAACTGCAGTCCCTCTTTTCTAAAAGGTATCAATGCTTTGTTATAACATGTCTAAGAAGTGTACCATAGAGAACATTCAAGATATATTTTTGTGAATTTTATATTTATAGTTATATATATATTTAAAGGTTAACTCCACTTTCATGGGAAATAAGTTAGCAAATTACAAAAATATAATATAGCCTATACAATTCCAACACAAGTCATATTAAAATGAAATGCTATTAAAAAATCCCTTACCTTTTCAATCTGCAGCACTGTCATTTTCTGTAAAATGCATGCAATATGGCAACCTGAACGCCCACCAGATTTGTAATTTCCTGCTTGTGTCATTGGCTGACTAATTCTCCCAGATGTCTGCACTAGGATACAAATTTGATTTTGAACATCCCCTGCAACAGAAATTTCATTTTTGGTGAGCTACTCCCAAAGGAAAAGCACGTCTAAAGGGATGCAGACCCTGCAACAGTTTGGGAATGGCCCCTTCCTGTTCCAACTTGACTGTGCACCAGGGCTGGGAAGAAGTAGAGCAGAGACTGCGAACCAGGACTTCACGTTTAACATAAGTGTCTGACCTCACAAATGCGCTTTTGGAAGAATGGTCAAACATTCCCATAGACACACTCCTAAACCTTGTGGACAGAGTTGAAGCTGTTATAGCTGCAAAGGGTGGGCTAACTCAATAATAAACCCTACGGACTAACACTGGGATGCCATTAAAGTTCATATGTGTGTGAAGGCAGGCATCCCAATACTTTTGATAATATAGCGTATATATAGTCAATTCCCAGGAGAATTCAGGCTGTGTTGGATGCCAAAGGTTGTCCAACACCATATTAGGCAACGATTTTGTTCTTTTACCATACTTTTAATACTTTACTTCATATTTTCCATAATTTTGGCCAACCTCTGTATGTGGTGGCTGCATTAGGTTTTTTATTTATTTTTTCCATTATTTTCACCTGGTGATCCAGTCTTTTATTTGTATTCTTTATTTAGTCAAAAGCACACACAGAGTATTACCATAAGACATAAGCATAAGACCAATGAGCAACTGAGAAGCAAAACCATTCTGACCTGGGCTAATGATGAACTGAGGTGCCGTGTAAGTATATGCCACATATGTAGGAACTTGCTTGTAAGTGGAGAACTCCAGAAGGAATATCACGAGTGTTAGGTAGTTTTCAATATAAGGGGAAATATATAGGCAATAGGGCTGAAATTGGGACATCAGGGGTGGAATGACAGAAAGTGGTACAGAAGAATGGAATAAAAGGGGAAATATTTAGTGAGGGCAAGGTAAGTGGGGAGGGGGGGAATATTTCCTGTTCACCCAAACCCTCCCCTTGACCAAGAACAAACTGCACTCCTGTGATTACCAGAAGTATAGCCAAAATAGCTTTGGCTATACTTCTCTTTTAAGGTAGGCTCAGACAAAATGTTAGCTTCCTGTGCATGTTTTTTTTTTTTTTTAGGTTTATGTGAGTTTCTCAATCATATAGCACAGTAAAGTATTTTGCGAGTACAAGGACTGCAGACTGTGTACAACAAATAGAATATGTACTGTAGGCTTAGACTTAATTTAACCATGCTGCTTTATGCCACACTCAATATTTACTGTGATTTAGCCGCACTCATTATCAGCGCAGCACACTTCAAGTGCCACATGTTTTCTACGTGCCAAATGGTCCCTCTCATGCCTCGTACACACCATCGTTTTTCCTGTCATGCAAAAAACCGAAGTTTTTCTCAACGTGATCCCTCTCAAGCCTGCCTTGCATACACATGTTCATGAAAAAAAACACTTGAGCAAAACGCAGTGACGTACAACACGTACGCCAACACGTATGACGGCACTATAAAGGGGAAGTTCCATTCGAATGGCGCCACCCTTTGGGCTGCTTTTGTTGATCTCGTGTTAGTAAAGTTTGGTGAGAGACGATTCGCGCTTTTCAGCCTCATTCTTTTCAGTCCGTTACAGCGTGACGAATGTGCTATCTCCATTACAAATGCTAGTTTTACCAGAACGAGCGCTCCCGCCTCATACTTGATTCTAAGCATGCGCGTTTCTTTCCCCCTCAGAAAAGCATATGTAGCGCCCTGCTCCCAATGAGTGGGCGCTATATGTTGAAATTTAGTTGTCTGGACATTAGTTTAGCCCAGAGAGATTGTTATTTAAATTGTGGCACTGTTTTAGTTCGGTTGGTTGCATGATTTTCCCCCACCAGTGGGTGTCGCTGTCACCGCTGGTCAGGGTTGGAAAGACAACAGGCTGGACGTATTGGGTACCTCTTTCCTAGGAGCAGCACAGGGGGCGTGGTGAACCCGCTGTGCATGCTGGGAGAGGGTATTTAAGTGACAGACGCCATTAGGGGAAAGGAGAGAATTGGGGGCCGTCTTCTTCGATCCTCACCCGAGGGCCCTCCTGGCCTCAGGGATGTGTTGGCAGTTCCCACCTCGGGGCCACGTTGGCCCGAGGCCTCGTAACTGAGACGTAGGGCCACAAGTTGCTGGGGCCTACTGATCCAGGGATGATCCTGTGTCGCCTTGCCTGATGGAAGGGACCGAACAATTGAGGACTCAATTGGAGGATGCACCCGGATCCTAAAGTCTACCTCACAGTGCTGCCGGAGCGGCTGAAAGATTCTGGCACTGAGAGCCGTGTTCTTTCTGAGGGAGCTAACCCAGTGAGGGGTTATGCAAGTCTGTGGCAGAGACTATTCTATTGAATAAATTCCAATACCAAGTCTGTGGCAGAGACTATTCTATTGATTGAGCTTCGCACCGGCTGCTAGACCAGTGAGATTGGGCCTATCCGGTGGTGGCTGAGTCCAGCGTGGAGACAGTCGCTCCTCTGGACCTAGGAAGTTTCCGTGATTGACAAGTAAGATACCTGAGTCCTCCCCATTCCTCTATCCCCTCTGTTGGAACTTTTTATTCAAATAAAACCCTTGAAAGAGGCTTTGTGTTGGTGCAGATGTTTCTTATGGACAGATTCTTCAAGGAGAACCCCTGAGCCGAACACTTGGAACAGTAAGGTAACGTGCAAAGACCCACAATTTAAACCAGCAGCTCTTACGGGGGTACCGCTACACATACACACGCCCGTTTTTTGCGACGAGAAAAAGAATGACGGGAAAAACAATGAGAAAAAATAGAGCAGGTTCTAATTTTTTTGCGGGCAGTTTTCTCGTAGAGAAAACTGCTATGGAGCATCCACAAGACCAGTTTTCACGACCAATCTAAAAAATGGCAGTTTTCTCGTCATGAAAAATGGACGTGTGTACGCGGCATCACTCAAGTTTCAGAATCTGGAGATATGAGAAGTGCAAAGCAACTCAAAGTCTCCTCAGTCCATATCTGCACCCTGCAAAAGAACCCAGTAATGGAAATGGGAGAGTGGTTGACATAATTTAACCCTACAACTAACACTTAATGAAACCTTGTCATAATTTGTAGGGCGTGACCCACACGACATTATACAGGAAGTGACGTGTGCGCTCCACCGCTGTGAGACCCGGAACCAGGAAGCGATCCAGGTTGCTCCTTGTGGTTACCGTTGCGGATGTCGGACAGCTGACACAGTGAAGTGCACCCGGTTTTCATCTTTAATGCTGCATTAACTGTGATCTTTTGTACGTATATTTTATGAAGGGGATATTTTGGTGTAAGGGTTCATTGTTTCATAAATAAAACGGGATTACGCTATGTGCGCTTCTCTCTGTTTCATGATCTTTATTGGAGCCCTAATCATCCTGTGTTCTCCTGGAATGGTGGTGTCCAGGCCCGGACTGGACATAGGGCATACCGGGCCGCATGTCACGTCTCCCCCAGTGCACTTTCAGCTGTGAGTCGGAGCCGCTCTCGAGTCACAGTGACACCCGTCGGCACATCAGGGGGCCGTGACCCGTAACGATCCCCTTCTCTCTGGCAAGGTGGCCGCGGTACTGATGATCTGATCAGTCTCGGCTTGGCTGTCTCACACAGCCGAGCAGAGTGAAGCCGCCTCCCCCTCCTCCTTTATGTCCACACAGGGGGAGAGGACCCCACATGCAGTCCTGCACTGATCTGAGGTACATTATGGGTCTGAAGGGGGGGTCTGTATTGTGGGGGGGTTCTGTATTGTAGGGGTGGTCTGAAATGTAGGGGGGTTCTGTATTGTAGGGGGGTCTGTAATGTAGGAGAAGTTCTGTATTGTAGGGGGGGTTCTGTATTGTAGGGGTTCTGTATTGTAGGGGGCTCTGTATTGTAGGGGGTCTGTAATGTAGGGGGGTTCTGTATTGTAGGGGGGTCTGAAATGTAGGGGGGTTCTGTATTGTAGGGGGTCTGAAATGTTGGGGGGTTCTGTATTGTAGGGGGGGTCTGTAATGTAGGGGGGTTCTGTATTGTAGGGGGGTCTGAAATGTAGGGAGGGTTCTGTATTGTAGGGGGGGGTGAAATGTAGGTGGGTTCTGTATTGTAGGGGGGTTCTGTATTGTAGGGGGGTCTGTATTGTAGGGGTCTGTAATGTAGGGGGGTCTGTATTGTAGGGGGGGTTCTGTATTGTAGGGGGGTCTGTAATGTAGGGGGGTCCTGTATTGTAGGGGGGGGGGTCTGAAATGTAGGGGGGTTCTGTATTGTAGGGGGTCTGAAATGTAGGGGGTTCTGTATTTTAGGGGGGTCTGAAATGTAGGGGGGTCTGTATTGTAGGGGGGGTTCTGTATTGTAGGGGGGTTCTGTATTGTAGGGGGGGTCTGTATTGTTGAAGGGGGTCTGTAATGTAGGGGGGTTCTGTATTGTAGGGGGGTCTGTATTGTAGAGGGGGTCTGTATTGTAAAGGGGGTCTGTATTGTTGGAGGGGTCTGTAATGTAGGGGGGTCTGTACTGTAGGGAGGGGGTCTGTACTGTAGGGAGGGGGTCTGTATTGTAGAGGGGGTCTGTAATGTAGGGGGGTCTGTAATGTATGGGGGGTCTGTATTGTAGAGGGGGGCTGTATTGTTGAGGGGGGCTGTAATGTAGGGGGGTCTGTATTGTAGGGGGGTCTGCACTGTGGGGAGGGGGTCTGTACTGTAGGGAGGGGGTCTGCACTGTAGGGAGGGGGTTTGTACTGTTTTTCTCTTCCGTCCACGCCCAGAGAGATTAGCTACAGTGCCATGGGTTGCAAACTTCTTGATAATGTTGCGCACTGTGGCAAATCTAGATCTCTGGAGATGGACTTGTAACCTTGAGATTGTTGATATTTTTTCACAATTTTGGTTCTCAAGCACTCAGACAGTTCTTTTTTTCTCTTTCTGTTGTCCATGCTTAGTGTGGCACACACAGACACACAATGCAAAGACTAAGTGAACTTCTCTCCTTTTTATCTGCTTTCAGGTGTTTTTTTTATATTGCCCACACCTGTTACTTGCCCCAGGTGAGTTTAAAGGAGCATCACATGCTTGAAACAATCTTATTTATTCACAATTTTTAAAGGGTGCCAAGAATTTTGGGCAGCCCATTTTTGAAGTTTTGTGTGACATTATGTCCAATTTGCTTTTTTTCCTCCCTTTTTTTGATTTGTTCCAATACACACAAAGGGAATAAACATGTGTATAGCAAAACATGTGTTACTGCAATACTTTTCTGTGAGAAATACTTGATTTTCTGGAAACATTTCTGGGGTGCCAACAATTTCGAGCATGACTGTACTATTATTTTTATAATTTGTATATGATTAAATATTACCAAAGGTATAATAATAACCTGTGCTAAGAAGTATCAGTGCCAAACAGCAGCAATGAACAGTCACATTTAAAGTGGTATTAAACCCAAAACCCAAAATGTAATATAGTGCAGCTTACTAATCATTACATGTGATGGCTGCTTCAAGTGGAGTTCCAGACGTTTTTGTGTATATTAAAAGTCAGCAGCTGCAAAAAGTGTAGCTGGTGACTTTTAACCACTTCCATACAGGGCACTTATACACCTTCCTGCCCAGACCAATTTTCAGCTTTGAATGACAATTGCGCGGTCATGCTATACACTGTACCCAAACTAAATTTTTATAATTTTGTTCCCACAAAAAGAGCTTTCTTTTGCTGGTATTTGATCACCTCTGGGATTTTTATTTTCTGCAATTTTTTTTTAAAAAAGACCGAAATTTTGAAAAAAAACTTTTTTTTTGTTTCAGTTACAAAACTTTGTAAATAAGTAAGTTTTCTCCTTCACTAATGGGGCTGCACTGACGGGCACCGATGAGGTGGCACCAATGAGGTGGCACTGATGAGGTGGTATTGATGGGCACTGATGATGGGCACTAATATGCGGCACTGATGGGCACTGATAGGTGGCACTGATATGCAGCATGGATGGGCACGGATAGGCGGCATAGATGGGCACGGATAGGCGGCACGGATGGGCACGGATAGGCCGCACAGATGGGCAGGGATAGGCAGCACGGATGGGCACGAATAGGCGGCACAGTTTGGCACTGATAGGTGACACGGATGGGCACTGATAGGTGGCACGGATGGGCATGGATGGGCACTGATACGTGGCATGGATGGGCACTGATACGTGGCACGGATGGGCATGGATGGGCACTGATGTACTGTAATGATGGATGCCAATCAATGTCAAACAATAATGCCTGCCAATCAGTGATGCCCATTGTAGGCACTGATTGGCATCCATTGTGGGCACTGATTGGCATCCATTAGGGGCACTGATTAGCATCCCTGGTGGTCTAGGGTGGCATACCTGGTGGTGGGCATCCCTGGTGGTCTGGTGACATCCCTGGTGGTCCAGTGTGGGCATCCTCGGGGGGCTGTGCTGATAATCGATCAGCACAAACCCCCCCTGTCAGAGGAGCAGCCCATCGGCTCTCCTCTACTCGCATCTGACAGACGCGAGTGAGGAAAAGCCGATCACCGGCTCTTCTTGTTTACATCGTGATCAGCCGTGATTGGACACGGCTGATCACGTGGTAAAGAGTCTCCGTCAGAGACTCTTTACCTAGATCGGTGTTGTGGGGTGTCAGACTGACACCACGCAACAACGATCGCTGCGATGTGCGCCCCCGGGGGCGCGCAGCGGCTTGTTATCCTGCCGACATCATATGACGTCCGGTCAGGATATTGAAACCACTTTGCCGCCATCATTCTGTAATAGGGCGAGCGGAAAGTGGTTAATAAACACATACTCACCTGTCCCACGGCCCAGCGATGTGGCCGCCTGAAGCCTCTGTTCTCCCCCCTTCCTCTCCCCAGTGCCGGCATCACTAGTGTGCAGCTTCACAACCGGTTGCGCACTGCGCATGTGTGAGTCGCGCTGCACGTCCTAAATGGCCGGGCAATCTTCTGGGACCTTCTGGCATACCAGGGGATCGGAAGTCCTTCAAAGTGAAAATTCCACTTTTGGGTGGATTTCCGCTTTCAGTTTTCTTTTCTTAGGTTTTTTCTCTCTGTCTTCACCTGCTGATTTGGTTAGTAACACAGTCCATGTATTAGAGTTCTCCCACTCTGGATGAAGACGCACAGTGGGCACCTTTTGTACAGCAATATTGTCTGTCTTGAGGGGGGTGGAGTGTTAGATATACTAGGAGATTCAAAGAAGAGGGGAAGGAGAAAAGGCGCCAAGCAACCAATAGTGTAAAACGGTTTAATAGGTGTACATAAAAAAAACATTGTGACATGTTCAACTCACAGAATGTTTGCAGGTAAATAGTCTGTGCCTGGATGGACTGTGTGCAGGATCCCAAACGGGATCGTGAAGAAGTCCTGAGCGGTGGCTCTGTGGAGACAGAAGGTAGAAGGGAGAATGCTGGAACCACGAGCTGCACGGAGCCTGTTGACAGCTGACAAGACCTGGAGTAGAACTGGCCAATCAGAATGCGTTTCAGAGGCTAGTCACGCCTTATTCCTCAGCTGAATAGGAGATGAGATTTTAATACAATAAGAAAATCAATCAAAACTCCACTTAATACTTTATAAGTAGTTACAGCAAACATGTTTTCCTTTGGGATAAAGGTTTTACACAAATGAAGAAAAGCTGACCATTGTACGCACCCCTGCTAGTGTTAAATGGTTTGTCTCATCTCTGTAGGGGATACATTCTGCTGGAGAACTTGTTATTTTTAAAAACAACAGACTTAGACCCCATTCACACAGGGGCGACTCGTCAGGCGTCTCAGCCACCTGACAAGTCGCGTCCCATTCTGTACAATGGAACCGTTCTAAGCGGAGCGACTGAAGTCGCTCCGACTTAGAAAAAGCTTCCTGTACTACTTCAAGACGACTTCAAGGTGACTTCCATTGACTTCAATACAGAAGTCGTTTTGGAAGTCTCCTTTGAAGTCGTCTGCAGATCGCCCAGCACAGTCGCGGCACGAGTCGTGCCGCCCCTGTGTGAATGGGCTCTTACTGGCTGGATCACCAAATGAAAATAGAAGAAATAAAGCCTAAAAAAGAAAATTAATGCAGCCATCGCATCTAAGAAATTATAAGCTGCAATATAAAAAATGTTTGCCTTTGGGTTTAATACCACTTTAACCACTTAAGGACCGGACCAATACGGACCATAATGACCAGAGGTGATTTCACAATTTGACACTGCGCTGCTTTAACTGGAAATTGTGCGGACATGCAATGTTGTACCCAAACAAAATTTGCGTCCTTTTCTTCCCACAAATAGAGCTTTCTTTAATGGTATTTGATTGCCTCTGCGATTTTTCTTTTTGCGATATAAACGGAAAAAGACCGAAAATTTTGAAAAAAAATGATATTTTCTACTTTTTGTTATAAGAAAAATCGAATAAACTCAATTTTAGTCATACATTTAGGCCAAAATGTATTCAGCCACATGTCTTTAGTAAAAAAAATGTCAATAAGCGTATATTTATGGGTTTCAGCAAAAGTTATAGGGTCTACAAACTAGGGTACATTTTCTGGAATTTACACAGCTTTTAATTTATGACTGCCTATCTCATTTCTTGAGGTGCTAAAATGGCAGGGCAGTACAAAACCCCCCCAAATGACCCCATTTTGGAAAGTAGACACCCCAAGGAAATTGTTGAGAGGCATGTTGAGCCCATTGAATATTTTTTTTTGTCCCACGTGATTGAATAATGACAAAAAAAAAAAAAAAATACAAAAAGTTGTCACTAAATGACATATTGCTCACACATGCCATGGTTATATGTGCAATTGCACCCCAAAATACATTTTGCTGCTTCTCCTGAGTACGAGGATACCACATGTAAGGGACTTTTTAGGAGCCTAGCCGCGTACAGGACCCCGAAAGCCAAGCACCGCCTTCAAGATTTCTAAGGGCGCAAATTTTTGATTTCACTCCTCACTACCCATCACAGTTTCGAAGGCCATAAAATGCCAAAATAGCACAAAACTTCCCCAAATGACCCCAAGGAATTTGCTGAGAGGCATGTTGAGCCCATTGAATAATTTTTTTTTTGTCCCAAGTGATTGAATGACAAAAAATAAATAAAAAATTACAAAAAGTTGTCACTAAATGATATATTGCTCACACATGCCATGGTTATATGTGGAATTGCACTCCAAAATACATTTTGCTGCTTCTCCTGAGTATAGGGATACCACATGTGTGGGACTTTTTGGGAGCCTGCCGCGTACGGGACCCCGAAAACCAAGCACCGCCTTCAGGATTTCTAAGGGCACAAATTTTTGATTTCACTCCTCACTACCTATCACAGTTTCGAAGGCCATAAAATGTCAAAATAGCACAAAACCCCCCTAAATGACCCCATTTTGGAAAGTAGACACCCCAAGCTATTTGCTGAGAGGCATGGTGAGTATTTTACAGCTCTCATTTGTTTTTGAAAATGAAGAAAGAAAATAATTTTTTTTTCTTTTTTACATTTTCAAAACTTTGTGACAAAAAGTGAGATCTGCAAAATACTCCGTCGGAATTTCGACCGTATGTACACGGCATTAGGAGCAAAATTGTTCCTCCGCCCCTGCTGCCCCCATGCTTTGGCATATATGGTCTTTTTTTTAACTGTGGTGGTGAAATCACCTCCTACAGCACTGGAGTCGCAGGTATCAGGCCTGTCTCTGCGAACGCTGCAGTTATGTGTGTTGTGTTTTGTAAGTCACAGTGATCGATCGATACTGCACTTGGGTGGCCTGGGCTGGACTGAGGGGCAAAATGCAGGTGCTAGCAGGAATCTGGGCTGATCCCGCTAACACTGCGTTTTTGGGAACCCTAAACTGCTGGGGACGCTAGTATAGATCTGATAAGATCAGATATTGATCTGTTCAGATACTATACCACTAAGGGAGGTGTATGCTTTGCGCGTGGGTGTTAGCGTTACTGGCACTAACCTGACGCTGCCTGGGGCGACGCAGACCCTCTCTGACGCTAAAAACTAATTGATATCCCCCGCCGGGCGATCAGGGGGTTAAACCTTTATTGGGTTATATACGGCGGGTGCCCTGACACTATAAAAAGCAAACTAACTAACCAGCGTCACCCGTAACACTTATACGATGATCACTGGTGAAAGGGTTAACTAGGGGCAATCAGGGGGTTAAAACCTTTATTAAATAATATATGGGAGTACCTGACGCTATAAAAACCTGGCGGCGAACCTAAAAAAAATAACTGACTACCTAGCGGCACCAGCATAATTAATACAGCGGTCAGAAAAACGATCGCTTAGTGACACTGGCAAAAGGGGGTGAAAGGGTTACCTGGGGGGCGATAAAGGGGTTAAACCTTTATTAGGTAATATATGGGGGTACCTGACGCTATAAAAACCTGGCGGCGAACATAAAAAAATAACTGACTACCTAGCGGCATCACCGACACTAATTCAGAGATCAGAAAAATGATCGCTTAGTGACAGTGGTGCTAGGGGGTGAAAGGGTTACCTGGGGGACAATCAAGGGGTTAAACCTTTATTATGTAATATATGGGGGTACCTGACGTTATAAAAACCTGGAGGCGAACATAAAAAAATTACTGACTACCTAGCGGCATCACCGACACTAACACACCGATCAGAAAAATGATTGATTAGTGACAGTGGTGCTAGGGGGTGAAAGGGTTACCTGGGGGGCGATCAAGGGGTTTATCAGGGAATTAATTGACCAGACTGTGTGGACTGCACAGAGATAACCAAAACGCATGTAGAGTGAAATATAATGGGGTTTATTGAGAAGGTGATATGGATAAAGTAGGATTTTTAAAACAGCTTACCTGTAAAATCCTTTTCTTGGAGTACATCACGGGACACAGAGCGGCATAGTCATTACTATGTGGGTTATATAGAATTACCTTCAGGTGCTGGCACTGGCAACTTCCAAAACAGGAAGTACCCTCCCCTATATAAGCCCCTCCCATCCGGGAGCACCTCAGTTTTGTAGCAAAGCAATACGTGTCCCCAAAAGAGGGGTGGGAGCTCTGTGTCCCGTGATGTACTCCAAGAAAAGGATTTTACAGGTAAGCTGTTTTAAAAATCCTACTTTCTTGTTCATACATCACGGGACACAGAGCGGCATAGTCATTACTATGTGGGACGTCCCAAAGCAATGCCAAATGAGGGGGGGGATATACCATACATAAGCTGGGCGCCATCAGGCATGAGGATCTTTTGCGGCCTGCAACACACTGCGCCCAAAGGCGACATCCTCCTGACTTCTAACGTCCACCTGGTAGAACCTAGTAAACGTGTGTACTGAAGACCATGTTGCGGCCTTACAAATTTGAGCCAGGGAGGCCTGGTGATGCACTGCCCATGAAGTTCCAACTGCTCTCGTGGAGTGCGCCCTAACTTTGAACGGAGGCGGTCTACTTCTCAAGCCATAGGCTTGTATTATGACCTGTCGAATCCACTTGGCTAAAGTAGATTTTGATGCTGCCTGACCCTTTCTGGGGCCTTCCGGCAGAACAAACAAAGAATCCGTTCTACGAATCTGAGCAGTGGCTTTTAGATAAGCTTTAACTGCTCTTACTACATTCAAAGAATGCAATAACTTTTCCTCTACCGAGCTCGGTTTGGGGAAAAAGAAGGAAGAACCACATCCTGGTTCAAGTGAAACCTCGATACCACCTTAGGAAGAAAGGCTGGGTGAGGACGTAATACTACTCTGTCCTCATGAATAACCAGATCTGGCTCTTTACAGGACATGGCGGCTAATTCCGACACTCTTCTAGCCGAGCATATGGCTACTAAAAATATCAATTTTCTGGTGAGTAGAACCAAGGAAATGTGCCGCAAAGGTTCAAATGGCTGCTTCTGCAGAACCGACAGAACCAAATTTAGATCCCATGGACATATGGGAGCTTTAATCGGTGGAATAATACGAGTCACCCCTTGCATAAAGGATTTGACAAGTGAATGCATAGCCAGGGGCCTTTGAAATAGTATTGATAAGGCCGAAACCTGACCCCTGATAGTACTTAAGGCAAACTTCCTGTCTACAGCCCACTGTAGGAAGTCCAGAATTCTGCCTATAACGTACTTACGTGGATGCCACTTTCTGGCCTCGCACCAAGTGATGTACGCCTTCCAAACTCTATAGTAGATCTGCCTGGATACAGGCTTCCTGGCATTGATTATAGTTGATACCACAGAGTTAGAGAGACCTCTCTTCTTTAGGATGGGGGATTCAATAGCCAGGCCGTTAAACTTAGAGTTAGTAAGGAAGGGTGGTATATCGGCCCTTGCAAAAGCAGGTCCGGACGACGTGGAAGGGTCCAAGGACTCCCCACAGACATTTTGATGATCTCCGCGTACCAGGCCCTTCGGGGCCACGCTGGAGCCACCAAGATCACCGGCTTCTTTTCCAACCTGACTCTGCGAAGGAGTCGAGGCAACAATTGTAGCGGAGGGAATGCATATATCAGTCTGAACTGATTCCAAGGGAACACCAGAGCATCCGAGCCGCAAGCGAGGGGATCCCTTGTGCGGGAGACAAATCTGTCCACCTTTGCGTTGAATCTGGATGCTAGCAGATCTACATCCGGTGTTCCCCACCGCTGACATATTGCTCGGAAGACCTTGGGATGAAGGGACCATTCCCCTGGGCATAACTGTTGGCGACTTAGAAAGTCCGCCTTCCAATTCTCCACCCCTGGAATGAAGACAGCTGACATACATGGGACATGCTTTTCTGCCCATTCCAGGATGTGACTTACTTCCCTCTGGACTGCACGACTCCTGGTGCCTCCCTGATGATTGATATATGCCACTGCTGTGGCATTGTCTGATTGAATTCTGACAGGGGACCCTTGGAGTCTGGATGCCCAGGCTACTAGGGCATACCGGGCTGCTCGTATCTCTAAGAGATTGATGGGCAGGGTTTTTACTACATTTGACCATCTGCCCTGGAGAGACCATTGCTCCAGTACTGCCCCCCAGCCTATAAGGCTGGCATCTGTAGTGACCACCTTCCAGGATATCGGACTGAAGGGTTTTCCCTTCTGGAGATTCTGGGGGAACAACCACCAGCAGAGACTCTTCCGAACAGAAGGGGACAAAGCCATCGGGAAGTCTAGAGCCTGAATTTTTCCGTTCCAGGCTGACAATATGGCCCTCTGTAAATTCCTTGAGTGGAATTGGGCGTATGGCACAGCTTCGAATGATGCTACCATCTTTCCTAGCAGCCTCATGCACAGGCGTATGGACGGCTGTCTTTTTGCACAAAGCAGACGGACCAAGCCCCTCAAAGAGGATACCTTGTCTAGAGGTAAGAAAATCTTCCTCTGGTCTGAATCCAGCCGTAGCCCTAGATATACCAGGTTTTTCACTGGCTGTAGGGCTGACTTGTCCAGGTTGATGACCCAACCGTGAGATTCTAGATACTTGATTGTATCGACAATTACCACTTCTAGCTTGGCAACTGAGTGGTCCATCAACAACAGGTCGTGTAGGTATGCCATTATCGTTACACCTCGTGTTCTTAGATCGGCCAACAGTGGGGCCAGAATTTTTGTGAACACTCGTGGTGCTGTGGCCAGACCGAATGGTAAGGCTCTGAACTGAAAATGGCGCCCTTCTACTGCAAAGCGTAGAAATTTTTGATGACCTGGAAAGATGGGAACATGCAAGTAAGCATCTTTGATGTCGATCGAGGCTAACCATTCCTCCCCCTGTAGGGCAGCGGTGACCGATCGGATCGACTCCATCCGGAAGGACCGGACGTTTAGAAATTTGTTTAGACTCTTTAGGTCCAATATGGGTCTTATGTCCCCGTTTGGTTTCGGGACTGTGAAAAGGTTTGAGTAGAAACTCAACCCCCACTCTTCCATAGGAACCTCCATAATTACTCCTTGGAGCAATAGTTGTTCTAACGCCACTAGGAGACACCTTCTTTTCAGAGGGTCTTTTGGCATGCCTGACCACATAAAATGGGAAGGAGGAGACTCTTTTAACTCCAACTTGTATCCCCGAGTTACTGCGGAGAGCACCCATCTGTCTTTGATCGTCTCCTGCCAGGTCTCTGTGAACAACTGAAGTCTTCCCCCCACCCGTTTGAGTGGGGGCAGCCCTTCATAGGCTTGACTTGGAGGCTGGTTTAGTACCTCTTCGGATCCAGGGCTTTTTATTACCCTGTGACTGTCCCTGATTTTTACCTCCTGAGTTTGACCGAGGAGGCCGTCGGAACTGCTTAGTAGCAGACGTCCCAGGGATAGGAGAGGTAGTCCTCTTAAAAGACGGACCCCTAGACCTCTTTTTAATTGGTAAGAGAGTACTTTTACCACTGGAAATCTTCTGGATATATTTATCCAGGTCTTCGCCAAAAAGGCGTTCTCCATGAAATGGGAAGCTAACTAAGAGCTTCTTACAGGGAGCCTCAGCAGACCAGTTCTTGAGCCACAGAAGCCTACGCATATGTACCAAAGACAGCGTGAGGCGGGAGGCCTGATGGATAGAATCCTTGATGGCGTCAACCGCAAAGCATAATGCTCTAGGCAGATCAGCCAGAGCCTGGGCCTGCTTGTCTGGCAAATCCCTCAGGACCATCTTCATTTGATCCTTTAAAGCTTGGCAGACCCCAATAGCTGCCACTGCTGGCTGTGTAACAGCCCCTGCTGTGGAAAAAGCAGATTTTAATAAAGATTCCAATTTTTTATCTACTGGATCTTTGAACATTTGAACATTATCTACTGGACATGTCAGTGATTTGTTCACAGAAGAAATGGCTGCGTCCACCGTAGGAACATTCCATCTCTGGGTGAATTTTTTTCCTCCATGGGATAGATCACCTGAAATTTCTTAGGTGGAACAAATAGTTTATCAGGATGTTCCCAGTCCTGGTATATAAGTCCTTCCAATAATGGATGAATTGGAAAGGAGCAATTAATCTGGGGAGCTTTTAGCGACCCCAACGAGGAGACAGCAGTAGTTGATGGTTCAACAAGAGGCATTTTAAATGCAGATCGAACCATGTCAGTTAGGGTCTGGACCCACAATCTTTCAGTCTGTGATGCTGAAAATGGTTCATCTACTGTCGATTCCTCAAAAACAGAGTTAACCTCCTCCTGATCCCCTTCAGGAAGGTCAGTCCCTTCCTGGGACTGTTGCTCTGCCAACAGGCACTCTAATGGAGGGGATGGAGATCTGGCACACTTTCTTTCCTGTAGAGAAGAAGCGATCAATGCTGCCAATCTCTGCTCCAATCCCTCCAGAGTTGAGGCAAAAACCTCCTCTGTTATATATGCAGGAGCAGGTGGACTGAGGACAGCCGCAGTACCTGGCACTCCCGGGGGTTCCTTATGGGTATTAACCTCTGATTTCTCAGGGGAGGAAGGTGCAGATGACTGCTCCAGATCCTCAGAGCCCGATGGAGACCCCCTACACTTCCTGAGAGGTATATCTCGGAGTTTTTTAGGAGGCATATTCCTTAGTTCAAAGCTGAGGTATTCCAGCCGCAATACACCCCTTTACTGAAATAGTCTAATGCAATTTGCTGCTATGTACATCAGTGGGTGTCTACTAATGCGTCTTTCTGGGGATGCCTGTATCAACCGCCCGCTGTAAGCCCCTATACCATGCTACCAGCTCCTTTTCATGCTCTATGTCCATAGCAAGCAGCGTGGACTGAGTCCTTTTATCTTGCTGGGACGCCCGCACATGCGCAGAAGCGCTGGGCGCACAGAGCGCGTCATCCGCCAGGCTCCGCCCCCTTTTTTGAAGCTAAATCTTATAAAAAGAAAGCGTGTGTGCGCGCGTGCACGTGTGCGCTCTTGGCGCCATGTAGGGAGAGGAGCCAGGGTCCCTGTTTCACCAGGACTCGGGGATGGAAGGAAACTACTTGGCAGCATGACAGAGGAATGCAGCTTCCCTGATAGAGAGCTCACTCATCTGCCTGGACTTTCACCATGGAAGGAATAGTCCCAAGAAAAAAAGACGTTCCACAGCGGCCTCTAGTGGACAAACACAGGTACCGCACTTTTGTCTTTTTTTTTTTTTTTTTTAAAACCTCCTTTATGAAAAACATTTCTAGGTTTACAGTTTTTAAAACTTCCTTTATGAAAAGACATTTCTAGGATTTCTTAGGCATATACAGCTATTAGCGGGAATACCTTTAGGTAACAGGCAGAAAGACATATTAGGCTTGGGGTTCCCCTCAATAGAACCAAGTTCCTGAGGGGCCCCCACTTACCTTTTCCCCGCCGCAGGACTTTGTTTGGTCCACAGAAGCCCAAACTTCACCTCTCACGTCAGGCATTGTACTAGACCTTCAGGGACCGGGTTCCCAAGGATTCCACTCCCCTGGACCTGTATAGCACCCTGCACAGATAGCCTCTTGGTTTTGGGTATGACCAGAGCTCTGGATCCCAGGGTCCAGCCCTCCTAAGAGAGGCATTACAGGCAAAACCCTGCTCTTCTCTGCAAGGCCCGGGTACCGACCGTTTAGCTATGAAGCTTTTTTGGTCGGATCCGGAATAGCTTGCTAAGGCCCAGAGAACCTGTACACAAGCCCAGATGAATACATGTTAACCTTGGCCAACACCTTAGACACTGGCAAAAAACTGAGGTGCTCCCGGATGGGAGGGGCTTATATAGGGGAGGGTACTTCCTGTTTTGGAAGTTGCCAGTGCCAGCACTTGAAGGTAATTCTATATAACCCACATAGTAATGACTATGCCGCTCTGTGTCCCGTGATGTATGAACAAGAAATACAAACAGTGCAAACTAACAAACAACCCACAAACAACAAATAATATATACAACAAAGGGCAGTACCAGAATCTTGAATGTAGGCCAGGCCGGGGTCATACACAGCAGATCAGATTGACAGAGGAGTGTTCCAGGGGCATAAACGTAGCCAGGCCAAGGTCATACACGGGGAGTCAGCAGATGGGAATAGGGAACAAAGCAGGCAGGGAGAAGACGGATGGATAGGCTCAGGATAGGGATCAGGTCAGGTCAGGACGGGACGGGACAGGACAGGTACAGGCTCAAGGACAGGTACAGGCTCAAGGTCCGGATACAAGGTCAAGGCTCCAGGAGAAAGATACTAAGGTGAGCATGTAAGGGCTCGCCGGGTATTTATAGGACTGCTATAATTGCCCTCATGTCACAGCTGAACGAAGGAAGTACTGCCTGCCCCACACTGCCGGAATACCCCCGCTGGTGGACGCCGGTACTACGGCCCATGGATCAGGCATTACCACCAGCAGGTGAGATCCTCTGTCAAAGATACAGGCTGCGGGAGGACACCTGCTGGTGGATACTAGTACTGCAATCCATAGGACCGACAGCGCCACCAGTGGGTAAAGCCTTCCCTGACAGTACCCCCCCCAAAAGGAGCGGCGTCCGGACGCTCCAACCAGTCTTGATTGTCCAAAGTCTAGGGCATTGGGTAGCACCAAGGATGAGGGTACTTCAGCCTGGTCATCAGGCACTTTAGACTGGACCAGGGGCACGTCCAAGCGGAAAGCAGACACATCCGGGCAGACAATCTGGGCAGCAGGCACTGGGTCGTTGAGCTGGGCAGCAAACAGGAACATCTCCGGCTGGGCAGCAAACAGGAACATCTCCGGCTGGGCAGCAGACAGGAACATCTCCGGCTGGGCAGCAGACAGGAACATCTCCGGCTGGGCAGCAGACAGGAACATCTCCGGCTGGGCAGCAGACAGGAACAACTCCGGCTGGGCAGCAGACAACAACAACCTTGGCTGGGCAGCAGACAGGAACAACTCCGGCTGGGCAGCAGACAGGAACAACTCCGGCTGGGCAGCAGACAGGAACACATCGAGCTGGGCAGCAGGCTCCGGGTCATCAAGCTGGGCAGCAGGCTCCGGGTCATCGATCTGGGCAGCAGGCTCCGGGTCATTGAGCTGGGCAACAGGCTCCGGGTCATCGAGCTGGGCAGCCGGCTCCGGGTCATCGAGCTGGGCAGCAGGCTCCGGGTCATCGAGCTGGGCAGCAGGCTCCGGGGTCATCGAGCTGGGCAGCAGGCTCTGGGTCATCGAGCTGGGCAGCAGACTCCGGGTCATCGAGCTGGGCAGCCGACAGGAACATCTCAGGTTGGGCAGCAGACAGGAACATCTCAGGCTGGACAGCAGACAGGAACATGTCAGGCTGGGTAGTAGGCTCCACAGACTGAGAAACGGGCATCATACCCTCAAGCCGGGAAACGGGCACCACAACCTCAAGCCGGGAAGCGGGCACCACAACCTCAAGCCGGGAAACGGGCACCACAACCTCAAGCCGGGAAACGGGCACCGCAGCGGGCACCACAACCTCAGGCCGGGAAACGGGCACCACAATCTCAGGCCGGGAAACGGGCACCACAACCACAGGCCGGGAAACGGGCACCACAACCACAGGCCAGGAAACGGGCACCGGATCTTCAGGTGGGGTCTCAGTCACCGAATCTTCAGGCGGGGTCACCGGATCTTCCAACTGGGACACCGGATCTTCTGACTGGGAAACCGGATCTTCCGACTGGGAAACCGGATCTTCCGACTGGGACACCGTCATCAGGACTTCTGTTTGGAAGGCAGGTACATGAACTTCAAGTTGGCAGGCTGGCACAGGAACCTCAAGCTGGCAGGCTGGCACGGGAACTTCAGGCTGGCAGGCTGGCACAGGGTCTTCAGGCTGGCAGGCTGGTACAGGGTATTCAGGCTGGCAGGCTGGCACGGGAACCTCAGGCTGGCAGGCTGGTACGGGAACCTCAGGCTGGCAGGCTGGCACGGGAACCTCAGGCTGGCAGGCTGGCACGGGAACCTCAGGCTGGAAGGCTGGCACGGGAACCTCAGGCTGGAACGCTGGCATGGGAACTTCAGGCTGGAAGGCTGGCACGGGAACTTCAGGCTGGAAGGCTGGCCCTGAAACTGCAGGCTGGAAGGCTGGCCCTGGAACTGCAGGCTGGAAGGCTGGCCCCGGAACTGCAGGCTGGAAGGCTGGCTCTGCAGGCTGGAAGGCTGGCCCTGCAGGCTGGAAGGCTGGCCCTGGAACTGCAGGCTGGAAGGCTGGAACTGCAGGCTGGAAGGCTGGCCCTGGAACGGCAGGCTGGAAGGCTGATTCTGGAACGGCAGGCTGGAGCAGGTTGGTGGGTGTGGAGGTAGGTTGGGTTACTGGTTGGATAGTGTGGGTCGGGAAGTACCTTTGCTTCTTCTTGGGCTTAGTCACTGCAGATTTGTAGGTAACAGGGGGGATGTATGCAAAGGATGGAATTGAATAAGAGGAAGGACTGGAATGCGGGAGAGATACGGGGATAGTGGCTGGAGGAGGTTTTTGTGGACTGGTTACAGGAGGAAGGGAAGAGGCAGGTGGATTGAAGGCAGGATAAGTGCAGCAAGTGGAGACTGGGTAATAGTACTTGGTGGGAAGCAGAGTATACTGAGCTGTAGCTGAGGTTGCCAGGGGTGACGGGGAGATAGATTTGTGGGAAGGCAGGTGACTAATGGCAGGGCTGGGTTGTTGTGGTTTAGCTAGATACAGGAGATCAGACCAGGCCTGAAGCACAGGCTGAACAAAAGTTGGTTCACACACACCCTGCCTAATTAGAGACTGCACTGCACAAATACAATCTTCTAGCAACTGCTTGGAACAGGCCAAATAGTGCTCAAAAAAGGATGCAGAGTCATCCTCCAACAATCATACTAGGGACTCCACCTGATCAAAACTGAAAGGGGGAGTGTAATCATCACGGCCCCTTGGAACACAGGACAGGGCTAGCTCAGTGCACATTTGAATCAAAGGCTGAACTTCCCCAAATGGCATAAACCCCTGATCAACCAGGGAGTGAATAAACCTAATGTCCCCTAGCAGCTGATCGCTGGTTCGCTCTGTCAATGCCTGGCGGCAGTATACACTATTCTCAGACGCCAGTAGAGCATAAAAAATAACCTCATTGGTATTCATGTTTAGCAAAATATACTAAAACCAAAATGATTTCTCTGTGCGGCCACGTCTGATCAGGGGGCCTTGGTATACTATCAGGGAATTAATTGATCAGACTGTGTGGACTGCACAGAGATAACCAAAACGCATGTAGTGTGAAATATAATGGGGTTTATTGAGAAGGTGATATGGATAAATAAAAACAGTGCAAACTAACAAACAACCCACAAACAACAAATAATATATACAAAAAAAGTGTAGCGCTAAAACTAAATATGAACTGCACTGAAAGACCCCAGATGATGCATTTGGATGCGAAACGCGTCGGGTGACCCTACTGTTGCCACTAACTATTTGATGAAGCGCTGTTACATCTTTTTAAATGTAAGTGTTCCTACCTACATTAAATTACCCTTTCATACAGGATTACGCTATGTGCTTTTTTCTTTCCTTCCATTTTCTATTACTTGCCTGAAATCAACACCTGGCCATCATTGGGCATTTTCTGCAAGTTCCATCGCCATTTAAACGCCAGAGATATTTTCTGCACCCTCTGTATTGGATTGATGTTCGAGACCCCTGTTTAAATCATAGTTGGAGATTCGCTGTCCATAGTGGCTTACCCATGCTTGGTTGACCCTTTGAACGCAAGTTTTTTGGGGTCCACACCTTTCGGTAAGCCTTTTCTACTATCGTATGGTGATGGTCACTCTGAAAGCACTTATTTTGTGTTAAGTTCACTTTAGGAGCACCACCATTTTGATTTTGATTTTGACTTTGATTTTCACCAATTCAACTTCACCAGCATTTCTACACCAAAGGATTTAGTTTCATTGTGACTTCTATTATTCAATACTCACATCACTGAGGATTTTTTGGATCAATTTTCATTTTGTCACTGTGTTCTTTAAGATGTTTGTATAATTTGAATATGCATTGTTGATTACTGCACTTTCAGTGCAGTTCATATTTAGTTTTAGCGCTACACTTTTTTTTGTTTTTTTTGTTTTTCACCATTTCTCAATTGGTTGTGTGAGCGGCTTCACCATAAGGCAGCGCGGAATTTTTTGTATCCATTTACAAATAATATATACAACAAAGGGCAGTACCAGAATCTTGAATGTAAGCCAGGCCGGGGTCATACACAGCAGATCATATTGACAGAGGAGTGTTCCAGGGGCATAAACGTAGCCAGGCCAAGGTCATACACGGGGAGTCAGCAGATGGGAATAGGGAACAAAGCAGGCAGGGAGAAGACGGATGGATAGGCTCAGGATAGAAATCAGGTCAGGTCAGGACGGGACGGGACAGGACAGGTACAGGCTCAAGGACAGGTACAGGCTCAAGGTCCGGATACAAGGTCAAGGCTCCAGGAGAAAGATACCAAGGCGAGCATGTAAGGGCTCGCCGGGTATTTATAGGACTGCTATAATTGCCCTCATGTCACAGCTGATCGAAGGAAGTACTGCCTGCCCCACACTGCCGGAATACCCCTGCTGGTGGACGCCGGTACTACGGCCCATGGATCAGGCATTACCACCAGCAGGTGAGATCCTCTGTCAAAGATACAGGCTGCGGGAGGACACCTGCTGGTGGACACTAGTACTGCGATCCATAGGACCGACAGCGCCACCAGTGGGTAAAGCCTTCCCTGACAGGGTTAAACCTTTATTAGGTAATATATATGGGGGTACCTGACATTATAAAAACCTGACGGCGAACATAAAAAAATAACTGACTACCTAGCGCATCACCGACACTAATACAGCGATCAGAAAAACGATTGATTAGTGACAGTGGTGCTAGGGGCTGAAAGGGTTACCTGGGGGCCGATCAAGGGGTTAAACCTTTATTAGGGGGGGTTAGGGGGCTACCCTGGACCTAAGGGACCTAACACTAACTGCCCTGACACTTTTACAGTTACAAATGTCACTGATTGCAGTGATCAGTAAATAAATGATCACTGCAATCGGTGACACTGTAACTGGGGGCTGGGGGGTAACCTGGGGGGTGATCTGGGGGTGACTGGGGGGGCGATCGTGTGCCTATGTGTCCTGGTGTCAGTGTACTGCTTGTGCACTTACTTGATGTCTTCTCTCGACGGTGCTCCGGTATATGTGAGCGCCGCAGGAGAGATGACATCACTCCCTGCTGCTTCCTCTCTGCCTGTGTTTACATTACACAGGCAGAGGAAGCATTTTATTCGCCGGGAACGATCGCGAGGGGGTGGCCAGAAACCAATGGCCGCCCCCTTATCACGGATCGCTCCCAGAGCGATCCCGACCGTCCACTGTACCGGAGGGGGGTCCGATCGGACCCCCCACCCATACGAAGGCAGTCATGTACAGGTACGTGATTGTGCCTGTCCGTGCCATTTTGCTGACGTATATATACAGTGGGCGGTCGTTAAGTGGTTAAAGGTGCATACCTTACTAGGCCTGTTTTTGACCCATAGTTTACTCTAAACTAAATATTTGCACTCAACTGAAATTGTCTGTAACCACTGTCTTTACTGATAAAGATGTCTAATCTGTTGCTGAAAACTGTTGTGCTGATGGTAATGTCTATTGCTCACCAACACACCTAACATCCTATTAACTTCAAGCACGTTAAGATTCGTTAGCTTCCACATAAAGATTTGCTACATGAGACATTGTTTGTGCCCTACTTGCACGTAAGCTATGGCATATTGAGACTGCCTTCCCTCTTATACAAAGCAAAGTGGAAGTAAGCTTGTCCTTTATCTGCTGGAGAGAAAAAAAATCTGTGCCAGCAAGTCTAGATAAATCAATAGCTCATGTTCCTACAGCATAAAGTATTACCACTCCTAAGAAAGAACACCAGAACAAAGACTCAGAAAATAACAAAAACATCATGTGATTACTGTCACAGAAAGACGGAAAATAATAAAATATTATCATGTCAACAGTTAGTGGAGAAAATGCACTTAACTGTATGCATAAAAAAAAAAAATAATTGCAATCTAAATGACTGCAGTATAGAATCACATCAAATCCCATTATGGAACTTTAATGCCTCTCCAGTTTGCCATGTCCTTCTATCTTCACAGATTTTAGTGTCATAAAATGTGTTATCATTTATATACGTAGGCGTGTTCTACATGGGATGAAATATTATTTTCTTAAGTCTGAACTACAAGTAAACATCTAAATGTACAGAAGTATTATACTTTACACATATGAACTATACTATTTTATCTGCCAAAGTATTCAAAGTTCTTTGCAGTTTGTGATTCATATACTTCTGCCAGACAGTATATTCAGCACTTTCTCTGTGAAGCCCTGTACACACGGCCGGGATTCCCGGTGGTATAAAGTCCGCCGGGAATCCCTACGGGAAAACTGCAGGGAGAGCTTTGGCCGGGAATCCCGGCCGTGTGTACAGGGCTTATGCTCCCTCGGCACTGCCTCACTGTGTTTTCCAGTGGCAAGTGTAGTAAATCCGGCGGAAATAAACCTGCCAGGAATCCCGACGGGAAAATAGAGAGCAGGTTCTCTTTTTCCCGGCGAGGGAGCATACACACGCCCGGTTTTCACAGCGAAAAGCTCGCCCAGCAGTTTTCTTGCCGGGAAAACCGATCGTGTGTACGAGGCTTGAGAGTTAAAGCACAAATACAGATATAATGGCTATTTTTTTTTTTCATTCAGTTAGTGGGTTTATTCGGAAAAAAAACAAACATATTCCTACAAAAGTTTTCCAGCTTGTCCCTTCAAAATAAGTCAATGCAATGATCTCTGGCCAGCTATAGAACTTTTGTTTTAAATCATAGTACCACGGCATGCGCGGAGTCTAGCGGTGCGGTAATGCAGAGCTAGAGCTCTGTACCGTTCGTGGGGAGAGCCGGTATCCAGCGTTAACCCACAAGTATATTGACATACCCGAGGGGTAGAACAAGTACCAGGGACCTTGTAGTCCATTTTGTGGGCAGAATTATGGCTCAGAGAGGGAGCGGTGCCAAGTTAAAAAATCCTGTCATGAAAGCTCCTAAGGGGAGAACCGGGACTAAAGGGGCACAATCCTCTGCCTCATTCACAGCTTCTATGCGCTCACACAAGTTAAACCTGTCACAGCCTATATCCTCAGCTGACTCTGACAATGATTTATTTACCATACAAGACTCTCCTCAGACCCCACAAATAACTCCAGCCATATTTAAACAATTTGAAAATATACTCCATAAAGCACTAAAGCAGACATCTGACCAAATTACCTCAAACCTCACAAGAGAGATAAGGGAAATTGGTAAGCGTACAGCTGCCTTAGAGATAAAAACTGAGGACTTAGAAAATATTTCTCTGGAACATTCAATGGAACTTGAAAATCTCAAAGAGGAAAATATCTTGCTTCACAACAAGCTAGAAGACCATGAGAATAGGGACAGGAGGTCCAATTTGCGAATCAGGGGTATCCCTGAGGCAATTCTTGACCTGCAATCTACAATTACTGCACTGTTCCAGGAATTGCAACCAGCCATTCCCATTGAAAGAATGGAATTTGACAGAATTCATCGAGCACTTGCTGCTAAAAAACCTGACGGTCCTCCACGGGGCATCATAGTGAAACTACACTACTACTGCACAAAAGAACTGCTTCTGTCATCAGCCAGAAATAAAAAACAGTTACATTTTCAAGGACATGAATACCAACTGTTTGCTGATTTGTCCCGAACTACAATTTCTAAGAGAAGAGCATTAAAACCCCTTCTTCAGGAACTCCAAAGCCATGATATCCCATATCAATGGGGATTCCCATTCTCTTTACGATTCGCCTATAAAGGGAAAAGATACACTTGCAGAACCTATGAAGAACTTCAACAAACACTCATAGATCTACATTTAATGGATCCAGACCCAAGAAATACCTCTCTGCAGAGTAGAGCAATGCCCCTTTCATCCAAAGGGCATCACTCCCAACCCAATTTGGAAAATGGAAATCATCCATCCCACAAGAGAAGTCGTTATACATCTCCTCCTCAGGAAAGAGAAGACTCAATGGACTGACAGAAATCTCAAAGAAATCAACCTGTTCGCTTTTACCCTGCTATGGACCTTTTGAAGACATATTGTGCAACACATAGCATTTATTAACAAACTAATGCACAATAATAAGTGTTGCCCCAGATGCAGTCCCATTTCACTTATAATGATTGCTCATAGTTTTCCAGTTAAGCTTAAATTCTAAAAATGCTATCCAGCATACGGTTGAAGTTTTTTCTATTTTTTTTTCTTTTTTGATCTAGTTTTTTTTTTTTCTTTTTTTTTAGTATAACTTAGGGTAAGCAAAAGTCCTGCTATCCTAGATTTTCTGGTTCTCGAAGAAGTTAATTATATAGTTTCTCCTGACGTTCATTAGACTATTGAAGAACATAGGTCATACTTATTTTACCAGTCCCCCCTCTTTGTAAGTCAAATGATTGATCTTATATTACCGAATGGGAACTAATATAACAATAGTATTATTTACTAGACTTGTGCACAACGGAAAAATTCGTTCCGTTTCGGTTCGTTTCTTTCCGGTCCTGTTGATTCGTAATCATTCGTAATTTTGCTAGACGGGATTTTTCGTGTTCGGACTCATTCGTATTTTTGCAAGCGACATTTTTCGTTGAATTTTTTGTTGCTTTATAATTCGTACTTTCGGTAGAGTACGTTGTTTTTCGTTGATTCTGGACACAACTCCTACTTTCGTAACTTTTTTTGGGTTCGTTGATTCGTAATTTTCCGTGTCTCTCTCACAACGACGCTGCCTATTATGCCTAATGTGCTTCGAATGGATTTGTACTTTTCTAAATACATAGCGGTTATTTGTAACGATTCGAAATCTCGTATTTTACTTTCGTTTTTTACATGCGGCTATAGGCTCCGCCCCTGTACACCATTTTGAGAGGGTTCAGCACGGTGAGGGAGAAGCAGAGAGCAGAGCAGAGTGTTATTGTGCTTCGAATGGATTCGAAATCTCGTATTTTACTTTCGTTTTTTACATGCGGCTATAACCTCCGCCCCTGTACACCATTTTGAGAGGGAGTTCAGCACGGTGTGGGAGAAGCAGAGAGCAGAGCAGAGTGAGTGTTATTGTGCTTCGTATGGATTCGTACATTCGTAACTTTTTCATAACGAATTATGCCGAAGACATTCGGGCATTCGCTATTTGCGGTATAATTTATTTCGGATTCGGTCTTATTCGTAATTGCTTTGTTCGGAAATTCGAATGCTTCCAAATGTCCGAAAGTTGCTAAATTCGGACGAATTTCAATTCGTTACGAAACGAATTGCACAAGCCTATTATTTACCTTTGGGGATCTTTTTTATTATTTCCCCTAGCCGACAGTTTAGTTATTACTCCTAGTGTGTAAAGGAGGACCCCCAATTCCTGCTCTATCCTCGCCCTTTATTACCACCCCTCTAGTTTAGGTAGCTTCCTCACCAGGAGATCCTGGGGCAATCAGCAGATTTTCTTTAATTTTTGTCACCCCTATAGTCCCTCCCCTGGAGTATTTACCTATAATATTAACAGTTTTCATATGAATTATTAGGTTAACGAATTATTCTTTATTGTATTATTCTTTTTAGATGGCTCTCCCCCCCTTTGAACGGGAGATCCGTGCGCCCTACTTTGTCCCCCTCATTCGACCACATAAAACATGTGGAAGTCTGACGGAGGCGCTATTTCCCCAGTGGGGGATTTTTGCCCCCACTTGCGGAAAACACTTAAATGTGTCTTTATGTTAGTATATGTATTATTTTGTCTAATCAGTCGAATTTTATTCCATTCTATCACTCTAGTATTCATCTCCTATCTGCTTTCCTTCCCCCTCTTCGAGTCCACTCGGATCGCATTGAGTAACACGAATAACTTGGCAACAGGTAAGTCCTCCTTACCCACTCTACTACCATGGCACCATTAAACATTTTGTCCCTGAATGTTCAGGGACTGAACATTCCCCAAAAACGAACCAAGGCCTTCCGCGTATTTCATGCCAAAAAGGCACACATAGTTTGTTTACAAGAAACTCACTTCACAAAAACCACCACACCCAAATTTATATCCCATTTCTATCCGCAAACCTACACGGCCTCGGCTGCCTCCAAGCAACGGGGTACTCTCATAGCCTTCCATCGTTCTACCCCATTTACACTCCAATCTCAAATAAAAGATCCTGAAGGACGATACTTAATTCTTACGGGCCACATAGTAGATACCGCAATAACTGTAGTTTCTTACTATGCACCAAATAAACAACCTAATCCATTTATGTCACATTTATTACAAGTAGTGGTTGATCATAAAATGGGAACAGTTATGCTATGTGGTGACTCCAACCAGGTCCTCCTCCCATTTCTGGATAAATCCCCGTACACACCATCACAAACAAATGTCAAGAAGTCCTTCTCACAAATTCTATCCAAACATAATTTAGTAGATTCATGGAGAGAAGCCAACCCCACTACACGGAAATACACATACTATTCCCATCCCCACAAAACATTTTCAAGGATTGATCATATATTTCTAACTATAGGCATGCTCCCTGAAATCATTGCTGCAGACATAGTCCCCATTCCATGGTCCGACCATAATGCTGTACTCACCTCCATTAAATCATTATTACCCAAAGGCCATGATCGTACTTGGAATCTCCCAGACATTCTACTCAAACACTTAGCTTATCGCCAAACTATTGAACAAGACATAAAAGAATACATTACCCTTAACTCTAGCCCAGAAATTAGTATGCTAACTCTATGGGAAGCCCATAAACCAGTGATACGCAACACAATCCAGAAACAATCAGCTATATTTAAACGAGAACGAAAAACCCTTGCCCGTAAACTGGAAATGGATTTTAAAACTAGCAAAGGAAGTATACACATGCAACCCTCACAAAATAGTCAAAAAATTTCATTCCCGCCTATCCTCATTATATGCTTCATCTAATAACTTTGACCCGCTAGCTGCAGATACATTTTTCTCCGACTTACATTTGCCAGGACTTTCCCCTGACCAAAATAAAATCCTAGAAGAAATTATTTCACCAGAAGATGTCGCCAAGGCAATAAAGAATTAAAAATAAACAAGAGACCAGGCCCAGATGGCTACTCAGCTTTGTATTACAGAACCTATACAGACACATTATCACCAATCTTAGCAGACGCCTTCAATGTATTATTGAAAGGAGAATCCTTTAGACAGGAAACCCTGACCGCCATTATTTGTATGATCCCAAAACCTCTCACGGATGATACCCTATGTACAAACTTTCGCCCAATTTCCCTTCTGAACCTAGATATCAAACTCTTATGCCCCGTACACACGATCGTTTTTAATGTCATTTTTTTAACCGATGTTTTTCTCGTCGTTTTTTTTCATGTTTCCTCTCAAGCCTGCCTTGCGTACACACCATCATTAAAAAAAACGATCAAGCAAAGCGCAGTGACGTTCAACACGTACGACGGCACTATAAAGGGGAAGTTCCGTTCGAATGACGCCACCCTTTGGGACGCTTTTGCTAATTCCGTGTTTCCGCGTGTTAGTAAAAGTTTGATGAGAGACGATTCGCGCTTTTCAGTCTTCGTGCTTTGAAGATCGTTTTCGGGAGTTCAGATTGCGCCTGTGGGTTCGTATCTGTTTAGCACTGCTTGTAGTCAGTTCGTATCTGTTTATTCAGTGCGGCCTGCTCTGCACGTTCGTGTTTTTCAGCTTGTTCTTCATAGGCCTTGCTGTTCTTCCGTGCGTTCTTCTAGTACGTTCTGTTCAGCCGACCATTATCTAGCCATGTTGCGGCTACGTACTCGTCGTAGAGTTCGTGCTGTAGTTGGTGCAGGGGTTCATGCTGTATCCTGACTCCATGCCATGAGCAGGGTCAGGAGGAGTTCATGGACCAAGAATTGGTTGCTCCAGCGGCACCAATTCTGTCACATGCCTTTGTTGCGGGAGATCAGGGAGAATAATCCAGATGATTTCAGGAATTTTCTCAGGATGTCTGACCCCGTATTTCAGCAGCTGTTGGCTTTGGTGTCCCCCTATATTACCAGGCAGGACACCGTTATGCGGGAAGCCATCAGTGCTGAGCAGAGGCTCATTGCCACGTTGCGATACCTGGCTACTGGGAGAAGCCTGCAGGACCTTAAGTTCTCCACAGGCATCTCCCCCCAGGCTCTGGGGATCATTATACCAGAGACTTGTTCTGCCATCCTTCAAGTTTTGCAGGAGGACTATATTAAGGTAAGTGTTCTTCTTCAAAAATTCACATTGTCTGGTTTTTTTTGGGGGATATTTTTAATTTGCTTTATTTGCAGTCCCTAATTCACATGATTCTTAGCTGCAGGGAATGTCCCCTTTCTCCCCATGTTTTATTATTTAAAGTTTGGTGTTTGAGGCCTACCTGTAAATTTGGCTTACCTAACCTCTCCAGCATGCTATCCTGGGGCCATACCTACCTTGCCTAGTCATTTCCATGTTTTTTATTATATGTTCCATCGTAGTGCTTTACCCAAAACGCACTCTAAATTTTGCCTCGGAATGTTTCATTGTTGTTAACTTCAATACAGAGTGCTACAGCCTTCATGTGTGATATTCCCAACTCATCTTCAACCCTTCCCCCCCCCCCCCCCCCCCATAATTTTTTTTTTTTTTTTTCTTGCTTCCAAATTTTTATGTTTTTAACAGTTTCTACCAATGTTGGCCATGAATGTGTGTATGAAATCATCTTTCAATGTTTCTGGCTCCAAGTATTAATTTGTTATTTCTTTAATTCCACAGTTCCCTTCTTCGCCACATGAATGGCAGAATGTGGCTTCCGAGTTTGCCCAGCGATGGAACTTTCCGAACTGTGGAGGAGCCATCGACGGCAAACATGTTCGGGTCGTCCCACCACCCCATTCGGGATCCTTTTATTATAATTATAAGGGGTTCCACAGCGTCGTGATGATGGCAGTGGTGTCGGCCACCTACGAGTTCCTCTATGTGGACGTTGGCAAGAATGGCAGGATGTCTGATGGAGGAGTTTTTGCCCAGACGGAGTTTGGAGAACGGCTCCTTTTGGATCTGCTGGCCTTGCCACCCGCGGAGCAGAATGTGGAGGGACTACCTTTTGTGTTTGTGGCGGATGAGGCGTTTGGCCTGGGACCCCATTTGATGAGGCCATTCCCGCAACGCACCCTCACCCCTGAGAGGAGGGTTTTCAATTATCGGCTGGCCAGAGCCAGAAGGGTGGTGGAAAATGCATTTGGGATCATGGCCAGCCAATTTCGCCTCTTCCTTACCTCCATCCACCTTGCCCCATACAAATGGAACCATGTGGTTATGACGTGCTGTGTGCTGCATAATTTCCTAAGGGTGCATTCAACGAGTTATATATCTTTGAGTGGGCCTGAGGCCTCTTTACTCAATGCAGAAACTTTGGTGGCCCTGGAACCTGGCCGTCCTGGCTTGGCCCCCCCAACCGGACGTGAGGTCCGTAACCAATATGTGGACTATTTTATGGGTAGGGGGGCCATTGAAATGCCAGACAATCTCTAATAATTTTAGACCAAAAAAATAAAACTTTTTTAAAAAGTAAAGATTGGTTTGTCATTTTTATTGTATAATGTTTGACGTTTCTGGTAGGTTTACCTAGTGCATTTGTTTTGCCATGTGGATTAAAAAATCTTTTAATTAGCCTTCATTGTCAGTGTAAACACCAAACATTGATTAGTTCACTCAGCACCACATTTACATAATGAAGCCACAATGATTTGTTATGTAAGAATACCTTTATTTTTTTTGTTTAGGTGGGCAACTTCCATAGAAATGTGGATGTTCCCTTAATTTCAGGTGTATTAAAACGCATGACCAGCCATGCATAAACAAACTATAGTTCTCCAAATTTTGAAAAAGCTAAACATGTGCTAGTCATTTAAGGGTAAAATAACCAAAAAAATTAGAAATCTCTGCAAGTAAAACGTTATTTGGTGTAAAAACATTAGACACGCCCAAGCACAGCCATGATATTTTGGAGCCTTTCCTCCACCCGCTTTGTGTTTGCCCTCATCTCTCGCAAATCTCCCTTAATTTTTTCGAGGTCACGACAGCAGACCATCAGGTATTGGATCAGGATCTGGGCACTGTGATGTGACAACTTATTGGGGTCTTCGGCCCCTAAATGTAAAAAGAAATATGTAGGATAGAATATGTAGGCCTACATCTATTTAACATGCATGTGTCTGGTTTCTCTCTGACCTGTGGTGGTGCCACTTTCAACTTCCACAACATTACATTCCTCTCCATCCTGGGGTTCTGGGGGTATTGTTGTAGGTATTGCAATTCTCATCTCATCTGAGGTAGCTTTTCGAATCCCTAGTGAGACTGAAATAAAAGGAATAGTTTCATTAGTAGCGACTCAATTTTGCTAAAATAAGAAACATGGAAAAAAACTTTTTAATCATTCTTTTGAAGCATGCTCCATTTTAATTTTTAACCCCTGTGCCAACCGGGACAAATGATTGGATACATAGGCCAAAACAGAGCATATACATTTTGTGAACAAATTTGAAACATTGTAACACCCCAAAGTATCTACACTGGATCACCTGTGTGTGACTCCCTCAAGCTTTTTGGCTTTAGGCCCACATTTGTACTACTGCGTTCAGATGTTTCATCAGCTGCTGAGCATTCACTCCCTTTAACATTACCATGCATATCGTTTTTCTAAATGAACAAATCTCCTTTGGATTAGCACACCAAAAATAAGTGTGGCCCAAATGTACTCCCCCAAATAATCAAAAAAACATGGGTGTTCACACTGGATGATCCGAAAACATCGTTTGAGGAGCTGTACGGAGAAAGAGGTAAAATACGTCCGCTTACTATGCGGACGAACCTAAAAAAGATGGTATCTTTCAGTGTACTATATGAAAGTTAAAAATACACGACAGAATACAAGAAAATAATATGTACCATGGAAACTCAAAAAAAACAACTTACTTTTTAATATAACTTTCTTGATTCTTTTATATTGGTCGGCCTCCCGCAACTTCAGATCTGACCATCGTTTTCTGAGCTGTTCCTTCGTTCTGCACACCCCGAATTTTTGGTGGAGACTTTTGACCACTTTGCCCATAATTCTGGACTTGACTAGATTAGGCCTTTTATACGGACCATGCTTGGCATCGTAATCCTCCTTCTTTAAAATGGCGACCATCTCCACCATTTCCTCGAATGACATGTTGGATGCCTTATATCTCCTGGGTCTTGATTTGGGCTCCTCTGTAATTTCATCCTCTGTAGAGGTAATCTCAGCCACCTGTGTCTCCGCCATGTTTTGTTCAGCACTACGAGCGAGAAGGGGCGGGGTAAGTACAATATCGAACGTCAGGGGCGGGGAAAGCGTGCAGAGTTTCACGCATGCGCTGTGTATATAAAGTGAAGATCCATTGCTGGGAAATGCGTTCATTTTTCGGGAGAGAGAGTTAGCAACGAACGTCGTGACCAAGGTACCTAACAATTTTACTTTTTGAGGTTCATCAGACGAGGAGATTTGTGTGCTCAAAATATGTAGACAATGCACAGTTGAGGAATGTTGCCTGAAATATATTTTTATTTTGGTTTCTCGCTTTTACAGATATCATGAATACTTTTAAAAACCCAGACTTCATGGGGGAGTTCATCGACAAATGGCAAGAGCTCCCTATATTATGGCAAACCAAAAGTGGCGGAAATAAAAATAAAGACGCCAGGAAAGCAGCACTGGAGAGCCTGCTTGCATTTGTGCAAACAAAGATACCCACAACAACTCTCCAAGATGTCAAAAACAAAATTGGGACCATCAGAGGGACATACAGGACCCAGAGGACTATGGTCCTGAGGTCCCAGAGGTCAGGTGCACCAGCAGATAAGGTTTATAAACCCAGTCTGTGGTACTACAGTAAGCTTGCTTTTCTGGATGACCAGCTGGAAGTGCGCGAATCTCTCTCCACCCTTCCCCCCAGAGGTCAATCCAGCCTTCCTTGTACCCAACCCTCCAGCCTTCCCTGCAGCCAGTCCTCCAGCCTTCCTGTCAACCCTGCTCTGGCTTCCTCTGAGGATCAAGATCAGGGCCTTGAGGAGGCAGATTTGGAGATATGGAGCCAGGTAAAGTTTTGCTATCTATATTTCTATCGTACAAAATTATAGATTTTAAATAGATGTTAGTATTGTTAAAGGTATGTACACTTCTACCAATAAAGTTTGTGAAGAGCAAGATACAGTAGTGGCCTAATTTTATGTGTCCAAGACAACAAAACCAGGATGCGTAATCAATGAAAAGGACATAACTTTTGGCATTGATTTCAACAATGTCTAGAGGTGAACAATGTCTGTGAATGATGATGTGGCAAAATAAATAATGTCCCTTTCTTTTTTTACAGCCAGAGCAGAGCCAGGAAGAGGGTGATGTTGGGGATCAGGAGGAGGCTGGGCCCAGTGGCACCCAGGAGGAGGCAGGGCCCAGGGGCACCCAGGAGGAGGCTGGGCCCAGTGGCACCCAGGAGGAGGCTGGGCCCAGCACAAGAGCCCAGATGCCTCCCCTGGTAGTTAAACCACGAGGGCCAAGGAGAGGTAGGCAGGTGGAGGAGGAAACCAGGGCCTTCCTCAGAGAGGCAACAGCGGCCCTCAGAGAGGCACCCTCTGTTGAAGAGGGATTTGCCGCAGTCCTCGCCCACAAACTAGGGCAAATGGAGTTGCAGCAAAAAATTTACAGTGAGACCCTGCTATTGAAAGTCATCAATAAGGGCGTGCTGGGTGAACTCACTAGGTACACGGACATAACGGAGGTTGTCCCTACTCCTCCACCTCCTCCTCCTCCTCCTACTACTCCTGCCACAACCTCTCCTCCTGATCCCCAGCCTCCAAGGAAGAAACCAACCAAGGCTGCAGAGAAGGCTGGAGAGAAGGCTACAAGGAAGAGAAGAAAATAATGCCTGCTGTAGTACCACAGACTGGGGACATATAGGACTTATCTGCTGTGGCTCCTGACCTCTGGGAGCTCAAGACAAGATTGGGCTCATTTTTTGGGGGGATCTAATCTCTATTTTGTTTTGAACATCTTGTATGGTTGTTGTGGGGTGAAAGGGATGCACAAATGCAAGCAGGCTCTCCAGTGCTGCCTTCCACTTTAATTTGTTAATGTTCTGAAATAAAAAAAAATTGAGTGCCCTTTAAATACTTGACTATGTGATTTGTATTTCAAAAGAGAGCTTGCTAGGAAGCAGGCAGGGACATCTCAAATTATATTATTGTTATTATCAGGGGACACAAACCTCCCTGAGGCCAAATGAGACACATTTGGAAGGTTGTTGTGGTAACTTTACACAAGAATAATTTAAGCCAAAAAACTTAAAAAAAGGCCTAAAAAAAATAACCAAAAAGAATATAAAATTTAAAGAAAAAAGGAGAATTAACTTATTTTATTAGTATTAGTATTATTTAGGAGGGAGGTGCGGCTTAAAAATAATATTTTATAATCATTAGAGCAATTTGGAATTACTTTAGAAACAAGTTGGGCATAAAACTCTCAATGTCAAAAGAAGAACGGAATGCGCTGCATTAAAACGATGCTATTAATTCCACCGTGACGAATGTGCCATCTCCATTTCCAACATTAGCTTTACCAAAACGAGCGCTCCCGTCTCATAGTTGCATACACACTATCGTTTTTCACGTCGTTAAAAAAAACGACATGAAAAATGACGTTAAAAAAGAGAGCATGTCCGGAATTTTTAATGCCTGTTTTTCACGTCGTTAAAAATGCTCTGGAGCCTACACACGATCATTTTCAATGGCCATTTTTAAAAATGGCATTTTTAACGGCATGAAAAACGATCGTGTGTACGCGGCATTAGCCAAAATATTGGCCAAAAGACTAAATAGAATAATAGGCAAGCTCATCCATAAACACATTAGGGTTTGGGGAAGGGGGAATTGCGCAAGTTCCGCTAATAAGTAGGTGAAAAGAAGTGTCACCCACTAGGGATCGTTTACCTAATGAGGTATAGTTGCTGTAACCATATAAGCATGCAAAAGGAAAAGGGAAGGGATCAGTCTGTTTAGGACAGACAAGAAGCGGTTACTATAGGCAACAGATTGTAGATCCGGAAACGGAAATGATTTTAAAATTAATCATTTATTCCTATTATCAATTTAAAAAAATATATAAAAGGAAAACATATGAAAGTGCAGTATTATCATCAAAAGGTAAATGGTCATACAGTACATAGGTTAATTGGAAACATCTAATGGACAGACAGGACTAACAAATAACTAAACATGTAACAACACACTAGTCCGGACGTATGGTTCGGTCTTATATAAGTATGTAACCCAGAAAGGAATAATATCATTTTATATATTGATTACCGTCCACCAGGGAATATAGGGTAATCTGGACCACCTACTAATAAGTGGATTTGTTTATTATGGTCAAATGGGTTTAACATTTAATATAAGGCTGAACCTGATGGAGTGGGAAAGGGAAACCGGGGAAGGGGGGTAGTAGCGCTGGGGGGATGTATTGGGACTGGCACAAATCAAAGTAGATGACCCAAGATGACCCTGTTGCCTATAGTAACCGCTTCTTGTCTGTCCTAAACAGACTGATCCCTTCCCTTTTCCTTTTGTAAGCTCATCCATAAGGATCAAGTAGGATTCATGCCAAAGCGGCAGGCGGGAGACAATGTCCGTCGGGCCGTATTGCTAGCCCACATAGCCAAAAAATGACGTATACCCTCCTGTTTTCTGTCCCTAGATATAAAAAAGGCCTTTGACTCCATAGCCTGGCCCTACCTTAATTACACATTACAAAAATGGGGTTTTGGCCCTCACTTCCTAACATGGATAGAAGCACTCTATAACAAACCAATTGCATATATAAAATACGCAGGCTATAAATCTAATTCCTTTTATATAGAAAGAGGAACGCGCCAGGGATGTCCACTCTCCCCCCTCCTATTCGCCCTCCTAATAGAACCCCTAGCTCAACGAATCCGCACAGATCCGACAATCACAGGCATCGAATTAGCTGGATACCATCATAAATTATGCCTATTTGCGGATGACATACTCCTATTTCTATCATCCCCACAAGTCTCTGGACCTAATCTTCTATCCGTTTTAGATAAATTTGCAGTGATTTCGGGACTTACAATAAACCCCAAAAAATCCATGGCCCTAGATATATCCCTCACTAAAGTAGAATCAGACTCGGCCAAAACTGCACTTCCTTTCATATGGACTGAGAGGTCAATCCCCTATTTAGGGATTCACCTAACAGCCTCATACTTAGATCTCTTTGCAGCAAACTATCCCCCACTCCTCAAACAAATAACAACTCTTTTACAACAATGGACACATCTCCCAATTTCATGGATAGGTAAAATTAACGCAGTCAAAATGACAATTCTCCCTAAAATACTCTACTTATTTAGAGTCTTACCAATCCCTATCCCATCTTATTATCTTAGAATACTTCAAAGAAAAACATCAAATTATGTCTGGGGCTCCAAAAAACCCCGTGTATCGTTACATACACTTTATTTACCGAAACTTAAGGGAGGCCTTGGGTTCCCTAATTTTGCTAATTATTATAGAGCGGCGCATATTGCCAGCCTCACTAAATATCACACTAATGATGAAATACCTATATGGGTAATAGTAGAAGCAGCAGAATGTGACCCTCTATCTATATCTAATGTACTATGGCTCCTCCCTAAAGAAAGGAAAACCCTAAGTAACCCTATTATAAAACACTTTTTAGCCGTATGGGATAACATTAGATTTAAACATCAGCTACAATCACCTCACAACCCTCTCTTATCATTCCTTAAAAACCCTGCTTTTTACCCAGCATGGGTCTCACCCAAGTCATTTAAGGTATGGAATTCATTGAATATTACTCGGCTTAATAACCTAACCTCTACATCATCCTTTCATACGTTTCCTACCCTTTGCGACACCTATAACTTGCCAAACTCTGAACTTTTCAGATATCTCCAAATTAAAAACTTTTACGCACCTTTGTTAATTACTGACACCCCTTTATCCCAACTTACAATATTTGAATCTGCATGTTTAAAAGACCCCCATTCAAGAGGACTAATATCGTCAATATACACCCACATTACAATTTACCCAGGTTTAGACAAACCACCTTATGCACGTAAATGGGAGGAGGACCTGGAAAGAGAATTCGATGTGGCTGATTGGTCCAAAATATGGTCTAAAACAAAATCTTCTTCACCAAATGTTCTGGCGGTAGAAACCAACTATAAAGTTCTAACCCGTTGGTACCTCATTCCCTACAGATTGGCGAAATTTACGCCAAACCAAACAGGCCAATGCTTCCGGGGCTGTCCCGACCCGGGCACCCACCTACACATTTGGTGGTCTTGCCCGTTGATACAATTATACTGGGAACAGATATTTGAAACTGCCTCCAGAATATTTGGCTTCACTATACATCCTGACCCAGCCACGGCCTTGCTCAATCTAAAACCAGATTACATCACATATAAACAATTTAAACTTCTCACTCAATTGTTTACGGCAGCCAAACAAACAATTGCAAAAGCATGGAGGACCCCTAAACTGGAAATAGCCGAGACCATACGTAGAGTCAATGAATTTATGGCTCACGCGAAAATGCTAGCCATAGAAAGAGATCAAATTCCAATCTTTGAAAAGTTATGGAACCCTTGGATTAAATATCACCTATCTTCATTCCGCGAAGACTTGATTCTCATGCCATGGTAGCAGGTGGACCACATCGTGAACACTCTATTATCCTGTTGTAACACATAGGTCAAAGACCAATGAGCTCGAGCCATTCGAGTGGACTCCTATACCCCCCCCTCTACTTTCCTACTATCCTATTCTACCTATTTTTATGTTACCTATTTATGCATTTCTATTTTCATGTAATTTTTACACTATCTTTTACGTCCATTTAAAGTTCACTTAAATCTTTATTTTTACTTGAAAAGCAATATCTAAGCGGCAATATAATATTGCACTATGTAATTAGTTCTCGTTTGTACTAAACCAAATAATATTTGTTTGTTCGATATCTTACCATCTACTGTAACATACATCTAGTGCGTAGATGTATCCACCGTCGATTTCTGCTTAGCCCTTAGAAACTATACAGCAATATGTACATTGTAGACCATGAATTTACTATTTATTCTTTATAATAGAAATATGTAGTCAATGTTCTACAACCATTATAAATGCATGATCTGTACATATCTGTTACATTTCTTTCAATAAAATACTTTGACAAGTAAATCATAGTACCACACTGTGCGAAAAATGAAAAGCAACTTTCGCTGCGATGCTCACCTTCCCCCCCATCACTGTTCCTGCAGACTATTTGGTGGTCTAGCATTGTTCCTCTTCTGTATTGAATGATGCCCAGAAGACCCATAGAAAAAAAAAGTTAAGTGTATTAAAAATGTTTAAACACTAGTTATGCTAGTGTGTATGTGTGCTGCAACTGAAGCTGGGCGTTAAAAAATATTGAGGTGTTTCTCTGCTTTGAGCCTACTGACAGAACAGTAACTCATAAGTCCTCACTTCTGCTCCCTCTACTTTATTCTCCTAATACGTATTTTTCTGTCAGCACTTGTGCACACAGCAAAGCCCGAAAGAAAGGAGCTACAGCACTCCCTGTGCCACCATGGTGTGCTGCGTTTTTTATTTTTGGTCACACATACAGTTTAAAGCAGGACTATCCTTTTTTGAAAACAGTATCCATGTAATTAGGAATAGTGTCATTCAGGGGAAGTTTGAGTTGGGTGACAAAGGAGCATTTACCCCATGGGCCAGTTCTGATAAAATATGCTGGTTTGGTGGACCTGACTGGAAATATTTTACAATTCAGGTATTGACAGGAGTTGGACTCTCAGTCAGTGGCAGATGGTGGGCATTATATAGCTTTATGTAGCTAGCCGCTTCCCATTTAGATGCGCATTCACAGGTTTGGCAGAGGGATGACTTTCAGCACCAACTTTCTTTGTGGCTCTAAAGGTGTTCTCACATTAGGCAATATTGAACCAAACTGTTCGATAGCCCCCTTCCCTATTTCCCCACTGGTCTGCCATCACACTCTGCTGCATAAGCATGCGCACATGGGGTGCCAGATGTTCCTGGGCACACCCTAATCACACTGTACTGTGCAGATTCCCCCTGCTGCCTGGTTGTAGAGAAAGGGACTGGGGAATCTCTGTCCTAAGTCCCTTTCTCTGTCTCAAAAGTAAGACATCAGGGGTTTGTTTAAACCCCCGAAATTTCACCAAAGCCCCCCCCAACGGGGCTTCCAAAAAAAATTTTTTAAGAAATAATCTCTGTCCTACTGACACTATCCAATGCTCTGCTGACACTGTATCCTGCCCTACTGACAGGGTCCACTGCCCTATTGACAAAGTCCACTGCTATAGTAACACTGTCCACTGCCCTAATGCTTTATATATATATACTGTTTATATATACACACACACACACACACGCATGTGTGTTTGAGCTTTGGGGTACACACCCTAATGCAATAGGCTCTGCTCTAAGGAAACGTTTGCTTCATCAATGAGTACGCTTACAGTTTACATCATCACCACTTCTGCCATTCAGACCACAGTGACCCCTACTTCTGTGGTCTATGGAAAGTTATGTGCTCAGGCACAGTTTGCACTCCCACTGAGGTGAACCATACCAAACCACAAGTGAATTGTGTTCAGGTCCACTTCTTCGAAGAAGTCCCATGCCTAACTATTCCTAAGCGCAGTTTGGAGAATGAAAATTTATTGATGAGATTCCGCAAAGAAACCTTATGCGCTTCAGGAACACCCACTTTTCTTCATTTCCCTAAACAATAAAGCACCATAGCACACATATTTTGTAAGCACACAACAAAAAACAAAAATGCCCTTGGGACTTTTTAGGAGCCCACCTCAAGTAAAAAGTATAAATGATTTATTTACCAAACATTTAAAAACAACAGTTAATACAGAAACAAAAACACATATTGGATATCAACATATGAATCAATATTGCATATTTACCATAGACCTTTCCATGAGATCTGATTGTGTCATGCAGATGACTTTCAGTAGTCTGGATTGACTGTGCTAGTTCTCGACGAGAGGAGTCTCGCTTCTTCGTGAGAAGCACAGATAGATGCAAATGATGGAGGGCTCCTGGCCTACTAGCTGGTATGGATTACTCTTTTTAAAAGTCGAAAAATAGATAAGCATAAATGAGTGGGTATATTACGCTAAACTTGTAAAAAAGATTTCATAAGATGATGAAATGTCCATAAGAATAAATAGGTAAATGCATACTGTCACGGGCCGGACTGACGGCTAGTGGGAATACAGGAGGTGGATCCTCTGTACCAGAGAGGGGATGGCACGGGTTGTACTGAGTGACCGGTTCTAAGCAGCTTCCGGTTTTCACCAGAGCCCGCCGCAAAGCGGGATGGACTTGCTACGGCGGTAGCAACCATGTAGTGTCCTCCAGTAGCGACTCCACCTCTCTGGCGCCTGAGAAAGGCGCGGTACAAAAGGACTAGGCAGAGGCAAGGTCAGACGTAGCAGAGGGTCAGGGCAGGTGGCAATGGTTCGTAGTCAGAGACAATGGCAGCAGGTCAGATACACAGGCAAGGCAACTCACAAAAAGCTTCCACAGGGTACTAAGACAACAAGATCCGGCAAGGACAGGAAGGGGAAGTGGGTTTATATATGTTTTGGGTGTTCACACAGTAATTGGGCCAGGCACCAATCAATGGTGCGCTGGCCCTTTAAATCTTAGAAGGCCGGCGCGCGCGCGCCCTAGAGCGCAGGAGCAGGAGGGGGAAGGTGAGAAGGATGGGATGCGATCCGCGGACGGAGATGTGCCGCCGTGTGGATCGCATCCCCGCCGGTGACAGAGCAGCGCCCACGGCCAGGAGGGCTGACCGGGGCGCTGCAGGGGGACTGACGCCGTGAGCGCTCCGGGAAGGATGGGACACCCGGAGCGCTCGGCGTTACAGTAACCCCCCCCTTAGGTCTCCCCCTTTTCTTGGAACCCAAGAATCTACGGATGAGCTTCTTGTCTAAAATGTTGGTCTCAGGCTCCCAGGATCTCTCTTCAGGGCCACAGTTCTCCCAATCAACTAAAAAAAATATTTTACCTCGGATGACCTTGGAGGCGAGGATTTCTTTCACCAAGAAGACATCGGAAGAACCAGAGACAGGAGCAGGAGCAGTGACCTTGGGGGAAAATCAGTTAAGAATGAGGGGTTTGAGAAGAGACACATGAAAAGAATTGGGGATACGAAGAGAAGGAGGAAGATGGAGTTTGTAAGAGACAGAATTGATTTGGTTTTTGATTTTAAAAGGTCCGAGGCAACGAAGGCCCAGCTTGTAGCTAGGTACCCGAAACCGAACATATTTGGAGGAGAGCCACACTTTGTCACCCGGGACATAGACAGGAGGGATTCTTCTTTTTTTATCTGCATGTCTCTTCATGCGGGCAGAGGCCAGTGATAGCGACTTTTGAGTCTCTTTCCAGATAGAGGTGAAGTCTTGAGTTAATTCATCCACGGCAGGAACTCCAGAAGAAGTGGGGATGGGGAGGGGGGGCAATGGGTGACGGCCGTAGACCACAAAGAAAGGTGATTTGGAGGACGATTTAGAGTTCTTGAAATTGTATGAGAATTCTGCCCAGGGTAATAGGTCGACCCAATCGTCTTGACGGGCGGAGACAAAATGTCGTAAGTAGTCACCAAGGACCTGGTTAACTCTCTCCACCTGTCCATTGGATTGCGGGTGATAAGCGGAAGAAAAATTCAACTTAATCTTTAGTTGAGTACAGAGAGCTCTCCAAAATTTTGAGATGAATTGAACGCCTCTATCAGAGACGATATGTGAGGGTAGCCCATGGAGACGGAAAATTTGAAGAAAAAAATGCTTCGCCAACTGAGGTGCAGTAGGCAGACCAGGAAGCGGGACAAAATGAGCCATTTTCGAAAAGCGGTCAACGACCACCCAGATGACAGTGTTACTATGAGACAAAGGAAGGTCCGTGATGAAATCAATGGCAATGTGGGACCATGGTTGTTCAGGCACAGGTAGAGGAAGGAGAAGACCTGCAGGCTTCTGGCGTGGAGTCTTGTCACGTGCACAGATAGTGCAGGCCCGTACAAAGTCAGTCATATATTTTTCCTTGGTAGGCCACCAATAGTGTCTGGCCATCAATTGTATGGATTTTTTGATCCCAGCGTGACCGGCTAGATGGGAGGAATGGCCCCACCTGAGTATCTGGAGACGAAGGCGTGGAGGAACGAAAGTTTTTCCTGGAGGAACTGGCATCAGAGACACAGGAGCAGAGGAAATCAGACACTCAGGGGGTACGATGTGTTGCGGGGGAGTCCCGGTTTCAGAGGCATCGGAGGAACGGGACAAGGCATCAGCCCTGACATTCTTGTCTGCGGGACGAAAATGGATCTGGAAATTGAACCGGGCAAAGAACAATGACCACCTGGCCTGGCGAGGATTTAAGCGCTGAGCGGACTGAAGGTAGGACACATTTTTATGGTCAGTGTAGATGGAGATAGGGTGAAGGGATCCTTCCAGGAGATGTCTCCACTCTTCTAATGCCAGCTTGATGGCCAACAGTTCACGGTCACCTATGGAATAGTTTTTTTCAGGAGGGGAGAAGGTTTTAGAGAAAAAAACACATGTGACGTTTCTTCCTTTAGCGTTTTTTTGAAGAAGAACAGCTCCGGCTCCTACCGAGGAGGCGTGAACTTCAAGGAAGAACGGCTTTGTGGGGTCTGGTCGAGACAGGACAGGTGCAGAGGAGAAGGCGGTCTTAAGGCGAGTAAAGGCTTCTTCCGCTTGAGGCGGCCAGGACCTTGGATTCGCGTTTTTCTTAGTCAGTGCCCCTATAGGAGCAACGATGGTGGAGAAGTGGGGTATGAACTGACGATAGTAGTTGGCGAATCCAAGGAAGCGTTGGATAGCACGGAGTCCAGAGGGGAAAGGCCAATCCAAGACTGCGGAGAGCTTGTCAGGGTCCATTTGAAGGCCTTGTCCTGAGACCAGATAACCTAGGAAAGGAAGGCTGCTGCGCTCAAAAAGGCATTTTTCAAATTTAGCGTAAAGATGATTTACACGGAGGCGCTGGAGCACTTGACGGACATGGAGCCGATGTTCCTCAAGGTTGGTAGAGAAGATTAGGATGTCGTCAAGATAGACAACCACACAGGTATACAGTAAGTCCCGAAAGATTTCATTGACAAAATCCTGAAAGACTGCAGGAGCGTTGCAAAGTCCGAAAGGCATGACGAGATATTCAAAGTGACCATCTCTGGTGTTAAATGCGGTTTTCCATTCATCTCCTTCACGGATTCTGATGAGGTTATAAGCGCCCCTGAGGTCCAATTTCGAAAAAACTTTTGCTCCGCGCAGACGGTCAAAGAGCTCCGAGATGAGAGGCAGAGGGTAGCGATTTTTAATAGTGATTTTATTGAGACCACGATAGTCTATGCAAGGGCGTAGTGATCCGTCCTTCTTGGCAACGAAGAAGAACCCCGCTCCGGCTGGAGAAGATGATTTCCTAATAAAACCTCTCTTGAGGTTCTCCTGTATGTAATCAGTCATAGCCTTGGTTTCAGGAGAGGAGAGAGGGTAAATTCTGCCACGGGGTGGTGCAGTACCTGGGAGCAAGTCAATGGGGCAGTCGTAGGGTCTATGTGGTGGTAAGACCTCCACCTGTTTTTTGCAAAAGACATCAGAAAAGTCCTGATAGGCCTTGGGAAGGCCGGGCAAAGGAGTAGCGATGGGAACTTGACTGGGGGTTACAGACTTAAGACAATGCTTGTGGCAGGAGTAGCCCCAGGATTTGATGTCCCCAGTGGTCCAGTCGAGGGTAGGAGAGTGGCGCTGGAGCCAGGGTAGGCCAAGAAGGATGTCAGAAGTACAGTTCGGCAAAACAAAGAATTCAATTTTTTCTTGGTGAAGAACACCAACGGACATGAGCAGGGGTTCGGTGCGGTAACGCACGGTACAATCCAGATTCTCTCCATTTACAGAGGAAATGAAGAAGGGTTTGATGAGACGGATAACAGGAACGTTGAACCTGTTGATGAAAGAGGCTTCAATAAAGTTTCCTGCAGAACCAGAGTCCAGGAAGGCCACCGCAGAGAAGGGGGAGCCAGCAGAAGGGGAAATCCGCACAGGAATAGTCAGACAAGGAGAGGAAGAATTCACACCTAGTAACGCCTCTCCCACGTTCACTAGGTGCGGGCGTTTCCCTGATGTAGAGGTCGAATAGGGCAGTCCTTTAGGAAATATTCAGAGCTCGCACATTAAAGGCATAAGTTCTCATTCCTACGGCAAGTCCTCTCTTGTAGGGTCAGGCGAGATCGGTCCACCTGCATGGCCTCCTCGACAGAAGGCATAGTATCAGGATGCGTTGGATTCAGGGAGAGAGGAGCCAGGCGCAGATAACGCCTGGTGCGAACAAGATCTTTCTCCTGGCGAAGCTCTTGGCGTCTTTCAACGTAGCATATGTCAATGCGGGTAGCTAAGTGGATGAGCTCAGTCAGGGAGGAGGGTATCTCTCGTGTGGCCAGACAATCCTTGATGTGGCTGAATAAACCTTTCTTGAAGGTCGCGCAGAGAGCCTCATTATTCCAGGATAGCTCTGAGGCCAGTGTGCGGAACTGTATGGCATATTCGCCCACAGAGGAGTTTCCTTGGACAAGGTTAAGCAGGGCGGTTTCAGCGGATGAGGCTCGGCCTGGTTCCTCAAAAACGCTACGAACCTCAGCGAGGAAGGACTGAACGGTGGCTGTAGCAGGGTCATTGCGGTCCCAGAGTGGCGTGGCCCAGGCCAAGGCCTTCCCAGACAACAGACAGACCACGAATGCCACCTTAGACCATTCTGTGGAAAACTGGTCTGACATCATCTCAAGATGCAGGGAACATTGGGACAAGAATCCCTGGCACCTCCTAGGATCCCCGTCAAATTTCTCCAGAAGAGACAAGCGGATCTTCGAGGTAGTAGCGGCAGCTCGGGGAGGGGAAGATGCTGGAGCTTGTGGCGGCAGACGCTGCTGGATCATGGCGGTCAACTGTGGGCAATCAATTGCGACTGCTGGGCAACCACAGTAGTGAGATCAGCGAGACTAGGCAGCGGCACGTCAGCGGGATCCATGGCCGGATCTACTGTCACGGGCCGGACTGACGGCTAGTGGGAATACAGGAGGTGGATCCTCTGTACCAGAGAGGGGATGGCACGGGTCGTACTGAGGGACCGGTTCTAAGCAGCTACCGGTTTTCACCAGAGCCCGCCGCAAAGCGGGATGGACTTGCTGCGGCGGTAGCAACCAGGTCGTGTCCTCCAGTAGCGACTCCACCTCTCTGGCGGCTGAGATAGGCGCGGTACAAAAGGACTAGGCAGAGGCAAGGTCAGACGTAGCAGAGGGTCAGGGCAGGCGGCAATGGTTCGTAGTCAGAGACAATGGCAGCAGGTCAGATACACAGGCAAGGCAGCTCACAAAATGCTTCCACAGGGTACTAAGACAACAAGATCCGGCAAGGACAGGAAGGGGAAGTGGGTTTATATATGTTTTGGGTGTTCACACAGTAATTGGGCCAGGCACCAATCAATGGTGCGCTGGCCCTTTAAATCCTAGAAGGCCGGCGCGCGCGCGCCCTAGAGCGCAGCGGGGCCGCGCGCGCCGGGAAGGAGCAGGAGGGGGAAGGTGAGAAGGATGGGATGCGATCCGCGGACGGAGATGTGCCGCCGTGTGGATTGCATCCCCGCCGGTGACAGAGCAGCGCCCACGGCCAGGAGGGCTGACCGGGGCGCTGCAGGGGGACCGACGCCGTGAGCGCTCCGGGAAGGATGGGACACCCGGAGCGCTCGGCATTACACATACACTGCCAAACAAGTCACCAAGCTAATCTCAACCCCAGGAGCTGTGGAAGGGCGGGGAGATGAAAGCCAGTGGAGAATCGTGAAAACCCGGAACCGGAGCGGAAGATGTGTGTCCCGAACCGGGAAAGCCCACACCCTATGATTGAGACGCAAACAACACAACGGTAACCGGATAGTGGCAGGCTGCACATATTTTTTAACCCAGAGAAATCTGTCCCTACCAGGGCTAGTTGTTTTTTTAGTTTTTTTTTACCTGGTCTTTTTGCCACTTGCTAACATCTAAAGAAATTGCTTTGTATTTTATCTTATATTGCATTCTTAACTACTTTCTAAATTCTCATTGAGTCCCAAAGAGATGTATTATATGAATTATTGTATTCTTAACCAATTTAGTCTCAGTTTTTTTTCTCCTCCTATTTCTCTATAAATCCCAGGACACTTTTTTTGTTTATCTTGTGTAGGTTACCCTATCACATTATACATAATTTTTTGGAACATGTGGGGTTCCCCCAAAAAACTGTACCAAATTCCTATCTGGGCATGCAGCCTGGCTAGCCAGGAAAGGGCCAGGAAAGGGGGAGGCTGCAGGTTTTTACTCCCCCCCGAACCATATCAAGCCACATGCCCTCATCTTTCCCGATGAGTACTTTACCAAGGGAGCCGCAACTACATCCCCCCGCCACCCCCGCCCCCCAGAAAGGCACCTCGTCCCCATACCTCTAGCCTAGTGTATGTGTGGGTCTGTGGAGGAGGACTTTACAGAATCTTGAAGCCCCCAGATATCTGGCTCTCCCCCTATGCCCATTCCACATACATACATACTCCTTATTACTTATTAAAAAAATACAGTAAAAAAACACAAACACCCTAGTAGAAATCTTTAATTCATAATAATATATATTTTTTAAATATTATTGTCCCTTGATGTAAATGCTACCTCAACTACATGAACTGGTAATGTAAAGCCATTATCAATCATGATGAGCAATGCCCTGAAAACACCATGACCTGTGCCATGATGATCGTCTCCAGCCACTACTCAGAAAGCACTAAAAATAATAAATGACCCCCAAGATACTGCCTTGTACAAGATTACAGAATTACAAAACATTCCTATAAGCTTATTCTCAAGGCAAGGAAGGAGAAAGGTGAGTAGGTTGGGAGCTATCGGTAAAGAAAAAGTGTAAATAAAAGGAAAGGCGCTGTGTTCATGTGTACAACAATGGCAAAATGTATGTCGGAGCGAACTTCCGGGTCTCTTTTTGATACCCCACACATGCTTCACTATCCAGAGGGAGACATGGATCGCACGCCACCACTGCAGGATCAGCCAAATCTGCACACGTTGTTTACACCTAGTGCCAGGCCAGGCACTTTTACATGTGAGTGCAACCTGTATTACTACTGCTTTTATACTTTCATAAAAATCTACTACACTATGAGACCTTTATCCATGTCTCCTGTGGAGTCATTTTTTCACATCCTAGCTTCATCCAGAGAGACCATTGGAGTGGAGTGGTGCTGACAGTGGAATCAATTTAGTATTGCAAATGCGCATTTTGACCATCCTGTAAAAAAGGGAGTCAAACACCTTTGGTGAGTTGCCACCTTACCATTGATGGTGGTGGAAGAACTAGAAGTTTTTATAAGAGCAATTTTTTTTGGTGTTGGGATTATTATCACACATGAACTCTCATCTTGCTATATGTTGATTTCATATTTGATTCACCTTGCAGTGTTATATGCCAATGATATTGTATTCATGTCTTTTTATCATTGTTGCAGTTGTACACATGAACACAGGGCCTTTCCTTTCATTTTATTTGCACTATCACTGGTGAATATTTCACCTTAAAGGGGCAGCTATTTATTTGTTCATCATTTACCAACAGGGCACCAAATCTTGATTTTTATTCACGGTAAAGAACAAGTGTTACTCCAACTATAATAAAAAACCTGATTTTGCTCATCCCTTATCAAAAATAATTATTAATACAACTCACTGTATCCATAAGAAAAATATATATATATTTATTAGTGTAAAAAAAAAAGAAAAACCAACATTAAAAATTGGTACCAATCATACAATAACATTTATACTATTAAAAAGCCATGTCCACCTCATATATATGCATATAACTATGACTAAAAATGACAGACAAATGCATTGGCCCCACCCCCTGGCTCGTGTTGCCACTTTAGGGGAATATGTATATGCAGGGTCCATATATTGGGATAGTGAATAAAGGTAAAAATGTGGTGTTGCGCTGTTCAAACTATATGCTACGTGAGGGGTAACCTCTATGCTTGGTAAAAGAATATATTGTAATATTATATCCAAAAGTGCATAAAAGCTAAAGATGAATAAAATAAATACAAAGAATAAAATAATGGTAAAGAAATAATCCAATTGGGAATAACAATATGTGAATATGGTAAATACTAAAGTGCAAAAATAGAAATTAATTACATAAACGGCTGTAAATTTCAACAGCCGTTAATCACACAGTTCCTGTGCATGTGTCTAAAGCAATGTGCACAATGTGCTAAACGCATAAGTGTCCAATGTGAACTACAACAGCAACAGTTCAAAGAATTCAAAATGCATCCGCTGATGGTGTTAGTAGCAACAGGAGTGCTCTCTTAGGAATAAGTGTCCCGTTTTTCATGCAGGGTGGTATAGAGATAATATCTCTTTTTCTGTGCAGCACACACTATGAAGTGAGGGTGGCCTCTTACCTTGCGGTAGCAAGGTAACCGCATAAAAAAGCAATGGGAATGTTGGTTCCTCGCATGGGGTCCTGGGTCAGTCACTGGATCCTAAGTGCTGGGATATCTCGCATGGGGTCCTGGGTCAATCACTGGGTCCTAAGTGCTAGGATAGCTCTCAAATGGCACCAGGGTTTGCAGAAACGGGACACTTATTCCTAAGAGAGCACTCCTGTTGCTACTAGCACCATCAGCGGATGCATTTTGAATTCTTTGAACTGTTGCTGTTGTAGTTCACATTGGACACTTATGCGTTTAGCACATTGTGCACATTGCTTTAGACACATGCACAGGAACTGTGTGATTAACGGCTGTTGAAATTTACAGCCGTTTATGTAATTAATTTCTATTTTTGCACTTTAGTATTGTCTTTTTTGTCACTATATTGACTTATTGATAGTCTGCACATTGCACTTTGGCAGTTCACATTGCGACTTGGTCTTACATTTTTTAAGTTTATGTGTATACTCCAAGTTGTATCACTATTTTAAGCTACACCATATTCACATATTGTTATTCCCAATTGGATTATTTCTTTACCATTATTTTATTCTGTGTATTTATTTTATTCATCTTTAGCTTTTATGCACTTTTGGATATAATATTACAATATATTATTTTACCAAGCATAGAGGTTACCCCTCACGTAGCATATAGTTTGAACAGCGCAACACCACATTTTTACCTTTATTCATTATCTATGGGCTCGGTTTGACCCTTTCGGTGACTGCAGCAGTTCATTTATTTTATTCATTTATTTCCTCCTCCCTGGTAGCGCAGGAATAACCCCCTTCTTCTTTATATATTGGGATAGTACTTGCAAATGGATGTTCCAGTATAGTTGTTTTCACTAAATGACTCTACACCGGAATCTTCACTTCCTGGATGTAATCAATGGAGGTTCACATAGTTCATATGGAAAACGATATGGCTGGATGATTGTGAAATAACTGAGTGTAACAAAGGATAATGCAGTGGTCCAGAGGAGGTCCAATATTCAGGGATCTAGGTGTATGGTTTCATATAGATGTAACCACAAGGTCAAATAGCACAAAATTCCATACCCTGAGTTACCTCCCTCACACTGCAAAGTCAGTGGTAGGATTACACAACAGTCTTGAGCTACCAGTCCCAGTCCTGTGAGAACCAACTGAGATCCAAAGTGATAGTGCACAGAAGATAATCAAAAAAGTCCCACATCCAGGAAATATGTAAGTATACTTATCAGGTCCTGGTATTCACAGATATCCTTGATTGACGAAAAAGACATCCATTGCAGGGTATACTGTTCCATAAGTGTCATGTAGGTGACAGACAGGTAGAGAGGTGGACTCCGGCGTACCTTGACCGATTTCACAGGTCTCTCTTGGCTGCTTCAGAGGCTAAAGAGAGTGCGGTCTGCCATCATGTATGTTCCCCGGGCTTAAAATGGCTAGTATTAGTATGTATTAATAACAACATGGTGGCTATACCCACTCCCATATTTCAGTACCATATTAAATGTCAATAGAAAAAACAAAGACTATTAATATTCCTAATATATACAGTGAGTTGATAATAATAAAAAAAGAAAAAGAAAAAACGAATTAAAAAATTAAATAGGTGCTTACGGGAGTTTATTTCAGGAAGGGTACAAAACTTAGGCTATCATTCAAACCTGGAGTTTTTGTCGCCTCCAACTCCCATATCCAACGAGCTTCATGTTGGAGGACCAATTGATCAAAGTTCCCCCCCTTCTATACTGGGGGATCACCTCAAGGACCCAACATTTGAGACAGCCAGGGTCCCTATCGTGTTGTAGGCACACATGTCTTGCTATTGGGGCCTTCAGGGGATAGGTTTCAATTTTGTAGATATGCTCCTGGAACCATTTGAGTACAGGTCTAATAGTCTTTCCAACATAGAACGAGTTACAGGAGCATAAAATCACATACACTACCCCCATAGTGCCACAGTTAGCCTTCTGCCTGCATTTCAAGAGACTGCCTGTCAGTAGATGTAGAGAATCGACCCTCTATCATGTAGGGGCAAAACTCGCAGCTCCCACCTCGCGTCATGCCTGTTCTCACAGGATAGCAATGGGGTCTCCAAGAAATATGTGTACCAGGAGGTCGCTTAATGAGCGGGCCCTCCTGTATACCAGCTGTGGATTTCTCGAGATAAATTTACTGACCGAGGTATCTTCCCTCAAAATATGTATTACAGGAACCGAGGGTCATGACAACTACTCAAAAATACATTTTATTCAGAACCAACCGCGGTGTAGTAGTTAATAGAAAAAATATTTATTATTATACAAAAGAATATATGTTACAATGTCAAACAGACTGCTGGGCAATGCACAGCAACCCTCCAAATAACAGTTAAAAGTGGGACAACGTTGTCACAACATTATAATTCGCACACAGCTCAAGCTCTGAACCAAGCGGACAACAGTCAATCATACTCTGAATGTCGAGCAATACTCAACAGATGCACATAGATATCTGCAGCTGGACAGTACATATAACCCAGCAGGCCATAACATTATGGACAGTAATCACAGGATAGTCTAGTTGACTCAGTGACCACACTGATGAGTGTGACCCTGTGTCTTTCTGATGACATATGGAATGTCCAGAATGATGAAAAGAAACGGCAACACAATTCTTGTGTGGTTAATACTGAGATGAAGTGTTACAGCTAATCGGTCGCTTTTCAGTGGCATGGAGAGCAGAAAATCAACTAATGGAATCCCAACAGTCTCAGCATGATAAAGCTATCCCACCAAGCATGTGTGTGAGCGATTTCAATACTCTGGCATGGTCACTGCAACCGCAGCATATCCTGAATTACTTCACAGAGATTGAATATAGTCACAGCTTGCTCAGCGATGGAAAAGTGCTAGCACCACACAGGGAGGTGGACAGGTATAGACCTGGATTGGCCATGGGGACATGTGTCCACTTGTTACCACAGACAGGGTGGATTGTCACTTGAGCCACCTGGAAATACTAGTTTTCAATTCAGGTGACAAAAAACCCCACTTCTTGTGTATGTATTATGAGTAGTAAGTTAGGCTGCTCGCAGGCTCTCACCATACCCGCTTAATAAAGTCAATGTATAGTCCATACAACCTCAGTTTTGCTGCTATGGAATTTGGAAGACATCCTTGTTTCCGAATTGGGACTGGGGAGTCAGGATTCCTCTTGGTACTATCATCGTGGCGTGTGTACTGCTAGATATCCTGTTGCACCAGCACTATACAGGCATGGTCTGCAAGCTCCACTCTCACAGGTGCAGCCAATGTTGACGTGTTTTGCACGTCATCACGTGCTTCATCAGAACATAAAGATGTACTGTGTCTCCAGATTTTAAAGGGACTTTACATCCATCTTCAAATTTACAGCTGCCACAGCCGTTCTTAAAAGGGACTTCTACAGATAGCATGTCAAGACAACTTTCCGGAATCTTGTTAAAACATGGGAGTGTTTTTAGTATTTACATTCACCACCATTTCTACAGCTACCAATTAGATTATAAGATAGGGGCGAACAGATACAAAGGCATTTATTGGTCTATAAAAAGAAAAGGGATGGTGTCTGCGCTGTGATGGGGCAGGGAGGGGGAAAGGTGTGTAACTGGGAACGCACCCAGGGAGAGAATGTGTATAGACAATAAGTGAAAAAAATCAGATGCACTACCAAAAGGGGCTACAGAACATGGTAGAACTCAATGGTGGCAAGTGAATACACAATGAATGAAAACAAATAACAAATCCCCCCAAAAAATAAAAAAGTGCACAAAATGCAAAGTCAGATAAAGTCCAAATAAGTGAATGGTCCAACAATGGATATGGCTGAAAAAATAAGTAAAGTTCTTTTGTGACAGTGACTCCCACCACCAAAACAAGGTAAATAAACACACACAGTGCTGTAGGATTCTTCAGTGATAAACCTCTGTGTTTGCAAGCAGCTCACCTCACTGCTGTAAAACACACAGCATAAGCAGATCGCAGAGTGTGAATGCAGCTGAAGTTTTGCAGTGGTATGGCAGTCTCCTTTCTGGTGCTGCAGTCCTTTCAGTTAGGAGCCATGCATGGGGATGTAAAAAACCAGACACGGAGAGCAGTCATAGCGTACCTCAAACGGGTAACCACATAGGGACAGATACCGGTCATACAGTATTAAACTCACATTTGGCAGAGAATGATATTGCACAGCATCAGTGGGTTATGTACTCAATAGGTAATATGAGGGATGAGAAGGGAGGCATACATAGCATAATCCCGTTTGGAAAGGCATTTATTTGAACCATAAAAACAAAATAAAAACTCAGATTAGGCAGAGAATGACATTGCACAGCATCCACGAGCGCCGAGCTCGTCTTCTTACTGTCAGAATGTCGGTGTACCTAATGCTCCAATCCCTTCAGAATTTCGGTGTACCTAATGCTCCAATCACAGGGATTGGAGCATTAGGTACACCGACATTCTGACAGTAGGAAGACGAGCTCGGCGCTCATGGATGCTGTGCAATATCATTCTCTGCCAAATGTGAGTTTTTATTTTGTTTTTATGGTTCAAATAATCATCCTTCATATTACCTATTGAGTACATAACCCACTGAGGACCCGGGAAAAGAAGGGGATTAGACCAGAGCCATACAGACAGTGAGGGCTTACGAACTCGGTATTCGTGGAGTTTTGCCTACGCTCCCTTCACAATAAGTGATTTTAATACTGTATGACCGGTATCTGTCCCTATGTGGTTCCCCATTTGAGGTACGCTATGACTGCTCTCCGTGGCTTGTTTTTTTACATCCCCATGCATGGCTCCTAACTGAAAGGACTGCAGCAACAGAAAGGAGACTGCCATACCGCTGCAAAACTTCAGCTGCATTCACACTCTGCGATCTGCTTATGCTGTGTGTTTTACAGCAGTGAGGTGAGCTGCTTGCAAACACAGAGGTTTATCACTGAAGAATCCTACAGCACCGTGTGTGTTTATTTACCTTGTTTTGGTGGTGGGAGTCACTGTCACAAAAGAACTTTACCTATTTTCTCAGCCATATCCATTGTTGGACCATTCACTTATTTGGACTTTATCTGACTTTGCATTTTGTGCACTGTTTTTAAATTTTTTGGGGGAATTTTTATTTGTGTTCATTCATTGTGTATTCACTTGCCACCATTGAGTTCTACCATGTTCTGTAGTCCCTTTTGGTAGTGCACCTGATTTTTTTCAATTATTGTCTATACACATTCTCTCCCTGGGTGTGTTCTCAGTTACACACCTTCCCCCCTCCCTGTCCCATCACAGCGCAGACACCATCCCTTTTCTTTTTATCAGTACACGTTTCTTTGAATTAGATTCACAGGTGTCTTGCAGCAGTGTCCCCTAGAGTAGGGTGCCTGACAGCACGGGAGTTCGTTCTATTTTCCATTTATTGGTCTATAATATCTGTTTTAATTTAGGATTCCAGAAACACCTTCAGGCTCACTTTATTATTAAACCCTTTCGGCACCAGGCTCCTAAGCCTAAATATCCAAGATTTTTCCCTCCTTTATAAAACCGTATCAAAATCTCCTCTTCTACTGGATATTTTCAGGGGATAAAATCCATTGACTTTAAATCCAGAGAGCTTACCTGCATGACATTCATTAAAATTAGATGCTTTAGGTGTTTCCTCATTTTGTTTGATGCTCTTAATGTGCTCACCAATCCTTATGCGGAGCTGTCTTTTTGTCTTACCTACATATATCTTTTTGCAGGGACATTCTATAAAGTATAGCACCCTTGTTGTGGCACAGTTAATAAAGTCCCTGATATGGTATTGTTTAGTGCCGTCTGAATTGGAGAACACTTTAGAGCGTTCAACAAATTTACATATGCCGCAATGGCCACAGGAGTACATACCTTGCAATGTAGGGAGATCAGTTAGCCAGTTTCTGTTTGGAGTTTTGACAAATTTGGATTGCACTAGCATATCATTTAAACCACTAACTCGTTTTGCTACTAGCATTGGTCTTTGACCTACGATTTCTCCAATTTGCTTATGCAAGTTAAGATGTGCCAGTGTTGTGATATAATCTTGCTGATATCTTCCCATTGTGCACCAAATTTAGTTATGATCCTGACTGGGCCACTTTGATTATTTTCACCTACAGTTTTTGGTCTCAGAATCTCAGTTCTGGTTTTGTTTGTGGCCATTCTCTTTGCTCTCCTAAGGGAGCGATGTGAATAGCCTCTTCCCTTAAACCATTGAAAGCGATCCACAGCCTCACGCCTATAGTCAGCTTCTGTGGAGCAGTTCCTTCCAATCCTGAGGAACTGCCCCAGAGGAATGGCTAGAATCAGATGTTATGGGTGATTGCTGTCAGCGTACAGCAACGTATTAGCTGCTGTTTCCTTTTGAAATGTCTTTGTCATCAGTTTTTTATTTTCAATCCGTATGGATAGATCAAGAAAGGAAATCTCATGGGGGTCGGCACAGTGAGTAAGTCTGATATTACGTGAATTATGTCCAAGTTCATTTAGGAATTCCTCTAGCTTACTTCTAGAGCCATTCAACAGCATAAATATATTGTCGATGTACCTTAGCAATAGAATAACGTGGCCATGGTACATTGACAAGGCATATACTGTTTCTTCCTCCCGCCAGCCCAGATGGAGACAGGCATAGGCCAGTGCCCATGGAGCTCCCATGGACGTACCTCTAATTTGCTGATAATGGCTGCCCATAAATTTGAAAAAGTTATTGCTGAGCGCCAATTCCAAGAGCTCAACAACAAACTCATTCTGTGCTCCCATGTTGGGAAAACTAGTGTCCAGAAAATGGAATACTGCAGAGATTCCCCAATTCATGTAGTATAGATGTGTACAGTGATTCCTCATCTATACCCACCAAAAGCACATTGTCGGGAACCTCATAGTTTAGGATTTTATTTAGCACATCTCCAGTGTCCTAACATAGGAGGGTAGGTCATATACTAAGTCTTTAATAAGTGAATCAATGTATTTCCCTTGTCTTTCGAGGGATCCTTTAATGGCTGAAACAATTGGCCTACCAGGTGGATTTTAGAGTCATCCTTATGAATTTAGTATGTGGGGTTGTTAAATTCTGCTACTTTCAAATATTCTATTTTTTTCGGGGGGGGGGGGGGGGTATGAGATCAGCTTCAAAGGCAAAGTTGAGTTTTTCATTAATACCCTATAAGTAATACCAATGCAGGGAATACCAATGCTGGCTCCTTTTTCTTGTCCCTCCCTGCGAAAATGAGGGAGTACCTTTCACGATCTTTCGCTCTATTTTAGGCCTTGGTAAGCCATTTGCTGTTAAAGCCTCGTGACTGGAATCTCTCCCTCACATTTCAATTTCCTGTATAATTTAGTTTTAATACAACCATCCTCACTTAGGATGATTGTTAGATCTAAAAATGTAACTCTCTCTTTATGAAAGTCACATGTGAAATTCAAGTTGTAGGGGTTGTCACCCAAAGTCCCCACAAATGATTTAAACTCTTCAGCCACTACTCCCATCGCACATGACAGCTCCCTGACCAGTTGCTGAATGTCAAGAAATTGGTTAGGGATGCTGGCTGATGTCATTGACCAAATATGTTCATTGACAATACCTTTCGGCTTGTTTACCATTTGAAACAAGCTGTAATTTAGTAGTGGTAGTGATTCTACCACTAATTGAATGATTTCTGGCTTTTTTAGCTGAAGGTTTGAGCGGGAGTGTGAACTGGCCAAATCTGGCCATTTAATTCACTCATTCAGCAAACTGTTTACAGCCTGGGTTTGGGTCAAACTAATGGTTGAAGTAAACATCAAGTTCATCCCTATTAGGGATGAGCTCGGTGTGCGAGTCGAACATACGTTCGACTAGAACATCGGCTGTTCGACCGTTCGGCGAACATCAAACGATTTGGGCCGTTCGCGCCAAATTCGAGTGACGCGAACGGCCCACAATACACTGCGCCATCGCAGTGCAATCCCGGCGCTGTGATTGGCCAAGCATGCACTGTGACCCCGCATGCTTGGCCAATCACAGCGCCGGCAGCTAGGAGAGCCATAATTGGCCACAGGCAGGTTGCCTGTGACCAATTATAGCTCAGGGGGTTTAGCACACGCCCCACACTATAAAAGGCCGCCAGCGCGGCAGCCTTGTGTAGTGTGTTCCGGCGCAGGGAAAGAGAAGGATAGGCAGGGACAGTGTTGATATTCTTTGTGCTATTCTTGTGTGCAGGGAGAGAGAAGGATAGGCAGGGAGAGTGTCAGTGTCATATTCTTTGCTAAACCTTGTGTGCAGGGAGAGAGAAGGATAGGCAGGGGACAGTGTCAGTGTCATATTCTTTGCTAAACCTTGTGTGCAGGGAGAGAGAAGGATAGGCAGGGAGAGTGTCAGTGTTATATTCTTTGCTAAACCTTGTGTGCAGGGAGAGAGAAGGATAGGCAGGGGACAGTGTCAGTGTCATATTCTTTGCTAAACCTTGTGTGCAGGCAGAGAGAAGGATAGGCAGGGGACAGTGTCAGTGTCATATTCTTTACTAAACCTTGTGTGCAGTTAGAGAGAAGAATAGGCAGGGAGAGCGTCAGTGTCATATTCTTTGATAAACCTTGTGTGCAGGGAGAGAGAAGGATAGGCAGGGGACAGTGTCAGTGTCATTGTTGCTAAGCCTCCTGCACATTATACACCTGAAGTTAGCCCGTATTGCTGTGTTTTCCTGGTGTGTTACACCAACAGGCATTTGCAGCACTTACAGCGGGCGGAGTGTGCCTCCTGCACATTAAACACCTGAAGTTAGCCCGTATTGCTGTGTTTTCCTGGTGTGTTACACCAACAGGCATTTGCAGCACTTACAGCGGGCGGAGTGTGCCTCCTGCACATTATACACCTGAAGTTAGCCCGTATTGCTGTGTTTTTCTGGTGTGTTACACCAACAGGCATTTGCAGCACTTACAGCGGGCGGAGTGTGCCTCCTGCACATTATACACCTGAAGTTAGCCCGTATTGCTGTGTTTTCCTGGTGTGTTACACCAACAGGCATTTGCAGCACTTACAGCAGGCGTAGTGTGATTCCTGCAAAATATACTCCTGAAGCTAGGCCTTATTGCTGGTTTTCCCATCTCCCTGCAGGCCATTAGAATGTCTGGAAGGAAAACAAGGAGAGGCAGACAGTCAGGAGCCAATAAAAGAGGGCAAGCAGGCTCTGTGTCTAGAGACAACAGTGCTGGTCGTGGACGCGGTGCATCGCCATCAGCACGTGGCCATGGGACACACTTGTCCTTCTTTTCGGCAGCTGGACGTGTTGAGCCGCATCATGCCGAAGACGTGGTAGAGTGGATGACCAAGCCCTCCTCATCCTCCTCATCCTCTCTCACCCAGGCTCAGGGTACTGGCAAAGCAGCTGCCAAAGCGTCCTCTTCCCTGGTATCAATGTCATCATCAGTCACTCCTTCCCTAGACCAACCATGTCCTCCTGAGGAGTCCCCCGAACTGTTTGAGCACAGTGTTGGGTACATGCTCCAGGAGGATGCCCAGCGTTTCGAAGGGTCTGATGATGATACCCAGCTAGAGGAAGGCAGTAGCGTTAGAGCAGAGAGAGGGGATGCTCAAGAAGGACACCAATCTGGCAGTCATGTTCCAGCAGCTGCAGCATACTGCCAGATTGGCTCCAGTGATGAGGAGGGAGGGGATGATGAGGTCACTGACTCCACGTGGGTGCCTAATAGGAGAGAGGAGGAGGAGGAGGAGGATGAGGAGGAGACACATCTCCAACGAGGCAGGATGCCCTCGGGGGGCCAGTGTAAGAGCAGCACACCAACGGAATTACACCGCAGAGCTCCGCCTGTGCAGGGCGCTGCCTCTGCCCGTTATTCAAAAAGTTCTTTGGAATTAGGTGTGTCACAGCCAAGTACTTGTGGGCACTCTGCTAGCAGTACACCGACGTCCGATTCTAGTAGGCAAATTTCCCTGCCCCAGCTGCTGGACCGTCGAAAGAAGTTCACTCCCATCCATCCACATGCCCAGCGGTTGAATGCTAGCTTGGCTAAATTGCTAGCGCTTCAACTGCTGCCTTTTCAGTTGGTAGACTCGGCCCCCTTCCGTGAGTTTGTGCAATGTGCGGTTCCTCAGTGGCAGGTTCCCAAACGCCACTTTTTCTCACGGAAGGCGGTTCCGGCTCTCTACCGGCATGTGGAAGGCAATGTCTTGGCCTCGCTGGACAGGGCGGTCAGCGGTAAGGTGCATATTACCGCTGACTCATGGTCCAGCAGGCATGGACAGGGACGTTACCTTTCTTTCACGGCCCATTGGGTCACTCTTTTGGCATCTGGGAAGGATGCAGGACAAGGTGCAGTAGTGTTGGAGGTTGTTCCGCCGCCACGCCTCCAAAATGCTACTACTGGTTGTGACACACCTCTCTCCTCCACCCCCTCCTCTTCTTCTTCCTCCATGGCCTCTTCCTGTGCTTTGTCCTCGGAACCAGCGGTGCTCAGTAGGCGTTCAAGGGGCTACGCAAGTACGCAGGCAAAAAGATGCCATGCCGTGCTTGCGCTGGTGTGTTTGGGGGACAGGAGCCACACTGGGGCAGAGGTTCTGTCTGCTCTGCAGGGGCAGGCCGAGAGGTGGTTGACGCCACGCCAGCTTAAGCCAGGAATGGTAGTTTGCGACAATGGCACCAACCTCCTCTCCGCCCTCCGACAGGGACAACTGACCCATGTGCCCTGTGTGGCTCACGTCCTTAACCTGGTGGTGCAGCGGTTCTTGGGCAGGTACCCGGGCTTACAGGATGTCCTGAGGCAGGCCAGGAAAGTCTGTGTGCATTTCCGCAGATCTTATAATGCCAGTGCTCGCCTGGCTGAGCTGCAAAAGGAGTTGAACCTGCCCAAGAACCGCCTTATATGTGACATGTTCACCAGGTGGAACTCAACGTTGGCCATGCTGCAGCGGCTGCACACGCAGCAGAGGGCCATCAATGAGTACCTGTGCGACTACGGCACCAGAACAGGGTCAGGGGGGCTCGGTTTTTTTTCACCACGCCAGTGGGGCATGATCAGGGATGCATGCACTGTCCTGGCACCATTTGAGGAGGCCACGAGGATGGTGAGCAGTGACAGTGCATGCATCAGTGACACTGTACCTCTTGTCCACCTGTTGGAACATACGCTGCGTGGAATAATGGACAGGGCACTTGAGGCAGAACAGAGGCAGGAAGAGGAGGACTTCCTTGCCTCTAAAGGCCCCCTTTACCCAGACAGTGTTCCTTCTGTCCCACCCATCACACAGGAAGAGGAGGAGGAGGAGGAGGATTGTGTCAGCATGGAGGTGGAGCCTGGCATTCAGCATCATCAGCAGCAGTCTTTTAGGGATGATTTACAGTCCCAAGAAACCAGTGGACTTGTACATGGCTGGGAGGAGGTGGCTGCGGATCATGTCGTCCTTAGTGACCCAGAGGACTCCGGACCGAATGCCTCAGCTAACCTACGCTGCATGGCCTCCCTGATCCTGCAAAGTCTGCGGAAGGATCCTCGTATTCTTCGGATCAAGGAGAGGGACCATTACTGGCTGGCCACTCTCCTTGATCCACGGTACAAGGGTAAGGTTGCGGACCTTATCTTACCGTTGCAGAGGGAGAAGAGGATGAGACAACTCCAGGAGGCCTTGCAGAAAGGTCTGTGCAACGCGTTTCCAGAGACTGGGAGGTTACAAACTCCTGGTCCTGGACAACGAGTTGCTGAGGCTTCGGTCAGTCAAAGAAGGAGCGGTGGGGAAGGTGGCCGTCTGACCGATGCGTTCAGACAATTCTTTAGTCCGCAGCCCCAAAGTATGATCGGTTCCAGCAACCATCGCCAGTGTCTGATATACATGGTGCAGGAATACCTAGGGGCAAGGTCAGACTTGGACACCTTCTCCACCGAAAATCCTCTGGCTTACTGGGTCTTGAGGATGGATCACTGGCCAGAGCTTGCACAGTATGCAATTGAGCTACTGGCCTGTCCTGCATCCAGCGTTCTTTCAGAACGCACATTCAGTGCTGCTGGAGGATTTGTCACGGATCACAGGGTGCGCCTGTCCACCGACTCGGTTGATCGACTGACCTTCATAAAGATGAACCAGTCTTGGATCACCACCAGCTACCAAACACCTGAAGCTGATATAACAGACTAATTTATTTTCAAATGTCACATCCCTTCAAGACTGATGCTGATGCTGAGAGACTGTCCTGTTATGTTGACTGACTATCCTCCTCCTCCTCAATGATCCGATTGATGATGATAGCTTGGAAGAACATTTTTGTTTCTGGGTGCCGCCACCAGTGGCTAAGGCCCAATTTTTCAGCCCCTGTTTAACAGGGGCATGTAATTACAATTTTTTATGCAATGCTTTGCAGCAGGGCTCATTCCTGCACTCCAACTAGAGTATCTGGGAGAGGTTGCAGTGTCGTGGCACCAGCACCAGTGGCTAAGGCCCAATTTTTCAGCCCCTGTTTAACAGGGGCGTGTTATTACAATTTTTTATGCAATGCTTTGCAGCAGGGCTCATTCCTGCACTCCAACTAGAGTATCTGGGAGAGGTTGCAGTGTCGTGGCACCAGCACCAGTGGCTAAGGCCCAATTTTTCAGCCCCTGTTTAACAGGGGCGTGTAATTACAATTTTTGATGCAATACTTTGCAACAGGGCTCATTGCTGTGCTCCAAGTACAGTATCTGTGAGGGGTTGCAGTGTTGTGGCACCAGTGCCTAAGGCCCAATTTTTCTGCCCCTGTTTAACAGGGGCATGTAATTACAATTCTTGATCTAATAATTCACAGCAGGGCTCATCCCTGCGCCCACCAAGAGTAACTGTGAGGCCTTACAGTGTTGTGTCAACACCACCACCACCAAAGGCCCAATTTTTCAGCCCCTGTTCAACAGGGGCATGCAATTACAATTCTTGATCTAATAATTCACAGCAGGGCCCATTCATGCACCCACCAAGAGTAACTGTGAGGGCTCACAGTGTTGTGGCAACACCAACATGTAAGGGGCAAATTTCAGCTGAGTATATACGGCAGGCCCCTACTTTCAAACATCCAACTTACAAACGACTCCTCCTTGCAAACGGAAGGATACAACAGGAAGTGAGAGGAAATCTACCCCTAGGAAGGCAAATTCTCTCCTGTAATAGTTAATATGGGAAAAAAAAGTGTCTCCTCTCCACTGATGCTTTATCACCAATTCTTGTTTCAATAAAAACCCTAAATTTTCAAAAAACATTTGTCATTAGGACGGAAAGTGAGGTGAACTGTTCTGAACAGGTGCACACTGCACAGACAGCAAAAAAAATGTTACAGGGGTGATAACCCTTCCCTATGTTTTCCAAAAAGCTTAAAAATAGATTTTTTGGCTGGAGCTACACTTAAACAATGTACCTGTTCAAAATTACAAACAGATTCTACATAAGAACAAACCTACAGTCCCTGTCTTGTATGCACCGCCTGTATACGGCTGTTCAGAGTATATAGGGCCTTTTTTATTTTGTGTGCAGGGTTCCCCTTAATATCCATACAAGACCCAAAGGGGCTGGTAATGGGCTGGGGTGGGGGGGGGGTGTGATGGGGTAGCTATGCCATTTTTCTTAAAGATTTTCATCCATATTACCGGGACCAGACATTACATTAAAGCCGCAAGCAGTTTTAAATGGCTTTTTTTCCTTTAGAAATGTAATTTTGTGCAGGGACAGTTCTAAACACGGGCAACACGTGGCACTTCACAGGCATACTTTAGACACCAAAAATGGTCATACAAAATAAATTACAATATTGGCGCTTACAAGTTAAAAAAGACAATAAAGGGATTTTTATAACAGCTTACCTGTAAAATCCTTTTCTTGGAGTACATCACGGGACACAGAGCGACTTAGTCATTACTAATGGGTTATATAGTTTACCTTCAGGTGTTGGCACTGGCCAATTCCAAACCGGAAGTACCCTCCCCTATATAAGCCCCTCCCACCCGGGAGCACCTCAGTTTTGTAGCCAAGCAATAAGTGTCCCAAAAAGAGGGGTGGGAGCTCTGTGTCCCGTGATGTACTCCAAGAAAAGGATTTTACAGGTAAGCTGTTATAAAAATCCCTTTTTCTTTTTCGTACATCACGGGACACAGAGCGACTTAGTCATTACTAATGGGACGTCCCAAAGCAATGCCAAATGAGGGGGGGGGTACATAAGCTGGGCGCCATCAGGCATGAGGATCTTTTGCGGCCTGCAACACACTGCGCCCAAAGGCGACATCCTCCTGACTTCTAACGTCTACCTGATAGAATCTAGTAAACGTGTGTACCGAAGACCATGTTGCGGCCTTACATACTTGAGCCAGGGAGGCCTGGTGATGCACTGCCCATGAAGTTCCAACCGCTCTTGTGGAGTGCGCCCTAACTTTGAACGGAGGCGGTCTCTTTCTCAAGCCATAGGCTTGTATTATGACCTGTCGAATCCACTTGGCTAAAGTAGATTTTGATGCTGCCTGACCCCTTCTGGGGCCTTCCGGCAGAACAAACAAAGAATCCGTTCTGCGAATCTGAGCAGTGGCTTTTAGATAAGCTTTAACTGCTCTTACCACATCCAAAGAATGTAATAACTTTTCCTCTACTGAGCTAGGTTTGGGGAAAAAAGAAGGAAGAACCACATCTTGGTTCAAATGAAACCTCGATACCACCTTAGGAAGAAAGGCTGGATGAGGACGTAATACTACTCTGTCCTTATGGACAACCAGATATGGCTCCTTACAGGACATAGCTGCTAATTCCGACACTCTTTTAGCCGAACAAATGGCTACTAAGAAAACCAATTTCCTGGTGAGAAGAACCAAGGAAATGTGTTGTAATGGTTCAAACGGTTGTTTCTGTAGAACCGACAGAACCAGGTTTAAGTCCCAAGGACATATGGGAATACTAACCGGAGGGCTAATACGCATCACTCCTTGTATAAAGGCTTTGACTAGTGAATGCGAAGCCAAGGGCCTTTGAAAAAATATTGACAAGGCCGAAATCTGACCCTTGATAGTACTCAAGGCCAGTTTCCTATCTACAGCCCACTGTAGGAAGTCCAGAATCCTCCCTATCATGTACTTACGTGGATGCCATTTCTTGGTCTCACACCACGTAATGTACGCTTTCCAGATCCTATAATAGATCTGCCTGGATACCGGTTTCCTGGCATTGATCATGGTAGATACCACAGAATTTAGAGAGCCCTCTCTTTTTCAGAATGTGGGCTTCAATAGCCAGGCCGTCAAACCTAGGGCTGGTAAGGAAGGGTGGTATATCGGTCCCTGCGAAAGCAGGTCCGGACGAAGTGGGAGGGTCCAAGGACTCCTCACTGACATTTTTACCATCTCCGCGTACCATGCCCTTCGGGGCCACGCTGGAGCCACCAGAATCACTGGTTTCTTTTCTACCCTGATTCTGCGGAGTAATCGCGGGTAACAATTGTGGCGGTGGGAATGCATATATCAGCTTGAACCGATCCCAAGGGAACACTAGGGCATCCGAGCCGCAAGCTAGGGGATCCCTTGTGCGAGACACAAACCTGTCCACCTTTGCGTTGAATCTGGATGCTAGCAGATCTACATCCGGTGTTCCCCACCGCTGGCATATTGCCTGGAAAACCTCGGGGTGAAGAGACCATTCCCCCGGGCATAATTGTTGGCGACTTAGAAAGTCCGCTCTCCAATTTTCCACTCCTGGGATGAAAACCGCAGATATGGCTGGGACATATCTTTCTGCCCACCCCAGGATGCAATTTGCTTCCTTCTGGGCTGCACGACTTTTGGTGCCACCCTGATGATTGATATATGCCACTGCCGTGGCATTGTCTGATTGAATTCTGACAGGGGACCCCTGGAGTTTGGATGTCCATGCTACTAGGGCATACCGGGCTGCTCGTATCTCTAAGAGATTGATGGGCAGGGCCTTTTCTGCTTCTGACCACCTGCCCTGGAGAGACCATTGCTCCAGCACTGCCCCCCAGCCGATGAGGCTGGCATCTGTAGTGACCACCTTCCAAGAAACCGGACTGAAGGGTTTCCCTCTTTCCAGATTCTGGGGCACCAACCACCAATGGAGGCTCTTGCGAACGGAAGGGGACAGGGACATTGGTAAGTCTAAAGCCTGAACTTTTTTGTTCCAGGCTGACAGTATGGCCCTTTGCAAATTCCTTGAATGGAATTGACCGTAGGGTACCGCTTCGAATGAAGCCACCATCTTTCCCAGCAGCCTCATGCAGAGACGTATGGATGGTTTTCTTTTTGTACCCACTAAGTGGGTCAAATTTCTTAAAGACGACACCTTCTCTGGAGGTAAGAAAATCTTTCTCTGATTTGAATCCAGCCTTAGCCCTAAGTATTCCAGACTTTTGACTGGTCTTAGAGCTGACTTGTCCCGGTTGATAATCCAACCGTGATATTCCAGATACTCGATTGTCTTGTGAATAGCTACTTCCAGCTTTTCCACTGAGTGGTCTATTAGTAGCAGGTCGTCTAGATATGCCATTATCGTTACACCCTGTGTTCTTAGATTGGCCAATAATGGGGCCAGAATTTTTGTGAACACTCGTGGTGCTGTGGCCAGACCGAAAGGTAAGGCTCTGAACTGAAAATGGCGCCCTTCTACTGCAAAGCGTAGAAATTTCTGATGGGCCGGAAAGATGGGAATATGCAGATAAGCATCCCTTATGTCGATCGAGGCTAGCCATTCCTGCCCTTGTAGGGCGGTGGCCACTGATCGGATCGACTCCATCCGAAAGGTCCTGATATTTAGGAACTTGTTTAGCCCTTTTAGATTTAATATGGGCCTCACGTCCCCATTTGGTTTGGGGACTGTGAAAAGGTTCGAGTAAAACCCGAATCCGCTTTCTTCCAGGGGAACCTTCATGATTACCCCTTGGAGCAATAGTTGTTCTAGTGCCAGAAGGAGGGATCCTCTCTTTTGGGGATCTCTTGGCACGTTTGACCTCATAAATTGGGCAGGAGGAGTGCCTTTTAACTCCAGCTTGTATCCCAGACTTACTGCGGAGAGCACCCATCTGTCTCTGATGGTGTCCCGCCAGGTCTCTGTGAACAACTGAAGTCTTCCCCCCACCCGATTGAGCGGGGGCAATACTTCATGCCTTAGGGGGAGGTTTTGTACCTCTCTTGATCCAGGGCTTCTTGTTACCCTGTGATTGTCCCTGATTTCTGCCCCCTGAATTTGACCGCGGAGGCCGTCGGAACTGCTTCACAGCCGATGTGCCCGGGACTGGAGAGGTAGGCCTCTTAAAAGAAGGACTTCTACCCTTGTTCTTAACCGGTAAGAGTGAACTTTTACCGGCAGAAATTTTCTGGATATATTTGTCCAGATCTTCTCCAAATAAGCGTTCTCCATGAAATGGGAAGCTAACCAGCAGTCTTTTACAGGGAGCTTCAGCAGACCAGTTTTTGAGCCACAAAAGCCTACGCATATGTACTATAGACAGCGTAAAGCGGGAGGCCTGTTGGATTGTATCCTTTATGGCGTCCACCGCAAAACACAAGGCTCTAGGCAGGTCAGCTAGGGCATGAGCCTGCTGATCTGGTAAGTCCCTTAAGACTTGTTTCAACTGATCTTTCACTGCTTGGCAGACTCCAATCGCTGCTACCGCAGGTTGTGTCACCATACTTGCTGTAGAGAAAGCAGATTTTAGTAAAGACTCCAATTTTTTATCTATTGGGTCTTTGAACATTGGAACATTATCTACTGGACATGTCAGTGATTTGTTAACAGAAGAGATGGCTGCGTCCACTATAGGGACCCTCCATTTTCTTATGAACTTATCCTCCATGGGATAGATCACCGGAAATCTCTTGGGGGGAGCAAATATTTTATCAGGATGCTCCCAATCCTGGTAAATAAGCCCTTCTAATAAAGGGTGGATTGGGAAGGAACAGACCGCCTGGGGAGCTTTTAGCGACCCCAGCGAGGAAACCGTAGTGGATGGTGGTTCCGCCAGAGGCATTTTAAATGCTGATCGGACCATGTTAGTCAGAGACTGAACCCATAATCTTTCAGCCTGAGAAGCTGAGAAAGGTTCTTCCACTGTTGATTCCTCTATAAGTGAATCAACCTCATCCTGATCCCCTTCAGGTAGGTCGATCTCTGTGTGGGGCTGTTCCTCCACTAACAGGCACTCTGAAGGAGGAGACGGAGATCGGACGCGCTTTTCCTGTGACAGGGAAGCAGCGATCAATGCTGTTAATCTCTCTTCCAATCCTCCCAGAGTTGAGGATAAAACCTCCTCTGTTATATATACAGGAGCAGGTGGACTGGGGACAGCCGCAGCACCAGACATTCCTGCGGGGTTTCTACGGCTACTGACCTCTGCATTCTCAGGGGAGATTGGTGCAGTGCAAGCATGCCCAATATCCTCAGAGCCCGATGGAGACCCCTTTGGCTTCCTGGAAGATTTATTTCCGGAGCGTCTGGACGACATATCCTTTAAGCACAAAGCTGAGGTATTCCCGTCGTCATACACCAATTTTTGCTGGTAATAGTCTAACACAGGTGCTGCTATATACCAGCTGGTGTCCACTAAAGTGCCTTTCTATGGGGATGCCTGCATCAACCGCCTCTGTGTGCCACTGTTTGTTGCTAGCTCTGTTTGCATGCAGCTGACACTTGTACTGTGTCTTTTAACCATGCTGGGACGCCCGCACATGCGCAGAAGCGCCGCGGCGCGCATCGAGCGTCATCCACCCGCCCCGCCCCTTTTTTTTCATAGGAGGCGCGTGCACGCGCCCGCGCGCGCGCCCGTGCGCCAATGGCGCCCTTTTCGAAAACCAACAGAGGACTAGGAGCCAGGGCCCTTTTTGCCGGAGGGCCTGTGCGGTGGATGAACGCAGCAACAGGGCAGAGGAAGTGGATTCCCTCAGAGAAACTTACCAGCTGCCTGGATCTTTTGAGTTGAGAAAACCAAAGATCCACATTTACAAGAAAAATGGACTACAGCGGCCTCTAGTGGTTTAACACAGGTACCGCGGTCCCTGTTTTTTTTTTTTTTTTCTTGACTACTATTAAAATTTTACATTTTCAGTAGTTATAGGCAAACACAGATATTTAGCGGGAATACCGTTAGGTAACAGACAGAAAGACAAATTAGGCTTGGGGGTCCCCCAATAGAACCAAGTTCCTGAGGGCCCCCACTTACCTGATCCCCGCCGCAGGACTTTGTTTGGTCCACAAAAGTCCAAACTTCACCTATCACGGCAGGCATTGTAATTAAACCTTCAGGGACCGGGTTCCCAAGGATTCCACTCCCCTGGACCTGTATAGCACCCTGCACAGACAGCGTCTTGGTCGTGGGTATGACCAGAGCTCTGGATCCCAGGGTCCAGCCCTCCTAAGAGAAGCATTACAGGCAAAACCTTGCTCTTCTGCTGCAAGGCCCGGGTACCGACCGTTTAGCTATGAAGCTTTTTTTGGTGGGATCCGGAACAGCTTACTAAGGCCCAAAAGAACCTGTACGCAAGCCCAGTGAAAACACATGTTACTCTTTGGCCAACACCTTAGACACTGGCAAAAAACTGAGGTGCTCCCGGGTGGGAGGGGCTTATATAGGGGAGGGTACTTCCGGTTTGGAATTGGCCAGTGCCAACACCTGAAGGTAAACTATATAACCCATTAGTAATGACTAAGTCGCTCTGTGTCCCGTGATGTACGAAAAAGAAATATATATGAGAAGTTACCAAATAAGTCCTTTGAGCTGTGTGACGAGCTTGGATGTGAGTTGTAACAGTCCAAGAAATAACTGGGCAGCCTTACTGGGGGAGCCGAAGCCGGACTCCAAACACATGTAAAACAGAACAAAACAAAAACAAAAAAGGCGCCACTTAGTTAAGACTGTTTTTACTTAAATAACACAGAAGTATTAAAGCACTCACTCATAGGTTGACTTTAGTAGGCACAATAAACGTCTGGTCTGTGGTCACATTCCGCTTGCCGGGAATCTCAGTATTTAGTGATGACCTCCTCGTTTGTTTGTGATGAAATCCGGAATGTTATCCATGCAGGATGTTGCCGGAAGATTCTTCCCACGGAGCCAGAAGGAGGGCTGGAGCACAAACGAAGGGTCCAGCTGAGACGCAACACGACGTTCAGCGGGGTGACGTCAGGACCGTCATGCAACGCGTTTCGATGTACAAAGCGGAGAGACGTTCTAGGTCCCTGCGCGCGACCATTGCTTGAAAAAGATGCGCGCAGGGACCTAGAACGTCTCTCCGCTTTGTACATCGAAACGCGTTGCATGACGGTCCTGACGTCACCCCGCTGAACGTCGTGTTGCGTCTCAGCTGGACCCTTCGTTTGTGCTCCAGCCCTCCTTCTGGCTCCGTGGGAAGAATCTTCCGGCAACATCCTGCATGGATAACATTCCGGATTTCATCACAAACAAACGAGGAGGTCATCACTAAATACTGAGACTCCCGGCAAGCGGAATGTGACCACAGACCAGACGTTTATTGTGCCTACTAAAGTCAACCTATGAGTGAGTGCTTTAATACTTCTGTGTTATTTAAGTAAAAACAGTCTTAACTAAGTGGCGCCTTTTTTGTTTTTGTTTTGTTCTGTTTTACATACTTTAGACACCCCCCAGGTACGATATATTTGACTTTTTTTTTTCATATTATGCATCATTAAAACGACTGCTCCTGAAAAATGGCCGTTTTTAAAACTTATTTTTGCATTGATACATGTCCCCTGGTGCAGAACCCGGGTTCCCAAACCCTTTTTAGGACAATAACATGCATAATAGTCGTTATAATTAGCACTTTAGATTTCGAACGTTCGCATCCATTGTATTTAATAGGGTTCTAACGTTCGTGCGAACTTTCGGTCCGTTCGCGGGTTCTGGTGCGAACCGAACCCGGGGGTGTTCGGCTCATCACTACATGCAACAGACGGTATTGAATATAATTGCACGTCCCAAGATTATAATTATTGCATAACTGGGATTTGCCCAGAAAATGAATGGGCCGGCCTAATTTATCCAAAGGGGCAGGATGGCCTGAGGATGGGAGAGGGGCACCTGACCCTCTGGACGTGCTAGGCAGAGCAGGAACCTCCGAATTGGGGCACCAGTATGCCGTGTGTGTGGACGATTGGCAAGTCGCGCACAGGGGATCTGAGCCCAGCGAAACGCCGGCAAAATAACTCTGTATCTATATTGCTCCAAACTGTTACCACCTGAAATTGGGCAAAACAGGCCGCAGCCTTGGCGGAAAAAGACTGGTGGTAATCGTAAAAGTTGGACCCCCCATACTTGTGGCCTAATTCGACCACCGTATATAGGCACAGGTCCAACTCCTCCCTTCTAAGTGGACTTACGGAGAAAATTATTGCATGGTTGCGGACACAACTTTGGATACATCAAATATCCCTTGTTAGGTGTCCATTTAGACACCGGACCAAATCCGGCCCTGGGCCCATGTTTTCCCCAGAAGCCAGGCCTGTTTTCCGGGTTTAGTTTATGCGGCTTTTTCTTTTCTTTTGTCTTCGTTCCGGATGCTGATTTTTGTTCAGCCTTTGGCAGCCCCCTGGATTTCCAGGTGAGGCTGGTTCTCAGACAAGATCGCCCCTTACTCGGCACGTTCGCGCCCTGTATTTTTAGTAATGGGCGAGTCTGGGATGTAGCATTATTTAGCTGCATCTCTTCCCATGGACTTCAGTGACATCACATCCGGTCCTATGCCTATGGCATCTCCGGAATAGGTGTCACTATGTCCTTCTATGGCCATCCTCTATGATGCAAGCTTACATCGTTGCCGGCTGGGGTGGCCTAGATATATGCGATCACATCACACAATTGTGTGGTTGGTCCATAGACAGGATCGCCCTTCACTCTGCACTTTGAGCTATAGTCGAGTGATGAATGCAGCATACCCAGCTGCATTTCCTTCCTGTGGCTTAGTGACATCATATCCGGTTCTATGCCTTTGGCATTTTTTCCGGAATGGGTATCACTATGTCCATCTATGGCCGCCTTCTCCGATGTAAGTTTGCATCACTTCCTGATGGGGAGGGCTTCCAGACAGGTTTGGTATATACTGGGCGCTTCTGCGCCCTATTTGATTGCTGATTGGCAGTTCATGACGCACTGGCTCCGCCCATTTGTGTAATTTTCGCAAACCCTTTTTAGGACAATAACATGCATAATAGTCGTTATAATTAATTAGCACTTTAGATTTCCAACGTTCGCATCCATTGTATTTAATAGGGTTCTAACGTTCGTGCAAACTTTCGGTCCGTTTGCGGGTTCTGGTGCGAACCGAACCCGGGGGTGTTCGGCTCATCACTAATCCCTATCAGTGTGATACCCAGCCCCCCACAACACCCACTGACTATTTGCCTATTACTTCTGCCATTGTTGAAAATTAGAATTTTGATAAAGTTTTAAAACAATCATGCCTGACTGCAGACTGAAATGGAAAAATATTTTGTAATAAGATTTTATATAATATTACAATACAAAATGGCTTAAAATAATACATTTTTAAAAAGGCTATTGTTTTTTTCTTAAGGAAGAACAGTTTTATTTATAATGTTTTGTCACTAGTTTAGACCAAGGTATGGAAACCATATTTGGTTTAAGGCTGAAAATTATGTTGCTTTCTGTTGCCCTGTCCCTGAAATTGTTCTAGAGGCACTTTGATTTTCGACATGACAGTGCTGTCATATTTACTAAATGTCTGTAGCACTGAATGTCTGTGATGGTTTGCCAAAATGTTCTGGACTGCCCTATTTTAGTTGGGCATATGAATAAAACCTTAGTGACTCAGTCCATGGCTTATTGCTATATATTTGCTTGTGAAGTACATCTCAGCGCCAGCTGGAGAATCCCTAGCTCCTTCTAATGCCAAGTTTTAAGATGGATTAACAGAATATTTGGTTGTGTTGTACCAGTGCTATTCAGATTCTGTTCGCTGTTTAAGTAGTGTTGCCAGTAAATTCTGCTGTTGCCATTTACCGCTTGAGTAAGTTTAATCTAAAGAACAGTACAATATTATACATGGATGTGTGGAGAAAATAGTCTTCATTGTACTGTAGTAAGAGTTGGTCACTGCCATGTATGGAATGGATTATTAAAAGCTCATGAAGCCAGAAAACCTGTATTTACTTAAAAATGTAATCTGGTAATGGGAAAAATCTGCTGGCTGTGTCCGGTGAGCCTTTAATAAATGACCCTAGCAGTGCAAGAAAATCATGTTTAAAGAGATGCAGTTTGTGTAAAACAGCTTTTCACAGCTTCTTCACCATGGCAGGACCCTTTACTAAAAATAATTTTCACGTAAGCTCTCAGTACTAGAATTATTAGTACGCTATATGTATAAAAATAAACATAAGAAGAAGGAATGTGGGGTATCTAGCATACTTCACAATGAGAGCAGATAATTTTTCATGCTATGCTATGCTCTTTACAACAAAATTTCTTCAGTAATAATCATGAAATGAAACAACTAATAATAATGGGTAGAAAAGAAACTTAGATAGTGAAAACTGTAACATCCTTTTACCTGCTGGTCAGTGAAGAAATTACCCCTTACATTGGGGGTCAGAGGAAAAAAGCAACCCTTTCACCATTAGAGTGTGTAGTGCTCATTGGTGGGGGTGGTAGAGGTGCCCTCTTATACTGGTAGTGAGCGGAAGAGATGCCCCCCTACATCGGCGGTGAGTGGAAGAGTTCCCCCCTCCCATAGAGTACATCTTTAATGCTCATTTAGTCTAAGGGCAAGGAGCAGGCAGAATTAATTATCTTATTCCTCACCCCCCCCACAGGTTTCTCTCCCTTTAAATAACTGGTCCCATAGAAATAGCTCCCCTTTGCTGGTTGTGTGGCCACCCTCCAGTTGACACCACCACATACAATGCAACACCAAAACAACAAGGATACACCCTGTAACAATTAGGGATGAGCTTTATGTTCGACTCGAACATTGGCTGTTCGCCCGTTCAGTGAACAGCGAATAATTTGGGGTGTTCACGGCAAATTTGAAAAGCCGCGGAACACCCTTTAAAAATCTATGGGAGAAATCTAAAGTGCTTTAAAGGTTAATATGCAAGCTATTGTCATAAAAAGTGTTTGGGGACCTGGGTCCTGCCCCAGGGGACATGTATCAATGCAAAAAAAAGTTTTAAAAACTGACGTTTTTTCAGGAGCAGTGATTTTAATAATGCTTAAAGTGAAAAAATAAAAGTGAAATATTCCTTTAAATTTCTTACCTGGGGGGTGTCTAAAGTATGCCTGTAAAGTCGCGCATGTTTCCCGTGTTTAGAATTGTCCATGCACAAAATGTAATTTCTGAAGGAAAAATAGTCATTTAAAACCACTCGCAGCTATAATGAATTGTCGGCTCCCCGGCAATACAGATCAAAGCCATTGAAAAAACGGCAGGGGTCCTCCCCACAGTCCATTACCAGGCCCTTTGGGTCTGGTATGAATATTAAGGGGAACCCCGAACCAAAAAAAGCGTGGGGGTCCCCCCCAAATTCCATATCAGGCCCTTCAGGTCTGGTATGGATATTAAGGGGAACCCTGCACCAAAATGTAAAAAAAAAATGGCGTGGGGTCCCCCCCAAAAATCCATTCCAGACCCTTCAGAGAACAACGCTGGACAGACTGGATTACATCACTGGAATGGTTTTCAGATTTTTTCTTTTTAATAAAGGACTTATCCCAACTGTGTCTGTGTGTTTTTTTTTACAATTTTTTACACTTTCTTTGTGAAATGGTAGGGTACAATATACCTCGTTACCAATTCACATAGGGGGGCGGAATCTGGGGGTCCCCTTTGTTAAAGGGAGCTTTCAGATTCCAATAAGCCCCCCGCCCGCAGACCCCCACAACCACCGGGCAAGGGTTGTGGGGATAAGGCCCTTGTCCCCATCAACATGGGGACATCCCCCCCATGTTGAGGGCATGTGGCCTGGTATGGTTCAGGAGGGGGGGGCGCTCTCTCGTCCCCTCTCTTTTCCTGTGGCCTGCCAGGTTGCGTGCTCGGATAAGGGTCTGGTATGGATTTTTGGGGGGACCCCACGCCATTTTTTTTATTTTGGTGCGGGGTTCCCTTTAAAATCCATTTGGGGGGACCCCACACTTTTTTTTTTGGTTTGGGGTTCCCCTTAATATTCATACCAGACCCAAAGGGCCTGGTAATGGACAGTGGGGGGGACCCCTGCCGTTTTTTTCAATGACTTTGATCTGTATTGCCGTAAGCCCTCAATTCATTATAGCCGCGAGTGGTTTTAAATTACTATTTTTCCTTCAGAAATGACATTTTGGGCAGGGACAATTCTAAACACGGGAAACATGCGCGACTTTACAGGCATACTTTAGACACCCCCTAGGTATGAAATTTAAAGGAATATTTCACTTTTATTGTTTCACTTTAAGCATTATTAAAATCACTGCTCCCGAAAAAATTTGCAGTTTTTAAAACTTTTTTTTGCATTGATACATGTCCCCTGGGGCAGGACCCGGGTCCCCAGAAACTTTTTATGACAATAAGTTGCATATTAACCTTTAAAATGTGCACTTTTGATTTTTCATGTTCATGTCCCATAGACTTTAACGGTGTTCGCGTGTTCGAACAAATTTTTTGCCTATTCGCATGCAGGGCCGTCTTTAACATTCATTGGACCCTGGGCAAAGATTTTATTGGGCCCCACCCCAGCTAGACTCAAAATGAGTTTACTGCAGCAGATCAGGCAGCGATTGTGATTGGCTGCCAGAGATTACAACACATCATTACAGCTCATAGATTAGTTGCTAGAGGTTACAGAACATCATTACTGCTCACTACTTGGATTCTAGAGGTTACTGCAAATCAATATTGCTCACTGATTAGTTGCTAGAGGTTACTACACATCATAACCTCTAAGTGCAAATTGAAGGTGTGGCCAAACTGCACTAGTATTGAGGGGTGAGGTGGGTGCAGAGTGCAGGGGTGAGTGCAGGGGTGTGGTGGGAGCAGAGTGCAGAGGGAGGTGGGTGCAGAGGGAAGTGGGTGCAGAGGGAGGTGGGTGCAGGCTGAGGTAGGTGCAGACTGAGGTGGGTGCAGAGGGAGGTGGGTGCAGATGGAGGTGGGTGCAGATGGAGGTGGGTGCAGAGGGAGGTGGGTGCAGGCTGAGGTGGTGCAGAGGGAGGTGGGTGCAAAGGGAGGTGGGTGCAAAGGGAGGTGGGTGCAAAGGGAGGTGGGTGCAGGCTGAGGTGGATGCAGAGGGAGGTGGGTGCAGAGGGAGGTGGGTGCAGAGGGAGGTAGGTGCAGAGGGAGGTGGGTGCAGGCTGAGGTGGGTGCAGAGGGAGGTGGGTGCAGGCTGAGGTGGGTGCAGGCTGAGGTGGGTGCAGGGGGAGGTGGGTACAGAGTGCAGGACTGAGGTGGGTGTACAGAGTACAGAGCTCCTCTCCCCCTAAGTACAAGGCTCTCCTCCCATAAGTCCGTGCAGCCTACCTGTCCCAGAAGCAGCTTCCTTCCTCTGTGCAGAGTCCCCGCCCCCTTCCTCCTCTGCTCTCTCTCAGATCAGTGTGTATACCCGAGGGATGAGAGCGGCCATGGGGAGAGGATCGCTGTCACTTGGAAATACAGAAGCAACGCTTCTGTATTTCCAAGTGACAGTAGCGAGCAGCCAGCATGCGACCAGCCCCGGAGGTGGCCAAACTCCGGCGGGCAGCGCGGGGCTCAAGGGGCGGGCAGCGCAGGGCCCCCCAACAATGACAGGGCCCTGGGCATATGCCCCTTTTGCCCTGCGTTAAAGACGGACCTGTTTGCATGTTCTGGTGCGAACCGGGGGGGTGTTCGGTTCATCCGTAGTAACAATATTCGCACAACTACAAATTGTAGATGAAGAAAAAAGGAGAAGGTAATTACAATTGAGCTATGAAAACATATGTACAAAAAATATATCTAATGTCAACCTTGTAATTGAATAGCATACCACAAACATGCCCTAACTCAATGATATCATATCATCATTCCCCAATATACCCCAAAGGAATGGAGGAGAGTGTCGGCTGTGGGGGAGCAACAAATAAGGTAAGCATTCCTCTTGCCGCGTACACACGATCATTATTCATGGCGGTTAAAAAACCGCTGTGAATAATGTCATTAAAAACGAGGGAACGGCTTGTTCCCCACACACGGTCGTTTTTTCTCTTGTCGAGAAAAACGACCGTCTGTGGGCTCCGCGGCAGTGTTTCCCTATGGGAAACACTGCCGCGGAAAGCATGTCGAAAAAAACAACGAGAAAAATTAGAAGATGTTCTAATTTTTCTGGTAATTTTTAATGCCGTTTTTCTCGTCGAAAAAAAACGACAGAAAGCCCACAGACTATCGTTTTTTTCGTCGAATGGGAAAAATGTCGTTTTTTTTTTACGAGAAAAACGGCCGTGTGTACGCGGCATAAGTTTTAATCCTCCTAGTCACAACAAAAATTATAGCCTTACTACAGATGTGGGGTTAGGGCTATCAAAGGTGTATTTTATAGGCTGACCAAAGTTCTGCTATAAATTGGTGGTGAGTGGTCTCTGACATTGGTGGTGAGTGGAAGATGTGAAACGTTACAATGCTGGTGAGTGGGCAAAGGGCACATTTACATAGATAGTGATTGGGAGAGGTGTCCTCTAACTTTGGTAGTGAGTGGAAGAAGAGACTCCTTACATTGGTGGTTATTAAGAGGAAGGCCCCCTTGCATTGGTGGTCAATGAAAAAATACCCTGTTACAATGGTAGCTAGTAAGAAGATTGTCTCTTACATTGCGTAGTGTCCCCTTACATTGGTGATTAGTGGGAGGAATGTCCGGTTACAATGGTGGCCCCATCGGAAGAATATCATTAAGCCCCAAATGAAACAAAGGGGCACAGCTCTTAAAAGTAAATATTAACAGTATAAAAATAAATATAAATAAAGTCCAAGACCTTATAAAGTCCAAGTCCAGACTTTATTTATATTTACATTTATTATTTATTTTTAAACTGCTACTATTCCAAGTCCAGACTTTATTTATATTTACTTTTATTATTTATTTTTAAACTGCTACTATTTCATTTTTTTCCTAGCTTTATTTCTTTATTTAAGTTGTCTTACATACAGAGAAGTAAACAATTCGTTAATCCATTACATCAAACATATGAACTCCCAACGGATTCTTTCAAAATCCAATATACAACATTACTCTTATCTTAAATTAATCGAAGGCTAATTATATTTGAAGTAGTCCATGTTCTATCTTCCGTTGGTCCTACTTCTACTACTATATGCCCAGACAACATATTTTCATTTTCTCTTAAAAATAACCTCAAACTTAACCAAGAAGCCTCCACCCAAAAAAAAAAAAAAAAGGGGGAAAAAGGGGGGGGGGGGATAGAAGGGGAGGGAAAGAAAGAAAAAAGAGGGTATACATTCTGGGGCAAACGTTACCATCAGCAGGGGAGGTGGAGGCCCCAATAAGGCCCCCCTTCCCCCTCTTTTTCAGATAACCTCAGGATACAAAGAGGGAACTCCCTTCCTCCAAGAATTTAAATATATTCCATTGGGCCCAAGTTTCTAGATATGTCTCATTTCGGTTTTGAGCCGATAATAACAAGTCCTCCATCCTATTAACCTCTTCAATTTGTGTAGCCCATACAAAAATTGTTGGAGGTCTCGTGTCTCTCCACTGCCGTGCAATGCACAATCTAGCAGCGTTAATAAGATGACGCAGGACTGATTTACTATATATTTTCCCCGGTATGTTCGAAACATGTAACAAAAATAAAGCTGGGTCTTCCGGAAGGTTATATTCAGTGAATGTCTGTGCTATCCGCCGTACCTCCCTCCAGAAGTACTCCCGCTTCGGACAAGACCAGAAGACATGGAGTAGAGTCCCTCTTCCTTCCTGACACCTCCAGCATTTGTTTTTGTCGGAGAGTATTTGTTAAGTAGTGAAGGTGTACGATACCATCTTGTCATGATTTTAAATGACGTGAGGACAGGCCAGGAAAGGAAAATTACAGTAAGTATTGATAACAATTTTCCATTTTCCTGGCCAGCCTCACGTCAGCACACTATGGGATTTAATTTAGCTGATTTAGGGTGGGGAAAAGATAAGACTCGAACAACAACTGAAAATGCTGCTATAGTGAATATTTTATTTTGTTTGCAGAGGTGTGGACACCACTGCGTTTCCAAAATTTGATGCGTTGGCCGCTGTGACATCTAAACTGTAGTGTTTAGCGAAGGTTTCGCAGGAGCTCCAACTAGCGGTCCTGCATATGTGTTCAATCGGTATCTTAGCCGAAGCTGCCCATGAGGCTGCCACCCCTCTGGTAGAATGAGCTCTAAGAACTTGTGGAGGCGTCAGCCCCTGTTTCTCATACGTGAGACTTATCACCTTGGTGATCCAAGTCGCTATGATTCTTGCGGATGCCGCTTGTCCTTTCCTAGGCCCGGATGGCAGGACGAAAAGGCTATTAGTTTTGCGTACCTGTAGAGAGCGGTGTAGGTAAATTGAGAACAAGTTGACCATGTCCAGTGGTCTGAGATCTAGCTCTTCCGCTTGTTTTGGTGGCTGTGTGAAGCTTGGTAGGACTGCCTCCCAATTCACATGGAATTTGGAAACCACTTTAGGTGTTACGGCCGGTGAGGGCCTTAGGATCACTTTGTCCTGGAGAATGATGCAATATGGATTCTTGCAGGACAGAGCTGCTAGTTCTGAAACCCTTCTTGCCGACGTTATGGCTGTAAGGAAGATCAGCTTGACTGTCAAGAACCAAAGCGGGCATGTCTCTGCAGGGATGAATGGATGTAGGAGCAGGGCTTTTAGTACCGTGCCCAGATCCCATGCTGGGAACAGGGGTCTCCTTGGTGGTTTCAATTTTATGACTGCTCTGAGGAACTGTCTTATTAGAGGCTCACCTGCCCACTTGTGACCTGTGAAGCACGCCAATGCTGACACTTGAACCTTTATGGTGTTATAGGCTAAGCCCGCTTTTAGAGCTGACTGTAAGAAGTCCAACACTTGCGCAATGCTTGGGGATAACGGAGAAAACTTCTGTTGCAGGGCAAATGCCGTAAATTTCTTCCAAATTCTGTTATAAGTGACATTGGTTGTGGCTTTTCTAGATTTTAGTAGCGTCAAAATTACTTCCTCCGAGATGCCTTGTGACTGTAGTCTGGCCGATTCAACAACCAAGCCATCAGCTGTAACCTGCCCGGGTTGGGATGACACCATTGGCCCTGCTGTAGAAGGTCTCTCTTCAGTGGCATCTGTATTGGGGGGACTGCCGCCATCTGTAGGAGCAGAGGGAACCATGGTCTCCGTGGCCAGAAGGGCAGGATTACAATTGCATGGACGTTCTCCCTCGCAATCTTCAGTAGGGTTTTCATTACCAGAGGTAACGGTGGAAAAAGGTAGACAAAGGGAAAATCCCACGGAATTGAGAAGGCGTCTTGGGCTACTGCCTCGTCGCAGCGAAACCTTGACACGAACCGGGGTGTCTTCGCATTCCATGGAGTCGCCATTAGGTCTACCGAGGGTGTCCCCCACTTGTGGAAGATTGTCTCTAGGACGTCCCTGTTGAGTGTCCATTCGTTCTTGTTGGGGAAATCCCGGCTCAGACGGTCTGCTATGTGATTCTGACTGCCCGGAATGTAGGCTGCCGTTAGGGCTTCCACATGCGCTTCTGCCCAAATGAATATGTTGGTTGCCACCTGCAACAGCGGCAAGCTCTTGGTTCCACCCTGTTTGGCTATATAAGCCACCGCCGTTCGGTGTCCAACATCAGTTTGACTCGAGCCCCGTGGACTAGATTCTCGAAGGCCCGCAGGGCCAGGTATGCTGCCTGTAATTCCAAGAGGTTGGAGTGTCTGGTTTCCATCCTGCTCCATTCGCCTTGAACCTGCCTGCCGAGGCAGTGAGTGCCCCAGTCCCGGAGACTGGCATCCGAGGTTATCCGAATCCAGTCTCCGGGGCTGAGGGGCATGCCCTGCGACAGGTTTTCTGGTGCTATCCACCACGCCAGGCCTTGGCGGATCCGTCTTGGTATGAAGATCTTCTGGTGCAATGATACGCCATCCCACTGGTTCAGGAAGGATGTCTGGAATGCTCTTGTATGGAATCTTGCCCAGGGGATAGCTGGGATCGCTGCGGTGAACATTCCCAGAAGTGTCATGCAATCCCTTGCTGACAGTGATGAGGACTCCATCACGCTGTTTACGCAGGCTACTAACTCGACTTTCTTGCGTCCTGGTAGCGAGACAAGCCCTTTTCTTGTGTTGAAAACAAGTCCCAGGTATTCCATCTCTTGAGAGGGGATCAGCTGGCTCTTCTGCTTGTTGATAATCCAGCCGAATTCTGATAGAGTCTCCAGTACTAGCTCACGCTGTGTCGCTAACTCTTCGCTTGTACGAGCCACTACTAAGATGTCGTCTAGGTAGTGGAAGATCTTTATGCCCCTTAATCGAATGACGGCGATGACAGCTAGCAAGATCTTGGAGAAGACCCGAGGCGCTGTGCTGATCCCGAAGGGTAGACACCTGAACTGGAAATGGTCTTCCCCTACCATGAATCTTAGGTATTTTTGGTGCTTCTCGTTGATTGGGACATGCAGGTACGCATCTGCTAAATCGACTGATATTAACCAGTCTCCTGGTTGCAGAACTGATATAATCGTAAATATTGATTCCATCTTGAATGTTTTGGGGACAATATAGTGGTTCAAGGATCTTAGGTCCAAAACCGGTCTTAGATCTCCTGATGCTTTGGGTACCAGAAAAATTGGTGAATAAACTCCCGTTTTCCGCTGTTTTATAGGTACCGGTGTGATTGCATTTTTTTGAAGTAATTCGGTTATATATTCTAGTAAGCACTTCCGTTTTTTCTGGTCTTGTGGCCATTCTGTCTGGGCCACTATGTTGGGTGTTTTTTGTCGAAAAATTATTTTGTATCCTTGCTTGACCATCTTCTGGACCCATTGGTCCTTGACCGTCTCCGCCCATACTCTCCAGAAGGATGCCAATCTGGCACCCACCTGGGGAGGATGGGCGGCTGACCCGTCAAAAAGACTTCTCCGATTTCTTAGCGGTCTGCGCGGCCTTGGTCTTTACGTTTCGTAGAAAAGAGTTCTGGGAGCTCTTCAAATAGGGCCTTGTGTATTCTCGCCCCGGTCTGTATGATCTGGCATCCTGCGCCCTTCTGTAGTCTGATTAGCCTGACCGGGTGGCCTGCTGTCTTCTTTTAGGTCTTTGTGGTATCAGGCCCGACTTCCCTCCTGTAGCTCGTTTAATAGCTTCTTCTAAGGTGCCACCAAACAACGTTTTGCCATTAAATGGAATATTACAGAGACCCAGTTTTGAGGTACTGTCTGCTACCCAATGACGCAGCCATAGGGCCCTTTTTGCGGTCACTGCAAAAGCCATGATCCTAGCGAGAAGTTTTACTAAGTCCATAGAGGCTTCTGCCAGGAAGTCGGCTGAGAGATCCAATTCCTCCATTGCCGAAATGATTCTGTCCATTTCCACGTTAGACCTTAGAGCTGTCTGGACATTTGTGGTCCAAACCTTCAAGGCTCTGGAGACTGAGGTTAAGGCTATGGCAGGGCGGCAAGCCGCACCAGCAGATGAATAAACCTTCTTTAGGTCTGTATCCGCACGTCTGTCCATCGGGTCTCTGAAAGTTGTAGAATCCTGCAATGGCAGGGCCACTTGTCTAGCCAAGCGCTGTAAGGCCGCGTCTATGCCTAGTGGGGATTCCCAAAGGGCAGCTTCTGGAGTCTTAAATGGGTATAGCCTTGCAAAACGATTCTGTACATTTAACCTCTTTTCTGGCTTTTCCCATTCCTCCTCGAACCACTCTCGGATCTCTGGCAAGAGCGGAAAGGTCTCCCCTTGGTTCTTCCGGCTAGGAAAAAACCTTTTAATTTTTTCAGGTGGCTGGGCATCCTGTTCCCAGTCTATGGCCTCTTTTACGGCTGCAACGTAAGGCTCTATGCATTGAAAGTCAAATAAGTACTCAGAGGGTTCCTCTGAGTCCGAGGAATCTCATGACGACACCTCTAGCACTGGAGACGAATCTCGCCTTTGCTCCGCTGTGCTCCTGATTCTAGCTTTAGTCCCCGGAGCCCTGAAGCCTGAGGCTGACTGTATACTTTCTGTCACTGCCTCGTGAATATAGTCTTTTATTCTGCGTGCCTCCGCTTCTTTGTCTGTGGCTACCTCTTTGATGCAGTCTGCGCATAAGAGTTTCCCAGGAGCGGATGGCGCTGAACATGCCCAGCAAAACCCCTCATTAGGGCGGCCTCAGGTCACATTTGGCTCTGCTACTGTAGCAGTTTGAGTAGTTTTGCGACCTGGGCTGGATTGGGATTTGTGCATTGTCCGAGACCCAGACGCTTGCGGAGATTTAGAACAGTGGCGGGTCTTTTTCTTCCGCACTTGTCTTGTATTAGGGCTTCTGCTCCTAAAAGACAAAACACCTCTTTAGTTTTGGTGTTGCACTCTTTTATATTGTGGCCCCCGTAGACCCCTCCTACCTTTCTGGTGATCTTCGTGCATTATGGGGCTGTGGTGAGCTCATGCTATATAAAAGACAGGATATAGCCAATAAGCAACAGGAAAATTCTCACTCTCATATATATATAATAGTTATCTCTTTTAAATAAATGCTCTTTACCTTGCATTTAGTCCAAATTCTCTAGGGGTGGCAGCAGTATATTTGAGAAACACTGAGTGCTGTTAGGTAAAATAAAGTTCATGTCACTTTAAAAAAACAGGCAGTGCATAATGCTGACACAATCTCTCCACTCCCCCTCACTGAAGGAGACTCACCAGGACGTCTCTCTCAAGCACTGAGGCATGCAGCAATGATTTTCCTGGCTTACAGGGCTTTTCTAGCCACGCTAGTTCACGCCCCCAGCGCCGCCCACAGTGCCGCCCCCCTCTGTGACATCATCGCAATTCCACAGAAAGCACGGAGGGGGCGGCCGGCACGCTCCTAAGGAGCCCAGCAGCATGGAGCATGAGAGGAGACAGCATCACCACAGCCCTGTATGTAAGCTCCTATAGCTCAATATGCCCGCATAGCTCATGCACCTCGAGCGTCCAGTGTTCTAAAAGGATGCTACCTTTAGTATTCTGGACCTTCCAGTCCCAGGAGAGGCTTGAACCTGGGTGGGTGGGTTCGGCAGGGGGGTTTGTTCTGTGTTGGTTTGTTGTTTTTCGTGGTGGTCTGGTCGTCCGACCAAAAAAAAGGAACAAGGGCAAGGGAGGAGGGGCCCCCTATTTATCAGCTAAAAGAAGGTGGTACTGGGAGACCGGAGGAAGGGGTTAACCCATAGTGTGCTGACGTGAGGCTGGCCAGGAAATATTAATTTTTAAATTGGAAAATGCCCCATATTGGTCCAATTCTCTTAACAAATTTGGCATAGATATAACTGGTTTAGTAAGGGAAAATAAAAGGTCATACTCATATGCGGATACCTTATGATGTAGATCTCCGGTTATTAATCCCCTAATATCCGGGTTTTGCCTGACCTTGCAAAGAAGTGGCTCAAGTGAAAGGGCAAAAAGGAGTGGTGATAAAGGGCACCCTTGACGGGTGCCATTGGAGATAGAAAAAGTTTCAGATAAAACTCCATTTGCTTTAATTTGTGCCTCCGGCCTTGAATATAGACTCAAAATCCATCCAACCATCCTCTCCCCCACCCCCACATACCGTAGAACTGAGAACATAAAAGACAAATTGACACGGTCGAATGCCTTTTCGGCATCCTTACCCAGGAACACAGTGGGTGTATTGGAGTGGCTGGCTAGGTGGATAAGATTCAAAATTTTAATGGTATTGTCAGGGGCCTCCCGGGTTGGAATGAAGCCTACCTGGTCAGGATGTACTAATGCTATCAAATGTGGTTGGATATGTGTAACCAAGATTTTTGTAAATAGCTTGAGATCTACATTTAATAATGGGATGGGGCAGTAACTGCCACATGCTGATGGATCCTTATCCTCCTTGGGTATAACGGTTATATGTGCTTTCAAGGTTTCTGGAGTAAATCCTGTCTCAGGTCCCATTGCGTTGAATGTTTGTACCATCTGCTTACCCAACTGAGGAAAAAATGTCTAGTAGTATTTATATGTGAAGCCATCCGGGCCCGGACCCTTGCCAGGTTTGGATGTCCTAATGGCCTCTTGCAATTCCTCTAAAGTAATAACAGCGTCCAAATCTTCTCGGATCTGTTCTGTCAACTGAGGAATACCTTCACAGAACATTTGTGGTTTAAAGAATATACATATAAAGTCGCATATTATAGATTTTTCATATTTTTCATATTCATGTATATTATGAACGAGAGGACAGCCATTTTGTCTCTAAAGTTAGAATCAGTGTTCATAGTCCATAGGCATGGTTTTTCTGTATTCACTAGAAGTCTTACAAGGAATTGTTTTTCTGTATCTTTATCCCAGTCCATAAATTCAAAGGTCTGAACACAAGGAGTCTGGCTGTACCATCTCTAAGGTTATAATTCAAAGATTTAGACACTTAGTAAAATAAACAAGATAAGAGAATCGTAAGGGGCTCTGGTTTCACATGAACTCACAGGGATTGTTCTTTGCATGAATTAAACTAGAGGGCTTATCCACAAATAAGCTGTGGTATTGTATATCTTAAATAATGTTTCTTTTAAATATCTTCACAAAATATCTGTATTAGTAATCCATATATAAACCCGTTTAAAACATATATATGATTATGGTAAAAGGGTCACAAGTATATGATCCTGTGAAAACATTAGTAACTGTTTTGCTTAGAGTAGTATTCTAATGACTTTAATCTTGAGAAATGTTACTGTCCATTAGCTAATATGTGGGTGGATTTTCCCAAGACATTAATGAATGAATGAATGAGTGACTTGTATAGCGCTCACATGCAAACTGAATCGCCTCTAGGTGCTTTTTGCAGCCAGTGTCTGCTTGGCTGGTGCGGTCATTTTACCCCTTAGGATCTCGACACGCTTAGGACACACAGTCATACACACATATACTGGGCCGATGTGGACTAGATCCAATTAACTTACCAGCATGTCTTTGGAGTGTGGGAGGAAACCGGAGTACCCGGAGGAAACCCACGCAGACACAGGGAGAACATGCAAACTCCAGGCAGATGGTGTCATGGTCGGGATTTGAACCAGTGACCCTTTTGCTGCTAAGTGAAAAGTGCTAACCACTACACCACTGTGCTGCCCCTATAATCTGAGCCATTTCCCGAGATGGCTGGGATACTTGACATGTGTTTGACAGTTTTTGACAATTAATGGTGTTTTGTGAAGCTTAAATCACAGGATGTCGTAAATTACCTTTGACTCAAATAGAAATAATATTAGAAATTATTTCTAATATGCTACTGCCCTCTGGTGGTAAAAATACTTAATTATTCAAGATGGCTTCTATTTGGTTGCAATGACAACCTACCCAATCACATCGTCACTTGACGTCATCAATTACCTTGTAGTGAGATACACATCCACTTTTTGGAGTAAGATAAAAGTAGTCAGAGTTTAGTGAGAAAAAAAACTCTATCTCTGGAGAACTCGCTCTCTCTGAAAGGAGCTCTGAGGGAACAGGTCGCTCTACATATAGGGATCTCTGGGAAAGATCTCTCACTCGATCTTTGAGGACTCTCTCTCTGAAAGAATCTCTGAAGGAACACCTCGCTATCTCTCTCGGGAGACTGAAGCTGGAAGGGGGGAGATCTTGAACGCAAACATGTAGCAATGTTGGAAGGAGTCCTGTGGGACTCATAACAGAATCTTCTCAAACTGACAGACTTCTTAAAAAGTACTGGTAACGTATTAGTTTATTTATTTTACCTTTTGGTAATGGAATTGTATTTGCATACACATAACTAAAACCATTTAAATATATATAGCCTAGTCTTGGAGTTGTATTATTTTTAACTGCAGTATGAAATAATTATATTCCAAATATTAAGAGACATGCACCAATTTTGTTGTCTTTATAAAGCTAGAGCTAAGTTTGTACAATGGTTTTATTATGATATATGTGTAAAATAGATTCTCTCTAAATTTAACATAAGCCTTGATTGTATTGTCAAGCTGTGCATTATATAACATTTTTGTTTATGCATTTAGGCCCCATGCACACAGGGCGTTTTTGCAGCTGCTGTTAGCAGCGTCAGGCGTTTTTTTTCTGCAGCCCCAAAATGCCCATCCATGTTATTCTATTGTCTCATGCACACATAGAGCTTTTAGGAGCTCCAAGTGGCATAGGCATTTTACAGCTCCAAAAAAAAAACAGGACCAGTGTGTTCTGGAGCTCCAGCGTCAAGCTGCAAAAACACCTGACGCTACTAAACGCGCCTAAACACGTCATAATGCACGTCTAGCAGCGTCAAGCGTTTTTTTTTTTTTAAATGTGATTGGTCACCCTAATGACCTGAAAACCAGGAAATACAGAAAAAAGTGATTGGGGACTGTAATCACATGGAAAACAGGAAATACATGCCCACATTACCCAAGAGACCTTTGCTCCTGAGAAGTGTGGAAGAAGAGAAGAAGCATGTCTGCTGATGTTCCTCAGGTCGAGCTGATTTCAGCCATTGAAGCCAATCCTGAACTTTGGGATTTAGCGCATCCATTACATGACGACCGCCTGCGTAAAACAAAGATATGGAATTGTTGTAAAATATGCAATAATATATATATATATATATATATATATATATATATATATACACACTATACTCTTGTTCTCTATAATATCTAACTATTGCATCTATGTATTAATTGTATAGTCCCTTGTTTGCTAGTCTAACCTATCAGAGAATGCTAGGCCTGATGATACAATGTTAATTATGAAGACAGATACAGTTGCTTAGTAAAACAAGTCATATTTACTTCCTTTAAAAATAGGAAACATATCTTAACAACAGATATCAGATACAGTCTATAACAACTCTAATAATATACTTAACACATTTCCCAAGATACTCTTCATCGGCTGGTTTCAGATATCAAACAGATTGGAGGCCCCTGTGAGCCTCATGGAGTTAGGCCCAAGCCATCAGGCTGCTATCAGGCCTCCAGAGATCCATGTGGTTTCAGCAAGGTCTTTAGATCAGAAGGGCTGAATTCATTCTTACGAACCCCTTTTTTACAAAAACTTACTCATTACTCATTCGAACTCCGTCCCTTGCCAACCCATTTGAATTTTGACCCAATCATTGCTCACAGGGCAGTCCTTCCTCCAGTAAATTACATTATTGAGTGTCCTGCCATACTTGGTTACTGGGGGCAGACTTGCAGTCCATTGTCATTAAACTCTTTGAAGCTTCCAACACACCAGGGGGTCTCGAGACAAGCCTTTCTTTGCTATGCAAACTTTGGGAACGGCAAGTGCCATCTGATCTTGGTTGTAAAAACAGATGTGTAGAAATTTCAGCTTCCCAACATATGCCGCTTTGCGCCTGATGGGCATATATTACCCTACTCCAGACATGGCTCCCATTGAACAGTCCATATGGTCTTAACGCCCACCATGTGTTTCCGAACCAGTACCTCTAGACCAGTCCTTAACTGTCCTAACGTATTGTGTTTTCCAACATGCGCCTCAGAAATAGCTCCTATGGAACAGTCCATAACTGTCTTCCAACATGTGCTTCAGAACCAGTACCTCTGGAACAGTTCATAATGGTTTTACCGTGTTGTGCCTCTTAACATAGGCTCCAGAACCAGCTTCTATAGAACAGTCCATAACTGTCTTAGCGTGCTGTGTTTCCCAACCCATGCCGCTTTGCTACTGGGTGACACACCAACATCATCCTTCCGTAACATCTTCCATGTCATCGTTCTGTATCTTCTTCTTCTTGACATCTTCATGAAGGGGTATAGTACCGGCAAGGGGTGTCCATTCACTCACCATTCACTCGCACCCACTCAGAGCAACAACTCCATCAGCTTTCAGATACAGAGCTTCGAGGAGGACCTTACTTGGCCATATTACTAGCCCAATATATATTTTTTATCACCATAAATCAACCCATTATCATAATATATGCATATACATTATCCATCCAATTATGCCTTCCGCTCCCAACCTCCTATACAGGTCGGGATTAGGCATTGTTGCTCACAGTGGTCTTTCCTACCACAACTTGGCCTGTCTGCGGTGCCTCAGGGACATACAGTAAGTTGACAGCAAAATCTCTAATTGGTACGAAGAGACCCTACCGTCACTTTGTCTCTCAACTTGTATAGATAAGCGGGAGAGCTTCCTATATAAGTTTTGAGTCTAACAACACATATGAAATCTCAAACAATAACAAAACCCATAAAATTTCATCCCTGTGTCTGAATTTCAGTGACCATGCCCAGGGCATATCATGCACCCCTACCTACTGTTAGGTTCAAGAAATACCCTAGTTCCATGACTAACGCTACATCTGTATCCTCTAGGACAAAGAAACAAACTCGTCTATGTCCTAAATAATACCCAGGTGCTTCCTTCCCCGCAATGATCTCTCCATCCAGAACACATAGTACCCTGTATTGACCTGGTATGCAAAGGACATCATGGTCATGCTTCCGACAGAGGGAAATATATACCCGCCCCCAGCTTCCTTATTCTCTGATCACATGTGGGTCACTTAGCCACAAATGCAACAAGATAGAATCCCCAGTCAGTAAGCCACTGATGCCACCAAATCTACAGATCGAGTCTGCATTTCTGTATATGAGATCATTCAGCATAGCACCTTTCACAATCCAAACCAGTACAGCCCATCCAGGCATTCGACCAGCACTTTGGATTAGTGTAGGTGACATGTTTTGGCACAGTCTTACTGAGCGGTGATGCTAACTCCTCAGGCCACTGCCCCTCATACAGAGATTTGTACAATCAGCTTGATGTTGGTTAATAACTCCACCTGCCCCTGCGTGCACCCCAGAGCCAATGACATATATCTGTCCCATACCATCTCACACTCTCTACCAACTCTCACCATGGTTGACAAAATCTTGAGCCACTTTACACTGGATATTTATGCGACTCTGATGAATGTTATCAAAGGGGGGGCACCAATCTCTCTGAGTAACAAAGCCCCGCCTGCTGTCTGAAGCTATGGATGAGAGTTTGTTCCCTAGGAGATCGATGTCCACTCCACACACACCCATCCCAGCTCCTATTCCCCCAATATAGTGCTGAATACATCCCTCCTCTTTCAAGTTACTCCTCAGAAATAAAAAATAAAAACATATATTACATCTCTTGTTCTGAAGGATTGGATAGGTTATATTCCTTCCCCAACCTCCAACCCATTGCATTTGTATTCATAGTCCGTTTGCAATCATAAATGACAGGCGAGACTTTGGCAAAATGTTTCACAAGTCTCGTTGCTGGGCAAAGTCCTTCAGATTCAGTATCCGCGCAAAAATTGTCCATAACAAAAAGAAACCTTATATTTCAAGTATTAGTCTGAATCTTTTCTCTCCTGAACGTATATAAGAACAAATTTTCGGTGTGGTATGGCACGGACGAACTGCCAACCAGATGAACATCTTTCATCTCTGTTCCAGAATCCTCTTCAATCTCGCTCCACCAAGATTCTGGAAGTTAAGAACAAGAGCAGAAGCAAATTCTTATCCATAATATCTACTAACACAGGAATTTAGTATTCCTGACTTCTGAACAAATTACCAAAACAACCATGATTCTTTTCGGATGAACCCACTCTAAAATGGATCCCCATGGTATGAGCAAAAATCTAAAATAAAAGATGAACGTGAACGTTGCTTCTCAAAAATTCTAAATTTTAAGCATTCAAAAAGACAATGCATTATCCGTACTTTCAGATCTATGAACTACTCCGCCTTTCAGGTGGATAAATCCTAAACCTTTGGAACTTTTTTCCACCTGAATGAAAAGAAAAACAAACGCAAAAAAACTTCCGCAGCTAAAATGGCTTCCTACCAACTCTTATCCTAGACAAAATGTCGTCAACCATCTAGTCAGTTGCTAATGACACCCTTTTCAAGTGGACTAAACCTAACAATTTTTCCACCTGAACGAAACCAAACATAAAATAGATGAAACAATAGTAAAAAAAAAAAAACAATGAAAATAATAAAAATAAAAAAATGGAAAAGAAAAAAACGAATAAAAAAAATTCCAAAATTAAAAATAATTGATAATAAAAAAAATCCTAAAAAAAACTATAAAGACAAAATTAAAGAAAATGAATGAGAAAAAAATTAAAACTTAAAAAAATAAAACTCAACTATAATTTAAGACATCCATGGACTTTTCTCATGAGAAGAGTAAGTGCTCATTTCGATCTGGAAGAGAATTAGTTAATGGGAAAAACAAAAAACAAATTCCCTATAACTGGACTCTTGGCAGAAATCTTGCAGGATATTGACAACATTTTGGTAGGATCTAGCATTCCTCAGAGCCATTCTAGTGGGATAGCTTACATAACACTTATTGAGTTGAGTTGAGTTGAGTTGAGAGGTATCTTAATATAGCGCGGTCTTACCCCGAAGGGTCCCGACGCGCATAGCAGAGTTCCTGGGAAAAGAGGACCCAGGAACCAGAAGCAGCACAAAGCGGCAGAAAGGATGGAAGAGAGAGTCTACGCAGGGAAGGCTTGCGCGAAAAGCCAAGTCTTCAGTAACCCACGGAAGACCGGAATAGTAGGGGCCTCCTGGAGCTCGACAGGGAGGCTATTCCACAAAACGGCACCCTGATGGGAGAAAGCCCGACCACCATGGCCGGATCTTCTTGGGCACCGAGATGTGGAGGAGAACTCTGCCGGTAGATCTGAGTGATCTAACAATAGCTTGTTTAAGAAAACGAGAGCAGAGATAGCTTGGGGCCAGGCCTCTCATTATCAAACATAATACATCCAGCCTTGAATAAGGTGCGATAGTTTACCGGCAGCCAGTGCAAGGCGCTGAGGACAGGGGTGATATGATCCCACAGCGGGACATCCATGAGTAACCTAGCCGCAGCATTTTGAATAAGTTGTAGCTTCTGCACTAACATCTTTGGCAATCCCAGATAAAAAGAGTTGCAGTAGTCTAGGCAGCTACCTATCGTGGCGCAGATGACAGTTTTTCTGTCCGAGATATCCAGATATTTAAACAGCTCCCTCAGGAGTTTTAGCTGCCAGTGACATGCACTGACAACCCTCTTTACCTGAGGAGCCAAAGTTAAACCTGAATCTAGGACAAATCCCAGATAACGGACCTGGGGGGCCACCCCTGGAGCAGGACCAAATGAGGGAGGCCAAGGTGGGAAAACTGGAGGGGTGGTCAGATCGCTGAAGATGATCACCTCAGTTTTTCCCCATTAAGTTTCAGGAAGTTGGCAGACATCCATGTGTTGATGGCCTCCAAACAGCTGGCAAGGGTGGCATCAGCCATCTGGTTCCTAGGAATCTTTAGGTAAACCTGGGTGTCCGCATAAACATGGTAATGGACGGCGTGGGACTTTAGCAGGTCGGCAAGGGGCCTCATATAGATATTAAACAGCAGGGGAGACAAGGCAGAGCCCTGTGGCACTCCGCAATCCAGGGCAGTGTACTTAGAGTAAAAGGGGCCAGTCTTGACTCCCTGAACTCTGCCCTCCAAGAAAGAGGCCACCCATGCCAAAGCCGACCCACTCATACCCAAAACAGATCTCATCCGCTCCAGTAAGATTCCATGATTAATGGTATCAAATGCGGCCGACAGATCCAAAAGAACCAGAGCTACTGAGTCACCCCTGTCAAAGCTGTGAAGGACATCATCATAGACACAGATGAGGCTCGTCTCTGTTCCATGTCCAGGTCGAAATACGGACTGGAATTCGTCCAAGAGATGGAATGTTTGGTATTGGCCATTGAGTATATGAAACTTGCATCATCCTCCAATAGGTCAGGACAATTGAAGACTTTCGTATAAAATGCAAGATACTCACTGCAGAACAATATTGGGTCATCTCCTCTCCTAAATTTCATTCGTTGCAAATCACTCATACCATTATCATGACTGTCCACAATACACTGCAATTCTTTCCTCCGCACCTCTGCATCTGCTAAGTTATCATTAACCCGTGCAGATAACTTGCCTACCAAAGGTCCTGGTAGCCATGCTTTTAGAAGAGGGCATGCATCCTCATTACTCAAATGGAATTTAAGCACTAGAGCCTCAAATTTATTGGACAGACTCACTGGTGATTCCAGGGTATTAAATTCACCCAGAATCTGGCACAAAGTAAGTCTCTCTTGGATTGTAATCAAACTGTTAGGCAGCTATAGGTGCAATATCTGACTGTGTTTCATCACGGCCCTTTTCCTTATTGACTGTGCAGATATTGGCCAATTGACATGTTCCTTTGTGCTCATTGAGCGATATCATACATTGCTCTTTAGTAAGAAGCTGGGAGTCTGCATTTGCTAATTGTCTTTCTAAAGATATAACCAACTCTTCCATCTCTGACAACTTTATTTGCAAGGATTCTAACAGTTTGCTCTTCATTTCACAGTCCACGCTGCACCTCTGAAGCTGCTCTTGTAGCTCACTGTTCCTTCCTGACAAACTGACTATTTTTGCCAGCAATTCATCCATCTCACTACTGGAGGCTGTTGCAATCTTTAGAAGGTTTTCCCTGACTTCCTCTAAGTCCTCCCCGAGACGTCTCCTCTCCGATTCCCACTTCTCTCCCATTTGTTCAGATATAAATTTAATTCTGAGCAACACTGCAATTTCATTTGCTAATCTTCCTTTCTTCACTTTTTTTTTAACTGTTTACCCAATAATCTGGCAGTATGTTGCTGACACTGAGACAATAGTACATTACACTGGTTTTTAAGAGGTTCATCTGTACATGAATGATAACTGGCAGAGGCATACTTTTTAACATACGTATACACAAGTTCCATTTCACAACTATACAATCCACACAATACACAATTATATTAGTACTAACGTTCCAACACTGCACTAAGTAATGAGCCAAACTCAATTATCTTTAGCTCTTACAACTCACGAATAAAAAAAACAATCGCTCTTCTGCATTTAATATTCTTCATTCATTACCAAACCTGTTTGAACAGCTGCTTAGACAATACACACAAACAGCCACAGATCTACAGACAAAGCTGTTTAAGGTAGCCTTTACCTCAGTTGTTTACCATACACACACAGGAATCAACCCAAAAAAAGAAAAACTTGTACCATGCTATTTAAAACTAGCTTGTAACTTGTAGAAATTGCAATGGCGCTCACACCAGACTGGTCCCGGCTGAGCAATTCAGCCAAAAAGGACAGATGTAATTTTTTATTTTTTTTTATTTCAAGATATGTTTGCTATGTAGTGTTTTTAGAAAGCATATTAACCCTTTTTTCAATTTTCTGTAGGCAAAACATTACACCGTCGGTGGAAATCCCTACACGACCGAGTCAGGAGAGATTTGACCGAACTTGAAAAGTCTCAGCGGAGTGGAGCACCAGCTCCGGCCAAAAAACAGCATTTGTTTCATCACCATCTTGCTTTCCTGTGCCGATCCATGATTGAGAATGCAAGAGAGTACGTTTTTTTTTTTTTATGTCATATATACCCTTTTGTGCATTGCTCTAATCTACCAAACATTCAAAAATTAGGTGCTGTCAGAGGTTTAATTGCAGAGTCACCGATCTGTCTAGACAAGAATATCCAAGCCTCTATAATGTAACAAGTTACTAATGTGTTTCATCACGGCCCTTTTCCTTATTGACTGTGCAGATATTGGCCAATTGACATGTTCCTTTGTGCTCATTGAGCAATATCATACATTGCTCTTTAGTAAGAAGCTGGGAGTCTGCATTTGCTAATTGTCTTTCTAAAGATATAACCAACTCTTCCATCTCTGACAACTTTATTCGCAATGATTCTAACAGTTTGCTCTTCATTTCACAGTCCACGCTGCACCTCTGAAGCTGCTCTTGTAGCTCACTGTTCCTTCCTGACAAACTGACTATTTTTGCCAGCAATTCATCCATCTCACTACTGGAGGCTGTTGCAATCTTTAGAAGGTTTTCCCTGACTTCCTCTATGTCCTCCCTGAAACGTCTCCTCTCTGATTCCCACTTCTCTCCCATTTGCTCAGATATAAATTTAATTCTGAGCAACACTGCAATTTCATTTGCTAATCTTCCTTTCTTCACTTTTTTTTAACTGTTTACCAAATAATCTGGCAGTATGTTGCTGACACTGAGACAATAGTACATTACACTGGTTTTTAAGAGGTTCATCTGTACATGAATGATAACTGGCAAAGGCATACTTTTTAACATACGTATACACAAGTTCCTTTTTACAACTATACAATCCACACAATACACAATTCTATTAGTACTAACGTTCCAACACTGCACAAAGTAATGAGCCAAACTCAATTATCTTTAGCTCTTACAACTCAAGAATAAAAAAAAACAATCGCTTTTCTAGCATTCAATATTCTTTATTCATTACCAAACCTGTTTGAACAGCTGCTTAGACAATACACACAAACAGCCACAGATCTACAGACAAAGCTGTTTAAGGTAGCCTTTACCTCAGCTGTTTACCATACACACACAGGAATCAACCCCCCAAAAAAAAACTTGTACCATGCTATTTAAAACTAGCTTGTAACTTGTAGAAATTGCAATGGCGCTCACACCAGACTGGTCCCAGGTGAGCAATTCAGCCAAAAAGGACAGATGTAATTTTTATTTATTTTTTTATTTCAAGATATGTTTGCTATGTAGTGTTTTTAGAAAGCATATTAACCCTTTTTTCAATTTTCTGTAGGCAAAACATTACACCGTCGGTGGAAATCCCTACGCGACCGAGTCAGGAGAGATTTGACCGAACTTGAAAAGTCTCAGCGGAGTGGAGCACCAGCTCCGGCCAAAAAACAGCATTTGTTTCATCACCATCTTGCTTTCCTGCACCGATCCACGATTGAGAACGCAAGAGAGTAAGTTTTTTTTTTATGTCATATATACCCTTTTGTGCATTGCTCTAATCTACCAAACATTCAAAAATTAGGTGCTGTCAGAGGTTTAATTGCAGAGTCACCGATCTGTCTAGACAAGAATATCCAAGCCTCTATAATGTAACAAGTTACTAATGTGTGAAGGGCTAGTAATAGGTGGACCAAGCAGACCAATTGCGGTTGAATATGTGTAGGGTATACATAATTGTATGGTGGATTCTTTCCATCATTCTGACTAATTCCATGCGTTGCATGACTTGAGACCAGGGAACCGAAGGGGATCTCCAGTTTAGGACTTTTGCCCAGTGGATAGTGCTAAATAAGGTATGAACTAACCTCTGATCAGGGGGTGGGACCTCAGGTAGATCAACAAAAAACAAGCTTATGGGAAAAGTGAGAGTTATAATAGACCCGGTAATATGGGCTACAACGGAGGAGGCTTGTTGCCAGAGGGATTTATTGGCCTTACAGCTTCAAAAAATGTGGAGGTGTGTACCTCTGTCTGTGCATCTCTTAAAACAGGTGTCTGGTACTGATGGGTGCATTGTATGAAGCCTGACAGGGGTATAGTGCCAACGGATATGTAGTTTACCAACTGTTTCCTTCACCGCTTTAGATTTATTCCCCTAGTGCATGTTGGACAGCATATCCTGCCAATCATCCACAGAGTACTCCTGGACTGTTTCAGCCTCCCACTGCAACATCGCTGATGATTTGGAAAAAAGACCACATTCATGAATCTGTTTATATACCAATGAAATGGTGCCACAGTCCCTAGAGGCATCATTGCACATACGCTCAAACACTGTGGCAAAGCTCCCAGCATCCAGCTGGTAGTTTTCCGAGAAATAGTGTATAATTTGGAGATATTTAAGGAATTCTGCATGGGGAAGGTTATACCATTGCTGTAGGCTGGAGAATGAACTAAAAGAGTAACCTTGTAATAAGGATTCCAATGTCACTAGGCCATTGTCTATCCATCTGGAGAAATTGCCAGAGGAGGTGAAATCTGGAGGAAAGTTCCGGTCTCCCAGATAAGTGACCAACAGGGGGAGGGAAGAGATATGGTCCAGTTTGTCTTTATAAAGGGACCATAGATGGTATGATTGACTGACTATTTCATTCCAGGTAGATAGGTCTTTCAAATGGATTGACCTCCACCATAGGAGACCAGGAAGGTGACAGGGCTCTATAGATAACCTCTCAAAACTGAGCCATGGTATCTGAGCGGGAGAAGCATGCCACTGAGCCAACTACACCATTCTGTAATATTTCCACAAGTTGGGCACCCCTATGCCCCCAAGCAATTAATGCCTATACAGAAGCAAGTTTTTTTGTCTGTCCATATAAACCTATTAACCTCCAATTGAATTGCCTCTATTGTGGACAGGGAGACATAGAGATTACGTGGAAATAAAATAATAACTTGGGAAGGATTGACATCTTCACTGCTTGAATCCTGCCAAAGAATGAAATATGGTAGGAGGACCAGATCCTTAAGCATTGCTTAATGCGTAAAAACGCAGAAGGGTAATCAATCTGGTACATCCGTTGCAGTGAAGGGGCCAAGCGAATTCCTAGATAGGACAACGATCCCTCAGACCATGCAAATTGGAAGTTATCTCTTAGTCTCTCTGTTAACGAGGGAGGCAAGTTAATAAGCATGGCTGTACGTTTGGAGACATTAACTCCTAGCTCTGAAAGATCATAAAAGGTTTTCAGTGTAGCAACCAAGCTAGGCAAAGAGATCATGGGGTTAGTCAAAAATAATAATACATTATCCGCATACAAGCTTAATTTTACTTGTTGGTCCCCTTTAGCATAGTCCCAAATATCAGGATTCATTCTTATAGAATGTGCCAATGGCCAATGGCTTGTAAGCGCAACAAGTCTTTTTCCTTTTTGAGGGGAAATAAATCCCTTGACACCGTGGGAAATTATTTGTAAACCCATGGCTTCTGAACTAAGGGGAAGCTCTCATAGAAAGACCTTGATTTTTCATGTTCGTGTCCCATAGACTTTAACGGTGTTCGCGTGTTCGAACAATTTTTTTGCCTGTTCGCATGTTCTGGTGCGAACCGAACCGAGGGGTGTTCAGCTCATCCCTAATTAAGAGGCGCTGACACCATCTTTCTTGTGGAGCAGAATACGGCCTGGCCAGTCTGTACCCCAACAGGGAGGCTTCCAGAAAAGATGTTATGTGTGCACTTTCTCTATATCTCTGGATCCTTTTCCTGATGCTAAGCACTGCCCCTGACAGATGGGTGACCTGTCCCTACTCTAGCCACTTATAAAATGTGCCATGTATGGTTGTGGATCGCTGAAGCTCTGTGCAGCCTACGTGTTTAATGGCTTTGTGTTGTGTATAGACAGCACACCTATGCATGCTACAGACAATCAGATACATGAAAGCACTAGAGCCAAAGATCTGGGAAGCACAGAATACTGACATGAAACGCAGGAGTCTAGTGTAACACTGGGGTGCTGGCCTTGCAGGCAAGCAGGGTTAACAGCCCTCTGACAAAAGCAATGAGGAATGGGCGTGACCACGCAGCAACCCACGCTGTTGATCAGCTGTAATACCTTACCCGGGAACACCGCTCCAGCGGTGAGAAGGTATATCAGGATCCACTGACCTAACACAGAGATATATTACATGCATTTTATATTTTGTTACATTGTAAGTGCACACCCAAATGGGATTACTTTTATTTTATGAATAAATTAATTTTTACTGGATTACGCTATGTGCACTTTTGTTTCTTTGCTTGTCATGAGCAACATTCAGATGGAGGTATGCAGAGTGTGCTATTAACAGCCATCCAACATCCACCCACGGATCCAGCCTCACCTGCCGAGAACAACCAGTAAAACATACGCTGTTAACCTGTTACCATGTGGGAAGGGTATTATCTTTGGGGGATTCCCATACAAGCAATAAGGATATTATCTGGAATTTCGATCTGCAAAGATTTGGGTTTTTCAACAACTTTTTTTAACCACTTAAGCCCCGGACCATTAGGCAGGTTAAAAACCAGGCCACTTTTTGCGATTCAGCACTGCGTCGCTTTGACTGACAACTGCGCGGTTGTGCGACGTGGCTCCCAAACAAAATTGACATCCTTTTTTTCCCACAAATAGAGCTTTCTTTTGGTGGTATTTGATCACCTCTGCGGTTTTTATTTTTTGCGCTATAAACAAAAATAGATCGACAATTTTGAAAAAAATACAATATTTTTTACTTTTTGCTATAATAAATATCCCCCAAAAATGTATTAAAAAAACTTTTTTTTTTCCTCAGTTTAGGCCGATATGTATTCTTCTACATATTTTTGTTAAAAAAAATCGCAATAAGCATTTATTGATCAGTTTGCGCAAAAGTTATAGCGTCTACAAAATAGGGGATAGTTTAATGGCATTTTTATTACTATTTTTTTTTTACTAGTAATGGCGGCGATCAGCGATTTTTATCGTGACTGCGACATTATGGCGGACACATCGGACACTTTTGACACATTTTTGGGACCATTGTAATTTTTACAGCGATCAGTGCTATAAAAATGCACTGATTACTGTGAAAATGACACTGGCAGTGAAGGGGTTAACCACCAGGTGGTGCTGTAGGGGTTAAGTGTGCCCTAGTGAGTGATTCTTACTGTAGGGGGGATGGGCTGTGTGTGACATGACATGACATTGATCTCTGCTCCGATTACACGGAGCGGAGATCAGTGTCATTGTCACTAGGCAGAGCGGGGAGCTCACGGCGGCATCTTAAAGGGGACATACCTGTACGCCCTTATGCCTGTCTGTGTCATTCTGTCTACGTAAATAGGCGTGCGGCGGTCCTTAAGTGGTTATAGTGGACTATCAGTTATCCTACATCCTGCTTTTTTTATTGACACAAGTGAAACTGTTATATCTATACAACTTCCTAACAGCTTCTAATGTTTTAATGATTTATTTATTTTAACATATTTTTGATGCAGGGTTAACAGTAAGTACTATAACACAGTATGGCACTAGGTTGCAGGTCTTAAAGGGAAATAGGAGTATAAGGGTGACTCATGGCAGTGGGCTGCTGGGCATGCAGGAACACACAGGTAATAGTATATATGAAAAACCCAGGTGCACACGGGATTCATAGAATGCTGGAACACAGGATTCAATCTGGGTTCATTAATAAGTCTAGAACAGGGAGGATATCCTATGTATGGTGGAGAATCCAGCCTGCCAGCACATTCAACACAGGTAAGGTCTCTTGGAAGGGCTAAGGAATCACCTAGTCTCCTTAAGAGCTCCTAAAGGTGGACATGGGCCACGTTGCAGATGATTACCAGATATTATTTGTTTGACTCACCCGAGAAGGTAGGGCTAATAAGCAGATAAGAATCCCTTGCAATACAGAGAGATAAATAGGAATCAATAGGAGCAGTCAGAAGTGCACATAGACACTGAGCAGAAAACAGACTAAGAAGACACTGAAGCAGGCTGCAGACACAGGTACTGATAATGAAAGGAAGACTGAAACTCACAGGTGATCACAAGGCAAAGAGAGGCACAAGGACACTGAAATGCTTAAAGGATACAACAGGTGCAAGGATACACATTGCAGGCAGGAGCACAAAGAAAGTCACTAGAGACAGGTTGGAAATCACTGGGAGTACTGGAGGTCTGGAGATCACACTGAAAGCACTGGGAAATACTTACAAAGGGTCACTAGGAATGGGAGAAGTCTGATTATAGGGACACTAAGAACATCAAGGTCTTTAGGAGTCTCTCAAGAAGTAGGACACCAGGAGTCTTGGGTTCACTTGGAAAATTCTCAGAAAGCCAAAAAAACTAGGAAGCACTGGGGGTCACTGGGAATCTTCTCCACTAAGAAGCACTGAGGTACACAGTTAGCTTGCTTGCCACTAGACAGGCTTTGTTCCCATTATAGAATGGTAAAGGGAAAGTTGTAATTAAGTGTTATCTTCTCTTTTAGAAAAGTATCTCCTTAGTGATATAATTAATTAAGTTAGTGCTCATATAAATGCCAGTGTGGGAGGGGCCTAGAATTAGACAGGACATAGGAATGAGATAAGCTAAGAGAGTGGAGCTGTTAAGATGTAGTCTCCTGCAAAGCTGATCTAAAGGGCTCTTTGCTAGGATGAAGGCCCAAGAGAGATTGTACAGAAAATGGGAGGATTTGCTGTAGTCACCCTGTCTCCAATTATCTTCTTTTGCAGGTCCTGCAACGGGGTGCATAGGGCCTTGAAGGCCCAGATAGAGTCCTCTGAAAAGTTGTGAAGCCTGGCTATAAATGTGCCATCTAGGAGCATGCCTGGCTGGGCAGGGCTATGGGAAGGACGTTAGAAAGCAAATGGTTTACTAAAGAAAACACCTTCATCCCCCTGGCCCTCAGCTGCGGGTCCTGTGACTTGGTGATGGAAGCTGTATGCTGTGGACTTAGTATACAGAAGGAAGTAGTCCTAACTCTGTGGTGCTCTCAAGGAGCGGAATAGTGGTGTGGAAAGAAGATGGCTTAAAAGATGCATACATGTGCGCTGAACTGAAATGACTGCTACAGAATATCTAACCTTGTACTGTATGTGGCATTCCACGCCGAAGATTATGCTAGCATGTTAATGTGATATGTCACGGGAAAGTAAATAAATAAATAGGCATTTATTTGTGGATATTCCTTTATTCTCAAATATTATGGCCTCAGGTCAGGAGTATGACATAAGATGGCAAAGTGTTTCTCAACAACAGGTGCGGGACAGAGACTTGTACAGTTTGGCGTCAACATCTGCCCAATCGTAGTACCCCTTACAGCCTGGCTGTGCTGGGACTGGAGCAGCAGGTGGTTAATCAGTTTTGAACACAAGTTTTTTGAGATAACAGATACCAGCTGAACCTTGCAAGTTAAAACCATGGAACTACTTGTACCAGCATGTCTACTGGCCTTTGGGAATCAAGGTGGCAGATCAGCAATTTATTTTGGCTCTTGGTTTTTTATGTATAAGTGATGTGGAAGACTGCAGTGCCACTAGATAGCTTTTACATAACTCACATGTATCACCTCTGCCCTACGCTGGCTAAATGTATCTATTTGCTCCGCTGTATGTAGCTGAACAGAAATTTATTTTTCAGGTCTAGTCAGGACTCCTTATGTCTGATGGTTGATTGCTTCTGACTGCCTCTGGAAGAAGCTTCCAGAAATAGAGTGGGAGGGTTAGCCACTGGGTTATTAATATTTTAAATTACCTTAGCCAATCCCTGGTGGTGGGACCAGAAGGTGGCTGGGGAGAAGAGAAATGTTTGGGGGAGTGTGCTCAGAGCTCTCTCCTGGGGTCTCTCCCCTGGGAGGCAGCCCATGTTACTGAGGAGTCTGGATTAAGGAGAACCTGCTGGAGGAAACTGCCTGTGGAAGCTTGGCTGGAGAGGTGGGAGACCTCTTGCCTTAAGCTCCAGGTAGGAAGTACTTTTTTGAGGGTAGACGCCAGAGGTTGCTGCTGAGTATTGGGACTGATTTTACAGAGTCTCAGATTGCTGGCTGTTTCCTTTTTCTTTACTGATGGCCCCAGGATCTTTAAGGAAGATGTCCTCTTATGACTATAAGTGCCAAGAGTATCCTGTACCCTCATCTCTCTACTCAGCTGTGTTCAAGTACTACAGTAGATCTTCAAACATTAACCCCTAGACTGTGCCTTTGTTTTGTTGCTGAACAAGTAAAAGAGACCTGGGTTATTTCCAGCAGTCCCTTTCAAGGGGGTGAGCACTACAAGCATGAGGCACTCCCCCTACATTCCATGGTTCCCGGACCTTCCGGGTTTTTAAAGCAAGAGGAGATCAGTAAACACCCATTCCCCGGTCTCCTCTGCTGAGTGTGATCCAGGAAGAAGGTGTTAACCAAAATGACTTGACCAATTAAGGGGTCAAATGAGTGGCAAAGGGGACGTCAAAATGTTTTTAATTGTTATACTCCCTCAGATACAGTTTTCCAAATACATATTTTTATATGCCTTCAGGTTACAGCCTAGTAACCAGTATATTATTGTAGAGCACATAATAATTTTTTTAATAAATGTAAATATATGTATCAGATGCCTATATCACCTTGGAGATGGACTGTGCCTATTTTACCTCTTGAACCTCATAATATAGGCGTGCTTAGTCCTAAGTCCTTAGTCACACAGTAGAATATACATATTTCATAAATATTTCTCAAGCATAGCTGGAGTTTTAAAAAATTGAACTTCCGCTTTTCGGAACCATCCCCCCTCCGGTGTCACATTTGGCACCTTTCAAGGGGGAGGGGGGTGCAGATACCTGTCTAAGACAAATATTTGCACCACTTCCCGGTATTGACTCCCGCGGGAGTCACGCCCCTTCGCGTCAACCCCCGCTGTCTTCTGGGAAAAACACTGTTCCCAGGAGAGAGCAGGGACCAGTGGTGGTGCGCCGCGCTACTCGCGCATGCACAGTAGGGAACCGGCCAGTGAAGCCGCAAGGCTTCACTTCCTGATTCCCTCACCGAGAATGGTGGCGGCAGCATCCGAGGACCGATCGACTGCTCGACCTCGTCTGCCGACTTCGTAGGCGCACTGGACAGGTAAGTTTACATTTTTTAAAAGTCAGCAGCTGCAGTCTTTGTAGCTGCTGGCTTTAAAAAAAAATTTTTTGCCGGAACCTCCGCTTTAACTCTGTGTAACTTAAAAACCTAGACTGCAGATGTGTATCACATATCAGATAGACCTTTTAGGATTCATTTTCAGGCCTGGATTGAGGGGCACTTGTTAATTGATTTTATGGCCTCCAATTAGTCATTTACAATTAGGTCCCTTGACAGGTCTCAGGTTATCTTGATTCTGCTTATGATAGCCTTCAGCATTTTATAATGGCCAATTAATGTTCTCAGAGACTTTGCAGACTCTGGGCCAAAAGTGTTTATTTCACTTAAGCTGTTTAAGAAATACCTTGCTCTGCCTTAACTTTGATAACATCAGTTTATTACCCCCTTAAGATGTGTTCATTACAGGCTGAATTTACATACAGTATTTTGGGAGAGGGTCTGGCTCTGTGTCTGTTTTAAAAAGAAATGTCACTGATGCTTGTGAATTTTAGAACAACATGACTGCTCTGTGTTTACCCACACAGTTTTGGGGTGTTCATACCTCATTATATTCACACTAGTATTTTCTAAAAGTGGTAAGGCAAAATAAAAAGATATATTTTAAAATGTATGTACTGTAAGAAACTGTATTTTATAGAATACATATATATATTTTTTTTTTTTGCGCAGTCTCAGATTGGGAAGTTCCAGAAATCTTGTATCTTCATTCATGTCTTAATATTACCATTTTAAAATCAGATTAATTTAATGAGAAAATAGTTTGCCAGATGTACTCATGCTCTTTGTGGATAGTCTAAACATAACAGAAATCAATCAACTGAGTGACTGACTGTTACACCACAGTAAATAAATGATGTCATCATCAGCTAGAGCTCAAATGGAATGAGCCCATGCTGGCAAAAATTCCAATAAACCAATACTATACCGACTATATTATTCAGCTGGAAGAAAATCAAATACATAGGGATGCTTTATAGTTTCCTTTCTGCAGCAGTGAACTTAAACACGAAAACATCCTATTAAAACTGTAACATTGTAACATGTAACATTGGCAAACTGACTTCTCCTTTGTGAAAGAGCTGCATTAGAAAATTAAAGTGGATGTAAACCCAATTCATGAAAATTAAGCTGGGCACATATATCTGCAGTGTTTTGTTATCTCTCTTCAAAGAGCTAAGTCCCGTTGCTGTCTCCTGAACCGTTCCTCTTTTTTCAGTCTGATAACTCCTGACAAATTCTAGGACACATCAGATAAAAGCAGCCTGAAATTTCTGTCAGGGGAGGTTGCTATAAATAGATTAGCAGGGAGCTGGGCCTTTTACAAAACACCTCTGAGAGTCTCTGCCTATGTTGGGAGGGGGTGTGTGCCTTTCCTCCAATCAGCAATTTTAGCTATTTTGGCTATATGCCCAGACATCACACTCTGTGTTAAACAGGAAGAGAAAATCTCCTAAAACGATCTGAACTTTCTAAACAGTATATAAATGTGAAGACAGCAGATATACATGTAAAACCTATGTAGGGAGATTGGTTTCATCCCTGTGTATTATCTGAGGCGGTTCACTTCACTGGGTGTATGGAGGGTTTACATCCACTTTAAGCTATTTTACATATACTGACTGACATCTCTAGAGTAAGACACAAATATGACAACTGAGTAGTTGCATTTAGTATATAAAAAAAAATTGCACTCAAAAACCTTTTGCTGTTAGTAAGCAGTACACTAAAGCCCTGTACACACGATCGGATAACCTATGGATTTTCGTCCGATGGATTTGACCATCGGAAATCTGATGAAACTGTTTTTCATCAGTCTTGGCCACACACCATCAGTCAAAAAACCGACGGCAAGAAAACGACGGCACGTTCAAAACCTACGACGCGCTATAAAAGGGCCGAACAAATCTAATGGCGCCACCCCTTGGGCTGCTTTTGCTGATTTCGTGTTACCGCGTGTTAGTAAAAGTTTGGTGAGAGCCGATTCGCGCTTTTCAGTCTCCGTGCTTTGCAGATCGTTTCCTGGTGTTCAGTTTGTGCTTGTGGGTTTGTATTTGTTATTCAGTGCGTGCAGTCAGGTCGTTACTGCCTTGCAGTGCCTTCTTGGCCGTTAGTTTACTGTTTTTCAGATCGTTCTTTTCAGGCCTTGCTGTTCCACGGTGCGTTCTGTTTGAGTGCGTTCTGACCAGCCGACCGGTTTAAAACCATGTTTGAAGTGCGTTCTCGTTCTCGAGCTCGTGCTGGCTTTGGGCTTGGTGTTGCAGTTAACACTGTAACCCGAGTTCAGTCTGTGAACAGGGTGAGGAGGAGTTCATGGACTAAGAATTGGTTGCTCCAGTGGGACCAATTCTCTCATATGCCTCTGCTGCGGGAAATCCATGAGAATAACCCTGATGATTTCAGGAATTATCTCAGGATGACGGACCCCGTATTTCACCGTCTGTTGGATTTGCTGTCCCCTTATATCACGAGGCAGGACACTGTGATGCGCCAGGCCATCACTGCCGAGCAGAGGCTTATTGCCACGTTGAGATACCTGGCGACTGGGAGAAGCTTGCAGGACCTCAAGTTCTCAACAGGCATCTCCCCCCAGGCTCTCGGGATCATTATCCCTGAGACGTGTTCGGCCATCATTCAGGTCCTGCAGAAGGACTATTTGAAGGTAAATTTGCTCCTTTAACCTCACATTATATGTTTTGATTGTTTTTGAATCTTCTTTTTTTTTTTCCTCCTAACACAAATATGCCTGTTTGTAATATCCTGGTAATGTCCCCATTTTCCCCATGCCTTTTTTAACCTGTAAAGCCCTTTTTGGGCCCTACATGCCTATTTCCCTTCACTAACCTCTCCAGCATGCTATCGTGGGCGCAAACCCAGCTAGCCTTCTATTTTCCTTTTAATTTTTGGGGGGTCATAGCCCTCGTAGTTTGACAACCCCCCCCCCCAAAGATGTTAAAAAAAATGTAGTTCTCAATCAAGCTCAGCAGAGTGGTAGAGCGTTTTTTTTTGATCCCCCACAATCACCTTAGCCCCCCCCTTAGATTATTTTAGAATGTCCACTCAGCGGGGGTGAGGCATCTGCTAAGTGGGCCTTTGTTTATTGGTCGGAAAAACTCCCTTAAATAATAATGTTAGAATGATGTTGGTCACAAATGTTTTTGTGTGTAATCTGCTTGCACTGTAAACCTAAACCGTACTAATGTCTTCTTTTTGTTTGACTCCACAGTTCCCTAGCACACCACAGGAATGGCTGACTGTGGCCTCCCAATTTGCCCAGCGGTGGGATTTCCCCAACTGCGGAGGGGCAATTGATGGGAAGCACGTCCACATAGTGCCGCCACCCCCGTTCGGGGTCATACTATTTCAACTATAAAGGTTTTAATAGCATAGTGTTAATGGCGGTGGTGTCGGCACGGTACGAGTTCCTATATGTGGACGTGGGGAAGAACGGCCGGATGTCCAATGGCGGATCATTCGCGGAGACGGAGTTCGCTCACCGTCTGCAGGCTGGGGGTCTTGCACTGCCTCCAGATGCAGAGAACGTTGAAGGGCTCCCGTTCGTTTTCATTGTGGATGAGGCTTTTGGACTAGGACCACACCTGATGTAGCCGTTTCCCCAACGCACCCTCACCCCGGAGAGGAGGGTTTTTAATTACCGGCTGGCCAGAGCCCGGAGAGTTGTGGAGAATGCCTTCGGGATAATGGCCAGCCGGTTCCGCCTGTTCCAGACAGCGATACATTTGGCGGATTATAAACTGAACCACATCGTCTACTGCTGCTGCTTGTTGCACAATTGTCTACGCAAATTTGCGACAAATTATGTCTCATCGTTTGGGCCTGAGGCCGGTCCATCAGAACTGATTAATCTGACCGGCCTCAGCACTGCCCGTACTGGCTTGGCCCCCCAAAGTGCCCGTGAAGTATGCCAGAATAACGTAGAGTACTTCACGGGTAGGGGGGCCATCGCAATGCCAGACCACATCTGACCGAGGATTTTACCTTTTTAAAATAAAGCAAAAAATTTGAATTCCTACAAACTTGTGTTGTCATTCTTGTATTTTGGGTTTATGTGTCTCCCAGGTTCTAGTAGTGCCAAGTGTATTTGTCCTTAGTAAATAGCCTCAAAACTCAGAGGGAAAAACACAGTTTTTGCATCTTCAGAACTGCTCTTGAGCATAGAAAGAACAAGGCACACCTTTTTTACACTTCCCAAATCTTTTTATTGATTGCACCACATTTTTTTATTCTTTTCGAAATACTAGCCTTTTTTTTTGTGGTGCAGCTTTATTTGCAGAAACATGCATGGGTCGAAAGCCATTTTTTTTTCCAAAAAAAGGAAGAAAATAACACAGTGAAAAATACAAACAGGAGATGGGGTGATGTTACCCCTGATCCATCCCAAATGTGAAGAACCACACTTTATTTTTGGGGCTCAAAGGGTATCTTCAACATGAACCCATGGCTAAGGTAAACATGTGCTATCTGCCATCATGGGGGATCAATGGACGTGCTTTTGGGGGTGAAAACCCTTCCTCTCACCTACTTGAGGAGGGAGGAAGAGGTTGCACCCCCAAAACAGGGACATAGATATCCTGTGACGGCAGATAGCACATGTTGAGTCAGTGTGTGCATCTTCACATTTGGGCTGGTGGAAATCCCAGAGATAATTTCAGACGCATGACAAAACACACAAAAAGGGGGGGGGTTCACACTATTCTCCCCCAAATATCTATCATGTTTTTATATTTTTGCTCAATCACAATCATTCTCTTTCTCATAATGTCCATTTCGCTACTGCATTCCATGATTTCCGGAATGATTATTTTGGCGCTGGCACTCGAGAATGGCGGATTTGGACTTCCTGACACACCCCCACGTTCAGTCCCTAAAAAGAAACCAAAATTTTTAAACTAGGCAGGCCTACATCTGTATTTACCTTGAAGTTGTGGTGACAGACACTGACCTGTTGTGCTGATAAGCTCCACCTCTCCTTCCTCCACCTCCCCTTCCACCACCTCCGCTTCCTCCACCTCCGCTTTCTGAACCTGCTGATCTTGGTCTGCTTTGGGATCTTCGGGGAGTTTCTGTGGTGTTGGGTTCCTCGTCTCATGAGCATGGTGTCCTCCCAGTCTCCTCTCCCCTATGGGAATTTAAAAAATAATGTATACTTTAGCACACAGACTTTTTAAAGGCCTGCAAAGGGATTCTCAATGTTTTGAAGTGGGGTACAATTGATATTTGGCCCTGAGTTCCAACATGAACATATGTGATCTTGCAAACTCAACAAAGCAACATGTTATTTTTGAGGACACTCACAAATACACTTGGATAACCACCAAGGTATCCACTGGACCACCTGTGTGTGACACCGTTAAGAAATTTGGTCATGTGGCCCAGAGTATAGTATCTTGATGAAGAACAAAAAAGAGTACACAACTGCTGGAGTGTCATCTCCTTTACCCAGAATACAGATTATCCTTTCATTCACATTCTAGTTTTCCTTACAACACATCATCTAGCCAACAATGTGTAGATAAACATTGTTGAATTAAAATGAGGCATGCCCACATGTAGTTTACGTGCATATGTGCCAAACATGTTTGGGGGAAGAGCAGCAAGTTTTTGGTCAACACATTTTGCAAATAAGTGGACTCTCCACTTAACATAAAAGATGAGATTTAAAAATGTGAACCCAGTCAAGCAAAGCACATGTTGCAAAACATGGAAGAATACATATTACAATGTGAAAGAACACAGTAAAATAAACTTACTTTTTTCTATGCTTTTTAAAAGCTTCTTATACTGCTCCGGCTCCCTGATCTTGAGGTCTGACCACCTTTTACGGAGTTGTTCCTTGGATCTCCTGACCCCATATTTTTTATAGAGACTCTTCGCCACTTTGTCCATAATTTGTGACTTCCGGAGATTAGGGGTGTCGTATGGGCCATGCTTGCCATCGTATTCCTTCCTCCGCAGAATGTCCACCATCTCCGCCATCTCAGAAAAAGACATATTAGTCGCCTTGTATCTTTTTTTACAGGATCGGGACGTTTCCGCCTCCGGGCTTTCGTCGTCGGTAATTTCTAATAAAGAAGCCACCTGTGTCTGCGACATGTCGCCGTCTCACACTGTGCGCCGATCGTTAAGGGGCAGGGAAATGCGGAAAAAGTCCGTCATGGGCGGGAGACGAGGGCGGAGTTACACGCATGCGCAGGGTATAAAAAGGGGAAAGAAGTTATTAGGGATGCGCGGAGTAAGGACGACCGGAAGTGAACCAACAAAGTGAACTAAGGTAAGAAGGGAACTCGGGCCTGCAGGGGCATATTAATGGGTCATGATTGTAAAGGGCAATATTGTGATAAGTTGAGGAGAAACAATTCTGATCCTTTTCTTAATTTTTATTTTTTTGTACTTGCTGATCCAAATAGATGCATAAACTAAGAGAGCCGGAGGTGATGCTGATTTTTATCGAAAAGTATAAGGAACAGCGCAACCTGTGGGAGCTCAAACACCCTGCGTATCACAAAAGTGATGTACGACGGGCAACTATTACCAAATTAGCAGAGGATATGAAGCCATTGATCCCAGATGCAGACTACACAATGATCAATAATAAAATCAACAACCTGCGCAATTCTTATAAAAAAATACAAGGAAGTGCGCCAGTCCAAGAGATCAGGAGCAGCAGCCGACGATGTAGTAAAGCCCAAGCTGTGGTACTACAGACATCTCTAATTTCTGGATGACCAGATCGAGGCCAGGGAATCTATTTCCAGCCTTCCCTCAACCCTTCCTTCCACCCTTCCCTCCAGCGTTCCTTCCACCCTTCCCTCCACCCCTGCAGAGGTGGAGGAGGAGCCTCCCGAGCTAGAAGAGCCAGATCTTCACATCTTCTATAGTATTTTTGATCATAATTATTGTCCACTAAGTAATATTGAGTTGAACTGTTTTGATTAGCCATAAAGGATCCCATCCCCCCCCCCCTCAAAAAAAAAACAGTACTGAGTTCAAAATTGTGTGTGATCGATTCCTCAAATAATAAAATTTTTTATTTTATTTTATAACCAGGATGAGGCAAGCCAGGAGGAAGAGGGTCAGGAGTGTGACAGGCAGGAGGAGGCAGGGCCCAGTGGTACTCAGCAGGTCCCCAGGCCTAGTAGCATCACCGTCTCCCAAGTGGCTCCCCTCCACGTCAGACCGCCAAAACAACGGCGGATGACACAAGTGGAGGAGGAGTCACTAAAGATGATTCAGGAGGCTGCTGCCATTATGAGGGCCCCCTCAACCCTACGGAGGGGTTTAGCACCTATCTGGCGGATAAGCTGCTCAGAATGGAGGCGGGACAACGGGCCCTCTGTGAGCATCTCATCTATATGGCCGTACACATGGGGGCGAGGGGACAGCTGACTGAGGCCACCCATATCTCACATCAGCCCAATCCCTCTCCTCCTTCTCCTCCTCCTCCTGCCACATCACCACCCACAGTGGCCCAGCCTGCAAGGGTGCGTGGACGGGGCCGTGGAGAGAACGCTGCAGAGAGGCGTGGAAGGATGGCTACAAGGAAGAGCAGGAGGTGATTCCCTGGCCTCGAGCTGCTCATCCAGAAATTGAAGGTTGATGGAGTACCACAGCTTGGGATGATGTATGTCTTTGGCTGCTGCTCCTGATTTCATGCTGTTGTTGATTTTATTATTGATCATAGTCAGGTCTGCATTTGGGATCGAATGACTTTATATTCTCTGCTAATTTGGGAATAGTTGCCCTTCAGTTTTTGTTTTGTTTATTTCCGAAATAAAGGGAAATTTGATTTCAGCAAACCTACATGCCTGATGTGTTTTTTTTGTGAAGTAGCAATAAGATTGCATAAATACAATGTGTAATTAATAACAAGGGACACCAACCTCCATGATTTGTGAAAAATAAAATATTATGTTGTTCTGAGAAATTGACACACCCAAAAATGCACAACAAAATTAAAGACCAAAAAAAAAAGGGGGAATTTGTGAGGTCGGCCTTGAAGAATTTTAATAATTATTCCTCAAATCACAAGATAAAAGAAAGACATACGTTTGTCAGAACTCATGAGAAAGTTCTGCTGCCAAAATGACATTTAAAAGACCGTTCGAAAGCAAAAAAACATGCGCTGCATTAAACGAAGCAATAACTTGCAGAATGACGAATGTGCTCTCTCCATTAGGAACGCTAGTTTTACAAGAACGAGCGCTCCCGTCTCCTAATTCAGTCTGAGCATGCGTGGGTTTTTAAACCAATGGACTTGCCCATAGACGATCGGAAATTCCCATCGGTTTTTTATCCATCGGAAAATTTTAAAACAAGTTCTATTTTTTCCAACCGATGGAAAAAAGACCGATGGGTACCATACACGATCGGTTTGTCTGATGAAAACCATCCATCGGACGGTTTTCATCAGTTAAACCGATCGTGTGTACGGGGCTTAAAAGTGTTATTCTAAAATTATATAAATTATGCAAACTTTTCCTGGCTTCATGCTTAAAAGTATTTACTTATACAGCAGATATTCAAATAGCAGGGGGGGGGGGGGCACTGGAATAGCTTAACATAAATTCTATTAAATGCTGGAGAAGAAATAAATAATGATGGTGAATTGCTGATCTGTTGATGAACTGGTGTTTTTAAAGTTGTGGTGGAGATTTGGCATCTACATGGATGTGGCCATGCTTAGTATCATGATGTTTGGCATATTTGGTAGGATGCACATAGACAGGGTGAGAAATCAGGCAATGCTGTATGATATTGATAATAGGGAAAAATGATGATTGACATGCTGCACACCAATGGGTGACAAAATTAGTTTTAATACACAATGGGTTAGGAATGTAGCACACAGACCCTAAGCAGCAAGGTTTTATTATTTTCTTGAGGTAAAACTTGGAAGAGAGAGAGAGAGTAGAAACAACAGAGTAGGGGAAGGTTTAGGCACGCAACACTCAAAGAACACTTTCGTCGCCACTCAAGCCTGAGTGGGTATAGCTCACCCGGATAGTCCCTTTAAAAGCGGTCCTAGCAACTGGAGTGGAGCGCGGATTAAAGCTTTCCTTTCCTTTTTTTATATAAGATGCGATCAGGAGATTTCCTCTGCCACAGGAATGATTACTGTCCTGAACCTCCACAAATAAAGATGGCGGATCCCTCTTTAGGTAATACTCCAGGCCTCTTCCCGAGATAGCAGTACCGTCGCTATCTCTGCCGGGACCGATCCTCCCCTGGACTCCTTTTCCTAAAGTTGGGCTCCCAAATGGTGGGCAGCCTGGGATCCCTCCGCAAGGTATAGGCCTCAGCCAGCTGAGCCGGGCCTATCAAACAGCGATGCAGCCTCGGGCTAAAGGTGCCCGAGACTGAAGCACATGCACGCACCCCCTGGCCATGAGAGCCACGCAGGTGGGGTATGTGCCACACGTCCTTCAGGACCAAGGGGTCCACTGGAGTCCAACCAACCACCCCGCCTGATGGCGTCTGCTCCTTAAGTACCCCCTTCAAGCAGGCACAGCAGACCGACCACGCCCACCGCACCACTGCTGAGAGAGGACACCCAATAGTGCTGCGATACCTCCTGTGGTTCAACCTGAGCCCGAAGCTACAGCGCCACCCCCCAGGCAACAGGGAACTGTACTGCCAGGCAGCATCGCACCCAGAGCAGAAGCACAATTTGTTCCAATCAACAGGTCCGAGCCCAACTATTGGTTCGGACCACCCCTAAATTTAAACATATAGCGTCCCATAAATTGGGATGGGCGCCACAGGAAGAAAATTTAAAACTGTTTTGTATTTCGGAGAATAAAAGCTGAGCTGCAGAGAAAAACTAAGTAAGACAGTACACTGAAAGGGGTTAACTACTGCTGCTAACTGAAGGAGCAAGGCAAGGAAAAAATATCTCTCTATACTTTAGCTGTCATATCAGTTAGCAGAGCTGACAGCTGACTAAAGATGGCAATGTATATATTTTAGAACATTAAACAGTGCTCTGTTCACCTAGCATGGGCAGCTAGTGTATTGCATACTGGATGATGTCCAGATTTTATAGAGTGCAATGAATCATCTGAGATTATTCAAAACTCATCTTCAGGCTCATTTTTCTCTCATATTGTCTTTTATGTGTACTTTGCTCCAGCGCTGCGTAAAGACTGATGAAGTAATCAGTCACCGACCAAAAGGTCTGGTATTTGTGGCTTCCAGTGGAGGGATTCTACTGGGCCTTTACATCACATCCTATTCAAGTTGGGTTCCCTGTAGAACTATATTCCCCAAGAACCCTCAGCCCGCATATACAGTGTTGGGCAGGCACTTGGAAGATTATCACATAAATCCTTAGTGAATACAAAGTCTGACCTTACAAGTATGCACCTCGTGTTGGAAAAGTGTCAAGGGTTCTCTTCTTGATATCTGTTTGCACTGTGCATCTGATTTACAGATTAAAGATGCAACTGATTCCAAAAGCTTCCTAAGGAGGTCCCTAAAAAATCGATGAAGCTAATTATATACCTATTTCTAGCTGCCAGAATAACCATTGCTAAATATTGGAAGCAGTCGATGGTTCCTCTTGATTCTGTGAAGAATAAGCTTAACTGGATCATAGTTAATGATAGACTCACCTGTATCCTTCGCAACACTACTAAGAAATTTGATGTGATATGGGATCTGTGGATACGATACATATCTTCATCCTAATACACCTCTGGCTGACCCTCCCTTCTCTTTTTTTTTTCTTTTTTCTTTTTATCTTCTTTTCTTTCTTTCTTCTCCTTTTCCTTTCTCCTCTCTTTAATATTTATTGTTTATCAGATATTCTCGTAGATACAGGATGTCTTAATAATACATATAATTCCATGCTGCTGATACATGAGGGAAGGTGCATAAGAGAACCCCCCCATTTTTTTGTCCCTTCCCTTCCCACTTCCTATTCCCCTCCTTTGGTTCCTTTTCCCTGTACTATAACCATTCTTAGTACTACAGGTCCAAGTGGCTCATTGGGACTCTACGTAGTTAGTCCCTAATGAATCTGAAACATGTTTCATGATCTGGCCATTAACGACTCTTAATCTTCTATGTTATTTCGTTCTGTCAACTTCACCAATATTTCCACCAAAGGTATTTTTTACGGAAATTTCTCAGTTTACTGTGTTGAGGTGTTGTATTTCTGCATATCCTGATGGAAGGACATTCAGATGCTTATGTTTAATTTCACATTTATAAGCATTATTGCTCATTGAATGTACTCTCTAAGACATTGTCTTGTTATTTGAATAATAATAAAAATATTGAAAATTAAAGATGCAACTGAGCAGCCTGGAACCAGTTTTTGGACTTCTTTATAAATCATCAGGAGCTCAGTATCATTCTCAAATTGTGCCATGTTGTCCATCCATAATTAGCTCTCAACGAACTATGGAAAACCACCCGAAGGTTATGGGAGTTGGCTGGTAGTAACAAAAACTGCTAACGTTTACACTGCCTTTGTTGGATATTATTAGGGTTGAGCGAACCCGAACTGTAAAGTTCGGGTCCGTACCGAACTTTAGCTTTTTTCCAAACCCGAACCCGAACCCGGACTTTGCGTGAAAGTCCGTGTTCGAGTTCGGGTTCGGCAATCTAATGGCGCAGTTAGAAATGCTTCAGGGGCCAGCCAATCACCTTTTGATTAGCTGGTGTGCCCTTAGAAGCCATCATAGCCATGCCTACTAATGGCATGGCTGTGATTGGTCAGTGCAACATGTGACCCAGCTTCTATAGAAGCTAGAGGCACACAGCACACACGTCACTCTGCTTCAGAATAGATAGGGAGAGGATCTTGTCTGCTGCTGTTGCTTATTGGGAGAGATTGAAAATACATGAGTTAGTCCTGATTCTGGAATCTGAGGGAAAAGATAGAGAGACAGTGTAGTGTAGGGCCAGGTTCCTGTTGGTGCTTTCAGGGAGAGAGATTTATTATATAGGAATAGGAGTCCAGATTCAGAGATATAACTCAGCGATCTGCATAGGTTTACCTGTTTGTGTTGCAGTGCACAGTCTTTTTACACTGCCATGAGCCCAGTGTCAGAGAAAATCTAACTTTTATCTGCAAGCTCAGTGCACCAGCACTGCATATATTACATTGAGAGATACACCGTTGCCATACTGTGGGTGTATTCTGCTCTTGGAAAAAGACCCATTTAGGGCAAAAAAAAAGGCACTTTATTGTGCTCTTTTCCAAAAGACCCATTTAGGGCAAAAAAAAAATTGCATTTTATTTTGCTCGTGCAAAAAAAGACCCATTTAGGGCAAAAAAATAAATAAAAATTTGCACTTTAATGTACTCTTGCAAAAAGACCCATTTAGGGCCACAAAAAATATTTTGCAGTGTGTTATACATATGTGGAGGCGTGTGAAATAAACAATTTCTATATATTTGTCTTCTACTGTGCTATGCTAAAAAAAACAACATTTTTTTTGAATAGCATTTTCTGCAGTTCTGCAGCTGTGCGATTCAGCGGTTACGTACTGTGGGTGTGTTGTGGTCTTCCAAAAAACGCTATTTAGGGCCACAAAAAATATTTTGCAGTGTGTTATACATATGTGGAGGTGTGTGAAATAAACAATTTCTATATATTTGTCTTCTACTGTGCTATGCTAAAAAAACAACATTTTTTTTTAATAGCATTTTCTGCAGTTCTGCAGCTGTGCGATTCAGCGGTTACGTACTGTGGGTGTGTTGTGGTCTTCCAAAAAACGCCATTTAGGGCCACAAAAAATATTTTGCAGTGTGTTATACATATGTGGAGGTGTGTGAAATAAACAATTTCTATATATTTGTCTCCTACTGTGCTATGCTAAAAAAACAAAAAAAATTTTGAATAGCATTTTCTGCAGTTCTGCAGCTGTGCGATTCAGCGGTTACGTACTGTGGGTGTGTTGTGGTCTTCCAAAAAACGCCATTTAGGGCCACAAAAAATATTTTGCAGTGTGTTATACATATGTGGAGGTGTGTGAAATAAACAATTTCTATATATTTGTCTTCTACTGTGCTATACTAAAAAAACAAAATTTTTTTTGAATAGCATTTTCTGCAGTTCTGTAGCTGTGCGATTCAGCGGTTACGTACTGTGGGTGTGTTGTGGTCTTCCAAAAAACGCCATTTAGGGCCACAAAAAATATTTTGCAGTGTGTTATGTTGTTGGCTCCTCGCAGGAGGGAGAAAGGCACACCGCACTACCAGCCCGTACCCTCCTATATAAAGAGGTTGAGCGGTGTACTTGACGGGACGTGTCCACAGCCGGAGTCAAAACTCCTCCAGAGGATGATTCTCACCTCTACTGTAGGTAGAGGCAAGTCCTTTAATTCCCAGTAAAGTCAATGTCCACACCAGCTGAAACTACAACTCTTATTCTCTCATGGCAAAATAAACTCTACTTGGATAGAAAAGGTTAGAGCAAAGAAATAGGACAGCTTAAGGTGTGGAGGAGGTCCAGGCACAAACGTAGCACATTCACTTCACTGCTTAGGTTTCTCAAACAGTTTTAGGTGCACGGTCTCTGCCACAGACCTTGAGGTTGGTCTCTGCCACAGACTGGGTGTACAAGGCCCCTGCCACGGACCTGGAGAACTTTGGTCTCTGCCACAGACCAGGGTGTATAAGGCCCCTGCCACGGGCCGGGTGAATAAGGCCTCTGATACAGTCAAGATGACCTTGAGCTTCTCTTTCTACGAACCTAGCCCATATCAAGGGGAAGACATCTCTCCAGGGAGTCAACAGACCCTTCCTTCACCGTGAATCCTGCATCGGTCCATCAGAATGATCCTCCCTTCCCTGGAACAGGGTCCCCTACACGAGGCGGCACCCTAAGACTCCTCGACCCTTAGCGGACTCCAGACGAAGGCTCTGGACTCCAGGCTTTACTCCCGCCCCTAGGCCTCCATACCCAGGGCAACAGGAACTCCATGATAGTACCTCACCCCAGGCTAAAGGTGCCCGAGATGGAACAGGAACACATGCACCCAGGCCGAAGGCACCTGGGCGCGGACCCCACTGGACATCAGGCCCCAGGCCAAAGGTCTGCCCCTTTTATATGCTCTCCCGGCATGCACAGCAGGTTCCCCGCCCCGCTGTACTACTGCCAAGAGGGGACAGAAAAGGCACAGCACTGTATCGGCGGTTCAACCCTAGCCTACCATGGCAGCGCCACCTGTAGGCCGCAGGGAACTGCACACCAATACTGTCCCCCGAGGACAAAATGGTCCATGAATCCTACAGAATTAGGGTGTTTGAGCCTATTTACCACTCAAACACTTCCCTTAAATTTAGCACCCCGCTACATTTTTATTTCAAAGTATTTTATTTTCACACTAGCTTATCCATTAAATTGAATAATTTATTCCAGAAAGGGCGTATTCTGGGGCATTCCCACCATATGTGTGGCATCGTGCCGTTGAGTTTCTGAGGTTCTTAATGACTTCCTGTACCTCTTCTGCTGAAAAGGGGGCCTCCAGCATATTTTTTAATTTTTTTAATGTTATTTTAAGTTATTTCCCTATCCACATTTGTTTGCAGAGCACTTGCCATGCTCTTAACAACATTTTGCTGCCATTTGCAGCCCTCTAGCCCTTTCCATTACTTTTTTAGAGCCTTTTTAGTCCTTAGAAGTCCGGGTCCCCATTGACTTTAATGGGGTTCGGGTTCGGGTTCGGGTTCGGGTTAAAGTTCGGTCCCGAACCCGAACTTTTTTCCGAAGTTCGGCCGAACCCGTCGAACCCGAACATCCAGGTGTCCGCTCAACTCTAGTTATTATACTTTCACAGATAGCTAAGAGACCTAAATAAAGATGGGTAGTTCAACAAACAAGGTCTGAAAAATGGGGCTGTCCCTGCTAAAGCCAGGGCAGATTACAGTTAAAGTATAACTATAGGCAAAAGCATACTATCAAGACACAATAAAGAAACAAAGTACAAGTGTAGCTACAATAAAAAAATTAAAATAGATGAGCAATTCCCTGTTTTAACCACTTAGGGACCAGGCCTATTTTTCAAACTTGTTGTTTACAAGTTAATATAATTTTTTACTTAGCACCCCCAAACATTATATATATTTTTTTCAGATATCTTAGAGAATAAAATGGCAGTCATTGCAATGCTTTATGTCACACCGTATTTGCGCAGCGGTCTTACAAGCGCAATTGTTTGGAAGAAATACACTTTTTTTAATTTAAAAATAAGACAGTAAACAGTAAAGTTAGCCCAATTTTTTTTTATATTGTAAAAGATCATTTTACACCACGTAAATTGATACCCAACAGGTCATGCTTCAAAGTTGCACCCCCTCGTGGAATGGTGACAAATTTTGACCCTTTGAACTCTCCATAAGCGACGTTTAAAAATTCTACAGGTTACCAGTTTTGAGTTACAGTGGAGGTCTTTTGCTAGAATTATTTCTCTCATTCTAACGATCGCGGCGATACCTTACGTGTGTGGTTTGAACACCACTTTCATATGCGAGCATGACTTACGTATGCGTTCGCTTCTCGAGCTCAGCGGGACATGTCGCTTTATAAAAAATATCTTATTTGTTTTATTTTTTATTTAAAAATTTTACACTGTCCTTTTAACAAAAAATGTTTGGGTCACTTTTATTCCTATTACAACGAATGTAAACATCCCTTGTAAAATAAATAAAGCAGGACAGGATATCTTTAATGTGAGATCTGGGGTCAGAAAGACCTCAGATCTCACATTTACACTTAAATGAAATAAAAAATCCCCTTTAAGACCATTGGGTGGAAGCAACGTTTGACGTTGCTTCCGTCATCCAATGTTATGGAGCTGAGAGGGGTCCATCTTTCCCTCACTTGGCTCCATAATACTGTAAGCGGCGGAGACGACCGGGGCATGGCGGAAGGGGGTGCACCTCTCCCGCCACCGATAAAAGTGATCTCGTGGCGAACCCGCCACGGAGACTACTTTTATCAGAAAGTGGACTGCCCGCCGTTGAAGAAAATACTGTGGTTATGGCAGCTATCTGCTGCCAAAACTCTAGTATTTTATGTCAAAGTACCAACGTGCAATGACGGCGGTTTGCGGGAAGTAGTTAATAAAATGATTAAAAATTCAAACCCCAGGCAAAAAACGCACTTTTTCAAAAATGATTTACAAAACAGGAGAATTATTACTGAATTGGCAATTGAGAAATAATTAACAAAATGTCAAAATGGTAGCTAGATTATTTACTAAATACCAACATATTCAATCTTTTTTGTTGTTCTGACTTAAAAATTTCAAACTGCACAAACTGGTTGTGAAATTTGGGCAGCGGAAAAATATTTTTATACAGTTTCTATCAGTTGGCATTCGACAACTGGCTAAAAATGGCTATGCATATGTGTAACCAAATAACCAAAAGTCTGAACAATACTCTATTCAGCAGCATTCAAAAAGTAAAAGCTCAGTTAGGTCTTGTCATTTTTCTTAAAGTAAATTTGATAACTTAAGCCTCGTACACACGACCGAGTTTTTCGTCCAAAACCGGCAAGAAAAGTGCCGCGTGAGCTTTTTTGTCGAGAAAACCGTTCGTGTGTATGGTTTTACGACGAGAAAATTGCCGTGAATCTCGACGAGAAAATAGAGAACCTGCTCTCTATTTTCTCGTCAGGATTCCAGATTTCCTCGTCGTGTTTCTCGTCGGCCTGTTTTGTGACGAGAAAATGGTTCGTGTGTATGCTTTTACGACTCTTTCAAAAGCGCGCATGCTCAGAAGCAACTATGAGACGGGAGCGCATCTTCTGGTAAAACAAGCCTTCGTAATGGAGATAGCACATTCGTCACGCTCCAAATTTTTGCATCGTTTAAATGTTGTGCATTGAAATCTTCGTTAGAATGTTACATTAATCCAAACGAATTAACTTCTTTTGCTGCTGATATTCACACAGAGTTATGACTATCTTTTTTTAAACTTTTTCATGCTGCTCTTAAGAAGATTTATGTGTATTATATCGTGCAAGTTTTTAGGAATATTAAAAAATTAGATATTTTTCTAACTGATGTTAATTGTAATTTCGCAATGTTTTGGTAGTGATCTCCCATAGAATCTTTTAATATATATTATGTAAATTTTACACCCTTTTTTGGGAAATACGATTTAGTTATTTTTTTGGGGGGTTGTTATCTGTCCCTTTTTTTGTCAGTCAAATGTATCTGCTTACTCCAAAGCTAGATTTTACATTTTTACAAATACACATAGTCAAGTATGAACTTAAAGAAAAATAACATTTATTCATGTTTGAACTAAAATAAAGAGAAGGCAGCGCTGGAGAAGCTGCTGCCATTTGTGCATCCCAGGGACCCCAGAGCACACAGTAACCCTGTGTGGACACTAAAATTGGGAGCTTGAGAAGGCCAACATTTCTGAGCACAATCTGATGCTGGCCTCCCAGAGGTCAGGAACAGCAGCAGGTGATATATATGTCCCAAGTGTGTGGTACTACAACAGGCTGCCTTCTGTCCGACCACAATGAAGCAAGGCCACCACTTCCTGGTCTTCCTGGTAACCTTCCCTGCAACCTTTCCTGAAGCCTTCCCTGCAGCCTTCCTTCTTCGTTTGGCTGGAGGCTGGGCCACTGGAGGGGTACTCCTGTCAGGAGGAGGAGGAGGTGGAGGAGAAGGGGGTGGCGCAGAAGAACAAGGTGGAGGTGTAGCAGAAGGGGGTGGCGCAGAAGAACAAGGTGGAGGTGGAGGAGAAGGGGGTGGCGCAGAAGAACAAGGTGGAGGTGGAGGAGAAGGGGGTGGGGCGGAAGAACAAGGTGGAGGTGGAGGAGAAGGGGGTGGGGCGGAAGAACAAGGTGGAGGTGGAGGAGAAGGGGGTGGGGCAGAAGAAGAATGTGGAGGTGGAGGAGGAGGTTGAGGTTGGGACAGTTGTGCCACCTCACAAATGGCGGTATTGGGGGTAATTTTTTCCATCACCCCCTTGTTGAGCAAGGTGATGAGCACGGGCTCGCATAGGAGGCATTGCTCCATGCTCATCACCTTGAACTTTGCCTCCACTAGGCCAGCAATGGCCTCTTCAGGGGATGTGGGCTCTTTGAGGGTGGCATGGGCCTCTTTAATAAGGGCCATTGCTGCCTCACTGGTGGTCCTGTCCCTCCTGCCTTTTTTGGGAAGCTGGATGGGAGGCACCTGGGATCTGGTGCTTCTCCTTTGCCCTGTCACCTCCTGGCTGCCACTGGGCCCTGCCACCTCCTGGCTGCCACTGGGCCCTGCCACCTCCTGGCTGCCACTGGGCCCTGCCATCTCCTGGCTGCCACTGGGCCCTTCCTCCTCCTGCCTGACAGTTTCCAGACCCTCCTCCTGGCTGATTTCATCCTGTGTATGAAAAAGGGACATAGTTTAATATGTTGGTTTAATCTTTGCATCAAACTTTATAAACATGATTGAAGCAATTAGAATGTAAATCCAGAAATCATTTTTTCTAATTTACACCTACATCAGATTGACTATTTAGCACCCAATTAAGTGCAGACTAATGTCTAGAGATCTTGATTTCACTTGTGGAACCCAAAATATTGTATGTTTCTCATCTTGACATATTTGTCAAACATTAATTTTATCCCAATACATTTTCATTTAATACTATACCTGGCTCCAGATGGCCAAATCAGGATCATCCAGGATGGCTGCCTCCTCTTGCTCCAGAGAAGGCTCAGGTTGGCTGCAGGGAAGTCTGGGGGGAAGAGTGGAGAGTGATGGCCTTGCCTCAATGTGGTCATCCAGGAAGGACATCCTGCTGTAGTACCACAAAATCGGGACATACACATCACCTGCTGCTGCTCCTGACCTCTGAGAAGCCAGGACCTTAGAGCGTTCAGTCCTGTAGGTGCCTCTCAAGCTCCCAATTTTAGTGTCCACTTGTTTTGCTGTGGCTGTGGGCACCTTGGTCTGCACAAATGGGAGCAGCTTCTCCAGCGCTGCTTTTCTCACCCCTCTTTTTTTATGGATGGGATTTTTCATCTCCCACAGAGCGGGCAGCTCCCTTACCCGGTCAATAAATTCCGCCAGGAACTCTTTGTCGCTAATAAAGACATTCATATTGTATCTGCAAGTTTAAGAAATAATATATAACTAATGTGAGGCAAACAGTCTAACCTCCTTAACATCGTAGTCACCATATATATCCTACAACATTCTCAAAACAGTATAGGCCAACAATTTGTCCAAGTCACAAAATCACATACCTTTGTTCGCACGTCCGTCACTTGAACTCCTCTCTCCGCACACCGAACGTACTATAGTCACATGTGTGTTTGCTATATACACACCACGCATGCGTCAAAATACGAACACGTCGCTCCGCACACGTCGCCCGCCCATGACGTTCTAACTAACATCTTTTCCCTGCCCCTTCTCTTTCGGCGTGCAGACAGATATGGCGGAGTTACAGCAGGTGTCTGATAATTCTGCAACTAACGAGGAGGAGACAAGCCCGGAGACCGAGGAAACGTCACGATCAAGGAGGAGATTCAAGGCTTCGAATATGTCTTTTGCCGAGATGGCGGAGATGGTGGACATCTTGCTCAAGTCGGATTATGACGCAAAGCATGGGCCGTATAGCAAACCAAATAGAAGGAAGGCCAAAATCCTCACTAAAGTCGTGAAGAGTCTGAAGACGAATTTCGGGGTGAAACGCTCAAATGAGCAGCTCAGAAAGAGGTGGTCAGACCTCAAACTGAGGGAGCCAGACCAGTTAAGGAGCATTAAGAGAATGCTCGCAAAAAGTAAGTAAAATGTACACTTTTATGCTATTAATCCTTTTCTAAACTGACATGTTGCTGGTTTATTTTTTTTTTCTTATTGGACTCCCTTCCAAAATGTTATATTTTGAACTTGGTTGGGCACAGTAATCGTTCGTTACGTTACAGACACTTCGTTCGGCCACTATCCGCTGTTTTGGCTTATTTTACAGCCACAAAAGTAATTAGACATCTGCCATTTTTTGGGAAATTTTGGGCACAAAGTTTTAGGCTAGATGATGTGTTTGTAAAGAGAATGAAATGCAAACTTTTGTCAGTGTAAAGGAGAGGACACTCAGCAGCTGCTTCCACATCTGTACTTTGGAGCACTATAGTGTGGGCCACCAGACCCGCCTTTTTTGGGTGTCCCACACAGGTGCATCAGAGAATTTTTGTGTTGCCTACATGTCTAAAAAATTACAGACAAAGGTGAATACTAAGCATATTCTTGGTCAGAAATAATGCATTCATCTTTAACTTCCGCCCAAACACACACTTGTACCCCACTTCCAAGCAATTTAGCCTGTTTTTGTTTTTTACATAGAGATTTTATGTGTGATAACTCTACCTTTTGTTTGATTTTCATAGGGGAGAGAAGACTGGGAGGAGGACACTCCAGGGAGCACAAGAACCCCACAGCTTCACAACAACCCCAAACTCCCAAAGACCCACAAACGAAGGATGTAGAGGAAGTTGAGGTGGAGGAAGGAGAAGTGCAGGAAGGAGAGGTGGATGACGTTGTGGAACTGGTCACCACAACAGGTCAGTATCTGTCACCACAGCTTCAGGTAAGAGAGGTAGGCCTGCAGAGTTATAATACCTTTTTATTTTGTTTTTAGGGGATGTGAATGTTGGGGTGAAGGATAGTACAGGTTTCTCTGCTGACAGTGCCCTCCGCCTCATCCAGCAAGTGATGGAATGTAGCACGGAACTGGACAAAATTAAAGAAAGAATTCATGTGATGGATCAAACATTTAAAGACATTCTCAATGTTTTGGGGAGAATTCAATAAGGCATCCCAACCCCCTTTTGTTCATGTTTATTCTTCAACTTTTAAAAAACTTTTTGACAATCAAACCAGCCAAAAATTGAATCTGCACACAGTGTGTCAACATGTGCTATCTGCCATCAGGGGATATCCATGTACGTCTTTTGGGGGTGCAACCCCTTCCTCGTATCTAAAGTAGGTGAACTGAGGAAGGGGTTGCACCCCCAAAACACGTCCATTGATCACCCCTGATGGCAGATAGCACATGTTGACAATAGGGATCAGGAGTCTAAAATCCCTATAGGAAAATAATCCCAATTGTGTGCATATTCAATTTTTGGCTGGGCAAGGGGTGGCAGGACCCCATATTAGGATGGGCACATAGAGACATATAGTTTGTGTAAGTGAATGTCTCAGATTGCTCCGAGGTATCCAATTTTGTAAATTTTGGAATGCAACTGTTGTTTTTGTATTTTCCTAAGAAAACAATTGCCGGTTTGTGGCCAGGCAAACAAAAAATGTAAAAAAAAAAAAAAAAGTGTGTGAATTTGCACATAGTAAAAGATTTGAACACAAACAACGTGTAGCTTCTTTTTCTAATATGCTCTAACCTTATTTGGTACATTTTTAAAGGTTACATAGTGAAATGGTTGGTATTTACTAAAGGAAAATACACTTGGCACTACAAATGCACTAAGACAAACTAGGAGACAGGAAACCAACAAAAGTTAGAAGTTTAAACAAGATTTTTATTTGGATCGTTAGACAGGAATCTTTAGACATAGCCTGGCATAGGAATTGCCCCCCTACCCGTGAAATAGTCCATGTATTTGTCCCGAACCTAACAGCCATTTTGGGGGGGCAAGCCAGCACGGGCAGATTCCAGGCCCGGCAGGGGATTATCAGGGGAAAGTCCAGCCTCAGGCAAAACTGAGGCCATATATGAATTAGATTTGCGGCAAAGAAAATTGTGTAGCACACAGCAGCATAACACTACATAGTTTATTTTGTAGTCCGCCAAGTGGATGGGAGTCCTAAAAAGGTGGAACCGGCTGGCCATTATGCCAAAGGCATTTTCAACGACTCTTCGGCCCCTGGCCAGCCGGTAATTGAACACCCTCTTCTCTGGGGTCAGGGTCCTTTGAGGAAATGGCCTCATAAGATGTGGTCCGAGCCCAAAGGCTTCATCCGCCAAAAAAACAAAGGGGAGTCCTTCAATATTCCCTGCACCTGGTGGCAATGCAAGGTCGTCACTCTGGAGACGGGGGGCAAACTCCGTCTGGATGAAGGATCCCCCATCGGACATCCGGTCATTCTTCCCTACATCAACATAGAGGAATTCATACCGTGCTGACACCACCGCCATCAGCACAATGCTATAAAAAACCCCTTGTAATTGAAGTAGTAGGACCCAGAACGGGGTGGCGGCACGATGCGGACGTGCTTCCCGTCTATAGCACCACCGCAGTTGGGGAAGTCCCACCGCGTGGCAAACTCCGATGCCACAGTCTGCCATTCCTGTGGCGTGGAAGGAAGCTGTGGAGTCAAACAAGATGAAAAAATATTAGAATACACAAATCAAACATTACAAGTATATTCTAAGAAAATACATTAGAGGCCAACATCAAGCAAAGTCTACGTTTATTAAGGTGTTTTAAATAAGTATAATGGAAGGCTCATGTATCATATTCATCACTAGTGATGAGCCGAACACCCCCGGGTTCGGTTTGCACCAGAACCCGCGAACGGACCGAAAGTTCGCACAAACTTTAGAACCCTATTAAATACAATGGATGCGAACGTTCGAAATCTAAAGTGCTAATTATAACGACTATTATGCATGTTATTGTCCTAAAAAGGGTTTGGGAACCCGGGTTCTGCACCAGGGGACATGTATCAATGCAAAAAGAAGTTTTAAAAACGTCCGTTTTTCTGGAGCAGTCATTTTAATGATGCATAAAGTGAAAAAAAAAAAGTCAAATATTCCTTTAAATATCGTACCTGGGGGGTGTCTAAAGTATGCCTGTGAAGTGCCACGTGTTTCCCGTGTTTAGAACTGTCCCTGCACAAAATTACATTTCTAAAGGAAAAAAAGCCATTTAAAACTGCTTGCGGCTTTAATGTAATGTCTGGTCCCGGTAATATGGATGAAAATCTTTAAGAAAAATGACATAGCTACCCCATCACACCCCCCCCCCCCCATACCCCAGCCCATTACCAGCCCCTTTGGGTCTTGTATGGATATTAAGGGGAACCCCGCACACAAAATAAAAAAGGCCCTATATACTCTGAACAGCCATATACAGGCGGTGCATACAAGACAGGGACTGTAGGTTTGTTCTTATGTAGAATCTGTTTGTAATTTTGAACAGGTACATTGTTTAAGTGTAGCTCCAGCCAAAAAAATCTATTTTTAAGCTTTTTGGAAAACATAGGGAAGGGTTATCACCCCTGTAACATTTGTTTTGCTGTCTGTGCAGTGTGCACCTGTTCAGAACAGTTCACCTCACTTTCCGTCCTAATGACAAATGTTTTTTGAAAATTTGGGGTTTTTATTGAAACAAGAATTGGTGATAAAGAATCAGTGGAGAGGAGACACTTTTTTTCCCATATGAACTCTTACAGGAGAGAATTTGCCTTCCTAGGGGTAGATTTCCTCTCACTTCCTGTTGTATCCTTCCGTTTGCAAGGAGGAGTCGTTTGTAAGTTGGATGTTTGAAAGTAGGGGCCTGCCGTATATACTCAGCTGAAATTTGCCCCTTACATGTTGGTGTTGCCACACAACTGTGAGCCCTCACAGTTACTCTTGGTGGGCGCATGAATGGGCCCTGCTGTGAATTATTAGATCAAGAATTGTAATTGCATGCCCCTGTTGAACAGGGGCTGAAAAATTGGGCCTTTGGTGGTGGTGGTGGTGTTGACACAACACTGTAAGGCCTCACAGTTAGTCTTGGTGGGCGCAGGAATGGGCCCTGCTGTGAATTATTAGATCAAGAATTGTAATTACATGCCCCTGTTAAACAGGGGCAGAAAAATTGAGCCTTAGGCACTGGTGCCACAACACTGCAACCCCTCACAGATACTGTACTTGGAGCACAGCAATGAACCCTGTTGCAAAGTATTGCATCAAAAATTGTAATTACACGCCCCTGTTAAACAGGGGCTGACAAATTGGGCCTTAGCCACTGGTGCTGGTGCCATGACACTGCAACCACTCCCAGATACTCTAGTTGGAGTGCAGGAATGAGCCCTGCTGCAAAGCATTGCATAAAAAATTGTAATAACACACCCCTGTTAAACAGGGGCTGAAAAATTGGGCCTTAGCCACTGGTGGCGGCACCCAGAAACAAAAATGTTCTTCCAAGCTATCATCGTCAATCGGATCATTGAGGAGGAGGAGGATAGTCAGTCAACATAACAGGACAAACTCTCAGCATCAGCATCAGTCTTGAAGGGATGTGACATTTGAAAATAAATTAGTCTGTTATATCAGCTTCAGGTGTTTGGTAGCTGGTGGTGATCCAAGACTGGTTCATCTTTATGAAGGTCAGTCGATCAACAGAGTCGGTGGACAGGCGCACCCTGTGATCCGTGACAAATCCTCCAGCAGCACTGAATGTGCGTTCTGAAAGAACGCTGGATGCAGGACAGGCCAGTAGCTCAATTGCATACTGTGCAAGCTCTGGCCAGTGATCCATCCTCAAGACCCAGTAAGCCAGAGGATTTTCGGTGGGGAAGGTGTCCAAGTCTGACCTTGCCCCTAGGTATTCCTGCACCATGTATATCAGACGCTGGCGATGGTTGCTGGAACCGATCATACCTTGGGGCTGTGGACTAAAGAATTGTCTGAACGCTTCGGTCAGACGGCCACCTTCCCCACCGCTCCTTCTTTGACTGACCGAAGCCTCAGCAACTCGTTGTCCAAGACCAGGAGTTTGTAACCTCCCAGTCTCTGGGAACGCGTTGCACAGACCTTTCTGCAAGGCCTCCCGGAGTTGTCTCATCCTCTGCTCCTTCTGCGACGGTAAGATAAGGTCCGCAACCTTACCCTTGTACCATGGATCAAGGAGAGTGGCCAGCCAGTAATGGTCCCTCTCCTTGATCCGAAGAATACGAGGATCCTTCCGCAGACTTTGCAGGATCAGGGAGGCCATGCAGCGTAGGTTAGCTGAGGCATTCAGTCCGGAGTCCTCTGGGTCACTAAGGACGACATGATCCGCAGCCACCTCCTCCCAGCCACGTACAAGTCCACTGGTTTCTTGGGACTGTAAATCATCCCTAAAAGACTGCTGCTGATGATGCCGAGTGCCAGGCTCCACCTCCATGCTGACACAATCCTCCTCCTCCTCCTCCTCTTCTTCCTGTGCGATGGGTGGGACAGAAGGAACACTGTCTGGGTAAAGGGGGCCTTGAGAGGCAAGGAAGTCCTCCTCTTCCTGCCTCTGTTCTGCCTCAAGTGCCCTGTCCATTATTCCACGCAGCGTATGTTCCAACAGGTGGACAAGAGGTACAGTGTCACTGATGCATGCACTGTCACTGCTCACCATCCTCGTGGCCTCCTCAAATGGTGCCAGGACAGTGCATGCATCCCTGATCATGCCCCACTGGCGTGGTGAAAAAAACCTGAGCTCCCCTGACCCTGTCCTGGTGCCGTAGTCGCACAGGTACTCATTGATGGCCCTCTGCTGCGTGTGCAGCCGCTGCAGCATGGCCAACGTTGAGTTCCACCTGGTGGGCATGTCACATATAAGGCGGTTCTTGGGCAGGTTCAACTCCTTTTGCAGCTCAGCCAGGCGAGCACTGGCATTATAATATCTGCGGAAATACACACAGACTTTCCTGGCCTGCCTCAGGACATCCTGTAAGCCCGGGTACCTGCCCAAGAACCGCTGCACCACCAGGTTAAGGACGTGAGCCACACAGGGCACATGGGTCAGTTGTCCCTATCGGAGAGCGGAGAGGAGGTTGGTGCCATTGTCGCAAACTACCATTCCTGGCTTAAGCTGGCGTGGCGTCAACCACCTCTCGGCCTGCCCCTGCAGAGCAGACAGAACCTCTGCCCCAGTGTGGCTCCTGTCCCCCAAACACACCAGCGCAAGCACGGCATGGCATCTTTTTGCCTGCGTACTTGCGTAGCCCCTTGAACGCCTACGGAGCACCGCTGGTTCCGAGGACAAAGCACAGGAAGAGGCCACGGAGGAAGAAGAAGAGGAGGGGGTGGAGAATAGAGGTGTGTCACAACCAGTAGTAGCATTTTGGAGGCGTGGCAGTGGAACAACCTCCAACACCACTGCACCTCGTCCTGCATCCTTCCCAGCTGCCAAAAGAGTGACCCAATGGGCCGTGAAAGAAAGGTAACGTCCCTGTCCATGCCTGCTGGACCAGGAGTCAGCGGTAATATGCACCTTACCGCTGACAGCCCTGTCCAGCGAGGCCAAGACATTGCCTTCCACATGCCGGTAGAGAGCCGGAATCGCCTTCCGTGAGAAAAAGTGGCGTTTGGGAACCTGCCACTGAGGAACCGCACATTGCACAAACTCACGGAAGGGGGCCGAGTCTACCAACTGAAAAGGCAGCAGTTGAAGTGCTAGCAATTTAGCCAAGCTAGCATTCAACCGCTGGGCATGTGGATGGCTGGGAGTGAACTTCTTTCGATGGTCCAGCAGCTGGGGCAGGGAAATTTGCCTGCTAGAATCGGACGTCGGTGTACTGCTAGCAGAGTGGCCGCAAGTACTTGGCTGTGACACACCTAATTCTACACCTTCATTCCTCTCAGTGCAGGTTTCAGAGAGGACTGAAGGTATAGTGGGGTTGGAGATCCCAGCTGATGCGGTGCAAGGAGAGGTCCGCTTTGTTCTTTGGTGTGGGTCTTTAAGGTAGGCTTGCCAACGAGCTGCATGGCAGGTCAACATATGTCTGATCAAGCATGTGGTGCTCAAGCGGCTGATGTTTTGGCCACGCGATATATGCTTGAGACATATGTTGCAAACAGCAGCTGTGCGATCTGATGCACTCGCCTCAAAAAAGGCCCACACCAAAGAACTTTTTGAATAACGGGCAGAGGCAGCGCCCTGCACAGGCGGAGCTCTGCGGTGTGATTCCGTCGGTGTGCTGCCCTTACGCTGGCCACCCAAGGGCATCCTGCCTCGTTGGAGATGTGCCTCCTCCTCATCCTCCTCCTCCTCCTCTCTCCTATTAGGCACCCACGTGGAGTCAGTGACCTCATCATCCCCTCCCTCCTCATCACTGGAGCCAATCTGGCAGTATGCTGCAGCTGCTGGAACATGACTGCCAGATTGGTGTCCTTCTTGAGCATCCCCTCTCTCTGCTCTCACGCTACTGCCTTCCTCTAGCTGGGTATCATCATCAGACCCTTCAAAACGCTGGGCATCCTCCTGGAGCATGTATCCAACACTGTGCTCAAACAGTTCGGGGGACTCCTCAGGAGAAGGACATGGTGGGTCTAGGGAAGGAGTGACTGATGATGACATTGATACCAGGGAAGAGGACGCTTTGGCAGCTGCTTTGCCAGTACCCTGAGCCTGGGTGAGAGAGGATGAGGAGGATGAGGAGGGCTTGGTCATCCACTCTACCAAGTCTTCGGCATGATGTGGCTCAACATGTCCAGCTGCCGAAAAGAAGGACAAGCGTGTCCCATGGCATGTGCTGATGACAATGCACCGCGTCCACGACCAGCACTGTTGCCCCCAGACACAGAGCCTGCTTGCCCTCTTTTATTGGCTCCTGACTGTCTGCCTCTCCTTGTTTGCCTTCCAGACATTCTAATGGCCTGCAGGGAGATGGGAAAACCAGCAATAAGGGCTAGCTTCAGGTGTATACTGTGCAGGAGGCTTAGCAACAATGACACTGACACTGTCCCCTGCCTATCCTTCTCTCTCCCTGCACACAAGGTTTAGCAATATGGTTCAGCACACTAGGTTTAGCAAAGATTATGACACTGACACTCTCAACTGCCTATACTTGTCTGTCCCTACACACAAGGTTTAGCAACATGGTTCAGCGCACTAGGTTTAGTAAAGATTATGACACTGACACTCTCGACTGCCTATCCTTGTCTGTCCCTACACACAAGGTTTAGCAATATGGTTCAGCACACTAGGTTTAGCAAAGATTATGACACTGAAACTCTCGACTGCCTATCCTTGTCTGTCCCTACACACAAGGTTTAGCAATATGGTTCAGCACACTAGGTTTAGCAAAGATTATGACACTGACACTCTCGACTGCCTATCCTTGTCTGTCCCTACACACAAGGTTTAGCAATATGGTTCAGCGCACTAGGTTTAGCAAAGATTATGACACTGACATTCTCGACTGCCTATCCTTGTCTGTCCCTACACACAAGGTTTAGCAATATGGTTCAGCACACTAGGTTTAGCAAAGATTATGACACTGACACTCTCGACTGCCTATCCTTGTCTGTCCCTACACACAAGGTTTAGCAATATGGTTCAGCGCACTAGGTTTAGCAAAGATTATGACACTGACACTCTCGACTGCCTATCCTTGTCTGTCCCTACACACAAGGTTTAGCAATATGGTTCAGCACACAAGGTTTAGCAAAGAATATGACACTGACACTCTCCCTGCCTATCCTTGTCTGTCCCTACACACAAGGTTTAGCAATATGGTTCAGCACACAAGGTTTAGCAAAGACTATGAAACTGACACTCTCCCTGCCTATCCTTGTCTGTCCCTACACACAAGGTTTAGCAATATGGTTCAGCACACTAGGTTTAGCAAAGATTATGACACTGACACTCTCGACTGCCTATCCTTGTCTGTCCCTACACACAAGGTTTAGCAATATGGTTCAGCGCACTAGGTTTAGCAAAGATTATGACACTGACACTCTCGACTGCCTATCCTTGTCTGTCCCTACACACAAGGTTTATCAATATGGTTCAGCACACTAGGTTTAGCAAAGATTATGACACTGACACTCTCGACTGCCTATCCTTGTCTGTCCCTACACACAAGGTTTAGCAATATGGTTCAGCACACAAGGTTTAGCAAAGAATATGACACTGACACTCTCCCTGCCTATCCTTGTCTGTCCCTACACACAAGGTTTAGCAGTATGGTTCAGCACACAAGGTTTAGCAAAGAATATGAAACTGACACTCTCCCTGCCTATCCTTCTCTGTCCCTACAAACAAGGTTTAGCAAAGAATATGACACTGACACTCTCCCTACCTATCCTTGTCTGTCCCTACACACAAGGTTTAGCAATATGGTTCAGCACACAAGTTTTAGCAAAGAATATGACACTGACACTCTCCCTGCCTATCCTTGTCTGTCCCTACACACAAGGTTTAGCAATATGGTTCAGCACACAAGGTTTAGCAAAGAATATGAAACTGACACTCTCCCTGCCTATCCTTCTCTGTCCCTACAAACAAGGTTTAGCAAAGAATATGACACTGACACTCTCCCTACCTATCCTTCTCTGTCCCTACACACAAGGTTTAGCAAAGAAAAAATATGACACTGTCCCTGCCTATCCTTCTCTTTCCCTGCGCCGGAACACACTACACGAGGCCGCCGCGCTGGCGGCCTTTTATAGTGTGGGGCGTGTACTAAACCCCCTCAGCAATAATTGGCCACAGGCATCCTGCCTGTGGCCAATCATTGCTCTCCTCACTGCCGGCGCTGTGATTGGCCAAGCATGCAGGGTCACAGTGCATGCTTGGCCAATCACAGCGCCGGGATTACACTGCGATGGCGCAGTGTATTGTGGGCCATTAGCGTCACTCGAATTTGGCACGAACGGCCCAAATCGTTCGTTGTTCGCCGAACGTGCGAACACCGAGCTCATCCCTATTCATCACCCCCTATGATGGTCCATTAATAAATTATAATGGGGAGGGGGGGGGGTAGATGTGTTTGGCCACAGAATAGCATTGCAGTGGTGGTGCGTCCAGAGTGGGCGCTGGAGCACTGCCCCCTCTCTCCTGTGCCCGTCACTCAGAACAATACATAGGTTCATGCCTTGCATTAACCTATGTATTGTCTATGCCGCCCACTATTCAGGTGGATGGCCCCCTGTTAAGCGACCGACATATGAAGAACTGCGGCATTTATGGGCTTAAAATTGCATATCAGAAACAGTAAGGAAAATTGTCTTGCACTTTACAGCCTGAGGGATGTAATTGGCTGCAGAAAAGTTAAATAGGGGACGCAGGGGAGGGGCATTCCTTGGGTAAACACTGACAGGCTGCTCTGCCAATCATGTTCACCAAGTCTGTTTAATGGTAACATGATTGGCTGATGCAACATCAAGGGAAGGAGAAGACATCAAGGACAGAAGAAGGATGGTGCTGACCACAAGAAGGTGCAGGGCTGGGGGGGAACTGGCTGCATTAGAGGGAACAAAATGGCTGCATTGGAGGGAACAAATGGGGGCGTTTAATAGGCACCAGAGCAAAAAAGGAGGAAGTTTATTTCCTAAATTGGGGTTTGAACCCCCAAACATTTGGAGCAACAGGCGCCCCTGCTGGAAAGGTTAGTGAAGGAAAATATGCATGGAGGAGAAAAAAGGGGCAATCTAAAGCTTTAAGCATGCATGAGGACAAAGGGGACATTCTCAGCATATTACAATCATGGTAATTAGGGAAGAATGAAAGAAATACAATACATTAGCATACATGTAATACATAAAATGTGATGTTAATGGAGAAAACTTACCCTAATATAGTCCTCCTGCAGGACTTGTATAATGGCAGAACAGGTGTCTGGGATTATGAGGCCCAGAGCCTGGGGGGAGATGCCTGTCGTGAACTTCAAGTCCTGAAGACTTCTCCCTGTCGCCAGATAACGTAACGTGGCGATAAGCCTCTGCTCAGCACTGATGGCTTCCCGCATAACGGTGTCCTTCCTCGTAATATAGGGGGACACCAAAGCCAACAGTTCCTGAAAAACGGGGTCAGACATCTGCAGAAAATTCCTGTGGTCCTCAGGATTATTCTCGACGATCTCCCGCAGCAGAGGCATATGGCAGAATTGGTCCCGCTGGAGCAACCGATTCTTGGTCCATGAACTCCTCCTCACACAATTCATGAACTGGTCTTGGTCCAAAACAAGCAGACCAACACCAAGCGCACGCACAGCACGAACTCGACGACGAGAACGTCCAGGCGACATGGCTAGGAAACGGTTGTCTTATCAGAACGTACAGAACAGAACGCACTTTAGAACAGCAAGGCCTATGAATAACGAACTGAAAAACAGAAACGAACAGGCAAGAACGCACTGTAAAACAGATACGACCTGCCTAGACGCCCTGAAAGTCAAGATACGAACCCACAAGCACAAACTGAACCGCAGAAAACGATCTGAAAAGTACGAAGACTGAAAAGCGCAAATTGTCTTTTCCCAAACTTTTACTTCACACGCGGTAACACGAGATCAGCAAAAGCAGCCCAAGGGGTGGCGCCAAGAAAAAAGATCTTCCCCTTTATAGTGCCGTCATACGTGCTGGACATGACCGCGGAGAACAACGAGGAAATTGGGAAATGTCAGTGTGTACGCATGGAAAGCTTGACGAGAAAATCGACAAGGTTAACAAGAATCTCGTCTAAAAAAACTACGTGTTTTTTACGACGAGAAACTCGGTCGTGTGTACGAGGCTTGAGGCTTAGAAAAGTCCAACAATATATCTACTCAGGAAAGAAAAACTCTAATGTTGCGTACACACACTCGGAATTTCCGACAACAAATGTTCGATGGGAGCTTGTTGTCGGAAATTACGACCGTGTGTAGGCTCCATCGGACATTTGCTGTCGGAATTTCCGACAACAAAAATTTGAGAGCTGGATCTCAAATTTTCCAACAACAAAATTTGTTCTCGTAAATTCCAAGCGTGTGTAGACAATTCCGATGTACAAAATTCCACGCATGCTCTGAATCAAGTACGAGACGGAAGCACTCGGTCTGGTAAAACTAGCATTCGTAATGGAGATAGCACATGCGTCACGCTGCAAATATATAAATCTTTTAATGCGAGGCTGAAAAGCGCGAATCATCTCTCACCAAACTTCTACTAACACGAGATTAGCAGAAGGAGCCCAAAGTGTGGCGCACTTGGTATTGAACTTCCCTTTTATAGTGCCGTTGTACGTGTTGTACGTGACCGTGTTTATGGCGATCGGAATTTCCGACAACATTTGTGTGACCGTGTGTATGCAAGACAAGTTTGAGCCAACATCCGTCGGAAAAAAATCCATGGTTTTGTTGTCGGAATGTCCGATCGTGTGTACGCGGCATTACATTTATTTTTTAGCCTAAGTTCTGTGCGTAAATGTGTTATTTGGTCAGTCAATAGTTAAGAGGGGTTAGTCATGTTTTGCCTGTCTAGTGCTTCTATTTTGGAAATTAATTGTACGGTCTGCAGCTGCCTTTCCCTCTTGTTTCTCGCCCCTTGTTGAATCATGATACCCCTTACAAATGCCTTGTGGGCTTTCCAAACGACAAATGGGTCTGTCACTGACCCTTGGTTGGTATCAAAAAAATCTAGTAGCCGTTGTTCAATGTAAGACCTGGATGGACCCGCCTGAAAGAGACGAGGATTAGCTCTCCACACAATTGTGGAGTTTTGAAGGGAAGGGTCCCCCACAGTTAGTCTCACTGAGGCGTGGTCTGACCATGTAATACCGTTAATTTTGGCTGATTTACATTTTAACAGCAAAATCCTATCAGCCAGGAATAAGTCAATTCTGCTATAAGACCTATGGGAATTTGAAAAAAAGGTATAACCTCTCTCATTAGCATTCAAACATCTCCAGGAGTCGTAAAGTTCATGGGTCTGTAGGGACGCTTTCAGAGATGGTGGAGACCTCTTTGGGGATGAAGTTGAATCCATACTTGGATCCGGTGTAATATTGAAGTCTCTGCATATCATCAACAGCCCTTTATGCACTAACCGTACTTTTTTCATAATCCTGTGAAAAAATCGAATCTGCCTGACGTTCGGGGCATATATATTCGCCACAGTATATGTGGTGGAATTGATGTCACAGACCAGAATAAGAAAGCGTCCCTGTGGATAAGATATAACATCATGGAGGTGGAAAGCAACCAAATCTCTTATCGCTACCATCACCCCCTATTTTTTGGTATCAGCATTTGCTTGATAAATGTAGGGAAATTTGGGGTGTGTGCATCTAGGAGGCGAGCTCTGCATGAAGTGAGTCTCTTGAATGCCCAAAATGTCACATTGTTGTTGTAATGCCTCTTTCCAGAGAGACCTCCTCTTGGCCAGATGATTGAAGCCCTTAGTGTTTAAAGTCAAAAAATTCACTGCCATGTATGGGTGTTTAAAGTCATGTTTGAGGTTGCCGGGTGTATCTGAACACTTACAAGTGGCATCGGTGGATTCCGCAGAAGGACGCATGTGAATTGTTGGCGAAGTCTCAAATTTCTGTGCGTGTACCAAAGCATGGTTCCATAAACCTGGAGGGGATAATGATTTTCTGGCTGACAGGGCAAAAAAAAATGACTCATGCCGCGTACACACGACCGTTTTTAATGTCATTTTAAAAAACTATGTTTTTCTCGACGTGATTTTTCTTGTTTCCTCTCAAGCCTGTCTTGCATACACACGTTCATTAAAAAAACGCTCGAGCAAAGCGCAGTGACGTACAACACGTACGACAGCACTATAAAGGTGAAGTTCCGTTCGAATGGCGCCACCCTTCATGTTAGTAAATTTTGTTGAGCGGCGATTCGCGCTTTTCAGCCTCGTGCTTTTCAGTCCGTTACAGCGTGACGAATGTGCTATCTCAATTACGAACGCTAGTTTTACCAGAACGAGCGCTCCCGTCTAATACTTGATTCTGAGCATGCGTGTTTTTTTTCCCCTCGTAAAAGCATACACACTACCGTTTTTCACGACGTTAAAAAGAACGAAAAAAAATAGAGCAGGTTCTCATTTTTTTAGGCCATTTTTCACGTCGTTAAAAATGCTCTGGAGCCTACACACGATAGTTTTTAATGCCCAATTGAAAAAATTGCATTTTTAACGTCGTGAAAACGGTCCTGGAAATAGGAAAAGAAAACTCGGAACGGAGATTTTTCTCCCCAGTGGGTAAACCTGAGAAGAATTAAAGTCTCAATCCAGGTCAGTTGTGAGAGCAAGCATTTTTGCGGTCAACTGTGCGCCACTCAGATTCTTGGCTTTTGTTGTCGTTTCTCTGATGTGGTTGAGCTTGAGGGTCAGGAACTATTCCCCATGATTGCAGCAGTGCCATTCGTTTGGCGAGGGAGTCCATCACATTCTCCTTGTCATCTTTTGTGACTATTAGTTAAGTTGGGAAGCTCCATTTGTAGCTTAATTTGTGGTTTCTGAGGGCCTTTGTAACAGTATTGAGGTTCCTGCGTTTTTGAAGGGTGTACTGCGACAGGTCCGCATAGTATTGAAGATTGGAGTATGGTGCTGGAATCTGCTCTTTTTGCCTTGATACCGCCATTATTTCTCCTTAGTATGGTAGAAATGCAATCTGAGGATGACATCCCTAGGTATGTTTTCAGAGAGATAGGCGGGTTTAGGGAGTCTATGTATCCTATCGCAGTAAAGTCCAATTCGGACAGGTCTGGCAAGACTGCAGCAAAAAGTTGAGCAGCATAACCACGTAGATCTTGTTGTTTAACAGATTCAAGCCGCGTACACACGATCGGTTTTACCGATGAAAACAGTCCGATGGATTTTTTTCATCGAACAAACCGATCATGTATGGGCCTCATCTGTCTTTTTTCCATCTGTGTCAAAAAATAGAACATGTTTTAAATTTTTCCAATGGATAAAAAAACGATAGCAAATGAATATCGTCTGTGGGGAACTCCATCGGATAAAAAACCCACGCATGCTCAGAATCAAGTCGACGCATGCTCAGGAGCATTGAACTTAATTTTTCTCGGCTCATCGGAGTGTTTTATGTCACCGCGTTTGAAACGGTCGGTTTTTTGACTCATGGTGTGTGGGCAAGACTGATGGAAGACAGTTTCATCGGATTTCCGATGGAAAAAAACATCGGATTAGAATCCATAGGATATCCGATAGTGTGTACAGGGCTTTAGGGAGCCCTCTAATCTTAACGTTATTCCTCCTAGACCTGTCCTCCATTTCCGCCATTTTAGCTTTAACAGTCTCAATGTCATCCTCTGTTTTCTCATTGGCATCAACCAAATCATTGATCGTGGTTGCATACTCCCCCATCTTGTTCTCCTTCAGAACTGTGTCTAACACAGGTTTGTTGTTGGTGGGGAAAAGGTCTATAGAGTCAGGTAGCTCCTTAGTGTCATCCCCTGATTCAGTGGGAGAGCTCACCTCATTTCCAGCATCCGCGGCATCCATCTGGAATCTTGTCTTCTCCGGGCTTCCAGACGATGGGGTAGCCGGTGGGGAATGTGTGCTTTTAGGAGGACTGCTCCTTTTCATAGTTTCCCCTTCTGAAATGAGCGCTGAGCAGCACTATGCAATGGCGTGGAGGATGAACCAGCGCCATCTTGCTTGGCCTCCAGGGTAAAGAACTCTGTGCGTTTAGTAGGCTGGTTCCCCTCCTTCCTGCGTCTGGTCATGCTGGCGGACGTCTCCGCGTTAGTTGTGGAGGCAGATCGCCGTGTTTGTGCAGTGATTAGCTGCTTGGATGAGCCACAATGTGCAGATAAAGTACCACTGGAACCGGAGCTCAGCTACTGCACGTCCATCCCTGTCTCCGGCTATTACAGTTATTTTTTAAATGGAAATGTGCTGTAGTAAAACTGAATGCTGGGGAGACTGGTGGTTCATCTACAGTAAATAATGAACCTACTAAACTGATTGAAAAAAAGCCTTTACAGTTCTAGTGAAATCAAATCCACATCTTGTGTATGTTATTTACCTATCTGAATTCGTAATGTTACTGTATTTCACGTTAATTAGGATCACTTTACAGATGGAATATGTTTGTTATCTTGTACAGCAGAACTTTTTGCATTAATGAAAGCCTTACTAACCAAAGCATGATGTACGTGCTTTCCCAATAAATAATGGCATATTACATATTTAGCAGTTCCCATAGAGCTTTTTTTCTAATTATTTCTAGAATGCTGACCACCCATTGTTCTGATTATATTTAAAAGAAGACTGCACCACAATAATCAATCTTCTGTAGGGAAAGCGCTTGATCCAGAATAAAGTGTCATTGGATATTTAGAACAAAATATCATAGGACTAGGAGAAGGGAGTTAAATCAGATTTAAAGCTGAACTCCAGACAAACAACTAAATACACATAATGAGTACATATAATGGAGCTGTTTTATCTTCCAGTGGATCTGTATTTCTGTCTATTACAGATCAGAGATTTGCACCGCTGGCCTTGTCTGACAGGGGAGGGGACCTGATAGTTCTCTGATGCAGTTCAGTAACATCTATAGGTCTTGTAAATCTGCCTGGAATTTAGAATTAAAGTGGCTGTAAACCCTCACATATGCATACCTCCCAACTGGCACGGATTCTGCATGTTTTACCCGCATAGGCCCCTCCTTCCCGCAGTCCCTCAAGAGTGTCATTTTTCCCGCACAGCAGGAAGCAGAAGGCACAGCAGACAGCCATGAAGAGGAGGAAACAGCGAACGAGCAGGTAAGCCCCCCCGCGATCTGCGGCACCCCCCCCCCCGCTCAACAACTTTCGTTTGAAGGGGAGAGGGGAGATCTGAATGTCCCGCGGTGGGACTTTTAAAAGTTGGGAGGTATGACACATGCCTAGTGAAGTGACTGGCCTCAGGTGATACACATATATGAAACAAATGCTCCTACATAAGTTGTGCCTGTTTTACTGCAGTCTTCTCTTCTATACATCTGCTCAAAATCCAGAATTTAAAAGCTTGCCTAAACTGTCAGAAAAAAAGAGCATGGAGAGCTGAAGTTAAACTCTGCATAACTCAGTGAGGAGAGCTGATTGGAGGGAAGGGACACACCCCCTTCACACAACACACAGGAACAGAGCTGAGGCTATCAATCAGCTGGAGGCCCCTCCCATGTCACTTTTTTCTCTTGGTGTCAGGAAAACTTGTCAGAAGTGACTTATGCAGATAGCAGAGGAACGAAGCAGCAGACAGAAATTACACTTAGTGCTCTTAATTGAGACAAGTACACACTATACAAGGATATTGTTAGGAAAGGCTTGTCAGAAGACGAGATGGTTCCTGCAGGCTAACTTTTGTTCCCTGAACTTGTCTTAATAAAGGTGCGTTAGCGCGTCCTAACGTGCGTTCAAAATGTGCATCCCGTGACAGATGAGGGCGCCATATGGGCTATTTAACCACTTAAAATGGAGTTCCACCCAAAAATGGAACTTCCACTTTTTGGAATCCTCCCCCCCTCCGGTGTCACATCTGGCACCTTTCAGGGGGAGGAGGGAGCAGATACCTGTGTAATACAGGTATTTGCTCCCACTTCCTGGCATAGATCACCGTAGTGATTGTGGTGACCTACGCCACGTCCGGCGTCTACTCTGTCCCCCCCCACTGTCTTCTGGGAGACACATAGGTCCCAGAAGACAGCAGGGACCAGCGCAGTAGGGAACCAGGAAGTGAAGCCACAAGGCTTCACTTCCTGATTCCCTTAACGAAGATGGCGGCGGCAGCACCCGAGAGCCGACTAACAGATCGGCTTCGACTGCCGACATCGCGGGCACCCTGGACAGGTAAAGTGTCCATTTATTAAAAGTCAGCAGCTGCAGTATTTGTAGCTGCTGACTTTTAATAAAAAAAATTTCGGCGGAACTCCGCTTTAAGGACCGGACCCATTTTTCAGACTCAGTGTTTACAAGTTAACCACTTCAGCCCCGGACCATTTGGCTGGCCAAAGACCAGGTGTCAGGAAAGGCTTCACCCGCTGGTGGCACTGTTGGTCCTATAGATTGCAGTACTTGTGTCCACCAGCAGATGTCCTCTTGCAGCCAGTATCTTTGATAGAGGATCTCACCTGCTGGTGGTAATGCCTGATCCATGGGTCGTAGTACCGGCATCCACCAGCGGGTGTATTCCGGCAGTGTGGGGCAGGCAGCACTTCCTCCGCTCAGCTGTCACATGAGGACAATCACTGCAGTCCTATAAATATAAATCTTATAGTCCTATAAATATAAATCTTATAGTCTTATAAATACCTGGCGAGCCCTTACATGCTCGCCTTAGTACCTCTCTCTCCTGAGCCTGCATCTGACCCTAAGCCTGCATCTGACCCTGACCCTGAGTCTGCATCTGACCCTGAGTCTGCATCTGACCCTGAGCCTGCATCTGACCCTGAGCCTGCATCTGACCCGACCTGATCCTATTCTGAGCCTGCATCTGCCCCGACCTGATCTTATCCTGAGCCCGTCCTTGACCTGCCCCTTCTGTAACCTGTTGACCTTGGATTCTTGCCCCGCAGCCTGTCCATCCATCCTCTCCCTGCCCTGTTGTGTTCCCGTCCTCACCCATCTGCTGATATCCCCTGGTGTATGATCTCGGCCTGGCTTTGTTTACGGTTACGGTATCTCCCTTTGATTTGTATATACTATTCGTTGTTGGTTGTGCACTGGTTGTTTTAACTTGTTTGTCACCTTGTAAATAAACACCTTTTTATTTCACTTACATGCGTTTTTGGTCTCCTCTGTGTAGTCACACAGTCTGGTCTACTAGTTCCCTGACACCAGGCCACTTTTTGCGATTCGGCACTGCGTCGCTTTAACTGACAATTGCGCTGTTGTGCGAGGTGGCTCTCAAACAAAATTGACGTCCTTTATTTCCCACAAATAGAGCTTTCTTTTGGGGTTATTTGATCACCTCTGCGGTTTTTATTTTTTGCGCTATAAACATAAATAGAGCGACAATTTTTTTTAAAAATTCAATATTTTTTACTTTTTGCTATAATAAATATCCCCCAAAAATATATAAACAAACTTTTTTTTCCTTAGTTTTGGTAAAAAAAAAAATAGCAATAAGCGTTTATTGGTTGGTTTGCGCAAAAGTTATAGCATCTACAAAATAGGGAATAGTTTTATGGCATTTTTAATAATATATTTTTTTTTTACTTGTAATGGCAGCGATCAGCGATCTTTATCGTGACTGCGACATTATGGCGGACACATCTGACACTTTTGACACCATTTTGGTACCATTGTCCTTTTTACAGCGATCAGTGCTATAAAAATGCACTGATTACTGTAAACATGACACTGGCAGTGATGGGGTTAACCTGTAGGGGCACTGAAGGGGTTAAGTGTGACCTAGGGAGCGCTTCTAACTGTTAGGGGGCGTGGCTTGCCGTGACACATCACTGATCGCTGTTTCCGATGACAGGGAACAGACGATCAGTGACATGTCACTAGGAAGAACGGGGAGATGTTAAGTTTACACTAACATCTCCCCGTTCTTCAGCTCTGTGACCCGATCGCGGGACACCGGCGGACATCGAGTCCGTGAGTCCCGCGGCCACAGTCACGAAGCTCGCGACAGGGTCCCAAACGCGCCGCCGCCGGCGCACGTACGACCACGCGGCCGGCAAATTAAAGGGGACGTATATATACGCCCATTTGCCCAGCCGTGCCATTCTGTCAACGTAAATACGGCGGTCGTCAAGCGGTTAAAATAACTTTTTTTTTATTGAAAATTACTTAGAACCCCCAAACATTATATATATTTTTTATTAACACCCTATAGAATAAAATGGCGGTCGCTGCAATACTTTTGGTCACACCGTATTTGCGCAGCAGTCTTACAAGCAACCTTTTTTTGGGAAAAATAGCTTTCTTTTGGGGGTATTTGATCACCTCTGCGGTTTCTATTTTTTGCACTATAAACATAAATAGAGCGACAATTTTTTTTAAAAATGTAATATTTTTTACTTTTTGCTATAATAAATATCCCCAAAAAATATATAAACAAACATTTTTTTCCTCAGTTTTGGTATAAAAAAAAATAGCAATAAGCGTTTATTGGTTGGTTTGCGCAAAAGTTATAGCGTCTACAAAATAGGGGATAGTTTTATGGCATTTTTATTAATATTTTTTTTTTACTTGTAATGGTGGCGATCAGCGATCTTTATCGCGATTGCGACATTATGGCGGACACATCGGACACTTTTGACACCATTTTGGTACCATTGTAATTTTTACAGCGACCAGTGCTATAAAAATGCACTGATTACTGTAAAAATTACACTGACGGTGAAGGGGTTAACCTGTAGGGGGCGCTGAAGGTGTTAAGTGTGACCTAGGGAGCGCTTCTAACTGTTAGGGGGCGTGGCTTGCCGTGACACATCACTGATCGCTGTTCCCGATGACAGGGAACAGACGATCAGTGACATGTCACTAGGAAGAACAGGGAGATGTTAAGTTTACACTTACATCTCCCCGTTCTTCAGCTCTGTGACCCGATCGCGGAACACCGGCGGACATCGAGTCCGCGGGTCCCGTGGGCACGGTCACGGAGCTTGGGACAGGGTCCCGAGCACGCCGCCAAGTGCACGACCACACGGCCGGCAAATTAAAGGGGACGTATATATACAATAGAAAATAAATATTGCGCTAGTAACAAAACAAAAAAATATAAATAACTAGTGGAGCAGCTACATAAAATATGACTAATATTAAACGTATGTGAATGAAGATGTAGCGCTGATAGTGAAAAAGAGGCCAAAGAGTTGGTCTCAAAATAAAATAAATGTGAATAAAAAATTACAACAATAAAGTGAGTCCACAAAAATGTCCATAAACATATCCGTGATAGAAACAAATAGTGTTTAAAACCACACATGAAGCAATATGGGTCATCACAACTTCTGAAGGTGAAGAGAGGTAGAATACCCTTACCAGAACAGCAGACTCAGGACTCCATTGTATGCCCCTGTTGAAGTACACTAGTACGAAATGCGTCGGACTTGCTCACCACTCTACTCACTGCCTTTTTTAATGTTTTTTATGCTTATGTGATCACTTTTACTTTGTCGGTTTTAATAAACCCGCATTGACCTGCACTATCGGAGCACTTTTCTAATTTTTTCCTATGGCCGGTCCATTGAGTTGAAGCTCTCTCCCTATGTGCGATTGTTATTCCGGGAAGAATTTTGTTTCCCCGGATTCAAGGTGTTTTCTGTCTCATCGGATGTCTGTGGAGATTGTGTTTGAGTCCTGAGTCTGCTTCCAAGTTGGGGAACCTGCCGAGAACTTTTTGCCTGAAATTCATATGATCCAGCCTACAGACAAGCAGAGGGGAATCACCACTGAGTCTTTTCAATGCCTGTTTGATCTGCCTTGACCCGCAGATCCACCTGCTCCGGTAAGGTTATTCTACCTCTCTTCACCTTCAGAAGTTGTGATGACCCATATTGCTTCACGTGTGGTTTCAAACACTATTTGTTTCTATCACGGATATGTTTATGGACATTTTTGTGGACGTATATATACGCCCATTTGCCCAGCCGTGCCATTCTGTCGACGTAAATACTCGTGCAGCGGTCGTTAAGCGGTTAAAGTGTATATGAGAGAGAGGATCATAGTAGAAAAGGCTAAGATGAAGAAAATAAGACAGGCTCAGAGACAAACTCTATTAGAGGAAATCCAGGATCTGGAACAGAAGCATAAAATAAGACAGGAAGAACAAGTTTTAACAATATTAACTGGGAAAAGAGAAAAGTTAAGGGATCTGTTGGAACAAGAAACCAAATAGGTGTTTAACAACATGAGTAAGAAATTCTATGCCATGGGGAACAAACCAGGTAAACTACTAGCAAGGATAATTAAACCTAGAAACACACAGAATTTTATATCAAAAATAAAAGACAAGAAAGGGGAGATGAGGCACTCAACGAGGGATATAACAAAAATCAGAAACACAGAGTAGGAAAATCAAACAATACTTAGAAAAGTTTGAACTCCCGGAAATATCAGAAAAATTAATTAATAAACTAAATAAGGAAATATCAAGAGAAGAAATAAACCAAACAATTAAAAATATCAAAATGAGAAAGAGCCCTGGCTCGCATGGGTACACTTCACTATATTATAAGAGGTTTGTGGTAACCCTGTTACCATACTTCCAGGAATACATGAACTCCATAGGTGGAGGTATGACAATACGTGAGGAAGCTTTGGGAGCCCACATAACTCTTATAGGAAAGGAAGGGAAAGACCCCTCAATCTGCGCCAGTTACAGGCCCATATCCTTGATCAATGAAGACATAAAGATCTACGCGAAGATACTGGCTGAGAGACTAAAACCTCTCATGCCAGGGCTGATAGAAAACAATCAGGCGGGGTTTGTACCGGGTAGAGAAACAAGGGATAGTGTCCTAAGAACAGTATTACTGATACAAAAAGTTAAAAAGAATAAGATACCAGCATTGTTTCTGTCAATAGACGCCGAAAAGGCTTTTCACAGACTTAATAGGGACTTGCTAGCAACTTTGAGACATATAGGTTTCTGGCCTAAAATGTTAAGATGGATAGGTGCACTGTATTCCAAACTTTGGCCCAGGTGCGGGTTAATGGAACCCTTTCGGAGAGATTCACACTTTACAATGGGGCCCGACAGGGGTGCCCGCTTTCTCCCCTTCTTTTGGTCCTCTCACTAGAACCATTACTAGCAACCATACGAATCAATCAGGGGATTGAGGGGGTTAAGGTGGATGGGAGGGAACACAAGATCTCGGCTTTCGCGGACGATATGATGCTTTATGTGACAAATCCAAGGCATACACTACCTAAGATCTTAGTAGAATATGAAAAGTACGGGGAGATCTCAAACTTGAAAATTAACAAAGAGAAGACTGAGATATTGAGTATATCTCTAAATCCGAAAGAAGGGAGAGATCTTGGAGTCCTTTATCCATTTACCTGGAAACAGAGGAGGATGAAATATCTAGGAGTAGTCTTGTTTAATACAGAGAGAGATCTATATGAAGATAATTATATTCCTCTATTAAATAAAATAAAATTAGAGCTGAAGGGATATCCAATAGAAAAACTTTCGTGGTGGGGGAGAATTAACACAGTTAATATGATGATACTGCCTAAAGCTCTGTATATTTTCCAAACTCTCCCGATGAAAATCCCTGACTCATATTTTAAAGTATTAGCGAAGACTATAAGGACGTTTATCTGGAGAGAAAAGAAACCCCGCTTGTCAGCAGAGATTATGTCCAGTCCCAGACAAGAGGGGGGACTATACCTACCAGACTTTAAAAGATATCATGAGGCAGCTGTACTAAAAAGGGTATTAGATTGGTTGCAGGAGGATGGACAAAAGGAGAAAAAATGGGTAGGAGTCGAAGAAAGTTTGAGTAAAAAAGATGTGGTCAAGCTGATATGGATTCCAAAACAATATAGAGGCCTTACTCAAGAGACACCATCAATAACAAAATAAACTTTTAGAATTTGGGACAGAGTGTGTAAAGTTAAGAAGTGGCAATATAATAGCCCACTGTTGCCCCTTCTTCCCGCCGGGTAAGAGCCGGTTCACACTGGGGCAACACGACTTCCAGCGCGACTTCCAGAAGCAACTCAGACACGACTTGAGCATGAATCACAGCGAGACTTGGAGGAGACTTCAGCGCGACTTGTGGTCATTAACAACACGACTTGAAGTAAATTCCTTGTGGCTTCTGGGTAAATTCCTTTCTGCTTCCTGTAAAGTTGCCTTCAAAATGAACAGTGATCAGAGTTCTAAGCGACTTCCATTGAAATCAATGGGTACAAGTTGCCTACAGGTCGCCTAGAAGTCTGATTGAAGTAGTACAGGAACCTTTTTTGAAGTCAGAGCGACTACAGTCGTGTACATTAAAACATCTCCATTCACTTCAATTAGTTTTAAAAATAGCGCGACTTGGGGCAACTCGGGGCGACCTGAAGTCGTGTCCAGAGTCGCCCCTGTGTGAACCGGGTCTAACAGGGGGGGGGCCTGTTCCTTCGATGGACAACTTCGGGCTTGTAAGAACTAAAAGATGTACTGAAAGGGAACATTTTGTGTTCAATTTCAGAACTACGAGAGAAATATGGATATATGATAGGAGACAATTGGAGATATAGACAAGTTCAACATTTTGTAAACACTATACCAAAACCCCTGTGAGCAATGAGTGAGCTAAATGCATGGGAGAAACTTGTAAAGCGTGGAGTAACAGAAAGACTGGGAATATTGAATAAATATAGGATATTGACACCCACAAGGGGACCTGACACTTTGAAAGTATTGGAAAGTTGGGAAGCAGAATTTAATCAAACTATAAGAGTTGAAAAAAAGAGACAAGTTATAGAATATGTACATATTACATCTGTAGAAGCGAACGTTAAAGAAATTAATTATAAACTCCTAACTAAATGGTATTTTCTTCCAACAAAATTACATAGAATAAACAAGGAGATATCACCTTTATGCTGGAGAGAGTGTGGTATGGAGGGAACACATGTCCACATATGGTGGTATTGCCCTCTGATACAAGAATATTGGAGCGGGATACTAAGTTTGATAAAGAGGATTAGTGGCTTGGAGGTGAAACTAGATCCTTGGTATTGCTTATTCCATAACACAGGGATAACAAGAAAGAAGTATAGAAAGACTTTAGTACCATACCTATTGAATGGTGCTAAAGCGTTAATACCTGGGAAATGGAAGGAGAAAGAAGCTCCAACAAAGGGAGAATGGATAAAATAGGTAGATAGAATTAGATTGATGGAGGAGCTGATGTCAAATCAGAATGAAACTAGGGAAAAATTCAACAAGATCTGGAGTGGATGGAGAGAGTTTAAGGAAGCAGAGGTCTACAGGGAGGGACTGGAAGATGAGGAGGCTCTCCATTAGGTGACAGTCCCCTCTCCTCCCCTCTTGCCCTTTTTTTTTCTACTTTTTTTTCCTCCTCCCAACACCAGGAAAGGTGTCATAACTTTAATATCTTAATTTTTTCACATAAATTAAATAGGGAATGTCTCACTTTTAGACAGCATTAGCACTTTGGGGGCTCCCTCCCCCTCCCTTTTTTCCATTTTTTTTTTTTTTTTACTTTAACACTAGGATGAAAGTCCTAACTTTAGTGTTTGAATTTTACACACAAAATTTAACATGGAAAGTGTCATTTTATGTTAGTATTAGCACTTTGGGGGTCCTTTTTTTTTCCTCTCTTCCCAACACCAGGAAAGGTGTCATAACTTTAATATCTTAATTTTTTCACATAAATTAAATAGGGAATGTCTCACTTTTAGATAGCATTAGTACTTTGGGGGCTCCCTCCCCCTCCCTTTTTTCCATTTTTTTTTTCCTTGAGACCTCACTATTAGGTTGGGAGTTTGGGCCTCCCTGATTTATTATACCAATTTGTTTTCCTATTTTCCCCACAATTTTATTTTTATTTTTTAAACACTAGGATGGAAGTTCTAATTTTATTGTCTGAAATTCATACACAAAATCTAACATGGAAGGTGTCATTTTTTGTCAGTAATAGCACTTTGGAGGTCTCTTTTTTTTTCTCCTAACACTAGGAAGGGTGTTATAATTTTATTATCTAAATTTTTACACATAAATTAAATAGGGAATGTCTCACCTTTAGATAGTCCAAGCACTTTGGGGGCTTCCTCCCCCTCCCCCTTTTTTTTTATCCCTGTCAAAAAAATCAATATGGAAGTTGTCACGGTTAGGTAGCACTAGCACTTGGAGATTTCCCCCCTTTACTCCTCTTTCTTTCCCCTTTTTTTTTTTTCCCCTTTCTCTCCTCTCGCTCTTCTTTTTCCCTCTTATCCTTCTGCACTCTTGTCCCTATCCTATTTTGTTGACTCTCCAAATTAACAGATAAAGAGCATAGGGGCTATAGGACCGGATATATCCTATAGGGATAAACAGTTCCTTTAGGATATGAACCAATAACGCCCTGAAGGGACCTATCGGTAAGGAGTAAATTGAGACCAAACAAATTAGTATTGTATTTGTATGTATGTATTTTTTATGTACTTGAATGTATGTAATGTCTTGTGATAAAGATTAATAAAAAGAAAATTAGATGAAAATAACTTTTTTCTGATAGAAAATTACTTAGAACCCCCAAACATTATATACATTTTTTTACTAACACCCTATAGAATAAAATTTCGGTCGCTGCAATACTTTCGGTCACACCGTATTTGCGCAGCGGTCTTATAAGCAACCTTTTTTTGGGAAAAATAAAAAAAATTGAATTAAAAAATAAGACAACAATAAAGTTAGCCCAATTTTTATTTTATTTTGTAAAAGAGAGTGTTACACCGAGTAAATTGATACCCAACATGTCACGCTTCAAAATTGCGCCCGCTCGTGGTATGGCGACAAACATTTACCCTTAAAAATTTCCAAAGGCGACTTATAAAAATTTCTACAGGTTATCAGTTTTGAGTTACAGAGGAGGTTTAGGGCTAGAATTATTGCTCTCGCTCCAATGATTGTGGCGATACCTCACATGTGTGGTTTGAACACCATTTTCATATGCGTTCATGTATGTGTTTGCTTCTGCGCACAAGCTCGTCGGAACGAGGCACTTACATTTTTTTTTTTACTTTATTATATAAAAAAAGCATGACAGGACCTCTTAAATATGATATCTGGGGTCAAAAAGACCTCAGATCTCATACTTACACTAAAATGCAATAAATAAAAAAAATGAAGAAGAGGATACTGGGATTATGGCAGCTATCTGCTGCCAATACAATGGTATTCCTCTTCAAACAGCCTGATCATTGCTGTCTTGTCTACAGAGTTACAGTGATTGTCCTGTTCCCTGTTTATCTGCATCTGATTCCAGTTACTTACCCGGCTTGCTCTGACTACTCCTGCTCTCCACCTGCTTTGACCATTGACCATTCTCTAGCCTCCGTACCTGATCTGATCGCACTGTGTATGACCCGGTTTGTCTGACTCTGTTTATGTTCCGGTCCATAGGGAGCTATCTAGCTGCAAGCATCTGTCCTTCTGCCATTGGGACCTGCTCTTTTGCTGACTACGTCCAAGTACCAGCTTGTTCCATCCGCTGTCATCTGGCTAACAGCTCAACCGGAAGCCCAGCAGCTGGCACGACTACCGACACTCATGCAACTATGCACTCCTGCACCACCTGTCTGCTCTATCAGGGGCTCCGAGTCAGTGGTGTAAGAGAGGTCTTCCTCTGCAAATCAGGCTTTTCCTACCAGGTATGTGACAGACATGCTTTGTTCATATTTCATGTCTGTGGTCTTCAACCACTTGTTTTGCATCAACAGGTTTTGGATTTATAGGTAGGTCAAAAACTCATGCACAGGGCTGTGGCATCACCAAAGACTGAATAACATAAATCAGGTTTATAATAGTGCTGCAAGCCCTTATGCCGCGTACACACGATCGTTTTTCTTGCCATTTTTTTTATTGCCGTTTTTCACGTCGTTTTTTTTTCATGTTTCCTCTCAAGCCTGTCTTGCATACACACGATCATTTTAAAAAACGATGAAGTAAAGCGCAGTAACGTACAACACGTACGACGGCACTATAAAGGGGAAGTTCCGTTCTAATGACGCCACCCTTTGGGACGCTTTTGCTAATTCCGTGTTACCGCGTGTTATTAAAAGTTTGGTGAGAGACGATTCGCGCTTTTCAGTCTTCGTGCTTTGAAGATTGTTTTGTGGAGTTCAGTTTGTGCCTGTGGGTTCGTATCTGTTTGGCAGTGCGTGTAGTCAGCTCGTATCTGTTTATTCAGTGCGGTCTGCTCTGCTCGTTCCTGTTATTCAGCTTGTTCTTCATTGGCCTTGCTGTTCTCCCGTGCGTTCTTCTAGTTCGTTCTGTTCAGCCGACCGTTATCTAGCCATGTTGCGGCTACGTACTCGTCGTAGAGTTTGTACTGTAGTTGGTGCAGGGGTTCATGCTGTATCCTGACTCCATGCCATGAGCAGGGTCAGGAGGAGTTCATGGACCAAGAATTGGTTGCTCCAGCGGCACCAATTCTGTCACATGCCTTTGTTGCGGGAGATCAGGGAGAATAATCCTGATGATTTCAGGAATTTTCTCAGGATGTCTGACCCCGTATTTCAGCATCTGTTGGCTTTGGTGTCCCCCTACATTACCAGGCAGGACACCGTTATGCGTGAAGCCATCAGTGCTGAGCAGAGGCTCATTGCCACGTTGCGATACCTGGCGACTGGGAGAAGCCTGCAGGACCTTAAGTTCTCCACAGGCATATCCCCCCAGGCTCTGGGTATCATTATACCAGAGACTTGTTCTGCCATCCTTCAAGTTTTGCAGGAGGACTATATTAAGGTAAGTGTTCTTCTTAAAAACTTCACATTGTATGTATTTTTGTTTTGGATACTTTTTATTTTGCTTTATTAGCAGTCCCTAATTCACATGATTCTTAGCTGCAGGGAATGTCCCCTTTCTCCCCATGTTTTAATAGTAAAAGTTTTGGGTTTGAGGCCTACCTGTAAATTTGGCTTACCTAACCTCTCCAGCATGCTATCCTGGGGCCATACCTACCTTGCCTAGTCATTTCCATGTATTTTATTCTATGTTCCATCGTAGTGCTTTACCCAAAACGCAACCTAAAGATTGCCTAGGAATGTTCCTTTTTTTTTAACTTCATACAGAGTGCTACAGCCTTCATTTGTGATATTCCCAACTCATCTTCAACCCCCCCCCCCAAATTTTATTTAGTGTTTTTTTTAGGTTTGTTGTTGCTTACTAATCTTTTTTTTTTACAGTTTCTACCAATGTTGGACATGAATGTTTTTATGAAATCATCTTTCAATGTTTCTGGCTCAAAGTATTAATTTATTCTTTCTTTAATTCCACAGTTCCCTTCTTCGCCACATGAATGGCAGAATGTGGCTTCCGAGTTTACCCAGCGATGGAACTTTCCGAACTGTGGAGGAGCCATCGACGGCAAACATGTTCGGGTCGTCCCACCACCCCATTCGGGATCCTTTTATTACAACTATAAGGGGTTCCACAGCATCGTGATGATGGCAGTGGTGTCGGCCACCTACGAGTTCCTCTATGTGGACGTTGGCAAGAATGGCAGGATGTCTGATGGAGGGGTATTTGCCCAGACGGAGTTTGGGGAACGGCTCCTTTTGGATCTACTGGCCTTGCCACCAGCGGAGCAGAATGTGGAGGGACTACCTTTTGTGTTTGTTGCGGATGAGGCGTTTGGCCTGGGACCCCATTTGATGAGGCCATTCCCGCAACGCACCCTCACCCCTGAGAGGAGGGTGTTCAATTATCGGCTGGCCAGAGCCAGAAGGGTGGTGGAAAATGCCTTTGGCATCATGGCCAGCCGATTTCGCCTCTTCCTGACTTCCATCCACCTTGCCCCATACAAATGGAACAATGTGGTAATGACTTGCTGTGTGCTTCATAATTTCCTACGGGTGCATTCCACCAGTTATATAGCTTTGAGTGGGCCTGAGGCCTCTTTACTCAATCAAGAAACTTTAGTGGCCCTGGAACCTGGCCGTCCTGGCTTGGCCCCCCCAACCAGACGTGAGGTCCGTAACCAATATGTGGAATATTTTATGTGGAATATTTTATGGGTAGGGGGGCCATTGAAATGTCAGAAAATGTTTAAAATTTTGTTTTCAAATAAATACATTATTTTATGGTGTTTTCATTTTATAATGTTTTATGTTTCATGTAGGTTTACCTAGTGCACTTGTATTGCCATGTGTATTTATCATTCTTAATTAGCCTTCATTGTCAGTGTAAACACAAAACATTGATTAGTTCACTCAGCACCACATTTACATAATGAAGCCACAATTATTTGGAATGTAAAAATATCTTTATTTCTTTTTTTGGTGGTAAACTTCCTTAGAAATGTGGATGTTCCCTTAATTTTTGGGGTATTAAAACGCATGACCAGCCATGCGTAAACAAACTATATTCTAAAAAACTGTGAAAAAGCTAAACATGTGCTAGTCATTAAAGGGTAAAACAACAAAAAACCTTCCAAAACTCAGCAATTTAAACGTTCTTTGGTGTAAAAACATTAGACACGCCCAAGCACAGCCATGATATTTTGGAGCCTTTCCTCCACCCGCTTGGTATTTGCCCTGATCTCTATCAAGTCTCCCTTAATTTTTTCGAGGTCACGACAGCAGACCATGATGTATGGATCAGGATCTGGGCACTGTGATGTGTCAACTTTTTGGGGTCTTCGGCCAGAACTGCACCTAAATGTAAAAAGAAAAATGTAGGATAGAATATGTAGGCCTACATCTATTTAACATGCATGGGTCTGGTTTCTCTCTGACCTGTTGTGGTGCCACTTTCCACTTCCACAACATCACGTTCCTCTCCATCCTGGGGTTCTGGGGGTATTGTTGTAGGTGTTGCAATTATCGGCTCATCTGAGGTAGCTATTGGAATCCCTAGGGAGATTGAAATAAAAGGTATAGTTTCATTAGTAGCGACTCAATTTTTCAAAAAAACTAAACATGATAAAATACTTTGTAAACATTCTTTTGAAGCCTGCTCCATTTTAAAATGGACCCCCAGTGCCAACCGGAACACATGATTGGATACATAGCCAAAACCATAGCATATACTTTTTAAACACAAATTTGACACATTGTAACACCCCAAAGTATCTACACAGGATCACCTGTGTGTGACACCCTCAAGCTTTTTGGCTTTAGGCCCACACTTGTACTACTACGTTCAGATGTTTCATCAGCTGCAGAGCATTCACTCCCTTAACATTACCATGCATATCCTTTTTTCAAACGAACAAATGTCCTTTGGATTAGCACCTAAAAAATAAGTGATTACAAAATTTGCTCCCCCAATAAAATAAAATACATGGGTGTTCACACTGGATGATCCTAAAACATCGTTTGAGGAACTGCACGGAGAAAGAGGTTTAATACGTCCGTTTACTGTGCGAACGAACCTGAAAGATGGTATCTTTCACTGTACTATATCAAAGTCAAAAATACACGACAGAATACAAGTAAATAATATGTACCATGGAAAATATTAAAAAATAACTTACTTTTTCCTAAAACTTTCTTGATTCTTTTGTATTGGTCGGGCTCCCGCAACTTCAGATCAGACAACGTTTTCTGAGCTGTTCCTTCGTTCTGCACACCCTGAATTTTTTGCGAAGACTTTTGACCACTTTGCCCATAATTTTTGCCTTGACCATATTAGGCCTTTTATATGGCCCATGCTTGGCATCATAATCCTCCCTCTTCAAAATGGCGACCATCTCCACCATTTCCTCGAATGACATGTTGGATGCCTTATATCTCCTGGATCTGGATTTGGGCTCCTCTGGAATTTCCTCCTCTGTAGAGGTAATCTCAGCCACCTGTGTCTCTGCCATGTTTTGTTAAGCACTACGACGAGCGAGAAGGGGCGGGGAAAGTGCAATATTGAACGTCAGGGGCGGGGAAAGCGTGCAGAGTTTAACGCATGCGCAGTGTATATCAAGTGAAGATTCATGTCTCGAAAATACGTTCATTTGGCGGGAGAGGGAGTTAGCAACGAACGTCTTGACGAAGGTACCTAAAAATTTAAGCATTTCAGGTTCATCAGACGAGGAGATTTGTGCGTAAAAAATATGTAGAAAATGCACATTTGAGGAATGTTGCATGAAAAATATATATTTTGTTGTTTCTCGCTTTTACAGATATCATGAATACTTTCAAAAACCCGGAAAACATGGGGGAGTTCATAGACAAATGGCAAGAGCTACCTATACTATGGCAAACCAAAAGTGGCGCGAATAAAAATAAAGACGCCAGGAAAGCAGCACTGGAGAGCCTGCTTGCATTTGTGCAAACCAAGATACCCACAACAACTCTCCAAGATGTGAAAACCAAAATAGCGACCATCAGAGGGACATACAGGACCCAGAGGACTATGGTCCTGAGGTCCCAGAGGTCAGGTGCTCCAGCAGATAAGGTTTATAAACCCAGTCTGTGGTACTACAGCAAGTTATCTTTTCTGGATGACCAGCTGGAAGTGAGGGAATCTCTCTCCACCCTTCCCCCCAGAGGTCAATCCAGCCTTCCTTGTAGCCAACCCTCCAGCCTTCCCTGCAGCCAGTCCTCCAGCCTTCCTGGCAACCCTGCTCTGGCTTCCTCTGAGGATCAAGATGAGGTCCTTGAGGAGGCAGATTTGGATATATGGAGCCAGGTAAAGTATTGATATCTATATTTATATCTTACAAAATTGTAGAATTTAAATAGATGTTAGTATTGTTAGGTATGTAAACTTCTACCAATAAAGTTTTTTTAAGAGCAAGATACAGTAGTGGCCTAATTTTATGTGGACAAGGCAACAAAACCAGGATGCGGAATCAATGAAAATGACATAACTTTTGACATTGATTTCAACAATGTCTAGAATGATGGTGGGCCAAAATAAATAATGTCCATTTCTTTTTTTACAGCCAGAGCAGAGCCAGGAAGAGGGTGATGTTGGGGATCAGGAGGAGGCAGGGCCCAGTGGCACCCAGGAGGAGGCTGGGCCCAGCACAAGAGCCCAGATGCCTCCCCTGGTAGTTAAACCACGAGGGCCAAGGAGAGGTAGGCAGGTGGAAAAGGAAACTAGGGCCTTCATCAGAGAGGCAACAGCGGCCCTCAGAGAGGCACCCTTTGTTGATGAGGGATTTGCCGCAGTCCTCGCCCACAAACTAGGGCAAATGGAATTACGGCAAAAGATGTATAGTGAGAGCCTGCTTTTAAAAGTGATCAATAAGGGCTTGCTGGGTGAACTCACCATGTACAGCGATATAACAGAGGTTGTCCCTACTCCTCCACCTCCTCCTCCTCCTTCTACTACTCCTCCTGCCACAACCTCTCCTCCTGATCCCCAGCCTCCAAGGAAGAAACCAACCAAGGCTGCAGAGAAGGCTGGAGAGAAGGCTACAAGGAAGAGGAGAAAATAATGCCTGCTGTAGTACCACAGACTGGGGACATATAGGACTTATCTGCTGTGGCTCCTGACCTCTGGGAGTTTAAGACAAGATTGAGCTCCTTTTTTTGTGATCTCTATTTTGGTTTTCACATCTTGGATGGTTGTTGTGGGGTCAAAAGGATGCACAAATGCAAGCAGGCTCTCCAGTGCTGCCTTCCCCTTTAATTTGTTAGGTTCCGAAATAAAGGTTTTTTTTTTGCCTTAAAAAACTTGACTATGTGATTTGTATTTCAAAAGAGAGCTTGCTAGGGAGCAGGCAGGGACATCTCAAATAATATTATTGTTATTATCAAGGGACACAAACCTCCCTGAGGCCAAATGAGACACATTTTGAAGGTTGGTGTGGTAACTTTACACAAGAATAATTTAAGCCAAAAAATAAAAAACAAGGCCCCAAAAATTAAAAATACAATAGTAAAATATAATTAAAAAAAAAGGATATTTACATTATTTTAGTATTATTAGTATTATTTAGGAGGGAGGTGCGGCTTAGAAATAATATTTTACAATCATTAGAGCAATTTGGAATTACTTTAGAAACAAGTTTGGCATAACTCTCAATGTCATTAGCAAAAGAAGGTAATTTTTAAGCATTATCAAAAGAAGAACGGAATGCGCAGCATTAAAACGATGCTATTAATTCCACCGTGACGAATGTGCCATCTCCATTTCCAACATTAGCTTTACCAAAACGAGCGCTCCCGTCTCATAGTTGCTTCTGAGCATGCGCGTTTTTTTTTCACCTCGTGAAAGCATACACACTATCGTTTTTCACGTCGTTAAAAAAAACGACATGAAAAACAACGTGAAAAAAGAGAGCATGTCCGAAATTTTTAATGCCCGTTTTTCACGTCGTTAAAAATGCTCTGGAGCATACACACGATCATTTTTCAGGGCCATTTTTAAAACTGGCAGTTTTAACGGCATGAAAAACGATCGTGTGTATGGGGCATTACAGTAATGGCAACCTGTAAACGGACCACTACTGCAATAGGTCTAGAGAGCTGTGACTTAACATTAGTATTTGTAAAGCAAATAGGGGTCTTTTAGAGAGACAGTCGGTGTTCCAGTGTCTCCGGCATTCAGGCAGAATTTTACTGCTACAGATTTCATAGGTAAAATGATCTACAAATGACGATAAGCAGTTTTTGTGGCTGAGTTACATATGTCTGCATCACAAAGCTGGAACCACCGGCATCATTTACTTTAAGTAAATGTAGATTATGGGGTTAGTGGACCATAAGTCTGGGTTCACACTTGTGCGGTGCGAATTCCAGCTCTGTTATCTCTGCAAAGAGATAACAGAGCTGTTTAGTGAAACATCTGCGTTTTAGCGGCGAATTTGGTGACCTGGGGGAGGGGAGGGGGAGGGGGAAGTGTAGTGAGCTGGGAGAGAAATTCTGATGAGAACTGAACACATCTGCGAATCAGATGCGTGCCCATAGAAGATAATGGGCCTGAATTTGCACCTGAGCCGCACCGCAATGCCTAGAAAACACACACGTTTTTGGGCAATGCGCAGTGCGAATGCATTGCACATATGTGAAACAGCCTCATTACAATCAATGTATTTTATAATGTTATGCGAATTGGATGCGGTGTGAGCCGCAATTAATTCGCATAGGTGTGAACAAGGCCTAACATGCTTGACATGTCTATTTAAAGCTAAAAGATTTGCAAAATGAATGTTAAATTAGTGAACCAAATTGGGTTCAGCTGGCATCCCCTTAAAGAGACCTTGTAACCAACTTAAAAAATTTAAGGTAAAAGAGCAGTAAAATCAAGTATTTATATGCTTACTTGCAGTGTTTTTCCCTTCCATAAAGGATTTTTGTTATTCATTTGAGATGTGTCTTTGATATGTGTCTTTGTAAATATGATTACTACAGAAATAAGCTGGGCTTTTATTTTAGGGCTGGTATTATAGGGGTTTTTGCTTCTTTTGGGAGTTTCCTGACTTATAAGTTGACATGTCTTTTTTTTTTTTTTTTTTTCGAGGTGCTCCTGGCCATCGTGTTCACTTGTTCTTGTAGCTGCCTTTTGTTCACAGTGCACTGTTTGAAAGGAAAAGTAAAATTAAGTGTAAGAACAGTGTAAGAACAGTGTGAATCACTCACATTCATCTTATTCCACTATCCCTAAAGATAAATTAAAGTGAGGCATATACCCGTTAGTTCTATTTTCCCTGATAAAACTGTCCTGGAAGGGAAGAGTTCATTGCTGGGAGGATTTCTGCTGGGGGATGTTTTTTTATGTGGGTTTGTGGGGATTTCTATTTGTTGGGGGGTTCTTGCGGCAAGAGCTCTCTGCTAGAGTTTTCTTTAGAGAAGGGAAAATTTATCTTAGGGAGTTTGTTTTGGGGGAGATTGTTGCTGGAGATTTTCCCTTGGAAGAGGAGGGGATCTTGCTGGGAAGATTTGATTAGGGGTAAGAGGGGGAGATTTTTACAGGGGGGAATATTGCAAATGCTATAGAACTGCAGTTTCCTTTAATTACACCTTATCTCTTCATGTATTATGAATGCTGAACACACTTGTTGGGAGTGTGCAGCATACAGCATAATATACAAGTTCAGAGGTCATGAGTATGTAAGAACTCTTGGCCGCCATACCCTCTATGCTTTGCTGTATGGTATACAATCCTTTTTATTGTATCTTTGGCTTTGGAACATGTGACCCATGGCAGTGCCCAGTTGGCAGTGCCCAACAATAGCTTGCCTATTATCTTGGAAATGGTCAGAGAAAGAAACCAAGATATCAAGTTCCAGGTTTGTGGATATGCTCAGTTCATTGAACTCGGGTGGATTCTGTCAACCCTAGTAGTGCTAAAGAATGGAAACTCCTGGGAAATTCCCAGCAAAGCAACCATTACATTGGTGTAATATAAATGATTATTTTTGATAAAAAGGACAAACTTGAATTTATACAAGACAGACCTGTAACCGAAGGCACCACCCATTGCATTTTAAATGTATCATCTATCTTTTGATTATCTAGAACAGTAACATAAGAACAGCATTGCTTTGCACTTGGGCAATAAGAGCATAGGACTTCTGGTCAACATAGGAAAAGATTTTGAAAATCCAGTTGGTTGAAGATTCAATTACAGGACTGCAATATAAATATGTAATTCAAGCCAGAGGTTCCCATCTGTTTTTCTTGGAGTAATTCCTGAAGTCTCCTGTTTATTGATGAAGTCATAAGCCTCTAGCACTGGTGGGGAGCTTCATCATATCTATTTGTCCTGAGGGCCATTGCCACCAACATAGAGAGTGATTGGAAATTTAAAAATATTACAGTCTTTATAACAGGTAGTGGGGGGGGGGGGGTCGATCTACTGGTAAGTCTCCTCGCTGTCAGAATACAATAGCTCAGTGGGAGGATCCACCCATCCACCTCGAATGTGTGGATGGGGAAATCGGGTCAGTTTTTTCAATCAACTCGCTGGTTGAACAAACAATGAAAAATGTTTAAAGAAGCCCATACATGAGTTAATTTTTTTTTTGTTCAACCAGCGAGTTGAATGAAAAAACTGACCCGATTTCCCCATCCACACATTCGAGGTGGATGGGTGGATCCTCCCACTGAGCTATTGTATTCTGACAGTGAGGAGATTTACCCATTGTCAGAAAACACTGATCAGCACTGCTATCAATAGCTCTCAGTGTCAATAGCTTGGAACTTATCAGTAGATCCACTTCTGTACAACAATGATGCCCATCCATGGATTGAAATTGAACTGGCCAAATTTCAATCCACGTATGGCCAGTTTAAGAAGGTATTTTTATGATCACTTTGGAAAGATTTCCTTTCCCTACCATTGTATTTCTGGGATAGGAAAAAAAATCCTAAATAGGACACAAGGAGCAAATAAAAAAAGAGCTTCAAATCCTTTCCCATTCCATCTAAAATAAAAAAGTAGTTTTGATTTTATTGCTATACAGTACTTTGTCAAACACAATCTGTCCACAATATACACATTCTGGGAACACATATTCAATTGCAGAACTGATATCATTAACAGCTAAAAAAAAAAAGTTTGTGGTGCTGTTTTTTTATTATACGTAAATGGTAATATCACTTTCCTAATTACTTAGTCATGTTTTCACACTCACATACAGAAAAGGTGTAAAAATGAACACTTACGAGAATATTTCTGTACTTTGTCGTTAAATATTGTGAAGTCTTTTGCTATTAGCATGGTAACAAGCTCTTGGTCCTCTGAAGATAAACATTGATTTGTGAACACTTATTACGAATGGACAAATTACAGACCAATGAAGAAAAAAACAGAAATGTTTCAGCATCTGAACCTAACTTTACTATATATTTCCCACTGAAACTATACTGTCTTATAAAAACCTGTGCACCAAATAGAGAAACATCTAACCTGCCAGAATATTGTGTTTAGCTGAGCTTCACTGGGCAGAGGAGAATAATTCAACCTCATAAAATGTTAATTTTGTCATCAGTTTCAGCACTATTATTACTTCAGGACAGGTGGTTCAATCAAGGTATCACTTACCTGATTGCTTCTGAGCCAAGATAAATCAAGTAAATTAAACCAAATTAATTTATGAGTTTTTTAATATACAATCTTTGCTTATAGAGTAATGTACACTCAAAACCTGATAAATATTGTTAATTAATCGCAAATGGTTATTATTTCAGTTCCAGCCCTATGTATTTTGTCAGGAAGGTCTCCTTAGTGCAGACTTCTGGGAAAATCAGTGAGCCAATACCACAAGCAGGAAATTGTGGGGAGCGTTTTGTACATCAACAGAAAATAAAGTGGCTGCAGATTGAAAAGAAAATATATTTTTGAACAACATTCAATTACAATATGGCTTGTGTAGCAATTTATGCAAAAAAAAAAAATCCCCACGAAAGTGCCAATACACTTTAAGCAAGCAAATAGAAAACAAAAGATGCATGCAAATGGTGAAAATTTAAATAAAAAAATGAAAATAAAAAAAGTATTAGTAAGCTACGGCTTCAAATGTATAGGATAAAATACATGGCATAAATAATCTTTGTAAGATGCTGTGCTAAACTCAAGTGAAAGTGAATCATTAATAGACATGTGCATTCGTTTTCGTCCGAATGCATTCTCGTCCGAATTTCGGGTATTTTAGTTATCGTTTTAAAAAACGAAAACGAACGCGCAGAATCCGAAATCTGAAAGATCCGACATAAAAAAAATGCTTTATTTTCATTTTCGTTGCTACAACAGTTCGATATAGATAGGAGATTCGACATGACACTGACAATAACAATCTGTGTCTATCGAACCTGTGGTCGAATGTACCTAACCTTAGCTCTATTAGTCCACGATTATTCTACATAGAGAGGAAAGATTCGACATAGAGAGAAAAGATTCAACATTATAGAGACAGTGTTGTAGACCATTCGTCATGAACGACGAAGATTCGACAAAGGAGCGAAAAACATACAAACGTTGAATCTGTCATTGAAGGCTTATGGTGTCTGTCGAAAGTTCTAAGAAGATTTGACAAGCAGCTAAACTGTATGACGCCGCAATCGTACAATTCCGGTCAAATGCTCGGCCCATAGGCTATAGAAGAATTTGAATGTTGGTTGAATAGTAATAATAATTTATAAATATAATTATTACTAGTGTCATACGACCGGAAATGTATGATTGCGGCGTCGTACAGTTTAGCTGCTCTGTCGAACCTTCTTAGAACATTCGACAGACACCATAAGCCTTCAATGACAGATTCGACCTTAATTAATTCGGATTTTCGGACGAATGCATTTTTTAATGAAACAAAATAAATAAAAACAAATTTCGGGAGTAACTAAATAAATTTATTTTTCGGACGAAAACAAAATTCCGAAACAAAATATTTCAGTGTGCACATGTCTAAATAATGTGCAACTGGTATTAATTATCACAAATAACACAAACAGTGGGGGAAAAAACCTTAATCAAATAACATAAAATGTGAAAGGTTCAAGTTTCACATGAATAAATGATATAAAGTTTGTGCAAATTAAAAAAATCCAACACCAAATGAGAAAATTCAAGGCAAATTCCAGGATAAAGCAATACAGGTGATCATCCGTGAAACCCAACTCTGCACTCTAAGTTTAGGAAATGGGATGCCCTCCCAAAAAAAAACACCTGTACTTCCAACCACCACATGTGAGTATGCTTACCAAAGCCAAAGTGACTCTCTGTGAAGAGAAGTTAGAAAGCGCTTATATGAGTAAACCCTCACTAGGTTAGCCAGGATCCTCCAGCCGGTCTCCACTGACAGGTGTTGCTCCATTTTAAAGTTCCAAAAACCAAAAGAAGCAGAGCATGAGGCTTATATAGTGTAAAATCCCCAAGGAGACTTTAATAAAAAGCATGCAAATCAGATAAAAACACTGCGAGGTGACGTCCCGACTTCTGGTTATGCCCTACGTACATTTCGTCAAAAATTACATCATCAGGAGTCCAGAAGAAGCCGTGACACATCCCCGCTATGTTTATATACAATTTTACAATGAGGAGGAGCACAGAAGGGAACACCCACATCTATTTAATAGACTGATATGATGCTATGCCATCTTGTTGTCAAAGGCCAGATCGAAAGTAAACGCTCATTTTGATATAATGAGCATGTGCAATATTGTGCCATCTAATGGCTAGAAAATAGATCACAGTTACAATTCCACATCATCAAGGAGGCAGATAAAACACGGAATAGATACACAAAGTAATATGAGCGTATGTATCATTGCATCCTCTAGTGACTGCAAACTAGATCGCAATTAAATATTCACATCATTGCAAAAATAGATGTAACAAAAGAGCTAAATAATATTGCTCCATCTAGTGGCAAATAAATACATGTCAAATTAGATGACGGTGAAAAAATGGAAAAATACATAAAAAATAAAAATAAGGGTTTATTAGACCTATTCAAAGAAAAAAAGGGAATGTTATTGAAAAAATTTAACAATGTAAATCGGGCAGATAATCACTCACAATTTAAAGATGGCAAGGATACTATGTTCTGCCTTAATATAATAAAACAGTTACAAAAAACAAAAAAACACAGGTGGATCAACTATTGTCTATAAATGCATTTATATCCCACTCAATGTTTAACCACTTGCCACCCAGGCCAATTCTGACATTTCTCTCCTACATTTAAAAAAAATAATTATGTTGCTAGAAAATTACATAGAACCCCCAAACATTATATATGTTTTTATAGCAGACACCCTAGAGAATAAGATGGCGGTTGTTGCTTTTTATCTTGCATGGTATTTGCGCATTAAACAGTAAAGTTACATCATTTTGTATGATGTGAAAGATGATGTTACGCCAAGTAAATAGATACCTAACATGCCACACTTCAAAATTGCACACGCTCGTGGAATGGCGCCAAAATTTGGTACTTAAAAATCCCCATTTTTTTTTACTGGTTACATGTTTTGAGCTACAGAGGAGGTCTAGAGCTAGAATTATTGCTCTTGTTCTAATGTTCACCGCGATACCTCACATGTGTGATTTGAACACTGTTTACATATGTGGGCGCGACTTACGTATGCGTTCGCTTCTGTGTGTGAGCACACTGGGACAGTAGCACTTAAAAAAAATTAAAATTATTGTTCATTTTACTTTTATTTTTCTAGTTTGACACTTTAAAAAAAAAAATGTGATCACTTTTATTCCTATTGCAAGGAATGTAAACATCCCTTGTAATAGGAATAGGCATGACAGGTCCTCTTTACAGAAAGATATTGGGTCAATAAGACCCCACATCTCACCTCTAGGCTGGGAAGCCTGAAATAAAAAAATAAAATAAACAATCTTAGCTTTCCAGCCAAGGCGGCGCCATTTGTTTGAATGCAGAGGCTGTCGTGATGTCATAACATCGCGCCCGGCCTCCGAACGATCATAAAGACCCCGGGGACCATCTGGTCCACCGGAAATCTCTATAGTCAACATCCGGGGCCGGCGAATCCATTCATCAACTCACCGATGGCAGGGGTGAGTCGGTAGAAGCACTGGAGTGTGGCGGGCAGGGGGGGACATCTCCTCCCGCCACCTGCAAAAATTAGCACGCTTTCAGCCACTATGATCATTCTTATGGTATAGGGAATTGCTAGCTCTAAAAGACGTTATCTGAATGATGCCTGTAGCTGCAGGCATCATTCAGCTATACCAGCTCAAAGTCCAGGACTTCATATGCCGGCCGGTGGGTGGGGAGTGGTTAATCCACGAGGGAAGAAAACCTTTAAATCGTAGATTCACCTGGTTTCAAGTCTAGAGATCCCTCTTTTAGTGGAACTGCCCCTCCAATGTGGAGTATATTTGTCAATAGCTATAAGGCTAGTGCCTGAAGGGTCCTTATTGTGTACCTGTGCATAGTGCTTAGAAACACTATGGCCTCCAAAGCCTTTTTTAATATTAGCAATGTGCTCTCCTAAGCGTATATGTATTGCCCTCATGGACTGACCCACATTTTGCAGGCCACAAGGGCACTGCAATAAATATACTACATTACGGGAGGAGCAAGTATTAAAGGAATTGATAGAGTAAGCCTTCACCGTGACATTAGATTTAAATGAAGAATTCTTCCTACAACCCAAATGGTTGATATGGCAAATACTACACTTCTTGCAAGGGTAAAAACCCTTCATATCCTGAAAAAATAAATTGTTCTTGAAGGGGGGTCTAAGACATTAGGGGCCAATTTGTGTCTCAAAGAGGGAACTCTTAAGGACAGGCCAATGTTTCTTAATTATGTTTTGAATTGCAAAATGTTGATATGAAAATGTAGTGGTCATGGAAAATGAAAATGTATTATCCTCAGAGTTGGACGGATCATGTTCTCTATCTTCTAGCATATCTTTTCTATCAATATTCTCTACTTGAGCAATGGTATCATTCAACAAAGTTTCATTATAGCCTTTCTCAATGAAGCGAGACCTGAAGGTTCTAGCCTGTGAGTCACAATTCTAACTAAGGCGGAAAAACTGGCCTTGAGGGACAAACGCCAACCAAGACTTATGATGACAACTTTCTAAAGGGATGAACAAATTCTTATCCATGGTCTTGTAAAAGGTGCTAATGATAAAGTATCACCGTCCACTTTGATAGAATGGTCAAGGAAATTAACCTGATGGTCACTGGCCTTGAAATTTAACCAACTGCCCCTATCGTTGGTATTGAGCTTTTGCATAAACAATTCAAGAGAAGACAAATCTCCCTCCCAAAGAAGGAGGACATCATCTATGTACCTCCTCCACAAAACTAATTGGGGTCTGGTGGGGGCATAGACAGTGTCCTCCTCCCACTTAGCCATAAACAAGTTTGCCAGGTGGAGGCAAACTTGACCCCTATAGCTATCCCCTTACTCTGCAAATAATATTGACCCTGAAACCAAAAGTAATTATGGATAGCCGCAAAAGATAGCAAGTCCATAATGAAATCTTTCTGTATATTTGGAATAGTATCATCTCAACCAAGATATGGTATACAGGTAGGACACATTTACAGTGACCAGCAGAAGCCCCTCTCTGTATTGTACCTGTTTTAAGATGTTGATAGTGTGCTTGGTATCTCAAAGATATGAAGGAAGTTTTGTGACCATCTGCTGTAAGTAAAGCTCTATTTACCTTTCCGCGGTAACAGATTGAATGTCGCTGATGATTGGGCGTCCTGGAAGATGAACTGGGTCCTTATGGACCTTAGAAAGGTAATAGATCACTGGTACCCTCAGAGCTGAGGGGACCACAAATTAATGTTTATTTTTGTTCAAGACGCTCATATTATAACCCTTAGTAATTAGATTAGTCAAATCTTTTTTATATTTAGATGTAAGTGTAGCGATACCTCCACTTAAGAAGGCCGCAAATTTAGTTTGGGCCCTGAAACAGCTCCGCCAACCCCCGGCAATGTACTCAACCCCCTACTGGCACAGTTAGTATTGACAGCAATATATCTATTCTTATACTGTATGAGTAAACCCAGACACCAAGACAATAATAATAAAAGGGTATAAAATTTACTTATGCTTTTGGTAAGAAAGGTTAACAGTGGTAACAATTCACAGATAATAAATTGCAGAGCCCTGCAGCAATAACACACTATGCATTAGAATGAACAGTAAAGGTGCGCCGCGTGGGCGACCGTTAACTAGGCGTCCTGTGACGCAGTAACCAAATGAACTAACTAGCTGGCCAGGCCTGGCTCAGATATCTACAACTCAGTCTATAGGGGATGATGGTTTTCTTCACCGGCAAGTCTTTAAAGGTGGTGCACATTAACAGAATACCATTTGTAATCCAATGAGAGGGTAGAGATGAAATAAACACTTTGCTATGTAAACTCTGAGTTCAGCTCCAATAAGGTTCTCTAATGAGAGTATCAGAAATAACTTGTGGGTCACGGCAGTCTATAGGTCCATTAGCAACAACAGTATATGGTCTGGGCATACGCCCTCTCACCCATCCGGACGCGGTCCCAGTCCGGGGAAACTTCCACCGACTGTGTCCTCACACACACAGTGTCTCCAGCGATCGGGCCCCCGATCCGGTCAAGGCTGTAGACAAGCGAAGTCAGATGCCACCCAGGCTCGCAGTGGGGTGGAAGGCTCTTTGGTGCTGCGCAAGGCCTCAGGCTTCAGGCCCTGCACTCCGACACATCCGCACAGGAGGATCAGTCACTGAAGTCTCGTGTCCCAAAGAGACCGAGCCCAGCCTCGCCTCCTCCTTTTATAATCCCTCCCATGAGTCTCTGTGGTGGAAACATTGCCGAATGGGGTTCTGGGTAATGTAGTCTCTCTCCTCTGCTCTCACTTCCAGTAACGTCTCTTCTCTACTTCCTCCCAACTCACCTCTCACCTGGAACTTCTTGTCTCACTCCATTAAAGGGGAACACCCCGCTACACACTCCCCCCACTTAAACTCTTTGGTCCCCAAAGACATCTAACACTTTTAGATCTGCAAAACGTTTTAGCTTCAATGCGGTCGCATAGGATTGACAGAGGAGCCTCCCACCAATCATCATGTGATGGGGAGCTGTCCTGTCCACAGGTCGCTTCAGTGGGGCCGACCTGTCTAACTGTGCCAGAGAGTGAGTGGGGGTTGCCCTCTACCAAATGTACAGTGGAGGGGTCCGGATTCTCTCCACTCCTCCTAGCAGTGATCACAGAATCTTCTGAGCTCTTCCCCATTTGTGGGTAGGTCAACTTTCTGGGAGGCCTTATGACTCGACGGGCCCTTTGTTCCCTTGGGGTTTCTGGCTCTGGCGCCACAGGCTCTTCTTCTGTAACAGGCTCAGGCAACACGGCAGGCTCTGTAACATCTGCTTCAGGAGCCGAGGAACATATAAAGTCTCTAGGGTCCTGTTCAGGGTAAACATCACGGGCATCTTCCCAGTAATCAAATGAAGGACTATATGGGATGAATTCAGCGGCTTCTGCATTCAGTTGGGTATCTATAGTGTCCTCAGTAGTCGGAAGATCTATAGCAGAAGTCCCTTGATTTGGGGAAGACCACAGCCAGTCAAGCTCCCCCTCCTCATCTCCGCTGAGTTCAGAAGCTTTTATATCTTCAGTCCGAGAGGTCTGGGACCGGGTGTTTGGCCTGGGGGTATCCAGAATAGAAACTGGTTCAGGAGAGTCTCTCACTGAAGGTATCCTGACTGCTTCAGCAAGTGGGAGCAGGTGGTTTCGATGCCACGTCTTCAGTGGGCCTACCTTTCCTTCTGGCCTCAACTTGTAGACAGGTAGGCCCGGCAATTTCCTACAGATGACATAGGGTTCAGATCTCCATCTGTCTGCAAGTTTGTGTTTTCCAGGGACCCCCAGATTGCGTAGCAGTACTTGGTCCCCGGGCTGTAGGTCTTGTACCCGGACCTTCAAGTCGAAGTTTCTCTTGTTTCGAGCTCCCCTTTGATCTGAGGCCGCTTGAGCTTGTTCATAGGCTACTTTTAGGCTGTGTCTGAGCCTGTCTACATATCCTTTGTGGGATGTGGCTGAGGAATGGTCCAAAGAGGTGCCAAAGGCCAAGTCTACAGGTAGTCTCGCTTCTCTCCCTAACATAAGTCGATATGGGGAGTAGCCCGTAGCATCACTAGTGGTGCAGTTGTAAGCATGTACTATGGCTGCTATGTGTTTGCTCCAATGTTGTTTCTTCTCACTTTCCAGAGTCCCCAACATGTTGAGCAAGGTTCCGTTAAACCTCTCCGGCTGAGCATCTCCCTGTGGGTGGTAAGGTGTAGTTAGAGTCTTCTTGATTCCCAACGAATCCAGGAGTTTCCGGATCAGCCGACTCTCAAAGTCCCTTCTTTGATCTGAATGGAGTCGCTGTGGCAGCCCATAATGGACAAAATACTTCTCCATGAGTACCTTGGCTACTGTGGAAGCCTTCTGGTCTTTGGTTGGGAAAGCTTGGGCATACCGGGTGAAATGATCGGTTATCACCAGAACATTTCACTCAGATCGGGTTCGAGGCAGAGGAAATCAATGCATACCAGATCCATTGGGCCTTGACTCTGTAGATGGCCCATTGGGGCAGCTTGATGGGGTAAAGTCTTCCTCTGGATGCAGCATGCACACGAATGGCAGTACTCTTCTACTTCTGCCCTCATACAGGGCCAATAGAACCGACTTCTGACAAGTTGAAAGGTCCTTTCTGCCCCTAAGTGGCCATGATTGTCATGTAGGGCCATCAGAACAGTCTCTCTGTGTTTTTCCGGAAGAAACAATTGCCATTTATCTTCCAGATAATGGGTAATGTAGTCTCTCTCCTCTGCTCTCACTTCCAGTAACAACTCTTCTCTACTTCCTCCCGACTCACCTCTCACCTGGAACTTCTTGTCTCACTCCATTAAAGGGGAACACCCCGCTACATAAGATTATTTCTTAGGGGGTATATGTATCTAAATCTGACAGAATCTTACTAATCTTCAAGAGGTAATCTTGTTTATCTAAAACAACAATTCCGCCCCCTTTATTAGCAGGGCGAATTACCAAAATTTTGTTTTCACACAATTTTTTGTCACCATCATCAAGTCTATGGTCCTTCTTAGGTTTAATGACAGGCAATTTATGCAAATCTTTCAAAAGCAAGTCATAGAATGCCCTAATATAAGGTGTACATGCCCCACAGGGGGTTGAATAAAGATGCATTGCTTAAATTACAATGTGTAACTGTACTGATACCATTTAATCTATTAGCTATTAGATATCTTTTGACATTAAACTTCATAATATATTTTTGGATATCCATAAAAGCCTGGAATTTATCCAGCTTTTTTTAGGGATAAATTCAAACGACGATCAAGAGTAAATTGTTCATCATTGGTTAAAGTAACTTTACTCAGGTTAAAAATGTCTGTTCCCACTATACTCTTCTTCTTTTTGGACTGAAGCCTCCTCCCACTCTGGTTCCTCTCTTCTTTCTATACCTCTTTTGTGAGACCGGTTTGGCATCTGAAAACCCCATCCTTGGGCTCTATTCTGTCTCTGTTGATAATTGGGTCCCTGTTGATAATTGGGTCTATCCTGTCCTTGATGATAAATGGGTCCTGAAAATGACCTATATCCATGACCAATTTGATGATCTCTAGGTGAATAGGGTTAATTATTTCTGTAGATATTCTTAGGTTGCCTCACCTGATATCCACCCTGAGATGGACCACCCCAATGGCCATTGTTAGCCCATCACTGTGAATCTCTGTTAAGGCTATTGTCCCTATCCTGCAAAGGAAGAAAACAATTCTGTAATAGTAGGTCCTCCCTGGAGTTGTTATAATTTTTAGGGGAATCCCAACCAACTCTTCTATCAAAATCTTCTTGTGCCCTCACTGAAGAGCGTCTCTCATATTGGCTAGAATTATGGCCCTGATTTTGTTCCGCTGGACGATGTGAAGTACCTTTTTTAGCCATAGGGGGTCTAAGCGTAGCGGTCGTATTTATCGGTCCATCACCCCTAGTGATTGGTTGTGTAGACATCCTCCCTTGGTCTGATATCCACATATAAAATAATACACCAAATGTTAAACAAGTAAAACATTTCATAATACATAAAATTAAGCACAGTACGGTCTTTAGTTGTGTTATCATAAGAGACAAATTAACAATGTATATACAGTGTGCCAAACATAATTGCTGGGACACATACATCCTAATTCATAAGGGCTGTAATCTCTGAGCGTCTTGTGGGGCAGTGCCCACTTCTTCAGGAGACAGCCAAAGTTGGATGTTATGTATATCTATTACAGAAACCATGTCATAACGAAAACAACAAATTAAACACTTAAAGTTACTCTGTTTTTATTTGAAAAGTGCATCCATTTACAACGGGCAAAGTCAAATAATATGCACAAGGTATACTCACACATGAGTTGAAAGAATCAAAGATAGGCTACAAGGTGGAAGCCACAGATTAGATCTATAGACACCTGGATCCCAGCGCTGTGGAGATAACTCCACAGCAAAGGCTTCAACTGGGAGGGGCCCAGACCGCAGTGCCCCTGAAAAAAGGAATAATGGGACTAAAAAAATAAAGCATTGAATGAGTGAAAATTGAGAAAGCATGCAAAGAGCATGCATTGTAAAATGTCCAAAAGACATGCACAGGGAATAAAAAGTAACACTGGATACATCTAAATGAAACATGTTGATGAGTGAACAAGATAGAGGGTATATGCATGTACCCAGATAGGGACAGATAGTTCCGCTTTCTAAAGTTCCGCGCATGCGTGTGACATACCCGTGCGCGGTCGTTGCGCCCAGGTGATGTCATCTGCGTGCTCTGGATACTTTACATGCTGCGTGTTTGGTGGCGACCCACCGCCAGTCTGCAGGCTTGTTTAGTGGGCTTAGGCTGATATACAGCCTCACCCACCTTCATGATGCTTGGTGGAGGGTGGATCCCTGGGCAGGTGAAGCATATAAATATGGGGGCTTTCCGCTTGCAGGGTCTGGCTCATGTTTGGGTGTTTTGCAGCAGCCACCCATGCTGCCTTTTCTCCTGGGTTTTTCCAGTGATCTCTCTCCTAAGGTATCAGTCCTCTCTTTTTTTCACTGTTCCATGTCACCCCACTAACTTCTATCTACTCTCCTGTTGTATTATGATATGGATAGTTCCTATTGCACCAATGGACACACATGCTGTATCTGTCCCTATCTGGGTAAATGTATATACCCTCTAGCTTGTTCACTCTTCAACATGTTTTATGTTCGAACTTTGGCTGTCTCCTGAAGAAGTGGGCCCTGTGTAGAGATTACAGCCCTTATGAATTAGGAATTATATGTTCCAGCAATTATGTTTGGCAGCCTGTATATACATTGTTGATTTGTCTCTTATGATGACGCAACTAAAGACTGAACTGTGCTTGTTTTTATGTATTACAAAATAAATCTTGTACTTTTTTAAAGTTTGGTGTATTATTTTACTCAGCCCCACTCAGAAAGCCCCATGGGCAAATTTTTTCATTTATTTTTTTCTGAATATTGAGCACTGGTTTTAGCATAGATGGCCTTCTTTCTTTAGGTTATATTTAACCACTTGACAACTGGGCACTTAAACCCCCTTCCTAACCAGACCAATTTTCAGCTTTCGGTGCTCTCACATTTTGAATGACAATTACTCAGTCATACAACACTGTACCCATATGAAATTTTTGTCCTTTTTTTCACACAAATAGAGCTTTCTTTTGGTGGTATTTAATCACTGTTGGGTTTTTTATTTTTTGCGCTATAAGAGAAAAAAGACTGAAAATTTTGTAAAAAAATGAATTTTTCTTTGTTTCCGTTATAAAATTTTGCAAATTAGTATTTTTTCTTCATACATTTTGGCCAAAATTTATACTGCTACATATCTTTGGTAAAAATAAGTACAAATTGGTGGATATTTTTTGGTCTTTGTGAAAGTTATAGAGTCCACAAGCTATGGTGCCAATATCTGAAAATTGATCACACCTGAAGTACTGACGGCCTATCTCATTTCTTGAGACCCTAACATGCCAGAAAAGTACAAATACCCCCCAAATGACCCATTTTTGGAAAGAAGACATTCCAAGGTATTTAGAAAGAGTCATTGTGAGTTTTTTGAAGTTGTCATTTTTTCCCACAATTCTTTGCAAAAATCAAGATTTTTTTTTCTTTTTTTTTTTTTCCACAAAATTGTCATATTAGCAGGTTATTTCTCACACACAGCATATGCATACCACAAATTACACCCCAAAACACATTCTGCTATTCCTCCCGAGTATGGCGATACCACATGTGTGAGACTTTTACACAGCGTGGCCACATAGAGAGGCCCAACATGCAGGGAGCCCCTTCAGGCGTTCTGGAGCACCAAGGCCAATTCTGACATTTCTCTCCTACATGTAAAAATCATCATTTATTTGCTAGAAAATTACATAGAACCCCAAAACATTATATATGTTTTTTTAGCAAAGACCTTAAAGAATATAATGGTGGTCATTGCAACTTTTTATCTTGCACGGTATTTGCGCAGAAATTTTTCTAACGCGTTTTTTACGGAAAAAAACTGTTTTGTGCCTAAAAGAAAAAAAAAACAGTAAAGTTAGCCCAGTGTTTTTGCATAATGTGAAAGATGAAGTTACGCCGAGTAAATAGATACCTAACATGTCACCCTTCAAAATTGCACACGCTCGTGGAATGGCGCCAAACTTCGCTACTTAAAAATCCCCATAGGCAATGCTTTAAATATTTTTACTGGTTATATGTTTTGAGTTACAGAGGAGGTCTAGGGCCAAAATTATTGCTCTCGCTCTAACGTTCGCAACGATACCTCACATGTGTGGCTTGAACACCGTTTTCATATGTGGGCGGGGCTTACGTATGCGTTCACTTCTGCATGCGAGCTCGCGGGGGCAGGGGCGCTTTAAAAAATATATATATATTTTATTGTTCATTTTACTTTATTTATTTTAGTTTGACATGTTTTTCCGCCCCCAAATTTTTTTTTTTAGCACTTTTATTCCTATTACAAGGAATGTAAACATCCCTTGTAATAGGAATATGGCATGACAGGTCCTCTTTACAGTGAGATATGGGGGGGGGGGGTGTCAATAAGACCCCACATCTCACCTCTAGGCTGGGAAGCCTAAAAAAAAAACAAAAAAAAAAACAATCTTGGCTTTGATCGTAGCGGTGAGTCGGTAGAAGCACCGGAGGGCAGCAGGAGGGGGGGCATCCCCTCTCACCTTCCGTAAGAGCGATCAAGCGGTGGAACAGCCGCTATGATTGTTGTTATGGTGTAGGGAATCGCCAGCTGAAAAAGCGAATATCTGAATGATGCCTGTAGCTGCTCCCATCATTCAGATATCTCCGCACAAAGTCAAGGACGTCATATGACGGCCGGCGGGCGGGCGGGAAGTGGTTATTGCAGAGTATTGCCGGGTATTGAGGAGTATTGCCGGGTATTGAGGAGTATTGAGGAGTATTGCCGGGTATTGACGAGTATTGCGGGGTATTGAGGAGTATTGCAGGGTATTGTGGAGTATTGCAAGGTATTGTGGAGTATTGCAGGGTATTGTGGAGTATTGCAGGGTATTGTGGAGTATTGCAGGGTATTGTGGAGTATTGCAGGGTATTGTGGAGTATTGCTGGGTATTGTGGAGTATTGCTGGGTATTGTGGAGTATTGCCGGGTATTGTGGAGTATTGCCGGGTATTGTGGAGTATTGCCGGGTATTGTGGAGTATTGCCGGGTATTGCCGGGTATTGTGGAGTATTGCCGGGTATTGTGGAGTATTGCTGGGTATTGTGGAGTATTGCCGGGTATTGTGGAGTATTGCTGGGTATTGTGGAGTATTGCCGGGTATTGTGGAGTATTGCTGGGTATTGTGGAGTATTGCGGAGTATGGCAGGGTATGGGCAGGGTATTGCACAGTATGGGCAGGGTATTGCACAGGGTATTGCAGAGTATGGGCAGGGTATTGCACAGGGTGTATTGCAGAGTATTGCACAGGGTGTATTGCAGAGTATTGCACAGGGTGTATTCCAGCCCACAGCTGACATGGGGGAGGGAGCGGACATGATCCGCTCCCTCCCCTCTCCTCTCACACTGTACCGATCGGTACAGAGAGGGGAGGGAGGAACCGGCGTCATCAAATGACGCCAGTCTGTTTACAAGTGATCGCTCCGTCATTTGACGGAGTGATCACGTGGTAAACGGCCGCGATTAGCGGCCATCTACCGTGATCCATGATGCGCCGGGTCTTCCGGACCCGGCGGTCACGGACATATCCTGGAGCGCGCCCCAGGGGGCGCGCGGGAGCAAGATTCTGTGAGGACGTCCCTGGGACGTCCACTCAGGATAACTCGACCTCGCTGTGGACGTCTTTTGTACATGGCGCGGTCGGGAAGTGGTTAAAGGTGTTTCCTCTTTGAGACAAAAACTGGCCCCTAATGTTAAACCCCCCTTCAAGAACAAGTTTTTTTTCAGAATATGAAGGATTTTTTATCCTTGCATGAAGTGTAGTGTTTGCCGTATCAACCATTTGGGTTGTAGGAAGATTTCCTAATTTCAATCTAATGTCACGTTGAATACTTACTTTATTACTTGCTCCCCCCGTAATGTAGTATATTTATTGCAGTTCCCTTGTGGCCCTCCAGGCCCTCCAGGCATACCTGCCCTCAATCTTTCCATTATAATATACCATATGTGCTCCTATTATGCATGCTCTCAAAATTTATAGAGTTAGGAATGCAGATAATACTGCGATGCAGTGACGTGACCTCTGCAGCTTATGCATATATTGTTAATGTGTTTTTAATGTGAACTGTCCAATTCAGTTTGTTGCAGGCTGGCTGGTAAGTTGAGCTGGGAACTTTTCTTCTGGTGTTTCATGTTGTTCCATGTGCTTCTTGCTGTTAAGTCTAGTTATAGGTTGGGGTAGTTGCTGTTTAGTTTATTGGTACTGTATAGAATTATATACCCACCCCTTTGCTGCTCGCTGGCAGCTGTAGTTATTTGACTGGTCAGATGGTTCAAATAGTTGTTGAATGCCTGTTTCCCACACCACAAGCTGTAGTTGTCTTGTAGTGATGAATGGGCTGAAGGGAGCAAGTATTCCACACATCTAGGCGTGTGTAATACATACAGTGGACAACGAGGCAGCATTTCAACAAAGAAGCCACAGTAAAAGTACAGTAATTATTGTGTCACTTCTTTTAGCAGGTAATTCCATACAAACTACACTCTGCTGACAGGGTCATGTTAAGCCTGCATTTGTAGGCCTCGGCGCCTTTTTTACAAATGTATTTCTACTTACAGCCTATAATTTAGGAGGCTCACGCTACAATTTACACATTGAAGTAGAGAACTCATCAACAGTAACAGATTTCAGTAAATAATCACTTTTCAGATGGCTCAGTCTAAATTGCCATTCAGACATGCCACTTTTTCTCTGCCTTTTTAACTAACCTATGGTCCTCTGGTAATACTTTGTTCTATATAACATACTGTGTGTATATATATATATATATATATATATATATATATATATATATTGTGAGGGGGTTAACTCAGTAGCGGGTGTGTGTGACCCCCTGGTTGGGCTCCCCACACAAAAACAGGGCCAGCAGACGGAGGTTGTGGTTTTCAAAATCAAAAGGTGCGGTTTATTTCTCTATGTACAGTGACAAAAACACAGCAAAGCCAAAAAGAAACATAAACAAAATAAATCCTGGTCAGTTTGACCTCTGACTAAACATGCAGGTTTCCTAAACTAACAACTGGGATCAGCCTGGTGCTGTCCTAGTCCCTAAGTCCCTGGTTTAGTAAAAGTCCAAACAAATAGCCACACAGGCTTTGCCTCACCGCACAGGGGTTCACTCTCCCTAGACAGTCCACACAGGTCTGGGTCCAGGCATGAGCTAACATCTAATGAAGCTGGGAGTTCTTATAGAGGCCTAAATTAGCTGACAAGCTTCAGCTGGCCTCATCAACTCCCTGTCTGTACGACGCCCAGCCCTCTCCCTAGAGGTATGAGTCATCCATGAGCCTACTAGCCTCAGCTGGGCTTATACAACTCTCCACCCTAGTTGTATAAGTCAGCATAAAGCCTGAATCTGGGAGAAATATATCTACCCCCCTGGATGCAACCAGGTGACTTTACCTTCCTGCTGTCACATACCCCCCCCTCTTGTTTTAACCTTGGGGTTGGAACACCAGCAATCAGGCATTCATGTACTCGAGACAAAGCATCCACATTCCCCATTTGAACGCCAGGGCGATGCTTTACTGTGAAGTTGAATTCCTGTAGGGCCAGGAACCACCTATTCACTCTTCTATTTGTCTCCTTGTTTTGAAGCACAAACTCCTTAACCTCCTGTTGTTGGGGTTGTGACAAGGTGGCTGCTATTCCAACCTCCGGAATCACGCAACCAGTTTGAGCTGGTGACCAAGTTTCTGCGACTAGGGACTCTCTATCCCTCCAGGCTTTCAACAGATTAACGTGATATATCTGTTCGGGCTTTCGCCTTCCTGGTTGTCTGACCTTGTAATTCACTTCGCTCACTTTTTCCATTATCTCGTAGGGGCCTTGCCATTTGGCAAGGAATTTACTTTCAACCGTAGGGACAAGTACCAATATCCTATCCCCCGGGGAAAAGGTACGGGTCTTTGCTCCACGGTTGTACACTCTCTGCTGTGCCAACTGCGCTTGGGCCAAATGTTCCTTCACGATGGGCATTACCTGTGCAATTCGATCTTGCATCAGGGCGACATGCTCAATCACACTCCTGTGGGGAGAACTCTCACTTTCCCAAGTTTCCTTGGCAATATCCAACAGCCCTCTTGGGTGTCTCCCATACAGTAACTCAAAGGGGGAGAATCCCGTAGAGGATTGGGGCACCTCCCTAATAGCAAACATCAAATAAGGAAGTAGACAGTCCCAATCCTTTCCATCTCTATCCACCACTTTCTTCAACATTTGTTTTAGGGTTTTGTTGAATCTTTCAACCAGCCCATCGGTTTGAGGGTGATACACAGATGTACGCAATTGCGTCACTTTGAACAATTTACACAGCTCTTTCATAACCCGGGACATAAAGGGTGTACCTTGGTCCGTAAGCAGTTCTTTACAAATACCCACCCGGCTAAAAACAAGAGATAGCTCTTTGGCTATGGTTTTGGCCGAGGTATTTCTGAGAGGGATCGCTTCTGGATAACGGGTGGCATAGTCCATTATAACCAATATGTACTGGTGCCCCCTAGCGGACTTGATTATAGGACCTACCAAATCCATTGCGATTCTCTCAAACGGGACCTCAATGATGGGTAGAGGGACCAGCGGGCTACGGAAATGTGGCATCGGGGCCGACCTCTGACACACAGGGCAGGAGGAACAATAATTTTCTATGTCCTTCATCACCCCAGGCCAATAGAATCTCTGTAATACCCTCTCTCGGGTTTTCTCTGTCCCCAGATGACCTCCAAGAATGTGCCCATGGGCCAACTCCAACACCAACTTCCTGTAAGGTTTGGGCACCACAAGCTGCTCAACGGTTTCTTCTGCCCTTTTTGCCACCCGATACAGTAGGTCCTTCTCTACGCTGAAGTATGGGTAAGTGCAGGTATTATCTGGGTTCACTAACTCGCCATCTATTTCCACTACGTTTTCCCGTGCCTTTATTAGGGCGGGGTCTTTTAACTGTTCTGTGGCAAAATTTTCCCTGTGAACCTCCAGATCAGAAAACTCCACAGACGGTAGGTTTTCGTCTGAGGAGGTGGGCTCCTCTCCAGTTTCTTGAGTCTCCCCTGCCAATACTGACAAGGGAAATTCTGGAGAGTCCTCACCACTCTCAGAGGAGTTCTGGCTATCACATTCCTGGTACATAGGGGCACCAGTGGGGGGCTCAGGATCATCCCACAGTTCCCAGAACTTCGGAAAATCTCTTCCCACAATGGCATCATGCGGTAATTGAGATACTAACCCCACTGGATGAGAGAGGGTACCTTTGGGGGTCTCGAAACACACTGTAGTCACTGGATACTCTCGGGTGTCCCCATGCACACAAATAACAGCTACCTTGCTATTCCCAGAGACCTCTGTTTTAACTAATTCAGCCTTTATCAGGGTCACAAGGCTACCTGAATCCAGTAATACCACAACATTTCTACCATTAATACACATTTTGCATAAATGTTTCTCAGTTCCCCGAATGGCAGTGCATGCGACTGTCGCACACAGCGACTGACGTCTGTCCGTCAGAAAGTCACATTGCATGGGTTCCTCCACAACCGGGCAATTTGCTGCAATATGTCCCGCTTGCCGGCAGCGGTAGCAAACAATCCTTTTGGCTGCCTCTTGAGCCCCTGACTTCCCAGGCTGTTCTCGCCAAACTTTGGGTAGAGCTCCCACCCTCTCACTCTCTCCACCCTCACCCCTTGGAATCCTCTTATCCGCCCCTGGGGATGGTCTGGTCTTAGGGTGGAAAGTCCGAGAGTCTCTGGAAGAGGCCGTCAGGTTCTCTGTAGCCAAGTATTTCTCTACACGATCCACAAGACCACCGGCCGTCTCTGGGTCTCCATGGCTTACCCACTTTTGGATGGCAGTAGGAAGAGCTCTCAAAAACCGATCCATTACAACACGTTCCACAATCTCTGGTGCGGACAAAGTCTCTGGCTGTAGCCACTTCCTGCTCAGGTGAATGAGATCATACATTTGAGACCTGGGGGGTTTTCCAAGCTGGAAAGTCCAGTTATGCACACGCTGAGCCCGGACAGCCAGGGTGACACCCAGCCTTGCCAATATTTCAGCTTTTAGCATCACATAGTCTTTTGCTTGGCAGGCTCTAGGTCATAGTAAGCCTTCTGCGATTCACCAGTTAACAGAGGAGCCACCAGTCCAGCCCACTGCTCCTCAGGCCACTTTTCTCTTTCAGCAGTCCTTTCAAATGTGGTCAAAAATACCTCTGGATCATCCTCTCCAGTCATTTTTGTCAATAAACGACTCACCCCAAAGGACGCGGTATTAGTGGGACGGCTTTCCTCACTGGTCTGCGGACGTTGCTGCATTACTGCTTCCATTTGTTGTAGTCTCTGCTCTTGCTTCTGTAACAGGTCTATGAAGCGGGCCTCAGATTGCTGCTGGGCTTGTTGATGAGCTTGCTGCTGGGCTGCAAGGCTCCTTTGCAAACCTGCATTTGTCTGCTGTTGATTGGCATTTGCTAGAGCCAGCTGTTTCAGTATCTCCTCCATGCTGGCTTAAAAAAAACTGCCACTGGTTCTCCACCAACTGTGAGGGGGTTAACTCAGTAGCGGGTGTGTGTGACCCCCTGGTTGGGCTCCCCACACAAAAACAGGGCCAGCAGACGGAGGTTGTGGTTTTCAAAATCAAAAGGTGCGGTTTATTTCTCTATGTACAGTGACAAAAACACAGCAAAGCCAAAAAGAAACATAAACAAAATAAATCCTGGTCAGTTTGACCTCTGACTAAACATGCAGGTTTCCTAAACTAACAACTGGGATCAGCCTGGTGCTGTCCTAGTCCCTAAGTCCCTGGTTTAGTAAAAGTCCAAACAAATAGCCACACAGGCTTTGCCTCACCGCACAGGGGTTCACTCTCCCTAGACAGTCCACACAGGTCTGGGTCCAGGCATGAGCTAACATCTAATGAAGCTGGGAGTTCTTATAGAGGCCTAAATGAGCTGACAAGCTTCAGCTGGCCTCATCAACTCCCTGTCTGTACGACGCCCAGCCCTCTCCCTAGAGGTATGAGTCATCCATGAGCCTACTAGCCTCAGCTGGGCTTATACAACTCTCCACCCTAGTTGTATAAGTCAGCATAAAGCCTGAATCTGGGAGAAATATATCTACCCCCCTGGATGCAACCAGGTGACTTTACCTTCCTGCTGTCACAATATATATATATATATATATATATATATATATAGTACATTCATGTCTTGAATGATAACTGTTAGGCCTCATGCCCACGGACGTTTTTACAGCCGCATTTTTTACAGCTTAAAAATGCCTGTCCATGTTGTTGTATACAATGTATACATTGTATACATTGTATACAAACGCCGGAGCTCAAAAACGCAATTGCAGTGATTTTGCGCGTTTTCGAGCATTTTTGAGCGTTTTTTAACGGTTCGCGTTTTTTTATGCCTAACGCCGACACCGAGGAACGCACTGGTCTTGGGGTTTTTTTTCAGCTTAAAAACGCCTATGCTATTTGCAGCTCAAAAACGCCTAGGTGGGCATGAAGCTATAGACTAACATGGACAGGCGTTTTTAAACTGTAAAAAACGCTCAAAAATTCGGCTGTAAAAACGTCCGTGGGCATGAGGCCTAACAGTTGCTAGTATGCTCATGTTAGTTCTCAACCAAACTGCCATGTAATCAAATAGCTGGTGCCATAACTAATCACATGTGCAGCACCATGGCATCTGCAGATCAAAATAAGATGGCAACTTCCTTGACTGAAAAGGAAAGGAGGATTTAGTTCTGCTTAAAGTGTTACTAAACCCACAACAATAAAATCAGTCTGTACTGTATATGCAGAATAGCATGTTTGTTATAATCACTGTGGAACTTAAGGGGTTAATCCTCTGAATTGTGTAAAAAGGCTCTTTGATCCTCTATGAACACATCCTCCCGCTGCTGCAGGGTCTCTCTTGGAAAGGCCAGATAAGACGCAGCCAGAGTAGTAAAGCTGCACATGCTCAGTTTGGCCTCTATTGCTGGAGAGAACATTCACTTGTTGAGCTGAGATTTTCAGGTCACATGGTATTGACATCACACATTTGGGTGTGTATAAAGATCCTAAATGACAGCCCAGTCCCTCCCTCCTCCTCCATGCCCAGTAACTAAAAAAGAACACAGTGAGTGGGATGTCACATCTTGATTGATGGATGATCCGCCTCCCATAACAGCATGAGCACACAGGCTGTAGTGGAACTCTCCTCCTACCTAAACATTTAGCACTAGGGCAAACCCTGCAGTTTACCAGGTGATCCTGGTATACAGATCATCCAAAAAGGCATATAGTGGCAGTATTTTAATCAAAAATGAACATTTATAAGCTGTGGGCACTGTAGGGGGGGGGTGAACTATTTTCATATGACTGGGTTTAGTAACACTGTCACGTACCTTACCAGAGACCGAAGTACTAGGAGGGCTTCCCTTGCGACTAAGTGCAGAGCACCCCCTGAAGGTGGCACAGGGAGTGCTATACCCAAAGAGGCAGGGGTTGCCAGCTGCGACAAGCTGAGGTGATGCTGGAGATCAGACTGCCAGGCGGGGGTACCTCGGAAGTACCAGATGAGGCTGTGCAGCAGGGAGAACCAAAGGCGGAGTCAGGAGCCAAGCCAGAAGTCATACACAGGTTAGCAAGCAGAGGTAGAGTCACTGGAACAGGTCAAGGGACAAGCCGGGGTCATACACAGGATCAGCAGACAGGAGCAGGATACAGGATCAAGCCAAGGATCAAGCCGGGATCACACACAGAGAAGACTGGTCAGGCAAGCCGGGTCGATAACCGTAATTCAAGATAGCAGAAACAGGAACTCAGGAACAATCACAGGAAGGCTGAAGATCATGCAGCAGTTATTGACTGCTGCAGCAAGCTTTAAATAGGCCACTGGGCGCCTAGTGTCACTCACGTATTGCGTGCGTTCAGGTGCATGCGCACTGGAGAACGTAGATTCCTGACAGTTCTTGCCCGTGTGCCCGCGCGTATGCGCAAAGCATTTGTTGATCCATGATTCTGCTGGACATGGAAAGACCTGCCAGTCCTTCTGCGGATAGTTCCCTGACAAACACTTTAAGTAGTTTAACCATGTCCTGCCGGGAGAATGTCCATGAACATCCCCCTGGTTTCAGTGGTTGTATGCACCTACAGGCATCATTCCAGTATGTAACTCTTCAAACCTGGCGATTTTCTTTCATGCAGAAGTGATCAGAGTGGTTAATTAGCCACTTGATCACTTCTGCGGGAGGTGGAAAGGGGTCCCACCCCCTGCCGCAGAACTGAGAGACGTTCCTCTCTCTCTGTAACCAGGAGCGACAAGTATGTTGGCACTTCCAGTTCTGCCTCTTTGTTTACCTGCCCACCAGCAGCCAGGAAAGAAGCCGATCAGACCGATCTGTATCTGATCAGCTGCATGGGAGGCTAAAGGAGAGATTTGGGGTCTAATAGACCCCATATCTCTCCATAAAGAGGACCTGTCATGGCCCATGCTGTCACAAGGGATGTTGTTCATTCCTTGTGCTAGCAATAAAGTTCATACAAAAAAGTGTAAAAATAAATAAATAATAATAATAATTTAAAAAAATTAATCGCCCCTGTCCCACGTGCTTATGGGCAAATATGATCACACCACACATGTGAAGTATTGTCGCAAACATCAGAGCGAGAGCAAGAATTCTAGCACCAGGCCTCCTGTGCAACTCTAAACTGGTAACCTGTAAAGGCGTTTAAAGGTGTGCCTATGGAGAGTTTTAAGCACTGTAGTTTGCCACCATTCCACGGGCAGACACAATTATAAAGCATGACATTTTAGGTATATTTACTTGGTGTAACATTTCCACATTATACAAAAAAATTGGGCTAACTTTAGTGGGTTTTTTTTTTCAATTCATAAAAAAGTGTTTTTCCCCCCCCAAAAAATTTACTTTGAAAAACCGATGCGCAAATACTATGTAACATAAAAAATTGCAACACCCACCATTTTATTCTATAGGGCCTCTGCTGAAAAAGAATATATAATGTTTGGGTGTTCTAAGTAATTTTTCCGATTTTAATTTTTACATGTAGAAGCGAAGTGGCAGAATTGGCCCGGATGGCAAGTGGTTAAACTGTCAAAACGCACACCCATTAGTTAGTCTAGGTTCACACTTGTGTGGGTCGGGCATGCTTCTGGCAGGTTGAAGTTTAAGATGCAAGCAACCAGTTGTTAGGTGTGGTACCGGGTAAGGTGACAAATCATGTAGTTTTCAATATTTTTGTCCAACCCCTGTATAAGTGTGTGCTTATAGTTAAAAAATAAAAAATAAAAAATGACCAAAAACCTTTCCTTAAAAGGACCAGTATCACCAAAAATATTGTGCTCTGTAAACTGCATGAAATGATAGTATACAGTATATCAATTTATTTTTTACATGTACATGTTCATTGGGACAAAATATACCAATATCAGGGGTACTACAATTGCTTAACTTTTATTTTCATTAACAAAATAATCTATATTCTAAAAAAAGAAAAAAGATACGGCAACTGCTCCAGCACCCTAGCAGTTTTTACTGTTTCTCCCAACCCCATCACTGTCATTTTTGCTAGTCAGCATGGCCTGCAATTATATGTGGAGAAAACTATAAAAAAACATGTAAAATACTATATTTGGATATATATTTTTTGGCAAAAGCGATTTAAACCTTTTTATTGTTGTGGATAACATCTTTCCTATTTATTTATTTTTCTCGTAGAAAATGTATGGATAATATGGCATTGTTTTAGCAAAAATAAACAGAATCACACAGTGTTAACAGTTTAATTTGTAGCCTTTAATAAAATGCTTTCTCCAGCATATGGAACATGTACAGTATATAGTGTGGAAACATCACTGCTTCACCTAAAATCCTTCTGTTTGGGCCATAAAGATTAACGAGAAAATAGCTGCGGGTAAAATCAGAAATGCATACAAGAAAAGGTATAAGCAGAAAAATCTCCTAAGGGTATCTTAGAGCTGAGCATATGGGCACAGAGCCATATCTTTATACGCAACAGTTTGGCCACAGCTTGTAGTAAACAGCACTGATATGAGCCTCTATAGTGAAGAAAGGCTCCAAAGCATCTTTGCTTTAGTTTTGATAAATTAGCCTCTAAATCAGAATAAATCTTTATAGTCAGTTATATTAATATATGAATGGGGGCAAAATAACAGGTCAAGAAAAACAGATAATTATGGTACAGTATAAGCAAAAAGTGTGTGGGAAAAAATGGATTCACCCACAATTTTTATCAGTTATTGTAAAGTAACTAAACCTCTGTAAACTAAACCTGTGCTTTGCCCATCCAGAAAAAAGCAAAAGGATAACTCTACGTACAGTAGCTGCACACTCTGTACCTTTCCTTCAATATCACACCAATCCATTTGGATCCTGGGAGTGAGGAGAAACACGTTGTAATTCTGAGTACATTGGAATTCCTTTATTTTTGACAGTGCTGGTGTAAGCCAATATACCGCTGAGCACCCAGAGTTCTCAGTCTTGTGTAGCACCCGTAAATCCTTTTTTACCTGCCTTTGGCTCACTTGCAGGAAAGGCACACCATGCTACGTGCCCCTACCCTCTTGTGTGAGGAGGTTGAGCGGTGTCACAAACTAGGGTCCTGCAGCAAGGTTCTCCCTTTAGTTGGTTCCCGTCTCTTAGAATGTAAGAAGAAGTCTTCATATCCCCAAGTAACTCCAAGGTCCACACCAGCAGTAAACTCCAACGTAGAGTTTATTTCTTTATATGCAAAGTCAATGGATAGAAAAGGGTGGATAGAAGACAGGACAGTAAAGCCCTGTACACACGATCGGATTTCCTATGGTTTTTAAACCAATGGATTTTTCCATCGGAAAACCGATAAAGCTGACTTCCATCAGTCCTGCCTACACACCATCAGTCAAAAAACCGACCGTTCCAAACGCGGTGACGTAAAACACTCCGATGAGCCGAGAAAAATTAAGTTCAATGCTTCTGAGCATGCGTCGACTTGATTCTGAGCATGCGTGGGTTTTTTAACCGATGGACTTGCCCATAGACGATCGGAATTTGCTATCGGTTTTTTATCCATCGGAAAAATTTAAAACATGTTCTATTTTTTGACACCGATGGAAAAAAGACCGATGAGGCCCATACACGATCGGTTTGTCCGACGAAAATCATCCATCGGACTGTTTTCATCGGTAAAACCGATCGTGTGTACGCGGCTTAAGAGTTTGGATATGAGTCCAGGCACAAGACAAAGTATGAATTCACTACTTGTTCCTCAAGTAGGCTTAGCTCATCCGGATAGTTCCCTATGAAAGCGGATCCCAGCAGCCGAAGTGATGCTCGGACGTTTCTTTAGTTTTCCTCTTTTAGATGCGACTAGGAGTTTCTCTGCCACAGAACCGTTAATCCCAATCCTCCAGTGTTGGATGGATCTAATCCCTCCAGAGTGTTACCAGGCCCTTTTTTCTCCGTTAACTTTTCACCGGTCCTTCAGAAGGGTTCTCCCCCGGCCTCCTCATCTCAGAACGGGTCCCCATGCCAGAGGCACCCTGGGATTTCTCCTTCCAGGACACGGGCCCCAGCTAAAGGTGCTGGGCCCAAGGTTGTTGCTGCAGCCCCAGGGCTAAAGGTGCCTGGGACTGATGTGTACGTGGGCCCCTGGCCAGGAGGGCCAGGTACCACATACCAGGACTCCAACTCTGGAACGAAGACCACCAAACACCTCCCTTCCGCAAGCAGTGTCTGGCCCTTTTATATCCTCTCCCGGCGTGCACAGCAGGCCGACCACACCCACCACACAACCGCCGAGAGAGGACATCCAAGGCACAGCACTATACCAGCGGTTCAACCCTGGCCCATTATGGCAGCACCACCCACAGGCCACAGGGAACTACACACCAGTATACTACCTGCGGTGTAAAATAGAATGTCCTAACAATTAAGGTGGTCTGAGCCCAACTGCAGCTCAAACCTTACCCTAAATTTGAGTATAGCGGGGTTAAATTTGGGGACCCCGCTACACTTGTGCAAGGTCAAGTTAGCACACATTGATATAATAATATATACTATGAGTTATTATATTCAACTGTTTGAATATTGTCAAGACTTATTTGGGGTAGTTTTCAAACACCTGAAGCAGTACTAAACTCCCCCCCCCATGTTTTTCTCCACTTACCTGTAGTGCCCTACTCACCTGCACAGTGAATCCAGCATTGTCCCGCTGCTTAGGTGCAACGCAGTGGGTCCCGAGCCACCATCTTTATCCTCTTTAGTTGACTGTCTCTTCCAGGTGTAAGCAGCCAGCTCTGATGACAAGCCAGACCCACATTCAGCATGCTGTCTGGACTGCCCCCCAGCTGCTCTGTGTGCCAATCCTGTAGCCTCCTGGCAGATGGTGTAAGTTTCCCGGGGGGGGGGGGCTGCACAACTAGATTCACATCATTCTCAACTAGGTTCACATCATTCTCACCTCATCTAGCCTCTGATGAAGTCATGCGATATGACGACACGCGTCAGGACGTAGCACAGACACACCACCAGCTGAACCGAGAGGAGACGAGCTTGCCGCTCGTAGGATATTGTACCCACTTTTCATTTCTCAAATGTGAGTGTTTTACCTGCTTTTAATAAACGCCACTCAGTGGTCATCGATCTACACCATAGATTTTTTCTTTTATCTTGTTTAAACTCTGTGACTGCCGCCGCTGCCATCTGAGGATCGCACTGAGTGCATTACATATACCCATCCATTGGTCACGAGCGCGGTGCTCGTTTGGATTGAGGTCCACGCTCACTACATACCAAGTGAGTGTGTTAATGCACCTATTTGCGATTCAGTTTGCTGCATTCACAGAGTTGCGCTATTGATGTCCCTTTCTTCTGTGTTTTTTTCACATGCATCCCCATGAGCGATATGGGAGTTCAAACTCTGTGACTGGCGCCGCCGCCGTCATCTGAGGATCGCACTAAGTGCATCACACATACCAATCCATCTCCCTATTGGCACGAGTGCGGTGCTCGTTTGGATTGAGGTCCACGCTCACTATATATCAAGTGAGTGTGTGAATACACCGATTTGCGATTCAGCCTGCTGCATTCACAGAGTTGCGCTATTGATGTCCCTTTCTTCTGTGTTTTTTTTTTTTTTTTTCTCCACACGCATCCCAATGGGCGATATGAAAATTGAGTTCTAAAGATTGTATCATAAGGACGCTACAAAACTCCCCACCACAGAGATCTGCTTCATACTGCCCCCTCCCAGCAGGGAGGATCGCACTGAGTGCATTACATATACCCATCCATTGGTCACGAGCGCGGTGCTCGTTTGGATTGAGGTCCACGCTCACTACATACCAAGTGAGTATTTTAATGCACCTATTTGCGATTCAGTTTGCTGCATTCACAGAGTTGCGCTATTGATGTCCCTTTCTGCTGTGTTTTTTTCACATGCATCCCCATGAGCGATATGGGAGTTCAAACTCTGTGACTGCCGCCGTCATCTGAGGATCGCACTAAGTGCATCACACATACCAATCCATCTCCCTATTGGCACGAGTGCGGTGCTCGTTTGGATTGAGGTCCACGCTCACTATATATCAAGTGAGTGTGTGAATACACCGATTTGCGATTCAGCCTGCTGCATTCACAGAGTTGCGCTATTGATGTCCCTTTCTTCTGTGTTTTTTTTTCCACATGCATCCCAATGGGCGATATGAAAATTGAGTTCTAAAGATTGTATCATAAGGACGCTACAAAACTCCCCACCACAGAGATCTGCTTCATACTGCCCCCTCCCAGCAGGGAGGATCGCACTGAGTGCATTACATATACCCATCCATTGGTCACGAGCGCGGTGCTCGTTTGGATTGAGGTCCACGCTCACTACATACCAAGTGAGTATTTTAATGCACCTATTTGCGATTCAGTTTGCTGCATTCACAGAGTTGCGCTATTGATGTCCCTTTCTGCTGTGTTTTTTTCACATGCATCCCCATGAGCGATATGGGAGTTCAAACTCTGTGACTGCCGCCGTCATCTGAGGATCGCACTAAGTGCATCACACATACCAATCCATCTCCCTATTGGCACGAGTGCGGTGCTCGTTTGGATTGAGGTCCACGCTCACTATATATCAAGTGAGTGTGTGAATACACCGATTTGCGATTCAGCCTGCTGCATTCACAGAGTTGCGCTATTGATGTCCCTTTCTTCTGTGTTTTTTTTTTCCACATGCATCCCAATGGGCGATATGAAAATTGAGTTCTAAAGATTGTATCATAAGGACGCTACAAAACTCCCCACCACAGAGATCTGCTTCATACTGCCCCCTCCCAGCAGGGAGGTAAGCTGTGTTTGATCACTGGGTGGATGCCATATCAAGACTCTCAAGCACATCCTTGGTGATGGGACTTTCTGTATATATGATTGTATTCACATATAATATTCATTTATAATACAATTTTTTCTGCAACATTTGGAAGCTCTATTAGGAGCCTCTACCAGGAGGATCAGGAATCCTCCTTCCTCACTTGTTTACTCACTTATGTCTTTAGTACTTTTATGTTCTTCATAGACATTGTTTTGTCTATTGCATTTATCTTAGTGATTCACGTTCGCTTTAAGGTTGTATATTATCAGTCACGTTTGCGCATCACAGGATTGCCCAGACACTTGTTCCTATTAGATTTTGTAATCAGAGGCCCTTTGCACATTATTATTTTATACATATCTGTGTCACTGGGCATATTGTACACCTACCACGTAGTTGGTCTTATAGCAACCAGTAGCTGTTTATTTATCTATTTTACGTTTATTTGTGTCACTGTGCACATTGCACATTATTACTACCTAGCTGGTTTCTAGCCAGCGATTATTTAATACACCCCCCCTCCTCTTTTCCTCCCTCCCCTCACATTCCCATTATCCCGCCTCCTTTCTCCGCCCCCCCCTCCCCTCCCTCTTACTCACTTTATTTTATTTACTACAGCGCAGCCACCATCACGATTTTTATTGTTTCACTGTCGATTTGGACCAGACCTCTCGGTGACTGCTGCAGTATCCATCCCCCCCTTTTCTCATCTTTTTTACCACCTCACATAAGTCCCACCATTTAGCTAGCGCGAGGGTTCTCTTGTTTATATATTCTCACCTAGACTTAAATTGTGGGGGTGATAAAATTAAAACAATTTAAAAAAATTGATAAAAAGAAATTGGGGGGAAAAGTCCCTCAGAGGGAGGAAGTGTTAAAGTGGAACTAACTTCCTTTCTGGAGTATAGTCCCACTTTAATAGCCTATTTACATGTATGCATTGTAGCAATACATGTTAACACACTGTACATGCATAAGTGCTTTGCATTTTCATTCATTTTCTTCAGGACCTCAACACACAATTGGAGTGAGAACTACCATACATTATGGTGCACTCCATTGCTATTTCTATTTTGCCTTAACGAAACACTTAACACTAAACAGGTGTAGCGCACCAACCCCAGACTTTACCTACTTTTCTTCTGCTTGGCTCCTCCGCAGGAAAAGAATGAGGCACACCGCACCACAAGCCCGTACCCTCCTGAATAGGGAGGTTGAGCGGTGTTAGTTTCTCGGGCCTGCCTGCGACTGGTGTAAAAAGGCCTCCAGTGCTGATCTTGTTTCTGCAGTAATCAGAACAAGTCTTTAGTTTTCCCCAGTAAGCAACTGTCCACACCAACTGAAAGGTCCAACACTTGTTTATTCCTTCTTGCACAATAAACAGTCTCTTTTAGAGCAGACAAGTTGAGACAAACACGGGTCAGATAAGGTGGGAGGATATCCAGGCACTCTCCTGTTCTGAATAGCACTAACAGGCTTAGAGCACGGTCGCTACCACCGACCATGAGGGGGTCCCTGCCACAGACCAGAAGCTCCTTGGGCAGATACGGGTATTCCCACCCATATTCACTAGCAGCCTTCTGGTTAAAGAGTCTCTGCAACTGGGACAACGGAAGCATAGTGGCACGGTCTCCTGCGCCAGGCAAAACAACAGCATCCGGGTGTTGAGGCACTTTAACTGCCTCTGGGCCAGTTGCAGGGGCCAGCAGTGACACCGGTTAAGCAGTAGTAGTAGTAGCGGAAGCAGGTGCTCCCGATTGTGGAAGGGCAGACAAGGGGACAGATCCCTCCTCAGGCTCAGTGGCCACCACCCGGGGTGTACTTTCCCCAGTAGACATGGGCAGGTTCCTAGGCCTACGGAACAAGGACAGGGGCATCTTATCCATCCCTTTCTCTCAAACAGTTTGTCAATCACGGTGTCATCACCCGCATCTGAGACGGACTCTAGGTCAGAGGTATCGTACTCCTCTGCAGGGAAGTAATTCCTGGTGAAGGACAATTCACCCCCTCTGGCCAACTCACTAGAGTGTGAATCCCCAGGGCTAGGGGCCTGTAACAAAGTCTCTCCCCCTGGCTTACCTCGGCTTGGAGAAGGACTCGGACGTCCGGGACTTTTCTCTTCAGAGACATCCGTTCCGGGTAAGCGCTGGGGCGTTGTTCCACCACGGCCGTGGGAAGCCTTCACGAGACCCATCTTCCTCTTGGGCGGTGGGAGAAAAGACTCTGTCGTTGCCGAAGCAGCATCCTCCGGATTCTCACTCGCTGCAACAAGCTCCTCTGTGACTTCCTCCGAAGTCTCGTCAGTGCGCGCAGGGGTGGCTGTACAAGCTTCGATTCCTCCCTCCAGAGTGGTGGTGCCCGCAAGGCAATTGAGGCGGAAGGCCCGAGGCCTCTCTGCAGGTTGCTCCACCTCGAACAGAAACTCCTTACAGCTCTCGCATCACCCGAATAGCTTCAGATGAACCACCAGTCCCGAGCAGCTGGGACAAATCACACCGAGGGCCTCCACGTCTCTACACACATAGAGGGCAAATCTTCCCTGGGGCTTGAGCCGAATCCCCGTATCCGTAATCAAAGCAGCGAATGAAGTCATTTTCATGGTTGTAGAAGCTGGAATCCATGATGCATGAGTCGACATGCTGACCATCTGCTGCTCCATCGTGCACTGACCTTTTCCGCGCCAAAGTCCCCATATGTAACTCCATACATGGTCAGACTCCTCCCATCTCCTACATCGCTCGCGGGCTTTTCTGAATAGACACGCCCACAAACTACGCAGTCAGAGTTCTCCTCGTGGCGCAGTTCCAAACATGGCCGACCTCCACGGAACTTCACTGGGGAATAAAAGTTCAGCTTCTGGGGGGTTTTCACTCCATGCTCCCAAACACATCCCGGACTCGAGCCCCCACGTGTAGCGCACCAACCCCAGACTATACCTGCTTTTCTTCTGCTTGGCTCCTCCGCAGGAAAAGAATGAGGCACACCGTACCACAAGCCCGTACCCTCCTGAATAGAGAAAAACCTGCTCGCTCTAACAGTAAGTGCAATGTAAGGCCTTCAATATAACCGTTGCGCAACACTGCCACCTAGTGGTAGTGCCGCGGTCAGAACACCTGTTCATGGCGAGGAAATTCTCTTCTCTGTGAACTGTGGCCCTCACTAACTACGACCCCAAAGTCCTGGTTATCTTTGTGGTGGGAAGAGAAGGGAGAGCAACAACTCCCATTCCTCCAAAGAGTAAAATACCCTTTAACATGGGCAAAGTTCCGAAGAGACAAAAAATAGTCAAGCGCAAACACAAGAGTCTGGTCTCTCACAAATAGTAATGTGGATCGGGCAATACCAACGGCTTCCAATGTCTATCGAGGGTATCTATGTGATACTCCACATCGTCCTTATCCTTACCCACAAACTCCGAGTACCACCGATCTCTACAGGCCTCAACCTGGTCGAAGTACCTCACCCTAGACTGAAGGTGTCTGAGATGGAACAGCAGCTCCGTCTCTGGGCCTAAAGCACCCAGAGACCACCCGACAGGCCTCCGGGCCTAGGGCACCCCGAGGCGACACACCCGCACCCAGGCTTAAGGTGCCTGAGCGCGGAACCGACCACTTCTCTGGAAGATGGCCGCCCCCTTTTATATCCTCTCCGGACAGGCACAGCAGGTTCCCCGCCCCGCCGTACTGCTGCCGAGAGGGGACAAAAAGGACACAACCTCGTACTGCAGTTCAACCCGGACCCACGGCAACAGCGCCACCTGTAGGCCCCAGTGAACTTAACCACCAGTACTATCTCCCAGGGATAGAAATGGTCCTTGAGACCTAACAATTGGTACATCTGAGCCTGGCTACCACTCAGATGCTTCCCCCTAAATGTAACCACCCGCTACACAGGTATGACATAACAACACACCAGAAAATAAATGTGTGAATGAGTCCCGACCAGAATGTAAATCTATAAATGGACTCTAAACAAAAGTCAGACTTGTAATAGAATTTAATTGGAGTTCTTTCTACCATGTTTAAAGCAAAATCATGATGTTTTATGGATAAAACCATTATGAGACAACTGCACCCTGTTTCACCGGTTACAGTAGCCAACAAATGGGTGTCTCTTTGCAACCCATGTACATCTAACATTAACCTAAGCCAGTGATGGTGAACCTTGGCACACCAGATGTATTGGAACTACATTTCCCATGATGCTCATGCACTCTGCAGTGTAGTTGAGCATCATAGGAAATGTAGTTTCAAAACATCTGGGGTGCCAAGGTTCGCCATCACTGACCTATGCATACATCTGACCATTAAAGGTCTATATATTTCCCCCTCTGCTAGAATTTGACATCTCAGCATTTTACAAATGAACAAGTCTTATTCCGTGTACACACGACCATTTTTCATGACGAGAAAAATGCAATTTTTTAATTTGGTCATTAAAAACGATCGTGTGTAGGCTCCAGAACATTTTTCACGACGTGAAAAATGAGCATTAAAAATTTAGAACCTGTTCTATTTTTTCTCGTCGTCTTTCACGTTGTCGTTTTTCTCGTCATGAAAAACGGCCGTGTGTACGCTTTAACGACGTGAAAAAAATGCGCATGCTCAGAAGCAAGTTATGAGACGGGAGCGCTCGTTCTGGTAAAACTAGTGTTCATAATGGAGATAGCACATTTGTCACGCTGTAACAGACTGAAGAGCACAAGGCTGAAAAGCGTGAATCGTCTCTCACCAAACTATACTAACACGAGGATCAGCAAAAGCAGCCCAAAGGGCGGTGCCATCCAAATGAAACTTCTCCTTTATAGTGCCGTCGTACGTGTTGTACGTCACCGCGCTTTGCTCAAGCATTTTTTTTCACGATAGTGTGTAGGCAAGGCAGGCTTGAGAAGAATCACGTTGAGAAAAACTTGTCTACATTCCGCCACCAGAGAAGCCAGTCTGTCTCAAGCAGTACAGACTTCCTGGAGGCCACAAAGAAATTGGGGAGACTATTCAAGAAGAACTGTTGAGAGTAGGGATCCTTAGACCTGCTGTAAGTCCTTTCTCGTCTCCGGTGATCATGGGTTAACACTCCCATAGCCACTGCTTCCTTACCTGACAAAACAACACTGTCCGCCCCTTCATCCCATAAGCGTAGGAGCCAACTCAATAGGGGCTCCCCAGACCTTTGTTTGTATTGTTTTGCCAGCTCATGGAGTTCAGTTTGTGTAAACTCCCATACTTCTTCAATTTCAACATCTCTGGGGTTGCGATAATGCATCTCCCCATCTGCCATATCCTCTCTATCATGTTGCCATTTCCTATGCTTAGTAATGAGAGGTCTGGCATACTTTTTCTTTCCTACTAGCAGATCATCATCTGAAAGATCAAACTCTATCTCCTCATCCTCACTATCATTTGAGGAGAGCACATCCTCACAATCCCAGTTTTGGGATGTGACAATGGCACGTACCCTGGCTTTACTAACAGGTTTATGCCCCTTCCTTTTCCTTAAGGCATTAATTGATTTGGTCATGAGGGCTGCACACCGCTCTTGCAAATCATCAGCCCGACTAGCGGTTGAACGTACACACTCTGAAGCAACTGCTAGCTGGTCTTTTAATACCTTAACTTCTGCCTCTGCCTTCTCCCTTGTATGTGATTCAGTATAGAGAGCATGGAGGAAGTACCAACCCACTGTGGACACTGTCCTCTTCTCTTTCTTACTTAAATCCAACCCCTTAAGGCTAAAATCTACAAAATGATCTGAGACTTTATCACCCCAAGTCAGCTTCAAGGGAGAAGCATACTTCACAAATTCTTTAGCAAGAGGCTCCCACTCATTATTTCTGGCCCAGATAGGTAAGCTGCACACTTTCTTTTGGTCACCAGAACCCTCTGCAGCCTTGCTTTTCCTAAACAGCTTACGCAGCATTTTACCTAGCACAAGCTACACAACACACTACAGAAAAACAAGTCTGCTTCAATGGAATTATAGCACAGATCGCGGCCGAGTCCCCAAATGTTTTGCTTGCGTCTACCTAGCAAGGTTACTCTGTGGTATAACAAGGAAGCTGAGACTTCTGCAATGTGTAAATGTGCTTTTACTATACAAAGATGCTGTACATACAAAACTATTACAATCTTAGGAATACAATACAAGACTGACAGATATCTATAACAAGCAAAATGCCTAGAAAATAGAACAGCCTATGGTCTATAACTACAAATACATTTAAGTTACTTATCTTCCGTTACGGTATGTTCGTGATCCCCATTGGCAATGACTCTTCTTGGAGACCAGGTTCTGTTCTTCTATCATGAGTGGCTTCTTCTGATCTTACAGCAACATGATGTGTGTGTGCCCTCGCTTATGCCTGCTTTTATGTGTCAGGCTGAGTTACCAAACAACAGAAAACATACTTGTTTACTCTAGCTGTAGAAACAATGGACTGTTGAATACAACAATGCTATTTACCTATTGTCTACTCAAACCAAACCTGTCAGTAATCTAACAGTCATTCTTTCAGTTTGAGAGCTGAAAGAAATCTCAAACAAGTAATGTCTTACTTGTTTACTGTAGGTATCTTGTTGAATACAACAATGGTATCTAACCCCATTGTATGAAAACAGCATTTGTTTGAGAAATCGACTCAAACCAAAAGACTGACAGTAATCTGACCAACTCACTATTGTAATATTGTCCCATGTATCCTATGTCTGATTAATATAATAAAAATCATATTTTTAACAAACGCAACACACCATGGCAGAATAAACATAGTCTGGTTGCATTATGACAAAAGGATTCTAGCATTGATTTCCTGTAAAAAAAAGTTGCCAAGCCTATAAATTTGGACATGGGAACAATTGCATTTCTAAGGTTTTAAACTTCATTCAGTAGCATACTCATCACACACTGAAGTTGAAAACAGTGTTGAATCCATTATACACAGAAATGCACGTCCTGACAAAATATCTTTGTTATTAAGATGTAAAATCATTTATAAACTTAAAAAGAACTCCAGAATAAAGTCTAGATAATTACCGACCTTTCTAGTCCTAGCTCAAGTTCGTTGTCGTGACCTAACAAGAAAGCCTGTGCAACCATGGGATACACAAGAGAATGACAAGTTGGAAACCACTACTGTTATAAAAAATAAAATACAAAAGCTTATCAACACTTCATAGGAAAGCACTCAGATGTTACTTAAGGCTTCTGAGGTATTCTGTACGAACTGATGAATCAGAATGTCATGGATGTCAGACTTTGGTGTAATAGTTAATATATTATATTCACTGTAATGTAATTACTTATAAACATAATATTTCAATTATATTTGTGCTCACTGTAATGGCTAATGTACCTTGTATACCCTCCTTTTCAGAATAAAACACATTACAATATCTATTATAATGGCTTTCACAAAACACTGAAACGGTCTGATTTTAGATTTGAAAAGACGTCTTTTGTTGGCTTAGGTCATAGTCAATCTTTTCTCCACCCATCAATTTACTAACTCCGTGATATTTTCATCCCTGTTCATTTATGAACATTTCCAGTTACAGAAATTTAAAACACGCCAAGGGTGTCTAACAGAATGTAGTTAATTATGCCAGAGTGAATACCTCAACGATGGCCACTTATGCAATTATAGAGTAGCCCCACATACCAATCAGTCAACAGATGAAAAGAGGGCTTGTAACTACACTGTAGGAGCTGAAACGATAAGATTCCCAACAGAACTGAAAAAGTAATGTAAAGCAGCAATTAGGAATCCAAGCAGGTCCAAGACATTCAATGCAGAGAGGCAGCAGCACTAACAGCGTGATCAAACAAACAGTTGCAGTAAGCCTACTAAAATATGAAGAGAATGCATCCATGTTCCCCTTAAACACTCAAGAAAAATTGGGGAAGTTCTCATTTTCTAACTCCCTTGTACATGATTGAATATTTAAAATGTAAACAGGTGCACATTATCTCACTTCACCTTTCTTCCTGCTCCAAGACTTGATTTACTAAAGCAGTGGTCTCCAAACTGTGGTCGGGGGGCTGTATGCGGCCCTTTGCATGCCTTTTTCTGGCCCCTGGGGCACTTTTCCTCCCACTTACATCAACAATAGGGCATCATTCCTGCTACTGGCATCAACAACAGGGCACTCTTTCTCCCATTGACACCAATGATGGGGCACTATTGCCCAAACTGACACCAATGATGGGGAACTATTCCTTCCACTGATACCAACGATGGAGCATTATTCCTCCCACTGATACCAACAATGGAGTACTATTTCTCGCACTAATACCAATGATAGCACACTATTCCTCCCACTGATACCAATGATGTATCACTATTCCTCCCACTGACAACAATGATGGGACACTATTCTTCCCACTGATGCCAATGCTGGGGAACTATTTATCCCACTGATACCAACAATAGGGCATAATTCATGCTACTGGCATCAACAACATGGCACTATTTCTCCAATTGACACCAATGATGGGACACTATTCCTCAAACTGACACCAATGAAGGGGAACTATTCTTCTCACTGATACCAATGATGGAGCACTATTCCTCCCACTAATACCAATGATAGGACACTATTCCTCCCACTGACACCAATGATGGGTCACTATCCCTCCCACTGATACCAATGATATGACACTATTCCTCCCACTGACACCAATAGTGGGTCACTATTCCTCCTACTGATACCAATGATGGGGAACTTTTCCTCCCACTGATACCAATGATATGTTACTATTCCTCCCACTGATACAATGATATGGAACTATTTCTCCCACTGATACCATTGATCGAGCACTATTCCTCCCACTGACACCAATAATGGGGCACTATTCTTTAGTCATACCAATGATGGGACACTATTCCTCCCACTGATACCAATGATGAGACACTATTGCTTCCACTGATATCAACAACAGGGCGCAATACCTCCCACTAATACAAAAGAAGCATTGTTTACTCCCACTGACAACAGTCCGCCTCCCCCCCAAAGTTTGGAGACCCCCTGTACTAAAACATAAGGGAAGCTAAAGTGAGGTGAGGTGGGGGGAAATGATCCTCATACTATACACTAGCAAAAGCTAGTGCCAGAACAGGAGTGCTGCCTGTAGTATCTGGGTAGAATTAAAGTATAGTTTTTACAGTAAGCAGCAGCACTGAATACATAGGTTTGTCATCCTTAGAAGTAACTTGTTTTTACAGAGTATACTTCAAAAAAATTTTTTTTCCTATATGCCCTTTTGTGACCATCCTGTCTAAATACTAACTGACACCTTTTTTTGGAGTTTACAAAGTCACCCATACCAAGGAAAGCATCAAACAAACCAGGACTCCAATACACAAAGAGAAGAACTGACACCATCAGCTGTCAGCGGGGCTGAAAGTAAAATTGCCAGCAATTACGGTAAATTATTATTTTTTATTAAAAACATTGTGCCCCCCTCCCAAATCTGGGTCTGGTATGAATTTGGGGAAGGAATCCCACGCAGGTTTTTTCACATTTTTGAATTGGCAGCAATTGTTTTTTTTTTTACTTTCAGCTGTGAGCTGTTACCCCTCTCACAGATGGCTGTCACGTCTTTAACAACCGATGTTAAAGACGTGACAGCCACCCGCTTCTTAACAACCATTTTGTTTAGTGGTTATTAAGGATGCCGGCGCTCCTTAACAATGCCTATTTTTTAATGTTAATAAATATGCAGTTAAATTACCGCATGTGTTCACTACTAAAATACTGCATGACTTCATAAAATAACGCATGCAGTTACTAATACAAAAAAAAAATGTAAAAAATATATGCAGTATCTTACCGCATACTCGGATGCGGTAAGATACCGCTTTGTGAATGGACACCAATGTGCCACAAATGTCTTTGTATAATACTTATCTTCAGAAAAGGCATAATTTGAGACATGTAAAGAATACATTTGCGAAAAGCCCAAGGAGTCACTAATAAATACAGCAGTATATAATGGGCCCACCACTACCAAACATGTACATTAATGAGTTAACTACACAACAAATTCCTATTTTGCCCCAACAATTTTACAAATATGTATGTAGCGCCCTCACCTCTCCCCCTTACCTGCCCTTTTGTATGTGTTTTTGGCTCCTCGTAGGGAGGGGAGAGGCACACCGCACCACAAGCCCGTACCCTCCTGAGTAATGAGGTTGAGCGGTGTTACTTTTCAGGCCTGCCTGCGGCTGGAGTTGAATCCTCCCGAGGATGATTCTCACCTCTACCTTAGATAGATGCAAGTCCTTATGTTTCCCCAGGAATATAACTGTCCACACCAACTGAAAGTCCAACTTCTATATTTATTTCACACGGATAATAAATATGCCTCTTTGGAAGCAGACAGGTTGGGACAAGACATAGGACAGCTTAGGTGGGAGGAGGTCCAGGCACAAACTTGAATCGGGTTATTTTACTGTTTAGATTTCACAAACAGTTATGGCGCACGATCTCTGCCACGGACCATAAGGTTGGTTCCTGCCACAGACCAGGTCACTGCCACTGACCGGGTGAATAGGGCCTTGCCCTATAAAGTCACTGCCACTGACTTGAAGCGAGTAGGGTCACTGCCACTGACCAGAACTTGTGGGGTCACTGCCACTGACCTGGTGAACTTCCTTCCTAAAGTATTGGCCCATGTCAAGGAGAAAACCATCTCTCCGGAGAGTTACCAGTGGCCCTCACCGTCACCACGACTCTGCGCTGGGTCTTCGGAAAGGGTTACCTCCCTGGCCTCCTCATCTCAGATACGGGTCCCCTCGCAAAGCAGCACCCTGGGAGCTCTCGATCCCTAGCGGACCCCAGCCGAAGGTTGCTGAGCCCCGGGCTTTCAAAACAGTACCTCACCCCAGACCGAAGGTGTCTGGGATGGAACAGGAACTCGGCCTCCGGGCCTAGGGCACCCGGAGATAACAACCCACACACCCAGGCCGAAGGTGCCTGGGCGTGGACGAAGCACCACACACCCAGGCCGAAGGTGCCTGGGCGTGGACGAAGACCCCCATGGAAGATGGCCGCCCATTTTTATACCCTCTCCCGACAGGCACAGCAGGGTCCCTGCCCCGCCGTACTGCTGCCGAAAGGGGACAAGAAAAGGCGCAACCCTGTATTGCGGTTCAACCCGGGACCCAGGGCGACAGCGCCACCTGTAGGTCCCAGGAAACTACACACCAATACCAACTCCCATGGCACACAAATGGTCCATTAACCCTAACAATAGTGTGTCTGAGCCCAACTACCACTCAGACACTCCCCTAAATTGTAACACCCCGCTACATGTACAAAATTTTTATTTTTCTCAATTTAAAATCTGTTGTGGGAAGAAGAGATCAACACTGTAACTGAAGCTGTGAAAAGGACTGCTTGTGGTAGATACTGATTTTAATCCGATGTCACCAATTGCAAAGATGAAGTGACACCAGTATTGTGATATTAGCCCTTGGGGCCAGAGAAGAACAGAATCTTTAGTGGGGATTGGAACAATATTAACAAACATTCTCATACTCGGTTTTAGTTTTGCTTTTCTGCAAGACTAAATTATTTATTGTCATATAAGTTTTGACCTTGTGCATGATATGGAGGCAAACTTCCTGAGGCAAGGGATAACAATAAACCAAATTGTTTTAATAGTAGTCAATGTATATTTGATAAGATATAAAAAACTGTTTTTTTCTTTTAAATTGTAATTTTTGCTGTTTGTGGGAACTCACACTGTGTGTGTGTGTATACATACTTTTCGACTTTTCACAGCTTAAAAATGTGCAAACATTTCAAAAGTGAAATTATAGAACTGATATCCTAAAATGCATTGGGGTACATTTATCAATGCTGTCACACACTAAGGCAGTGCTACAGTAAACAGGAACAGTGAAAGACAGAGCAACAGATTTACTATAAGATTACAGCTTGAGTCATAGATGCTTCTACCCTCTACTCAAAAGACGCACTACAACAGAATTATACCTGACCCTGACTGGGACAGGGAGCTCTGCTTTCTGTCGATGTATGGGTAGTAGCACTGACTTTTCTGTTTATATCCTGACTGTTTCTACCTGTCCCAGAGCTTTAAAAAATAAGTAAAACAAAAAGTAAAACTGACTCAACATCAGATATTCTTCTCCATCTAAGGCTATTGGCTGGGATGGATCAGTCCCGGGGAGATCTTGTGCCCCCCGTGCGAGACCCTCCTTCTCCATCTTTCTCCAACCCTTTTTTTTTTCCTATGGGAGGATTACATTGGCCATAGAGACACAATTTTTCCTTCAGATTTTACAATGGAGCCCTCCCCTGCTCCCCCCTCCCCACCATTGTTTCAAGAGCGAGAGTCCAGAGGCTTAATCCCCTTAGGCCTTTGTCTCTTGTTTCCTCTTAAAATAACTATTGCTGCTTGGTCCAGACAAAGAAGAGCCTAGATCACTGGGATATCATCCCACTTCCCCCATTTGAATACATGCTGTTCACACACTATTATTAAAATGTCATTCTTCCATGGACCTGTAAGTATGGGGATTTTGACTTGATTTATGATACATGCATAGAATGTATACTATATGTAGCTACTTCTGCTTCTGTAATATATGGTTGTTGAACAGCTGTTAATTTTTTTTTTTTTTTGTAAACAAACATATTTTTTATTTTCTCAAAAAAAGGTGCAGAAATGTAAAAAAAAATTAAACATACTGTACAGTACATTCTCACCTAGATGGCTTTGATACAATGCTGCAGCTGTTCCCCATTTGCTCTACACTGAGAACTGAGACCACTGATCACTCAGTTTTCGGGTCTGCTCTGAGCACAAAGCATTGACTGACAGTCAGCACTCTCTGCTTTGCCGCTCAAGTGCTCATTGGAGTTTTGAGCTGTGGAGGGGGCGGTATCTGGTTTTCAGCGGTGAGCCAGCTGCTAATCAGACATCTGGATAGATCCTGACAATATTGTTGGGAATCCCTGCAGAGCCAGGACCGGTTCTGTGATGTCAGACCCATAGGGGAAGTAGGGCCAAAAGAGCTTTGGCCCTAATTCTCCTTGAAAAATCAGTTGCAATTTTTTTAAAACCATCACATGGTGTCTGTTTAACTGGTTCCAAACCGGTTCACGTCTATTTACTGTGGCAGAATGGCACCGCTGAGAAAAACCCTGTATGGGTACATCGTACCCTTTAGGAGCCACTAGAGGGCGTGCGTGCGCCCACTGCGCGGCAGGGGTTCCGATGTGCCTGGCCCGGTGGGCGCGATCGCCGTCGGCTACCCACGATCGCGTGCATGAGCACTAGCACGGGGATTTGTGTGTGTAAACACACAAATCTCTGTTCTGTCAGGGAAGAGGAGACATATTGTGGTTCCTACTAAGTAGGAACCACGATATGTCTCCTCCCCCAGTCAGTTATATCCCCATACAGTTAGAAACACTAACGAGGGAACACATTTAACCCCTTGATTGCCCCTAGTGTTAACCCCTTTCCTGCCAGTGACATTTACACAGTAATCAGTAAAAATGTCACTGGTCCCAAAAATGTGTCAAAAGTGTCCGATCTGTTCGCCGCAATGTCACAGTCCCAAAAAAAATTGCAAATCGCCACCATTACTAGTAAAAAAAAAAAAATGCCATAAATCTATCCCACTATTTTGTAAACGCTATAACTTTTGCGCAAACCAATCAATATATGCTTATTGTGATTTTTTTTTTACCAAAAATATGTAGAAGAATACATATTGGCCTAAACTGATGAATATGTTTTTTCTTCAAAATAGTCTATTTTTTTGTTTATAGCGCAAAAAATAAAGACCACAGAGGTAATCAAATACCACCAAAAGAAAGCTCTATTTGTGGAAAAAAATTACGCAAATTTCATTTGGGTACAGTATCGCACGACCGCGCAATTGTCAGTTACAGCGACGCAGTGCCAAATTGTAAAAAGTGCTCTGGTCAGGAAGGGGGTAAAATCTCCTGGGGCTGCAACAGTTAATGAGAGTCACCCTGAATTTCATCTACATTTGTTTGATAATAGTCCCCATTGTTGAAAATTCCAGTAGAATTCAACAGATTTACCATTGATTACGAGAACATCAAGTACGAATGTCAAGAGTAAAAAACATGCAAGAAGTATATTTCATTATTTTGGAGAGGAAAGCTAGGTGTGCTTAAACAGGCCTTGATGTAATTGTAAACTACACATAATTAAAATTATCTAGTTTGCAAAAGCACTCTGTAGAAACAATTTTATTTCTTTCTGATCTTTTGTAGCCTTTTTACAGACACTTTAGGAGATGGCTGCATGGCGTTTCTCAGAGCTGCTTTTCTGATAGTGATAACAGTGGACCATACTGTACATGTGTAATATCTGTACCTGTTAAAAAGGTAGTCTTCATTGAAAGATCATGTAACAATGCAAGACCACACGTGGTTGACAGGGACGGAGTGTTGTCACATAAAAGAAAGTGCTTAATCACTTCAATACAGGGCACTTTCACCCCCTTCCTGCCCAAGCCATTTTTCAGCTTTCAGTGCTGTCACACTTTGAATGACAATTGCGCAGTCATGCAACACTGTTCCCCACAAATAGAGGTTTCTTTTGGTGGTATTTGATCACCTCTTCGGTTTTTATTTCTTGCGCTATAAACAAAAGAAGAGGGACGAGTTTGAAAAAAACACAATATTTTTTACTTTTTGCTATAATAAATATCCATTTTTTTTTAAACATATTTTTTCCTTGGTTTAGGCCGATACGTATTCTTCTACATATTTTTGGTAAAAAAAATCGCAATAAGCGTATATTGATTGGTTTGCGCAAAAGTTATAGCGGCTTCAAAATAGGGGATAGATTTAGAGCATTTTTATTATTATTATTTTTTTACTAGTGTAGCGGCCTCACCCCCTTGTTACTGTCTAGGGGTATTTCATAGGTGAGGGTGAGATGCGCTACGGCCCATGTCCTCCCCATAGCAGTGGGTGAGGTGAAGGCCAGTACCAGTTATTTTCCTCGGGCCTGTGCGTTTCAGTTAAGGACCAAGTCTTGCTGTGCTGACACTTCCCTTTGCTCCCATTAACCAGAGTACCACACACCGATAAAGGTCCAACTCTTGCTTTATTGTCACACTCACAATAAACAGTGCTTTAGCAGCCAACTGGTTGAAACCCAATAACAGTTCAATAAGGTGGGATGAGCAGGTCGAGGCACTATCCTGGTTGTACGCTAAACCACTGTGGTTTCACCAGCGGTTACTATAGCCATTGGCTAGAGAGAGAACTTAGAACTTGTGAGTCTCTACCAGCAACTCAAGAGAATGTAGATAGGAGTACCTTCGCTGCGTTGTGGCCCCTGTCAGGGGGAGATGTCCCTCCAAGGGAGTTACCGGAGGCCCATCCGTCACCGGGTTGATGCTGCTCCGGACTCTCTGGACGGGTGACCTCTTCAGCCTCCTCACCTCAGACATGGGCCCCATCCACCTCAGGGACCCTCGGACTCCTCCGCCCTCGCGGGACCCAGTCGAAGTCACCGGGCCCCAGGCCTCTGGTTTAGTACCTCACCCCAGGCTGAAGGTGCCTGGGATGGACGCCAACTCCATTCCGGCCAGGCCTAGGGCGCCTGGGCCGAAAACTCCGGACCGCCCGCACCCAGGCCTAAGGTGCCTGGGCACGTGATGAAGAAGATCCCGAAGACCTCATGGCAAGGGCGTCTCCCCCCTTTATCTCCTCCATTGACGTCACGGCAGGTTCCCCGCCCTCGCCGTACCATCTCCGGAAAGGGACAAAAAGGGCAGCACTGCGGCAGCAAATCTACCTTGAGCCTGTGGGTACCTCGCCATCCACAGGCCAAGGAGAATAATACACCACCCAGTCCTCCACGAATACAAATGGTCCAAATCCTCTCCTGATTTACACACCTGGATCATATTATTACCCAGGTGTATCCCACCTAAATTTAGAGACCCTGCTACATACTCCCCCCTGTGATTTGACTCTGGTCCCCAGCGTCTGGTGCAAACCCATGTCTCCCATGGAGTGGTGACATAAGCCTGACCTCAGAGGCTATCCCTCAAAATTTGAATCCTAATTGTGCCAAGACCTGCTCAAGGGAAGGGGAACATAAAACAATAAACTTTTTCATAAAACCCTCTAAGCATGTACACATATACAATCCCTCCCATCACTGTCTAAGAACCACACCATACTCAGCAGTCTTGACAGATGGATCTCCTGCAGAAGGGAAACAAAAAAAAAGAACACAACATCCTAACATATTTGTGTTAGTTTGGAATGAATGGGTCTATCAGCCGAGAGACCCATTCGCTCCAACGAGTAAAGTGATGCAAGTGTAAAAAACAAACAAACACAGCCGTTGCGCAACACTTCCACCTGGTGACAGTGCCGCGGTAATGACACTTGGTGAAATCTTCCTTCTTCCTGCGTCCCTACTCTGATTCTACCCCCAAAGTCTCTGTCTTTGAATTGTGAAAAGAAGAGAGAACAAAACAAAACAGCTCTCATTCCTCCAACGAGTAAAAAAAAAACACACAGGAAAGTCTCCTCCTACAAGTAAAACTTCGGGTCAGGCAAGAACAGGGGCTTCAGATGCTTATCGAAAACCTCAATCGAATAGTCAATGTCCTCTCCATCTTTCCGACAGACAAGCACCTTGTCCGCATGAATATGACGCCCCAACATCCAGTCTGCTCTGCAGTCTCTGAACTTTTTCGACACGGGTGGCGAACAGGACAAGTATCGCCGGGCATGAGGCACTTTAAGTTTCTCCCAAACAAACTCATCGTACCACCGCTGCCGCAGAACTTTAACCTCAAACAGTAAGTCCCGGGGCAAGTAAGGATATTCTCATCCATACTCACGGGCGACCCTCTGGCAGAAGAGTCATTGTAGTCGGGCCAAAGGAGGCATTGTGGCCCGCTCACCTTCTCCTGGTTGAACGATGGCCTCCGGATGCTGAGGTACTTTCACTACCTCTGATGGCTTTGCCCTTGGTGCCCGTAATGATGCGCGTTGTGTCCCCGCCAACAAAACGGGTGATGCTGTGGATTGTGGAAGAACAATTGGAGGACTAGGCTTCCTCGTAGACTCCGGAGCTTCTGCCCGGGGCGTGCTATCTCCTATAGACATAGGCAAATCTTGCGGTGCACATAACACAGGTAATGGGCGTTTGTCCCAGCCCTTACGATGAAAAAGTTTGTCTGTTTCACCGTCATCTCCACAGTCTGAGAGCAATTCTAGGTCGGAGGTGTCATACATCTCTGCGGGAAGGTAGTCTCTAGTAGACGTGGAACTACCCTCCCTAGCGGGCTCCACCGACTGTGGACTCCCGACACCTCCAACCACCACCACAGTCCCAGCCCCTGGCTCACCTTGACCTTTTGAAGCACAGGATGTCCAGGACTCTTCCCACTGGATCCATCCAGGCCCGGCAAGCGACGGGGTGAAGCTCGACCACAACCACAAGACGCCTGTACCAGGCCGACTCTCCTCTTCGGAGGTGGGAGCAGGGAATCTGTGGTGACCGAAGCAGCATCCTCGGATTTCTCTTTCTCAATCTCTGGTTGGGCAGTCACATCGCCCTGGTCAGTGCGTACGGGAACCTCCGCAAAGGCCTGGATCTCCCCTTCCGGAGTAGCGGTACCTGTGAGGCAGTTGAGGCGAAGGGCCCGGGGCCTTACTGTGGATGGCTCCACCTCGAATAGGAATTCTCTGCATGCCTCACAATGCCCGAATGGCTTCAGGTGGACCACCAGTCCCGAACATCTGGGACAGATCACGTCGAGGGCCTCCGTGTCTCTGCAGGTGTACAGAGCCAACTGCCCTCGGGGCCTGAGTCTTATCCCCGTGTCTGTAAGGGGAGCAGCAAACGTAGTCATCTTCGTGGGGTAGGGAACCGGAATCCACGGGGAGCTTGAGGCCATCCCGACTATCTGCTGCTCCATCACGCACTGACCACGCGCCGAAGTCTCCACGTGAGTCCCTCCACATGGCCAGACTCCTCCCACGACTTGCACGTTTTCGCGGGCTTCCATCAAACTCCGCCCACGAACTGTGTAGTCACGGGGTGCCTCATGGCGCAGTGCAGTAAAACCCCCACATGTAGTACGTCACACGGCTGGACTTCTCCCTCTTCTTGCTCTTCCGCATGGGCCTTTCCCGTCTTAGGGTCATTTCCACGACTTTGAGCAGGGATGCACTTTGGCCGATCACATGGCCGACCTGCTCGGAACTCCTCCGGGCAGCAAAGTTCAGACACAGCCGTTCTTAATTCCAAGGTCAAAACACACATCATCCCAGACTCACGAGCCCCCACGTGTAGCGGCCTCAACCCCTTTTTACTGTCTAGGGGTATTTCATAGGTGAGGGTGAGATGCGCTACGGCCCATGTCCTCCCCATAGCAGTGGGTGAGGTGAAGGCCAGTAACAGTTATTTTCCTCGGGCCTGTGCGTTTCAGTTAAGGACCAAGTCTTGCTGTGCTGACACTTCCCTTTGCTCCCATTAACCAGAGTACCACACACCGATAAAGTTCCAACTCTTGCTTTATTGTCACACTCACAATAAACAGTGCTTTAGCAGCCAACTGGTTGAAACCCAATAACAGTTCAATACGGTGGGATGAGCAGTTCGAGGCACTATCCTGGTTGTACGCTAAACCACTGTGGTTTCACCAGCGGTTACTATAGCCATTGGCTAGAGAGAGAACTTAGAACTTGTGAGTCTCTACCAGCAACTCAAGAGAATGTAGATAGGAGTACCTTCGCTGCGTTGTGGCCCCTGTCAGGGGGAGATGTCCCTCCAAGGGAGTTACCGGAGGCCCATCCGTCACCGGGTTGATGCTGCTCCGGACTCTCTGGACGGGTGACCTCTCCAGCCTCCTCACCTCAGACATGGGCCCCATCCACCTTAGGCCTCTGGTTTAGTACCTCACCCCAGGCTGAAGGTGCCTGGGATGGACGCCAACTCCATTCCGGCCAGGCCTAGGGCGCCTGGGCCGAAAACTCCGGACCGCCCGCACCCAGGCCTAAGGTGCCTGGGCGCGTGAGGAAGAAGATCCTGAAGACCTCATGGCAAGGGCGTCTCCCCCCTTTATCTCCTCCATTGACGTCACGGCAGGTTCCCCGCCCTCGCCGTACCATCTCCGGAAAGGGACAAAAAGGGCAGCACTGCGGCAGCAAATCTACCTTGAGCCTGTGGGTACCTCGCCATCCACAGGCCAAGGAGAATAATACACCACCCAGTCCTCCACGAATACAAATGGTCCAAATCCTCTCCTGATTTACACACCTGGATCATATTATTACCCAGGTGTATCCCACCTAAATTTAGAGACCCCGCTACACTAGTAATGGTGGTGATCAGCAGTTTATATCATGACTGCGATATTGCGGCGGACACATCAGACACATTTTTGGGACCATTCACATTTATACAGCGATCCCTGCTATAAAAATGCATTGATTACTGTATAAATGTGACTGGCAGGGAAGGGGTTAACACTAGGGGGTGATCAAAGGGTTAAATGTGTTCCCTAGGGAGTGATTCTTACTGTGGGGGGAGGAGACTGACTGTGAGAGGTGTACAAGGGACACACCATCGGTCTCCTCTCCCTGACAGGACGTGGATCTGTGTGTTTACACACACAGATCCTCGGTCCTGCTCAGTTACTGGGTGAACGCGGGTGCATGGAGGCCATTGCGGCCACCGGGCACGTGCATCGGGTCCCCAGTGAAGCGGCGGGCGCGCGCCCCCTAGTGGCTCAGGAAGGCGCAACGTCATATTACGTCCGCCCAGAACGAGAGGCTCTTCGTCCCGCTGTCATCTGACGGCGGGCCGTAGAGTAGTGGTTAAGGAAAATTTATTATGGCAGAATCAACATGTGTTATTTTACTGAAAGAGGCTGATTTAAAAATATGAAAAAATACTTCTAAAATGACATTAACAAGCTTAAACATAAAATTTTAGCGACTCTCTTTACATATACTTAAATGAAACATGCGCCACTGCTTGTCAAGTGCAATAATATGTGAAGTACAGAACAAAGTCCTTCTTTTAAAATGACTGCAAAGATATGCTTAAAATATTTATTTTTTTCAAAGGAGGGAGCAGGTGAGCTACAATAAGGCCTTTAAGCCAGTGGTTCTCAACCTGGGGGTCGAATTACAATTTGCCAGGGGTCATCGAATTCTGGGCTGTTCCTGAATCCCGCACCGCTCTCCCAGCCTTTTCGCGGCTGCCCAGCAGGGCTTGTCCTGGAGCCTGCAGCAACCCACTCTGCCTCTTCGCAGCCGCCCATTCAGTTCACGGCATGGGTGGGGGGAGAGACTAGAGGTCAGCTGACTGGTGAGGAATGTGAAGTGCGAGGAGTGGGAGGAGACCCTATCTCTTGATTTTGACATAGGTGTCACTGCTGCGAGACACCACATAGCTGGAGACACAGCAAGCAACACTACCAGGCTGTGATTAGAGTTGCTATAAAAGTTCCCACTATAGTTCTCAGATTAGCAGATGACCTTGATCAAGAGCACCTAAGTTGGCTGATCAGAACTCCCCTCAGCACCGCCACTGATCCCAACTCCCCACTAGCACTGCCACTCCTCCCAACTCCCCGCCAGAACTGCCACTCATCCCAACTCCCCGCCAGCACTGCCACTCATCCCAACTTCCCACCAGCACTGCCACTCATCCTAACTTCCCGCCAGCACTGCCACTCATCCCAGCCCCCCCCCCCCTACCAAGGAGTAAGAGAAGGAATAAAAATAGAGAATACATGGAAGGGAGAGGAAAAGAGGGGGATGAACAAAGAAAAAGGGAGAGAAAGAATAAGAGAAAGAACAAGAAAGATGGCTACAGAGAGGGAGGGATGGGGAAAAAAAACAAGAAGTTAGGATAGAGAGAGATAAAAGGGAAAGAAAGGATAACAAAGAGAAAGAGTGGTACATCCCAAAATGTACCATAAGGGGTTTTAATACTATACGAGTGGAAGGGACTCAGGGAGCGCAAAATGTCCGTGGGTTAGAGGTGCAAATTACTTGCCTTGCCTTGGGTGCTGACAACCCACGCTACAAAAATAATTTTACTGTTAGGGATCCCCACAACTTGGGAAATTTTATCAAGGGGTCACGGCACTAGAAGGTTGAGAATCACTGCTTTAAGCGAACCTTTCCATTCAACCTCATTTGTAAAATACTAATGACAAATAGAGTACCTGAATGTTCCTACAAAGGCCTTTAAAGTGCCATGGGTCCCCAAAAACCCCAGGTTCTCCTACATGTAGATATTAACATTTGTTCATATATACTGTATGTTAGGTATTGAACATGATTGGTGGTCTCAGTAACCAATAGCTATGGGGTGGAAAGGGATAGGGCAAGCTTGGACCAGGAGTATCAAATTAAAAAAGACAGCAGTGTAGATAGTTACTGCGGAACTGTTTATCTTTCAGCTAAACTATTGACTCTAACAGATTTTCTTATCTGGCTGATTGTCATAGTTTGCAGCACAGAGGCAGAGGGAGGGGACAGGGAAAGTGAAATAAGTGAAACTACTATCTAAAATGTAAGTAAATGTTGCTTTAGTATGTGTTTTATGAACACCCCCCTCATATACCTGTATATCTTAGAGGGTAAGTCCATCCCAATTTTACATTTATAATGGTGACTAGGCTTGTGCAATTAGTTTCGTAACAAATCAAAATTCGTCCGAATTTAGCAACTTTCGGACATTCGGAAGCATTCGAATTTCCGAACAAAGCAATTACGAATAAAACCAAATCTAAAATAAATTATATCGCAAATAGCGAATGCCCAAATGTCTTCGGCATAATTCGTTATGAAAAAAGTTACGAATGTACAAATCCATTCGAAGCACAATAACACTCTGCTCTGCTCTCTGCTTCTCCCTCACCGTGCTGAATTCCCTCTCAAAATGGTGTACAGGGGCAGAGGCTATAGCCGCATGTAAAAAACGAAAGTAAAATACGAGATTTTGAACCCATTCGAAGCACAATAACACTCTGCTCTCTACTTCTCCCTCACCGTGCTGAACTCCCTCACAAAATGGTGTACAGGGGCGGAGGCTTTAGCCGCATGTAAAAAACTAAAGTAAAATACGAGATTTCGAATCGTTACAAATAACCGCTATGTATTTAGAAAAGTACAAATCCATTCGAAGCACATTAGGCATAATAGGCAGCATCGTTGTGAGAGAAACACGGAAAATTACGAATCAACGAACCCAAAAAAAGTTACGAAAGAAGGAGTTGTGTCCAGAATCAACGAAAAACAATGTATTCTACCAAAAGTACGAATTATAAATCAACGAAAAATAAGGCTTACATTAATACGAATCATTCCGATTCAATGAAAAATGTCTCTTGCGAAAATACGAATTAGTCCGAACACGAAAAATCCCGTCTAGCAAAATTACGAACGATTACGAATCAACAGGACCGAAAAGAAACGAACCAAAACTAAACTCTAAAATACATAACAAACCCTTCTGGCCTGGTATAGATATTAAGGAGATACCCCAAGCAAAAAACAAACAAAAAAAAAACAGGAAAGTCCCCTTTTAAACTTAATACCAGACCTTTATCCCCCGTTCTGTACCATACAAGACCACATGCCTTCAATATAGGAAGGGTGCCTTGCCGAGGTAGGAACCTGGCAAAGCACCTTGTCCCTATGTGTGTGAGGACAAGGGTGTCATCCCCACATCCTGGCCCGGTGGATGGGATAGTTTGTAGCGGAAACCTATTAGAATCTAGAACCCCTTTTTGAAAATAAGGGGCCCCCAGTTGTTTGCATAGTACCCCTGGTTACCCATGCAATAAAAATAAAATAGTAAATAAACACACACAGTTTAAACAAAGTTCTTTATTAAAATAATAATAATATCCCATAATGAACAAAAATTAATGTCCCCTGCAGTCCAAAAAGAATGTCCCAGGATGTCCAAAAAGAATGTCCCACGATGTCCAAAAGTAATGTCCTACGATGTCCAAAAAATAAAATAAATGTTGCACAATGAACCTCTAAAGCCAATCCTTTTACCGCAAATGACAGCAAAGCTTCAATGCTCTGATTTACAGTGGGCAGCTGCCAGCATCCTAGTAACCAATGCCCATCCCTTGCCCCATGTATTGCTGGTAGCTAAATGTAAACAATTCAATATAACCTAGTAACTTTACACTATGGACCGTCCTATTGCATTATTCTATGCCTGATTTCGATGTTGCACATGGCAGAGTTGATAATGACACATTGACCCTGCTGATTACCTCAGTGCCTTCCTGGTCATTTTAACCCCCTTAGCGGTAATCCCGAGTCTGGCTCTGGGTGAGTTTTTCATGCTAAGAGCAGTAACCCTGAGACAGACTTGGGATCGCATTGCAGGATACAGGGAAGTTACTTACCTTGTTCCCTGGATCCTGCAATGTCCTCCCGCAGTGTGTGCGAGCTGTCTCCTCGCTCGATCCACACTTCCTAATGCCGAGCTTCGTTCCCTGCAACGTTGCGGCGCACGGGGACGGAGTTCAACGCCAAATTCAAAAAGTGAAACACACAGTATAGATACAGTATACTGTAATCTTACAGATTACAGTACTGTATCAAATAATTACACATCCCCTTTGTTCCTAGTGGTCTGTTCAGTGTCCTGCATGTAGTTTTATATTATAAAAACTGTTCTTCCTGCCTGGAAACTGGAGATTGTCCATAGCAACCAAAAAGTGTCCCTTTATGTCAAAAGTGGTTTTAGACCAGCTAAAAACAGCGAAAATAAATTTGAATCATTTGCAGAATTGAGCGATATCGATTTGTGGGGAAATTCGTCATCAAACACTAAATCTAATGACAGCGACGATTCTGCAACTGAGCAAATTTCTGTGTTTTTGATTTGATTACATTATTGAATAATTTTTATTATAATTACATTACTATTTGTTATAATTATTTATAGTTATTTATTATATTATAATTTATGATTTTGTGTTTCAAACTTTATCATACCCGGGATGTTTACTAGACTCTTGTTTGGTCAGGTTTAAGTAAGTAATTACTAAGAATTGCAGGCCTACAATACATGACACCAAATTTCCATGCAAAATAATTGTACCGCTTTTGGTACATAATTTCAGACAGAATCATACCGCCAGGGAGTTTAAAGGACCATCTCAAAGACTTCCTGGTTATGATTAAGCGCTTAAGATCTATAGTGTGGGGGTCTATCCTTCTGGTAAGGTGTTGGCATTTGTACTGGTGGAGAAATGCACAAAGGGGATTCACACAGAATAATTTGTATGTTAATTGGTCACATTCTGGTTCAATTAATGGACTTATGTAATTTATAATTTGTTGAATTCACTTGGGTGGTCTCACGTGATTTGTATTCACTTTATGTTGTTTACATTAAGTGACAATTTTAGCCTATTTTTAAAGAAATTTAGCAAATGCATAAACATTATGCTGAGTGGTGTATGTTTCAAACCCTATTCGATTTTTGTTTCTAAGATTGGAAATAGGAAAAGAATGTCAGCTTTGCTGACAAGTAAATAAAGACAGTATTTTTTTAGAGATAGAATTGGCTATAGCAGTGTTTAAATCTCTAAAACAGCAGTTTCTTTCTGTTCCTTACACTAAATAATGCTGACTTGCATAACAACCCCAACTCACAGTTTGCACTATCCTCTCTCACCCCTATCCTAAAAAAAATAAAAAAATAAAAATAAAACTGGTATACTGAATCTATGTAGCCAGGACATGCATTTTACTGTTGTTGATTAGATACATTAAACAGAAGATTTTTTCATTTGTTTTAAATATTTTTATCTAACATAATTACAGAAATTGATTTATCTCCAAATGTTCTTATGGTTTCTATTAGCCATACTATAAGGATACTATTCTTCATCTCTTCTTAATTATCTTACTCTACTCTTCTCCTCTCCTATCCCATTCTCTCCCTTCCCTGACTCTATTTTTAGAGAGATTATTGAAAACCCCACACCTAACCCCAACCCCCCTCAAACAATGAAATATATATGTATTTATTACTTGATGCCTCTGTGAAATTAAAAAAACACTTTTTTATGTTATCATTTCATTATTAGGCTAGATTCACATCTATGCAGTCCCTGCATGCTGTGTTTGCACAGGCACAGCAGCCCATTCATTCAAATGGGATGCCGTACCCACAGAACACGTAGGGAAAAGATCCTGGCACCTTTTAAATCCATAGCTGCAGAGCTATTTTGCACCAGGCGGTTTCATGCACCCAAAAACGTGCTGTACTTTCAGATGTGTGAGGGTGCCATTAAAGTGGTTGTAAAGTTTTAAGGTTTTTCTATGCATTACGGTGAAAATCCTTATGGTGAAAATCCTCCCCCTTTTTTTTACCTAAGCCTGATCCAGCGATGTGCTTGAGCCCAGCAGCTCCAGCTGCTGTCTCTCTCCTCATTGGACAGATTGATACAATCAAATACAGTGACACAAGAGCGGGGGTCGTGGCCGTCTGTGTCAATGGACGCAGAAGCGGGACTGGGGAGCGAACACGTAGGGGTGCCTCCATTGAAAGCGGCGTTCCGTGAGGGCACCCAATGAAGAGGAGGGGCCTGGAGTGCCGGCAGGGCACCCCAGAAGAAGAGGATCTGGGCTGCTCTGTGCAAAATGATTGCACAAAGCAGGTAAGTATAGGCATGTTTGTTATTTTTTATAAAAAACAAACAAAAAAAACAAGGATTTACAACCCCTTTAAGAATTAATGACACCCTTGTGTCTGCTAAAGAGCAGCAGGTATTGCCTGGGGGTGTGGGAAGGCGTGCAATCTTCATGCATTCCCGCAACCGCAGTCTCAATAAATTCTATAGGGAGGACTAATAAGGTGAGACAATGGGCACACCTATATTTTTAATAACAGGCTGTGAGGGAGTGGAGGGAATAATTCACCATCCTTGGGAGTTGATTTCCCAACTTCTATCCGATCGTGTCTGACCTTATGTTCTCTCCTATTGATTTCCTTATTTAACTTACTCTTAAAGTGGTTGTAAAGTGAAATAACTATTACTGCCAGCCTCTCTGTTTTACTAAGTGATCCTACAATGTGTAAATTTTTTTTATAAAATTCTCCCTGTAAATACCTTTTTTCAGATTGGTTCTGGCCGGTCACGTGACCTCCGGCCTCTCTCCTCCTCCGATCAAAGGGGAAGAGCAGAAGGGGCCGAGATCCCACTCTGATATCAGCCAGGAGATCACGTGACCACTGTGCTCTTTGCTCAGCCCCTCCTAGTGTAGCCCCCAGATCAGAGGAGGAGGTCATGTGACTGAGCAGAACTCATCTGCATCATGGTATTTTACGGGGACAATTTTATAAAAGCATGTACACAGTGTAGGATAGCTCAGTAAAACAGAGGGCCTGGCAGTAATCTTTATTTAACTTTACTGCCAGCTACTAATAGCGGCAGAAAGCGGGGGGCGGAGGAGGCAGATCACACACACACACACACACACAGGAACTGCCAGGCAGGGAAGGAGGGGGAGAGAGGAGAGCAGCAGGATGATGGGGGCACCTGATCACGGTAATCATAGATCAGCAGCCATGATTGCCGTAGTCAGCACACTAAGGGGGACACAGGAACAGGCAGGATCAACCAGGGTTTTTACAGCATAGAGAGGGACAGATTAGACAGCACAAGCACTGTGCTGTTTAACCTACTATAAGGGAACAGGATCTCTTTTTTGGGGGGGGGGTTACAATCTCTTTAAGTCATCTACATTCTTTACTCCCATTCGTGTAAGCTGCTTTTTTTAACATCTCTTCCAATCTGTACAATACTTATAATAAGAGCCTCTATGGTTGTTTACCAAATCCTGCATGTGACAAATCAGATCTACTTTCGTTAGCCACTTATAACCCACATCTTGACACAGGAGATCGGTTTACCTATCCCTATCAGCTAACATGTAACATTCAATATAACTGACTGAAGGGACTGTTTTTGTTTGAACTGGGGATATCAGTCTTTTTTTGTATGCTTAGTATAAAACAGACTAGGCTGCTGCTCTATAAAGCATATTTGCCTTAATGAGCCATTGTAAATTTAGCATACCCAAAAAACTATTTTTATATAGCTAAACTTGACATCCACAAATGCCTATGGCCCCATCCATGCACTATAACTATGAAGTTTCTAGGACTTAATCATAGCAAACAAGTACACTGGTAATACTAAGCAGGCCCAGCATATGAACTGAAGAGAAAGGTTGTTCCAAATGACAGCATGCCAGAACACAGAAGGGATTCTAAGGAAAATGCTTAAGGCTAACCACCAAATCCAAACAGGCCATTTCAAGGACACTGGCCACAAATATAGTTATCCTGTCAAAACCAATAAGTTTTATTTTACTGCAACTAAGTTTGAAAATTAGTAGAATAAGAACAGTGTGTTTTATTGTCTAACAAAATATGTTCTGTAATATTCATTCTAAATATTGGCTCAAATTTATTATAGCTAAAGGTTTATGGATTATAGATTTTTCTTTGGCTGCTTACTTGCATTTTTCAGTGGATGGTTAGTAGCAAGAAAATGAACTGTCAACTGTCATTGAGAAGATATATTAGCATGATAACACTAAGGTCCAGCTGTAAAGTGTTTTGTTCAAATGATGCTGCACATAAACGTGACGACCCTGCTTTCTTCCTAGAGGTTACTAAGTACATGTTAGGTGTAGCTAGGAAATGTATACATAAATATGCTGCAAAGTCAAAATCTTAGAAACATTTATAATAGACTCTGTCACTAAAGAAGCTTGCAATTTAAAGGGCTTGACTTACTAAAGGCAAATAGAGTATGCACTTTGCAAGTGCAGTTACACTCATTATTCCCAGAGCTCAGTGAACTGCTGATCTCCCTCATCCAATCATGTACAAGCAAAAAGTTTTTTTTTCCTTGTGCCCGATTGGGTATTCTTTACAAAGTGAAGCTTCACCATATTTACTAACCTCTAGTGAACATAAGTGCAACTGCATTTGCAAAGTGCACAGTCTATTGGCCTTTAGTAAATCAATACCATGGCTCAATCTCCATGACCCTATTAATGTTTTTAATCAATCAAGGCCCTTGTTCTATGTATATGATGATATCAGATGTGAAGTGTATATGTATTGTAATACATTTTACTTGACTGGATCGCTATGTAATTTGTATTCAAAATTACTTAAAGGTTAATGTTTAGAGGATTGTATGCCCAAAATGTTATATGAGTTCAAAAAAATATAAATAAACATGAATTTCCCAGTCGCTTGACTTCATATCTTTACAATTTACTGCCGTGTGCTTCATTTAAAGTCCCACTACCCGCTCTCCCCCTTTTTAACAAAGTTCCCACTACAGTCTTACTATGAAAGGCACATATGCTATGGCCACTCTGACTAAACATCAGTTAACCTACCAGCTTTTTATTGGGTTGCTGGGGTAAACTGGGGCCACTGAAGGAAACCTATTCAAAAAATGGATAGAAGTACAATTTTTGTGCACACATTGTGACTGATTTGTTAAAGGAGTGTTCATTTCACATAACTTTCAACTTATTGTTCCAGCTGTAATCACTGTTATCCATATAGGTGTTGACTATGCAATGCTGGGGTTCAGGGTCTGAGTCCTAAACATTCTGTGACTGGCTTACTAAAATAGAGCATATTCACTTTGAAAAGCTGTGCATGACTATCATATGTCCTAGCAAAATCTTGTATATTACTTCATTCATAAAGAGATCAAAGGTGTTTCATTAGATCGGCATATGACATCAGTTGAGGAAACCTTACAAGTATATTTTTTAAATAAAATATTTGCTTTGTTAACTTTTTATAAATTCCTAGCTAAACTCTGGTCAGCCCAAATTAAGTCCTCCCATTTCCTGCTTAGCTGTTATTTTTATGCAGATTTTTTATATCTACTTTATATCATTAATGTTTGTTTATGTATTCCCTTTTCCTTTTCATATATATTTTTTTGCAGCGTCACATAAAAAGTAAATGCTCAAAATGAATAATAATAATAAAAACAAATAACTTTGCCATGTTTTGTTCCAGAAACATCATGTTTGTGTTATTTCAAATGGAAAAAAATATAGAATAAATAGTTTACCTTTTATTTAGAAAAAATAAATAAATAAAAATAAACTAAAATAAAAAATGAACATAGGTCAAAATAGAAAAAATATATATTTATTACATTTTTTGTAAGCCAATATTGCCAAAAGAAAGCAGAGTTTGCCCCCAAAATCTATTGTATGCATTGGTTTATCTTAAAGTGGCACTAAATTCACATTTTTTAAAACTAAAACACATGCAATATATTTAAATATGTTTAGAATGTGTCTTCTATTTCTCCTTTCTTTTGTTTCATATTTGTTCTAGGGTGGCTACAATCCTTCCTCATGCCACCCTTGTGTTTGTAGACACCCTTTACTGCTCATCCCTGTAAAAAGACTACATCTATGTGCAGAGACATTTAGTGATGACACGCAGCATCCACAAGGTCCCACCTTTTCACCTTTTCAGTGGCGGCTGGTGCTAAATATTTTGGGTTGGGGGTGGGTTGGCAAACCAACGCTTTCCCCCTGGGGAGATGGACGGGATGGCGGCGAAACTGCCTTAAAAAAAGGGTGGGCTCAGCGCACCGAGCCCACATTTTTTTTAAGCCATTTAGAGCCTCAGGTTCTAATCACATGCTTAAAAAGAAAAAAAAAAACCTGCTGAAATCCATGCGGTCGGCACCCGGCATGTAGATTAGGGGACAGGCGCATAGATTAGACGGGCTGCCACTGCTCCTTTTCCTTATTACTACCCACATGCCTCCGCCTCAGGCTCTTGATTGACAGCCTCCAGCCTGCTCACATCTCACCATCCTTTGGCTCCAGGGGAGTATCTGGGGGAAAAACATTGCACATGTGCGGTTTGTGGACAACCGATACAACACTTTCACACTCATTCCTCATTATCATGGGGTGTCCTCAATGTACCATCCCACTTATCTAATATGCAGGATGGAGCAGATCACACTGAATGCTACGGTATTGGCCAGGCTTTGTGAAATCCACGGTTGGCCTACAGGTATGTATTTTGAGGAAACATACATTTTTCTACACTACATAATGATTTCTATTCTACCTGACTGCACTGCAACATTTATTAAAAAGGCGAACTTTAAAACGTTAAACTTGCCTCTTGTGTCTCTGACTATCCCCAAATGTCAGGAATAAAAATATTACATAGTGTCAGAGGCTGGAAGAAATACAGGGTAAAGCCTCCTTTCTTAACAGAAAATAGATTTTGTTGGCATACAACCACCCAGCATAAACTGTGAGAGCGCAAATATTTCTGATGTTGATTTCAACTTCAAAGATCCTCCAAGAGCAAAAAAAAAAAAAAGAGAAATCAAAATGCTGTTATTTAGTGTTTTTGGTTGGAGGGAAAGAAAGGAACATTTATAAAACATGTGGAGTTTTGTCTGTAGATAAGCCTTTAGCGTATTACAAAAGATACAACATGATCCCAAAAGTAAAACTCAATGTTTTCCAGATACAAATCCTACAACCAAGTGCAAAATGTAAGTAAATCAGTTTAACAGTTTAAAACCAACGTAAAGCTGATTTCCAGGAATGCATTCACTTTGGGCTTACTTTGGGTTAAGTCCAACAAGGTGCATGCCAAGCCATGGACTTATCTCTTTAATTTTTATATGCCAGTTTTTCAGAGCATGAGGAGTACAGTTATCACTATACTCCCGGTGCTCCAATAGTAGAGACACTGAATTCACATATATCATCCCTGCCTGTTCATTCACAGAAGGCTTTGTATTTTGTGAATTGTTTCACATAATACAAAGCGCTCTGTGATTAAAAGCATGAGACCAGAAGCTCCAGCATCGGATCATCAGAAGTAGGGATGAGCCGAACACCCCCGGGTTCGGTTCGCACTAGAACCCGCGAACGGACCGAAAGTTCACACGAACGTTAGAACCCTATTAAATACAATGGATGCGAACGTTTGAAATCTAAAGTGCTAATTATAACGACTAATATGCATATTATTGTCCTAAAAAGGGTTTGGGAACCCGGGTTCTGCACCAGGCGACATGTATCAATGCAAAAATAAGTTTCAAAAACGGCCGTTTTTCGGGAGCAGTCATTTTAATGATGCATAAAGTGAAAAAAAAAAGTCAAATATTCCTTTAAATATCGTACCTGGGGGGTGTCTAAAGTATGCCTGTGAAGTGCCATGTATTTCCCGTGTTTAGAACTGTCCCTGCACAAAATGACATTTCTAAAGGAAAAAAAAGCCATTTAAAACTGCTTGTGGCTTTAATGTAATGTCTGGTCCCGGTAATATGGATGAAAATCTTTGAGAAAAATGGCATAGCTACCCCATCACCCCCCCCCCCCCACCCTCTACCCCAGCCCATTACCATGCCTCTTTGGGTCTTGTATGGATATTAAGGGGAACCCCGCACACAAAATAAAAAAGGCCCTATATACTCTGAACAGCCGTATACAGGCGGTGCATACAAGACAGGGACTGTAGGTTTGTTCTTATGTAGAATCTGTTTGTAATTTTGAACAGGTACATTGTTTAAGTGTAGCTCCAGCCAAAAAAATCTATTTTTAAGCTTTTTGGAAAACATAGGGAAGGGTTATCACCCCTGTAACATTTGTTTTGCTGTCTGTGCCCCTGTTCAGAACATTTCACCTCACTTTCCGTCCCAATGACAACTGTTTTTGAAAAGTGGGGTTTTTATTGAAACAAGGATTGGTGATAAAGCATCAGTAGAGAGGAGACACCTTTTTCCCATATTAAGTCTTACAGGAGAGAATTTTCCCTTCCATGGGGTAGATTTCCTCTCACTTCCTGTTGTCTCCTTTCGTTTGCAAGTAGGAGTCGTTTGTAAGTTGGATGTTTGAAAGTAGGGGCCTGCCGTATATACTCTGCTGAAATTTGCCCCTTACATGTTGGTGTTGCCACAACACTGTAAGCCCTCACAGTTACTCTTGGTGGGTGCATGAATGGGCCCTGGTGTGAATTATTAGATCAAGAATTGTAATTGCATGCTCCTGTTGAACAGGGGCTGAAAAATTGGGCCTTTGGTGGTGGTGGTGGTGGTGTTGACACAACACTGTAAGGCCTCACAGTTACTCTTGGTGGGCGCAGGAATGGGCCCTGCTGTGAATTATTAGATCAAGAATTGTAATTACATGCCCCTGTTAAACAGGGGCAGAAAAATTGGGCCTTAGGCACTGGTGCCACAACACTGCAACCCCTCACAGATACTGTACTTGGAGCACAGCAATGAGCCCTGTTGCAAAGTATTGCATCAAAAATTATAATTACACGCCCCTGTTAAACAGGGGCTGAAAAATTGGGCCGTAGGCACTGGTGCTGGTGCCACGACACTGCAACCTCTCCCAGATACTCTAGTTGGAGTGCAGGAATGAGCCCTGCTGCAAAGCATTGCATAAAAAATTGTAATAACATGCCCCTGTTAAACAGGGGCTGAAAAATTGGACCTTAAGCACTGGTGCTGGTGCCACGACACTGCAACCTCTCCCAGATACTCTAGTTGGAGTGCAGGAATGAGCCCTGCTGCAAAGCATTGCATAAAAAATTGTAATTACATGCCCCTGTTAAACAGGGGCTGAAAAATTGGGCCTTAGGCACTGGTGCTGGTGCCACGACACTGCAACCTCTCCCAGATACTCTAGTTGGAGTGCAGGAATGAGCCCTGCTGCAAAGCATTGCATAAAAAATTGTAATTACATGCCCCTGTTAAACAGGGGCTGAAAAATTGGGCCTTAGCCACTGGTGGCGGCACCCAGAAACAAAAATGTTCTTCCAAGCTATCATCATCAATCGGATCATTGAGGAGGAGGAGGATAGTCAGTCAACATAACAGGACAGTCACTCAGCATCAGCATCAGTCTTGAAGGGATGTGACATTTGAAAAAAATAAGTCTGTTATATCAGCTTCAGGTGTTTGGTAGCTGGTGGTGATCCAACACTGGTTCATCTTTATGAAGGTCAGTCGATCAACCGAGTCGGTGGACAGGCGCACCCTGTGATCCGTGACAAATCCTCCAGCAGCACTGAATGTGCGTTCTGAAAGAACGCTGGATGCAGGACAGGCCAGTAGCTCAATTGCATACTGTGCAAGCTCTGGCCAGTGATCCATCCTCAAGACCCAGTAAGCCAGAGGATTTTCGGTGGGGAAGGTGTCCAAGTCTGACCTTGTCCCTGGGTATTCCTGCACCATGTATATCAGACGCTGGCGATGGTTGCTGGAACCGATCATACCTTGGGGCTGCGGACTAAAGAATTGTCTGAACGCATCGGTCAGACGGCCACCTTCCCCACCGCTCCTTCTTTGACTGACCGAAGCCTCAGCAACTCGTTGTCCAAGACCAGGAGTTTGTAACCTCCCAGTCTCTGGGAACGCGTTGCACAGACCTTTCTGCAAGGCCTCCCGGAGTTGTCTCATCCTCTGCTCCCTCTGCGACGGTAAGATAAGGTCCGCAACCTTACCCTTGTACCGTGGATCAAGGAGAGTGGCCAGCCAGTAATGGTCCCTCTCCTTGATCCGAAGAATACGAGGATCCTTCCGCAGACTTTGCAGGATCAGGGAGGCCATGCAGCGTAAGTTAGCTGAGGCATTCGGTCTGGAGTCCTCTGGGTCACTAAGGACGACATGATCCGCAGCCACCTCCTCCCAGCCACGTACAAGTCCACCGGTTTCTTGGGACTGTAAATCATCCCTAAAAGACTGCTGCTGATGATGCTGAGTGCCAGGCACCACCTCCATGCTGACACAATCCTCCTCCTCTTCCTGTGCGATGGGTGGGACAGAAGGAACACTGTCTGGGTAAAGGGGGCCTTGAGAGGCAAGGAAGTCCTCCTCTTCCTGCCTCTGTTCTGCCTCAAGTGCCCTGTCCATTATTCCACGCAGCGTATGTTCCAACAGGTGGACAAGAGGTACAGTGTCACTGATGCATGCACTGTCACTGCTCACCATCCTCGTGGCCTCCTCAAATGGTGCCAGGACAGTGCATACATCCCTGATCATGCCCCACTGGCGTGGTGAAAAAAACCTGAGCTCCCCTGACCCTGTCCTGGTGCCGTAGTCACACAGGTACTCATTGATGGCCCTCTGCTGCATGTGCAGCCGCTGCAGCATGGCCAACGTTGAGTTCCACCTGGTGGGCATGTCACATATAAGGCGGTTCTTGGGCAGGTTCAACTCCTTTTGCAGCTCAGCCAGGCGAGCACTGGCATTATAAGATCTGCAGAAATGCACACAGACTTTCCTGGCCTGCCTCAGGACATCCTGTAAGCCGGGATACCTGCCCAAGAACCGCTGCACCACCAGGTTAAGGACGTGAGCCACACAGGGCACATGGGTCAGTTGTCCCTGTCGGAGGGCGGAGAGGAGGTTGGTGCCATTGTCGCAAACCACCATTCCTGGCTTAAGCTGGCGTGGCGTCAACCACCTCTCGGCCTGCCCCTGCAGAGCAGACAGAACCTCTGCCCCAATGTGGCTCCTGTCCCCCAAACACACCAGCGCAAGCACGGCATGGCATCTTTTTGCCTGCGTACTTGCGTAGCCCCTTGAACGCCTACGGAGCACCGCTGGTTCCGAGGACAAAGCACAGGAAGAGGCCATGGAGGAAGAAGAAGAGGAGGGGGTGGAGGAGAGAGGTGTGTCACAACCAGTAGTAGCATTTTGGAGGCGTGGTGGTGGAACAACCTCCAACACTACTGCACCTTGTCCTGCATTCTTCCCCGCTGCCAAGAGAGTGACCCAATGGGCCGTGAAAGAAAGGTAACGTCTCTGTCCATGCCTGCTGGACCATGAGTCAACGGTAATATGCACCTTACCGCTGACTGCCCTGTCCAGCGAGGCCAAGACATTGCCTTCCACATGCCGGTAGAGAGCCGGAATCGCCTTCCGTGAGAAAAAGTGGCGTTTGGGAACCTGCCACTGAGGAACCGCACATTGCACAAACTCACGGAAGGGGGCCGAGTCTACCAACTGAAAAGGCAGCAGTTGAAGCGCTAGCAATTTAGCCAAGCTAGCATTCAACCGCTGGGCATGTGGATGGCTGGGAGTGAACTTCTTTAGACGGTTCAGCAGCTGGGGCAGGGAAATTTGCCTGCTAGAATCGGATGTCGGTGTACTGCTAGCAGAGTGCCCGCAAGTACTTGGCTGTGACACACCTAATTCTACACGTTCATTCCTCTCAGTGCAGGTTTCAGAGAGGACTGAAGGTATAGTGGGGTTGGAGATCCCAGCTGATGCGGTGCAAGGAGAGGTCCGCTTTGTTCTTTGGTGTGGGTCTTTAAGGTAGGCTTGCCAACGAGCTGCATGGCAGTTTAACATATGTCTGGTCAAGCATGTGGTGCCCAAGCGGCTGATGTTTTGGCCACGCGATATACGCTTGAGACATATGTTGCAAACAGAAGCTGTGCGATCTGATGCACTTGACTCAAAAAAGGCCCACACCAAAGAACTTTTTGAATAACGGGCAGAGGCAACGCCCTGCACAGGCGGAGCTCTGCGGTGTGATTCAGTCGGTGTGCTGCCCTTACGCTGGTCCCCCGAGGGAATCCTGCCTCGTTGGAGATGTGCCTCCTCCTCATCCTCCTCCTCCTCCTCTCTCCTATTAGGCACCCACGTGGAGTCAGTGACCTCATCATCCCCTCCCTCCTCATCACTGGAGCCAATCTGGCAGTATGCTGCAGCTGCTGGAACATGACTGCCAGATTGGTGTCCTTCTTGAGCATCCCTTCTCTCTGCTCTCACGCTACTGCCTTCCTCTAGCTGGGTATCATGATCAGACCCTTCGAAACGCTGGGCATCCTCCTGGAGCATGTACCCAACACTGTGCTCAAACAGTTCGGGGGACTCCTCAGGAGGACATGGTGGGTCTAGGGAAGGAGTGACTGATGATGACATTGATACCAGGGAAGAGGACGCTTTGGCAGCTGCTTTGCCAGTACCCTGAGCCTGGGTGAGAGAAGATGAGGAGGATGAGGAGGGCTTGGTCATCCACTCTACCAAGTCTTCGGCATGATGCGGCTCAACACATCCAGCTGCCGAAAAGAAGGACAAGCGTGTCCCATGGCCATGTGCTGATGACAATGCACCGCGTCCACGACCAGCACTGTTGCCCCCAGACACAGAGCCTGCTTGCCCTCTTTTATTGGCTTGTGACTGTCTGCCTCTCTTTGTTGGCCTTCCAGACATAGCAATAGCCTGCAGGGAGATGGGAAAACCAGCAATAAGGGGTAGCTTCAGGTGTATATTTTGCAGGAAGCACACAACGCCTGCTGTAAGTGCTGCAGATGACTGCCTGTGTTACACAACAGGAAAACACAGCAATAAGGGCTAGCTTCAGGTGTTTATTTTGCAGGAAGCACACTCCGCCCGCTGTAAGTGCTGCAAATGCCTGTTAGTGTAACACAAAAGAAAAAAAGCTCCAGCAATAAGGGCTAGCTTCAGGTGTATAATGTGCAGGAGACACACTCCGCCCGCTGTAAGTGCTGCAAATGCCTGTTAGTGTAACACACCAGGAAAACACAGCAATACGGGCTAGCTTCAGGTATATATTTGGCAGTAAGCACACTCCGCCCGCTGTAAGTGCTGTAAATGCCTGTTAGTGTAACACACCAGGAAAACACAGCAATACGGGCTAGCTTCGGGTGTATAATGTGCAGGAGGCACACTCCGCCCGCTGTAAGTGCTGCAAATGCCTGTTAGTGTAACACACCTGGAAAACACAGCAATACGGGCTAGCTTCAGGTGTATATTTAGCAGGAAGCACACTCCGCCCGCTGTAAGTGCTGCAAATGCCTGTTAGTGTAACACACCAGGAAAACACAGCAATACGGGCTAGCTTCAGGTGTATATTTAGCAGGAAGCACACTCCGCCCGCTGTAAGTGCTGCAAATGCCTGTTAGTGTAACACACCAGGAAAACACAGCAATACGGGCTAGGTTCAGGTATATAATGTGCAGGAGGCACACTCCGCCCGCTGTAAGTGCTGCAAATGCCTGTTAGTGTAACACACCAGGAAAACACAGCAATACGGGCTAGCTTCAGGTGTATATTTAGCAGGAAGCACACTCCGCCCGCTGTAAGTGCTGCAAATGCCTGTTAGTGTAACACACCAGGAAAACACAGCAATACGGGCTAGCTTCAGGTATATAATGTGCAGGAGGCACACTCCGCCCGCTGTAAGTGCTGCAAATGCCTGTTAGTGTAACACACCAGGAAAACACAGCAATACGGGCTAGCTTCAGGTGTATATTTAGCAGGAAGCACACTCCGCCCGCTGTAAGTGCTGCAAATGCCTGTTAGTGTAACACACCAGGAAAACACAGCAATACGGGCTAGCTTCAGGTGTATATTTAGCAGGAAGCACACTCCGCCCGCTGTAAGTGCTGCAAATGCCTGTTAGTGTAACACACCAGGAAAACACAGCAATACGGGCTAGCTTCAGGTGTATATTTAGCAGGAAGCACACTCCGCCCGCTGTAAGTGCTGCAAATGCCTGTTAGTGTAACACACCAGGAAAACACAGCAATACTGGCTAGCTTCAGGTGTATAATGTGCAGGAGGCACACTCCGCCCGCTGTAAGTGCTGCAAATGCCTGTTAGTGTAACACACCAGGGAAACACAGCAATACGGGCTAGCTTCAGGTGTATATTTAGCAGGAAGCACACTCCGCTCACTGTAAGTGCTGCAAATGCCTGTTAGTTTAACACACCAGGAAAACACAGCAAAACGGGCTAGCTTCAGGTGTATATTTAGCAGGAAGCACTCTCCGCCCGCTGTAAGTGCTGCAAATGCCTGTTAGTGTAACACACCAGGAAAACACAGCAAAACGGGCTAGCTTCAGGTGTATATTTAGCAGGAAGCACACTCCGCCCGCTGTAAGTGCTGCAAATACCTGTTAGTGTAACACACCAGGAAAACACAGCAATACGGGCTAGCTTCAGGTGTATAATGTGCAGGAGGCACACTCCGCCCGCTGTAAGTGCTGCAAATGCCTGTCAGTGTAACACACCAGGAAAACACAGCAATACAGGCTAGCTTCAGGTGTATACTGTGCAGGAGGCTTAGCAACAATGACACTGACACTGTCCCCTGCCTATCCTTCTCTCTCCCTGCACACAAGGTTTAGCAAAGAATATGACACTGAAACTGTCCCCTGCCTATCCTTCTCTCTCCCTGCACACAAGGTTTAGCAAAGAATATGACACTGACTCTCTCCCTGCCTATCCATCTCTCTCCCTGCACACAAGGTTTAGCAAAGAATATGACACTAACACTGTCCCCTGCCTATCCTTCTCTCTCCCTGCACACAAGGTTTAGCAAAGAATATGACACTGACACTCTCCCTGCCTATCCTTCTCTCTCCCTACACACAAGAGTAGCACAAAGAATAGCACAATGACACTGTCCCTGCCTATCCTTCTCTTTCCCTGCGCCGGAACACACTACACAAGGCCGCCGCGCTGGCGGCCTTTTATAGTGTGGGGCGTGTGCTAAATCCCCTGAGCTATAATTGGCCACAGGCAACCTGCCTGTGGCCAATTATGGCTCTCCTAGCTGCCGGCGCTGTGATTGGCCAAGCATGCGGGGTCACAGTGCATGCTTGGCCAATCACAGCGCCGGGATTGCACTGCGATTGCACAGTGTATTGTGGGCCGTTCGCGTCACTCGAATTTGGCACGAACGGCCCAAATAGTTCGATCTTCGTCGAACGATCGAACAGCCGATGTTCGAGTCGAACGTATGTTCGACTCGAACACCGAGCTCATCCCTAATCAGAAGTATAGTGATAGCTATGCTCCCAGCGCTCAGAGATAATCCCACCAGGTTGCATGCACCTCATTGGGCTTATACCTAGTAATCCAGATCATTTTAGAAAGTGGCTGAATTTCTTTAGTTCAGGTAAAGACTTTGAGTATGATATACTGAAGTAGTTAACTGCAAAAAGGAAGTATTTCTCCCTACACAGCATTGTCAGCTCTTCATCTCCCCCTACACAGCATTGTCAGCTCTTCATACTAGTTTACACTAGCAATATGGCTACTGTGACCCCATCTATTTTTTTGGGCTGCTGTGAGCCCCACCATTTAATAGTTATCTATGAAGGAATATTATGTGTTTAGTTTTACACTACAAAACTGGAAGTAGACTTTCACTATATAATCGAAATGCAAAATACAAAGGCAGCAAGTGTACCAACATAGTGTTGCAATTTATTTTAATTAAAAGTATAATTACTAGTTAAAGTGATTCTAAAAGTTGTAATGCTTTAAAAAATAACAAACATGTTATACTTACCTGCTTTGTGTAAGACCATTGTCTTGCACAGAGCAGCCCCGATCCACGTATTTTTGGGTCCCCCGCCAGCAGTTCTGGCTCTGCCATCCTGTCTAATGCCCCCAAAAGCAATCCTCTTGCTATGGGGCTGCGCTCCTGTGAATGGACATTTTCTATTTACACACAGAGCATGACTCGACATTGCCCCTGCTCTCTCCTCATTGGCTCACTGGCTGTGATTGACAGCAGCAGGATCCAATGGTTCCCACTGTTGTGTGAGCCAAAGAGGAGAGATAGACCCAGGAGAGCCACTGCTCTCATGCACATAACTTGATCAAGATGGGGCTCAGGTAAGTATAAGGGGAGGGGGGCACCCAGAAGGTTTTTTACCATGCATAGAATACATTAAGTTAAAAAAAACTTAGAACCATTTTAAGATGCATGCACAACCGTAAAATGTGAAATTGTTTATCTGTGGCCAAGAGATTACGTTCTTTGACAGTCCAGGAGCTCTCCTGCCATGGTCAGTGGATGTCAGCACTCTAACATGTCCAGAATGCTGGGACCTGCTTCCATGCTTTCTAGCATATGGCATCTTGCAGCCTGCAGGAGGTAGAGTTCCTCCCACTCCCCTAGGTTAAAGTGCGGTTGGGTTTGCAAAGTGATGCAAAATGTTTTTTTGAAAAAGGATATTCGGCTAATTTAAATGAAAATGCTTTTAAACAGTATCTTGATTTCCAAAGGAAGACCAAAAGAAAGAACAGAACAAAGATTAAAGAACTGATGTAATGTGTATAACACACTACAATCGTCAATATAAATAGATACAGTGAATATTAAAAAAGGATTGGCACATACTATTGGGGGACCCAAAAATGGTCCCTAAATTGCTACACTATGTGGGTGAGCTCTTAATAGTCCTTTGAATTTTGCTTTAAAATATCAGTGGTTAATTCCATGCCATACTTTTAGAGAGCTGCTCCTGTTCCAAACTTTAAACTGCCCTGGGTGCTTGATACTTTTATCTTTATGTTTGCCTTCGGTATCTGGCACTTACCCTTGAAGGAGCCACTGTTTCTTGGGTCCCCTGATCCTTTGCCCATGACTCTGCAAATAACTCTGTTATTCCCAATGATCAGGCAGCGGGCTTCATCAGCGTCCATGGCACTTTCAGTTTACAAGGATGTCTGCCATGGCAGCTCTTTCCCTCTCAGGTGCAGTGGTGAGCGGTTTGCTGGCAGCCTGGAGCACACACAATCCCTCTGAATGTCTTCCCCACACTCCTTTTCTGCAGACTGGGAACAACAACCTCTGCTTTTTCCTCTCTGCTGAGAACTTTAATCATTCTGGGATTCTTAGTCTACAAAGCAACTTAGTCTGTTTGAAACTACTTTTCCCATCATCCCCTATTCTTCCCGATGTAACACCCTGATGTTTAGGCAGGGTTGCTATTAAATTTATTTGCCAAGTGATAGTTGCCTTGGCCAATTGATAGAAGGTCAATTGATTTTGCCCTAATTCTGGAATTGCTGCACTTCTCTCTTCTGTCACTAGATGGCCGGGTATCTGGTGGCATTAGACAAGACAAGGGCATTGCAAGGACAGATTAGAAATGAATGGGGTGTCCCAGACAATGGGCAGGGATTTTCTTGGGTCCTATGGCCTGCTGGGAGAGAATATTTATTTGGGTGGAGTCAGGTTATCAGGGTTATGTGCCACCGGGACTACTGTCTGGGTGGATATGTGTCGTATTGCCCCGGGCTGCTAGGCCAGAAACCTAAGGCCTATCCCGGGGACATCTGGCTGCTAGGCTATCTGAGATCCTATCCAGAAGTAATGCAGGGTTGGGATTGCGGGCTTGTAGTCCAACCACAAGTAACGATTCCACCGGCCGGGAAACCTGGTCGGAGGTAGAGGGGAAGCTGTCACCACGAACGGGCCATCCACCTTGCTACCGGAGACCACAGTGAGTGAGCAGAGGCCAGTACCAGAGCACACTTCTTGCCAACCGGAGACGGTGAAGAAGTGGGAAAGCATCAGCAAGTGCCAAGTCAGGGACCCAGAGGGACAGCAGGGGTGACGCTTGTGGAGTGCCAAGCCAGGGACATACGTGTCAGCAGGGGTGAAGCTTGAGGAGTATCTGTGAGTGCCAAGCCAGGGACCCAGCAGTGAAGCCAGGGTGACACTTGAAGAAGATACTGAGTGCTTCAGTGAAAGAACTCAGGGGATCCAGTGGTTAGTGGATCCCAATTCTACTGAGAGAGACTGGGAGCTCGTTGAGTGAAGACCCACAGTGAGTGAGTGTGGGGTAAAGAGAACTGTTCGTATTGCAGAAAGTTGAATACCTTTACCGTTAGTAATAGCTACAAGATTGTTTCCATAGGAGACAGCGGTCCTACTTATACAGAAGTGGTGTCCGGCTGGAGGCCTTCACCTGTATAGCTGTCTACCTATCGAAGTCTCGGAGTCTGCCAATTAACATTGCATCTACCTAAGTGTGTCCTGGCCCTAATACTCTCTTCCACAGTTCTGTTTAAGAGACAATAAATCTCTGTGCATTCAAAAAGTGTCTGGCGCCACCTGTTCATCCTGCATTACACCCACCATACCGTGTAACCCACTCTACACTGAAGGATGTCAGTTGTCCATAACTCTGGAGGTCACCATTGGGCTTCAGGGGCCCGGGACTTTGCTACAATAGTACACAATATTTTGGAAAAATATAAAAGATGATATTGCATTGAGTAAATAGATACCAAACATGTCAAGAGTTAATATTACGCACACCTGTGAAATGGCATCAAACTATGGTACCAAAAATAATCCATGGGTGACACTTTCAAAGCCATTGCAGGTTGCCAGTTTATTGTTACACATGAGCTCTGGCACTAGACTTATTGCGTTTACTCTGATGTTCACGGCGATACCTTACATGCATGTTGCAATCACTGTTTACAAATGCGTGTGCGACCTGAATGCGCATTTTCACATGAGCACGAGTGGACGGGGGTGCTTTAAAATGTATTTGATTTACATTCTTTTTAAAAATCCTCATCACTTCCGGCTTCATTCACAACAAAGAATATTGGGGAAAGGACGTTCCTCCATCTCCTCTGTGTGCAGCCAGCCTGATCACTTACAGTGGTACCAGGCTCCCCATTGGAACGGGAAAGCCTAGGAACAGCAGCAGGCAGCAGTAGGAGAAGGGGCCCCTTCTGAGCACTGTAAAAGTAAGCATGGGAAGTGAGTAATTAGTAAATCATTTTTTTTTCGGGATTTGGGCCTTCATTTCTATGTCTTTTTAAGGGGAACTAAACCCTCCTAGCTAAAGAAGCTGCTGTCTTAGCCTTTATTTGATCTGCAGTTGCCATGGTGCTGCACATGTTATCATTTATGACACCAACCATTTGATGACTTAACAGTTATTTGATAGCACAAGCAACTGTGACAGATATCTTTCACAGCATGCCTTGAATGTAACTGTTTTGGGAAAGAGTTAAATCACTGGGTTTAGTTACGGTTTAAAGCCCATCTAATACTACCCTGTGCAATAGGTGACAATGGTGCTGGGCAAATTAACTGTAGAACCAACAGACAGAGCTGTCACACTATTACAGGAAGTGGAAAATGGATGATATATATATGTGTATATATATATATATAGATAGATAGATAGATAGATAGATAGATAGATAGATAGATAGATAGATAGATAGATAGATAGATCTATCTATATATATATATATATATGTAGCAGGGTTCTACTGTTATGGACTATTGTTATGTGTGTACACCCCAAACTTCCTCCTATGTTCCAGTTACAACTTTATAAACTATTGTTTACTTATGTTCAGTAATGCGTGTGGAACTTATGGTACAGGGAGAGAGAGACTCCGTTGCCATGGATACCTAATAGACTACAGTACCCACAGTGCAGCTGTACTCCCAGAATGCATTACAACCACCGCACAGCCTGCTGGGGGAGGTGACATAAAGGAAGGGAGGGGCCACGCTCGGCCTCTCTGGACTCCGCGCTCAACCAAGCAGGAAGTTTGGCTCAAAGGCTCAAAGCCTGGGACTACAACTCTGCGGGGGATCACCAAGCCAGAGAGGGATCTCTTACTGTGTGACCAGCTTGCGTTACCCTCGGACTGGAGTCATCCGCCAACCGACATCTACAGCATGCCCTGAGAGGTACCGGAGACTGTGTGTGTTGCGGAGAGGTCGGGGATCGAGGTACCGACAGTGAAGCGTGTCAGGCGGACTAGGCCTGTCTGGGTGAGCAGGCACCTGCCCAGAATCTACACCTGTTTGCTAGGCCTGTGACTCTTGAAGGCCCACCACCACCCGAGTAGTGGGCCACACATACACTAGGATATAGCGCAGTGTGTGTGGTAACTGTGTAGTTAAGGTTGGTTGGCGTTATACTGACTGAGAGTTTCACTCCCAAAAGCATTGCAGGAGTTTAGCTCACATCTTTAATCTCCTGTGGATTACAATTATAAAGTGCATCAACGTTTGCTAGCGAAGACTCCCACCCTCAAGGAACTCGTACAATAATCTTAGTCAGGCCTGACAGGAACTAACTTTGACGGGACACAGGTGATATTGCCCACTAGGGGCAGCTCGCGAGCTTAGGATTGTTTTTCTATAGAGAGTAGGCATTAGCATAAGTTAGAATCCTTATCTTATACATATTATTGACTCTTGCAGGGCCCTGCAGAGCCACTTGAAGCTATATACATATATACCAAAACGTCTTAATCTGTTTATTACCTCTGATAGAGTAAAACTTTATATTTGTTTAAGCATATACCTAGGTGAAGTACTTTATTTAGCCTGAAGGACCTCAGACGGAGAAAGGTAATATATATATATATTTATATAAATATGTGCACTTAATGTGGTATATTTACATGCATAATTGTGTTTCCCAATAGCCAGTGGGTTTTACAATTCTTTCCACTACCAGTTGTGTCAAGTGAGGGTTCGAGACAGTTAAGGGGTTGAGAATCAGAGGGCAGGCCCAAACAAAACCAGCAGCTCCTACGGGGGTGGTGCTACACGTGGTGGCTCGTCCGGGATCCTGTTGCTCTGAAATCAACTTTCCCCAGGCTGGACCCTTGTACTTATCAAGATGGACCCCTTTGTTGTAGTCCAGTGGTGCGAAAGAGAGGGGGCCCGCTCAAGCGCAAGTGTAGCCATTGAGCTTCCTGGAGGACATTGGGATAAGAAGAAAGTGGCTGACATCAGTGGCTTATAGCACTCATGCCCTGGTAGAGTGGAAAGAGGGAGTACCGGAGAGCTTCAAAAGGAAGAGTTTCCCTTTAGGAGGCAAGTCAAAACTCCAGATAGTGCACCCGAAAGTTCCAGGAGGAGACCAATCCACACCTTTAAAGGAGAAGCAGGACCAGGGGCCAATATCCTCCCCTCCACCCTTGAAAATGATTGGGCCAGACCTTCTTAGTGCTCTTGGAAATTTTGTGTCAAAGTGTCACAAAAGCAACACAGTGTGTGTGGAAGCTGGGTACAGGAAGCTGAGGATCTTCTCAGGGAAACAGCCTGTGCCAGTCGGTGAGGAAGAGTTTGATGTCTGGATAGAGCAAGCCATGCAAGCTCTAGAACGATGGGAACCACCAGAGGCCCAAAAGAAACAACGCATAAGTGAGAGTCTAAGAGGAGCCGCTGCAGAAGCTGTCAAGAATCTGAGGTTCAGTAACGCCACCTTTACTGCCTATGATTACTTGGTTATGCTACAAGAAGAGTTCGGGCAACTGGAGAAGGCGGCTGAGCTGATATATCAATTTGAACACACCCTTCAACAGCCAGGAGAACGCCTTTCTGAGTACATCCGGAGATTGAATAAGATGTTATGTCAGATTGTGCTAAAAAAAGGGATGGAACCTTCTGCCATAGATCAAGCCAGGATGCAACAAATTCTAAGAGGAGCCCTGCGCTCTGATACAGTCTGGCTCCATTTGAAGGGAATGTCATTTCACTGATCTCATCCGAATGGTAAGAGATGAAGAAGCACTGCTGAATGATCAACAGTCGATTACTCCATTGAACTCTATCCCCTTTGCTGGAGTTGGGACGGCAATGACTCGAGAACAGGACTCTGAGGTAGCTACTCTAAAGTCCCAAATGGCCCAAGTTATGGAGATGTTGACTTCACTTAAGGTCTCAGAGACCAGTGAGGGAAAAGACACTGCAGCCAAAGTGACTCAAAGTGTACCTACTACCCCACCCAGGAGCCCAAGGGATGAGGACGTCTGCTTCAATTGTGGAGGAATTGGACACTATCGGCAGATGTGTCCCAGCCCAGAGAAAGCTACCACATCATCCCGCAAGCCGGCAGAAAACTTCAGAGGGCCCCGGTGAAGGAGTCAACCGGGTGCCCATCAGTGACAGCCAACTCCAAAAGCAACAAAAAGAAGAGACCGCACCAGAGGCCAAAACTTCTACTAAACACCCCTGCTGCCACCTCTGGACAGCTTGGTACTTCCCGCTCCAAATTTCAAAATACTCAGAGGTGGGAGATCAATGCACACCAGGCTCCACAAGGGTCGAAACCCCGGAAAAGCCGGAGAAAGAAGGAAGTAAAGATACAAATTACAGAACCTGCCAAGAAGACCTCTCCGCGGAAACTTCCAGATAAACTTGTAGGGCCCTCTCCAATGATCTCAATCCAGGTAGAAGGAATCTACACAAAGGCCCTTCTCGATACCGGAGCCCAGGTGACTCTCCTATATCGTGACTTCTACAATAGGCACCTCAGGAATTTACCATTACAGAAGCTAGAGGACCTGGAGATATGGGGCATTGGAACACAGAGTTTCCCCTATGATGGGTACATCCCAATCAGACTCACCTTTGATCCCTCAGTGGCTGGAGGAACGGAGACGTTTGACAATCTGGCTGTGGTCTGTCCTAGGCCACCTGGGGCCAACAAGAGTTCTCTGATCATAGGAACCAACACTGACTTGGTAAGGAGGCTGTTGACCCCCCTGATTGAAGAACAGGATACCCTGACCACAAGGGTCCACCCCTTGTTGCAGCAAGTTTACCAGCGCTTAGTGATGGAGAAAAAGGCCCCAGGAGAGGGGGTTGGGAAAGTATGGAAGCTGGATAAAACAGAAAAGGTACTGCAGCCAGGAGAGGTGACCTGTTTGAGAGTGACTGTAAAACTCACATGGAAACAACCCAGGCCTTTCATCATCCTTGAACCTGGCCCTTGAGAGAAGGAAAGGGGAATAGAGGTAATTCCGGAAGTGATCCCAATGAAGGCCCTAGAGAGGAGTCATGGGAAGGTTTCAGTGAGTGTCAGAAACACCTCCGTCACCCCTTTGAGGGTATCAGCCAGAATACTGTTGGGTCAGGTGAACCAAGCCACCCCAGTGGGCCCATCTGATTTGAAGAAGCCACAGGGAGAAGAAGACATAATAGGGAGGCTCTGTCCTGAGGACAAAAACCTCCCACCAGCTTGGAAGAAGGGAGCCAGGGCCCAACTTGCTTGATGGCAGAAGATCTTCTCAAGGAATGAATTCCATGTGGGGTGTGCAAAGAGTGCCACCCACAAGATTCACTTGCAGGAGGATAAGCCGTTCAGGGAGAGAGTCCGACGGGTTCCTCTAGGAGATCTGGAAGATCTGCGCGAGCAACTGTCCGAATTAAAGATGACAGGCATAATCCAGGAGTCGCGAAGCCCCTATGCCTCTCCGATAGTGGTGGTCCGAAAGAAGAATGGTTCTCTGAGGCTGTGTATAGACTACCGGACACTGAACGGAAGAACTATACCGGATCAGTACACCACTCCCCGGATAGAGGATGCGCTACAAAGTCTGTCTGGAGCCAAGTGGTTCAGTGTGATGGATCTGAAGAGTGGCTACTACCAGATCCCCATGCACCCTGAAGATCAGGAGAAGACAGCCTTCATCACCCCTGTGGGGTTCTTCAAGTTCAACCGGATGCCTCAAGGGTTGTCAGGAGCCTCTGCTACTTTGCAAAGGCTGATGGAAAGAACGGTGGGGGACATGAATCTGATAGAGGTGCTGGTGTACCTGGACGACGTCATCGTGTTCAGGAAAACCCTAGAGGAACATGAAGAGAGGCTGGAGAAAGTCTTGAGGAGGCTCCATGAAGAAGGCCTGAAACTTTCCCCGGAAAAATGTCAGTTCTACCAGTCCTCAGTTCATTACTTGGGCCACATTGTATCTGCAGAAGGGGTAGCCACAGACCCGGAGAAGCTGGATGCTGTCACTTCCTGGCCGAGGCCTACAAATGTGACTGAGCTCTGGTCATTCCTGGGATTCTGCTCCTATTACAGGAGGTTCGTGGAGGGGTTTGCCAAAATAGCCAGGCCCCTCAATGAATTATTAAGGAATGAAGGAGAGGATGATGGAGAGAATTCAGACCGGCCAGTGAAGTCTACAATGGGGCCCAGGAAATCTAAAGAGTCCATCCAGGGTCAGTGGACCCCCAAGTGTGAAGAGGCCTTCGACCAGCTGAAAGAGAGTCTGACCACCGCCCCTGTATTGGCCTATGCAGATACCACCAAACCTTATGAGCTGCATGTGGACGCCAGCCAAGATGGGCTTGGTGGGGTGCTATACCAGGAGCACGATGGTCACCTACGGCCCATTGCCTATGTGAGCAGAAGCCTGACACTCGCTGAGAAGAATTACCCCACCCACAAGCTTGAATTCCTGGCCTTGAAGTCGGCTGTGGTAGACAAATTGAAAGACTATTTATACGGGGCTGAATTTGTGGTCAAGACGGATAACAATCCACTTACTTACCTTCTGACCATGGCCAAACTGGATGCCGCAGGACATAGGTGGCTGGCTGCCCTCTCAAGTTTCACATTCAGCCTTAAGTACCGACCAAGAGTAGGAAATAGGGATGCGGATGCCCTATCCAGGAGATCCCATACTTCCACTGATCTCACGAAGAGTGGGCCCAGTTGACCCCGGAGGGAGTGCGAGCCCTATATAGGGGGACGGAACTTCAAGCCAAAGGAGGATCAAGGGCCGAAAAAATTGGGGTCTCAGCTGCTGGAGTACCCAGATGTTACTGCAATGTGACCCAAATCGGAGAAGAGGGCTTGCCCAAGTTATCCAAGAAGGACTTAAGGAGGGACCAATTGGAAGACCCGTTAGGGAAGCTAATACTGAAGGCCTTGGAGAACCAACGCCCTGAGTTGCTCCTAACCAACTCTTCCAAAGAGGCCCGCTTGTTGCACAGGGAATGGGACCAGCTACAAAAACGTCAAGGGGTGGTCTACCGAAGGGGCCCCTCTGATGATCTGGAAGAGAAGTGGCAGTTTTTCCTACCCACCAAGCACAGGGAGGTGGCCCTAACTGCTCTCCACGACAATCAAGGCCACCTCGGACCGGAGAGAACCTTCCACCTTGTGAGAGACAGGTTCTACTGGCCCTGTATGCAGGCTGAAGTAGAGGGATACTGCCATTCTTGTGTCTGGTGCATACAAAGGAAGACTTTGCCACGTCAGGCAGCCCCAATGGGCCATCTGCAGAGTCAAGGACCCATGGAACTGGTGTGCATTGACTTCCTTTGTCTAGAGCCTGATCTGAATGGAAAAGGGAATGTCCTGGTAGTGACAGACCACTTCACCAGATACGCTAAAGCATTCCCTACCAAGGATCAGAAGGCCTCAACAGTAGCCAAAGTGTTGGTGGAAAGGTTCTTTGTACACAATGGTTTACCCCAACGTCTGCATTCAGACCAAGGAAGAGACTTCGAAAGCAGACTGATAAAGAAGCTGTTAGATCTATTGGGCATCCAAAAGACTAGAACAACCCCATACCACCCACAAGGGGATGCTCAGTGAACGATTTAAACAGACCCTTTTGGATATGTTGGGGACATTGAACTCAGAGAAGAAACAACACTGGAGCAAGCATGTGGCTGCCATAGTACATGCTAACAACAGTACTACCATCGATGCTACTGGATACTCCCCATATCGGCTGATGTTTGGAAGAGAAGCTCGGTTACCAGTGGACTTAGCCTTAGGCACATCCCTGGATCATACCTCGGCAACTTCCCACAAGGGGTATGTGGATCGCTTAAGGAAGAGTCTGAAGATGGCATATGAACAGGCCCAAGCCTCATCTGACCAGAGGGGATTGAGGAATAAAAGGAACTTCGACCTCAAGGTTAGGATACAAGACTTACAGCCAGGGGATAGGGTACTACTAAGGAACTTGGGTATTCCCGGGAAGCACAAGGTAGCTGACCGGTGGAAATCCCAACCATATGTCGTCTGCAAATAGTTACCTGGTCTCCCGTTATATCAGATAAAACCAAAGGGGAGTGTGGGCCCACTGAAGACTTGGCATAGGAACCACCTGTTGCCCCTTTCTGAAGCAGTTCGCCTACCCCCCGCATCAGATCCACAAGAATCCTCTTTAACCTCCCGAGTATCCAGGCCAGTTACCAGGTCTCAGTCGACTCTTTCAGATGTAGAGGACAAAGACTCTGGAGAAGAAGACTCTGAGGAAGAGGAGATGGAATCTGACTGGTTATGGCCCTCTCAAGAGCCAGAACCCATGACCACTTCACTGTCACTTCCTGAGGTAGCAGATAGTGGGATTCTTCGCCCAGAGGCTCCTGAATTCGTGCCCTCTAACATACTCACCGAGGAAATAGAGGATAACCTGGACTCTTTGCAAACAGGAGACCCTGAAGAGGCTCCATCTCTATCTGAAGGAGAGCCAGATTCTCCTAAAATTACAGAGCCCAGCATGCATGGATCAGAGGAGAAAGCCCCTGAAGAGTCCACAGAGACAGCAGGTCCTAGTGCTCCTGAGATTGGGACACCCAAAGAACAGAGAAGAAGGAGAGTCATTCACCCCCCTAAAAGACTGACATATGATCAAATGGGTGCATGCTCTGAAGAAGCAGTTCTTACTTCCAGGAGAACAGTTGAGACGCCTGGTCCTTCCACTGTGAATTTGGTGGAAGGCAACCCTAGCTCACCCCCTGGCACAGCTGGTGAGGCCGTACCAACTGAGGTTTCCTGTAGACAGGACAACCTCTCCTCCAAAGTTTGGTGGGAGGTTCCTCTGTCAGTATTGTGTAGTCGCCTAAAGGCTAAAATGCAAAAGAGAGCAAGGATCCTTAATATCTTTGGGGACCAATGACTTTAAGTGGGGGGAGTGTGTAGCGGGGTTCTACTGTTATGGACTATTGTTGTGTACACCCCAAACTTCCTCCTATGTTCCAGTTACAACTTTATAAACTATTGTTTACTTATGTTCGGTAATGCGTGTGGAACTTATGGTACAGGGAGAGAGAGACTCCATTGCCATGGATACCTAATAGACTACAGTACCCACAGTGCAGCTGTACTCCCAGAATGCATTACAACCACCGCACAGCCTGCTGGGGGAGGTGACATAAAGGAAGGCAGGGGCTACGCTCGGCCTCTCTGGACTCCGCGCTCAACCAAGCAGGAAGTTTTGTGAGGCCTGCTGCCGGAGCGACTAGGCCCAAAGCCTGGGCCTACAACTCTGCGGGGGCTCACCAAGCCAAAGAGGGATCTCTTTCCGTGTGACCAGCTCGCGTTACCCTCGGACTGGAGTCATCCGCCAACCGACATCTACAGCTGCCGTGAGAGGTACCGGAGACTGTGTGTGTTGCGGAGAGGTCGGGGATCGAGGTACCGACAGTGAAGCGTGTCAGGCGGACTAGGCCTGTCCGGGTGAGCGAGCACCTGCCCAGAATCTACAACTGTTTGCTAGGCCTGTGACTCTTGAATGCCCACCACCACCCGAGTAGTGGACCACACATAGTTATAAAAAGTAAAAATTTGCGCTAGGTGCAAAGTGATTTAAAAAAATAAATAAATGAATATGTCCCTTAAGGAAACCTGCTGCTAAACACCAAAAAAAACTTTGATATAAGGTACAAACAAAATGAGTATACAAAAATAGTGTAGCGCTGGAAAGAACTGTATATATCTATACAGTTAAAATTAAATACGTGAAAAAAGTATCAAAAACACTAATAAAACAATGCAAATAAACCAATCAAGTTCATAAGTGCCCGTGAAGAAAGAAGATTATAAAATAAATGTGTAGAGGATTTCCTCTATATTGATGATAAGAGTTCCACAGAGAAGATATCCGATGAAGCTGGTAAGTGCTATTCCAACAATAAGTGAAGATCCCTCCACCAAAGTGAGAAATGAAGGCTTACCAAACAGCCTGCGACCGCCCTTCTCAGGGGGGTCAAAACAAGCTTAGTAGAGCGATGTTCACTCCATGGAAGGCAGAGAAATTCCAGTGAAGACACTTCATCCACAATAGGCGAGTCTCCAGAGACGTGTCTGCACAGCTGATCCAAATCGGAGATGAAAAACACTCTTGATTGATCAGAGTGAATAATCCTCAGCAGTTAAAACGATGTCCAAAGAGAAGAAAGAAAAACTTTCCATAGTGTAGCATTCATCAGGGAAGTTTTATTAGAAATGAACAGGAGAGAAAACAGCTCTCACATAGGTAGAAAAATAATGATAAAACGAGAAAATCCTTGCAAGGAAATAAAAAAGCTCGGAGTTTCTGTCAAAGGCTGATTCGCGCGTGCGCAATGCATGTGCGTGTCACCAAACGCCGTTTCGTCAAATGTGACATCATCAGGGGCACGCCCACATGAGCACGCACACGCTATTTGTAGCCAAAGGGCCCACTCGGGGTTCTCTCATTGGCTACATGTCAAATTGGCAGACGGAGCAGAAAATTGTACTAGCCTCTGCATTGATCTCTCAATGGAGAGGTCTTGACATAAAACACAGTTGCACCATCACCCCCAGTGGAACTTACAGATATTGCACCAATTTTTAAAAATGATTTTCAAAATAATCTCCACACTGACATCTTGTGGATCATGGTGCAACTGTTATTAAACCATTTTTTCAAAAACATTCTTTATTAAAAAAAAACATTCTTTTTCCAAAAAACATTCTCTTTTTTAAAAAAAACATTCCTTTAAAACATTATTTTTTTTTTTTTTAAAATCTTTTTTTTTTAAAAAATGAATCCTAAGCAGGTTTACACTAAACCAATATAGAAATACTTAAAAAAACTTTTTATATTAAAATAAAGCTTATGATATACTTAGTTAGTCAGGCCCAAACAAAACACTGGACCAAAATTGCACAGGAAGAAAAATGGGAACAAATTGCTTATGAGGGGAACAAATAATATGTCACCCATTGTTGATAAAGCAATTTATATCCCATTCAACGTTGAGGCCACCCGGTGTGTGACAACCCAATTTATGCATCCAACTGGTTTCGGATCTAGAGATGCTTCTTTTGCCATTGCCCCCTCTCCAGTTGGGCACATATTTCTCCAAACCAATGAAAATGGTACCTTTTGGGTTTCTGTTATGCACAAGATCATAGTGCTTAGACACACTATGTTTGTCAAAACCACTTTTTATGTTGGTGATGTGCTCACCTAATCTGGTACTCAATTTTCTGATGGTCCGGCCCACATATTCCAAACCGCATGGGCATCGCAAAAGGTACACCACACACTTTGTAGCACATGTTATAAGGAACCTGATAGGATATGTGGCTCCTGTTCCTGATGAAGTAAACTCCATAGTTCTTCTACCTTGGAGGGCATTCACCCTGCAGACTTTACATCGTCTACACGGGTAAAATCCCTTTAAGTCCCCAAAAAAAGAAGGACGAGTTGGGGGATCTGGTACATTAGGTGCTAGTAGATGTCTGAAGTTAGAAGCACCCCTAAAGAGTACTCTCGGGGTGTTAGACAATAAAGGGCCCAATACTCGGTCGTTCTTTAGCACCGACCAGTGTTTTTTAATGGTCCTTTTTATAGCCCAATGCTGACTTGAGTACGTGGTCAGAAAGGCTAAGCCAAAGTCCTCCCTATTTTCCACTTCTGGAGGTCTGTCACACAGAAGTGTCTGTCTATCTCTAAGGCCCACATCTGTAATAGCAGAGTCCAGTTTGGCAATGTCATACCCCTTGGCTATAAATCTTAATTTAAGGATTTCTGCCTCTTTGTGATATTGTTCCAAGTCAGTGCAATTTCGCTTTAGATGTAAAAATTGACCCTTCGGGACCGCCGACAGCCAGGAACTATGGTGGCAAGAATCTAAAGGAATATAGCCGTTCCTGTCTGTCGGTTTGAAGAAAGTGGATGTGACTATCCTACTGTCCTTTATTGAGACATTAAGGTCCAGAAAGTGAATCTGGACCACACATACACTAGGACATAGCGCAGTGTGTGTGTGGTAACTGCGTAGTTAAGGTTGGCGTTATACTGACTGAGTTTCACTCCCAAAAGCATTGCGGGAGTTTAGCTCACATCTTTAATCTCCTGTGGATTACAATTATAAAGTGCACCAACGTTTGCTAGCGAAGACTCCCACCCTAAAGGAACTCGTACAATAATCTTAGTCAGGCCTGACAGGAACTAACTTTGACGGGACACAGGTGATATTGCCCACTAGGGGCAGCTCGCGAGCTTAGGATTGTTTTTCTATAGAGAGTAGGCATTAGCATAAGTTAGAATCCTTATCTTATACATATTATTGACTCTTGCAGGGCCCTGCAGAGCCACTTGAAGCTATATACATATATACCAAAACGTCTTAATCTGTTTATTACCTCTGATAGAGTAAAACTTTATATTTGTTTAAGCATATACCTAGGTGAAGTACTTTATTTAGCCTGAAGGACCTCAGACGGAGAAAGGTAATATATATATATATTTATATAAATATGTGCACTTAATGTGGTATATTTACATGCATAATTGTGTTTCCCAATAGCCAGTGGGTTTTACAATTCTTTCCACTACCAGTTGTGTCAAGTGAGGGTTCGAGACAGTTAAGGGGTTGAGAATCAGAGGGCAGGCCCAAACAAAACCAGCAGCTCCTACGGGGGTGGTGCTACACGTGGTGGCTCGTCCGGGATCCTGTTGCTCTGAAATCAACTTTCCCCAGGCTGGACCCTTGTACTTATCAAGATGGACCCCTTTGTTGTAGTCCAGTGGTGCGAAAGAGAGGGGGCCCGCTCAAGCGCAAGTGTAGCCATTGAGCTTCCTGGAGGACATTGGGATAAGAAGAAAGTGGCTGACATCAGTGGCTTATAGCACTCATGCCCTGGTAGAGTGGAAAGAGGGAGTACCGGAGAGCTTCAAAAGGAAGAGTTTCCCTTTAGGAGGCAAGTCAAAACTCCAGATAGTGCACCCGAAAGTTCCAGGAGGAGACCAATCCACACCTTTAAAGGAGAAGCAGGACCAGGGGCCAATATCCTCCCCTCCACCCTTGAAAATGATTGGGCCAGACCTTCTTAGTGCTCTTGGAAATTTTGTGTCAAAGTGTCACAAAAGCAACACAGTGTGTGTGGAAGCTGGGTACAGGAAGCTGAGGATCTTCTCAGGGAAACAGCCTGTGCCAGTCGGTGAGGAAGAGTTTGATGTCTGGATAGAGCAAGCCATGCAAGCTCTAGAACGATGGGAACCACCAGAGGCCCAAAAGAAACAACGCATAAGTGAGAGTCTAAGAGGAGCCGCTGCAGAAGCTGTCAAGAATCTGAGGTTCAGTAACGCCACCTTTACTGCCTATGATTACTTGGTTATGCTACAAGAAGAGTTCGGGCAACTGGAGAAGGCGGCTGAGCTGATATATCAATTTGAACACACCCTTCAACAGCCAGGAGAACGCCTTTCTGAGTACATCCGGAGATTGAATAAGATGTTATGTCAGATTGTGCTAAAAAAAGGGATGGAACCTTCTGCCATAGATCAAGCCAGGATGCAACAAATTCTAAGAGGAGCCCTGCGCTCTGATACAGTCTGGCTCCATTTGAAGGGAATGTCATTTCACTGATCTCATCCGAATGGTAAGAGATGAAGAAGCACTGCTGAATGATCAACAGTCGATTACTCCATTGAACTCTATCCCCTTTGCTGGAGTTGGGACGGCAATGACTCGAGAACAGGACTCTGAGGTAGCTACTCTAAAGTCCCAAATGGCCCAAGTTATGGAGATGTTGACTTCACTTAAGGTCTCAGAGACCAGTGAGGGAAAAGACACTGCAGCCAAAGTGACTCAAAGTGTACCTACTACCCCACCCAGGAGCCCAAGGGATGAGGACGTCTGCTTCAATTGTGGAGGAATTGGACACTATCGGCAGATGTGTCCCAGCCCAGAGAAAGCTACCACATCATCCCGCAAGCCGGCAGAAAACTTCAGAGGGCCCCGGTGAAGGAGTCAACCGGGTGCCCATCAGTGACAGCCAACTCCAAAAGCAACAAAAAGAAGAGACCGCACCAGAGGCCAAAACTTCTACTAAACACCCCTGCTGCCACCTCTGGACAGCTTGGTACTTCCCGCTCCAAATTTCAAAATACTCAGAGGTGGGAGATCAATGCACACCAGGCTCCACAAGGGTCGAAACCCCGGAAAAGCCGGAGAAAGAAGGAAGTAAAGATACAAATTACAGAACCTGCCAAGAAGACCTCTCCGCGGAAACTTCCAGATAAACTTGTAGGGCCCTCTCCAATGATCTCAATCCAGGTAGAAGGAATCTACACAAAGGCCCTTCTCGATACCGGAGCCCAGGTGACTCTCCTATATCGTGACTTCTACAATAGGCACCTCAGGAATTTACCATTACAGAAGCTAGAGGACCTGGAGATATGGGGCATTGGAACACAGAGTTTCCCCTATGATGGGTACATCCCAATCAGACTCACCTTTGATCCCTCAGTGGCTGGAGGAACGGAGACGTTTGACAATCTGGCTGTGGTCTGTCCTAGGCCACCTGGGGCCAACAAGAGTTCTCTGATCATAGGAACCAACACTGACTTGGTAAGGAGGCTGTTGACCCCCCTGATTGAAGAACAGGATACCCTGACCACAAGGGTCCACCCCTTGTTGCAGCAAGTTTACCAGCGCTTAGTGATGGAGAAAAAGGCCCCAGGAGAGGGGGTTGGGAAAGTATGGAAGCTGGATAAAACAGAAAAGGTACTGCAGCCAGGAGAGGTGACCTGTTTGAGAGTGACTGTAAAACTCACATGGAAACAACCCAGGCCTTTCATCATCCTTGAACCTGGCCCTTGAGAGAAGGAAAGGGGAATAGAGGTAATTCCGGAAGTGATCCCAATGAAGGCCCTAGAGAGGAGTCATGGGAAGGTTTCAGTGAGTGTCAGAAACACCTCCGTCACCCCTTTGAGGGTATCAGCCAGAATACTGTTGGGTCAGGTGAACCAAGCCACCCCAGTGGGCCCATCTGATTTGAAGAAGCCACAGGGAGAAGAAGACATAATAGGGAGGCTCTGTCCTGAGGACAAAAACCTCCCACCAGCTTGGAAGAAGGGAGCCAGGGCCCAACTTGCTTGATGGCAGAAGATCTTCTCAAGGAATGAATTCCATGTGGGGTGTGCAAAGAGTGCCACCCACAAGATTCACTTGCAGGAGGATAAGCCGTTCAGGGAGAGAGTCCGACGGGTTCCTCTAGGAGATCTGGAAGATCTGCGCGAGCAACTGTCCGAATTAAAGATGACAGGCATAATCCAGGAGTCGCGAAGCCCCTATGCCTCTCCGATAGTGGTGGTCCGAAAGAAGAATGGTTCTCTGAGGCTGTGTATAGACTACCGGACACTGAACGGAAGAACTATACCGGATCAGTACACCACTCCCCGGATAGAGGATGCGCTACAAAGTCTGTCTGGAGCCAAGTGGTTCAGTGTGATGGATCTGAAGAGTGGCTACTACCAGATCCCCATGCACCCTGAAGATCAGGAGAAGACAGCCTTCATCACCCCTGTGGGGTTCTTCAAGTTCAACCGGATGCCTCAAGGGTTGTCAGGAGCCTCTGCTACTTTGCAAAGGCTGATGGAAAGAACGGTGGGGGACATGAATCTGATAGAGGTGCTGGTGTACCTGGACGACGTCATCGTGTTCAGGAAAACCCTAGAGGAACATGAAGAGAGGCTGGAGAAAGTCTTGAGGAGGCTCCATGAAGAAGGCCTGAAACTTTCCCCGGAAAAATGTCAGTTCTACCAGTCCTCAGTTCATTACTTGGGCCACATTGTATCTGCAGAAGGGGTAGCCACAGACCCGGAGAAGCTGGATGCTGTCACTTCCTGGCCGAGGCCTACAAATGTGACTGAGCTCTGGTCATTCCTGGGATTCTGCTCCTATTACAGGAGGTTCGTGGAGGGGTTTGCCAAAATAGCCAGGCCCCTCAATGAATTATTAAGGAATGAAGGAGAGGATGATGGAGAGAATTCAGACCGGCCAGTGAAGTCTACAATGGGGCCCAGGAAATCTAAAGAGTCCATCCAGGGTCAGTGGACCCCCAAGTGTGAAGAGGCCTTCGACCAGCTGAAAGAGAGTCTGACCACCGCCCCTGTATTGGCCTATGCAGATACCACCAAACCTTATGAGCTGCATGTGGACGCCAGCCAAGATGGGCTTGGTGGGGTGCTATACCAGGAGCACGATGGTCACCTACGGCCCATTGCCTATGTGAGCAGAAGCCTGACACTCGCTGAGAAGAATTACCCCACCCACAAGCTTGAATTCCTGGCCTTGAAGTCGGCTGTGGTAGACAAATTGAAAGACTATTTATACGGGGCTGAATTTGTGGTCAAGACGGATAACAATCCACTTACTTACCTTCTGACCATGGCCAAACTGGATGCCGCAGGACATAGGTGGCTGGCTGCCCTCTCAAGTTTCACATTCAGCCTTAAGTACCGACCAAGAGTAGGAAATAGGGATGCGGATGCCCTATCCAGGAGATCCCATACTTCCACTGATCTCACGAAGAGTGGGCCCAGTTGACCCCGGAGGGAGTGCGAGCCCTATATAGGGGGACGGAACTTCAAGCCAAAGGAGGATCAAGGGCCGAAAAAATTGGGGTCTCAGCTGCTGGAGTACCCAGATGTTACTGCAATGTGACCCAAATCGGAGAAGAGGGCTTGCCCAAGTTATCCAAGAAGGACTTAAGGAGGGACCAATTGGAAGACCCGTTAGGGAAGCTAATACTGAAGGCCTTGGAGAACCAACGCCCTGAGTTGCTCCTAACCAACTCTTCCAAAGAGGCCCGCTTGTTGCACAGGGAATGGGACCAGCTACAAAAACGTCAAGGGGTGGTCTACCGAAGGGGCCCCTCTGATGATCTGGAAGAGAAGTGGCAGTTTTTCCTACCCACCAAGCACAGGGAGGTGGCCCTAACTGCTCTCCACGACAATCAAGGCCACCTCGGACCGGAGAGAACCTTCCACCTTGTGAGAGACAGGTTCTACTGGCCCTGTATGCAGGCTGAAGTAGAGGGATACTGCCATTCTTGTGTCTGGTGCATACAAAGGAAGACTTTGCCACGTCAGGCAGCCCCAATGGGCCATCTGCAGAGTCAAGGACCCATGGAACTGGTGTGCATTGACTTCCTTTGTCTAGAGCCTGATCTGAATGGAAAAGGGAATGTCCTGGTAGTGACAGACCACTTCACCAGATACGCTAAAGCATTCCCTACCAAGGATCAGAAGGCCTCAACAGTAGCCAAAGTGTTGGTGGAAAGGTTCTTTGTACACAATGGTTTACCCCAACGTCTGCATTCAGACCAAGGAAGAGACTTCGAAAGCAGACTGATAAAGAAGCTGTTAGATCTATTGGGCATCCAAAAGACTAGAACAACCCCATACCACCCACAAGGGGATGCTCAGTGAACGATTTAAACAGACCCTTTTGGATATGTTGGGGACATTGAACTCAGAGAAGAAACAACACTGGAGCAAGCATGTGGCTGCCATAGTACATGCTAACAACAGTACTACCATCGATGCTACTGGATACTCCCCATATCGGCTGATGTTTGGAAGAGAAGCTCGGTTACCAGTGGACTTAGCCTTAGGCACATCCCTGGATCATACCTCGGCAACTTCCCACAAGGGGTATGTGGATCGCTTAAGGAAGAGTCTGAAGATGGCATATGAACAGGCCCAAGCCTCATCTGACCAGAGGGGATTGAGGAATAAAAGGAACTTCGACCTCAAGGTTAGGATACAAGACTTACAGCCAGGGGATAGGGTACTACTAAGGAACTTGGGTATTCCCGGGAAGCACAAGGTAGCTGACCGGTGGAAATCCCAACCATATGTCGTCTGCAAATAGTTACCTGGTCTCCCGTTATATCAGATAAAACCAAAGGGGAGTGTGGGCCCACTGAAGACTTGGCATAGGAACCACCTGTTGCCCCTTTCTGAAGCAGTTCGCCTACCCCCCGCATCAGATCCACAAGAATCCTCTTTAACCTCCCGAGTATCCAGGCCAGTTACCAGGTCTCAGTCGACTCTTTCAGATGTAGAGGACAAAGACTCTGGAGAAGAAGACTCTGAGGAAGAGGAGATGGAATCTGACTGGTTATGGCCCTCTCAAGAGCCAGAACCCATGACCACTTCACTGTCACTTCCTGAGGTAGCAGATAGTGGGATTCTTCGCCCAGAGGCTCCTGAATTCGTGCCCTCTAACATACTCACCGAGGAAATAGAGGATAACCTGGACTCTTTGCAAACAGGAGACCCTGAAGAGGCTCCATCTCTATCTGAAGGAGAGCCAGATTCTCCTAAAATTACAGAGCCCAGCATGCATGGATCAGAGGAGAAAGCCCCTGAAGAGTCCACAGAGACAGCAGGTCCTAGTGCTCCTGAGATTGGGACACCCAAAGAACAGAGAAGAAGGAGAGTCATTCACCCCCCTAAAAGACTGACATATGATCAAATGGGTGCATGCTCTGAAGAAGCAGTTCTTACTTCCAGGAGAACAGTTGAGACGCCTGGTCCTTCCACTGTGAATTTGGTGGAAGGCAACCCTAGCTCACCCCCTGGCACAGCTGGTGAGGCCGTACCAACTGAGGTTTCCTGTAGACAGGACAACCTCTCCTCCAAAGTTTGGTGGGAGGTTCCTCTGTCAGTATTGTGTAGTCGCCTAAAGGCTAAAATGCAAAAGAGAGCAAGGATCCTTAATATCTTTGGGGACCAATGACTTTAAGTGGGGGGAGTGTGTAGCGGGGTTCTACTGTTATGGACTATTGTTGTGTACACCCCAAACTTCCTCCTATGTTCCAGTTACAACTTTATAAACTATTGTTTACTTATGTTCGGTAATGCGTGTGGAACTTATGGTACAGGGAGAGAGAGACTCCATTGCCATGGATACCTAATAGACTACAGTACCCACAGTGCAGCTGTACTCCCAGAATGCATTACAACCACCGCACAGCCTGCTGGGGGAGGTGACATAAAGGAAGGCAGGGGCTACGCTCGGCCTCTCTGGACTCCGCGCTCAACCAAGCAGGAAGTTTTGTGAGGCCTGCTGCCGGAGCGACTAGGCCCAAAGCCTGGGCCTACAACTCTGCGGGGGCTCACCAAGCCAAAGAGGGATCTCTTTCCGTGTGACCAGCTCGCGTTACCCTCGGACTGGAGTCATCCGCCAACCGACATCTACAGCTGCCGTGAGAGGTACCGGAGACTGTGTGTGTTGCGGAGAGGTCGGGGATCGAGGTACCGACAGTGAAGCGTGTCAGGCGGACTAGGCCTGTCCGGGTGAGCGAGCACCTGCCCAGAATCTACAACTGTTTGCTAGGCCTGTGACTCTTGAATGCCCACCACCACCCGAGTAGTGGACCACACATAGTTATAAAAAGTAAAAATTTGCGCTAGGTGCAAAGTGATTTAAAAAAATAAATAAATGAATATGTCCCTTAAGGAAACCTGCTGCTAAACACCAAAAAAAACTTTGATATAAGGTACAAACAAAATGAGTATACAAAAATAGTGTAGCGCTGGAAAGAACTGTATATATCTATACAGTTAAAATTAAATACGTGAAAAAAGTATCAAAAACACTAATAAAACAATGCAAATAAACCAATCAAGTTCATAAGTGCCCGTGAAGAAAGAAGATTATAAAATAAATGTGTAGAGGATTTCCTCTATATTGATGATAAGAGTTCCACAGAGAAGATATCCGATGAAGCTGGTAAGTGCTATTCCAACAATAAGTGAAGATCCCTCCACCAAAGTGAGAAATGAAGGCTTACCAAACAGCCTGCGACCGCCCTTCTCAGGGGGGTCAAAACAAGCTTAGTAGAGCGATGTTCACTCCATGGAAGGCAGAGAAATTCCAGTGAAGACACTTCATCCACAATAGGCGAGTCTCCAGAGACGTGTCTGCACAGCTGATCCAAATCGGAGATGAAAAACACTCTTGATTGATCAGAGTGAATAATCCTCAGCAGTTAAAACGATGTCCAAAGAGAAGAAAGAAAAACTTTCCATAGTGTAGCATTCATCAGGGAAGTTTTATTAGAAATGAACAGGAGAGAAAACAGCTCTCACATAGGTAGAAAAATAATGATAAAACGAGAAAATCCTTGCAAGGAAATAAAAAAGCTCGGAGTTTCTGTCAAAGGCTGATTCGCGCGTGCGCAATGCATGTGCGTGTCACCAAACGCCGTTTCGTCAAATGTGACATCATCAGGGGCACGCCCACATGAGCACGCACACGCTATTTGTAGCCAAAGGGCCCACTCGGGGTTCTCTCATTGGCTACATGTCAAATTGGCAGACGGAGCAGAAAATTGTACTAGCCTCTGCATTGATCTCTCAATGGAGAGGTCTTGACATAAAACACAGTTGCACCATCACCCCCAGTGGAACTTACAGATATTGCACCAATTTTTAAAAATGATTTTCAAAATAATCTCCACACTGACATCTTGTGGATCATGGTGCAACTGTTATTAAACCATTTTTTCAAAAACATTCTTTATTAAAAAAAAACATTCTTTTTCCAAAAAACATTCTCTTTTTTAAAAAAAACATTCCTTTAAAACATTATTTTTTTTTTTTTTAAAATCTTTTTTTTTTAAAAAATGAATCCTAAGCAGGTTTACACTAAACCAATATAGAAATACTTAAAAAAACTTTTTATATTAAAATAAAGCTTATGATATACTTAGTTAGTCAGGCCCAAACAAAACACTGGACCAAAATTGCACAGGAAGAAAAATGGGAACAAATTGCTTATGAGGGGAACAAATAATATGTCACCCATTGTTGATAAAGCAATTTATATCCCATTCAACGTTGAGGCCACCCGGTGTGTGACAACCCAATTTATGCATCCAACTGGTTTCGGATCTAGAGATGCTTCTTTTGCCATTGCCCCCTCTCCAGTTGGGCACATATTTCTCCAAACCAATGAAAATGGTACCTTTTGGGTTTCTGTTATGCACAAGATCATAGTGCTTAGACACACTATGTTTGTCAAAACCACTTTTTATGTTGGTGATGTGCTCACCTAATCTGGTACTCAATTTTCTGATGGTCCGGCCCACATATTCCAAACCGCATGGGCATCGCAAAAGGTACACCACACACTTTGTAGCACATGTTATAAGGAACCTGATAGGATATGTGGCTCCTGTTCCTGATGAAGTAAACTCCATAGTTCTTCTACCTTGGAGGGCATTCACCCTGCAGACTTTACATCGTCTACACGGGTAAAATCCCTTTAAGTCCCCAAAAAAAGAAGGACGAGTTGGGGGATCTGGTACATTAGGTGCTAGTAGATGTCTGAAGTTAGAAGCACCCCTAAAGAGTACTCTCGGGGTGTTAGACAATAAAGGGCCCAATACTCGGTCGTTCTTTAGCACCGACCAGTGTTTTTTAATGGTCCTTTTTATAGCCCAATGCTGACTTGAGTACGTGGTCAGAAAGGCTAAGCCAAAGTCCTCCCTATTTTCCACTTCTGGAGGTCTGTCACACAGAAGTGTCTGTCTATCTCTAAGGCCCACATCTGTAATAGCAGAGTCCAGTTTGGCAATGTCATACCCCTTGGCTATAAATCTTAATTTAAGGATTTCTGCCTCTTTGTGATATTGTTCCAAGTCAGTGCAATTTCGCTTTAGATGTAAAAATTGACCCTTCGGGACCGCCGACAGCCAGGAACTATGGTGGCAAGAATCTAAAGGAATATAGCCGTTCCTGTCTGTCGGTTTGAAGAAAGTGGATGTGACTATCCTACTGTCCTTTATTGAGACATTAAGGTCCAGAAAGTGAATCTGGACCACACATACACTAGGACATAGCGCAGTGTGTGTGTGGTAACTGCGTAGTTAAGGTTGGCGTTATACTGACTGAGTTTCACTCCCAAAAGCATTGCGGGAGTTTAGCTCACATCTTTAATCTCCTGTGGATTACAATTATAAAGTGCACCAACGTTTGCTAGCGAAGACTCCCACCCTAAAGGAACTCGTACAATAATCTTAGTCAGGCCTGACAGGAACTAACTTTGACGGGACATGGGCTGATATTGCCCACTAGGGGGAGCTTGTGAGCTTAGGATTGTTTATCTATAGAGAGTAGGCATTAGCATAAGTTAGAATCCCCATCTTTTACATATTATTGACTCTTGCAGGGCCCTGCAGAGCCACTTGAAGCTATATACATATATACCAAATTGTCTTAATCTGTTTATTACCTCTGATAGAGTAAAACTTTATCTTTGTTTAAGCATATACCTGTGTGAAGTACTTTATTTAGCCTGAAGGACCTCAGACGGAGAAAATAAAATATATATATATATATATATATATATATATATATATATTGTGACAGCAGGAAGGTAAAGTCACCTGGTTGCATCCAGGGGGGTAGATATATTTCGCCCAGATTCAGGCTTTACGCCGACTTATACAACTAGGTGGAGAGTTGTATAAGCCCAGCTAAGGCTAGTGGGCTCATGGATGACTCATATGTCTAGGGAGAGTGTGGGGCGTCGTGCAGACAGGGAGTTGATGAGACCAGCTGAAGCTTGTCAGCTCATTTAGGCCTCTATAAGAACTCCCAGCTTCATTAGATGTTAGCTCATGCCTGGAACCAGACCTGTGTGGACTGTCTAGGGAGAGTGAACCCCTGTGCGGTGAGACAAAGCCTGTGTGGCTATTTGCTTGGACATTTAAAACCAGGGACTTAGGGACTAGGACAGCACTAGGCTGATCCCAGTTGTTAGTTAGGAAACCTGTATGTTTAGTCAGAGGTCAACTTGACCAGGATTTATTTTGTTTATGTTTCTTTTGCTTTGCTGTGTTTTGTCACTGTAAATAGAAAATAAACCGCACCTTTTTGATTTTGAAAACCACAACCTCCGTTTTCTGGGTCTGTTTTGTGTGGGGAGCCCATCCCGGGGGTCACACACACCCGCTGCCGAGCTAACCCCCTCACAGTTGGTGGAGAACCAGTGGCAGTTTTTTTTTAAGCCAGCATGGAGGAGATACTGAAGCAGCTGGCTCTAGCAAATGCCAATCAACAGCAGACAAATGCAGGTTTGCAAAAGAGCCTTGCAGCTCATCAACAGAGCCTTGCAGCTCAACAACAGAACTTCGCAGCCCAGCAGCAAGCTCATCAACAGAGCCTTGCAGCCCAGCAGCAGACAAACGCAACTTTGCAACAGAGTCTGGAGGCTCAGCAACGAGCCCAGCAGCAATCTGAGGCCCGCTTCATAGACCTGTTGCAGAAGCAAGAGCAGAGACTACAACAACAGATGGAAGCAGTAATGCAGCAACGTCCGCAGACCAGTGAGGAAAGCCGTCCCACTAATACCGCGTCCTTTGGGGTGAGTCGTTTATTGACAAAAATGACTGGAGAGGATGATCCAGAGGTATTTTTGACCACATTTGAAAGGACCGCTGAAAGAGAAAAGTGGCCTGAGGAGCAGTGGGCTGGACTGGTGGCTCCTCTGTTAACTGGTGAATCGCAGAAAGCTTACTATGACCTAGAGCCTAACCAAGCAAAAGACTATGTGATGCTAAAAGCTGAAATATTGGCAAGGCTGGGTGTCACCCAGGCTGTCCGGGCTCAGCGTGTGCATAACTGGACTTTCCAGCTTGGAAAACCCCCCAGGTCTCAAATGTATGATCTCATTCACCTGAGCAGAAAGTGGCTACAGCCAGAGACTTTGTCCGCACCAAAGATTGTGGAACGTGTTGTAATGGATCGGTTTTTGAGAGCTCTTCCTACTGCCATCCAAAAGTGGGTAAGCCATGGAGACCCAGAGACGGCCGATGGTCTTGTGGATCGTGTGGAGAAATACTTGGCTACAGAGAACCTGACGGCCTCTTCCAGAGACACTCGGACTTTCCACCCTAAGACCAGACCATCCCCAGGGGCGGATAAGAGGATTCCAAGGGGTGAGGGTGGAGAGAGTGAGAGGGTGGGAGCTCTACCCCAAGTTTGGCGAGAACAGCCTGGGAAATCAGCGGCTCAAGAGGCGGCAAGAAGGATCGTTTGCTACCGCTGCCGGCAAGCGGGACATATTGCAGCCAATTGCCCGGTTGTGGAGGAACCCATGCAGTGTGACTTTCTGACGGGCAGACGTCAGTCACTGTGTGCGACAGTCGCATGCACTGCCATTCGAGGAACTGAGAAACATTTATGCAAAATGTGTGTTAATGGTAGAAATGTTGTGGTATTGCTGGATTCAGGTAGCCTTGTGACCCTGATAAAGGCTGAGTTAGTTAAAACAGAGGTCTCTGGGAATAGCAAGGTAGCTGTTATTTGTGTGCATGGGGACACCCGAGAGTATCCAGTGACTACAGTGTGTTTCGAGACCCCCAAAGGTACCCTCTCTCATCCAGTGGGCTTAGTATCTCAGTTACCGCATGACGCCATTGTGGGAAGGGATTTTCCGAAGTTCTGGGAACTGTGGGATGATCCTGAGCCCCTCACTGGTGCCCCTATGTACCAGGAATGTGATAGCCAGAACTCCCCTGAGAGTGGTGAGGACTCTCCGGAATTTCCCTTATCAGTATTGGCAGGGGGGACTCAAGAAACTGGAGAGGAGCCCACCTCCTCAGACGAAAACCTACCGTCTGTGGAGTTTTCTGATCTTGAGGTTCACAGGGAAAACTTTGCCACAGAACAGTTGAAAGACCCCGCCCTAATAAAGGCACGGGAAAACGTAGTGAAAATAGATGGCGAGTTAGTGAACCCAGAGAATACCTGCACTTACCCATACTTCAGCGTAGAGAAGGACCTACTGTATCGGGTGGCAAAAAGGGCAGAAGAAACCGTTGAGCAGCTTGTGGTGCCCAAACCTTACAGGAAGTTGGTGTTGGAGTTGGCCCATGGGCACATTCTTGGAGGTCATCTGGGGACAGAGAAAACCCGAGAGAGGGTATTACAGAGATTCTATTGGCCGGGGGTGATGAAGGACGTAGAAAATTATTGTTCCTCCTGCCCTGTGTGTCAGAGGTCGGCCCCGATGCCACATTTCCGTAGCCCGCTGGTCCCTCTACCCATCATTGAGGTCCCGTTTGAGAGGATCGCCATGGATTTGGTAGGTCCTATAATCAAGTCCGCTAGGGGGCACCAGTACATATTAGTTATAATGGACTATGCCACCCGTTATCCAGAAGCGATCCCTCTCCGAAATACCTCGGCCAAAACCATAGCCAAAGAGCTATCTCTTGTGTTTAGCCGGGTGGGTATTTGTAAAGAACTGCTTACGGACCAAGGTACACCCTTTATGTCCCGGGTTATGAAGGAGCTGTGTAAATTATTCAAAGTGACGCAATTACGTACATCTGTGTATCACCCCCAAACCGATGGGCTGGTTGAAAGATTCAACAAAACCCTAAAACAAATGTTGAAGAAAGTGGTGGATAGAGATGGAAAGGATTGGGACTGTCTACTTCCTTATCTGATGTTTGCTATTAGGGAGGTGCCCCAATCCTCTACGGGATTCTCCCCCTTTGAGTTACTGTATGGGAGACACCCAAGAGGGCTGTTGGATATTGCCAAGGAAACTTGGGAAAGTGAGAGTTCTCCCCACAGGAGTGTGATTGAGCATGTCGCCCTGATGCAAGACCGAATTGCACAGGTAATGCCCATCGTGAAGGAACATTTGGCCCAAGCGCAGTTAGCACAGCAGAGAGTGTACAACCGTGGAGCCAAGACCCGTACCTTTTCCCCGGGGGATAGGATACTGGTACTTGTCCCTACGGTTGAAAGTAAATTCCTTGCCAAATGGCAAGGCCCCTACGAGATAATGGAAAAAGTGAGCAAAGTGAATTACAAGGTCAGACAACCAGGAAGGCGAAAGCCCGAACAGATCTATCACGTTAATCTGTTGAAAGCCTGGAGGGATAGAGAGTCCCTAGTCGCAGACACTTGGTCACCAGCTCAAACTGGTTGCGTGATTCCTGAGTTTGGAATAGCAGCCACCTTGTCACAACCCCAACAACAGGAGGTTAAGGAGTTTGTGCTTCGCAACAAGGAGGTATTCTCTGAGCTGCCGGGACAAACATCTGGGGTAGAGCATGACATCATTACCCCGCCCGGTGAAAGGGTGAAGTTAAAACCCTATCGGATCCCAGAGGCCCGACGGGAGGCAATACGGGAGGAAGTACAGAAAATGCTGAACTTAGGGGTGATAGAGGAGTCCCAAAGTGATTGGTCTAGTCCCATCGTGTTGGTGCCTAAACCGGATGGGAGCTGGCGATTTTGTAACGATTTTCGTCAGTTGAACAAAGTTACAAAATTTGACACCTACCCCATGCCACGTATAGATGAGTTGATCGACCGGCTGGGAACAGCCCGATACATGACGACTCTTGACCTCACAAAAGGGTATTGGCAAATCCCCCTGGCCAAGTCGGCCAAAGAGAAAACCGCATTTGTAACCCCAGACGGGGCGTTCCAATATAAAAGAATGCCGTTCGGGTTACAGAATGCGCCGGCCACATTCCAGCGGAAAATGGACCAGATGCTGAGGCCCCATCGGAAGTATGCTGCGGCTTACCTGGATGACGTAATTGTCCATAGCACAGATTGGGCCTCACATCTGCCAAAAGTGCAAGCAGTCCTGGACTCTGTTCGGGAAGCGGGGTTTACGGCTAACCCCAAGAAGTGTACCATTGGGCAGGAGGAGGCCAAATATCTTGGGTACACCATTGGGAGGGGAGTAATAAAACCCCAACTCAACAAAGTCGAGGCCATCCAGAGTTGGCCACGTCCCAACAGCAAGAAGCAGGTACGAGCCTTTCTGGGAATCGCTGGGTATTATCGGCGATTCATTCCCCACTTTGCTTCTAAGGCTGTGCCCCTAACCAACCTGACGAAGGGGAAAGGGTCGGTCATGATTAAATGGACCCCCGAGGCTGAGGCAGCATTCCAATTCTTGAAACAAGCCTTATGTAGCCAGCCAGTGTTGTACTCACCCGACTTCTCTAAAGATTTTGTCGTACAAAGTGATGCGTCAGATGTGGGGTTAGGAGCAGTATTGTCCCAGGTCTGGAACGGGGAAGAGCACCCAGTCATTTACCTCAGCAGGAAGTTGAAGTCCCATGAGGTAAATTACGCCACCGTTGAAAAGGAGTGTTTAGCGGTGAAGTGGGCTCTAGATTCCCTTCGGTACTACCTGCTAGGTAGGCACTTTGACATGGTTACGGATCACGCTCCGTTAAAGTGGATGGCTCAAAACAAGGAAACAAATAGAAGAGTGAATAGGTGGTTCCTGGCCCTCCAGGAATTCAACTTCACAGTAAAGCATCGCCCTGGCGTTCAAATGGGGAATGTGGATGCTTTGTCTCGAGTACATGAATGCCTGATTGCTGGTGTTCCAACCCCGAGGTTAAAACAAGAGGGGGGGGTATGTGACAGCAGGAAGGTAAAGTCACCTGGTTGCATCCAGGGGGGTAGATATATTTCGCCCAGATTCAGGCTTTACGCCGACTTATACAACTAGGTGGAGAGTTGTATAAGCCCAGCTAAGGCTAGTGGGCTCATGGATGACTCATATGTCTAGGGAGAGTGTGGGGCGTCGTGCAGACAGGGAGTTGATGAGACCAGCTGAAGCTTGTCAGCTCATTTAGGCCTCTATAAGAACTCCCAGCTTCATTAGATGTTAGCTCATGCCTGGAACCAGACCTGTGTGGACTGTCTAGGGAGAGTGAACCCCTGTGCGGTGAGACAAAGCCTGTGTGGCTATTTGCTTGGACATTTAAAACCAGGGACTTAGGGACTAGGACAGCACTAGGCTGATCCCAGTTGTTAGTTAGGAAACCTGTATGTTTAGTCAGAGGTCAACTTGACCAGGATTTATTTTGTTTATGTTTCTTTTGCTTTGCTGTGTTTTGTCACTGTAAATAGAAAATAAACCGCACCTTTTTGATTTTGAAAACCACAACCTCCGTTTTCTGGGTCTGTTTTGTGTGGGGAGCCCATCCCGGGGGTCACACACACCCGCTGCCGAGCTAACCCCCTCACAATATATATATATATATATATATATATATACAGTATATGTGTACTTAATGTGGTATATTTACATGCAGACTTGTGTTTCCCAATAGCCAGTGGGTTTTACAATTTTTTCCACTATCAGTTGTGTCAAGTGAGGGTTCGAGCCAGTTAAGGGGTTGAAAATCATAGAGCAGGCCCAAACAAAACCAGCAGCTCCTACGGGGGTGGTGCTACATATAGATAGATATATATCTATCTATATATATAGATATATATATTTATATTATATGGTCCAAGCTAGGTGACTTTTTGTTCAATGATATACCCTTTTCTTATACAGTTGTGTTGGTGGTGGAGTTATGCTTTAAAACGTGACAAATCATTAGTGTGCAGCTGCCCCATCTAAGGCTGAGGGCAAATCACTGTTTTATTGCTACTTTTTTAATTAAAGTTGATTTTTTTTAGAGAACTTCCTCTCATGTTACTTTTGTACTTATATACTTAGTACAGTATAATAGAATGCTATTTTTCCTTTGTCATCCTTTAAAAGACTGAAATACGTTCTTTTTCTTACAATGGCATCTTAGCATTTCTCGATTCTGCCATAAAATTATCTCTTTAATGCATGACAAAGTGTCAGAATTGCTAATCTAAAGGGCAGTGGATAACTGGCTTTTTACTTTAAGATTCTCAAAATTAGCTGAATATACTAAACATTTTTTTTCCTGTGGTACATTTACATAAGTCTGTGAAAAAGACAGAAAACTAAAAAAAATGGAAATTATAAGAATATCCTTTGTTTCATTTGGTGGTGCTAAGGCAGAAATTTATACCATTTTATATCAATGCTTTCATATTTAGAGATGAAGTTCGGACTCACCACGACCTAGGGTCCAAGCCAAATTCTATGCAATCATAATGCACTGCAATTGCCTTTGAACTTAGGTAATTTGGCTTATTTAAGTGTTTGTAAACCCACAAAAAAAAAAAACAACCTACAAGACAAAGGCATAATGAGCTAGTATGCATAGCATAGCATAGCATACTAGCTCATTACGAAATTCTCACCTTAGATCAAAGCCCCCGCAGCGGTCACGACGCAATGCTCTGCCTGGAGACATGTCTCCCGAGTTATTTTTGGGTATTGTGGGCTCCTGCGCTGTGATTGGCCAGAGCCGCAATTACGTCACTCCCGCACATGTGCGTGGGAGCCGCCGGTAACGGCACATCAGCTGAAGCAACGCCATGAACCAGCCGTTGCTTCAGTGCGCATGTGCTGATGACGTTGGCACATTCTGATACAGGGGATATCTCCTAAACTGTGCAGGTTTATGGTATCCATGGTAGCTACAGGTGAGCCTTATTATAGGCTTACCTGTAGTGAAAAGTGGTTTGTAAGGGTTTACAACCACTTTAAAGCCAATAATAGGGGCTTTGTTATGTGCCAGCTCCCTGACTATAACATTGGGCATGCACAGAGCAGCCATTGGGTCAGTGTATGGGCAGCTACTGTAGGTAAAGGATAGGGAAAACTTGCACACTGCATAGGGAAAGATTAGGATCAGTTATGAAATTATACTTTATTTCTTAATGCTAATTATTTGGGCAGTCCCCCTTTGCTGCCATTTCTGTTCTTAAAGTAAGAAAATTAAGTCCTGCTAGATCGCTTTAGGCTTGCCCCTTTTGCAGGTATAGCTATGTAAAACATTAAAAATAAGTATCTATACTGTGTAAACAAGAAGAAGGATATTTCCCCTGACTGGACTTTTAAGGCACTCATGTGTAATTTACACGTGAGTGCCTTAAAAGTCCAGTCAGGGGAAATATCCTTCTTCTTGTCTATATTTAGTGATGAGCCGAACACCCCCGGGTTCGGTTCGCACCAGAACCCGCGAACGGACCGAAAGTTCGTACGAACATTAGAACCCTATTAAATACAATGGATGCGAACGTTCGAATTCTAAAGTGCTAATTATAACAACTATTATGCATGTTATTGTCCTAAAAAGGGTTTGGGAACCCGGGTTCTGCACCAGGGGACATGTATCAATGCAAAAAGAAGTTTTAAAAACGGTCGTTTTTCGGGAGCAGTCATTTTAATGATGCATAAAGTGAAAAAAAAAAGTCAAATATTCCTTTAAATATCGTACCTGGGGGGTGTCTAAAGTATGCCTGTGAAGTGCCACGTGTTTCCCGTGTTTAGAACTGTCCCTGCACAAAATGACACTTCTAAAGGAAAAAAAAGCCATTTAAAACTTCTTGCGGCTTTAATGTAATGTCTGGTCCCGGTAATATGGATGAAAATCTTTAAGAAAAATGGCATAGCTACCCCATGACCCCCCCCCCCCCCTACCCCAGCCCATTACCAGCCCCTTTGGGTCTTGTATGGATATTAAGGGGAACCCCGCACATAAAATAAAAAAGGCCCTATATACTCTGAACAGCCGTATACAGGCGGTGCATACAAGACAGGGACTGTAGGTTTGTTCTTATGTAGAATGTGTTTGTAATTTTGAACAGGTACATTGTTGAACTGTAGCTCCAGCCCAAAAATCTATTTTTAAACTTTTTGGGAAACATAGGTAAGGGTTATCACCCCTGTAACATTTGTTTTGCTGTCTGTGCCCCTGTTCAGAACATTTCACCTCACTTTCCGTCCCAATGACAACTGTTTTTGAAATGTGGTGTTTTTCTTGAAACAAGGATTGCTGATAAAGCATCAGTACAGAGGAGACACCTTTCTCCCATATTTATTCTTACAGGAGAGAATTTTCATTCCTAGGGGTAGATTTCCTCTCACTTCCTGTTGTCTTCTTTCGTTTGCAAGTAGGAGTCGTTTGTAAGTTGGATGTTTGAAAGTAGGGACCTGCCGTATATACTCTGCAGAAATAGGCCCCTTAGTTGTTGGTGTTGGCACAACACTGTAAGCACTCACAGTTACTCTTGGTTGGTGCTGGAACGCCCTGCTGTCAACTATTATATCAGGAATTTTAATTACATATAATTGTTGAACAGTGGTAGTAAAAATTGGGGCTTTGATGGTGGTGCTGGTGCCACAACACTGTAAGCCCTGACAGTTACTCTTGGTGGGTGCAGCAATGGGCCCTGCTGTGAATTATTAGATCAAGAATTGTAATTGCATGCCCCTGTTGAACAGGGGCTGAAAAATTGGGCTTTTCGTGGTGGTGGTGGTGGTGGTGGTGTTGCCACAACACTGTAAGCCCTCAGAGTTACTCTTGGTGGGTGCAGGAATGGGCCCTGCTGTGAATTATTAGATCAAGAATTGTAATTACATGCCCCTTTTGAACAGTGGCTGAAAAATTGGGCCTTTCGTGGTGGTGGTGGTGGTGGCGTTGCCACAACACTGTAAGCCCTCAGACTTACTCTTGGTGGGTGCAGGAATGGGCCCTGCTGTGAATTATTACATCAAGAATTGTAATTGCATGCCCCTGTTGAACAGGGGCTGAAAAATTGGGCCTTAGGCACTGGTGGCACAACACTACAACCCCTCACAGATACTGTACTTGGAGCACAGCAATGAGCCCTGTTGCAAAGTATTGCTTCAAAAATTGTAATGACACGCCCCTGTTAAACAGGGGCTGAAAAATTGGGCCTTAGGCACTGGTGGCACAACACTACAACCCCTCACAGATACTGTACTTGGAGCACAGCAATGAGCCCTATGGCAAATTATTGCTAAAAAAATTGTAAGTACACGCCCCTGTAAAACAGGGGCTGAAAAATTGGGCCTTAGCCACTGGTGGCGGCACCCATAAACAAAAATGATCTTCCAAGCTATCATCATCAATCGTATCATTGAGGACTCGGAGGAGGATAGCCAGTCAACATAACAGCACAGGCACTCAGCATCAGCATCAGTCTTGAAGGGACGTGACATGTTAAAATCAATTAGTCTGTTATATCAGCATCAGGTGTGTGGTAGCTGGTGGTGATCCAAGACTGGTTCATCTTGATGAAAGTCAGTCGATCAACCGAGTCGGTGGACAGGCGCACCCTGTGATCCGTGACAAATCCTCCAGCAGCACTGAATGTGCGTTCCGAAAGAACGCTGGATGCAGGACAGGCCAGTAGCTCAATTGCATACTGTGCAAGCTCTGGCCAGTGATCCATCCTCAAGACCCAGTAAGCCAGAGGATTTTCGGTGGGGAAGGTGTCCAAGTCTGACCTTGCCCCTAGATATTCCTGCACCATGTTTATCAGACGCTGGCGATGGTTGCTGGAACCAATCATACTTTGGGGCTGCGGACTAAAGAATTGTCTGAACGCATCGGTCAGACGGCCACCTTCCCCACCGCTCCTTCTTTGACTGGCCGAAGCCTCAGCAACTCGTTGTCCTGGACCAGGAGTTTGTAACCTCCCAGTCTCTGGGAACGCGTTGCACAGACCTTTCTGCAAGGCCTCCCGGAGTTGTCTCATCCTCTGCTCCCTCTGCGACGGTAACATAAGGTCCGCAACCTTACCCTTGTACCGTGGATCAAGGAGAGTGGCCAGCCAGTAATGGTCCCTCTCCTTGATCCGAAGAATACGAGGATCCTTCCGCAGACTTTGCAGGATCAGGGAGGCCATGCAGCGTAGGTTTGCTGAGGCATTCGCTCCGGAGTCCTCTGGGTCACTAAGGACGACATGATCCGCAGTCACCTCCTCCCAGCCACGTACAAGTCCACTGGTTTCTTGGGACTGTAAATCATCCCTAAAAGACTGCTGCTGATGATGCTGAGTGCCAGCCTCCACCTCCATGCTGACACAATCCTCCTCCTCCTCCTCCTCCTCCTCCTCTTCCTCTTCCTGTGCGATGGGTGGGACAGAAGGAACACTGTCTGGGTAAAGGGGGCCTTGAGAGGCAAGGAAGTCCTCCTCTTCCTGCCTCTGTTCTGCCTCAAGTGCCCTGTCCATTATTCCACGCAGCGTGTGCTCCAACAGGTGGACAAGAGGTACAGTGTCACTGATGCATGCACTGTCACTGCTCACCATCCTCGTGGCCTCCTCAAATGGTGCCAGGACAGTGCATGCATCCCTGATCATGCCCCACTGGCGTGGAGAAAAAAAACCAAGCTCCCCTGACCCTGTCCTGGTGCCGTAGTCGCACAGGTACTCATTGATGGCCCTCTGCTGCGTGTGCAGCCGCTGCAGCATGGCCAACGTTGAGTTCCACCTGGTGGGCATGTCACATATAAGGCGGTTCTTGGGCAGGTTCAACTTCTTTTGCAGCTCAGCCAGGCGAGCACTGGCATTATAAGATCTGCGGAAATGCACACAGACTTTCCTGGCCTGCCTCAGGACATCCTGTAAGCCCGGGTACCTGCCCAAGAACCGCTGCACCACCAGGTTAAGGACGTGAGCCACACAGGGCACATGGGTCAGTTGTCCCTGTCGGAGGGCGGAGAGGAGGTTGGTGCCATTGTCGCAAACCACCATTCCTGGCTTAAGCTGGCGTGGCGTCAACCACCTCTCGGCCTGGCCCTGCAGAGCAGACAGGACCTCTGCCCCAGTGTGGCTTCTGTCCCCCAAACACACCAGCGCAAGCACGGCATGGCATCTTTTTGCCTGCGTACATGCGTAGCCCCGTGAACGGCTACGGAGCACCGCTGGTTCATAGGACAAACCACAGGAAGAGGCCATGGAGGAAGAAGAAGAAGAGGAGGGGGTGGAGGAGAGAGGTGTGTCACAACCAGTAGTAGCATTTTGGAGGCGTGGCGGTGGGACAACCTCCAACACTACTGCACCTTGTCCTGCATCCTTCCCAGCTGCCAAAAGAGTGACCCAATGGGCCGTGAAAGAAAGGTAACGTCCCTGTCCATGCCTGCTGGACCATGAGTCAGCGGTAATATGCACCTTACCGCTGACCGCCCTGTCCAGCGAGGCCAAGACATTGCCTTCCACATGCCGGTAGAGAGCCGGAATAGCCTTCCGTGAGAAAAAGTGGCGTTTGGGAACCTGCCACTGAGGAACCGCACATTGCACAAACTCACGGAAGGGGGCCGAGTCTACCAACTGAAAAGGCAGCAGTTGAAGCGCTAGCAATTTAGCCAAGCTAGCATTCAACCGCTGGGCATGTGGATGGCTGGGAGTGAACTTCTTTCGACGGTCCAGCAGCTGGGGCAGGGAAATTTGCCTGCTAGAATCGGACGTCGGTGTACTGCTAGCAGAGTGGCCGCAAGTACTTGGCTGTGACACACCTAATTCTACACCTTCATTCCTCTCAGTGCATGTTTCAGAGAGGACTGAAGTTATAGTGGGGTTGGAGATCCCAGCTGATGCGGTGCAAGGAGAGGTCCGCTTTGTTCTTTGGTGTGGGTCTTTGAGGTAGGCTTGCCAACGAGCTGCATGGCAGGTCAACATATGTCTGGTCAGGCATGTGGTACCCAAGCGGCTGATGTTTTGGCCACGCGATATACGCTTGAGACATATGTTGCAAACAGCAGCTGTGCGATCTGATGCACTAGCCTCAAAAAAGGCCCACACCAAGGAACTTTTTGAATGACGGGCAGAGGCAGCGCCCTGCACAGGCGGAGCTCTGCGGTGTGATTCCGTCGGTGTACTGCCCTTACGCTGGCCACCAAAGGGCATCCTGTCTCGTTGGAGATGTGCCTCCTCCTCATCCTCCTCCTCCTCTCTCCTATTAGGCACCCACGTGGAGTCAGTGACCTCATCATCCCCTCCCTCCTCATCACTGGAGCCAATCTGGCAGTATGCTGCAGCTGCTGGAACATGACTGCCAGATTGGTGTCCTTCTTGAGCATCCCCTCTGTCTGCTCTCACCCTACTGCCTTCCTGTAGCTGGGTTTTATCATCAGACCCTTCGAAACGCTGGGCATCCTCCTGGAGCATGTACCCAACACTGTGCTCAAACAGTTCGGGGGACTCCTCAGGAGGAGGACATGGTGGGTCTAGGGAAGGAGTGACTGATGATGAGTCTGACATTGATACCAGGGAAGAGGACGCTTTGGCAGCTGCTTTGCCAGTACCCTGAGCCTGGGTGAGAGAGGATGAGGAGGAGGAGGAGGGCTTGGTCATCCACTCTACCAAGTCTTCGGCATGATGTGGCTCAACATGTCCAGCTGCGGAAAAGAAGGACAAGCGTGTCCCATGGCCATGTGCTGATGACAATGCACCGCGTCCACGACCAGCACTGTTGCCCCCAGACACAGAGCCTGCTTGCCCTCTTTTATTGCCTCCTGACTGTCTGCCTCTCCTTGTTTGCCTTCCAGACATTCTAATAGATGGCCTGCAGGGAGATGGGAAAAAAGCAATAAGGGCTACCTTCAGGTGTCCTTCTCTGTCCCTTGAAACAAGGACTTGCACAGTGAAAGAAACTGACACTCTCCCTACCTACAGTTTTCTGTCCCTAGAAAAAATGTTTTTTTTAAGCACAATATAGCACAAGGAGAATTCACTCACTGTCCTTCCAGGTCCCTAGAAACAAGGACTTGCACAGTGAAAGAAACTGACACTCTCCCTACCTACAGTTTTCTGTCCCTAGAAAAAATGTTTTTTTTAAGCACAATATAGCACAAGGAGAATTCACTCACTGTCCTTCCAGGTCCCTAGAAACAAGGACTTGCACAGTGAAAGAAACTGACACTCTCCCTACCTACAGTTTTCTGTCCCTAGAAAAAATGTTTTTTTTAAGCACAATATAGCACAAGGAGAATTCACTCACTGTCCTTCCAGGTCCCTGGAAACAAGGACTTGCACAGTGAAAGAAACTGACACTCTCCCTACCTACAGTTTTCTGTCCCTAGAAAAAATGTTTTTTTTAAGCACACTATAGCACAAGGAGCATTCACTCACTGTCCTTCCAGGTCCCTGGAAACAAGGACTTGCACAGTGAAAGAAACTGACACTCTCCCTACCTACAGTTTTCTGTCCCTAGAAAAAATGTTTTTTTAAGCACAATATAGCACAAGGAGAATTCACTCACTGTCCTTCCAGGTCCCTGGAAACAAGGACTTGCACAGTGAAAGAAACTGACACTCTCCCTACCTACAGTTTTCTGTCCCTAGAAAAAATGTTTTTTTTAAGCACAATATAGCACAAGGAGAATTCACTCACTGTCCTTCCAGGTCCCTAGAAACAAGGACTTGCACAGTGAAAGAAACTGACACTCTCCCTACCTACAGTTTTCTGTCCCTAGAAAAAATGTTTTTTTTAAGCACAATATAGCACAAGGAGAATTCACTCACTGTCCTTCCAGGTCCCTAGAAACAAGGACTTGCACAGTGAAAGAAACTGACACTCTCCCTACCTACAGTTTTCTGTCCCTAGAAAAAATGTTTTTTTTAAGCACAATATAGCACAAGGAGAATTCACTCACTGTCCTTCCAGGTCCCTGGAAACAAGGACTTGCACAGTGAAAGAAACTGACACTCTCCCTACCTACAGTTTTCTGTCCCTAGAAAAAATGTTTTTTTTAAGCACAATATAGCACAAGGAGAATTCACTCACTGTCCTTCCAGGTCCCTAGAAACAAGGACTTGCACAGTGAAAGAAACTGACACTCTCCCTACCTACAGTTTTCTGTCCCTAGAAAAAATGTTTTTTTTAAGCACACTATAGCACAAGGAGAATTCACTCACTGTCCTTCCCAGTCCCTAGAAACAAGGACTTGCACAGTGAAAGAAACTGACACTCTCCCTACCTACAGTTTTCTGTCCCTAGAAAAAATGTTTTTTTTTAAGCACACTATAGCACAAGGAGAATTCACTCACTGTCCTTCCCAGTCCCTAGAAACAAGGACTTGCACAGTGAAAGAAACTGACACTCTCCCTACCTACAGTTTTCTGTCCCTAGAAAAAATGTTTTTTTTAAGCACAATATAGCACAAGGAGAATTCACTCACTGTCCTTCCAGGTCCCTGGAAACAAGGACTTGCACAGTGAAAGAAACTGACACTCTCCCTACCTACAGTTTTCTGTCCCTAGAAAAAATGTTTTTTTTAAGCACACTATAGCACAAGGAGAATTCACTCACTGTCCTTCCAGGTCCCTGGAAACAAGGACTTGCACAGTGAAAGAAACTGACACTCTCCCTACCTAGAGTTTTCTGTCCCTAGAAAAAATGTTTTTTTTAAGCACACTATAGCACAAGGAGCATTCACTCACTGTCCTTCCAGGTCCCTGGAAACAAGGACTTGCACAGTGAAAGAAACTGACACTCTCCCTACCTACAGTTTTCTGTCCCTAGAAAAAATGTTTTTTTTAAGCACAATATAGCACAAGGAGAATTCACTCACTGTCCTTCCAGGTCCCTGGAAACAAGGACTTGCACAGTGAAAGAAACTGACACTCTCCCTACCTACAGTTTTCTGTCCCTAGAAAAAATGTTTTTTTTAAGCACAATATAGCACAAGGAGAATTCACTCACTGTCCTTCCAGGTCCCTGGAAACAAGGACTTGCACAGTGAAAGAAACTGACACTCTCCCTACCTACAGTTTTCTGTCCCTAGAAAAAATGTTTTTTTTTAAGCACACTATAGCACAAGGAGAATTCACTCACTGTCCTTCCCAGTCCCTAGAAACAAGGACTTGCACAGTGAAAGAAACTGACACTCTCCCTACCTACAGTTTTCTGTCCCTAGAAAAAATGTTTTTTTTAAGCACACTATAGCACAAGGAGAATTCACTCACTGTCCTTCCCAGTCCCTAGAAACAAGGACTTGCACAGTGAAAGAAACTGACACTCTCCCTACCTACAGTTTTCTGTCCCTAGAAAAAATGTTTTTTTTAAGCACAATATAGCACAAGGAGAATTCACTCACTGTCCTTCCAGGTCCCTGGAAACAAGGACTTGCACAGTGAAAGAAACTGACACTCTCCCTACCTACAGTTTTCTGTCCCTAGAAAAAATGTTTTTTTTAAGCACACTATAGCACAAGGAGCATTCACTCACTGTCCTTCCAGGTCCCTGGAAACAAGGACTTGCACAGTGAAAGAAACTGACACTCTCCCTACCTACAGTTTTCTGTCCCTAGAAAAAATGTTTTTTTTAAGCACAATATAGCACAAGGAGAATTCACTCACTGTCCTTCCAGGTCCCTGGAAACAAGGACTTGCACAGTGAAAGAAACTGACACTCTCCCTACCTACAGTTTTCTGTCCCTAGAAAAAATGTTTTTTTTAAGCACAATATAGCACAAGGAGAATTCACTCACTGTCCTTCCAGGTCCCTAGAAACAAGGACTTGCACAGTGAAAGAAACTGACACTCTCCCTACCTACAGTTTTCTGTCCCTAGAAAAAATGTTTTTTTTAAGCACAATATAGCACAAGGAGAATTCACTCACTGTCCTTCCAGGTCCCTAGAAACAAGGACTTGCACAGTGAAAGAAACTGACACTCTCCCTACCTACAGTTTTCTGTCCCTAGAAAAAATGTTTTTTTTAAGCACAATATAGCACAAGGAGAATTCACTCACTGTCCTTCCAGGTCCCTGGAAACAAGGACTTGCACAGTGAAAGAAACTGACACTCTCCCTACCTACAGTTTTCTGTCCCTAGAAAAAATGTTTTTTTTAAGCACAATATAGCACAAGGAGAATTCACTCACTGTCCTTCCAGGTCCCTAGAAACAAGGACTTGCACAGTGAAAGAAACTGACACTCTCCCTACCTACAGTTTTCTGTCCCTAGAAAAAATGTTTTTTTTAAGCACACTATAGCACAAGGAGAATTCACTCACTGTCCTTCCCAGTCCCTAGAAACAAGGACTTGCACAGTGAAAGAAACTGACACTCTCCCTACCTACAGTTTTCTGTCCCTAGAAAAAATGTTTTTTTTTAAGCACACTATAGCACAAGGAGAATTCACTCACTGTCCTTCCCAGTCCCTAGAAACAAGGACTTGCACAGTGAAAGAAACTGACACTCTCCCTACCTACAGTTTTCTGTCCCTAGAAAAAATGTTTTTTTTAAGCACAATATAGCACAAGGAGAATTCACTCACTGTCCTTCCAGGTCCCTGGAAACAAGGACTTGCACAGTGAAAGAAACTGACACTCTCCCTACCTACAGTTTTCTGTCCCTAGAAAAAATGTTTTTTTAAGCACACTATAGCACAAGGAGAATTCACTCACTGTCCTTCCAGGTCCCTGGAAACAAGGACTTGCACAGTGAAAGAAACTGACACTCTCCCTACCTAGAGTTTTCTGTCCCTAGAAAAAAATGTTTTTTTTAAGCACACTATAGCACAAGGAGCATTCACTCACTGTCCTTCCAGGTCCCTGGAAACAAGGACTTGCACAGTGAAAGAAACTGACACTCTCCCTACCTACAGTTTTCTGTCCCTAGAAAAAATGTTTTTTTTAAGCACAATATAGCACAAGGAGAATTCACTCACTGTCCTTCCAGGTCCCTGGAAACAAGGACTTGCACAGTGAAAGAAACTGACACTCTCCCTACCTACAGTTTTCTGTCCCTAGAAAAAATGTTTTTTTTAAGCACAATATAGCACAAGGAGAATTCACTCACTGTCCTTCCAGGTCCCTGGAAACAAGGACTTGCACAGTGAAAGAAACTGACACTCTCCCTACCTACAGTTTTCTGTCCCTAGAAAAAATGTTTTTTTTTTAAGCACACTATAGCACAAGGAGAATTCACTCACTGTCCTTCCCAGTCCCTAGAAACAAGGACTTGCACAGTGAAAGAAACTGACACTCTCCCTACCTACAGTTTTCTGTCCCTAGAAAAAATGTTTTTTTTAAGCACAATATAGCACAAGGAGAATTCACTCACTGTCCTTCCAGGTCCCTGGAAACAAGGACTTGCACAGTGAAAGAAACTGACACTCTCCCTACCTACAGTTTTCTGTCCCTAGAAAAAATGTTTTTTTTAAGCACACTATAGCACAAGGAGAATTCACTCACTGTCCTTCCAGGTCCCTGGAAACAAGGACTTGCACAGTGAAAGAAACTGACACTCTCCCTACCTAGAGTTTTCTGTCCCTAGAAAAAATGTTTTTTTTAAGCACACTATAGCACAAGGAGCATTCACTCACTGTCCTTCCAGGTCCCTGGAAACAAGGACTTGCACAGTGAAAGAAACTGACACTCTCCCTACCTACAGTTTTCTGTCCCTAGAAAAAATGTTTTTTTTAAGCACAATATAGCACAAGGAGAATTCACTCACTGTCCTTCCAGGTCCCTGGAAACAAGGACTTGCACAGTGAAAGAAACTGACACTCTCCCTACCTACAGTTTTCTGTCCCTAGAAAAAATGTTTTTTTTAAGCACAATATAGCACAAGGAGAATTCACTCACTGTCCTTCCAGGTCCCTGGAAACAAGGACTTGCACAGTGAAAGAAACTGACACTCTCCCTACCTACAGTTTTCTGTCCCTAGAAAAAATGTTTTTTTTAAGCACAATATAGCACAAGGAGAATTCACTCACTGTCCTTCCAGGTCCCTAGAAACAAGGACTTGCACAGTGAAAGAAACTGACACTCTCCCTACCTACAGTTTTCTGTCCCTAGAAAAAATGTTTTTTTTAAGCACAATATAGCACAAGGAGAATTCACTCACTGTCCTTCCAGGTCCCTGGAAACAAGGACTTGCACAGTGAAAGAAACTGACACTCTCCCTACCTACAGTTTTCTGTCCCTAGAAAAAATGTTTTTTTTAAGCACAATATAGCACAAGGAGAATTCACTCACTGTCCTTCCAGGTCCCTAGAAACAAGGACTTGCACAGTGAAAGAAACTGACACTCTCCCTACCTACAGTTTTCTGTCCCTAGAAAAAATGTTTTTTTTAAGCACACTATAGCACAAGCACAAAACACACTGACACTCTCCCTACCTATCCTTCTCTTTCCCTAAACTAAAGGAATCCAGGTTAAGCAAGAAAGAAATAAAAGTCACTGTCCCTGCCTATGCTGCTCTATCCCTGCTCCGGAACACACTACACTAGGCCGCCGTGCTGGCGGCCTTTTATAGTGTGGGGCGTGTACTAAACACCCTCAGCAATAATTGGCCACAGGCATCCTGCCTGTGGCCAATCATTGCTCTCCTCGCTGCCGGCGCTGTGATTGGCCAAGCATGCGGGGTCACAGTGCATGCTTGGCCAATCACAGCGCCTGGATGACACTGCGATGGCGTAGTGCATTGTGGGCCGTTCGCGTCACTGAAATTTGGCGCGAACGGCCCAAATCGTTCGATCTTTGTCGAACGATCGAACAGCCGATGTTCGAGTCGAACGTATGTTCGACTCGAACACGAAGCTCATCCCTATCTATATTACATGGATGTGGCACATGACAGAGACAGCTACCGATAACTTTTCCCGTCTATACTGTTTAAAAGCCAGTAATACAGTCTTACCCTGCTCTGCATATGCTCAGTTGCTCTTTTTTTTAGGCACTGTGCTGAATTTGTAGAGGCCGATATTTGGGGCTCTGGGCTTCAGCAAAATGGCAGCCTTTGGCAAGAGGAAACTGGAGCAATGCAGGAGGAAATTGAAAGCACACAATAATTTTGGTAGCATAATTATTAATTAATTGCTAAAGATTTTTTATTTTTTTTATCAAGTTGTTATGGGTAAAGTTCCACTTTAACAATGCTATTTGTTTTAAAAAAAAAATTGTGTTTGACTTACAGCGATAGTAAACCACACTTTTTAAAAAAAAACCCTACAAGACAATGGCATAATGTGCTAATATGCATCACATATTAGCACATTAGGAAATACTTACCTTTGAACAAAGCCCTCCAGCGGCATGCTGTCACTGCCGAGAGGGCTTCCATCTTCACCTAGTCTTCCTTTTCGGGTTCGCGTCCTCCGGCAGTATGATTTAGTTTAGGTTAAACTGATTTTTTTGCAGCAAGGCTTCCCTTAAAAAAATGTTTGTTTCAGGGAATATTATTATGTTTTTTTTTTTTTCATTTATTTGGGGGATATATTGATGTTTATTGTACTCTGATATAGCCTTTTTCTAGGTTAAACTGCTTTTTTTGCTGCAATGTTTCCCTTTGTGGTCTTTTGTTTTAGGGTGGTATTTAGGGGTGGTATTTTGGGATTTTCATTTGTTCTGGGGGTTTCTTGATTTTTATTTTGCGTTGATAAGACCTTTTATTAAGTTTAGTATGCTCAAATTGCTACATCATTTTTAACTTTAATCAAAAGCGATAAAGTATCCAAAAAACATGAAGAAACTTTCCCTGCTATGGAACAAACTATACAAGAAGAAACAAAAACATGTAAAAAAAAATCCTTCAGCAGCTATACTAAAATAACCCCTAACGATGTATAAATAAATGGACAGTGAAGTACAGCCCTTTGAATCAATGAATTGACAATATAACAATTTTTTTTTAAATGTTTCAGTATAACTGTGTTGATGGTATTAAATGGTGTGAGTTTTTCTTCATGGTCTAATCTGTCCATCTATCCTGGGTTTTATGGATCTGCCAAGGGGATTAGTAGTTGACGATTGCTGCATCAGATGCTCATTTAGGCTATGATTACACTGATCCGACACGAAAGTCGTACGACTTCCGATCCGACTTTTCCCTACGACTTCATGTCCAACTTCAATGCGACTTCAATGAACGTGATCCGACTTTGATCCGATCATAACAGGCCCTTTGGGTCTGGTATGAATCTTGAGGGGTGAACGCCACACCAGTATGATTTTGAGGGGAAACCAAAGGGTTTGGTATGGTCTTGGGGAGGGGGACCCCACAAAAAATTTGTTTTTAATTTTGGCATAGAGTTCCCCCTCAAGATCCTCAAAGCCCAAGTTGTATGCCACAAGTCGGATCAGTTATGATAATACTGACTTCTATTCAAATCAATGGGCTGAAATCATGCCCAAGTCAGACCAAAGTAGTGCATGAAGCATTTTCAAAGTCGGACAGACACAAGTTGGACCAGTTAAAATGACCCTCATAGGAAACCATTCATTTTGACATGTCATGCGACTTGTGCTCTGGAAGTCGGAGCACATGTTAGACCAGTGTGCACAGGCTCTTAATGAAAATGCCATCAAATATGAGAAGATACAAGCTGCGTAAGCCTAATTTGTAACAAGGCACATACTATTGGTGAGTATGATTCGTAATTTGTGGTGAAGGGATCACTACAGGAGGTCACCATTGATGGAAGATCCATGGGGGTTGTTTGGGATTGAAGCTTCATCACCCTTTTGTTTGAACTTGCTTATTTTACTAAACGATTACACAGAACTTCTGAGTGGATTTTTTTTTGCTTTGCATTTTTTATTCTTATTTTTTCAGCAAAAAAATAAGTATCTGGGTATATCTAAAAATTATTTAAATTATTTTAGAAATGTATTACCTTTCTTTGGAGCAGGTTTATACATAGGACTCCATCTTCTGAGAATAGCTTGCAATCTACAATAAAGAGACTAGGGGACAGTTTTTTTAAGTGCATGGACATATTTACCACCCAAGCCTTGAGATCTTTAATAATTTTTTAGGACAGAACATGTGCACATTACATTTAGAACTGATAAAAAAGATTTTCTAGCACAGTGCATACAGAGATACATTTGGTAAGCATAACTCCCCTGCTGTCTCCTTAAAGTAATATTAAATGCAACTTTTTTTTATTCTTTTACTTACCTAAAATAAAATAAAAGATATACCTACAGCACCTGTTCTGTGCAATGATATTGCACAGAATGGTCTCATACCTGCTCTTCTGTTGTGCCTTGCCGGAGCTCTCCGCTCCTCCAGCTGGCTGCTAAGGGGGCACCCGTGCATGTCCATAGAAACACACAGCGTAGCTCAGTCATGCCTCCCCGCTTCCTCTTCACAGGATTTGACTGACAACTGACTGTGGGACCATTTTTACCTTAATGGAGGGAATGCATTTAGGCAAGAAACGTTTTAACCACTTGGCGCCCGCGCCATAGCTGAATGACGGCTACAGCGCGGACCCCAAATGCCGGGAGGACGTCAAACGACGTCCGCCCCTTTGTGCGCTCCCCGCGCACCCCTGATTTCTGAAAGTATGTTAATTGGTACCTATAGATTTGCCTAGCTATCTCTACTAGCTATGAGCATCGGGCTTTTCCATTTGTGGAGTGTATCCCTGCGAGAATATCTTCTTTTGATTATTTCTGACTAGCAGGTAGGAACTCCAAGCTCTGTACATTCAATAATCTTTCTTGGCTAAATCATTTTCCTAATAGGTCCTTTATATATCTGTTTATATATTGTTTGTATATTTTTTTTGTACCTACCAGACCACATATGTATCTGCCTCTACCATACTGTACTAAATACATAGGAATTGGTCACCTTTGAGCAAAATTTCACTATTCGGACCCTCCTCTGAGGTACTCCTTTTTTGTTTTTTTGTTTTTTGTTTCCTGATCATGATGTGCATGAAGGACTAACCACGCATTTATTAACCAATAATTTTTATTATCTTTTAATTATATATATTGTTTAAATCTCTGTGTATCTCATTTCAGATAGTGAGATTTATCCCAAGTGTGTAAAAAATCCTCCCTGTTTGTCCGTCCTGACGAAGCCTTACGGCGAAATGTGTCGATGTTCAAGGGACTTTCTTTATACTGTCTTATACATTGTATGGTTTTTAATTCTTGTAAAACATTATTTTTTTGATATTAAAGCATTTTTTTCCATTCCATTTTTGTGTGTTGCCTGTAAAGTCCGACCTCTGTTCTGCTCCTCCTGAGTAGATAATAGTTTTAACCCCTGCCAGTACCCCCTGCAAGTGCCCACCAGTGCCACCTAACAATGCCCAAGAGTGCCACCTATCAATGCCCACAAGTGCCACCTATCAATGCCCACAAGTTCCACCTATCAATGACCCCTCAGTGCCACCTATCAATGCCTCCTCAGTGCCACCTAACAGTGCTGCCTATCAGTGCCCATTACTGCCACCCATCAATGCCCATTGCTGCCACCCATCAGTGCCCATCAGTGCCCATCACTGCCACCTATCAGTGCTCATCACTGCCAGCTATCAGTGCCACCTACCAATGCCACTTTTTAGTGCCACTTTTCAGTGCCCACCAGTGCCACCTATCAATGCCACCTCTCAGTGCACACCAGTGCCGCCTTATCGGTGCCCACCAGTGCAGCTCATCGGTGCCCATCAGTGCAGCCCATCGGTGCCCATCAGTGCAGCCAAATCAGTGTACATTAATGAAGGAGAAAAATTACCCATTTGCAAAATGTTCTAACAAAATATAAAAAATAAAAAAAAATCTGTATTTTTATTTTTTTTAAACAAAAAATTAAAACCGCAGAGGTGATCAAATACCACCAAAAGAAAGCTCTACTTGTGGGGAAAAAATGATAAAAATTTAATTTGGGTACAGCGTTGTATGACCGCACAATTGTCATTCAAAATGCATCAGCGATGAAAGATCAAAATTGGTCTGGGCAGGAGGGGGGTTTAAGTGCCCAGTAAGCAAATGGTTAATATTACATATTAATATTACATAGAAGCAAACATAGAAGTAAACATTTTCAGCAAGTAGATTGGACAATGGCAATTTTTAAATAATGTTTTAAAGCTGTGACATTTGAATTGTGACATTTGAATTTGAATTGGAACACTTAACAACTATAAAGTAGGTTGTTTTCTGGCTGCAAAAAGTGGAAATAAACAAAAATGTAAATTATTGCAGTTTACCAATCCTAAGAAGTTGTGACTACATTTGTTTTCTTTTTGGGCTTCTTTCCCCTTTATTTCATCTAGTGATTAAGCCAGTAAAACACCTCCTGTCTGGATTCTGGATGAAGTAGTAAAGCAGACACCTGTAGACAGCAGCATTGAGGATAGTGGTGGATTAACAATTTTAGAAGGACTTGACAAACAAATTGAAGCTAAACTCCACTTTATAAGCAGTGGCTTCAAACATGCTTGGGACAAACATAGAACTATATTTAAAAAAAAACCCCAGAAGGAGTAAAACACTGCGCTAGATAGAAGTGTTCCTAAATAGGTGAAAAATACACAATGATAGTGTAGTGAAAGCTGCCAGTACTAGAAAGTGGATACCAAATTTCAAAAGAACAAATAATAAAAAAGTACAGCACTAAGTGAGTTATGATAAAAAAAACATATATAATGAAAAATACTGGTGTATACAAATTAGCAATTGAGGAAATGTGGAAATGTGAACCTTAGTGTGGATAAATGGATTATTTCACAAAACAAATAATTAAAGTCCAATAAAATGAGATTCAGCCCATAAACAATGATTGTGAAAGAGCTGAGGGATAATTTAAATCCCGCAACACAAGGTACTAAAAGTCCTAGAAAAGTGTTCAAAAAGGAATGGCCCCAAATGAAGCAGATCAATCCTTAAAAAGATGTGAGGTGATAGATGTGTTGGAAAGAGGATTATAATAAGGAAGTCTTCATCCACCAGAATAAAGAGACACCAGAAGAGTGGTAATATAGTCTCCTTACCACATCGGTATGATCACTGTTACGGTGATCTCTTCAAGCGCAGGGGTTTAAGGTCTCCCCTTAGACCAAGGTAGATGGATATGTGTCCAAAGTGATATCTATTCAACTCCAAAAGATATGAAAGAAAAACATAGAGTAATACTGCAAAATGGATAATTTATTCAGCCACAAAGTGTTGCACTTACAGATTAGCTGATTTTAGCAAGTATGTGGTGTCATAAAGGATGGCGGGGATGCGGCGTCTCCTCGAGGCTTCTCCTGCTGAACCAACTCTAGGGAAGATCCTAGAGATCATTATATGAATCAGTTCCCTAGATTGACCCCTAGGGGTAATACAATTTCTACACATAATAGATTTGCACCTTTGACACAACAATATGAAGAGAGATTTGAAGAGGAACCAATAATCTCTAGGCATCCTAGTCAATATATTGACCATTCTATGAGATATAGACAGGAACATCAACAAACCCCTCTGAATCCTAAAAGAATGGATCAACCCCGTTTTTTTCCATTGGCTAACATCAGACCCAAAAGGGGTCAAAACGAAAGAGAGGTAGCAGAGGGGGGAGAAGGATCAGGTCCAAAAAAAAGGAAGCATTAAACATTGACGGTGTCTTTAATTTGAGCACCGTTCAATTATCACTAGGAGAACAGAGAGTCCTTAGTCAGGGCCTGAAATTTGCACCCCCCCCCCGCACATTGAACAAATTTGAGACATTCAAAATGAATATCAAAATGAATATCAAAAGGCATTTTATTCTCAATCCTATAGGGAATGGCAGTCAAGTTGCCACCACTATAGATGCACAATCAGTGGGATTAAATCCACAATCAGTACCTACTATCCCAATTAACATTGGGAGTGTGGTTCCCATTCGGCATACTAATTTTTCAAATGCCTCTTTATTTAATCCACCAAGTTTTGTTGCCCCCTCTATTCAAACATTTAGGGAGATGATCCTCAAGGATATAGTGTCTCTAAAAATTCCACGGTTTAGGAATAATTTTGAACTTCAGAGTAATCTTAAAATGATATGTGCACGGAACAATATTGTAATACGTCCTGCTGATAAAGGTGGGGGCGTTGTTATTTTAAATAAAATGGATTATCTGACAGAGATGAACAGGCTTCTGTCAGATACTGCCACTTATAGCCAATTAGCATGTAATCCTACTGTTAAATTCAAGAGGGAGCTCTTGTCTTTGATTAATGAAGGATATTCCCTCTGTGTTTTGAATAAAAAAGAGAAAACCCATTTGGTGCCCTCTGCACCCAGGGTACCAGTCATATATTATTTACCTAAAGTTCACAAATGCATGTCTAATCCACCAGGGCGCCCTATTATAAGTGTAATTGACTCAGTAACAGCACGCATAGGTAGATATATTGACGAATTTCTAAAAACTTTGGTCATAACAACTCCCTCTTATTTACGAGATACGACCCAGGTTATTAATCTTTTGGCAAACTGCGATTGGAGAGAGGGATTTATTTTAGTGACAGCAGATGTCACTTCCCTCTACACGATTATCTCACATGAGCATGGTTTAGAGGCAGTTTGCTTTTATCTCGAACAGGATAATACCTTGTCGATAATTCAGAAAGATTTTATTATTAACCTTTTGATTTTTGCCACCAGTCACAACTATTTTTGGTTTGGAGGTATATTTTATTTACAGAAGTGTGGTGTGGCTATGGGGGCTAAATTTGCCCCCAGCCTAGCCAATCTTTTTATGGCATACTGGGAAAGAGAAGTGATTGATGTCAACCCCCCTAAAGAGTTGCGTTTATGGAAAAGATACATAGACGACATTTTACTCATATGGGAGGGCGACCTTCCTTCATTGGAAAACTTCTTCTTCAGACTTAACACCAATAATAAGGGTATTTGTTTGAAGTATGAGGCTAGTCATTCCAATATCCATTTTTTGGATCTCAATATTTCAGCAACTGAAGGGGCATTGACTACTACTACCTTTTTTAAAAATACAGACAGAAACGCTTTTATTCCATTGACCAGTTGTCATCATTCCAACTGGCTTAATGCTGTGCCTAAAGGTCAGTTTCAACGTATTAGACGTAACTGTACCACTTTGTCGGATAATTTGCAACAAGCACAGATTCTTAAGTTGAGGTTTTTAGAAAAAGGTTATACTGAGACGAGTATAGATAATACTATAGAGACAGTCAAAGATATGGATAGAGGACAGATGCTTGTTAGATCAGGGAGTAAGAATCTAATAGTGGACAATAGATTTGGATGTGCCATGATCACAGGCTATTCAAATCAACACTTTTCAGTTAGAAAGATTTTTAACAAACATTGGAATATCCTAAAAAATGATAGAATACTGGGCCCAGTGTTACCTGATCGCCCAGTTGTCATTTTTAGAGGAGCTCCCTCTTTACGCCATAAGATAGCACCCAATGTTATTGATCCTCCCAATGTCATCTCCTTTTTTCAAACAATGAAGGGATTTTTTCCATGCCGGAAATGTAAAATTTGCCAAATAAATTATTTTCAAGGACGGAAATGCGAATCCCTTCAGTCCACACAGACAGATATAAGATATGATATTGATTCTTTTATCACATGCTCTAGTGAATGTGTGGTATATCTTATCCAGTATCCCTGTTCCAAACAGTACATTGGGCGGACTAAAAGGGCTCTACATGTTAGGTTGGAAGAACATGTGGGTAACATACGGCGTGGTTTTCCTAAACATAACCTCTCAAAACATTATGCCAAATACCACAACCGACAAACCAAGGGCACGTTATTTATTCCCATTGAGAAACTTCTCCCACATTGGAGAGGCACTAACAAAGTTCGTTCTATATCCAAATTAGAAACAAAATGGATCTTTGACATGAGATCTTACGTGCCTCATGGGTTAAATGTAGACTGGGATATAAATTGTTTTTTAAATAATGCTTAGTCCCTTTTTTTATATGCTAATTTTATAATGAATTATATATATAATCAATTTTATACATTTTTCATTAGTATTTTTAATTTTTAATTATTGTCATGTATTTTAAATATTTTGTTTTATACATATATTGCTGTTATTAGCATTGTATGATATGTGGTTAGTTTCGTTTGGGGTTCTCGGTGCCTCTCCCTTGTTCTTTTCCTGCTGAATTTTGTTTTCGATACAATCTCCTTTTTGGCCACAAGATGGCAGTATATAATATTTCTCTAATACCAGGCTTCGTCTTAGCTCCTAAGCAGTGTCATTTATCATTATGATGCCGCTGCGTCTCTCTCATTTCCCTGTAATCCTTCCGCCCTCAGTCAAAATGGTGCCGGAGGATTATTTAAGGGCTTGCGTGATGGCGAGGACCTAGCAGCCAATCCCAGACGACGTCTTTTTCATGATGAAACGCGTAGGTGTGGCCTGCAGTTCTACGTCATCACGCTATACTACACTGAGATACGGAGCAAAATCAGCAGGAGAAGTCTCGAGGAGACGCTGTGTCCCCGCCATCCTTTATGACACCACACGCTTGCTAACATCAGCTAATCTGTAAGTGCAACACTTTGTGGCTGAATAAATTATCCATTTTGCAGTATTACGCTATGTTTTTCTTTCATATCTTTTGGAGTTGAATAGATATCACTTTGGACACATATCCATCTACCTTGGTCTAAGGGGAGACCTTAAACCCCTGCGCTTGAAGAGATCACCGTAACAGTGATCATACCGATGTGGTAAGGAGACTATATTACCACTCTTCTGGTGTCTCTTTATTCTGGTGGATGAAGACTTCCTTATTATAATCCTCTTTCCAACACATCTATCACCTCACATCTTTTTAAGGATTGATCTGCTTCATTTGGGGCCATTCCTTTTTGAACACTTTTCTAGGACTTTTAGTACCTTGTGTTGCGGGATTTAAATTATCCCTCAGCTCTTTCACAATCATTGTTTATGGGCTGAATCTCATTTTATTGGACTTTAATTATTTGTTTTGTGAAATAATCCATTTATCCACACTAAGGTTCACATTTCCACATTTCCTCAATTGCTAATTTGTATACACCAGTATTTTTCATTAGAAGTGTTCCTAAATAGGTGAAAAATACACAATGATAGTGTAGTGAAAGCTGCCAGTACTAGAAAGTGGATACCAAATTTCAAAAGAACAAATAATAAAAAAGTACAGCGCTAAGTGAGTTATGATAAAAAAAATATATATATATATATATATATATATATATATATATATATGTTTTTTTATCATAACTCACTTAGCGCTGTACTTTTTTATTATTTGTTCTTTTGAAATTTGGTATCCACTTTCTAGTACTGGCGGCTTTCACTACACTATCATTGTGTAATTTTCACCTATTTAGGAACACTTCTATCTAGCGCAGTGTTTTACTCCTTCTGTTTTTAAAAAAAAATATAGTTCTATGTTTGTCCCAAGCATGTTTAAAGCCATTTACTGTTGACTGTCTCACTACCTCTGCTGGAAGTTTATTCCAAGCATCAAAGACCCTATTCAGTATTCAGTAAATAATACTTGAGGTCATGTGCCAGTGTTCTTGATTTTGGTTTCAAATTGAAAATACAGCCGTCCTGAACCTTATTCACCCTCTTGATGAATAAGCCCCGGACCATTTGGTAGCTAAAGGACCAGAGGTGATTTCATAATTTTGCACTGCGCTGCTTTAACTGTAAATTGTGCGGACATGCAATGTTGTACCCAAACGAAATTTGCGTCCTTTTCTTCCCACAAATAGAGTTTTATTTTAATGGTATTTGATTGCCTCTGCGATTTTTATTTTTTGCGATATAAACGGAAAAAGACCAAAAATTTTGTAAAAAAATGATATTTTCTACTTTTTGTTATAAGAAAAATCGAATAAACTCAATTTTAGTCATACATTTAGGCCAAAATGTATTCAGCCACATGTCTTTAGTAAAAAAAATGTCAATAAGCGTATATTTATTGGTTTGCGCAAAAGTTATAGCGTCTACAAACTAGGGTACATTTTCTGGAATTTACACAGCTTTTAATTTATGACTGCCTATCTCATTTCTTGAGGTGCTAAAATGGCAGGGCAGTACAAAACCCCCCCAAATGACCCCATTTTGGAAAGTAGACACCCCCAAGGAAATTGCTGAGAGGCATGTTGAGCCCATTAAATATTTTTTTTTTTGTCTCAAGTGATTGAATAATGACTAAAAAAAAAAAAACATTTTGCTGCTTCTCCTGAGTACAGAGATACCACATGTGTGGGACTTTTTGGGAGCCTAGCCGCGTACGGGCCCCCGGAAACCAAGCACCGCCTTCAGGATTTCTAAGGGCGCAAATTTTTTATTTCACTCCTCACTACCTATCACAGTTTTGAAGGCCATAAAATGCCAAAATAGCACAAACCCCCCGCCAAATGACCCCACTTTAGAAAGTAGACACCCCAAGGATATTGCTGAGAGGCCTGTTGAGCCCATTGAATATTTTTTTTGTTGTCCCAAGTGATTGAATAATGACCAAAAAAATAAAAATGACAAAAGTTGTCACTAAATGATATATTGCTCACACATGCCATGGTTATATGTGGAATTACACCCCAAAATACATTTTGCTGCTTCTCCTGAGTACGGGGATACCACATGTGTGGGACTTTTTAGGAGCCTAGCCGCGTACGGGACCCCGAAAACCAAGCACCGCCTTCAGGATTTCTAGGCACAAATTTTTGATTTCCACTCCTCACTACCTATCACAGTTTCGAAGGCCATAAAATGCCAAAATAGCACAAAACCCCCATCAAATGACCCCATTTTGGAAAGTAGACACCCCAAGCTATTTGCTGAGAGGCATGGTGAGTATTTTACAGATTTCATTTGTTTTTGAAAATGAAGAAAGAAAATATATTTATTTTTTATTTATTTTTTCAATTTTCAAAACTTTGTGACAAAAAGCGAGATCTGCAAAATACTCACAATACCTCTCAGCAAATAGCTTGGGGTGTCTACTTTCCAAAATGTGGTCATTTGGGGGGGTTTTGTGCCATCTGGGCATTCCATGGCCTCCGAAACTGTAATAGGCAGTGAGAAGTGAAATCAAAAATTTACACCCTTAGAAAGCCTGAAGGCAGAGCTTGGTTTTTGGGGTCCCGTACGCGGCTAGGCTCCCAAAAAGTCTCACACATGTGGTATCCCCGTACTCAGGAGAAGCAACAGAATGTATTTTGGGGTGTAATTCCACATATGCCCATGGCATGTTTGAGCAATATATCATTTAGTGACAACTTTGTGCAAAAAAAATAAAAAAATTGTCTTTTTTCCGCAACTTGTGTCAACATATAAAATATTCCATGGACTCGACATGCCTCTCAGTATATAGCTTGGGGTGTCTGCTTTCCAAAATGGGGTCATTTGGGGGGGTTTTGAACTGTTCTGGCATTTTATACACAACATTAGGAAGCTTCTAACCACTTCTAACCACTTGAAGACAAAGCCCTTTTCTTTCCCGTACATCACGGGACACAGAGCGACATAGTCATTACTAATGGGTTATATAGATACCGTCAGGTGCTGGCACTGGCAACTTCCAAAACCGGAAGTACCCTCCCCTATATAAGCCCCTCCCATCCGGGAGCACCTCAGTTTTTTGCCAGTGTCTAAGGTGTTGACCAAGAAGAAACATGTGTTTTTCACTGAGCTGAGCAGTAAGCTATTCCGGATCCGACCAAAAAAGCTTCATAGCTAAACGGTCGGTACCCGGGCCTTGCAGAGAAGAGCAAGGTTTTGCCTGTAATGCTTCTCTTAGGAGAGCTGGACCCTGGGATCCAGAGCTCTGGTCATACCCACGACCAAGATGTTTTCTGTGCAGGGTGCTATACAGGTCCAGGGGAGTGGAATCCTTGGGAACCCGGTCCCTGAAGGTTTGATTACAATGCCTGCCGTGATAGGTGAAGTTTGGGCTTTTGTGGACCAAACAAAGTCCTGCGGCGGGGAACAGGCAAGTGGGGGCCCCCAGGAACTTGGTTCTATTGGGGGACCCCCAAGCCTAATTTGTCTTTCTGTCTGTTACCTGATGGTATTCCCGCAAAATTCTGTGCATGCCTGTAACTACTAAAAAAATGTAATAATTTTTAATGGTGGTCAAGAAAAAAAAAAATTTTTTTTTTATATATATATATATTTAATATATTAGACTGCGGTACCTGTGTTTGTCCACTAGAGGCTGCTGTGGAACGTTTCTTGTCATGTGGACTAGTTTCTTCTCATCAGAGCGAGTCCAGGCAGATAGTGAGTTCTCTTATGGGAAACTGCTTCCTCTGCCATGTTGCAATGCTTGTCCATCCCCCGGCCTGCGGCAAAGGGGCCCTGGCTCTTGTCCCTGGTTTCCATTTTCGAAATTAGCGCCGAAGGCGCACGTGGCCGCGCGCGTGCACGCGCCTCTATATATAGAGGTGAGTCGGGAAAGGGGGCGGAGCCTGGGGGATGACGCTCTGTGCGCGCCGCAGCGCTTCTGCGCATGTGCGGGCGTCCCAGCATGTTAAAAACCACAATTTTGTGTGGTGAGCTGGCTATGAAGTACAGAGACAGAGCTGGCAACATTTAAAGAAGGCATACAGCAAGCGGTTGATACAGGCATCCCCTAGAAAGGCACATTAGTAGACACCAACTGTTTCTTATAGCAGCATTTATGCTAGACTATTGTCAGTAACTGGTGTATTTCGGCTGGAATACCTCAGCTTTGTGGCTTAGGAATATGCTGTCTAAAAACTCCGGGACTAGAAATTCCAGGAGGAATAGGGGGTCTCCATCGGGCTCTGAGGATCTTGGGCATGCTTCGGCTGCACCAGTCTCCCCTGAAGAATCAGAGGTTAGTGACCGTAGAGCACCCTCAGGAGTACCTGGTACTGTGGCTGTCCTCAGTTCACCTGCTCCTGTGTATGTAACAGAGGAGGTTTTTTCCTCAGCTCTGGGAGGGCTGGAAGAGAGATTGTCAGCATTGATCGCGGCTTCCCTGTCACAGGAGAAAAGCGCCCGATCTCCGTCTCCTCCCTCAGAGTGCCTGTTAACAGAGCAACAGTCCCATACAGGGATCGACCTACCTGAAGGGGATCAGGATGAGGTCGATTCGGTTGTAGAGGAATCAACAGTGGAAGAGCCGTTCTCAGCATCACATGCTGAAAGGTTATGGGTTCAGTCCCTGACTAATATGGTCCGATCAGCATTTAAAATGCCACTTGCGGAGCCATCATCCACTTCTGTCTCCTCGTTGGGGTCGCTAAAAGCTCCCCAGACTGTTTGTTCCTTTCCGATCCATCCTTTACTGGAAGGGCTCATTTACCAGGATTGGGAGCATCCTGACAAAATATTTACTCCCCCCAAGAGATTTCCGGTGGTCTATCCCATGGAGGATAAGTTCATCAGAAAATGGAGGGTCCCTACAGTGGACGCAGCCATCTCTTGTGTGAATAAATCACTGACATGTCCGGTGGATAATGTCCAAATGTTCAAGGACCCAATAGATAAAAAATTGGAGTCCTTATTAAAATCTGCTTTTTCTACAGTAGGATTGGTGACACAACCAGCAGTGGCAGCTATTGGGGTCTGCCAAGCAGTGAAGGATCAGTTGAAACAGGTCTTAAGGGACTTGCCAGATCAGCAGGCGCTTGCCCTAGCTGATCTACCTAGAGCCTTATGCTTTGCGGTGGACGCTATAAAGGATTCAATCCATCAGGCCTCCCGCCTTACGCTGTCTGTAGTACATATGCGCAGGCTTCTATGGCTCAAAAACTGGTCTGCTGAAGCTCCCTGTAAAAAATTGCTGGTCAGCTTCCCATTTCATGGTGAACGCTTATTCGGGGAAGACCTGGACAAATATATCCAGAGAATTTCCAGCGGTAAAAGTACACTTTTGCCGGTTAAAAATAGAGTTAGAGGTCCCTCTTTTAAGAGGCCTGCTTCTCCAGTCCCTAGGACATCGGCTGTGAAACAGTTTCGACGGCCTCCTCGGTCAAATCCCGGAGGTAAAAATCAGGGACAATTGCAGGGTAACAAGAAGCCCTGGAGCAGGAGAGGTATAAAACCTCCCCCAAAGTCAAATGCATGAAGGGTTGCCCCCACCCAATCGGGTGGGGGGAAGACTTCAGTTGTTCACAGAGACCTGGCGGGACACGATCCGAGACAGATGGGTGCTCTCCGCAGTAAATCTGGGATACAAATTGGAGTTAAAAAACTCCCCTCCTTCCCGCTTTATAAGGTCAAACGTGCCAAGGGATCCCCAGAAGAGAGGATCCCTCCTGTTGGCACTAGAACAATTATTGCTCCAAGCAGTAATTATAGAGGTTCCCCTGGAAGAATGGGGGTTCGGGTTTTACTCAAACCTCTTTACAGTCCCGAAGCCAAACGGGGACGTGAGGCCCATATTAAATCTAAAAGGGCTAAACAAATTCCTACATATCAGGACTTTCCGGATGGAGTCGATCCGATCGGTAGCCACTGCCCTACAAGGGGAGGAATGGTTAGCCTCGATCGACATCAAAGATGCTTATTTGCACATTCCCATCTTTCCAGCCCACCAAAAATTTCTACGCTTTGCGGTAGAAGGGCGCCATTTTCAGTTCAGAGCCTTACCCTTCGGTCTGGCCACAGCACCAAGAGTGTTCACAAAAATTCTGGCCCCATTATTGGCCAATCTAAGAACACGAGGTGTAACGATAATGGCATATCTAGACGACTTGTTGCTGATAGACCACTCAGTGGAAAAACTAGAAGTGGTTGTTCACGAGACAATCAAGTATCTGGAATATCACGGTTGGATTATCAACCGAGACAAGTCAGCCCTAAAACCAGTCAAAAGTCTGGAATACTTGGGGCTAAGGCTGGATTCAGACCAGAGAAAAATTTTCTTGCCTCAAGAAAAGGGGTCGTCTTTGAGAGATTTGATCCACTTAGTGGGTTCAAAAAGACAGCCATCCATACGCCTGTGCATGAGGCTGCTGGGAAAAATGGTGGCATCATTCGAAGCAGTACCCTACGGTCAATTCCATTCAAAGAATTTGCAAGGGGCCATACTGTCAGCCTGGAACAAAATAGTTCAGGCCCTAGACTTACAATGTCCTTGTCCCCTTCCGTTCGCAAGAGCCTCCGTTGGTGGTTGGTTCCCCAGAATCTGGAAAGAGGGAAATCCTTCAGTCCGATTTCCTGGAAGGTGGTCACTACAGATGCCAGCCTTATAGGCTGGGGAGCAGTACTGGAGCAATGGTCTCTCCAGGGCAGATGGTCGGATGCGGAAAAGGCCCTGCCCATCAATCTCTTAGAGATACGAGCAGCCCGGTATGCCCTAGTAGCATGGACATCCAAACTCCAAGGGTCCCCTGTCAGAATTCAATCAGACAATGCCACAGCAGTGGCATATATCAATCGTCAGGGGGGCACCAGGAGTCGTGCAGCCCAAAGGGAAGTAAATTACATCCTGAGATGGGCAGAAAGATATGTCCCAGCCATATCTGCGGTATTCATTCCAGGAGTGGAGAATTGGAAGGAGGACTTTCTAAGTCGCCAACAATTATGCCCAGGGGAATGGTCCCTTCATCCCGAGGTTTTCCGGACAATATGTCAGCGGTGGGGAACACCGGATGTAGATCTGCTAGCATCCAGATTCAACACAAAAGTGGACAGGTTTGTCTCTTGGACAAGGGATCCCCTAGCTTGCGGCTCGGATGCCCTAGTGTTCCCTTGGGATCAGTTCAAGCTGATATATGCATTCCCACCGCCACAATTGTTACCTCGATTACTCCGCAGAATCAGGGTAGAAAAGAAACCAGTGATTCTGGTGGCTCCAGCGTGGCCCCGAAGAGCATGGTACGCGGAGATTGTAAAAATGTCTGTGGGGAGTCCTTGGACCCTCCCACATCGTCCGGACCTGCTTTCGCAAGGACCGATATACCACCCTTCCTTACCAGCCCTAGGTTTGACGGCCTGGCTATTGAAGCCCACATTCTAAAAAAGAGAGGGCTCTCTAATGCTGTGGTATCTACCATGATCAATGCCAGGAAGCCGGTATCCAGGCAGATCTACTATAGAGTCTGGAAGGCGTACATCGCCTGGTGTGAGGCCAAGAAATGGCATCCACGTAAATACGTAATAGGTAGGATTCTGGACTTCCTACAATGGGCTGTAGATAGGAAGCTTGCCTTGAGTACTATCAAGGGTCAGATTTCGGCCTTGTCAATATTTTTTCAAAGGCCCTTGGCTTCGCATTCACTAGTCAAAGCCTTTATACAAGGAGTGATGCGTATTAGTCCTCCGGTTAATATTCCCATATCCATGGGATCTAAACTTGGTTCTGTCGGTTTTACAGAAACAACCATTTGAACCATTACAGCATATTTCCTTGGTGCTTCTCACCAGGAAATTGATTTTTCTAGTAGCCATTTGTTCGGCTAAAAGAGTGTCGGAATTAGCAGCTATGTCCTGTAAAGAGCCATATCTGGTTATCCATAAGGACAGAGTAGTATTACGTCCTCATCCAGCCTTTCTTCCTAAGGTGGTATCGAGGTTTCATTTGAACCAAGATGTGGTTCTTCCTTCTTTTTTCCCCAAACCTACTTCGGTAGAGGAAAAGTTATTGCATTCTTTGGATGTAGTAAGAGCAGTTAAAGCTTATCTAAAAGCCACTGCTCAGATTCGTAGAACGGATACTTTGTTTATTCTGCCGGAAGGCCCCAGAAAGGGTCAGGCAGCGTCAAAATCTACTTTAGCCAGGTGGATTCGACAGGTCATAATACAAGCCTATGGCTTGAGAAGGAGACCGCCTCCGTTCAAAGTTAGAGCGCACTCCACGAGAGCAGTTGGAACTTCATGGGCAGTGCATCACCAGGCCTCCCTGGCTCAAATCTGTAAGGCCGCAACATGGTCTTCAGTTCACACGTTTACTAGGTTCTACCAGGTGGACGTTAGAAGTCAGGAGGATGTCGCCTTTGGGCGCAGTGTGTTGCAGGCCGCAAAAGATCCTCATGTCTGATAGCGCTCAGCTTATATATGGTGTATCCCCCCCCTCATTTGGCATTGCTTTAGGACATCCCATTAGTAATGACTATGTCGCTCTGTGTCCCGTGATGTACGGGAAAGAAAATAGGATTTTTATAACAGCTTACCGGTAAAATCCTTTTCTTGGAGTACATCACGGGACACAGAGCTCCCGCCCCTCTTTGGGGACACTTATTGCTTTGCTACAAAACTGAGGTGCTCCCGGATGGGAGGGGCTTATATAGGGGAGGGTACTTCCGGTTTTGGAAGTTGCCAGTGCCAGCACCTGACGGTATCTATATAACCCATTAGTAATGACTATGTCGCTCTGTGTCCCGTGATGTACTCCAAGAAAAGGATTTTACAGGTAAGCTGTTATAAAAATCCTATTTTTGACACTTTTTGTTTACGTGAAAACATTTTTTTTTTTTGCAAGAAAATTATGTTGAACCCCCAAACATTATATATATTTTTAAAGCAAAGGCCCTACAGATTAAAATGGTGGGTGTTGCATTTTTTTTTCTACACAGTGTTTGCGCAGCGATTTTTCAAACGCATTTTTTGGGGAAAAAATACACTTTTTTTAATTTTAATGCACTAAAACACACTATATTGCCCAAATGTTTGATGAAATAAAAAAGATGATCTTAGGCCGAGTACATAGATACCAGACACGACATGCTTTAAAATTTCGCACAAACGCGCATTGGCGACAAACTACATACATTTTTAAAAGCCTTTAAAAGCCTTTACAGGTTACCCCGTTAGATTTACAGAGGAGGTCTACTGCTAAAATTACTGCCCTCGATCTGACCTTCGCGGTGATACCTCACATGCATGGTGCAATTGCTGTTTACATATGACGCCAGACCGACGCTTGCGTTCGCCATTGGGCAAGAGCAGGGCAGGACAGGGGTGTTTTTTTTTTTTTTATTATTAATTTTGCTTTTTTATTTTATTTTTAAATTGTTCCTTCCATATATTTTTTTTTTTTATCATTTTTATTGTTATCTCAGGGAATGTAAATATCCCCTATGATAGCAATAGGTAGTGACAGGTACTCTTTTTTTAAAAAAAATGGGGTCTTCTAGACCCTAGATCTTTCCTCTGCCCTCAAAGCATCTGACCACACCAAGATCGGTGTGATAAAATGCTTTCCCAATTTCCCAATGGCGCTTTTTATATCTGGGGGGGGCATTCCCTCCCACTGCTTGTAAAAGCAGTCCAGAGGCTAATTAGCCACTAGGATTGCTTTTACATGAAAGCCGGCCGCTGGCTGAAAAGAATGATACCAAGATGATACCTAAACCCACAGGCATCATTCTGGTATAAACATTTAAAGTCCAGCAACATACCAGTACGTTGCTGGTCCTTGTTGGACATGTATTGTAATCTTTTTTTTTCATGCAGCCAGTTGGCTGAACGAAAAAAGAGATTGATCGGTGGGTATGCCCACCATTAGAATACCGCCCTTCATCCACCCACTTCTAATGATGGGCATACATGCACCATTTATATATGCCGAAGCATGGGGAACATCCTCCCGCAAAAAAGTTATGCCGCACACACATGGTCAGACTTTTCCACGGCCAAGCCTCCGTCAGAATTTCGACCGTACGTACGCGGCATTAGGAGCAAAATCGCTCCTCCGCCCCTGCTGCCCCAATGCTTCGGCATATATGCTTTTTTTTTTTTAACTGTGGTGGTGAAATCACCTCCTACAGCACTGGAGTTGCAGGGATCAGGCCTGTCTCTGCGAACGCTGCAGTTATGTGTGTTGTGTTTTGTAAGTGACAGTGATCGATCGATACTGCACTTGGGTGGCCTGGGCTGGACGGAGGGGCAAAACGCAGGTGCTAGCAGGTATCTGGGCTGATCCCGCTAACACTGCGTTTTTGGGAACCCTAAACTGCTGGGGACGCTAGTATAGATCTGATCAGATCAGATATTGATCTGTTCAGATCCTATACCACTAAGGGAGGTGTATGCTTCACGCGTGGGTGTTAGCGTTACTGGCACTAACCTGACGCTGCCTGGGGTGTGACGCAGACCCTCTCTGACGCTAAAATCTAATTGATATCACCCGCCGGGCGATCAGGGGGTTAAACCTTTATTGGGTTATATATACGGCGGGTGCCCTGACACTATAAAAAGCAAACTAACTAACCAGCGTCACCCGTAACACTTATATGGTGATCACTGGTGAAAGGGTTAACTAGGGGCAATTAGGGGGTTAAAACCTTTATTAGATAATATATGGGGGTACCTGACGCTATAAAAACCTGCGGCGAACCTAAAAAAATTTACTGGCTACCGATCGGCATCACCGACACTAAGACAGCGATCAGAAAAACGATCGCTTAGCGACAGTGGTGATAGGGGGTGAAAGGGTTACCTAGGGGGCGATCAAGGGGGTTAAACCTTTATTAGATAATATTTGGGGGTACCTGACGCTATAAAAACCTGCGGCGAACCTAAAAAAAGTTACTGGCTACCGATCTGCATCACCGACACTAAGACAGCGATCAGAAAAACGATTGCTTAGCGACAGTGGTGATAGGGGGTGAAAGGGTTACCTGGGGGGCGATCAAGGGGGTTAAACCTTTATTAGATAATTTATGGGGGTACCTGACGCTATAAAAACCTGCGGCGAACCTAAAAAAAATTACTGGCTACCGATCTGCATCACCGACGCTAAGACAGCGATCAGAAAAATGATCGCTTAGCGACGGCGGTGCTAGGGGGTGAAAGGGTTATCCGGGGGTAATCAGGGGGTTAAACCTTTATTAGGTAATATATGGGGTACCTGACGCTATAAAAACCTGCGGCGAACCTAAAAAAAATGACTGGCTACCGATCTGCATCACAGATGCTAAGACAGTGATCAGAAAAATGATCGCTTAGCGACAGTGGTGATAGGGGGTGAAAGGGTTACCTGGGGGGCGATAAAGGGGGTTAAACCTTTATTAGATAATTTATGGGGGTACCCGACCCTATAAAAACCTGCGGCGAACCTAAAAAAAATTACTGGCTACCTAATCTGCATCACCGATGCTAAGACAGCGATCAGAAAAATGATCGCTTAGCGACGGCGGTGCTAGGGGGTGAAAGGGTTATCTGGGGGGTGATCAGGGGGTTAAACCTTTATTAGGGGGGAGGTTAGGGGGCTACACTGGACCTAAAACGAACTTTAGTGACACTTTTACAGTCACAAATGTCACTGATTGCAGTGATCAGTAAATAAATGGTCACTGCAATCAGTGACACTGTGACTGGGGGCTGGGGGGTGATCTGGGGGGGCCTGGGGGGGCGATTTGTGTGCCTATGTGTCCTGGTGTCAGTGTGCTGTTTGTGCACTAACCTGTATGTCTTCTCTTGTACGGCGCTCGGTATATGTGAGCGCCGCATGAGAGATGACATCACTTCCTCCTGCTTCCTCTGCCTGTGTTTACATTACAGGACAGAGGAAGCATTTTCATTCGCCGGGAGCGATCGCGGGGGGGTGGCCGGAATCTAACGGATCGCTTCCAAACGAATACCGACCGCTCACTGTATAGGAGGGGGGTCCGATCGGACCCCCCAACTGTACAAAGGCAATCACGTACACTGTACGTTAGGGATGAGCTTCGTGTTCGAGTCGAACATACGTTCGACTCGAACATTGGCTGTTCGATCGTTCGACGAAGATCGAACGATTTGGGCCGTTCGCGCCAAATTCGAGTGACGCGAACGGCCCACAATGCACTACGCCATCGCAGTGTCATCCAGGCGCTGTGATTGGCCAAGCATGCACTGTGACCCCGCATGCTTGGCCAATCACAGCGCCGGCAGCGAGGAGAGCAATGATTGGCCACAGGCAGGATGCCTGTGGCCAATTATTGCTGAGGGTGTTTAGTACACGCCCCACACTATAAAAGGCCGCCAGCACGGCGGCCTAGTGTAGTGTGTTCCGGAGCAGGGATAGAGTAGCATAGGCAGGGACAGTGACTGTTATTTCTTTCTTGCTTAACCTGGATTCCTTTAGTTTAGGGAAAGAGAAGGATAGGTAGGGAGAGTGTCAGTGTGTTTTGTGCTTCTGCTATAGTGTGCTTAAAAAAAACATTTATTCTAGGGACAGAAAACTCTAGGTAGGGACAGTGTCAGTTTCTTTCACTCTGCAAGTCCTTGTTTCCAGGGACCTGTAAGGACAGTGAGTTAATTGTCCTTGTGCTATATTGTGCTTAAAAAAAACATTTATTCTAGGGACAGAAAACTCTAGGTAGGGACAGTGTCAGTTTCTTTCACTCTGCAAGTCCTTGTTTCCAGGGACCTGTAAGGACAGTGAGTTAATTGTCCTTGTGCTATATTGTGATTAAAAAAAACATTTATTCTAGGGACAGAAAACTCTAGGTAGGGACAGTGTCAGTTTCTTTCACTCTGCAAGTCCTTGTTTCCCGGGACCTGTAAGGACAGTGAGTTAATTTTCCTTGTGCTATATTGTGATTAAAAAAAACATTTTTTCTAGGGACAGAAAACTGTAGGTAGGGAGAGTGTTTTTTTTCTTTCACTCTGCAAGTCCTTGTTTCCAGGGACCTGTAAGGACAGTGAGTTAATTGTCCTTGTGCTATATTGTGCTTAAAAAAAACATTTATTCTAGGGACAGAAAACTCTAGGTAGGGACAGTGTCAGTTTCTTTCACTCTGCAAGTCCTTGTTTCCAGGGACCTGTAAGGACAGTGAGTTAATTGTCCTTGTGCTATATTGTGATTAAAAAAAACATTTATTCTAGGGACAGAAAACTCTAGGTAGGGACAGTGTCAGTTTCTTTCACTCTGCAAGTCCTTGTTTCCAGGGACCTGTAAGGACAGTGAGTTAATTTTCCTTGTGCTATATTGTGATTAAAAAAAACATTTTTTCTAGGGACAGAAAACTCTAGGTAGGGAGAGTGTTTTTTTTCTTTCACTCTGCAAGTCCTTGTTTCCAGGGACCTGTAAGGACAGTGAGTTAATTGTCCTTGTGCTATATTGTGCTTAAAAAAAACATTTTTTCTAGGGACAGAAAACTCTAGGTAGGGAGAGTGTTTTTTTTTTTCACTCTGCAAGTCCTTGTTTCCAGGGACCTGTAAGGACAGTGAGTTAATTGTCCTTGTGCTATATTGTGCTTAAAAAAAACATTTATTCTAGGGACAGAAAACTCTAGGTAGGGACAGTGTCAGTTTCTTTCACTCTGCAAGTCCTTGTTTCCAGGGACCTGTAAGGACAGTGAGTTAATTTTCCTTGTGCTATATTGTGATTAAAAAAAACATTTATTCTAGGGACAGAAAACTCTAGGTAGGGACAGTGTCAGTTTCTTTCACTCTGCAAGTCCTTGTTTCCAGGGACCTGTAAGGACAGTGAGTTAATTTTCCTTGTGCTATATTGTGATTAAAAAAAACATTTTTTCTAGGGACAGAAAACTGTAGGTAGGGAGAGTGTTTTTTTTCTTTCACTCTGCAAGTCCTTGTTTCCAGGGACCTGTAAGGACAGTGAGTTAATTGTCCTTGTGCTATATTGTGCTTAAAAAAAACATTTATTCTAGGGACAGAAAACTGTAGGTAGGGAGAGTGTTTTTTTTCTTTCACTCTGCAAGTCCTTGTTTCCAGGGACCTGTAAGGACAGTGAGTTAATTGTCCTTGTGCTATATTGTGCTTAAAAAAAACATTTATTCTAGGGACAGAAAACTCTAGGTAGGGACAGTGTCAGTTTCTTTCACTCTGCAAGTCCTTGTTTCCAGGGACCTGTAAGGACAGTGAGTTAATTTTCCTTGTGCTATATTGTGATTAAAAAAAACATTTATTCTAGGGACAGAAAACTCTAGGTAGGGACAGTGTCAGTTTCTTTCACTCTGCAAGTCCTTGTTTCCAGGGACCTGTAAGGACAGTGAGTTAATTTTCCTTGTGCTATATTGTGATTAAAAAAAACATTTTTTCTAGGGACAGAAAACTGTAGGTAGGGAGAGTGTTTTTTTTCTTTCACTCTGCAAGTCCTTGTTTCCAGGGACCTGTAAGGACAGTGAGTTAATTTTACTTGTGCTATATTGTGCTTAAAAAAAACATTTTTTCTAGGGACAGAAAACTGTAGGTAGGGAGAGTGTTTTTTTTCTTTCACTCTGCAAGTCCTTGTTTCCAGGGACCTGTAAGGACAGTGAGTTAATTGTCCTTGTGCTATATTGTGCTTAAAAAAAACATTTATTCTAGGGACAGAAAACTCTAGGTAGGGACAGTGTCAGTTTCTTTCACTCTGCAAGTCCTTGTTTCCAGGGACCTGTAAGGACAGTGAGTTAATTTTCCTTGTGCTATATTGTGCTTAAAAAAACATTTATTCTAGGGACAGAAAACTCTAGGTAGGGACAGTGTCAGTTTCTTTCACTCTGCAAGTCCTTGTTTCCAGGGACCTGTAAGGACAGTGAGTTAATTTTCCTTGTGCTATATTGTGATTAAAAAAAACATTTTTTCTAGGGACAGAAAACTGTAGGTAGGGAGAGTGTTTTTTTTCTTTCACTCTGCAAGTCCTTGTTTCCAGGGACCTGTAAGGACAGTGAGTTAATTTTCCTTGTGCTATATTGTGATTAAAAAAAAACATTTTTTCTAGGGACAGAAAACTGTAGGTAGGGAGAGTGTTTTTTTTCTTTCACTCTGCAAGTCCTTGTTTCCAGGGACCTGTAAGGACAGTGAGTTAATTGTCCTTGTGCTATATTGTGCTTAAAAAAAACATTTTTTCTAGGGACAGAAAACTGTAGGTAGGGAGAGTGTTTTTTTTTTTTCACTCTGCAAGTCCTTGTTTCCAGGGACCTGTAAGGACAGTGAGTTAATTGTCCTTGTGCTATATTGTGCTTAAAAAAAACATTTATTCTAGGGACAGAAAACTCTAGGTAGGGACAGTGTCAGTTTCTTTCACTCTGCAAGTCCTTGTTTCCAGGGACCTGGAGAGACATTGAGTGAATTGTCCTTGTGCTATATTGTGATTAAAAAAAACATTTATTCTAGGGACAGAAAACTCTAGGTAGGGACAGTGTCAGTTTCTTTCACTGTGAAAGTCCTTGTTTCAAGGGACAGAGAAGGACACCTGAAGGTAGCCCTTATTGCTTTTTTCCCATCTCCCTGCAGGCCATCTATTAGAATGTCTGGAAGGCAAACAAGGAGAGGCAGACAGTCAGGAGGCAATAAAAGAGGGCAAGCAGGCTCTGTGTCTGGGGGCAACAGTGCTGGTCGTGGACGCGGTGCATTGTCATCAGCACATGGCCATGGGACACGCTTGTCCTTCTTTTCGGCAGCTGGACATGTTGAGCCACATCATGCCGAAGACTTGGTAGAGTGGATGACCAAGCCCTCCTCCTCCTCCTCATCCTCTCTCACCCAGGCTCAGGGTACTGGAAAAGCAGCTGCCAAAGCGTCGTCTTCCCTGGTATCAATGTCAGACAAATCATCAGTCACTCCTTCCCTAGACCCACCATGTCCTCCTCCTGAGGAGTCCCCCGAACTGTTTCAGCACAGTGTTGGGTACATGCTCCAGGAGGATGCCCAGCGTTTCGAAGGGTCTGATGATGAAACCCAGCTAGAGGAAGGCAGTAGCGTGAGAGCAGACAGAGGGGATGCTCAAGAAGGACACCAATCTGGCAGTCATGTTCCAGCAGCTGCAGCATACTGCCAGATTGGCTCCAGTGATGAGGAGGGAGGGGATGATGAGGTCAATGACTCCACGTGGGTGCCTAATAGGAGAGAGGAGGAGGAGGAGGATGAGGAGGAGGCACATCTCCAACGAGGCAGGATGCCCTTTGGTGGCCAGCGTAAGGGCAGTACACCGACGGAATCACACCGCAGAGCTCCGCCTGTGCAGGGCGCTGCCTCTGCCCGTCATTCAAAAAGTTCTTTGGTGTGGGCCTTTTTTGAGGCTAGTGCATCAGATCGCACAGCTGCTGTTTGCAACATATGTCTCAAGCGTATATCGCGTGGCCAAAACATCAGCCGCTTGGGTACCACATGCCTGACCAGACATATGTTGACCTGCCATGCAGCTCGTTGGCAAGCCTACCTCAAAGACCCACACCAAAGAACAAAGCGGACCTCTCCTTGCACCGCATCAGCTGGGATCTCCAACCCCACTATAACTTCAGTCCTCTCTGAAACATGCACTGAGAGGAATGAAGGTGTAGAATTAGGTGTGTCACAGCCAAGTACTTGCGCCCACTCTGCTAGCAGTACACCGACGTCCGATTCTAGCAGGCAAATTTCCCTGCCCCAGCTGCTGGACCGTCGAAAGAAGTTCACTCCCAGCCATCCACATGCCCAGCGGTTGAATGCTAGCTTGGCTAAATTGCTAGCGCTTCAACTGCTGCCTTTTCAGTTGGTAGACTCGGCCCCCTTCCGTGAGTTTGTGCAATGTGCGGTTCCTCAGTGGCAGGTTCCCAAACGCCACTTTTTCTCACGGAAGGCTATTCCGGCTCTCTACCGGCATGTGGAAGGCAATGTCTTGGCCTCGCTGGACAGGGCGGTCAGCGGTAAGGTGCATATTACCGCTGACTCATGGTCCAGCAGGCATGGACAGGGACGTTACCTTTCTTTCACGGCCCATTGGGTCACTCTTTTGGCAGCTGGGAAGGATTCAGGACAAGGTGCAGTAGTGTTGGAGGTTGTCCCACCGCCACGCCTCCAAAATGCTACTACTGGTTGTGACACACCTCTCTCCTCCACCCCCTCCTCTTCTTCTTCCTCCATGGCCTCTTCCTGTGGTTTGTCCTATGAACCAGCGGTGCTCCGTAGCCGTTCACGGGGCTACGCAAGTACGCAGGCAAAAAGATGCCATGCCGTGCTTGCGCTGGTGTGTTTGGGGGACAGAAGCCACACTGGGGCAGAGGTCCTGTCTGCTCTGCAGGGCCAGGCCGAGAGGTGGTTGACGCCACGCCAGCTTAAGCCAGGAATGGTGGTTTGCGACAATGGCACCAACCTCCTCTCCGCCCTCCGACAGGGACAACTGACCCATGTGCCCTGTGTGGCTCACGTCCTTAACCTGGTGGTGCAGCGCTTCTTGGGCAGGTACCCGGGCTTACAGGATGTCCTGAGGCAGGCCAGGAAAGTCTGTGTGCATTTCCGCAGATCTTATAATGCCAGTGCTCGCCTGGCTGAGCTGCAAAAGGAGTTGAACCTGCCCAAGAACCGCCTTATATGTGACATGCCCACCAGGTGGAACTCAACGTTGGCCATGCTGCAGCGGCTGCACACGCAGCAGAGGGCCATCAATGAGTACCTGTGCGACTACGGCACCAGGACAGGGTCAGGGGAGCTTGGTTTTTTTTCTCCACGCCAGTGGGGCATGATCAGGGATGCATGCACTGTCCTGGCACCATTTGAGGAGGCCACGAGGATGGTGAGCAGTGACAGTGCATGCATCAGTGACACTGTACCTCTTGTCCACCTGTTGGAGCACACGCTGCGTGGAATAATGGACAGGGCACTTGAGGCAGAACAGAGGCAGGAAGAGGAGGACTTCCTTGCCTCTCAAGGCCCCCTTTACCCAGACAGTGTTCCTTCTGTCCCACCCATCGCACAGGAAGAGGAGGAGGAGGAGGAGGAGGAGGAGGAGGATTGTGTCAGCATGGAGGTGGAGGCTGGCACTCAGCATCATCAGCAGCAGTCTTTTAGGGATGATTTACAGTCCCAAGAAACCAGTGGACTTGTACGTGGCTGGGAGGAGGTGGCTGCGGATCATGTCGTCCTTAGTGACCCAGAGGACTCCGGAGCGAATGCCTCAGCAAACCTACGCTGCATGGCCTCCCTGATCCTGCAAAGTCTGCGGAAGGATCCTCGTATTCTTCGGATCAAGGAGAGGGACCATTACTGGCTGGCCACTCTCCTTGATCCACGGTACAAGGGTAAGGTTGCGGACCTTATGTTACCGTCGCAGAGGGAGCAGAGGATGAGACAACTCCGGGAGGCCTTGCAGAAAGGTCTGTGCAACGCGTTCCCAGAGACTGGGAGGTTGCAAACTCCTGGTCCTGGACAACGAGTTGCTGAGGCTTCGGCCAGTCAAAGAAGGAGCGGTGGGGAAGGTGGCCGTCTGACCGATGCGTTCAGACAATTCTTTAGTCCGCAGCCCCAAAGTATGATCGGTTCCAGCAACCATCGCCAGCGTCTGATAAACATGGTGCAGGAATATCTAGGGGCAAGGTCAGACTTGGACACCTTCCCCACCGAAAATCCTCTGGCTTACTGGGTCTTGAGGATGGATCACTGGCCAGAGCTTGCACAGTATGCAATTGAGCTACTGGCCTGTCCTGCATCCAGCGTTCTTTCGGAACGCACATTCAGTGCTGCTGGAGGATTTGTCACGGATCACAGGGTGCGCCTGTCCACCGACTCGGTTGATCGACTGACTTTCATCAAGATGAACCAGTCTTGGATCACCACCAGCTACCACACACCTGATGCTGATATAACAGACTAATTGATTTTAAAATGTCACATCCCTTCAAGACTGATGCTGATGCTGAGTGCCTGTGCTGTTATGTTGACTGGCTATCCTCCTCCTCTGAGTCCTCAATGATACGATTGATGATGATAGCTTGGAAGATCATTTTTGTTTATGGGTGCCGCCACCAGTGCCTAACGCCCAATTTTTCAGCCCCTGTTTAACAGGGGCGTGTAATTACAATTTTTGAAGCAATACTTTGCAACAGGGCTCATTGCTGTGCTCCAAGTACAGTATCTGTGAGGAGTTGCAGTGTTGTGCCACCAGTGCCTAAGGCCCAATTTTTCAGCCCCTGTTTAACAGGGGCGTGTCATTACAATTTTTGAAGCAATACTTTGCAACAGGGCTCATTGCTGTGCTCCAAGTACAGTATCTGTGAAGGGTTGCAGTGTTGTGCCACCAGTGCCTAAGGCCCAATTTTTCAGCCCCTGTTCAACAGGGGCATGTAATTACAATTCTTGATCTAATAATTCACAGCAGGGCCCATTGCTGCACCCACCAAGAGTAACTGTCAGGGCTTACAGTGTTGTGGCACCAGCACCACCATCAAAGGCCCAATTTTTACTACCACTGTTCAACAATTATATGTAATTAAAATTCCTGATATAATAGTTGACAGCAGGGCGTTCCAGCACCAACCAAGAGTAACTGTGAGTGCTTACAGTGTTGTGCCAACACCAACAACTAAGGGGCCTATTTCTGCAGAGTATATACGGCAGGTCCCTACTTTCAAACATCCAACTTACAAACGACTCCTACTTGCAAACGCAAGAAGACAACAGGAAGTGAGAGGAAATCTACCACTAGGAAGGAAAATTCTCTCCTGTAAGAATAAATATGGGAGAAAGGTGTCTCCTCTGTACTGATGCTTTATCAGCAATCCTTGTTTCAAGAAAAACACCACATTTCAAAAACAGTTGTCATTAGGACGGAAAGTGAGGTGAAATGTTCTGAACAGGGGCACAGACAGCAAAACAAATGTTACAGGGGTGATAACCCTTACCTATGTTTTCCAAAAAGTTTAAAAATAGATTTTTGGTCTGGAGCTACACTTCAACAATGTACCTGTTCAAAATTACAAACAGATTCTACATAAGAACAAACCTACAGTCCCTGTCTTGTATGCACCGCCTGTATACGGCTGTTCAGAGTATATAGGGCCTTTTTTATTTTATGTGCGGGGTTCCCCTTAATATCCATACAAGACCCAAAGGGGCTGGTAATGGGCTGGGGTAGGGGGGGGGTCATGGGGTAGCTATGCCATTTTTCTTAAAGATTTTCATCCATATTACCGGGACCAGACATTACATTAAAGCCGCAAGCAGTTTTAAATGGCTTTTTTTTCCTTTAGAAGTGTCATTTTGTGCAGGGACAGTTCTAAACACGGGAAACACGTGGCACTTCACAGGCATACTTTAGACACCCCCCAGGTACGATATTTAAAGGAATATTTGACTTTTTTTTTTCACTTTATGCATCATTAAAATGACTGCTCCCGGAAAACGACCGTTTTTAAAACTTATTTTTGCATTGATACATGTCCCCTGGTGCAGAACCCGGGTTCCCAAACCCTTTTTAGGACAATAACATGCATAATAGTTTTTATAATTAGCACTTTAGAATTCGAACGTTCGCATCCATTGTATTTAATAGGGTTCTAATGTTCGTTCGAACTTTCGGTCCGTTCGCGGGTTCTGGTGCGAACCGAACCCGGGGGTGTTCGGCTCATCACTACTGTACGTGATTGTGCCTGTCGGTGCCATTCTGCCGACGTACATATACAGTGAGCTGTCGTTAAGTGGTTAAAGGTTTCAGTCATGTCTCCTCTTTCCCTTATTTCCTCCAGACTGTACATATTAGGTTCCTGAAGTCACTCTCAATATGTTTTATTACCAGGCCTTTCATCACTTTTGTTCTATCTTATTAAAATCTTTTTTGTGAGGTCTCCAGAACTGGACACAGTATTGTAAATGAGGTCTCACTAAAGATTTATATAGGGGAATCAGAACCTCCCTTCACTTTTCCTGCTGGTGATCCCTCTAGTAATGCATCCTAGAATTCTATTTTCTTTTCCCACTGCCTGGCCACAACGTTTGCTAATTTTGAAATCATCTGAAATAATTGCCCCCAAATCTTTTTCTTCTGTAGTGCTGGCCAACACTATACCCCCAATGTTGTACTCTTTAAAGGGATTATTTTTCCCATAGGTGTATTATTTTACATTTAGAAACATTGAACGGCAGTTTCCACTGCTTTGACCAATCTTCCAGCAATGCCAAGTCATATTCCATGTTACAGAAACCTCCAGGAATGTCAACCCTATTCTACACCTTTGTGTCATCAACAAGAAGACATTTCTTGCTCAGAAAACCTTTAGTTATATCACTTTCATATAGATTAAATAAAACAGGACCCAGTAAAGAGCCTTGTGGTACACCACTAGGGATGAGCTTCGTGTTCGAGTCGAACATACGTTCGACTCGAACATCGGCTGTTCGATCGTTCGACGAAGATCGAACGATTTGGGCCGTTCGCGCCAAATTCGAGTGACGCGAACGGCCCACAATGCACTACGCCATCGCAGTGTCATCCAGGCGCTGTGATTGGCCAAGCATGCACTGTGACCCCGCATGCTTGGCCAATCACAGCGCCGGCAGCGAGGAGAGCAATGATTGGCCACAGGCAGGATGCCTGTGGCCAATTATTGCTGAGGGTGTTTAGTACACGCCCCACACTATAAAAGGCCGCCAGCACGGCGGCCTAGTGTAGTGTGTTCCGGAGCAGGGATAGAGCAGCATAGGCAGGGACAGTGACTGTTATTTCTTTCTTGCTTAACCTGGATTCCTTTAGTTTAGGGAAAGAGAAGGATAGGTAGGGAGAGTGTCAGTGTGTTTTGTGCTTGTGCTATAGTGTGCTTAAAAAAAACATTTATTCTAGGGACAGAAAACTGTAGGTAGGGACAGTGTCAGTTTCTTTCACTCTGCAAGTCCTTGTTTCCAGGGACCTGGAAGGACAGTGAGTGAATTGTCCTTGTGCTATATTGTGCTTAAAAAAAACATTTATTCTAGGGACAGAAAACTGTAGGTAGGGAGAGTGTTTTTTTTCTTTCACTCTGCAAGTCCTTGTTTCCAGGGACCTGGAAGGACAGTGAGTGAATTGTCCTTGTGCTATATTGTGCTTAAAAAAAACATTTTTTCTAGGGACAGAAAACTGTAGGTAGGGAGAGTGTTTTTTTTCTTTCACTCTGCAAGTCCTTGTTTCCAGGGACCTGGAAGGACAGTGAGTGAATTGTCCTTGTGCTATATTGTGCTTAAAAAAAAAACATTTTTTCTAGGGACAGAAAACTGTAGGTAGGGAGAGTGTTTTTTTTCTTTCACTCTGCAAGTCCTTGTTTCCAGGGACCTCTAAGGACAGTGAGTGAATTGTCCTTGTGCTATATTGTGCTTAAAAAAAAATTTATTCTAGGGACAGAAAACTGTAGGTAGGGAGAGTGTCAGTTTATTTCACTCTGCAAGTCCTTGTTTCCAGGGACCTGGAAGGACAGTGAGTGAATTGTCCTTGTGCTATATTGTGATTAAAAAAAACATTTTTTCTAGGGACAGAAAACTGTAGGTAGGGAGAGTGTTTTTTTTCTTTCACTCTGCAAGTCCTTGTTTCCAGGGACCTGTAAGGACAGTGAGTGAATTGTCCTTGTGCTATATTGTGATTAAAAAAAACATTTTTTCTAGGGACAGAAAACTGTAGGTAGGGAGAGTGTTTTTTTTCTTTCACTCTGCAAGTCCTTGTTTCCAGGGACCTGTAAGGACAGTGAGTGAATTGTCCTTGTGCTATATTGTGCTTAAAAAAAACATTTATTCTAGGGACAGAAAACTGTAGGTAGGGAGAGTGTCAGTTTATTTCACTCTGCAAGTCCTTGTTTCCAGGGACCTGGAAGGACAGTGAGTGAATTGTCCTTGTGCTATATTGTGATTAAAAAAAACATTTTTTCTAGGGACAGAAAACTGTAGGTAGGGAGAGTGTTTTTTTTCTTTCACTCTGCAAGTCCTTGTTTCCAGGGACCTGTAAGGACAGTGAGTGAATTGTCCTTGTGCTATATTGTGATTAAAAAAAACATATTTTCTAGGGACAGAAAACTGTAGGTAGGGAGAGTGTTTTTTTTCTTTCACTCTGCAAGTCCTTGTTTCCAGGGACCTGTAAGGACAGTGAGTGAATTGTCCTTGTGCTATATTGTGCTTAAAAAAAACATTTATTCTAGGGACAGAAAACTGTAGGTAGGGAGAGTGTTTTTTTTCTTTCACTCTGCAAGTCCTTGTTTCCAGGGACCTGTAAGGACAGTGAGTGAACTGTCCTTGTGCTATATTGTGCTTAAAAAAAACATTTATTCTAGGGACAGAAAACTGTAGGTAGGGAGAGTGTCAGTTTATTTCACTCTGCAAGTCCTTGTTTCCAGGGACCTGGAAGGACAGTGAGTGAATTGTCCTTGTGCTATATTGTGATTAAAAAAAACATTTTTTCTAGGGACAGAAAACTGTAGGTAGGGAGAGTGTTTTTTTTCTTTCACTCTGCAAGTCCTTGTTTCCAGGGACCTGTAAGGACAGTGAGTGAATTGTCCTTGTGCTATATTGTGCTTAAAAAAAATATTTTTTCTAGGGACAGAAAACTGTAGGTAGGGAGAGTGTCAGTTTCTTTCACTGTGAAAGTCCTTGTTTCAAGGGACAGAGAAGGACACCTGAAGGTAGCCCTTATTGCTTTTTTCCCATCTCCCTGCAGGCCATCTATTAGAATGTCTGGAAGGCAAACAAGGAGAGGCAGACAGTCAGGAGGCAATAAAAGAGGGCAAGCAGGCTCTGTGTCTGGGGGCAACAGTGCTGGTCGTGGACGCGGTGCATTGTCATCAGCACATGGCCATGGGACACGCTTGTCCTTCTTTTCGGCAGCTGGACATGTTGAGCCACATCATGCCGAAGACTTGGTAGAGTGGATGACCAAGCCCTCCTCCTCCTCCTCATCCTCTCTCACCCAGGCTCAGGGTACTGGAAAAGCAGCTGCCAAAGCGTCGTCTTCCCTGGTATCAATGTCAGACAAATCATCAGTCACTCCTTCCCTAGACCCACCATGTCCTCCTCCTGAGGAGTCCCCCGAACTGTTTCAGCACAGTGTTGGGTACATGCTCCAGGAGGATGCCCAGCGTTTCGAAGGGTCTGATGATGAAACCCAGCTAGAGGAAGGCAGTAGCGTGAGAGCAGACAGAGGGGATGCTCAAGAAGGACACCAATCTGGCAGTCATGTTCCAGCAGCTGCAGCATACTGCCAGATTGGCTCCAGTGATGAGGAGGGAGGGGATGATGAGGTCACTGACTCCACGTGGGTGCCTAATAGGAGAGAGGAGGAGGAGGAGGATGAGGAGGAGGCACATCTCCAACGAGGCAGGATGCCCTTTGGTGGCCAGCGTAAGGGCAGTACACCGACGGAATCACACCGCAGAGCTCCGCCTGTGCAGGGCGCTGCCTCTGCCCGTCATTCAAAAAGTTCTTTGGTGTGGGCCTTTTTTGAGGCTAGTGCATCAGATCGCACAGCTGCTGTTTGCAACATATGTCTCAAGCGTATATCGCGTGGCCAAAACATCAGCCGCTTGGGTACCACATGCCTGACCAGACATATGTTGACCTGCCATGCAGCTCGTTGGCAAGCCTACCTCAAAGACCCACACCAAAGAACAAAGCGGACCTCTCCTTGCACCGCATCAGCTGGGATCTCCAACCCCACTATAACTTCAGTCCTCTCTGAAACATGCACTGAGAGGAATGAAGGTGTAGAATTAGGTGTGTCACAGCCAAGTACTTGCGCCCACTCTGCTAGCAGTACACCGACGTCCGATTCTAGCAGGCAAATTTCCCTGCCCCAGCTGCTGGACCGTCGAAAGAAGTTCACTCCCAGCCATCCACATGCCCAGCGGTTGAATGCTAGCTTGGCTAAATTGCTAGCGCTTCAACTGCTGCCTTTTCAGTTGGTAGACTCGGCCCCCTTCCGTGAGTTTGTGCAATGTGCGGTTCCTCAGTGGCAGGTTCCCAAACGCCACTTTTTCTCACGGAAGGCTATTCCGGCTCTCTACCGGCATGTGGAAGGCAATGTCTTGGCCTCGCTGGACAGGGCGGTCAGCGGTAAGGTGCATATTACCGCTGACTCATGGTCCAGCAGGCATGGACAGGGACGTTACCTTTCTTTCACGGCCCATTGGGTCACTCTTTTGGCAGCTGGGAAGGATTCAGGACAAGGTGCAGTAGTGTTGGAGGTTGTCCCACCGCCACGCCTCCAAAATGCTACTACTGGTTGTGACACACCTCTCTCCTCCACCCCCTCCTCTTCTTCTTCCTCCATGGCCTCTTCCTGTGGTTTGTCCTATGAACCAGCGGTGCTCCGTAGCCGTTCACGGGGCTACGCAAGTACGCAGGCAAAAAGATGCCATGCCGTGCTTGCGCTGGTGTGTTTGGGGGACAGAAGCCACACTGGGGCAGAGGTCCTGTCTGCTCTGCAGGGCCAGGCCGAGAGGTGGTTGACGCCACGCCAGCTTAAGCCAGGAATGGTGGTTTGCGACAATGGCACCAACCTCCTCTCCGCCCTCCGACAGGGACAACTGACCCATGTGCCCTGTGTGGCTCACGTCCTTAACCTGGTGGTGCAGCGCTTCTTGGGCAGGTACCCGGGCTTACAGGATGTCCTGAGGCAGGCCAGGAAAGTCTGTGTGCATTTCCGCAGATCTTATAATGCCAGTGCTCGCCTGGCTGAGCTGCAAAAGGAGTTGAACCTGCCCAAGAACCGCCTTATATGTGACATGCCCACCAGGTGGAACTCAACGTTGGCCATGCTGCAGCGGCTGCACACGCAGCAGAGGGCCATCAATGAGTACCTGTGCGACTACGGCACCAGGACAGGGTCAGGGGAGCTTGGTTTTTTTTCTCCACGCCAGTGGGGCATGATCAGGGATGCATGCACTGTCCTGGCACCATTTGAGGAGGCCACGAGGATGGTTAGCAGTGACAGTGCATGCATCAGTGACACTGTACCTCTTGTCCACCTGTTGGAGCACACGCTGCGTGGAATAATGGACAGGGCACTTGAGGCAGAACAGAGGCAGGAAGAGGAGGACTTCCTTGCCTCTCAAGGCCCCCTTTACCCAGACAGTGTTCCTTCTGTCCCACCCATCGCACAGGAAGAGGAGGAGGAGGAGGAGGAGGAGGAGGAGGAGGATTGTGTCAGCATGGAGGTGGAGGCTGGCACTCAGCATCATCAGCAGCAGTCTTTTAGGGATGATTTACAGTCCCAAGAAACCAGTGGACTTGTACGTGGCTGGGAGGAGGTGGCTGCGGATCATGTCGTCCTTAGTGACCCAGAGGACTCCGGAGCGAATGCCTCAGCAAACCTACGCTGCATGGCCTCCCTGATCCTGCAAAGTCTGCGGAAGGATCCTCGTATTCTTCGGATCAAGGAGAGGGACCATTACTGGCTGGCCACTCTCCTTGATCCACGGTACAAGGGTAAGGTTGCGGACCTTATGTTACCGTCGCAGAGGGAGCAGAGGATGAGACAACTCCGGGAGGCCTTGCAGAAAGGTCTGTGCAACGCGTTCCCAGAGACTGGGAGGTTGCAAACTCCTGGTCCTGGACAACGAGTTGCTGAGGCTTCGGCCAGTCAAAGAAGGAGCGGTGGGGAAGGTGGCCGTCTGACCGATGCGTTCAGACAATTCTTTAGTCCGCAGCCCCAAAGTATGATCGGTTCCAGCAACCATCGCCAGCGTCTGATAAACATGGTGCAGGAATATCTAGGGGCAAGGTCAGACTTGGACACCTTCCCCACCGAAAATCCTCTGGCTTACTGGGTCTTGAGGATGGATCACTGGCCAGAGCTTGCACAGTATGCAATTGAGCTACTGGCCTGTCCTGCATCCAGCGTTCTTTCGGAACGCACATTCAGTGCTGCTGGAGGATTTGTCACGGATCACAGGGTGCGCCTGTCCACCGACTCGGTTGATCGACTGACTTTCATCAAGATGAACCAGTCTTGGATCACCACCAGCTACCACACACCTGATGCTGATATAACAGACTAATTGATTTTAACATGTCACATCCCTTCAAGACTGATGCTGATGCTGAGTGCCTGTGCTGTTATGTTGACTGGCTATCCTCCTCCTCCGAGTCCTCAATGATACGATTGATGATGATAGCTTGTAAGATCATTTTTGTTTATGGGTGCCGCCACCAGTGCCTAACGCCCAATTTTTCAGCCCCTGTTTAACAGGGGCGTGTAATTACAATTTTTGAAGCAATACTTTGCAACAGGGCTCATTGCTGTGCTCCAAGTACAGTATCTGTGAGGAGTTGCAGTGTTGTGCCACCAGTGCCTAAGGCCCAATTTTTCAGCCCCTGTTTAACAGGGGCGTGTCATTACAATTTTTGAAGCAATACTTTGCAACAGGGCTCATTGCTGTGCTCCAAGTACAGTATCTGTGAGGAGTTGCAGTGTTGTGCCACCAGTGCCTAAGGCCCAATTTTTCAGCCCCTGTTTAACAGGGGCGTGTCATTACAATTTTTGAAGCAATACTTTGCAACAGGGCTCATTGCTGTGCTCCAAGTACAGTATCTGTGAAGGGTTGCAGTGTTGTGCCACCAGTGCCTAAGGCCCAATTTTTCAGCCCCTGTTCAACAGGGGCATGTAATTACAATTCTTGATCTAATAATTCACAGCAGGGCCCATTGCTGCACCCACCAAGAGTAACTGTCAGGGCTTACAGTGTTGTGGCACCAGCACCACCATCAAAGGCCCAATTTTTACTACCACTGTTCAACAATTATATGTAATTAAAATTCCTGATATAATAGTTGACAGCAGGGCGTTCCAGCACCAACCAAGAGTAACTGTGAGTGCTTACAGTGTTGTGCCAACACCAACAACTAAGGGGCCTATTTCTGCAGAGTATATACGGCAGGTCCCTACTTTCAAACATCCAACTTACAAACGACTCCTACTTGCAAACGCAAGAAGACAACAGGAAGTGAGAGGAAATCTACCACTAGGAAGGAAAATTCTCTCCTGTAAGAATAAATATGGGAGAAAGGTGTCTCCTCTGTACTGATGCTTTATCAGCAATCCTTGTTTCAAGAAAAACACCACATTTCAAAAACAGTTGTCATTAGGACGGAAAGTGAGGTGAAATGTTCTGAACAGGGGCACAGACAGCAAAACAAATGTTACAGGGGTGATAACCCTTACCTATGTTTTCCAAAAAGTTTAAAAATAGATTTTTGGTCTGGAGCTACACTTCAACAATGTACCTGTTCAAAATTACAAACAGATTCTACATAAGAACAAACCTACAGTCCCTGTCTTGTATGCACCGCCTGTATACGGCTGTTCAGAGTATATAGGGCCTTTTTTATTTTATGTGCGGGGTTCCCCTTAATATCCATACAAGACCCAAAGGGGCTGGTAATGGGCTGGGGTAGGGGGGGGGTCATGGGGTAGCTATGCCATTTTTCTTAAAGATTTTCATCCATATTACCGGGACCAGACATTACATTAAAGCCGCAAGCAGTTTTAAATGGCTTTTTTTTCCTTTAGAAGTGTCATTTTGTGCAGGGACAGTTCTAAACACGGGAAACACGTGGCACTTCACAGGCATACTTTAGACACCCCCCAGGTACGATATTTAAAGGAATATTTGACTTTTTTTTTTCACTTTATGCATCATTAAAATGACTGCTCCCGGAAAACGACCGTTTTTAAAACTTATTTTTGCATTGATACATGTCCCCTGGTGCAGAACCCGGGTTCCCAAACCCTTTTTAGGACAATAACATGCATAATAGTTTTTATAATTAGCACTTTAGAATTCGAACGTTCGCATCCATTGTATTTAATAGGGTTCTAATGTTCGTTCGAACTTTCGGTCCGTTCGCGGGTTCTGGTGCGAACCGAACCCGGGGGTGTTCGGCTCATCACTACTGTACGTGATTGTGCCTGTCGGTGCCATTCTGCCGACGTACATATACAGTGAGCTGTCGTTAAGTGGTTAAAGGTTTCAGTCATGTCTCCTCTTTCCCTTATTTCCTCCAGACTGTACATATTAGGTTCCTGAAGTCACTCTCAATATGTTTTATTACCAGGCCTTTCATCACTTTTGTTCTATCTTATTAAAATCTTTTTTGTGAGGTCTCCAGAACTGGACACAGTATTGTAAATGAGGTCTCACTAAAGATTTATATAGGGGAATCAGAACCTCCCTTCACTTTTCCTGCTGGTGATCCCTCTAGTAATGCATCCTAGAATTCTATTTTCTTTTCCCACTGCCTGGCCACAACGTTTGCTAATTTTGAAATCATCTGAAATAATTGCCCCCAAATCTTTTTCTTCTGTAGTGCTGGCCAACACTATACCCCCAATGTTGTACTCTTTAAAGGGATTATTTTTCCCATAGGTGTATTATTTTACATTTAGAAACATTGAACGGCAGTTTCCACTGCTTTGACCAATCTTCCAGCAATGCCAAGTCATATTCCATGTTACAGAAACCTCCAGGAATGTCAACCCTATTCTACACCTTTGTGTCATCAACAAGAAGACATTTCTTGCTCAGAAAACCTTTAGTTATATCACTTTCATATAGATTAAATAAAACAGGACCCAGTAAAGAGCCTTGTGGTACACCACTAGGGATGAGCTTCGTGTTCGAGTCGAACATACGTTCGACTCGAACATCGGCTGTTCGATCGTTCGACGAAGATCGAACGATTTGGGCCGTTCGCGCCAAATTCGAGTGACGCGAACGGCCCACAATGCACTACGCCATCGCAGTGTCATCCAGGCGCTGTGATTGGCCAAGCATGCACTGTGACCCCGCATGCTTGGCCAATCACAGCGCCGGCAGCGAGGAGAGCAATGATTGGCCACAGGCAGGATGCCTGTGGCCAATTATTGCTGAGGGTGTTTAGTACACGCCCCACACTATAAAAGGCCGCCAGCACGGCGGCCTAGTGTAGTGTGTTCCGGAGCAGGGATAGAGCAGCATAGGCAGGGACAGTGACTGTTATTTCTTTCTTGCTTAACCTGGATTCCTTTAGTTTAGGGAAAGAGAAGGATAGGTAGGGAGAGTGTCAGTGTGTTTTGTGCTTGTGCTATAGTGTGCTTAAAAAAAACATTTATTCTAGGGACAGAAAACTGTAGGTAGGGACAGTGTCAGTTTCTTTCACTCTGCAAGTCCTTGTTTCCAGGGACCTGGAAGGACAGTGAGTGAATTGTCCTTGTGCTATATTGTGCTTAAAAAAAACATTTATTCTAGGGACAGAAAACTGTAGGTAGGGAGAGTGTCAGTTTCTTTCACTCTGCAAGTCCTTGTTTCCAGGGACCTGTAAGGACAGTGAGTGAATTGTCCTTGTGCTATATTGTGATTAAAAAAAACATTTTTTCTAGGGACAGAAAACTGTAGGTAGGGAGAGTGTTTTTTTTCTTTCACTCTGCAAGTCCTTGTTTCCAGGGACCTGGAAGGACAGTGAGTGAATTGTCCTTGTGCTATATTGTGCTTAAAAAAAACATTTTTTCTAGGGACAGAAAACTGTAGGTAGGGAGAGTGTTTTTTTTCTTTCACTCTGCAAGTCCTTGTTTCCAGGGACCTGGAAGGACAGTGAGTGAATTGTCCTTGTGCTATATTGTGCTTAAAAAAAAACATTTTTTCTAGGGACAGAAAACTGTAGGTAGGGAGAGTGTTTTTTTTCTTTCACTCTGCAAGTCCTTGTTTCCAGGGACCTCTAAGGACAGTGAGTGAATTGTCCTTGTGCTATATTGTGCTTAAAAAAAAATTTATTCTAGGGACAGAAAACTGTAGGTAGGGAGAGTGTCAGTTTATTTCACTCTGCAAGTCCTTGTTTCCAGGGACCTGGAAGGACAGTGAGTGAATTGTCCTTGTGCTATATTGTGATTAAAAAAAACATTTTTTCTAGGGACAGAAAACTGTAGGTAGGGAGAGTGTTTTTTTTCTTTCACTCTGCAAGTCCTTGTTTCCAGGGACCTGTAAGGACAGTGAGTGAATTGTCCTTGTGCTATATTGTGATTAAAAAAAACATTTTTTCTAGGGACAGAAAACTGTAGGTAGGGAGAGTGTTTTTTTTCTTTCACTCTGCAAGTCCTTGTTTCCAGGGACCTGTAAGGACAGTGAGTGAATTGTCCTTGTGCTATATTGTGCTTAAAAAAAACATTTATTCTAGGGACAGAAAACTGTAGGTAGGGAGAGTGTCAGTTTATTTCACTCTGCAAGTCCTTGTTTCCAGGGACCTGGAAGGACAGTGAGTGAATTGTCCTTGTGCTATATTGTGATTAAAAAAAACATTTTTTCTAGGGACAGAAAACTGTAGGTAGGGAGAGTGTTTTTTTTCTTTCACTCTGCAAGTCCTTGTTTCCAGGGACCTGTAAGGACAGTGAGTGAATTGTCCTTGTGCTATATTGTGATTAAAAAAAACATTTTTTCTAGGGACAGAAAACTGTAGGTAGGGAGAGTGTTTTTTTTCTTTCACTCTGCAAGTCCTTGTTTCCAGGGACCTGTAAGGACAGTGAGTGAATTGTCCTTGTGCTATATTGTGCTTAAAAAAAACATTTATTCTAGGGACAGAAAACTGTAGGTAGGGAGAGTGTTTTTTTTCTTTCACTCTGCAAGTCCTTGTTTCCAGGGACCTGTAAGGACAGTGAGTGAACTGTCCTTGTGCTATATTGTGCTTAAAAAAAACATTTATTCTAGGGACAGAAAACTGTAGGTAGGGAGAGTGTCAGTTTATTTCACTCTGCAAGTCCTTGTTTCCAGGGACCTGGAAGGACAGTGAGTGAATTGTCCTTGTGCTATATTGTGATTAAAAAAAACATTTTTTCTAGGGACAGAAAACTGTAGGTAGGGAGAGTGTTTTTTTTCTTTCACTCTGCAAGTCCTTGTTTCCAGGGACCTGTAAGGACAGTGAGTGAATTGTCCTTGTGCTATATTGTGCTTAAAAAAAATATTTTTTCTAGGGACAGAAAACTGTAGGTAGGGAGAGTGTCAGTTTCTTTCACTGTGAAAGTCCTTGTTTCAAGGGACAGAGAAGGACACCTGAAGGTAGCCCTTATTGCTTTTTTCCCATCTCCCTGCAGGCCATCTATTAGAATGTCTGGAAGGCAAACAAGGAGAGGCAGACAGTCAGGAGGCAATAAAAGAGGGCAAGCAGGCTCTGTGTCTGGGGGCAACAGTGCTGGTCGTGGACGCGGTGCATTGTCATCAGCACATGGCCATGGGACACGCTTGTCCTTCTTTTCGGCAGCTGGACATGTTGAGCCACATCATGCCGAAGACTTGGTAGAGTGGATGACCAAGCCCTCCTCCTCCTCCTCATCCTCTCTCACCCAGGCTCAGGGTACTGGAAAAGCAGCTGCCAAAGCGTCGTCTTCCCTGGTATCAATGTCAGACAAATCATCAGTCACTCCTTCCCTAGACCCACCATGTCCTCCTCCTGAGGAGTCCCCCGAACTGTTTCAGCACAGTGTTGGGTACATGCTCCAGGAGGATGCCCAGCGTTTCGAAGGGTCTGATGATGAAACCCAGCTAGAGGAAGGCAGTAGCGTGAGAGCAGACAGAGGGGATGCTCAAGAAGGACACCAATCTGGCAGTCATGTTCCAGCAGCTGCAGCATACTGCCAGATTGGCTCCAGTGATGAGGAGGGAGGGGATGATGAGGTCACTGACTCCACGTGGGTGCCTAATAGGAGAGAGGAGGAGGAGGAGGATGAGGAGGAGGCACATCTCCAACGAGGCAGGATGCCCTTTGGTGGCCAGCGTAAGGGCAGTACACCGACGGAATCACACCGCAGAGCTCCGCCTGTGCAGGGCGCTGCCTCTGCCCGTCATTCAAAAAGTTCTTTGGTGTGGGCCTTTTTTGAGGCTAGTGCATCAGATCGCACAGCTGCTGTTTGCAACATATGTCTCAAGCGTATATCGCGTGGCCAAAACATCAGCCGCTTGGGTACCACATGCCTGACCAGACATATGTTGACCTGCCATGCAGCTCGTTGGCAAGCCTACCTCAAAGACCCACACCAAAGAACAAAGCGGACCTCTCCTTGCACCGCATCAGCTGGGATCTCCAACCCCACTATAACTTCAGTCCTCTCTGAAACATGCACTGAGAGGAATGAAGGTGTAGAATTAGGTGTGTCACAGCCAAGTACTTGCGCCCACTCTGCTAGCAGTACACCGACGTCCGATTCTAGCAGGCAAATTTCCCTGCCCCAGCTGCTGGACCGTCGAAAGAAGTTCACTCCCAGCCATCCACATGCCCAGCGGTTGAATGCTAGCTTGGCTAAATTGCTAGCGCTTCAACTGCTGCCTTTTCAGTTGGTAGACTCGGCCCCCTTCCGTGAGTTTGTGCAATGTGCGGTTCCTCAGTGGCAGGTTCCCAAACGCCACTTTTTCTCACGGAAGGCTATTCCGGCTCTCTACCGGCATGTGGAAGGCAATGTCTTGGCCTCGCTGGACAGGGCGGTCAGCGGTAAGGTGCATATTACCGCTGACTCATGGTCCAGCAGGCATGGACAGGGACGTTACCTTTCTTTCACGGCCCATTGGGTCACTCTTTTGGCAGCTGGGAAGGATTCAGGACAAGGTGCAGTAGTGTTGGAGGTTGTCCCACCGCCACGCCTCCAAAATGCTACTACTGGTTGTGACACACCTCTCTCCTCCACCCCCTCCTCTTCTTCTTCCTCCATGGCCTCTTCCTGTGGTTTGTCCTATGAACCAGCGGTGCTCCGTAGCCGTTCACGGGGCTACGCAAGTACGCAGGCAAAAAGATGCCATGCCGTGCTTGCGCTGGTGTGTTTGGGGGACAGAAGCCACACTGGGGCAGAGGTCCTGTCTGCTCTGCAGGGCCAGGCCGAGAGGTGGTTGACGCCACGCCAGCTTAAGCCAGGAATGGTGGTTTGCGACAATGGCACCAACCTCCTCTCCGCCCTCCGACAGGGACAACTGACCCATGTGCCCTGTGTGGCTCACGTCCTTAACCTGGTGGTGCAGCGCTTCTTGGGCAGGTACCCGGGCTTACAGGATGTCCTGAGGCAGGCCAGGAAAGTCTGTGTGCATTTCCGCAGATCTTATAATGCCAGTGCTCGCCTGGCTGAGCTGCAAAAGGAGTTGAACCTGCCCAAGAACCGCCTTATATGTGACATGCCCACCAGGTGGAACTCAACGTTGGCCATGCTGCAGCGGCTGCACACGCAGCAGAGGGCCATCAATGAGTACCTGTGCGACTACGGCACCAGGACAGGGTCAGGGGAGCTTGGTTTTTTTTCTCCACGCCAGTGGGGCATGATCAGGGATGCATGCACTGTCCTGGCACCATTTGAGGAGGCCACGAGGATGGTTAGCAGTGACAGTGCATGCATCAGTGACACTGTACCTCTTGTCCACCTGTTGGAGCACACGCTGCGTGGAATAATGGACAGGGCACTTGAGGCAGAACAGAGGCAGGAAGAGGAGGACTTCCTTGCCTCTCAAGGCCCCCTTTACCCAGACAGTGTTCCTTCTGTCCCACCCATCGCACAGGAAGAGGAGGAGGAGGAGGAGGAGGAGGAGGAGGATTGTGTCAGCATGGAGGTGGAGGCTGGCACTCAGCATCATCAGCAGCAGTCTTTTAGGGATGATTTACAGTCCCAAGAAACCAGTGGACTTGTACGTGGCTGGGAGGAGGTGGCTGCGGATCATGTCGTCCTTAGTGACCCAGAGGACTCCGGAGCGAATGCCTCAGCAAACCTACGCTGCATGGCCTCCCTGATCCTGCAAAGTCTGCGGAAGGATCCTCGTATTCTTCGGATCAAGGAGAGGGACCATTACTGGCTGGCCACTCTCCTTGATCCACGGTACAAGGGTAAGGTTGCGGACCTTATGTTACCGTCGCAGAGGGAGCAGAGGATGAGACAACTCCGGGAGGCCTTGCAGAAAGGTCTGTGCAACGCGTTCCCAGAGACTGGGAGGTTGCAAACTCCTGGTCCTGGACAACGAGTTGCTGAGGCTTCGGCCAGTCAAAGAAGGAGCGGTGGGGAAGGTGGCCGTCTGACCGATGCGTTCAGACAATTCTTTAGTCCGCAGCCCCAAAGTATGATCGGTTCCAGCAACCATCGCCAGCGTCTGATAAACATGGTGCAGGAATATCTAGGGGCAAGGTCAGACTTGGACACCTTCCCCACCGAAAATCCTCTGGCTTACTGGGTCTTGAGGATGGATCACTGGCCAGAGCTTGCACAGTATGCAATTGAGCTACTGGCCTGTCCTGCATCCAGCGTTCTTTCGGAACGCACATTCAGTGCTGCTGGAGGATTTGTCACGGATCACAGGGTGCGCCTGTCCACCGACTCGGTTGATCGACTGACTTTCATCAAGATGAACCAGTCTTGGATCACCACCAGCTACCACACACCTGATGCTGATATAACAGACTAATTGATTTTAACATGTCACATCCCTTCAAGACTGATGCTGATGCTGAGTGCCTGTGCTGTTATGTTGACTGGCTATCCTCCTCCTCCGAGTCCTCAATGATACGATTGATGATGATAGCTTGTAAGATCATTTTTGTTTATGGGTGCCGCCACCAGTGCCTAACGCCCAATTTTTCAGCCCCTGTTTAACAGGGGCGTGTAATTACAATTTTTGAAGCAATACTTTGCAACAGGGCTCATTGCTGTGCTCCAAGTACAGTATCTGTGAGGAGTTGCAGTGTTGTGCCACCAGTGCCTAAGGCCCAATTTTTCAGCCCCTGTTTAACAGGGGCGTGTCATTACAATTTTTGAAGCAATACTTTGCAACAGGGCTCATTGCTGTGCTCCAAGTACAGTATCTGTGAGGAGTTGCAGTGTTGTGCCACCAGTGCCTAAGGCCCAATTTTTCAGCCCCTGTTTAACAGGGGCGTGTCATTACAATTTTTGAAGCAATACTTTGCAACAGGGCTCATTGCTGTGCTCCAAGTACAGTATCTGTGAGGGGTTGCAGTGTTGTGCCACCAGTGCCTAAGGCCCAATTTTTCAGCCCCTGTTCAACAGGGGCATGTAATTACAATTCTTGATCTAATAATTCACAGCAGGGCCCATTGCTGCACCCACCAAGAGTAACTGTCAGGGCTTACAGTGTTGTGGCACCAGCACCACCATCAAAGGCCCAATTTTTACTACCACTGTTCAACAATTATATGTAATTAAAATTCCTGATATAATAGTTGACAGCAGGGCGTTCCAGCACCAACCAAGAGTAACTGTGAGTGCTTACAGTGTTGTGCCAACACCAACAACTAAGGGGCCTATTTCTGCAGAGTATATACGGCAGGTCCCTACTTTCAAACATCCAACTTACAAACGACTCCTACTTGCAAACGCAAGAAGACAACAGGAAGTGAGAGGAAATCTACCACTAGGAAGGAAAATTCTCTCCTGTAAGAATACATATGGGAGAAAGGTGTCTCCTCTGTACTGATGCTTTATCAGCAATCCTTGTTTCAAGAAAAACACCACATTTCAAAAACAGTTGTCATTGGGACGGAAAGTGAGGTGAAATGTTCTGAACAGGGGCACAGACAGCAAAACAAATGTTACAGGGGTGATAACCCTTACCTATGTTTTCCAAAAAGTTTAAAAATAGATTTTTGGTCTGGAGCTACACTTCAACAATGTACCTGTTCAAAATTACAAACAGATTCTACATAAGAACAAACCTACAGTCCCTGTCTTGTATGCACCGCCTGTATAGGGCTGTTCAGAGTATATAGGGCCTTTTTTATTTTATGTGCGGGGTTCCCCTTAATATCCATACAAGACCCAAAGGGGCTGGTAATGGGCTGGGGTAGGGGGGGGGTCATGGGGTAGCTATGCCATTTTTCTTAAAGAATTTCATCCATATTACCGGGACCAGACATTACATTAAAGCCGCAAGCAGTTTTAAATGGCTTTTTTTTCCTTTAGAAGTGTCATTTTGTGCAGGGACAGTTCTAAACACGGGAAACACGTGGCACTTCACAGGCATACTTTAGACACCCCCCCAGGTACGATATTTAAAGGAATATTTGACTTTTTTTTTTTCACTTTATGCATCATTAAAATGACTGCTCCCGAAAAACGACCGTTTTTAAAACTTCTTTTTGCATTGATACATGTCCCCTGGTGCAGAACCCGGGTTCCCAAACCCTTTTTAGGACAATAACATGCATAATAGTTGTTATAATTAGCACTTTAGAATTCGAACGTTCGCATCCATTGTATTTAATAGGGTTCTAATGTTCGTTCGAACTTTCGGTCCGTTCGCGGGTTCTGGTGCGAACCGAACCCGGGGGTGTTCGGCTCATCACTATACACCACTAGTGACTTGTCTCTGTTTCAAATGAACCCCATTTACAACCACACTCTAGTATCTATTCTTTAGCTAACTGCATATCCACTGAACCACCCAAGGGTTAAAGTGGTTGTAAACCCTTACAACACACTTTCACCTACAGGTAAACCTGGATTAAGGCTTATCTGTAGGTGCAACAAATATCTCCTAAACCTGCCCGGTTTAGGAGATATTTGCAAAAGAAAGGCACCGTTGTCTATGGCGCATGCGCCGTAGACAACGGCGCACAGGCGCACTGAAAGAGTGAAGAAGCCGTGATGGGAAGCCGTAAGTGTTGGCACCCGCGCGCATGCATGGGAGTGACGTCATTGCGGCTTCGGCCAGTCACAGCGCCGGAGCCGCGATATGCGGAAGTGAGTCCTGGAGAGATGGCGCCGAGGGAGGGGGTGTCCGAGCACAGCTTTGGGGGCTTCGATTACAGGTAAGTACTTCATAATGAGCTAGTATTCTATGCATAGCATACTAGCTCATTATGCCTTTGCCTTGCAGGGTGTCTTTTAAAAAAAAAAAAAAGAGGGTTTACTTCCTCTTTAAGTCCTAGCTTGTGCAACGTTTGTTCTAGATCAGTGGTTCTCAACCTTTCTAGTGCCGTGACCCCTTGATAAAATTTCACAAGTTGTGGGGACCCCTAACATTAAAATTATTTTCGTAGCGTGGGTTGTCAGCACCCAAGGCAAGACAAGTAATTTGCGCCCCTAACCCACGGACATTTAGCGCTCCCTGAGTCCCTTCCACTCGTACAGTATTAAAACCCCTTATTATTTTAGGATGTACCACTCTTTGTTCTTCTTTCTTTCCCTTTTATTTCTCTCTATGCTAATTTCTTGTTTTTTCTCCCATTCCTCTCTCTAGCCGTCTTTCTTGTTCTTTCTCTTATTCTTTATCTCCTTTTTTCCTCCCCCTCTTTTCCTCTCCCTTCCATGTATTCATTATTTTTATTCCTTGTCTCACTCTTTGGTGGGGGGGGGGGGAATGGGATGAGTGGCAGTGCTGGGGGGAGTTCTGATCAGCCAACTTGGGTGCTCTTGATCAAGGTCATCTGCTGATCTGAGAACTGTAGTGGGGACTTTTAATGGCAACTCTAATCACAGGTAGTGTTACTCACTGTGTCTCCGGCTTCACTGTGTCTCCGACTTTGTGGTGTCTTGTAGCAGTGACACCTATGCCAAAATCAGGAGACAGGGTCTCCTCCAGCCCCTCCCTCTTCACATTCCTCACCAGTCAGCTGAACTCTAGTCTCTGCCCCCAGCCATCCCGTGAACTGAATGGGCGGCTGCGAAGAGGCTGAGTGGGCGGCCACGGGCTCCAGCAACAGCCCAGCTGGGCAGCCATGGGTTCCAGGAACAGCCCACCTGGGCAGCCGCAAAAAGGCTGGAAGAGCAGCATGGGCTTCAGGAACAGCCCAGGATTCGGTGACCCCTGGCAAATCGTTATTCGACCCCCGAGGGGGTCCCGACCCCGGGTTGAGAACCACTGTTCTAGATCATTATGTGGAACTGTATAAAATGCCTTGCTGAAATCAAGCGATGCTATGTCCACAGCAACACCCTGGTCCAAAACATTGGTAATATAGTAAAAAAAAAATAATCTGATTAATCTGACATGATCTGCCTTCAGTAAAGCCATGCTGCTTTGGGTCCAGCAGGTTGTGTTTCTTTAAGTGATCAATGATCCTTTCACATTATAGGACATAATTCTCAGAGACATAAGCACAGTTGTAACAAAGTAGCCTGCGTTTTCAAATAAAAATTACAAGGACTTATTCCTGCACTACCTGGAAAAAATAATGGCTTACATACAGAAACAAAACAAAGTCTCGTGTTATTATTATACCTTGAGAAGTACCAGTATACCTTAGGTAAACTAAAAAATACAGACAAAAGAAAAAAAAGGAAAAAAGGAAAAAAACAGGAAAAAAAGGACCTCGACCAGCAGAACTGACGTATGAGCGTATAATTAAAAGGGCAAAACCAGATGAGGAAGTATATATACCACAGAAAAAAAAAAGGAAAAACATTAATTGAGAACCTGAGGTGTTTTGACAACTCAGGGGACCCTGAACAACGTCAAGGGACCAGTATGGGCACACGGGGGCCTCCAACATGGAAGTCTGGGAACAGGGCTGTGCCCGCCGCATCTTCTTAGGCAAAAGAAAATCCTTCAGAAGAGCATCAATTTTGAAAAAGGCGTAACCTTGAACCAAAGAGGAGAAGAAAAAACTACAAAACTTTGTTGCCCCATGGTACAGATACCAAGAACTCCCCCCTACACAGGTGGGGGGGTGGTTTTCCAAACCTAGAGTCCAGATTGCAGCGGCAAGCCTTTCAAGGACCCAACGAGGAGAAACAAGAGCGATAAATGGGGATCCGGGAACCCCCTCCAAGGAAATCAAGGAGGTTGTCTGGAGGATCTCAGGCGCTGAGGGGTGGAGAGATGTTTCCTCGATTGGCTCCTCACAGGGGTCCAAAGGCGACTGGGAGTGGGTGGAAAAGGACGAGCTTGAGCAGGAGCAAGATGAGGGTCATCTTCAGGCAGAGGTGGGAGACCAAGGCTTTTTATAAACGCTTCACCCTCTTGTAAGTCACGCAAACTATGCTGAACACCATCTTTAGACACAATGAGGCGAAAGGGGAAGCCCCAGTAGTAGAGGACTTTGTGTAGTTGTAGGTGAGTTGTAATCGGACGTAGATTTCTCCTTTTTGACAAAGTAATGGGGGATAGATCACTGAAGATCTGTAGCTTCGTCTCCTTATATGAAAGCTGAGATTTATTACGTGTGGCCAGGACCAGGGCTTCCTTGCTGTCATAATAATGAAACCTCACGATTACATCCCTGGGTCTGGCCCCCGACGGGGGTTTTGGGCCCAGGGAGCGATGAGCCCTGTCCAGACGCCAATCCACATCTACTACTGAGGGAGCTAGAACATTAAAAAGCCCCAAGAGATATGAGCGTAGGGAGGAGTCCCCCACCGACTCAGGGATACCACGAAAGCGCAGATTTTGGCGCCTCTCCCTGTTCTCTAAATCCTGTTGAAGCTGCAATTGGGAGACAGAGTGTTTAAGATTGTAGTTTTCTTCCTCAATTGCCTGCACATAGTTCACCATCTCATCAAACTTGTGTTCCAGCGCATCAGCACGTTCCCCAATTTGATTAATTTCCCCCCTCAGTTCAGCTGAGATCTTGCTCACCTCTGCCGCAATGTTCCGGGTGATTTGTAGGAGCAGGTGCTGCAGCTTGGAATCCAATTTTTTATCCAAAATGTCAGGAGTGAGGATCTCCTGAGATGCGTGTGTGGCGGGGCTCACAATCGGCGTGTTCGTAGGCCCAGGGAGTCCCGGTTCCTCCGCATCAATGAACGGATCCATCGCGGCAAAGGGGTCTGCTTGCAAAATCGAGGCTGCGGATTGCGGCCTAGTAATGAAGCGTTCCATCTCCGTTCCTGCTCGCAGCCCAAACAGCGGGTTATAGTTGCGCTGCTGCTGGCCAATCTTTCCCATGGGGCGCCCAGGGAGTAGAGCGGAATATCAGGCTTACCCCCGGATCAATTGGAGACTAATGAAGCTTTACGGAGGTCACGAAGAGCGGCGGAGACCCGGAGCTCACTCAGAGCACGTCCGCCATGTCGGAAAGCCGCGCATGCGCCTGATCAATGATCCTTTTTCTCACGAGTGATTCCATTAACTTGACTACAACCGATATCAAACTCACAGGCCTGTAATTGCCAGATTTTACCTTGCTGCCCTTCTTTTGGATAGGTACAATATTAGCTGTCGGCCAGTCATGGGGAATTTCTCCTGTTAGAAGAGATTAATTAAAAAGGTCTGTTAGTGGTCCTACAACTATACCTTGAAGTTCTCTTAGAACTCTGGGATGAATACCACCAGGGCCTATTGCTTTATTAAGCTTTAACCAAGCCATTTCCTCTGCTACCTCTGCCTCCAGAAATCCTAAGGCCTCTTGTACACGATACTTCCGTTTGAGCATCTACTTTTTCAGACTTTTTTTAATGTATTTTCACGCATATGCGTTTGGGAAAACTTGCGCACATTTCTGCACATGCGGAGAAAGCTTATTACTATCTAGGCAACGTCAATGGACAATCTGTGCGAATTTAGGCCCAAACGTGTGCACATGAGGCGTAAATTACTGACCAAAAATGCAGATTTTTCTCTTTTTTTTTACTGAAGAATTAGAATACACGGCGCTTGTTTTATGTGCCTGTGTGCATAGGCACATTACAATTAATGGGCTGTATTTTAGCTCAGTAAAAAAATAAGCTGTACTGAGCTTTTTCAAGCCGCAGTGTGCAAGAGGCCTAAAAATTAACCATCATTACTGTTAACTTATTGTTAGTATGATTTATTTCTGAAAGGAATGAACAGAAGAAATTATTTAAATTGTTTGCTACATCCAGGTCTCCCTCAACATTAGTGTTGTGCCCAGTTTTTATTTTAGTGATCCCACTGTATTTTTTTCTTTATATAACTATATGTACCTAAACAAGGTTTTATCTCCTTTCTTAATATATTTTGCAATTTCCTCCTCTTTCTGTGCTTTGGCAGCACCGATAATGTGTTTGGCCTCCTTTTGACTTATTTTATACTCCTCTCTGTCAGCTACAACTCCAATTTCCTTGAACATTCTATATGCTCTATTTGGGATCCCCCCAAAGCACTTTGTCCCCATGTTGATGGGGACAAGGACCTCATCCCCACAACCCTTGCCTGGTGGTTGTGGGGGTCTGCGGGCGGGGGGCTTATCAGAATCTGGAAGCCCCCTTTAACAAGTGTATGGTGGTGGAATGCTGCAGTCTCCTTATGCAGTGTTTGCGGAACTAGTTGCAGCCCGCTCTGCTGGGACTTGTAGTGCCCTCTGTGGGGGACTGAGATATGGCAGCCTCCTATGCTAGGACTTGTAGTGCCCTAGACTGTGGGGGGACTAAGGAATCCTCAGTCCCCCACAGAGGACACTACAAGTCCCAGCCTAGAGAGCTGCCATTCTTCAGTCCCCTGTAGTCTAGGGCACTACATCTCACAGCATAATAGCCTGCTCTTACAGAACAGGAAAATAATCTGGGGGGGATTTGTGCTGGAAGGGGGTATATGGCAGCGAGGATTTGTGCTGGGGGGTGGATTGGGGGGGGGGGTTTGTGTAAGAAGGAAGGATTTGAGGGTATTTATACTGAAAGGAGGGGTATAGAGGGAGGATTTTTTCTGAGAGGGAGGATTTATGCTGGGAGAGGGAGATGTGGAGGATTTGTGCTGAGAGGGGGATTTCTGCTAGGAGGGGAGATGGGGAGGATTTCTGCTGATTTATGCTGGGGGGGTGGGGAAAGATTTGTGCTGAGAGGGGAGATTTATGCTGGGAGGGGGAGGGTTTCTGCTGAGAGGGGGATTTATGCTGCAAGGGGGAGATGGGGGAGGATTTGTGCTGATAGGGGGGATTTATGCTGGGAGGGGGAGATGGGGAGGATTTGTGCTGAGAGGGGGGAGGATTTATGCTGAGAGGGGGGATTTATGCTGGGAGGGGGAGATGGGGGAGGATTTGTTCTGAGAGGGGGGATTTATGCTGGTTGGGGGAGATGGGGGAGGATTTGTGCTGAGAGGGGGGATTTATGCTGAGAGTGGGATTTGTGCTGGGAAAGGGGAGGTGAAGACAAGGGTTTGTGCTGAGAGGGGGGGATTTGTACTGGAAGGGGTTATCTGAGGTGAGTATTTGTGCTGAGAGGGTGGATTTTTGCTGGCAGGGAGGAGATGGAGAGGGGGATGTCTGTGCTGAGAGGGGGGATTAGGGGGTAATAGAATTTGTGAATGGAGGGTTTTTGGGGGATTTATGTTTTAAGGGGGATATAGGGAGTGAGAATTTGTGCTGAGAGGGGAGATTTGTGCTTGAAGGGGTTATATGGGGGTGAGGAGTTTTTCCTGGGCACTGGATGACCTTGTCCTGGCATTGGCACACTCTATAAATTGCAGGGGTGGAGCTGTGAAGAGAGTAAGCTGGGTGCCGACGTGAGGACTGGATTGGAAGCTGCTCCAGCCTGTACTGACACAGTGGTGACTTTAGCGACCGGGAACGGCAGACTCATGAGTACCTGGTGGCCCTGCTGAGTGGAGTGGCACACACACACATGTGTTTCTTTGGTAAGAGAGAACCCCCCCAGCCCAGATGTATAGAGTGGCAGTGGGAGTACCTGGGTCCTGGTCCTGCTGATTGGAGTCACTCAGCAGGGCCAGGACCCAGGTACTCCCACTGCCACTCTATACACCTGGGCTGGGGGGGTCTCTCTTACCAAAGAAACGTGTTCCACTCCACTCAGGTACTCCCTATTTAACATTACCACATTCTGAACTATGTAAGTCATCTCAGACTCTATTTAACCACACCCCTTTAAGCCACGCCAGATATTTAGTGCAACTTAAACCACGCCCACTTTTTGTCGCTGCGCCACAGCTTTTCGTTTCACGCTGCGTAGGAGGGCCCACTTTGGATCTTGCACACGGGCCCACTGATTTCATAATACACCCTTAAGTTTGTATATATACTTCATATACTTATATTGTTTGGACATATACTTCATAAGTACACTGTCTCACAAAAGTGAGTACACTTCTCACATTTTTGTAAATATTTTATTATATCTTTATGTGACAACACTGAAGAAATTACACTTTGCTACAATGTAAAGTAGTGAGTGTACAGCTTGTATAACAGTGTAAATTTGCTGTCCTCTCAAAATAACTTATACACCCATTAATGTCTAAACCGATGGCAACAAAAGTGAGTACACCCCTAAGTAAAAATGTCCACACTGGGCCCAATTAGCCATTTTCCCTCCCCGGTGTCATGTTACAAGATCTCAGTTGTGAATGGGGAGCAGGTGTGTTAAATTTGGTGTTATCGCCCTCAATCTCTCATACTGGTCACTGGAAGTTCAACATGACACCTTGTGGCAAAGAACTCTGAGGATCTGAAAAAAAGAATTGTTGCTCTACATAAAGATGGCCTATGCTATAAGAAGATTGCCAAGACCCTGAAACTGAGCTGCAGCCTGGAAGCCAAGACCATACAGTGGTTAAACAGGACAAGTTCCACTCAGAACATGACTTGCCATGGTCGACCAAAGAAGTTGAGTGCACGTGCTCAGCGTCATATCCAGAGGTTGTCTTTGGGAAATAGATGTGTGAGTGCTGCCAGCATTGCTGTATAGGTTGAAGGGGTGGGGGGTCAGCCTGTCAGTACTCAGGCCATACGCCGCGCACTGCATCAAATTGATCTGCATGGCTGTCGTCCCAGAAGGAAGCCTCTTCTAAAGATGATGCACAAGAAAGCCGTCAGTTTGCAGAAGACAAGCAGACTAAGGACATGGATTACTGAAACCATGTCCTGTGGTCTAATGAAACCAAGATAAACTTATTTGGTTCAGATGGTGTTAAACGTGTGTGGCGGCAACCAGGTGAGGAGTACAAAAATAAGTGTGTCTTGCCTACAGTCAAACATGGTGATTGGGAGTGTCATGGTCTGGGGCTGCCGGCGCTGGGGAGCTACAGTTCATTGAGGGAATCATGAATGCCAACATGTACTGTGACATACTGAAGCAGAGCATGATCCCCTTTCTTTCGGAGACTGGGCCGCAGGGCAGTATTCCAACATGATAACGACCCAAAACACACCTTTCACTTAGGGGTGTACTCACTTTTGTTGCCAGCAGTTTAGACATTAATGGCTGTGTGTTAAGTTATTTTGAGGGGACAGCAAATTTACACTGTTATACAAGCTGTAAACGCACTACTTTACATTGTAGCAAAGTGTAATTTCTTCAGTGTTGTCACGTTAAAAGACATAATAAAATGTTTAAAAAAATGTGAGGGGTGTACTCACTTTTATGAGATACTGTATATGTCCAAACAATAGTTGCAAATACAGATACTGAAAAATTATTCAATAGATATCAGTCATCCCAAACAGTATACATGGACTATTGAAAGCTCATAAGCTTGCACATAGCTGGATCCCCCCCCAGGACACTGGAGCTAAAATTTCTCATTGGTGTGATAATGGTGTTTCCCCCTAGAAGAGTTGCTTTGGGATAAAGGTTTTACATAAGTAGCGCCCTTTTACTTTCAGGGGAGCTGGGTACCTAAATTTAGGGGTTGATCTCCCAGATCACTTCAATTGTTAGGTTTGTTCTTCTGCTTTTGCCAAGTGGTGTTGCTGGTGTACAGTTCCCTGTGGCCTGTAGGTGGCGCTGCCATAACAGGTCAGGGTTGAACCGTTGGTGACATTGCTGTACCTTTGGGTGTCCTCTCCAGGAAGCTGTACGGGGGCGTGGCCGGCCCACTGTGCATGCTGGGAGAGGATTCAAAAGGGGTGGACACCATCTTAGAAGGGGAGAAGGGAGAAGAAGGGGTACTGGGGAGCAGTACCGCCTGCGTCTCGTGGCCCCCCAGGCCATGGGAGTGCACAGGGGAAGATCAGTCTCTGGCACCTTTAGCCTGGGGCTGCAACTTTTCTTGTAGGCCCAGCACCTTTAGCTAGCCTACCATCTAAAGAAGAATTCCAGGGCACTCGAGGGTGACCCGTTCTGGTGAGGGAGCCAGGGTTACCAGTGAAGGAAGTCACCTACAGAGGGATTCCAGAAGTCCGCCACAGGCATTGTAGCGTGCTTCAACTTGCACCTAGGTCCTTATACTACAAGTGCTGGGAAGTTTGGAATTAGTCAAAAAGGGTTCCGATCGTATCCCTAGGACAGTAAAGTAAAGTTTGTGCATCACGCTGCTAGGACCGTGAGAGGGAACTATCCGGGTGAGCAGAGTCCACTTGGGATTGAGTGGTGATATTAAGTGCCTGAACCTACCTCCTGTTATACTATTCTTCACCTTCAACTTTTCTGTCCGGTTTCAAGCATAAAGAAAATAAACCTTCAGCCTTTGAGGTTTAACCTTGTTTGGACATTGGCCTTATTGATACACAAGCAACAGACTTTTCCCTACACTGTAGGGAAAGGAACCAACCTAGAGGATGTAACTCGCTGCGGAACCCAAAATAACTGTGAACAACGCTTAACCTCTTCAGAGAGGAGGGTATGGGTATATAGCACGGTGTGCCTTGTCTTACAAGTGAGCCAGGTGAGAAGAAGGTCCGTGTGCTACACGTGGGGGCTCGAGTCCCGGATTCTGCAGCTACACCCCCCAGAGGTTGGACTGTTTTTTGGCCATTGTGAAAGTTGAACTGCGCCACATTTTATTGAATAAAATGGAGGTACAGGACTGTGTTTGAGTTTTTTTGTAGGTGCATCGTTTATGGGCGTGTCCAGAACTAGGAAAAGCCCGCGAGCTGCATGCAGGAAGAAAAAGGGGGAGGAGCCCCCGCCAAGTGTGTGTTGCACGTGGTGTCTTTGGCGCAAAAGGGACAGTATGAGCCAAACCAGAGAGTTATTGTTTGAAGTGGAACAACCCACCTAATCACCCCGAGTTTTCCAGGTCAACTTCCTTACGGGGATGGTTACTTCTGAGGAAGGGAAACACGTCCCCGTGGCCGGGCCCACGTTCATCACTACGGCTGCAGTGAACGTGGAAGATGAAGTTCCAGCCACCGCAGAGCCAGTGACGGATGTTACAGCGGATGCTGCCTCCGTCACTACCAAGACGTCTATCTTACCTACTAAAAGGAAGGTGGGCTACGTGAAGGCCTCCCGCGGTCGAGGTCCACCCCAGCGCCTACTCGAACCGGAGCTCCAAACCGGAGGGATCTCTAGTAGAAAGGATGGTAAGGAGGCTGGGGGAACTGTTACAAGTTTGCCGGGGAAGGGAGAGACACTCGTACAACATAACAGGGATGGGTGGACAGCCAGCCCACGGGAACTTTTGTCCTCAGAAGGCAGTATGTCAGCGCCCACTAGGAACTATCTGCGGTGGAGGAGTGTAATACTTGCGACCTGGACTCGCCCTCCGACATGGGGGACGATGTCGAGGTGGATGAGTTGTTCATCAAGAAGGGTTGGGACAGAATTCCGTTACCCTCACCCAGAGACACTAGAGAGGGATCACCCATAGACTCAGGGGAAACTACACCCTGGGTGGAGGCCCCTGCACATGAGGAAGGAATTGTTCCCGCATCACCAGCGCCTGCTACTACCGCTGGACGTATATCTCTGCGGGCACCTTTGCTGAAGCTTGAGGCAGTGAAAGTGCCTAGATCTCCGGAGGCAATTGTCCTGCCTGGTAGAGGAGACCGCGCAACCCTTCCGCCTATTTCTAGGTTGCAGCGTCTTCTTAACCAAAAAGTGGCCACCGAATACGGCTGGGAATATCCCCATGTTCCTAGGGAGCTTCTCTTTGAAATTGAGGCTTACCGTGAAAGGTGATATGCTGACTTCGTGTGGGACTACTTGAAAGTACCGGCAACCCGCAGATACTTTGTGTGTTCAGCTGCTAAGGCGGACCGTTTCAAGGGATGTCGGCAAGAATGGACTTATGATCGGCACATACACGCAGCCCGAGTGGTAATTTGCAATAAAGAGCGAGAAGATGCTGTGTACTCTATTGAAACTTTTAATGCAAAGTGGAAACTTCTTGTCTTGCCGGATCCTCACTACTACCTCTAGAGTGGGAACTTGTGTTTTCTTTTTGTCGCCTACTCTGGAGATTGCTCCGGAACATTAAATAACTTTGCCCTCCATTATTTGGGCTGTTTGTTTCTCTCCATCTACAGCGCCACAAAGAACTGAACTTTGGGTAGATAAGTTAGGGCCAAAATTGGAGACTCGCCGTGTCAAAGTGGAGAGGTGCCTGATACCTGGCAGGCATTTCTATTGGAACAAGAATTGGCAGTAACGACTTTGAGCTGCCACCAGATGGTAGTGATCTGCAGAACTTTTCGTGATCTCTTATTTAAGAAAAGCCTTATAGCATATACTAGGCTTAGTATGTGTAATTCTTAGTGAAGGAAGTTATCTTCTTCAGGTGAGATAGCTCACTTCTTGTACATAGAGCATAGGTAGAATGTTTTATTGCATATGTATGTTTTTTTTTTGTCTCCCTCTGCAGGTGAAACTACTAGCAACCGCCGGAGAATGGGTGGAGTAGTCAGTTAGAGGGGGGTGGAATTGATAATGTGTTTTTTTTTTGTGTTGTAAATATGACATTGAGAATGGGATGTCTAAAATTTTGTACTCTTCGTTCCTTTGCTCTTTTCTTCTTGTCCCTTCCCAATATTTTGGTTCAGGCACGAATTTCAAATTTGTACATAGGTTCAGGAATAAATTCTCACCTGCTCAGGCGTGAGAGGGTTCGAGTTTATTTCAGACACTGGGGACAGTGTCTATTTTAGAGGGGGGTGTATGTAGCGCCCTTTTACTTTCAGGGGAGCTAGGTACCAAAATTTAGGGGTTGATCTGGTTTGGTAGCCAGGCCCAGATCACTACAATTGTTAGATTTGTTCTTCTGCTTTTGCCAAGTGGTGTTGCTGGTGTACAGTTCCCTGTGGCCTGTAGGTTGCGCTGCCATAAAAGGTCAGGGTTGAACCACTGGTGACATTGCTGTACCTTTGGGTGTCCTCTCCAGGCAGCTGTACGGGGGTGTGGTCGGCCCACTGTGCATGCTGGGAGAGGATACAAAAGGGGCGGACGCCATCTTAGGAGGGGAGAAGAGAGAAGGAGAAGTACTGTGGAGCAGTACCGCCTGCGTCTCGTGGCCCCCCAGGCCATGGGAGTGCGCAGGGGAAGATCAGTCTCAGGCACCTTTAGCCTGTGGCCGCAACTTTTCTTGTAGGCCCAGCACTTTTAGCTGGCCTACCATCTAAAGAGGAATTCCAGGGCACTCAAGGGTGACCCGTTCTGGGGAGGGAGCCAGGGTTACCCGTGAAGGAAGTCACCGCCTCGGATGAGGCCTGGTCACCTACAGAGGGATTCCACAAGTCCGCCACAGGCATTGTAGCGTGCTTCAACTTGCACCTAGGTCCTTATGCTACAAGTGCTGGGAAGTTTGGAATTAGTCAAAAAGGGTTCCGATTGTATCCCTAGGACAGTAAAGTAAAGTTTGTGCATCACTCCGGCTGCTAGGACCATAAGAGGGGACTATCCGGGTGAGCAGAGTCCACTTGGGATTGAGTGGTGAAATTAAGTGCCTGAACCTACCTCCTGTTATACTATTCTTCACCTTCAACTTTCCTGTCCAGTTTCAAGCATAAAGAAAATAAACCTTCAGCCTTTGAGGTTTAACCTTGTCTGGACATTGGCCTTATTGATACACAAGCAACAGACTTTTCCCTACACTCTAAGGAAAGGAACCAGCCTAGAGGATGTAACTCGCTATGGAACCCCAAAAAACTGTAAACACCGCTTAACCTCTTCAGAGAGGAGGGTATGGGCATATAGCACGGTGTACCTTGTCTTACAAGTGAGCCAGGTGAGAAAAAGGTTTGTGTGCTACACATACATAATTAAAATATTGCAAGCACCCCTGTCAGTGGTAAATGGTTTGTATCAACCCTCTAACTGCTGATTTGTCTAGACATCTTTGCCTGTTAAAGTATGTTGAAAGATAACCGACTTACTGACTGGATCACCGGGTGAAAAAAAAGGAATAAAAGCCTACAACAAAAACAAATGCAGCCACCACATACAAGAAATTCTAAGCTTCAAATAAATATATTTTTGTCATTCTAAGCCAGGCCTAATCAAATAGAGAAGACTACTGATCCGCAGCTAAAGACCAAATCCACTAATGATTGGCCTTTTTACCGCCCCTTGTCATGATTTCATCATGCTGCTACTACAGACGTTACTATCCTGTGAGTATCCTGCCAATGGACATCCAATAGGAAGTGTCCTTGCCACCGTGCAGAGATGTGGACACTGGAAGATAAACTCCAGTACTACAGTTCAGAATTAGGAAGACTTGGGATTTGGCATGCCATGTCACCACAGATTCAGGTACAAATTTAGACCATTTACTTTTGTTTTTTCTTTTAATCTACTGCCAGGAGGTTGGGTTGCGGTAAAAATTAATTGGGGGGGGGGGGGGGGTTCTGCCGGGACCTCTGAGTTCAATGTGGCAAAGAGGATTTTTGTTTAAAGTTTGATTTTCAAGGGTTAAATAAAACTAGTTGTTGCAACGGGCACAGCAGGGAGGTATGCATGTTGTCTGTCAGTTTTTTGATCCATTAGTCACTTTTTTATTGTCATTGTGATAATGAGCTATCACACGCCTTTGTAAACGCTTAGTTGCTATTAAACTGCACATGGCATGAAAAGAAGTGGATTGAAAGGCAGGTGTGACATACATCTCAATATAATTAAATGCATTTTTCTTACATTCCTAATTATAGTAGTGCAGTAATGTTTTGTATTGTTACATAAACAACAACATTGCTGAATTGAAAACATTTAATCATTTTTAAACATCTGCGGGATACAGTATACTCTAAGCAGCTACAGTGTATAGAGATGGGCCTGCAGGCACAAGCTAAAGGGAGGTCTAATTTGTTCTTGAATTCCATCTGCAAGCTCAATAACCCTTCTTAAAAACCTAACTGCAGCCCATTGTGGGGAGTTAAAATTGTGCTTAGTATTTTTCTGTCTATGGCCCCATTAGAGATATTTTCTTAATTTCTTGTACCTATAACATCAAAGCAAAAAATTAGGGGAACAATTGTCACTGGGGCAGGAAGCACAACCTGCAATAAATAGAGTGGCAGAAGTTGCAATTCTTCAGTACCCTGCTAGAAATCTGTTTGGGCCCTGTCACACTAATGATTACAACAAAACAATACTCCTGCGCTCTGATGTCTTGGTGTATGCGGGGCGTGTCGATCATTCCTCAGTAAACAGGCAACACTTTAGGAATCTTGCAGCCCTCCTCAGAACTATCGGTGTTCATACAACTGTAAAAAAACAAAAAACAGGAGGGCGCACCGACCTAGTGTATTACCAGATAAAATCTTTATTGGACGGCTGACGCGTTTCCGGGGCGCACCCCTTTCTTCAGAGCCTACACAGCTTGTGGTATCCTATTCTCATGGATAACCCCACACATATAGATATACACACACTCATGTCCACCAAGGAGGCCCCGACCCATCGTCCCCACCCCAATAGGCCCCGCCCCTACAAGTTGTGCGCCCCGGAAACGCGTCAGCCGTCCAGCACATTTGAGGTACCATCTATCTCCCTGGTCATCGAGTTTTAACTTCAGTCGTCCTATGATTCAGGCTGGTCACTAGAAAAAGCTCATTTTAACGCTCTGCTTGTGAGTAGGACCATTGCTGTTTTTATACATTTTAATAAAGATTTTATCTGGTAATACACTAGGTCGGTGCGCCCTCCTGTTTTTTGTTTTTTTACACTAATGATTAGCCAAGTATACCCAGGTTTGATTCTTTAAGGCTAAATTCACACATGTCCAGTGTGAATTTCCCCTCCATTTTCACAGAGAATTTCTAAAGCAGCTTTTCAGCAGTCCAGCTGCGATTTGGATATGATTTAGATGTGAATTTTTGGTGCTGGTGGCCACCAGTGTCTTTAACAATAGCTGGTTATTAAAGAGTGGGCGGGAAGGCCGCTGCCATGTTCTTAACAACAGATGACTTATCAGCTGACAGAGGGGTTCCCCGCTAACAGCTGAATGTAAAAAACCCCATCGCAGACAATAATTTTTTTTTAAAAAAAAGGCCTGGAGCCAAAATAGAAAAAAAAGGGTGTAGGGTCCCCCCCCCCCCATTCCATACCAGACCCTTCAATCTGATATGGATTTTGAGGGGAACCCCCAGACCAAAATTAGTAAAAAAAGGTGTGGGGTCCCCCTAAAATCCATACCAGACCCTTATCTGAGCATGCAGCCTGACAGGCCAGAAAAGGGGGGGGGGGGGGGCGAGCGAATGTTCCCCCTTCCTAAACTATACCAGGCCACATGCTCTTAACATTGGCATGTTCATGGTAAAAAGGGCTTCTGATCTGTGGGCAGGGGGCTTATAGGAATCTGGAAGCCCCCTTTAACAAGGGGGCCCCCAGATCCCAGCCCCCCATGTGAATGAGTATGGGGTACATTCACCCAAAAAAGTGTCAAAAAGAAATAAAAACACAGAGACAGTTTTTGACAACTCCTGTGTTAAAAAAAATGAAAGCAATGTCCCTGGTGTAGATCTAGCACCAATTACAATGAACGTAACCGTCGCCGACCTGATTAAAAAAAACCTCCGCACCTGTCACTGGCTCCTGCTGTCTGACAGTTCTTCATTAGCTAATGGGTGGAGCCATCCAGTGATGTCACCGGATGACCCCGGCCTTATGACATCATCAACCCAACATGCACCGGTCTATGATGTCACATTAGCTATTTAAGAACTGTTAGATGGTGGGAGCCAGCGATGGGTGCTGAGCTTCTTCTTTTTTTTGGGTCAGCGGCGTTTATCATGATTGATGCTGGATCTGCAACAGGGGACATTGTCTTTGTTTTGTTTTTTTAATAAAGGAATTGTCAAAAACTGTCTCTGTCTTTTTATTTTTACACCTTTTTTGGTGATTGAATAGGGATACATTGTACCCCTACTCATTCACATAGGTCGGGGGGCTGGAATCTGGGGATCCCCTTGTTAAAGGGGGCTTCCAGGTCCTGATAAGCCCCCTGCCTGCAGACCCCCACAAACACTAGCCAGGGTTGCGGGCAAGAGGCCCTTGCCCCCATCAACATGGGGACAAGGTTCTTTGGGGGGGGGCTGCCCTAAAGAACCCCCCATATTGAGGGAATGTGGCCTGGTATGGCTCAGGAGAGGGGGGTGCTCGTCCCCACCCCTTTCCTGGCCTGCTAGGCTGCATGCTCGGATAAGGGTATAGATTTTGCGAGGGACCCATTCTTAAAAAGAAATTTGGCGTGGGGGTTCCCCTTAAAACCCATACCAGACCTGAAAGGACCTTGTATTGATTTGGGGGACCCCACACTGTTTATCTTATTGAATTTGTGTTCAAAACTGATGAGATGTGCGATTCAGATGCGTTCCCATAGAAGGCAATGAGCCTGGAATTTGAATCTGAACTGCACTGCAGTGCTCAGAAAACCCACAGGTTTTTAAATTTTTTTTATTTGCAGTGAATTCGTACTGCCGCTGCACCGCATATATGTTTCATAGAAAGCCAGTTTTGTTCACATGTCATGCAAATCAGCTACAGTTCAAAATGCATCCAATTCCCATATATGTGAACGGAGCCTAGACGTTATCAAAGTTCAGATACAGAATCCAAACCCTTTTGAAATCAATATAAGTCATAGGTTCATTTCCATTAATGGCCATATTCTAAGGTAAAAGTCAGAAAGGGCATCTTGGATAGGGCACTGACCTGGGGGACAAGAACCAAAGAAAAAACATTTTTAAAGTGATTAGTCCACAGGGACAGGTCCAAAAAAAAAAATGCAGTTCCTTATTATAACATACTTGGGGGATGCCTTAAAGCTGTATGTGTAATTTCAGATCAATATGAGTCTTGGATTCAGCATCAGTGAAACTATATTCTAGCATCACACAAATTGCAATTACTTTTACATAACTGCTTGGCTTTCATAAAACATAAAGCAGCAGCAACCTAATATGATTAATTCCCACTCCCAACAAATTTGTTTTTGCCAAAGCAACTGATTTTTGTGTAGCAGTAATACGCTTTAATTGATCATTGTAAGCAGCAGAGGCAACACAGCAAAAAAAAAACAAAAAAAAAAAACTACCATATGGTATAAACTTAAAAAATAGCTAACAACATTATATGAATTTCCAAAAAGGGGAAAAACAAGTCACAGAGCAAGAGCATAACTTTTTTGATCTTCCGTTCAGTAGGGTTGATTTACTAAAACATAAGAGTGCAAAATCTTGTGCAGATGTGCATAGCAGTCAATCAGCTTCTAACTTCAGCTTGTTCAATTAGGCTTTGAAACACAAAAAAAGGAAGCTGGTTGGTTTCTATGCAGGGCTGTGCCTGTTATAGTAAATCAACTCCAATGTATTGTGTAAAATTTGGGACAAAAGAAAACATTTTCACATGGTAGCCAGAGAGCTGGAGAGCATTTGATTGGGGCTGATCTTAATCAAACATTTGTACTTGGCCGTTATATCAGAGTAGAGATGAGGGATATTTTATTTAGATACAAATAAATAATTTGATTTATTATGTCACAATTAAAGGCCAGTTCACACCAGAAAAACTCATTCCAGATCTATTCCAGATGCATTTCTGCATGCTCCTTTTTAATACGTTATTTATGGGTTCCAGTACATTTTGTTATATACAAAGTCAATCTGCAGCACAACTAGCAATTATAAATGTCCATTGCTTTATTGAGGTCATAGTAAAAGTCAATATACCAATAAGATCTTGTGTGTAAAGCCTCATACACACGATCGGACTTCTATTGAACTTTTCCGTGGATTTTTGTCCAAAGGGGCGTTGGCCGTGAACTTGGTATGCATACACACGGCAGAACTTTTTCAGCCAACATTCACCAAATCACGTGTTTTTTCAGCTCTTTACTGCCACCCTTTAGGCAACTTCTGCTATTGTTGTCTGATGTGTAGCATTGGTTCTGAGCATGCTCGTTTGAACTTTGAATTTTAGTCCGATGGACTTGTGTATACACGATCAGATTATCCTCCATCGGACATTTGTTGTTGGAAAGTTTGAGAGCATTCACAGCGAACGTTTGCCTGTTGAAAAATCTAAAACAATTGTCCGATGGAGCATACAGACGGTCGGATTGTCCGATAAAACACGTCCGTCAGACCGTTGTTGTCAAAAAGTCCAATCGTGTGTATGGGCCTTTAGAGTGAGGAAAAAATTAAAAAACACCTGGGGTGATAAACTCCCACCACTAATATAGAGACCAGCCGCATACTTCAGCCCACTGACCCCTGAACAAACAGGATGGTCAAATGTGCTTGTCCCACCACAGAGTATAAGTAAGCAGAGGCATCAGGTGCAATATGGATATGAGATCCTGGATGTCATGCTCTTTGAAAAAATCTTCAAAAGTTGGAGACCTTCTACGCCCACCGAATTCATCTGCTTGGTCCAGTATTGCCTATTTTGCAGTTTCATAACTGCTTAGGACAACAATAGGATTATGGCCAAAATAAACATATACCGATTCATATTTCTCTGCAAATTCCTTTAGGGCTTGTACACACCATACGTGCATGAAAACTGGTGGGACAAGCGCATTTGACCATCCTGTTCAGGAGTCAATGGGGTACCATCACACAGCCTTGAAAAAAATGAGTTTTAGGTATTTGTGGTGCCCAAACACCTTAACCCCACAGAAAAATCCCTGCAGTGCATTGGAGAGACCTTTAAAGCCTAAATCCCGGCAAACATTGTCCTCCCTGTAAAGTGGATCATAGAGGGTTACCAACTAGTAATGGACCCTGTACTTGGATGTCACAAATTCTAGGGTTCTTTGGCAGGCTTTGGGGCATGGGTGAACCAATGCCAGCCCTTATGGTTGTTAAGGATGACATTATACTGTGCTACCTTCTCCAAGCCATGTATTATTTATTCTTGGAGGTTGGGAGGCATGAAGCCCACCCCTGGAAGACTGTCAAATATACCGTATTTATCGGCGTATAACACGCACTTTTTTCCCCTTAAAATCAGGGGAAAATCGTGGGTGCGTGTTATACGCCGATACTCCGTCAAATTCCCCTGCTGAAAACGAGCGAGAGGAGCGAGCGGAGCCGAAGCCGAAGTACAATCGGCTTTACTCGGCTCCTCTCGCAGTCCCGCCCATCTCTGACTGCGCCGCTGACATAGAGAAAGCCGAGTGTACTTCGGCTAGTCTCAGCTCCTCTCGCAGTCCTGCCTGTGACTGTGAGCAGAGCCGAGTCTAGCCGAAGTACACTCGGCTTTCTCCGTCAGCGGCGCAGTCAGTGGAGATGGGCGGGACTGCGAGAGGAGCCGAGTCTAGCCGAAGTACACTCGGCCCCGCTCGCTCCTCTCCACAGAAATCGGCGCCAAATTTTAAAAAACGCCGGGACTGACACGATCGCAAAGGCACTGGGCAAGGCTGCAGATGGACAGATGGACACTGGGCAAGGCTGGAGATGGACAGATGGACACTGGGCACGGCTGCAGATGGACACTGGGCAAGGCTGCAGATGGACAGATGGACACTGGGCACGGCTGCAGATGGACAGATGGACACTGGGCACGGCTGCAGATGGACACTGGGCAAGGCTGCAGATGGACAGATGGACACTGGGCACGGCTGCAGATGGACAGATGGACACTGGACAAGGCTGCAGATGGACAGATGGACACTGGGCAAGGCTGCAGATGGACAGATGGACACTGGGCAAGGCTGCAGATGGACACTGGGCAAGGCTGCATGCTGCATTTAAATGTAAGTTTTTTTCCTTGAATTTCCCTCCTAAAAGTTTTTTTCCTTAAAATTCCCTCCTAAACTTGGGGTGCGTGTTATACGCCGATAAATACGGTAATCTTCAGCCTAAATGCTTCATGACAGCCATAAAATGTTTGGATACAGCAGGCCCTGAGGTGTAAGGAAGTCCTCCTCTCCTTCTTGCTACTCTGCTTTGAGTTCCCTGACCATGATTCCATGCAATGTGTGCTCCAAAAGTAACACAACTGGTATGGTGTTGTTGATGCACTCATTATCATACACACCATTCTTGTCGCCTCCTCGAATGGCAACAATAAAAGTGCATGTATTCTGTATCAGCAGCCATTGGCATGGAAAAAGCCCAACTTTCTTATGCCATGCTCTGCTGCATCATAGCCAAAGCTGGGTACCGCCTAGTGGGAATATCACAGATCAGGCGAAATTCCAGCTGAATTTTAGCCAGCTGAACAATGCCTGGGTAGGACCACCTGAAATGTCTACAAACTCTTCTGGCCTGCCTTAGAAATTCTTGTAGCCCTTGAAACCTGTCCAGGAGCTACTGCACCACCAGATTGAGGACATGTACCAGACAAGGCATCTGAGTCAACTTAGACTGCCAGGGAGTGGACAGCGGTTTGGTCTGGAAAGTAGCGATTAGTACTATTACTAAGTCAATCTTAAATATAATATATGTAGCGGGGTATCGTTTTCACCCACAAAACTACAGTTCCCAGCATGCTTTGAGGCACCCAGGGTGCATTTCTCCGCGCAAGGACTGCTGGGGTGAACTTTAAAACGGGGAGGAGGGGCCTGGCTCTTTCTCTTGGAACGCCACCCCCCCGCAAGAGGATCCCTGCAATCACCTGCTGTGCATGCAAGGCCTAAAGCCTGGGCCTCGCACTTTATTCCAGAGAGCTTTCCGTTCTACCGAGGAGCCTGCGGAGCATCCGTCCCACCTGAGGTGACACCATCTTCTGGAGGACCAAAGACCCGGTGTATCGTGGGCACGGTGAAGCAACTCACCGTAGCGGAGGTACCGGACAGGAGTCGGTCCGGTCTGGGTGCGAGAGCGCCAGCTCAGAACCACATCTAAGTAACTTTGTTGCCTATTAACTTTGCCTAGGCCCATCATTGACCACAGTTATACTTTGGAGAGACTGTCTGCTGAACTGAGTTTATCAGTCTCTCCAGCTTTACCAAGTTAGCGATTATTTGCTACCCCTACTGGATTACAGTTTGTTTCCTTATGTGCACCACCGAGAGTTGCTAGCGAAGATTCTTCTACGAACTATACCCCAAGTTATAGTCAGGCCTGACTGGGTAGTATAGGACATTGCAGGGCGCCATTTTTGCTCACGAGGGAGGATAGCTGCAGCGGGGATATTTTATTGTTACTGCATTATTGAATGTTATACTCTTTTAATGCGTGCACCTATATTGCAGGGATCTGCATGAGATATTGTATGCAAATTACCTTTTATACTTTACCAATAGTAAAAAGTTATAGTTAAGTAATTTGGTGGTCGGTGTCAATTACTGTGCTGGGACACGGAAATGGGGTTGTACCATAGAACAATATAGATATATTGCAGTTGTGCCATCTTTCTCCCCCCTTTCCTAACTGTGCCACGAGAGGTTAGAGCCGATTGCCAGGGGTTGATAGCGGTGCATTACAAGGCCCAAAACAAACAAGCAGCCCTCTTAAACTGAGGGTATCGCTATATTCTCCAATAGATTTGGGTGAACGATTTGGGCCAAGCAAAAGTTCAGCCCGAACATCGCCTGTTTGCCCATTGGGCGGAAACCCAAATTTGCAGGGCTTTTGGTGGGTGTTCGCCCCATCAAACTCCCTACAATGCACTGCACGCTTTTCCCAATCAGACCCAAGGATAAGGTGGTTAAGGAGCGGGCCGGGAAGCTCGCTGCAGCGTCCTTAAAGTGGAAGTAAAGTTCCACACATTACTTTTACCTCTAGGTAAGCCTATAATAAGGCTTACCTATAGGTAGTGTAAATATCTCCTAAACGTTTTGTGAGGGTCTCGCTTCCTCAGGACCAAGTCAAGTCAACACTTCACTACCTTGGCATTGTTTTAATGCCACTTATTTAAATTTTTTCAAATAACAATTTTTATTAGTCATATCAACAAGTAAAAGAATACAAACTGAGCACAGTAGTGTACATGCATTGTTAGAGCAATAATATAGCCAGTGCATACGTAGTAAGTAACAGCGAACAGTGTAGTAAGTTGTAGAAAGTCATAGCTAACACACTGCGTAAACTGTCAAACATTGAATAGGATCTGCCATAGGCCACTACAAGGCCGAAAGAGGACAGAAAGAAAAAGAAAGGAAGAGAAATTAGAAAGAGGGAAAAAAGGAGAGCTGAGAAAGTAGGACAAGAAGGGGAGTGGAGGGGAGAGGTAGGGGCTCAACCATCATCTCAAGGTGGATCTTCCCGTCGGTGCCCCTCCTCCAAGACCTTATTATGCATTTCCAGCCTGTCCTGTAAGCTAGCTGTAATTTTTTCTATTAGTTCTACATCTTTTACTCTAGCATACAGATCTTCTTGGGAGGGTGGGGAGTGCCGTTTCCAGTGGAGGGTGACCAGGCATTGTGCAGCTCTGAGAATGTGTCTATGCAATTTTTTGGATGGTTTGGAAATTTGTAAGGGTGATACACCTAGGAGGAATAGTTTTGGAGTCATGGGGACCTGCACCCCCAGAAGGCAGGACAACATGAGCTGTGTCCTCATCTAAAAAAGCACATTCTTGGGGCAGCTCCAGTAAATGTGGTAGAGGGTACCTTTGTCTCCTCGGCAGCGCCAATACCTATCCAAGCAGGAGGGGTAGATAACGTGGAGCACATCCGGTGTCAGGTACCAAAAGTAGAGAATTTTATATGCGTCCTCTTTGTAGAGTGTGCAGGAGGAACTTTTTATCGCCTGAGACCAGACTGTCTGCCACGTTGCCTACGGGATTTTTTCTCCTAGTACCTTTTCCTAGCGAAGTATGTCCCTCAGCATCATGCGATGATCTGCGCCTTGTAGTTGAGTGCGGTGCACTGCCAGCTTAGTTTCTTGTATTTCCTCCTCCGCCATCTCCACTCTGTCTGAGAGGTGTTTAAAATTAGTTTGAAGTACTTGGATCTCAGCCCGGCAGGTAGATTTAGATTAGTTGTTTAACCACTTAAGCCCCGGACCATTTGACTGGCCAAAGACCAGAGAACTTTTTGCGATTCGGCACTGCGTCGCTTTAATTGACAATTGCGTGGTCCTGCGATGTGGGTCCCAAACAAAATTGAGGTCCTTTTTTCCCCACAAATAGAACTTTCTTTTGGTGGTATTTGATCACCTCTGCGTTTTTTTTTTTTTTTCGCTATAAACAAAAATAGAGCGATCATTTTTTTAAAAAGCAATATTTTGTACTTTTTGCTATAATAAACATCCCCAATTTTTTCTCAGTTTAGGCCGATATGTATTCTTCTACATATTTTTGGTAAAAAAAATTGCAATAAGCCTGTATAGATTGGTTTGCGCAAAAGTTATAGCGTCTACAAAATAGGGGATAGTTTTATGGCATTCTTATTTTTAATTTTCTTTTACTAGTAATGGTGGCGATCTGAGATTTTTATCATGACTGCGACTTTATGGCGGACACATCGGACACTTTTGACACATTTTTGGGACCATTCTAATTTTTACAGCGATCAGTGCTATAAAAATGCCCTGATTACTGTGAAAATGACACTGGCAGTGAAGGCGTTAACCACTGAAGTGGTTAAGTGTGTCCCAGGCAGTGATTTTAACTGTTAGGGGGAGGAGCTACCAGTGACACGTCACTGATCACTGTTCCCGATCACAGGGAACAGTGGATCACTGACGTGTTACTAGGCAGAACAGGCGAATGCCTTGTTTACAAAGGCATCCCCCTGTTCTGCCTTTGCCGACCGCAATCACGGGCCGCCCGGGAACATCGAGTTCCCGGGACCCGTGGGCACACTCGCGAGGCACGCGGAGGGCGTGCGCACGTGCCTCCGGCGGCAAATTTAAAGAGACGTACAGGTACGCCTATTTGCCTGCCCGTGCCGACGTATATCGTCGTGTGCTGGTCGGCAATCGGTTAAAGTCCTCTTTAGTTGGTATGGCTTGAAAGTATGCCTGCCAGGAGGGATGTAGCTGGTGGTGGAGGTCCATCTGGTGCGGGATGTAGTGGGGGGGTAAAATGTGGCTGCTAAGGATGCATGGAGACCATGGTCTGGGCCTGCATATTAGGCCGCGCTTGGGGGTCCCGTGCTTCGCTCCATGCTGAGAACTGTGGTGGTGAGGGGGGTCGTTTCAACAGGTCCCCTGTATAAGCAGGGACTGGAGAGCTGACTGCCTGGGCATAGGTAGCGGCATGGTCTGCATCCCACCCGGTGGTTCCGGGGTCACGGGAGCGGGATTGTCTCTGCGATTTTGGGGGAGAAGGGGCAGGGAGTAGTCCTGCTGTGATGCGAATCGTCCTTGGTGCCCTGCTTGGGAAAGCTCAGTGTCCCGTGCGTGTGTGGGATCTGGCAGGGGGGGGGAAATCCTGAGTCCTCTGAGGGAGCCAGGGAGCTGGGACCCCCTGCAGACAGACCTGGGTCCAAGGCTGTGCGCTGCAGCCGTGGGAAGGCGTCTGTGCACTGCGTGTATAAGACGTCTGTGAGGCCTAGTGGGGCAGGCTGCATCCCATATGATGTCGCCTCCTGGGAGGCATAATGTGGGGGGAGACTCACTGTGTCCATCGATGGAAGTTGCGGCCTGGGTGCCATCCATGCCGGCTCGGGTGAGCTCCGTGAGTGGGCTGGGGCTTGGGAGCCCCGCGGTGGAGGAGACCGCATGGAGGAGGTGGAGGCAGCCGGCGTCATTTTGTCCGTCCCGCCGGGCGGCATGGGAGGTGGTGTAAAATTGTCCCGGAAGGTCGCAGAGGAGCCTGGTGGGGGCTGGGATGATCCCCGTGCTTTCAAGAAGCGAGTTCTCCTGGAACCACCCATGTACGGGTGCAAAAAATCCCTTAAAAAGGCCGTGTAGCTGTGGGCTGAGAGAGAGCTAAAGGCTCAAGCGTCCATGCAGGTCGACTTCACTTATATAAATTTTATAGCTATATGCTCAACTGTATTTACATTGGATGCTAGAGATCGCACATACTATCTATAAGGGTTCTGTTGGAAGTTGGAGGCTGCATATATTTTCTGCTGCATGGTTGCACATTCTCTTAATTATATCTGACATTAAGGGCTGCATACATCCTAGGAAGTCTTGGGTCTGGCATTGAGAGATGTACACACCTCTCGACTTAATAATTTCTAGCTTCACCAATACTTTATTTACCGCCATAGCTAGGGTTTTTTTCCATCTGTTGTGCCTTCTTAGCACACTATTACACTACTATTCTGTCCTGAGGAAGTGGGTTTTCTCCATAAAATGTGTCGGTATCAAGAAGACAATTTGCACAAAGCCTTAGCAAAAACTGTACAGTATTACTGTATAGTGGTTGGCTGATTAGCAATGTGTGTTACCAAGCAATTGAACAATTGTGATAAAAAGGCAACAGTAACTCAAATAACCACTTATTAGAATCTTGAAGCAAATGAGCTACAGCAGTAGAAGACCACACTGGATGCTACTCTTGTCAGCTAAGAACAGGAAACTGAGGCTACAATTCGCACAGGCTCACCAAAATTGGACAATAGAAGATTGGAAAAATGTTGCCTGGTCTCATGAGTCTTGACTTCAGCAGCGACATTCAGATAGTAGGGTCAGAATTTGGCGTAAACAACGTGAAAGCATGGATCCATCCTGCCTTGTATAAATGGTTCAGGCTGGTGGTGGTGGTGTAATGGTATGGGGGGTATATTCTTGGCACACTTTGGGCCCCTTAGTACCAATTGAGCACCACTTAAATGCCACGGCCTACCTAAGTATTGTTGCTGACCACATCCATCCCTTTATGACTACAGTGTACCCATCTTCTGATGGCTACTTCCAGCAAGTGTCACAAAGCTCAAATCATCTCAAATTGGTTACTTGAACATGACAATGACATCCACAGTCACCAGATCTCAATCCAACACAGCACCTTTGGGATGTGGTGGAATGGGAGATTCGCATCATGTATGTGCAGCCGACAAATCTTAAGCAACTGCGTGATGCTATCAAAATTTATTAGGAATGTTTTCAACACCTTGTTGAATCTATGTCATTAAGAAATAAGGCAGTTCTGAAGGCAAAAGGGGGTCCAACCCGATATTGCAAAGTGTACCTAATAAAGTGATCGGTGAGTGTATATGCTTTTTGGGTGTTGGAGTGAAGTGTCCTTTTATTTTTATGACCAGTCTACAGTGTGCTGGGGTTTTTTAATTATTGGTAATTGTATTTTGTATTTATGAAAATGCTCTTATATTTGTAGGGTCTTTAACCATCTGCCTACCGGGCACGAAAACCCCCTTCCTACCCAAGCCAGTTTTCAGCTTTCATGACAATTGCGCGGTCGTGCGACGTGGCTCCAAAACAAAATTTTTCCCCCACAAATAGAGCTTTCTTTTGGTGGTATTTGATCACCACTGCGGTTTTTATTTTTTGCACTATACACAAAAGAAGAGTGTCAAGTTTGAAAAAAAAACACAATATTTTTTACTTTTTGCTATAATAAATATCGATTTAAAAAAAAAAAAAAAATTTTCCTCAGTTTAGGCCGATACGTATTCTTCTACATATTTTTGGTTAAAAAAAAAATCGCAATAAGCGTATATTGATTGGTTTGCGCAAAAGTTATAGCAGATACAAAATAGGGGATAGATTTATATCATTTTTTTTTTTTTACTAGTAAAGGCGGCGATCTGTGATTTTTATCGTGACTGCGATATAGCGGCGGACACATCGGACACTTTTGACACATTTTTGGGACCATTCACATTTATACAGCGATCCCTGCTATAAAAATGCATTGATTACTGTATAAGGCTCCATGTACACAGAAGCTCAAAAACGGTCGTTTTGAACACCAGATTTCTGGCAGAAAAAGCTGCTTTAAAATATATATAAAATATATATATATAAAATATAGCTTTTATCAGCGTTTTTCACTAGCGTTTATTAACGTTTTTCAGTGTAGCTTTTTTTAGCTTTTTTTTTTTCAATGGATCAAAAAACGCAAAAAAATGCTGCCGACCAGCGTTTTTGAGCGTTTGTTAGAGTTTTTCAGCGTTTTGTGTTTTTTTGCTTTTTTTCACGCTGAAAAACGGCACTTTGAATGCAAATTTCTTGCGTTCAGAAAAAAGCCCATTAACTCCACTGCTCATTAACGCTAAAAAACGCTATGTGTATGTAGCGGTACCCTCACTCTCCCTCTTTCCTATGGTGAATGGCATGCGTCTAGGGGTACCTGGGAGAGGAGAGTGCAGGGACACTACGCCAAGCTCTTCCCTCGTGTGTATAAGAGGGTCGAGCAAAGTTATTTGAATTACATCCGGGTCTGTCCACTGCATATGAAGCCTCAGTTCTTCCCTGGAAGCGTGTCTGCCAATAATAGAGTCCCACACCAATCGAAAGTCCAACACTCCTTTATTTCTCATACAGTACGGTGAACACACTCAGTTGAACCTTCAATAACAGATAAACATGAGGGTGTGGGAACGAGTAGGCCCAGGCACAACTAAGCTCTCCTATTCCTTTTTAGCGAATAGGCCTGGTGCACGGTCTCTGCCACCGACCGTGAGGTTGGTCTCTGCCACAGACCGGATGAACTGTTGAGGCCCCTGCCACAGGCCTAATAGCAGGCCCCTGCCACTGACCTGGTTGAAATAGTTGGACCGCTGCCACCGGTCATTGAACGTGGACTGAATTTCCTCTTAGAATTTAGGCCCCTGTTCGGGAAAGATATCCCTCCGGGCGGTCTCCAGAGGTACACCCGGCACTGGCAATCTGCTGCACCAGGTCTTCGGGTGAGTCCCTCCTCCGGTCCCTTACGCCTCTGGATTTGGTTGCCCCACTCCTGGGGCCCCCTAGGATGATACCTCCCTCGCGGGACCCAGCGGAAGGTACTGGGCCCCAGGCCTCCGGCCGAGTACCTCACCCCAGACCGAAGGTGTCTGGGATGGAACACGAACTCCAGGTGTCCAGGCCTAGGCCGCCTGGACACCGACCGCAACCACAGCCCTCAGGCTGAAGGTGCCCGGGACTCAAACCTCGTGGCGAAGATGTCCGCCCCTTTATACCCTCCCCCAGGATGCACGGCGGGTTCCCCGCCCCGCCGTACAACCGCTGCGAGAGGTCACAAAGGGTACGGCACTGCAGCGATGGCTACACTCTCCCCCCTGTCATTTGACACTGGTCCCCAGTGTCTGGAGCAAATCATGCCCAAAAGGGGTCATCATGACCTGATCCAGAGACCGACTAACAAATCTCAAAATATAAAAGAAAATTTCTTTATGAAGCTAACCAACAGTTGTGCCTGAACCTGAAAGGGAAGGGAAAGGAACAAACAACACATAAACACATTATCAGAATCACATATTCACAACATAGTAAAAAAGTACAGCGCTAGATAAATTATGAAAAATGATATCCAAAAATATTAGTGAAAAATTTGGGATGTATACAAAAATTATATACAAAATAATTTGTGTACAAAATATTAATATTAATGAAAATATATAATGTATATAGAACATCAAGAGTGAACCTTATAGTGAATAAAGTGAATGTTCCACAAAATAAGTTGTAAACTCCAATGACAGTGAAAATCAACCCATAAATAAAGTGAAAAAGCTGGGGAATAACTAAAAGCACAAAAGTCCTGAAAAAATAATCAGAAAGAAAGGTGCCACAGAGTAGAGATGATCAGTCTTTAAATAGATGTGAAGGAAATAAAGTCTTCATCCACCAAAATGAAGAGACACCAGAGGAGTGGTAATATAGTCTCCTTACCAGATCAACATGATCACTTTTGCAGTGATCTCTTCAAGCGCAGGAGTTTAAGGTCTCCCTTTAGACCAAGGTGAGTAAGTATATCTCCAAAATGGTATCTGTTCAACTCCCAAAGATATAAAAGAAGACCATAGCGTAATACTGCAAACAGATGTTTAATGACCACAAAGTATTGCACTTACAGTTAGCTGAACCTTAGCGAGCGTATCTTATCATATGGGATGGCGGGGACACGGCGTCTCCTCGAGGCTTCTCCTATTGATTTTGCTCCGTATCTCAGTGTACTAGAGCGTGATGACGTAGAACTGCAAGCCACACCTACGCGTTTCGTCATGAAATGACGTCGTCTGGGATTGGCTGCTGAGTCCCCGTCGTCACGCAAGCCCTTAAATACTCCCGCAGCGCCATTTTGACAAAGGGCAGAAGAATTACAGGGAAATCTGAAAGACGCAGCGGCATCATAATGATGAATGATGCTGCTTAGGAGCTGAGAAGAAGCCTGGTATTAAGGAAATAGTATATACTGCCATCTTGTGGCCAAAAAAGAGATTATAATGAAAAAACTAAATCAAACAGGAAAGAAGCAAAAAAAAAGGAGGCGCCAGGAACCCCAAATGGAACTACCCATATATCATACAATACTAATAACAGAAATATATGTACAAAAAACAAGATTTTTAAATTACATAACAATACTTATTAAAAACTAATGAAAACATTATAAAAAGTACATTATGTTTATGGTTCATGAAATTATTAAATCAATTACATTAAAAATAATGATAAAATTAAGCGTTATTTAAAAAACAATTTATGTCCCAGTCAACATTTAACCCATGAGGCACATAGGATCTCATATCAAAAATCCATTTTGTTTCGAGTTTTGATATGGATCGAACTTTATTGGTGCCTCTCCAATGTGGGAGAAGTTTCTCAATGGGAATAAATAACGTACCCTTAGTTTGTCGGTTGTGGTATTTGGCATAATGTTTCGAGAGATTATGTTTAGGAAAGCCACGCCGTATATTACCCACATGTTCTTCTAATCTAACATGTAGGGCCCTTTTAGTCCGCCCAATGTACTGTTTAGAACAGGGACACTGGATAAGATATACCACACATTCACTCGAACATGTGATAAAAGAGTCAATGTCATATCTTATATCTGTCTGTGTGGACTGAAAGGACTCACATTTACGTCCTTGGAAAGAATTTATTTGACAAATCTTATACTTCCGACATGGATAAAATCCCTTCATTGTTTGAAAGAAAGAGATCACGTTAGGAGGGTCGATGACATTGGGTGCTATCTTATGGCATAAAGAGGGGGCTCCTCTAAAAATAACAACTGGTCGTTCAGGTAATGTTGGGCCCAATATTCTATTGTTTTTTAAAATATTCCAATGTTTATTAAAAATCTTTCTAACTGAGAAGTGTTGATTTGAATAGCCTGTGATCATGGCACATCCAAATCTGTTATCTCCCATTTGATTCATCCTCTCTGGTTTAACAAGCATCTTCCCCCTATCCATGTCTTTAATTATCTCTATAGTATTATCTATACTAGACGCAACTCTTTAGGGGGGTTAACATCAATCACTTCTCTTTCCCAGTATGCCATAAAAAGATTGGCTAGGCTGGGGGCAAATTTAGCCCCCATAGCCACACCACACTTCTGCAAATAAAATATACCTCCAAACCAAAAGAAATTGTGACTGGTGGCAAAGATCAATAAGTTAATAATAAAATCTTTCTGAATTATTGACAAAGTATTGTCCTGTTCAAGATAAAAACGAACTGCCTCTAAACCGTGCTCATGTGAGATAATCGTGTAGAGGGAAGTGACATCTGCTGTCGCTAGAATATAACCCTCTCTCCAATCGCAGTTAGCCAAAAGGTTAATGACCTGAGTCGTATCTCATAAATAGGAGGGAGTGGTTATAACCAATGGTTGTAAGAATTTGTCAATGTATTTACCTATGCGTGCTGTTACTGAGTCAATTCCACTTATAATAGGGCGCCCTGGTGGGTTAGACATACATTTATGAACTTTAGGTAGATAATATATAACTGGTACCCTAGGTGCAGAGGGCAGCAGATGGATTTTCTCTTTTTTGTTTAAAACACCTAGGGAATAACCTTCATTGATTAAGGACAAAAGCTCCCTCTTAAATTTAACAGTGGGATTACATGCTAATTGACTGTAAGTGGCAGTATCTGACAAAAGCCTATTCATCTCTGTCAAATAATCCGTTTTGTTTAAAATGACTACGCCCCCACCTTTATCAGCTGGGCGTATTATAATATCGTTCTGTGCACATATCATTTTGAGATTCTTCTGAAGTTCAAAATTGTTCCTAAAGCGTGGAGTTTTTAAAGACACTATATCCTTAAGAACCATCTCTTTAAATGTTTGAATAGAGGGGGCGACAAAATTTGGTGGATTGAATAAAGAGGCCTTTGAAAAATTCGTATGCCGAATTGGAACCACACTCCCGATGTTAATTGGGATAGTGGGTGCTGGTTGCAAATCCAATCCGGCTGGTTGTACACCTATAGTGGTGGCAATTTGACTGCCATTCCCTATAGGGTTAAGAATAAAATGTCTCTTAATATTCATTTTACGAACGAACTTGTGAGCATCAATGAATGTCTCAAATTTGTTCAGTGTACGAGGGGGTGCAAATTTCAGGCCCTGACTGAGGACTCTCTGTTCTCCTTGTGATAATTGAACGGTGCTTAGATTAAAGACACCGTCAATTTTTAATGCTTCCTTTTTTTTTGGACCTGATCCTTCTCCCCCCTCTGCTCCCTCTCTTTCTTCGTGACCCCTTTTGGGTCTGATGTTGGCAGATGGAAAAAAACGAGGTTGATCCATTCTCATGAGATTGGAAGGAGATTGTTGATGTTCCTGTCTGTATCTCACAGAATGGTCAACATATTGGCTAGGATGCCTAGAGATTACTGGTTCCTCTTCGAATCTCTCTTCATATTGTGTCAGAGGTGCAAATCTATTGTGTGTGGAAATTGTATTACCCCTAGGGGTCAATCTAGGAAACTGATTCCTACATTGGTCTCTCGGGTCTTCCCTAGAATTATATTGACTGACATACGGAGAATAATAATCATTCTGCTGTTCACCATATCTTTGGTCACCTCCATAATCATTGATACGTGACGTATTCCTCAATGGTCGATCCCTTCTGTGAGGATAGGGGTTTCCATCCTGGGTATATTGTACATCAAAATATTTATGGGTGCTATTTTTCCTAATTTTATTTTTATTTTTATTCTTAGGTTTCACAGTGGTGTACCCTTGTTGATTATGAGAGAAATTTAAATTGATAAATCTCCCAGAATCACCCTTAACTCTCGAAGGAAGGGCTGGACACAGATTGTTGGAGGGAGGAAGGGTCGAAATCGAGGCAGGTGGTGGGGGTGGAGGGTTTGCTACCCCATCCATTGCCTCATCAACTCTTATTTGCCATTTAAAGACAATTTTATTGGAGTAGTCTGCAAAGTCACGGTTATACTTCTTCTTCTTCTTCTTGAGTTTTTGGTCGTGATCCTCTTTCTCAAGAAAAATTTAAGCTCATCTGACTTTGTTTTGTAACATTCTTGACCCTTAAAGGGGACTAGTTTATCTTTCAACAAACCAATCTCCTCATTAAGCATTCTGAGTTTAATGTGTTTTTTATCTATCAAGAATTGTAAAAATTTGACACCCGTGTCATTAAAATAGACAAACTACCCCTCTAGGTCATTTTCGCCCTTCTGTGGGCTGACCTCCCACCTGAGGCTACGGGGCACCATCTTCTGTGCCACATACTGTCCGAGATAAGCAATATCCCAGCACGTGTGTAGCTCTGAAACCAATAGGTTTTTAAGCCTAAGGAAGATGCCTCCTACCTCATCCAGTTGTTCAATATTACCATCAATATTACCATCAATATTAGCATCAAATACATAGACGATATTTTGCTCATATGGGAGGGTGATCTCCCTTCGTTGGAAAATTTATTTTTCAGACTCAACACCAACAATAAGGGCATCTGTTTGAAATATGAGGCTAGTCAATCAAATATTCATTTTTTGGATCTCAATATTTTAGTAACTGAAGGGATATTGACTACTACCACTTTTTTAAAAAATACAGACAGAAATGCTTTTATTCCATTGACCAGTTGTCATCATTCTAACTGGCTTAATGCTGTACCAAAAGGTCAGTTTCAACGTATCAGACGTAACTGTACCACTTTGTCGGATTATTTGCAACAAGCACAGATTCTTAAATTGAGGTTTTTAGAAAAAGGTTACACTGAGATGAGTATAGATAATACTATAGAGATAATTAAAGACATGGATAGGGGGAAGATGCTTGTTAAACCAGAGAGGATGAATCAAATGGGAGATAACAGATTTGGATGTGCCATGATCACAGGCTATTCAAATCAACACTTCTCAGTTAGAAAGATTTTTTAAAAACATTGGAATATTCTAAAAAACTATAGAATATTGGGCCCAACATTACCTGAACGACCAGTTGTTATTTTTAGAGGAGCCCCCTCTTTACGCCATAAGATAGCACCCAATGTCATCGACCCTCCTAACGTGATCTCTTTCTTTCAAACAATGAAGGGATTTTATCCATGCCGGAAGTGTAAGATTTGTCAAATAAATTCTTTCCAAGGACGTAAATGTGAGTCCTTTCAGTCCACACAGACAGATATAAGATATGACATTGACTCTTTTATCACATGTTCGAGTGAATGTGTGGTATATCTTATCCAGTGTCCCTGTTCTAAACAGTACATTGGGCGGACTAAAAGGGCCCTACATGTTAGATTAGAAGAACATGTGGGTAATATACGGCGTGGCTTTCCTAAACATAATCTCTCTAAACATTATGCCAAATACCACAACCGACAAACTAAGGGTACGTTATTTATTCCCATTGAGAAACTTCTCCCACATTGGAGAGGCACCAATAAAGTTCGATCCATATCAAAACTCGAAACAAAATGGATTTTTGATATGAGATCCTATGTGCCTCATGGGTTAAATGTTGACTGGGACATAAATTGTTTTTTAAATAACGCTTAATTTTTTCATTATTTTTAATGTAATTGATTTAATAATTTCATGAACCATAAACATAATGTACTTTTTATAATGTTTTCATTAGTTTTTAATAAGTATTGTTATGTAATTTAAAAATCTTGTTTTTTGTAGAAAGCCTCGAGGAGACGCCGTGTCCCCGCCATCCCATATGATAAGATACGCTCGCTAAGGTTCAGCTAACTGTAAGTGCAATACTTTGTGGTCATTAAACATCTGTTTGCAGTATTACGCTATGGTCTTCTTTTATATCTTTGGGAGTTGAACAGATACCATTTTGGAGATATACTTACTCACCTTGGTCTAAAGGGAGACCTTAAACCCCTGCGCTTGAAGAGATCGCTGCAAAAGTGATCATGTTGATCTGGTAAGGAGACTATATTACCACTCCTCTGGTGTCTCTTCATTTTGGTGGATGAAGACTTTATTTCCTTCACATCTATTTAAAGACTGATCATCTCTACTCTGTGGCACCTTTCTTTCTGATTTTTTTTTCAGGACTTTTGTGCTTTTAGTTATTCCCCAGCTTTTTCACTTTATTTATGGGTTGATTTTCACTGTCATTGGAGTTTACAACTTATTTTGTGGAACATTCACTTTATTCACTATAAGGTTCACTCTTGATGTTCTATATACATTATATATTTTCATTAATATTAATATTTTGTACACAAATTATTTTGTATATAATTTTTGTATACATCCCAAATTTTTCACTAATATTTTTGGATATAATTTTTCATAATTTATCTAGTGCTGTACTTTTTTACTATATTGCTTGAAAATTTGGTATCCACTTTTCTAGTACTGGCAGCTTTTATTACACTTTCATAGTGTATTTTTCACTCATCACTTAACGTTTCTATCTAGCGCAGTGTTTTCCCTTTTTTGGGCCTTTTTTAATACTGCTTTTTTGATTCTATAACATTGCAGCTGATAGGTCCTCATGGATATTTTTGAATACCGTTCCCAATATAATATCAATACAGAGGGGGTATTTGATGGTAATATTGAACAACTGGATGAGGTAGGAGGCATCTTCCTTAGGCTTAAAAACCTATTGGTTTCAGAGCTACACACGAGCTGGGATATTGCTTATCTCGAACAGTATGTGGCACAGAAGATGGTGCCCCGTAGCCTCAGGTGGGAGGTCAGCCCACAGAAGGGCGAAAATGACCTAGAGGGGTGGTTTGTCTATTTTAATGACACGGGTGTCAAATTTTTACAATTCTTGATAGATAAAAAACACATTAAACTCAGAATGCTTAATGAGGAGATTGGTTTGTTGAAAGATAAACTAGTCCCCTTTAAGGGTCAAGAATGTTACAAAACAAAGTCCGACCAGCTTAAACTTTTTCTTGAGAAAGAGGATCACGACCAAAAACTCAAGAAGAAGAAGAAGTATAACCGTGACTTTGCAGACTACTCCAATAAAATTGTCTTTAAATGGCAAATAAGAGTTGATGAGGCAATGGATGGGGTAACAAACCCTCCACCCCCACCACCTGCCTTGATTTCGACCCTTCCTCCCTCCAACAATCTGTGTCCAGCCCTTCCTTCGAGAGTTAAGGGTGATTCTGGGAGATTTATCAATTTAAATTTCTCTCATAATCAACAAGGGTACACCACTGTGAAACCTAAGAATAAAAATAAAAATAAAATTAGGAAAAATAGCACCCATCAATATTTTGATGTACAATATACCCAGGATGGAAACCCCTATCCTCACAGAAGGGATCGACCATTGAGGAATACGTCACGTATCAATGATTATGGAGGTGACCAAAGATATGGTGAACAGCAGAATGATTATTATTCTCCGTATGTCAGTCAATATAATTCTAGGGAAGACCTGAGAGACCAATGTAGGAATCAGTTTCCTAGATTGACCCCTAGGGGTAATACAATTTCCACACACAATAGATTTGCACCTCTGACACAATATGAAGAGAGATTCGAAGAGGAACCAGTAATCTCTAGGCATCCTAGCCAATATGTTGACCATTCTGTGAGATACAGACAGGAACATCAACAATCTCCTTCCAATTTCATGAGAATGGATCAACCTCGTTTTTTTCCATCGGCCAACATCAGACCTAAAAGGGGTCACGAAGAAAGAGAGGGAGCAGAGGGGGGAGAAGGATCAGGTCCAAAAAAAAGGAAGCATTAAAAATTGACGGTGTCTTTAATCTAAGCATCGTTCAATTATCACAAGGAGAACAGAGAGTCCTCAGTCAGGGCCTGAAATTTGCACCCCCTCGTACACTGAACAAATTTGAGACATTCATTGATGCTCACAAGTTCGTTCGTAAAATGAATATTAAGAGACATTTTATTCTTAACCCTATAGGGAATGGCAGTCAAATTGCCACCACTATAGGTGTACAACCAGCCGGATTGGATTTGCAACCAGCACCCACTATCCCAATTAACATCGGGAGTGTCGTTCCAATTCGGCATACGAATTTTTCAAATGCCTCTTTATTCAATCCACCAAATTTTGTCGCCCCCTCTATTCAAACATTTAAAGAGATGGTTCTTAAGGATATAGTGTCTTTAAAAACTCCACGCTTTAGGAACAATTTTGAACTTCAGAAGAATCTCAAAATGATATGTGCACGGAACGATATTATAATACGCCCAGCTGATAAAGGTGGGGGCGTAGTCATTTTAAACAAAACGGATTATTTGACAGAGATGAATAGGCTTTTGTCAGATACTGCCACTTACAGCCAATTAGCATGTAATCCCACTGTTAAATTTAAGAGGGAGCTTTTGTCCTTAATCAATGAAGGTTATTCCCTAGGTGTTTTAAACAAAAAAGAGAAAATCCATCTGGTGCCCTCTGCACCTAGGGTACCAGTTATATATTATCTACCTAAAGTTCATAAATGTATGTCTAACCCACCAGGGCGCCCTATTATTAGTGGAATTGACTCAGTAACAGCACGCATAGGTAAATACATTGACAAATTCTTACAACCATTGGTTATAACCACTCCCTCCTATTTACGAGATACGACTCAGGTCATTAACCTTTTGGCTAACTGCGATTGGAGAGAGGGTTATATTTTAGCGACAGCAGATGTCAGTTCCCTCTACACGATTATCTCACATGAGCACGGTTTAGAGGCAGTTTGTTTTTATCTTGAACAGGACAATACTTTGTCAATAATTCAGAAAGATTTTATTATTAACTTATTGATCTTTGCCACCAGTCACAATTACTTTTGGTTTGGAGGTATATTTTATTTGCAGAAGTGTGGTGTGGCTATGGGGGCTAAATTTGCCCCCAGCCTAGCCAATCTTTTTATGGCATACTGGGAAAGAGAAGTGATTGATGTTAACCCCCCTAAAGAGTTGCGTCTATGGAAAAGATACATAGACAATATTTTGCTCATATGGGAGGGTGATCTCCCTTCGTTGGAAAATTTCTTTTTCAGACTCAACACCAACAATAAGGGCATCTGTTTGAAATATGAGGCTAGTCAATCAAATATTCATTTTTTGGATCTCAATATTTTAGTAACTGAAGGGATATTGACTACTACCACTTTTTTAAAAAATACAGGCAGAAATGCTTTTATTCCATTGACCAGTTGTCATCATTCTAACTGGCTTAATGCTGTACCAAAAGGTCAGTTTCAACGTATCAGACGTAACTGTACCACTTTGTCGGATTATTTGCAACAAGCACAGATTCTTAAATTGAGGTTTTTAGAAAAAGGTTACACTGAGATGAGTATAGATAATACTATAGAGATAATTAAAGACATGGATAGGGGGAAGATGCTTGTTAAACCAGAGAGGATGAATCAAATGGGAGATAACAGATTTGGATTTGCCATGATCACAGGCTATTCAAATCAACACTTCTCAGTTAGAAAGATTTTTAATAAACATTGAAATATTCTAAAAAACAATAGAATATTGGGCCCAACATTACCTGAACGACCAGTTGTTATTTTTAGAGGAGCCCCCTCTTTACGCCATAAGATAGCACCCAATGTCATCGACCCTCCTAACGTGATCTCTTTCTTTCAAACAATGACGGGATTTTATCCATGCCGGAAGTGTAAGATTTGTCAAATAAATTCTTTCCAAGGACGTAAATGTGAGTCCTTTCAGTCCACACAGACAGATATAAGATATGACATTGACTCTTTTATCACATGTTCGAGTGAATGTGTGGTATATCTTATCCAGTGTCCCTGTTCTAAACAGTACATTGGGTGGACTAAAAGGGCCCTACATGTTAGATTAGAAGAACATGTGGGTAATATACGGCGTGGCTTTCCTAAACATAATCTCTCGAAACATTATGCCAAATACCACAACCGACAAACTAAGGGTACGTTATTTATTCCCATTGAGAAACTTCTCCCACATTGGAGAGGCACCAATAAAGTTCGTTCCATATCAAAACTCGAAACGAAATGGATTTTTGATATGAGATCCTATGTGCCTCATGGGTTAAATGTTGATTGGGACATAAATTGTTTTTTAAATAACGCTTAATTTTATCATTATTTTTAATGTAATTGATTTAATAATTTCACGAACCATAAACATAATGTACTTTTTATAATGTTTTCATTAGTTTTTAATAAGCATTGTTATGTAATTTAAAAATCTTGTTTTTTGTACATATATTGCTGTTATTAATATTGTGTGATATATGGGTAGTTCCATTTGGGGTTCCTGGCGCCTCCTTTTTTTTTGCTTCTTTCCTGTTTGATTTGTTTTTTTCGTTATAATCTCTTTTTTGGCCACAAGATGGCAGTATATACTATTTCCTTAATACCAGGCTTCTTCTCAGCTCCTAAGCAGCGTCATTCATCATTATGATGCCGCTGCGTCTTTCAGATTTCCCTGTAATTCTTCCGCCCTTTGTCAAAATGGCACTGCGGGAGTATTTAAGGGCTTGCGTGACGACGGGGACTCAGCAGCCAATCCCAGACAACGTCATTTCATGACGAAACGCGTAGGGATGGCTTGCAGTTCTATGTCATCACGCTCTAGTACACTGAGATACGGAGCAAAATCAATAGGAGAAGCCTCGAGGAGACGCTGTGTCCCCACCATCCCATATGATAAGATACGCTCGCTAAGGTTCAACTAACTGTAAGTGCAATACTTTGTGGTCATTAAACATCTGTTAGCAGTATTACGCTATGGTCTTCTTTTATATCTTTGGGAGTTGAACAGATACCATTTTGGAGATATACTTACTCACCTTGGTCTAAAGGGAGACCTTAAACCCCTGCGCTTGAAGAGATCGCTGCAAAAGTGATCATGTTGATGTGGTAAGGAGACTATATTACCACTCCTCTGGTGTCTCTTCATTTTGGTGGATGAAGACTTTATTTCCTTCACATCTATTTAAAGACTGATCATCTGTACTCTGTGGCACCTTTCTTTCTGATAATTTTTTCAGGACTTTTGCGCTTTTAGTTATTCCCCAGCTTTTTCACTTTATTTATGGGTTGATTTTCACTGTCATTGGAGTTTACAACTTATTTTGTGGAACATTCACTTTATTCACTATAGGGTTCACTCTTGATGTTCTATATACATTATATATTTTCATTAATATTAATATTTTGTACACAAATTATTTTGTATATAATTTTTGTATACATCCCAAATTTTTCACTAATATTTTTGGATATAATTTTTCATAATTTATCTAGCGCTGTACTTTTTTACTATATTGCTTGAAAATTTGGTATCCACTTTTCTAGTACTGGCCGCTTTTATTACACTTTCATAGTGTATTTTTCATTCATCACTTAACGTTTCTATCTAGCGCAGTGTTTTCCCCTTTTTTGGGCCTTTTTTAATACATATTCACAACAACATTCCCTTACACCCATCCTGACTAAGACCCACCCCATTCTCAGTGGTCTTGATGAGATGTTCTCCTGCAGAGGGGAAAAGAATGTTACACACATATCCCTGACACATATGTTTGTGTAAGAATGAAATAACCTCTCCATAGAGAAACTCTTCCTTCTTTAAGTGTGTGAGTGAACAGTGAATATCGATGGGCAACACTGCCACCTGGTGACAGTGTCACGGTAACTGCACTGGTTGAAGATCTTCTTCTGTCTTTGAACTTTCTAACTACCCCAAAGTCCATGATCAATTTGCCGGATGGAAGAATGAAGAACAAACAACAATAACAGTCCTTTGATTCCTCCAGAGAGCACAAACACCCATAACACGGGTACAGTCACTGGGGTTTCCCGGGAAACAATCCCGGAAAGTTCAGCAGCAACAAAGCACTAGGCAAGGAGTCTTTTCTCCTACAGGTAGAATCTGGGATGCGGCAAGACAAGGGGCTTGAAATGCTTATCCACAGTCTCTATGTGATATTCGACATCCTCCCCTTCTTTCCGTAGAATCAACACTTTGTCAGCATGGATGTGCCGACCTAACATCCACTCTGCTTTACAGTCCTTGAACCATTGAGAGGCTTTGGGGGAACACGCTAGGTACCTGCGGGCATGTGGGACCTGAAGGTGCGTCCACACAAATTCGTTGTACCAGTGGTCCCGGCAGACTTCCACTTCATACAAAAGCTCTTTGGGTAAGTACTCCCACCGGTACTCGGTAACAACTTTTTGGCCGAAGAGACGCTGTAGTCTCGCCAGCAGAGGCATAGTGGTCCGGTCTCCCTCACCCGGTTGAACGATGGCGTCCGGATGACGAGGTGCTCTAGGCATAGGCGGCCGCAACATCAGTCTCTTTTCCCCGGTGCCAGATGCAGGAGGCACCGGAGGTAGAAGGGCAGACTGGGGACGGGATCCCTCCTCAGGCGCTGGTGCCTCCACCCGGGGTGTACTATCCCCTGTAGACATGGGTGGATCCCTGACTTTGCGGGACGAGGAGAGATGCATCTTGTCCCAGCCCTTCTTAGCAAAAAGTTCATCAATGATGACATCATCTCCCGGATCGGAGAGCGATTCTAGGTCGGAGGTGTCACACTCCTCCGCGGGCAAGTAGTAGCGGAGACTGAATTGCTACCTCCCGCGGGCACACAGGGCCGTGACTCCCCGACATCTCCATCCCAACACCAAGTCCCTTTGTCCGGCTTACCTTGGCTCAAAGTTGAGAAGGGATGTCTGGGACTCTTCCTACCGGATCCATCCGGGGCGGGCGTAGGCAAGCAGGGTGATCCACCGCGATCGCTGGACGGGGCAACCAAGCCAGTCTTCCTCTTTGGCGGTGGACGTTGGGAAGCAGTGACGACCGAGTCAGCATCCTCAGATTTCTCCCGTACCTCTGTGATTGCGACCTCCCCTGCGGTCGCTGCAGTGCGCACAGGGATGGCTGAAAAAGCAGCGATTCCTCCTTCATGAGTGGTGTGGCCCGTAGCGCGGTTGAGGTAGATGGTTCTGGGTTTTTCAATGGTTGGCTCCACCTCAAATAAGAACTCTCCGCAGGCCTCGCAGCGTCCAAATGGCTTTAGCTGGCACACCAGTCCCGAACATCCGGGACAAATCAAACCCAGGGCCTCAACGTCCATGCATGAGTACAGGGCGAATCGTCCCCGGGGCTTTAGCCGAATCCATGTATCCGTTATTGGAGCAGCGGTAGTCAGATTCGTGGTAGTGGGATGAATAGGAATCCACGATGCGTTAGTGAACATGGCGACTCTCTGCTGACCCATTGCATTTCGCACTGCCTTGTTGGCGCCAAAGTCTCCACGTGTAATCCTTCACACGATTGGACTCCTCCCTTCTTGTACTCCAGTTTGCGGGCTTTCTCCTTCCCTGGGTCACGCCCACGAACTGAGCAGGGAGGGTGTGCCTGATGGCGCCGTGGCCAACATGGCCGACCTACTCGGTACTCTTTCAGGCAGACACTTTCAAATTCCAACAACTGAGCTCCATTGTAGCACGAACACATCCCGGACCAGAGCCCCCACGTGTAGTGGTACCCTCACTCTCCCTCTTTCCTATGGTGAATGGCCTGCGTCTAGGGGTACCTGGGAGAGGAGAGTGCAGGGACACTATGCCAAGCTCTTCCCTCATGTGTATAAGAGGGTCGAGCTAAGTTATTTGAATTACCTCTGAGTCTGTCCACTGCATACGAAGCCTCAGTTCTTCCCTGGAAGCGTGTCTGCCAATAATAGAGTTCCACACCAATCGAAAGTCCAACACTCCTTTATTTCTCATACAGTACGGTGAACACACTCAGTTGAACCTTCAATAACAGATGAACATGAGGGTGTGGGAACGAGTAGGCCCAGGCACAACTAAGCTCTCCTATTCCTTTTTAGCAAATAGACCTGGCGCACGGCCTCTGCCACCGACCTTGAGGTTGGTCTGCCACAGGCCTAATAGCAGGCTCCTGCCACTGACCTGGTTGAAATAGTTGGACCGCTGCCACCGGTCATTGAACGTGGACTGAACTTCCTCTTAGAATTTAGGCCCCTGTTCGGGAAAGATATCCCTCCGGGCGGTCTCCAGAGGTACACCCGGCACTGGCAATCTGCTGCACCAGGTCTTCGGGTGAGTCCCTCCTCTGGTCCCTTACGCCTCTGGATTCGGGTGCCCCACTCCTGGGGCCCCCTAGGATGATCCCTCCCTCGCGGGACCCAGCGGAAGGTACTGGGCCCCAGGCCTCCGGCCGAGTACCTCACCGCAGACCAAAGGTGTCTGGGATGGAACACGAACTCCAGGTGTCCAGGCCTGGACACCAACCGCAACCACAGCCCTCAGGCTGAAGGTGCCTGGGACTCGAACCTCGTGGCGAAGATGTCCGCCCCCTTTATACCCTCCCCCAGGATGCACGGCGGGTTCCCCGCCCCGCCGTACAACCGCTGCGAGAGGTCACAAAGGGTACAACACTGCAGCGATGGTTCAACCCCAGCCCAAAGTGACAGCACCACTTGCTGGGCCACAGGGAACTATGCATCACTGGTGTCCTCACCAGATTTAAAAGTATATACCCGCTACAAGTACATGAACACATAGGCTAAAATAGAGTGCAGTTAATGGGCTTTTTAAAAAAATGCCAAAACGCCAATAAACTGCAGTTTATCAGCTTCAGTGTACATGGAGCCTAAATGTGACTGGCAGGGAAGGGGTTAACACTAGGGGGCGAGGAAGTGGTTAAACGTGTTTCCTAGATGTGTTCTAACTGTGGGGGGAGGGGACTGACTGCGGGAGGTGACTGATAGTTGTCCCTATGTACAAGTGACACACCATCGGTCTCCTCTCCCTGACAGGACGTGGATCTGTGTGTTTACACACACAGATCCACGGTCCTGCTCGGTTACTAGGCAATCGCGGGCACGCGCATTGGGTGCCCAGCGATGCGGCGGGCGTGCGCGCCCCCTAGTGGATTTTAAAGGCGCAACGTCATATGACGTCCGCCCAGGATAACAGTGTTTTCCTGCCGCCGTCAATTGACGATGGCCGGTTGACAACTGGTTAATGACCTGCATGATTTTACCTGTGAAAATAAAATTATATGGATTACATTTTCTATTGGCATCTCTGTAAATAACTGAAAAATTCAGAAAGTTTAAAAAAAAACAGGTTATTTTTCTATACAAGTAGTACCCAAGTAGCCAATATTATTTCCAGACAGGGACTGCAATTAACAACAGTGCGGTCTGCTGCACATGTGCTGAAAAAAAGCCCAGGTGACCTCTGAGGAGCAGACCAAGGGAAAGCAATGGCTAGCACCCATCAAGCTTTGTCTTCCATTAAATAGTCCTACCCCTAGATGACATTCTGCCCCTCTGGGGTTGTGTCTCTCTTTCACTCAGAGACATCATCATCATCCCCTTCCTCCTCATCACTTGAGCAACCTTGGCAGCATGCTATGGCTGCAGGAACATCAATGCCAGTTAGTTCTCTTTGCCTGGTGTCTCCTCTTTCAAGACTCCCATTACTCTTCTGCTCAGCCTTCAAGCCCATTAATTACTGTGCATGCTGTGGTGTAGGCACTTTGGCAGCTGTGGTGGACTGTGAGCCAGACTGCAACCAGGGATGGACTGGCCATAGGGACTACCGGGAGTTTCATGGCCCGTTTTTTTATGCAGTTCGGCGGCAGCGGGAGCGTGGCAGCAAACAGCGGCGGGGATTCGGGGAAGGTGGCCAGCAAGGAGGGCAGCTGGATGTAAAATTCCGAGGAGGGAGAAGAGCGAAACCCCCTCCCTGACCACCGAAGAGGCAGACAGTAGCGAGCACGGCCACCCCGGCACTCCCAGAACCTCGATTCCTCCACCTCCTCTCTGCTCCAGGAACCATGCCGCCTGGGCCGGAGGGCAGGCTGACTGGGAGCCCGGAGGAAGAGAACATGTGCCGCTGTAAGGAGCAGAGCAGCGAGAGCACCCCCCAGATCAAGAGGGAGACTCGTCGCTGCCGCTGCTGGCCATCAGGTACCTGGCATCCTACACAAACATGCCAGAACACTGAGACAGTGGGGAGGTGAGCAGAGGAGGGACTGCAGAAAGGGACAGTGCTATGTGGTCTGTCTCAGCTCTCCCCTCTGTCTCTCTGCCCCCTCCATCTCTCAGTCCCCCCCTCTGTCTCTCAGTACCCCCTCTTTCAGCCCCCTCCTCTGTCTCTCAGCCCCCCCACTATCTCTCAGACCCTCCTCTGTCTCTCAAACCCCTCCCCTGTCTCTCAGACCCCCCCTCTGTCTCTCAGACCCCCCCCTCTGTCTCTCAGTCCCCTCCTCTGTCTCTCAGACCCCCTCTTTTAGCCCGTCCTCTGTCTCTCAGCTCCCCTCTACCTCTCAGACCCCCTCTGTCTCTCAGACCCCTCCTCTATCTCTCAGACCCCTCCTCTGTCTCTCAGACCCCCCCTCTGTCTCTCAGACCCCTCCACTGTCTCTCAGCCCCCTCTATCTCTCAGCTCTCCTCTCTGTCTCTCAGCTCCCCCCTCTGTCTCTCAGCCCCCCTGTCTCTCAGACCCCTCCTCTGTCTCTCAGACCCCTCCTCTGTTTCTCAGACCCCTCCACTGTCTCTCAGCCCTCTCTATCTCTCAGCTCCCCCCTCTCTCTCTCAGCTCCACCCTCTGTCTCTCAGCTCCCCCCTCTCTCTCTCAGCTCCACCCTCTGTCTCTCAGCTCCCCCCTCTGTCTCTCAGCTCCCTCCTTCTGTCTCTCAGCTCCCCCTGTCTCTCAGCCCCATATCTCTCAGCTCCCCCCTCTGTCTCTCAGACCCCCTCTGTCTCTCAGCTCCCTCCCATTGTCTCTTAGCTCCCTCCTCTGTCTCTCAGCTTCCCCCTCTGTCTCTCAGCTCCCCTCTGTCTCTCAGCTCCCCTCTGTCTCTCAGCTCCCCCTCTGTCTCTCAGCTTCCCCCTCTGTCTCTCAGCTCCCCCCTCTGTCTCTCTGCCATGTCCTCTGTCTCATTCACTCCCTGACTCTTAGGCTGATTTCACACTGGGGCGGGCATTGACGGTAAAACGCTGCTAGTTTTAGCAGCACTTTACTGTCGTTTTAGCTGCGCTATTCGGCTTCTAGCAGGTGCTTTTAACCCTGGCTAGCAGCCAAATTAAAGGTTAAATGCGCCCGTGTAGCGCTGCTGCCAAAGTGCTTTGCAGGCGCTTCAGCAGCGGTGGCCATTCATTTCAATGGGCAGGAGCGGTGTGTACACTGCTCCTCCACCGCCCCTAAGATGCTGTTTGGAGGACTTTCACACTGGGACTGCAGCAGAGGCGTTTTTCAGACGCTTTACAGGCGCTATTTTTAGTCCAAAAGCGCCTGAAAAACGCCTGTGTGAAAGGGGTCCTACACTCACCCCCTCTCTTTTACACTCACTCCCTCTCTCTTACACTCACCCCCCTCCTCTCACCCCCTTTCCCTCAACCCTCCCTCTCTCTCTCTCATTCCCCTCTTGCTCACCCTCTCATGATATACAATAATGGATGTAGGGGCCTTTTGGTGGGCGTGATTTTTTGGGGGGATGGGGGGCAGAATTTTATTGAATTAAAGTGGGCCGGTCTGGATGAAGTCCAGGGCCAAATTTTTGTCCCAGTCCAGCCCTGACTGCAACTGAGTGACAAATAAGGAGGAAGATGATGAAGGCCACTCCCCCACCTGTGCTCTGACTATGTAGCATGTCCAGTGCCTGAAATTATGGCAAACATGCCCTGCCTTCAGAAGATGCACCACATCTGCAACCACCATTTTGGCCTGAGGTTAAAAAGGCTGCTCACACCCTCACAGCTACAGAGGAACTTCTGGCCTTCCAGACATGATACTGATATTGTGGGAATTATGCCTCATTCACACGAGGCGGATCCGTTTAGCAGAGTCCGCCAGCTCAGCAGGAGATCGCTCCTTTGATCTCTGCTGAGCCGGCGGATGACAGGTCTGTCTCTGCTCACTGAGCGGGGAGGAGCCTGTCAGAGCACCGCTAATTACTATGGAAAGATCGGACGAAAACGGACAGCGTGTCCATTTTCATCAGATCTCATCTGATCGGATCCACCAAGACGGATGGCGAACGTATCGCCATACGTCTGATTTTATCAGATCGGATGGCAGACGGGTGTCAGCGGACACATCTCCGCTGACATCCGTCTTCCCATAGGAGTCAATGGATGGCCTGCTCGGATCCGCCTGAAAAACGGACAGGCAGATACGAGCGGGCTTGCTGTGTAAAGGGGACTTATTCCCTAGTTTATTCATCACCTATTGGGAGGGCTGCATAGGGGTAAGTGGAGCTTGGGTGCCATGTAGGGATGAGCCAAACACCCCCCCGGTTTGGTTCGCACCAGAACCTGCGAATGGACCGAAAGTTCGCACGAAATTTAGAACCCTATTAAATACAATGGACTCGAACGTTCAAAATCAAAAGTGCTAAATATAACGGCTAATATGCAAGTTATTGTCCTAAAAAGAGTTTGGGGAGCCAGGTCCTGCCCCAGGGGACATGTATCAATGCAAAAAGAAGTTTTAAAAAGGGCAGTTTTTTCGGGAGCAGTGATTTTAATGATGCATGAAGTGGAAAAAAAAGTGAAATATTCCTTTAAATATCGTAGCTGGGGGTGTCTAAAGTATGCCTGTGAAGTGGCACATGTTTCCCGTGTTTAGAACTGTCCCTGCACAAAATGAAATTTCTAAAGGAAAAAAAGTCATTTAAAACTGCTTGCGGCATTAATGTAATGTCTGGTCCCGGCAATAAGGATGAAAATCATTGAGACAAATGGCATGGGTACCCCCCCAGCCCACTACCAGCCCCTTTGGGTCTTGTATGGATATTAAGGGGAACCCCGCACCCAAATTTAAAAAAGGCCCTATATACTCTGAACAGCAGTATATAGGCGGTGCAAACAAGACACGGACTGTAAGTTTGTTCTTAAGAAGAATCTGTTTATAATTTGGAACAGGTACATTTTTTAAATGTAGCTCCAGCCCAAAAAATCTATTTTTAAGCTTTTTGGAAAACATAGGGAAGGGTTATCACCCCTGTAACATTTGTTTTGCTGTCTGTGCACCTGTTCAGAACATTTCACCTCACTTTGCGTCCCAATGACAAATATTTTTTGAAAATTTGGGTTTTTTATTGAAACAAGGATTGGTGATAAAGCATCAGTGGAGAGGAGACACCTTTTTCCCATATTAACTCTTACAGGAGAGAATTTCCCTTCCTAGGGGTAGATTTCCTCTCACTTCCTGTTGTCTCCTTCCGTTTGCAAGTAGGAGTCGTTTGTAAGTTGGATGTTTGAAAGTAGAAGCCTGCCATATATACTCTGCAGAAATGGACCCAGCTGTTAAATATTAGATCAAGAATTGTAATTACATGACGTTGTTGAACAGTGGTAGGAAAAATTGGGCCTTTGGTGGTGGTGTGGTGCTGGTGCCACAACACTGTAAGTCCTCACAGTTACTCTTGGCGGGTGCAGGATTGGGCCCAGCTGTGAAATATTAGATCAAGAATTGTAATCACATGCCCCTGTTGAACAGGGGCAGAAAAATTGGGCCTTTGGTGGTGTTGGTGGTCCTGCCACAACACTGTAAGCCCTCAAAGTTACTCTTGGTGGGCGCAGGAATGGGCCCAGATGTTAAATATTAGATCAAGAATTGTAATTACATGACATTGTTGAACAGTGGCAGGAAAAATTGGGCCTTTGGTGGTGGTGGTGGTGCTGGTGCCACAACACTGTAAGCCCTCACAGTTACTCTTGGTGGCCGCAGGAATGGGCCCTGCTGTGAATTATTAGATCAAGAATTGTAATTACATGCCCCTGTTGAACAGGGGCATAACAATTGTGCCTTAGGCACTGGTGCCACAACACTGCAACCCCTCACAGATACTGTACATGGAGCGCAGCAATGAGCCCTTTTGCAAAGTATTGCATCAAAAATTGTAATTACACGCCCCTGTTATACAGGGGCAGAAGAATTGGGCCTTAGGCACTAGTGCTGGTACCACAACACTGCAACCCCTCACAGATACTGTAGTTGGAGCACAGCAATGAGCCCTGCTGCAAAGCATTACATCAAAAATTGTAAATACACGCCTCTGTTAAACAGGGAATGAAAAATTGGGTCTTAGCCACTGGTGGCGGTGCCCAGAACCAAAAATGTTCTTTCAAGCTATCAGCATGATTATTGAGGAGGAAGAGGATAGTCACTCAGCATAACATGATAGTCACTCAGCATCAGCATAGGCAGTCTTGAAGGGATCTGACATTTCCCCAAAAATTATTCGGTTACATCAGCATCAGGTGCTTGGTAGCTGGGGGTGATCCAAGACTGATTAATTTTTATGAAGGTCAGTCGATCGACCAAGTCGGTGGACAGGCGCACTGAATGTGCGTTCCGAAAGAACGCTGGATGCAGGACAGGCTAGTACCTCAATTGCATACTGTGCAAGCTCTGGCCAGTGATCCATCCTCAAGACCCAGTAACCCAGAGGATTTTCGGTGGGAAAGGTGTCCAAGTCTGATCTTGCCCCTAGGTATTCCTGCACCATGTAAACCAGACGTTGGCGATGGTTGCTGGAAGCGATCATACCTTGGGGCTGCTTACTAAAAAATTGTCTGAACGCATCGGTCAGACGGCCACCTTCTCCACCACTCCTTCTTTGACTGACCGGAGCCTTAGCAACACGTTGTCCAGGACCAGGAATTTGTAACCTCCCAGTCTCTGGGAACGCGTTGCACAGACCTTTCTGCAAGGCCTCCCGAAGATGCTTCATCCTCTGCTCCCTCTGCGACGGCAAGATAAGGTCTGCAACCTTACCCTTGTAACGTGGATCAAGGAGGGTTGCCAGCCAGTAATGATCCCTCTCCTTGATCAAACGAATACGAGGATCCTTGCGCAGACTTTGCAGGATCAGGGAGGCCATGCAGTGTAGGTTTGGTGAGGCATTCGGTACAGAGTCCTCTGGGTTACTGAGGACGACATGATCCGCAGCCACCTCCTCCCAGCCACGTACAAGTCCATGGGTGTCTTGGGACTGTAATTGATCCCTTGAAGACTGCTGCTGATGCTAGGCTCCACCTCCATGCTGACACAATAATCCTCCTCCTCCTCCTCGTCCTCTTCCGGTGTGATAGCCGGGCCAGCAGGAACACTGTCTGGATAAAGGGGGCCTTGAGAGTTAAGGAAGTCCTCCTCTTCCTGCCTCTGTTCTGCCTCAAGTGCCCTGTCCATTATTCCATGCAGCGTGTGCTCCAACAGGTGGACAAGAGGGACAGTGTCACTGATGCATGCACTGTCACTGCTCACGATCCTCGTGGCCTCCTCAAATGGTGCCAGGACAGTTCATGCATCCCTGATCATGGCCCACTGGTGTGGGGAAAAAAATCCAAGCTCCCCTGACCCTGTCCTGGTGCCATATTGCAACAGATACTCATTGATGGCCCTCTGCTGCGTGTGCAGCCGCTGCAGCATGGCCAACGTAGAGTTCCACCTGGTGGGCATGTCACAGATTAGGCGGTTCTTGGGCAGATTGTAATCCTTTTGCGGGTCAGCCAGCTGAGCACTGGCATTATATGACCGGCGGAAATGCCCACAGAGTTTCCTGGCCTGCTTCAGGACCTCCTGTAAGCACCTGCCCAAGAACCGCTGCACCACCAAGTTAAAGACGTGAGCCAAACAGGGCACATGGGTCAGTTGTCCCTATCGGAGGGCGGAGAGGAGGTTGGTGCCATTGTCGCAAACCACCTTTTCTGGCTTAAGCTGGTGTGGCGTCAACCACCTCTGAGCCTGCCCCTGCAGAGATGACAGAATCTCTGCCCCAGTGTGGCTCCTGTCCCCCAAGCACACCAGCTCAAGCACCGCATGACATCTTTTTGCCTGCGTACTTGCGTAGCCCCTTGATCGCCTACAGAGCACCGCTGGTTCCGAGGATAAAGCACAGGTACAGGCCATGGAGGAAGAAGAGGAGGGGGTGAATGAGAGAGGTGTGTCAGAATCACCAGTAGTAACATTTTGGAGGCGTGGAACAACCTCCAACACCACTGCACCTTGTCCTGCATCCTTCCCAGCTGCCAGCAGAGTCACCCAATGCGCCGTGAAAGATAGGTAACGTCCCTGTCCATGCCTGCTGGACCATGAGTCAGCGGTAATATGCACCTTACCGCTGACCGCCCTGTCCAGCGAGGCCAAGACATTGCCTTCCACATGCCGGTAGAGAGCTGGAATCACCTTCCGTGAGAAAAAGTGGCGTTTTGGAACCTGCCACTGAGGAACCGCACATTCAACAAACTTACGGAAGGGGGCAGACTCTACCAACTGAAAAGGCAGCAGTTGAAGTGCTAGCAATTTAGCCAAGCTAGCATTTAACCGCTGGGCATGTGGATGGCTGGGAGCGAACTTTTTTCAGCGGTGCAGCAGATGGGGCAGGGAAATTTGCCTGGTACAATCTGACGTCGGTGTACCGAAAGGAGATTGCCCGCAAGTACTTGGCTGTGACTGTGACACACACTAATTCTACACCATCATTCCTCTCAGTGCAGGTTTCAGAGAGGACTGAAGGTATAGTGGGATTGGAGATCCCAGCTGATGAGGAGCAAGAAGAGGTCCGCTTTGTTCTTTGGTGTGGGTCTTTTAGGTACGCCTGCCAACGGACTGCATGGCAGGTCGACATATGTCTGGTCAAGCACGTGGTGCCCAAGCGGCTGATGTTTTGGCCACGTGAGATACGCTTCAGACATATGTTGCAAATGGCAACGGTGCGATCTGCTGCACACGTCTGAAAAAATAGGATTTTTATAACAGCTTACCTGTAAAATCCTTTTCTTGGAGTACATCACGGGACACAGAGCGACATAGTCATTACTAATGGGTTATATAGATACCTTCAGGTGCTGGCACTGGCAACTTCCAAAACCGGAAGTACCCTCCCCTATATAAGCCCCTCCCATCCGGGAGCACCTCAGTTTTGTAGCAAAGCAATAAGTGTCCCTAAAGAGGGGCGGGAGCTCTGTGTCCCGTGATGTACTCCAAGAAAAGGATTTTACAGGTAAGCTGTTATAAAAATCCTATTTTCTTTCTCGTACATCACGGGACACAGAGCGACATAGTCATTACTAATGGGATGTCCTAAAGCAATGCCCAACGAGGGGGGGGGGATACACCATACATAAGCTGAGCGCTATCAGACATGAGGATCTTTTGCGGCCTGCAACACACTGCGCCCAAAGGCGACATCCTCCTGACTTCTAACGTCCACCTGGTAGAACCTAGTAAACGTGTGTACTGAAGACCATGTTGCGGCCTTACAGATTTGAGCCAGGGAGGCCTGGTGATGCGCTGCCCATGAAGTTCCAACTGCTCTCGTGGAGTGCGCCCTAACTTTGAACGGAGGCGGTCTCCTTCTCAAGCCATAGGCTTGCATTATGACCTGTCGAATCCACTTGGCTAAAGTAGATTTTGATGCTGCCTGACCCTTTCTGGGGCCTTCCGGCAGAATAAACAAAGTATCCGTTCTGCGAATCTGAGCAGCGGCTTTTAGATAAGCTTTAACTGCTCTTACTACATCCAAAGAATGCAATAACTTTTCCTCTACCGAAGTAGGTTTGGGGAAAAAAGAAGGAAGAACCACATCTTGGTTCAAATGAAACCTCGATACCACCTTAGGAAGAAAGGCTGGATGAGGACGTAACACTACTCTGTCCTTATGGATAACCAGATATGGCTCCTTACAGGACATAGCTGCTAATTCCGACACTCTTTTAGCCGAACAAATGGCTACTAGAAAAATCAATTTCCTGGTGAGAAGAACCAAAGAAATATGCTGTAATGGTTCAAATGGTTGTTTCTGTAGAACCGACAGAACCAAGTTTAGATCCCATGGACATATGGGAATATTAACCGGAGGACTAATACGCATCACTCCTTGTATAAAGGCTTTGACTAGTGAATGCGAAGCCAAGGGCCTTTGAAAAAATATTGACAAGGCCGAAATCTGACCCTTGATAGTACTCAAGGCAAGCTTCCTATCTACAGCCCATTGTAGGAAGTCCAGAATCCTACCTATTACGTATTTACGTGGATGCCATTTCTTGGCCTCACACCAGGCGATGTACGCCTTCCAGATTCTATAGTAGATCTGCCTGGATACCGGCTTCCTGGCATTGATCATGGTAGATACCACAGAATTAGAGAGCCCTCTCTTTTTTAGAATGTGGGCTTCAATAGCCAGGCCGTCAAACCTAGGGCTGGTAAGGAAGGGTGGTATATCGGTCCTTGCGAAAGCAGGTCCGGACGATGTGGGAGGGTCCAAGGACTCCCCACAGACATCTTTACAATCTCCGCGTACCATGCTCTTCGGGGCCACGCTGGAGCCACCAGAATCACTGGTTTCTTTTCTACCCTGATTCTGCGGAGTAATCGAGGTAACAATTGTGGCGGTGGGAATGCATATATCAGCTTGAACTGATCCCAAGGGAACACTAGGGCATCCGAGCCGCAAGCTAGGGGATCCCTTGTCCAAGAGACAAACCTGTCCACTTTTGCGTTGAATCTGGATGCTAGCAGATCTACATCCGGTGTTCCCCACCGCTGACATATTGTCCGGAAAACCTCGGGATGAAGGGACCATTCCCCTGGGCATAATTGTTGGCGACTTAGAAAGTCCGCCTTCCAATTCTCCACTCCTGGAATGAATACCGCAGATATGGCTGGGACATATCTTTCTGCCCATTTCAGGATGTAATTTACTTCCCTCTGGGCTGCACGACTCCTGGTGCCCCCCTGATGATTGATATATGCCACTGCTGTGGCATTGTCTGATTGAATTCTGACAGGGGACCCTTGGAGTTTGGATGTCCATGCTACTAGGGCATACCGGGCTGCTCGTATCTCTAAGAGATTGATGGGCAGGGCCTTTTCCGCATCCGACCATCTGCCCTGGAGAGACCATTGCTCCAGTACTGCTCCCCAGCCTATAAGGCTGGCATCTGTAGTGACCACCTTCCAAGAAATCAGACTGAAGGATTTCCCTCTTTCCAGATTCTGGGGAACCAACCACCAGCGGAGGCTCTTGCGAACGGAAGGGGACAAGGACATTGGTAAGTCCAGAGCCTGAACTTTTTTGTTCCAGGCTGACAGTATGGCCCTTTGCAAATTCCTTGAATGGAATTGACCGTAGGGTACTGCTTCGAATGATGCCACCATTTTTCCCAGCAGCCTCATGCACAGGCGTATGGATGGCTGTCTTTTTGTACCCACTAAGTGGATCAAATCTCTCAAAGACGACCCCTTTTCTTGAGGCAAGAAAATTTTTCTCTGGTCTGAATCCAGCCTTAGCCCCAAGTATTCCAGACTTTTGACTGGTTTTAGGGCTGACTTGTCTCGGTTGATAATCCAACCGTGATATTCCAGATACTTGATTGTCTCGTTAACAACCACTTCTAGTTTTTCCACTGAGTGGTCTATCAGCAACAAGTCGTCTAGATATGCCATTATCGTTACACCTCGTGTTCTTAGATTGGCCAATAATGGGGCCAGAATTTTTGTGAACACTCGTGGTGCTGTGGCCAGACCGAAGGGTAAGGCTCTGAACTGAAAATGGCGCCCTTCTACCGCAAAGCGTAGAAATTTTTGGTGGGCTGGAAAGATGGGAATGTGCAAATAAGCATCTTTGATGTCGATCGAGGCTAACCATTCCTCCCCTTGTAGGGCAGTGGCCACCGACCGGATCGACTCCATCCGGAAAGTCCTGATATGTAGGAATTTGTTTAGCCCTTTTAGATTTAATATGGGCCTCACGTCCCCGTTTGGCTTCGGGACTGTAAAGAGGTTTGAGTAAAACCCGAACCCCCATTCTTCCAGGGGAACCTCTATAATTACTGCTTGGAGCAATAATTGTTCTAGTGCCAACAGGAGGGATCCTCTCTTCTGGGGATCCCTTGGCACGTTTGACCTTATAAAGTGGGAAGGAGGGGAGTCTTTTAACTCCAATTTGTATCCCAGATTTACTGCGGAGAGCACCCATCTGTCTCTGATTGTGTCCCGCCAGGTCTCTGTGAACAACTGAAGTCTTCCCCCCACCCGATTGAGTGGGGGCAACCCTTCATGCATTTGACTTTGGGGGAGGTTTTGTACCTCTCCTGCTCCAGGGCTTCTTGTTACCCTGCAATTGTCCCTGATTTTTACCTCCGGGATTTGACCGAGGAGGCCGTCGGAACTGTTTCACAGCCGATGTCCTAGGGACTGGAGAAGCAGGCCTCTTAAAAGAGGGACCTCTAACTCTGTTTTTAACCGGCAAAAGTGTACTTTTACCGCTGGAAATTCTCTGGATATGTTTGTCCAGGTCTTCCCCGAATAAGCGTTCACCATGAAATGGGAAGCTGACCAGCAATTTTTTACAGGGAGCTTCAGCAGACCAGTTTTTGAGCCATAAAAGCCTGCGCATATGTACTACAGACAGCGTAAGGCGGGAGGCCTGATGGATTGAATCCTTTATAGCGTCCACCGCAAAGCATAAGGCTCTAGGTAGATCAGCTAGGGCAAGAGCCTGCTGATCTGGCAAGTCCCTTAAGACCTGTTTCAACTGATCCTTCACTGCTTGGCAGACCCCAATAGCTGCCACTGCTGGTTGTGTCACCAATCCTGCTGTAGCAAAAGCAGATTTTAATAAGGACTCTAATTTTTTATCTATTGGGTCCTTGAACATTTGGACATTATCCACTGGACATGTCAGTGATTTATTCACACAAGAGATGGCTGCGTCCACTGTAGGGACCCTCCATTTTTTGATGAACTTATCCTCCATGGGATAGACCACTTGAAATCTCTTGGGAGGAGTAAATATTTTATCAGGATGCTCCCAATCCAGGTAAATGAGCCCTTCCAGTAAAGGATGGATCGGAAAGGAACAAACAGTCTGGGGAGCTTTTAGCGACCCCAACGAGGAGACAGAAGTGGATGATGGCTCCGCAAGGGGCATTTTAAATGCTGATCGGACCATATTAGTCAGGGACTGAACCCATAATCTTTCAGCATGTGATGCTGAGAATGGCTCTTCCACTGTTGATTCCTCTACAACAGAATCGACCTCATCCTGATCCCCTTCAGGTAGGTCGATCCCTGTACGGGACTGTTGCTCCGCTAACAGGCACTCTGAGGGAGGAGACGGAGATCGAGCGCTTTTTTCCTGTGACAGGGAAGCAGCGATCAATGCTGACAATCTCTCTTCCAGCCCTCCCAGAGCTGAGGAAAAAACCTCCTCTGTTACATACACAGGAGCAGGTGAACTGAGGACAGCCACAGTACCAGGTACTCCTGAGGGTGCTCTACGGTCACTAACCTCTGATTCTTCAGGGGAGACTGGTGCAGCCGAAGCATGCCCAAGATCCTCAGAGCCCGATGGAGACCCCCTATGCTTCCTGGGATTTTTAGTCCCGGAGTTTTTAGACGGCATTATTCCTAAGCCCAAAGCTGAGGTATTCCAGCCGAAATACACCACTTACTGACAATAGTCTAGCACAAATGCTGCTATAAAAACAGTTGGTGTCTACTAATGTGCCTTTCTATGGGGATGCCTGCATCAACCGCTTGCTGTATGCCTTTTTTAAATGTTGCCAGCTCTGTCTCTGCACTCCATAGCTAGCTCACAACACATAATTGTGGTTTTTAACATGCTGGGACGCCCGCACATGCGCAGAAGCGCTGCGGTGTGCACAGAGCGTCATCCCCCAAGCTCCGCCCCCTTTCCCGGCTCACCTCTATATATAGAGGCGCGTGCACGCGCACGCGCGCGGCCACGTGCGCCTTCGGCGCTAATTTTGAAAAGGGAAACTAGGGACAAGAGCCAGGGCCCCTTTTGCCGCAGGCCGGGGGATGGACGAGCATTGCAACATGGCAGAGGAAGCAGTTTCCCACAAGAGAACTCACCATCTGCCTGGACTTGCTCTGATAAAAAGAAACTAGTCCACATGACAAGAAACGTTCCACAGCGGCCTCTAGTGGATTAACACAGGTACCGCAGTCTAGTATATTATTTATTTATTTTTTTCTTGACCACTATTAAAATTATTACATTTTTTAGTAGTTACAGGCATGCATAATATTTAGCGGGAATACCGTTAGGTAACAGGCAGAAAGACATATTAGGCTTGGGGGTCCCCTCAATAGAACCAAGTTCCTGAGGGGCCCCCACTTACCTTTTCCCCGCCGCAGGACTCTGTTTGGCCACAGAAGCCCAAACTTCACCTATCACGGCAGGCATTGTAATTAAACCTTCAGGGACCGGGTTCCCAAGGATTCCACTCCCCTGGACCTGTATAGCACCCTGCACAGAAAACATCTTGGTCATGGGTATGACCAGAGCTCTGGATCCCAGGGTCCAGCTCTCCTAAGAGAAGCATTACAGGCAAAACCTTGCTCTTCTCTGCAAGGCCCGGGTACCGACCGTTTAGCTATGAAGCTTTTTTGGTCGGATCCGGAATAGCTTACTGAGGCCCAAAAGAACCTGTACGCAAGCTCAGTGAAAAACACATGTTTCTTCTTGGCCAACACCTTAGACACTGGCAAAAAACTGAGGTACTCCCGGATGGGAGGGGCTTATATAGGGGAGGGTACTTCTGGTTTTGGAAGTTGCCAGTGCCAGCACCTGAAGGTATCTATATAACCCATTAGTAATGACTATGTCGCTCTGTGTCCCGTGATGTACGAGAAAGAAAATGCCCACACCAAAGAACTTTTGGAATAACACGCAGAGACAGCAGCGCCCTGCACACCTCTCTCTGGGCTCATGTTACTACCCCCTCTCTCTGGGCTCACATTACTGCCTTCCTCTAGCTGAGTTCCATCATCAAGGCCCTAAAAACGCTGGGCATCCTCCTGGAGCATGTACCCAACACTGTGGTCAAACAGTTTGGGGGACTCCTCAGGAGGACATGGTGGGGCTAGGGAAGGAGTGACTGATGCCATTGAGCCGAGGGAAGAGGCCGCTTTGGCAGCTGCTTTGCCAGACAAAGTACCCTGAGCCTGGGTGAGAGAGGATGAGGAGGATGAGGACGGCTTGGTCATCCACTCTCCCAAATCATGGGCATGTTGCGGCTCAAGATGGCCAGCTGCTGAAAAGAAGGACAAGCGTGTCCCACGGCCACGTGCTGATGAGGATGCACCGTGTCCATGACCAGCACTGTTGCCTCTAGACACAGAGCCTGCTTGCCCTCCTTTATTGCCTCGTAACTGTCTGCCTCTCTTTGTTTGCCTTTCAGACATACTAATGGCCTGTAGTGAGATGTAGCTGCACAAAGGTGGGATGTATATATATATATATCTGTATATATATATATATATATAATGCAGCTATCAGACTCCACTGCCTGCTGTGGTATTAGTATGAGAAAAGCAGCAAAGGTCTTCGGTTAGTTTTAGGTGAACACTGTGCAGAGGACACAGTACACTAACTGAAAATACTAGCAGCTCTCTGCCTGTGGTTTTATTACGAGAACACCTCAAATTTTATTCAGGTTCCTTTAAGTGAACGCTCTGCAAAGGACAGAAGTACTGCAGTACACTACATGAAATTAATGCAGCACTCTGCCTGTGGTTTTATTATGAGAACACCCCTAACTGTATTCAGGTAAGCTTTAGGTGAACGCTATGCAAAGCATACAGTACACTAAGTGAAACTCTGCTGCAGCTAGCACAATCACCTGCCTGTCTGTCACAGTATAGAGAACAGCAGTAACGGATCTAGCTAAACTAAATACAGTGTATAAATATATATACAACACATAGGATGCATATATATCCTCTACACACTGTAACAGCAGCTAACTGACTCGCCTGCCTGCTCTATCTAACTCAATATAAATGACACTGTCTCTCTCTCTGTAACCCTCTCTTTCACAAACGCCAACACACTACACAAGGCCGACTTCCAGGCAGCCTTATATAGTGTGGGGCTGGTACCTACTCCTCTGAGCCATTAATGGTCAAAGCCACCCTGGCTTTGGACAATTACGGCTCTCCGTTATTACCGTGCTTTGATTGGCCAAAGCATGCGGGTCACAGTGCATGCTTGGCCAATCATCAGCCAGCAATGCACTGCGATGCCACAGTGAATTATGGGCCGTGACGTGCCACTCAAATTTGGCACGAACGGCCCATAATGTTCAATCTTCGTCAAACGATCGAACAACCGATGTTCGAGTCAAACATGGGTTCGACTCGAACATGAAGCTCATCCCTAGTGCCATGTAAACTGGCTCATTTTGGTGAACTAAACAGCATCTCAATGATCTGTGGTGCTCCTCTGCAAACAAAGGGCAGCTGTTGTGCTGACACCAACAGATTCACATTGATGCTGCTGACCCTGTTAAAAAAAAACAAAAAACAAAAACAATAAAAGTCCCTAACAAAATAAACACAAATTAATACTAACTCCTTGTACTGTGCCATCCTAACCCCTGTACTGTGCCCTCCTAACTCCTTGTACTGTGCCCTCCTAACCCCCTGTACTGTGCCCTTCTAACTCTCTTACTGTGCTCTCCTAACCCCCTGTACTGTGCCCTCCTAACCCCCTGTACTGTGCCCTCCTGCCTCCTGTGCTGTGCCCTTCCTGTGTTGTGTCCTCTTGCCCACTCTTTGTTGCCTCCTCCTTCCCCCACCAGCTGTCACCTCTGTTCTCATTTCGCCCAATGACCCTCCCATTCCCACCCTCTTCCCCCAGCGATAACAGCGTTTTCCATCTCAACTCTCCCACCCCAAAATCCCCATTTTATCCCAACCTCAACTACCCTGCCCTCACTTACCCCTCTAGCCCCCTCCCACCCTGCCATCACCCCGCCATCACCCCAGCCCTTACCCAACTCCCTAACAGCGCCCCCATACCCAACCCCCTAACTACTCTTCCTAGGTGATAGGTACCGGTAATTGGTATCGACGAGTACTTGCAAAAACGTATCGGTACCCTAGGCATAACCAATAACACCTAGTTAAAAAGTCCATAATGTTTTTTTTAAATGTATGGAAGTACGTTCTCAAACTAAAATGATGGGAGCCAACAAAGCAAGGCATATTAAAAATCTTGCCACAGCCTGAAGTAGAAGAATTACATTAGAATTTTTAATTTGTAACCCCAGTATGTCACTGTTTGGATATCATATTCCAGCCCCTGGGGCTTGTCTTAAACTTAAATGTAAGTCAGATGATTTGGTGATTGTACTCTCCAGTTGCCCCATCCATCAAACCTATTTAATTTCACTCTCATTATTGCTGCTAATGGTGCTCTAGGGTGACCATTTTCATTATCATTGCCACATTATTATAATGTTTCTTTTAGAAAGGATCATTATTAAGCACATCCCTCTCCAAAGCTTTAAATCTATGGAAAGCTTACAAAATTAAGAAATGATATAGGTGTGATACTCAGGACTCAGCACTATTTGTCTGATGAATGCCTTTTAGCACCTTCATTTATAGATAAAACAAATTGTATGCCATCAAATTACAAATGCTTAAACAAATCCCAAAGTATCAAGATTCATATGCTTACTATTTTTTTATTTTTTTAAACAAATTTTTGACCACAGGTCACAGAAGCCTACATGCCAGGGCCAAAATTAGCAGCATCAGCATTCATCGGTTAACTTTGAGAAAAGTTCTTTAATTGCTTACACTGCTTGTAACACGATCTGTGAATAGGAGATTTATTTGACCAATTAGACTCTCCCCAATACACAGATTGAGTTACCGGCAATGTTGTCAATGAAAGAATTTCTCTTAAGGGAGGAGGAGGAAGGAAGGGGGGTGCCCCTGTCATATTATCTATACTACTGTTCTGCCTGAAAACCTGAAGCCATTTATCATTGCAGCACTGGAAGTTCAGAGACAGGAAGAGGACAGGCATCCTTGTGTAGCGGGAATCTCTTTCTTCGAGGATCCAGGACTACGATACCCAGAACCCCGTTCAGCACCCAAGGTGCATTGCCAACCGCAGAGACTCATGGGGTGGGCTATAAAGGTGAAGCGGAGGCCCAGCTCGGCCTCTTTGGACGCCGCCCTTCTAGCAAGAGGATCCCCTGTGCGGACTTGCTGCTAGTGCGAGGCCTGAAGCCTGGGCCTTGCGCACTTCCAAAGAGCCTTCCACTCCACTGCGGAGCTTGTGTGGCACCTCATCTCCATTCGTTTCTCACTGACATCAGGAGGACCGAAGACCCGGCTATCGCAGACCCTGTGTGTGGATACACAGTGGTGGAAGTTACGGATGGTGACTGAGTCCGGTGTGGTGAGAGAGCACTTGCTCAAAGTTATAGCCAAGTACTTTGTTTAGGCCTACTGACTGCCTTGGCCCTTAGTGCTATACCAACTATCCTAGCAGGAGACTATTTCCAGAACTGAGTTTGATAGTCTCCTGGGAGTTGTTACTTTGCTGAGACACTGTCCCGTTGGATTACAATTATTGTTCCTGATGTGCACCACCGTTTTCCTTGCATGCGAAGATTCTTCACCCTAAGACTATACCTTACTTTGAGTCAGGCCTGACTGGGTAGCGTAGAACATTATTGGGCGCCATATTGCTCATGGGGAGGATAGCTGCAGCGTGGTGTGCTAATATATTTTATACAGTATTGCTAAGTGTCATTAATTTTGCAGGGCTCTGCATGTGTTGTTATGTACTGTATTTCTACCTACCTTTTATACAACAGTAAAGTTGCTATAGTTAAGTACTCCGGTATCAGTGTCAATTACTATACTGTATTACTGTTTGCTTTATTGTGGGGCTGAGTCATAGACAATCGCAGAGACATTACCAGTCTATCATTCCCTAGACTGACTGTGCCAGGGGAGGGTCGAGTAGATTGCCGGGGGTTGGCAGTGCTGTGTACAGGGCCCGAAACAATACCAGCGGCTCTCTTAAGTTGGGGGTATCGCTACACTTGCAATGAAGATTTCTCCAGAATCCAGCAGCCTGCAAAACATGGGACATCATTACAAGTAAGTGATGTGACTAAAGGATTTTTTTTGCTAAACTTTAGCTTTAAGGGTAGGGGTCAGGGAAGCGATCTGTGCTGTTTATTTAATGCAGGAAAAATATTTTATATAAGGCCTGCTGTACTTCTAATAATGAAAATGTTATATATTAATCTTTTAAAAATGAAGTTCATCATGAGAAAAAAAAAATGTTTATTACTACCTGGAAAATATATTTGTACTGTTCCACCTATATCACTTTTAATCTGTACTGGTTGGAAGATAGCCAAAGACTTAAAAAGGATCCTTCTCTTCCTGTTTGTATGATGGATTTCTGAAAACAAATTCAAAATTCCAAGGTGAAATCTTGGAAAATTCTTCTTACATAGGGCTCTTTATGTAACTGCTTGACCAAAGAGCCCGCGGTTAGCTAGACTGGGACATTTGAGAAGTAGTAGCTTACCCTCAGACAAGGCATGTTTTTTTACAATATATTTTCTTAACATTTTCTTATGAAACATGAAGGTGTGAGCAAAACATGGTATAGCAGGTAAACATGGTAAATTTAATGCAGCAGGAAGTGAAAGCTCTGCCAATAAACCACTGAATGTATTCCAGCTCACCTGTTGAATTCCAACGTTTAAAGTGCACCTGTGTTTAGCTAATGCAGGACAAAGCACAGGTTCACATTACTGTTGGACCCTACTGCTTCTTATACTTAAAGAGGTTGTAAAGGCAGAAGGATTTTTATTTTAATTCTATGCATTAGGATAAAAAATCTTCTGTCTGCAGGAGCCCCCCTCCGCCCCCCAATACTTACGTGAGCCCCATCTCAATCCAGAGATGTATACGAGTGCCTCGACCATCCAGGACTCTCCATCCTGATTGGCTAAGACACAGCAGCTGCGCCATTGGCTCCCGCTGCTGTCACTCAAAGTCATTTAGCCAACTAAGAGAGAGAGGGGGCAGTGCTGAACCACGGCTCCATGTCTGAATGGACACACAGAGTTTCAGCTCAGCTCCGGTGCCCCCATAGGAAGCTGCTTGCTTTGGGGTCACTCAACAGGAGGGAGGGGCCAGGAGCACAGAAGATGTCACAATGGTACTGAAGTGAGCCCACAGGCGAGCAGGTGACACGGGATCCCCCAGGGCGTGGAATCTAAGGGCCAGCCTGGAATTCCGACCAGGGACCCCCTCACGAGGGTTTGGGCTTAGCTGCGTGCTGACCCCAGGTCACGACCCCCAGGTTCACCCTGCTCGCTAGAGAGTACCAGAAGACACAGAGGGATGGATGGATGGATAAAGCAAAGGGAGAGCCGGATATCGAGCCAAGGTCGGGGCGGGCAGAAGACAGCGTAAACAGGAGGACTAGCCGATTCAGTACACAAGAAGTCTGGTTAAGTAGGTTACAAGCAGGGAGCTCTGAAACAAGTGTTGCTCAAGCAACCAGAAACTGGTCTGAGTGCAATTTAAATAGTGAGGCACATGGGAGGCTGGACAGGAAGTAGCAGGAAGGAAGAATATATTAAGCCACAGGTGAAGCCAGCGACACCCATAGCTGCAGAGTGCAGCCAAAGCTGAACACAAGCTAGTGGAACAACAGGTGCCAGCCGGCCTACAGCAGTATAGGTAAGACACAGATCAGCTCCGCAGCTGATCTGTGACAGTACCCCCCCCCGCTTACGAGGTCCCCCTACACGTCTGGGGGCTGGCTTGGAGGGAATCTGGTAACCAAACGTGGGGCTGAGACCTCTGCAGCAGGAACCCAAGACCTCTCCTCCGGGCCGTAGCCCTACCAATCAATCAGATAGAGTAGCTTCCCTCTGGAGTATTTGGAATCCAATATATCTTTAATCTCATACTGATCCGTGGTATCGGCCACAGGAGCGGGGCGAGAAGAAGGGCGAGAGAAGCAATTGAGGACCAGTGGCCTGAGCAGAGAAACATGAAAGGCATTGGGGATCCTGAGATAAGAGGGCAGACGGAGCTTGAAAGCAACTGGATTGATCTGCCGGAGAATGGGAAAGGGACCAATTAAGCGAGGGGCAAATTTCATTGAGGGCACCCGGAGTCGGATGTGCTTGGTAGACAGCCAGACTTTATCGCCAGGTAGGAACTTAGGAGCCGGACGGCGATGACGATCTGCTGCCGTTTTATGCCTGGAAGCAGCCGGATGAAGATTCTTAGAGACTTCTGCCCAGATAGAGTTGAAGGTCCTTTGGGTTTTAGCTGCTGCTGGTACAAGGGGAGAAATGGGAACAGGGAAGGGAACAGATGGATGCTGCCCGTAAACAGTGAAGAAGGGAGATTTTCCAGAACTGGCATTGGAGTGTTGGTTTAAGGCAAACTCTGCCCAGGGCAAAAGGTCCACCCAGTCACCTTGGTGGGCTGAGATGAAGGCACGGAGAAAACGTTCTACATTTTGATTGACACGTTCCATTTGCCCATTGGACTGGGGATGAAAGGCAAAAGAAAAATCCAATTTAATCCCAAAGAATTTGGCCAAGGCTCTCCAAAACCGAGCAGTAAATTGAACTCCTCTGTCAGAGACGATATGTGAAGGCATCCCATGAAGACAAAAGATCTCCTTGATGAAATTTGTGGCAAGACTGGGAGCAGAAGGTAGGCCTGGGAGAGGGATCAAGTGACACATTTTGGAGAACCGATCCACCACTACCCAGATGAACCTGTTGAGAGGGGCAGATCCAAAATAAAATCCATGGAATTACAGCGCCAAGGTATATCGGGAACTGGTAAGGGCAGAAGCAACCCGGCTGGGGCGGATGTGGAAGACTTGGATAGTACACAAACCGTACAAGCTTGAATGTATTCTTTGACATCCTTACAAAGAGAGGGCCACCAGTAATGATGCTGAAGAAGGTCACAAGTACGAGGTATACCAGGATGTCCAGAGAACTTGGAGTCATGAGCCCACGCAAGGAGTTTGGGACGAAGTGCAGGAACTACAAAAGTTTTACCTGGGGGAGGCTGCGTAGACCGGAGCTGAGTAGTGGCTAGAATTCGATGCAGAGGGATGATGGGACCAGGATCGAGGTGATTCTCAGAATGATTGACATCGAAGGACCTGGAAAAGGCATTGGCACAAAGGTTTTTGGCACCAGGACGAAAGGTAATATGGAAGTTGAAGCGGGCGAAAAAGAGGGCCCAGCGAGCTTGGCGTGGGTTCAAGCGTTTTGCGGATTGTAAATACTGCAGGTTTTTATGATCAGTATAGATGGTAATGCAATGGGGAGAACCCTCTAGAAGATGTCGCCATTCTTGAAGAGCTAGTTTAATAGCCAGTAGCTCATGGTCCCCAATGGTATAGTTATTTTCCACATCAGAAAACTTATTGGAAAAGAATCCGCAAGGCTGAGACTTGCCCTTCAGAGCTTGGAGTAGGACGGCACCGACTCCTACTGAGGAGGCATCAACTTCCATAGAAAAGGGTTTTGTGATGTCCGAACGTAGGAGAATTGGGGCGGAGAGGAAGGCTGCCTTGAGTTTGTGGAAAGCATCAATGGCTTCAGGGGACCAGAGCCGGACATTGACACCCTTGCGGGTGAGAGATGTAATAGTGGCCACCAAGGTGGAGTTGTTACGAATGAATTGGCGATAGTAATTGGTGAAGCCCAAAAAGCGTTGGGTGGCTTTAAGACCAGAGGGCTGGGCCACTCAGAGATGGCCCAAAGTTTCGCTGGGTCCATGAGGAGGCCCTGTGACGAGATTATGTAGCCCAGAAATGGAACTTGTGTTTGTTCAAATAGGCACTTCTCCAATTTAGCATATAGACAATTGTCCCGTAGACGCTGTAGCACAGCTTTCACATGGAGACGATGGGTGAGTAAGTCTGGTGAGAAAATAAGAATATCATCCAGATATACAATAACACAGACATACAGAAGGTCGCGGAAGATCTCATTTACCAAATTTTGGAAGACAGCTGGGGCATTGCATAAGCCAAAGGGCATCACAAGATATTCATAATGTCCGTCCCTGGTATTAAAGGCAGTCTTCCACTCGTCTCCTTCCCGGATTCTTATTAAATTGTAGGCCCCTCTAAGATCCAATTTGGTAAAAACATGAGAACCTCGTAGTCTGTTAAAGAGTTCTGAAATTAAAGGAAGAGGGTATCAGTTCTTCACGGTGATGGCGTTAAGGCCCCTGTAGTCGATGCATGGACGGAGTGAACCATCTTTTTTCCCTACAAAGAAAAACCCGGCTCCGGCAGGTGAGTTGGATTTCCTGATGAAACCCTTTTGCAGGTTTTCCTGAATGTATTCAGACATGGCTTGTATCTCTGGGATAGATAGAGGGTAGACTCGGCCTCGGGGACAGAGTAACAGATCAATGGAGCAGTCATAGTCTCTGTGAGAAGGAAGGCGATCAGCGGACCTTTTGCAGAAAACATCTCGGAAGGACTGATATTGGGAAGGCAACATGGGAGTTGTGGAGGTTTCAGCCAGAGGAATGGAAGGCGGTGGTATTACCTTGGAAACGCATTGTTGCTGACACTGAGGACCCCAAGCCAATTCTTGTCCAGAGTTCCAATCAAGATGCGGGGAGTGTTTCTGCAACCATGGAATACCCAGAATGATGGGACTGGAGGATTTAGGCAGAATTAGGAAAGAGATTTCCTCACCATGCAAAACCCCAATGCGTAACGCCATAGGAGGGGTTTTAAACCGAATGGGGCTCATTGGCAAGAAGGAGCCATCTACTGCAGTCACGGAGAGGGGTATAGCTTGAGCAAACTGTCACAATGGTACTGAAGTGAGCCCACAGGTGAGCAGGTGACACGGGATCCCCCAGTGTGTGGAATCTAAGGGCCAGCCGGTATTCCGCCAGGGACCCCCTCACGAGGGTTTGGGCTTAGCTGCGTGCTGACCCCAGGTCCCGACCCCCAGGTTCCCCCTGCTCTGGAGGAGAGTACCAGAAGACAAAGAGGGATAGATGGATGGATAAAGCAAAAGGACAGCCGGATATCGAGCCAAGGTCGGGGCAGGCAGCAGACAGTGTAAACAGGAGGACTAGCCGATTCGGTACACAAGAAGTCTGGTTAAGTATGTTACAAGCAGGGAGCTCTGAAACAAGTGTTGCTCAAGCAACCAGAAACTGGTCTGAGTGCAATTTAAATAGTGAGGCACATGGGAGGCTGGACAGGAAGTAGCAGGAAGGAAGAATATATTAAGCCACAGGTCACACATAGCTGCAGAGTGCAGCCAGAGCTGAACACAAGCTAGTGGAACAACAGGTGCCAGCCGGCCTATTGCAGTTTAGGTAAGACACAGATCAGCTCTGCAGCTGATCTGTAACAGAAGAGGGACCTGAGAAGAGAAGGGTCCGGGCTACTCTGTGCAAATCCACTGCAACAGAGCAGGTAAGTATAACATGTTTGTTATTTTTAAAGAAAAAAAAACGAGACTTTACAATCACTTTAACAGATAAGGAACATTTAGCCTGGGTGACAAACACAACCAACTTGCCATTTCATAGTGGGGACAGTATTCTCTAGACTTAAAAAGTGTACCACACAAAAGAACATGGTTTATCCTTTCATATCCATGCTATAAAAGGGGTTTGTAAGGGATACATTGTAAAAAAGTTTTTTCACTCACCCGTTTCATGCTCCAGCGCTGGGTATCGCCATTTCATGAGCACACGCAGTTTTAAGGCTTGACATTTTGGGTATCTGTTTACTCAATCGTTTGCGCAATCCATATTTTACCAAAAAGTTGGATAATTTATTGTGTTTGTGTGCCCTAAAATTAACTTCAGTGTATTTCTTACTGAAATTTGGGCTTTCATAAACCGTTGCACTAATATCATGTAACATAAAAAATGTAAACTGTCACTATTTTATTCTCTAGGGTGCCAGCTTTGAGAAAATATAAAACACAGATTTTTTTAAACATGTGTGGAAAAAAACGCAAACACGACACTGGCAGCGAATGTAAATGTAATTATTTATCTACCCCCCCTCCCCCTTCCATTGCGAACTAATGGGTAAGGGGTATTCAAAAAAAGAAAATGAAAAGTGTAAATAAAGACAGATACTGTTTTTGGCAAGTCCTTTAAAAAGTAAAAAAGCAGAATGAAAAAACAAAAAACAAAAATTCCCACAATGTAATTCCACTGTCAATTATGTCATAGAGCAATGTATACCATGCCTGAAATAGATCTTGGAGGGAGCTCATGCCTTTTTTTTGCCTGGGGTCCCCCTTAAAATTTAGACCAGACCTAAAGGGCCTGGAATTACATATGGGGAATACGCACATGTTTTTTGTTTTTTTTAACTATCCATGCCCCCTTGGTTACATGGCTAGTGATTCCTGGCCACGTATGCAAATGGTGTCTGGTTGTTAAAGTGTTATTAAACCCAGGACCCTGCATTCACTATATCTGGTCTCCCACAGTACACAGAGCATGGAAATGCAATTATATTAGTAAATATAAACTGCTACCTACAATATCTCATCAGCAGTAATTAGCAGTCTTATGACTTCTATCAGTGCCTGGTTAAAGTTTTTAGCAGTGGCAGCTGCTTATTTGATGCGTTTCCATTCATTTCTATGTCCATTCAGAAATTCAGATAAATCCGAATCTCCAAAAACAAAAATTTGGTCTGAAAAAACGAATCAAAGAGAATTGAATCGCATATGTCTAAAAATTTGTCTAAAAATAGACTATTTGTCTTTAGTAAATTACCCCTATATGTTGAGGAGAATAGGGTTGAAGATGGATTTGAGAAGGATAGCAAAAGACAACTGGGCAAAGGTGACACCACTCAAGCCTCGTACACACGACCGATTTTCTCGTCGTAAAAAACACGTCGTTTTTTTCAACGAGATTTTTGTTAAGCTTGTCGATTTTCTCGTCAAGCTTTCTATGCGTACACACTGACATTTCCCAATTTCCTCGTTGTTCTCCGCGCTCACGTCCAGCACGTACGACGGCACTATAAAGGGGAAGGTCTTTTTTCTTGGCGCCACCCCTTGGGCTGCTTTTGCTGATCTCGTGTTACCGCGTGTGAAGTAAAAGTTTGGGAAGAGACGATTCGTGCTTTTCAGTCTTCGTACTTTCCAGATCGTTTTCTGCGGTTCAGTTTGTGCTTGTGGGTTCGTATCTTGACTTTCAGTCTAGGCAGGTCGTATCTGTTTTACAGTGCGTTCTTGCCTGTTCGTTTCTGATTTTCAGTTCGTTATTCATAGGCCTTGCTGTTCTAAAGTGCGTTCTGTTCTGTACGTTCTGATAAGACGACCGTTTCTTAGCCATGTCGCCTGGACGTTCTCGTCGTCGAGTTCGTGCTGTGCGTGCGCTTGGTGTTGGTCTGCTTGTTTTGGACCAAGACCAGTCCATGAATGGTGTGAGGAGGAGTTCATGGACCAAGAATTGGTTGCTCCAGCGTTACCAATTCTGCCATATGCCTCTGCTGCGGGAGATCGTCGAGAATAATCCTGAGGACTACAGGAATTTTCTGCGGATGTCTGACCCCGTTTTTCAGGAACTGTTGGCTTTGGTGTCCCCCTATATTACCAGTAAGGACACCGTTATGCGGGAAGCCATCAGTGCTGAGCAGAGGCTCATCACCACCTTACGGTACCTGGCGACAGGGAGAAGTCTTCAGGACTTGAAGTTCACCACAGGCATCTCCCCCCAGGCTCTGGGCCTCATAATCCCAGACACCTGTTCTGCCATTATACAAGTCCTGCAGGAGGACTATATTAGGGTAAGTTTTATCCCTTAACATCACATTTTATGTATTACATGTATGATAATGTATTGTATTTCTTTCATCCTTCCCTAATTACCATGATTGTAATATGCTGAGAATGATCCCCTTTGTCCCCATGCATGCTGGAAGCTTTAGATTGCCCCTTTTTTCTCCTCCATAAATATTTCCCTTCACTAACTTTTCCAGCAGGGACGCCTGTTGCTCCAAATGTTTGGGGGTTCAAACACCAATTTAGGAAATAAACTTCCTCCTTTTTTGCTCTGGTGCCTATTTTACGCCCCCAGTTGTCCCCTCTAATGCAGCCATTTTGTTCACTCCAATGCAGCCATTTAGTCCCCTCTAATGCAGCCAGTTTCCCCCCCAGCCCTGCACTTACCTTCTTGTGGTCAGCGCCATCCTTCTTCTGTCCTTGATGTCTTCTCCTTCCCTTGATGTTGCATCAGCCAATCATGTTACCATTAAACAGACTTGGTGAACATGATTGGCAGAGCAGCCTGCCAGTGTTTCCCCAAGGAATGCAAATTGCAAAGCAGAAACAGGTAGTAAAATAGTCTTGCACATTACAACCTGAGGGATGTAATTGGCTTCCTAAAAGTAAAACAGGGGACGCAGGGGGGGGGGGGCCCTGCGTCCCCTGTTTTACTTTTAGGAAGCCACTTACATCCCTCAGGTTGTAATGTGCAAGACTATTTTACTACCTGTTTCTGCTATGCAATTTGAACCCCCTAAATGCCGCAATTATTCATATGTCGGTCGCTTTACAAGAGGCCATCCACCTGAATAGTGGGCGGCATAGACAATACATAGGTTAATGCAACTCATGAACCTATGTATTGTTCTGAGTGATGGGCACAGGAGAGAGGGGGCAGTGCTCCAGCGCCCACTCTGGACGCACCGCCACTGCAATGCTATCCTGTGGCCAAACACATCTCCCCCCCCCAAAATAATTTAGTAATGGCCCATCAGAGGGGGTGATGAATATGATAAATGAGCCTTCCATTATACTTATTTTAAACACCTTAATAAACATAGAATTTGATTGATGTTGGCCTCTATTTTTTTTTATAGAATTTCCTTGTAATGTATGACTTTGGTATTCTAATATTATTTCATCTTGTTTCACTCCCCAGCTTCCTTCCACGCCACAGGAATGGCAGACTGTGGCATCGGAGTTTGCCACGCGGTGGGACTTCCCCAACTGTGGTGGTGCCATAGACGGGAAGCATGTCCGCATCGTGCCGCCACCCCCGTTCTGGGTCCTACTACTACAATTACAAGGGGTTTCATAGCATTGTGCTGATGGCGGTGGTGTTAGCACGGTATGAATTCCTCTATGTTGATGTAGGGAAGAATGGCCGGATGTCCGATGGGGGATCCTTCATCCAGACGGAGTTTGCCCTCCGTCTCCAGAGTGACGACCTTGCATTGCCACCGGATGCATGGAATATTGAAGGACTCCCCTTTGTTTTCTTGGCTGATGAAGCCTTCGGACTCGGACGGCATCTTATGAGGCCATTTCCACAGAGGACCCTGACCCCAGAGAAGAGGGTGTTCAATTACCGGCTGGCCAGGGGCCGAAGAGTTGTCGAAAATGCCTTTGGCATAATGGCCAGCCGGTTCCGCCTTTTTATGACTTCAATACACTTGGCGGACTACAAAATAAACTATGTTGTATTATGCTGCTGTGTGCTACACAACTTTCTGAGCCAAAAATCTAATTCCTATATGGCCTCAGTTTTGCCAGAGGCTGGACTTTCCCCTGCAAATCCCCTGCCGGGCCTGGAATCTGCCCGTCCTGGCTTGCCCTCCCAAAATTCCCGTGAGGTTCGGGACAAATACATGGAGTATTTCACGGGTAGGGGGGCAATTCCTATGCCAGCCTATGTCTAAGGATCCCAATAAAAAGCTTGTTTAAACCTTTAATTATTTGTTCTTTCCTGTCTCCTAGTTTGTCTTTGTGCATTTGTAGTGCCAAGTGTATTTTACTATGTAACCTTATAAAATAACCAAATAAGCTTAGAGGGTATTATAAAAAGAAGCTACACGTTGTTTGTGGTCAAATATTTTACTCTGTGCACATTCTCACCATTTTTAGTTTTTTCTGTTTTTTTGGGTTGGCCTGGCCCCAACCCGGCAATTTTTTGCTTATGAAAATACAAAAATAACAGTTGCATTCCAAAAATTACAACATTGGATACCTCTGAGCAATCTGAGACATTCACTTACACAAACTATGTCTCTATGTGCCCGTCCTAATATGGGGTCCTGCCACCCCTTGCCCAGCCAAAAATTGAATATGCACACATTTGGGATTTTTTTCATCTAGGAAGTTTACAATCCTGATCCCTATTGTCAACATGTGCTATCTGCCATCAGGGGTGATCAATGGACGTGTTTTGGGGGTGCAACCCCTTCCTCAGTTCACCGACTTTAGATACGAGGAAGGGGTTGCACCCACAAAAGACGTACATGGATATCCCCTGATGGCAGATAGCACATGTTGACACACTGTGTGCAGATTAAATTTTTGGCTGGTTTGATTGTCAAAAAAATTCGAAAAGTTGCAAAAACAAACATGTAAAAACAAATGTGTTTGGATGGCTTATTGAATTCTCCCCAAAACATCGAGAATGTCTTTAAATGTTTGTTCCATCAAATGGATTCTTTGTTTAATAAGGTCCAGTTCCGTGCTACATTCCATCACTTGCTGGATGAGGCGGAGGGCACTGTCAGCAGATAACCGTGTACTATCCTTCACAACATTTATATCCCCTAAAAACAAAAAACAAAAGGTATTATAACTCTGCAGGCCTACATCTCTTACCTGAAGCTGTGGTGACAGATACTGACCTGTTGTGGTGACCAGATCCACAACGTCATCCACCTCTCCTTCCTGCACTTCTCCTTCCTCCACCTCAACTTCCTGCACATCTTTCGGTTGTGGGTCTTTGGGAGTTTGGGGTTGCTTGGAAGTTGTGGGGTGCATGTGCTCCCTGGAGTGTCCTCCTCCCAGTCTTCTCTCCCCTATGAGAATCAAACAAAAGGTCTATTTATCACACTGTAAATCTCAATGTTAAAATAAAAACAGGCTAAATTGCTTGGAAGTGTGGTACAAGTGTGTGTTTGGGCGAAATTTAAAGAAGAATGCATTATTTATGACCAAGAATATGTTTAGTATTCACCTTTGGATGTAATTTATTTGACATGGAGGCACCACAAAAAATCACTAATGCACCTGTGTGGGACACCCAAAAAAGGCGGGTCTGGTGGCCCACACTATAGTGCTCCAAAGTACAGATGTGGAAGCAGCTGCTGAGTGTCCTCTCCTTTACACTGATAAAAGTTTGCATTTCATTCTCTTTACAAACACATCATCTAGACTAAAAAATTTGCCACAATATTTGAGCAAAAATGGCAGATGTCTAATTACTTTTGTGGCTCTAAAATAAGCCAAAACCGCGGATAGTGGCCGAACGAAGTGTCGGTAACGTAACGAACGATTACTGTGCCCAACCAAGTTCAAAATATTACATTTTGGAAGGGAGTCCAATATGAGAAACCAAAATAAAGAGCAACATGTAAGTTTAGAAAAAGATTAATAGCAGAAAAGTCTACATTTTACTTACTTTTAGCGAGCATTCTCTTTATGCTCCTCAACTGCTCTGGCTCCCTCAGTTTGAGGTCTGACCACCTCTTTCTGAGCTGCTCATTTGAGCGTTTCACCCCGAAATTCGCCTTCAGACTCTTCACGACTTTAGTGAGGATTTTGGCCTTCCTTCTATTTGGTTTGCTATACGGCCCATGCTTGGCATCATAATCAGCCTTGAGCAAGATGTCCACCATCTCCGCCATCTCCGCCAAAGACATATTCGATGCCTTGAATCTCCTCCTTGATCGTTACGTTTCCTCGGTCTCCGGGCTTGTCTCCTCCTCGTTAGTTGCGGAATTATCAGACACCTGCTGTAACTCCGCCATATCTGTCTGCGCGCCAAAAGAGAAGGGGCGGGGAAAAGATGTTAGTTAGAACGTCATGGGCGGGCGACGTGTGCGGAGCGACGTGTTCGTATTTTGACGCATGCGTGGTGTGTATATAGCTAACACACATGTGACTATAGTACGTTCGGTGTGCGGAGAGAGGAGTTCAAGTGACGGACGTGCGAACGAAGGTATGTGATTTTGTGACTTGTACAAATTGTTGGCCTATACTGTCTTGAGAATGTTGGAGGATATATATGGTGACTAGGATGTTAAGGAGGTTAGACTGTTTGCCTCACATTAGTTATATATAATTTATTTAACTTGCAGATACAATATGAATGTCTTTATTAGCGACAAAGAGTTCCTGGCGGAATTTATTGACCGGGTAAGGGAGCTGCCGGCTCTGTGGGAGACGAAAAACCCCATCCACAAAAAAAGAGGGGTGAGAAAAGCAGCGCTGGAGAAGCTGCTCCCATTTGTGCATACCAAGGTGCCCACAGCCACAGCAAAACAAGTGGACACTAAAATTGGGAGCTTGAGAGGTACCTACAGGACTGAACGCTCTAAGGTGCTGGCTTCTCAGAGGTCAGGAGCAGCAGCAGGTGATGTGTATGTCCCGATTTTGTGGTACTACAACAGGATGTCCTTCCTGGATGACCACATTGAGACAAGGCCATCACTCTCCACTCTTCCAACCAGACTGCCCTGCAGCCAACCTGAGCCTTCTCTGGAGCAAGAGGAGGCAGCCATCCTGGATAATCCTGATTTGGCCATCTGGAGCCAGGTATAGTATTAAATGAAAATGTATTGGGATAAACTTAATGTTTGACAAATATGTCAAGATGACAAACATAAAATATTTTGGATTCCACAAGTGAAATCAAGATCTGTAGACATTATTCTGCACTTAATTGGGTGCTAAATAGTCAATCTGATGTAGTGGTAAATTTAAAGCAAGGATTTATGGATTTACATTCTAATTGCTTCAATCATGATTACAAAGTTTGATGCAAAGATTAAACCAACATATTAAACTATGTCCCTTTTTCATACACAGGATGAAATCAGCCAGGAGGAGGGTCTGGAAACTGTCAGGCAGGAGGAGGAAGGGCCCAGTGGCAGTCAGGAGGTGGCAGGGCCCAGTGCCAGCCAGGAGGTGGCAGGACCCAGTGGCAGACAGGAGGTGGCAGGGCCCAGTGGCAGACAGGAGGTGGCAGGGCAAAGGAGAAGCACCAGATCCCAGGTGCCTCCCATCCGGCTTCACAAAAGAGGCAGGAGGGACAGGAGCACGAGTGAGGCAGCAATGGCCCTTATTCGTGAGGCCCATGCCACCCTCCAGGAGCCCACATCCCCTGAAGAGGCCATTGCCGGCCTAGTGGAGGCTAAGTTCAAGGTGATGAGCATGGAGCAACGCCTCCTATGCGAGCCCCTGCTCATCACCTTGCTCAACAAGGGGGTGATGGAGAAAATTACCCCCAATACCGCCATATGTGAGGTGGCACAACTGACCCAACCTCAACCTCCACCTCCACCTTCTTCTTCTGCCCCACCCCCTTCTGCTACACCTCCACCTTCTTCTTCTGCCCCACCCCCTTCTGCTACACCTCCACCTTCTTCTTCTGCCCCACACCCTTCTGCTACACCTCCACCTTCTTCTTCTGCCCCACCCCCTTCTGCTACACCTCCACCTTCTTCTTCTGCCCCACCCCCTTCTGCTACACCTCCACCTTCTTCTGCCCCACCCCCTTCTGCTACATCTCCTCCTCCTCCTCCTGACAGGAGTACCCCTCCAGTGGCCCAGCCTCCAGCCAAACGAAGAAGGAAGGCTGCAGGGAAGGCTTCAGGGAAGGTTGCAGGGAAGGTTGCCAGGAAGAAGAGGAAGTGATGGCCTTGCTTCATTGTGGTCGGACAGAAGGCAGCCTGTTGTAGTACCACACACTTGGGACATATATCTCACCTGCTGCTGTTCCTGACCTCTGGGAGGCCAGCATCAGATTGTGTTCAGAATTGTTGGCCTTCTCAAGCTCCCAATTTTAGTGTCCACACAGGGTTGCTGTGTGCTCTGGGGTCCCTGGGATGCACAAATGGCAGCAGGTTCTCCTTCTCTTTATTTTATTTCTAAACATGAATAAATGTGATTTTTGTTTAAGTTCATACTTGACTATGTGTATTTGTAAAAATTCAAAATCTAGCTTTGGAGTAAGCAGATACATTTGACTGACAATAAAAGGGACAGATATCACCCCCCCCCCCAAAAGAATAACTAAATCTGATTATCAAAAAAACATGGTGGGAAATTTAACTAATATAGATTCCAAAATGAAATGGGAGATCACTATCAAAACATTGCGAAATTATAATTAACATCATTTTTAAAAATATAACCATTTAAATTATTCCTAAAAACTTGCACGATATAATACACATAAATCTTCTTAAGAGCAGCATGAAAAAGGTTAAAAAAAATAGTGATAACTCTGTGTGAATATCAGCAGCAAAAGAAGGTCACTCGTTTTGATTAATGTAACATTCTAACGAAGATTTCAATGCAGAACATTTAAACGATGAAATATTTATGAGCGTGACGAATGTGCTATCTCCATTACGAAGGCTTGTTTTACCAGAAGATGCGCTCCCGTCTCATAGTTGCTTGTGAGCATGCGCTCTTTTGGAAGAGTCGTAAAAGCATACACACGAACCATTTTCTCGTCACAAAACAGCCCGACGAGAAACACGACGAGGAAATCTGGAATCCTGACGAGAAAATAGAGAGCAGGTTCTCTATTTTCTCGTCGAGATTCTCGGCAATTTTCTCGTCGTAAAACCATACACACGAACGTTTTTCTCGACAAAAAAGCTCTCGCGGCACTTTTCTTGACGGTTTTGGACGAGAAAATCGGTCGTGTGTACGAGGCCTAAGTCCACAAATATGCTTTGTGTTGTCAGCCCACAACAGCACTTTATGATAAGTACATTTCTTACAGATCTTCTGATAATATTTCTGGACTTGCAGGGTTTTTAAGGGGTAAGACTTGAGGAAATTTGTATATGTTGCAGTGATGCACAGCATATTTTTTATTTTGCCCTGACATACACTTTAATAAAATATAAAACATATGGCAGCGGTCTGCCTGTAGAATCTTTACTGCTCAAAGCACTGACCTGTTTAGCTGTTCAGTTTGACTTAATCTTATTAAATACCCCAGGAGCATTTTAGCAAAAATAAATTTCCAGCTTTTTATGTTAACAATCTTGGGGCACACAGCAAAAGATTAGGATAGTAGCCCCTGAGCAGTAAAAAAATAGCAAGGGTTTAATTATAGCCAAGTACTGCTAACATATGATACTGGAAAAAAAAAAAATTTCTTTACTTTTAACATATCACCTCTTTGGTTGTGTGAGCTTCCTTTGATTAAACAAAATGTTTACTTTATTTAAACTTTAAAATTCACTGTATTTAATATGATGTTAAATAATTAAAAAGATTATTTATGATAAACCAATCTGAAAACTATTCATGCACACATCAACTTGTGGCAGCACTGGCAGAGATATTATATTATTTTTCTAGGACCCAATCATCAATTTAGAGTTTCAAAACATCTGGTTCCCAATAGAGTCTTGTGGAATTAATGTGATATCTATGAATCTAGGGATCTAAAAAGCGTATTGTCTGATGTTGTGTGTGAAGGAAGTGTGAAATGTAGTTCATTTATGCATATTAAGACACACACACACACTTATTTACATACATCTATACATTCACACATGTGTATACATTTATACTTGATTCATAGACATGTTATGTACATTCATGTATTCCTACATTTGTATGTAAATACAGTACATTAATACATGAATTCACAAATCTCACACATTAAATGTCCATAGACCACTTCATGTTGTGCACATAAAGTACATGTATTCCTATACTTGTATATAAATACAGTACATTCATACATGAATTTATAAATCTCACCCAATAAAGTAGAACTACAGGCAAAACTTTTTTTTTTTTTCATTGTGGATAAAGAAAAGGAGGATTAGAACCCCTGTCAGATTTTTTTTCACCATCTCTGTCCCATTGCAAAGATTTCCCTTAACCCCCTTGGTGGTATTCCCGAGTCGGGCTCGGGGTGAGTTTTTAATGCTAAGTGCAGTAGCCTCGAGCTAGACTCGGGCTGCATCGCAGTATCCGGGGGAAGTTACTTACCTTGTTTCCTGCGATGTCCTCCCGCAGTGTGTGCGAGCTGTCTCCTCGCTCGATCCACACTGCCGAGTGCTGAGCTCCATTCCCTGCGAGGTTGCGGCGCACGGGGGCGGAGTTCGGCTCCAAATTCAAAAAGTGAAAAACACAATACACATACAGTATACTGTAATCTTACTGATTACAGTACTGTATCAAATAATTACACATCCCCTTTGTCCCTAGTGATTTGTCCTGTGCCCTGCATGCAGTTTTATATTATAAAAACAGTTTTCTGCCTCGAAACTGGAGATTGTCCATAGCAACCAAAAAGTGTCCCTTTATGTCAAAAGTGGTTTTAGACCAGCTAGAAAACAGTGATAATAAATTAAAATCACTTGCAGAATTGAGCGATAGCGATTTGTGGGGAAATTTGTCATCAAACACTAAATCTAATGACAGCGACAATTCTGCAACTGAGCAAATTTCAGTGTTTTTGATGTGATTACATTATTGAATAATTTTATTATAATTACATTACTATTTGTTATAATTATTTATAGTTATTTATTATATTATAATTTATGATTTTGTGATTCAAACTTTATCATACCCGGGATGTCTACTAGACTCTTGTTTGGTCAGGTTTAAGTAAGAAATTACTAAGAATTGCAGGCCTACAATACATAACACCAAATTTCCATGCAAAATAATTGTACCGCTTTTGGTACATAATTCCAGACCGAATCATACCGTCATGGAGGTAACTTCCTGTCCCATAGCTAAACAGGAAGTCAGAGGAAATCCTTGCAAATTAAGAGAATTCCTTGGGGACCCCCAGGTCTCCATACTAGTGTCCCCATTGAAAGATTTTTCCTCTGTTACTTTTCTGGGGCCAACCCAAAATTTGGTATTTTCTTTTACTTTCACTTTCAATGATAATGGTAACTAGGACAAATAGAGAGGGTGAATCTCCTTAACCGAGGCACAGACAGCAATAAAAACTGTCAGGTGTTCTAATCTCTCTACACTCTATCCAAAACTAAAAAAAAAAAAAGTTTTGCCTTTAGTTATACTTTAAATGTTCATAGACCACTTCATCCATGTATACAAATTACTCAAACACATAAGCCCATATATTAGGTAACCACATATTCAAAATTAAACTGAATGAATGAGGACCACCTGTTGATTAAGCACACTTTTAAGCACAAAATGACATCCCATTTGTAGCCACACCCACACTTATGCCCCCATTTGTAACAAAAAATCATGCCCCATTTCAATGAATATTTAAACAGTATAAATATTATGCAAACTTTGACAGTACCCATAAGAGTGTGAACATGACTATGATAATGTAAGACCCACGGAACCCTGGGATAGAAAACAAAAACAGGTTCTGAAGCATGCTTGGTGTGCCACCTTGACTGGTGGGTATAGGAAGATTGTGCATAGTAGAGAAAGTGGCTTAAAGGGGGGAGATTTTACAGAATCTGTGCCTAATCTCTGTCTACACTACACTGCAACCATATGCCACAGTTCTTGTACCTATAAACTACTTCTAACAGTAGTGAAAGAAGAATGCCCCGGCATCAGTGTGAGGAAAAAATAATCCCTGCATTGGTGTTGTCACTGGAAGGAAAGAGGGAAATAATGCCCATGTGTCAGTGGTGTCAAACAAATGTCTCTACATCTGTGTCATTAGGTGGAAAAAATAAGCAAAACAAAAGTGGCAGCTGATGGTAGGGACAGGCAACACAGAGGGAGGTAATTTATAGTGAGGACAGGCAGTACAGAGGAGGAAAGCTGTTGGTTTGGACAGTATCACGTACCCAGTGACAGAGCCTGATTTGATGAGGAAGGCCTCGCCTACACCTCTCACTTGGGCCCCCTGATAGTGTAAACAGAAGGTGCAGGAGTGCAGAGTGGCACGAGTCTTGCTAGTAGAGCAGGTGTCCACGCCAGGCAGTGGTCTTCAGAGAAGCAGGCAGGATGGGTGGCAGCTAGTGAGCATGAAACTGAAGCAGGCTTGTACTTGATAGCAGGCATGTACTGGTATCAGGCAGTAGATAAGCAGATACAGTGGGAAGGCAGGCAGATACTGGTGACAGCAGGAGGAATAGCAGAATAAGGCAGGCCGAGTCATACACTGGCAAGACAGATTAGGTACAGGGGCACAGGCAAAAGCGCGGTCAAGGTATAAGCCGGGTCAGGAGCCAATCAGTGGAGCAGTAGCAAATGGAGCAGGCAGAAGTGCTGGTCAGAAAGCAAGCCAAGGTCAGTACAGGCAGAGTTCAGGGAGTAGTCAAGATGAGCCGGGTCAGTAACTGGAGTCAGGATACAGGATAGTAGGTTCTCAGGACATACAGAAGGCTGAAGTCAAAGCAGCACTAAACGTGAGAGCACTGGCTCAGTTTAAATAGCCAATTTGGCGCCATCATCTGTCATGAGTGCATGTGCGCACACCGATGCGCACGTGTATGATCATGCGCACTTTAATGCTTGCATGCACATGAGCATGTGCCCAGTTCCTACGTCCACAAGAAGGAATGTGTATTAGCCTGTGAAGATACACAAAGTCTGCCCAGAGGAGCCATCTTGTCTGTTGGCATGCCCATCCTGACAGACAGGTAGGAGGACAGTTGATACAGTTGGTGGTGGGGCGTACAGAGTGGGCAGGTGATGCACTGGCTCAGTTTAGATAGCCAATTTGGCGCCATCATCTGCTAAATGACAGGCAGTACAGAGTGGGCAGTTGATGGTGGGGACAGGCATGACTGAAAGATGTAGTATATGGTGGTAACAGACAGTACCTTAGTATATTGACCCATATGGGTACAGTCTAAAAGCGAGTGTTTCTTTTTAAGGAAGGAAAAGGCTGTTACTCTCTCCTTCTTCCTTTTCCAATGGAGGCAGTATAACAATAGGCTCAAGTAGAAAAGAATCACTCAACTGCGCAATAGTAACAACAACCAACCAATTTATTAAGATTTTAATCATCACTCACAAGTCATTGTGCACTTGACTAGTGCATTGCACAGCATCATTTATGCAAAATTCCTGAGAGACTGTTGCGATTTGCGTTATGTCACGGTATCAAGTTATTTTTCAGGGGATCAATCTATTAGGGTGAGGACATTGTATGCACAGTGGTGGAGGACATGAATGACACGTGTGGAATTTGCAGTGGAACACAGAAGAGTTGTGATCACTTGTGGATTTTTTGCAGTTGTGGAATCACATTAATTAGGACATATTGAAAGCTTATTTAATATACTGTATGGACTTTCATTTTATTTTATTTTTTCAAGTTATGATTTGTTTACACTAGCTATTACATGTGGTGATTTTAGCACATTTGGTTTTATGTTTCATGGTTGATTATACACATGAAGAATATACGCTATTAGTGATATATATTCTTATATTGAATTATGCATAGAAGAGAGCAGAGTGTCACTGGTTTTAATATTTTAATGTGGGAACATATTATAGTGCTAGCAGGTAGCTCAGCATAGTTATAAATACGTAGATGGGAGTAGTATTATTCTTTAGAGATTCAGTATTATTATTTGGGACCGTTTTTTATTGGGGACCAGTCAGGATCATTTAGCAGCTGAGACAGACACCTCCTGTAAATGTAAGTGTCCCTTTGGGAGAACAAATTGGCAGGATCAACAGATAATAAAATTATGTTACGGGGAAGACAAACAACAAACACTTCTGACATGCTAATGTCAGATTGTCTCATGTATGTAATTTTTTATATTGCTTTACCTTTATCTACACTTTAATGAGTGCAGATCATGCCACGCTCATTAAAACGAATGGGACTTATTTCACGATATACCCAGAGATAGTCATGACTTTCGTATAACAGATGTACCTTCTACATTACCCCATTTTTACCCACCTCTTCCTTATACCCAAGAAACAAGACCACACTGGGGGTTGGAGAAAACATAGGCCATAGCAGCCTTATTTATTAAAATGCTATATAAATTAACAATGAACATAAACTCTGTCCTAAAGAACCATCAGTCAACTACTGGTGTCGATCTTTGCAGGAAGCTCGATTCACATCCGTGTAGATTATTGCACTGCGGTACCTCTCAAATCCGCTAATAGGCCTCAAGCCAACCTGCTGGCTCAGAGACAGAGACAACCATGACAGCAGTGGACCCGTTCCCAATGCTTCAAGCTAAACCTCCGTTAACTGTAAGCCCACCATCAGGACCCATACCAACGTCAGGTCCTGAACTCTTCTTTCCGAGGTATTATCCTTCCCCTGAAAAGACCAGACACCCGCCACTGCCACAACATCAGCAACGTCCCAAACCTGTTCGTGAAACAAAAAAGAAAACAAACAACATACAGCCCTAGCCAATAATTAGGGGAGGGTGGGTGGGAACTTTCCCTTGCGCTGTGTTACCAGGGGGGAGGAGTCACATCCTTTATTCTCTCTGTCCCCCCTTCCCACACACTAACCCACCAATCCCAAACTCCCTCTTATACAGTAAGTACCCTGTTTCCTTAGTCATACCAGCCCTCCGCCCATGCATTTTATTTATTCTTGCTCCGGGCTTCTCTATTCACAAAATAAGCACTGCACAGTAAATGTAGAACAAGTTCACTGAATTACACGCTGGGGTTGATTTTCTAAAGGGAAATAGACTGTGTACTCCGAAAGTTCAGTTGCACTCTCTAAGTAACCCTCTTAGTAGCACTTTCCTTAGTAAATGTAATGTGGTAAAGCTTGACTTTGTAAAGAATATCCAATCAAGTGCAAGGAAAATAAAATAAAATAAATTTTTTTGCTTGCACATGATTGGATGATGAAACTCAGCAGAGTTTCCTCTCATTTACTAAGCTTTTAGTAAATCCAACCCATTGTATACCCAATCTAAGGCACCATGTATATCTTTGTTGTTTTCAGTGTATTCGTGGATTAAAGTTTCTTTAGGGAATTATAAGCAGTCCTGTACTGTAAAAAAGCTGGAGGATTTGGGAACCAGTTAGCTTCTAAAATGTCCACATGCTAATAACTTTAACACGTTAAGAAAAAGCCTTCTATTGAATTTTTTTTTAAATTATTAATAAACAAGTATCATTAGAGCCACTGAACAATGCACTGCAGAGCCTAAGGCTGCATTCACACTTGATTGAGTGTTTTTTTTTAATTATTTTTAATAATGCCCAATATGTGCATTTTCGTGCATTATTTTTTTTCAGGTGCTCTTATTGAAGTCTTTTGGAGCCAAAAACACTTGAAGCTTATAGCTCTAAAGCAGCTCATGTACTTTTTGAGCTATAAGCTTCGAACTTCAAGTGACACTACTCCTTATATGAACAGGCACAATTAAAAATCATTGGATTTTGGATATTGAGTGTTTTGGAGCTTTGAGCTACAAAATTCTCAAGTGTGAATGGGGCCTAATGGTTTACTCACAGGCAGAAAAGGTCTTCTGATATTGCACTCTCCAAACTTTGGTCACACAGTAGCAAAGCTGGATATTTCATAGGGCAACCTAGGCAAGGGTCTAGGGCCTAGTGAATGTCCAGGACCCAGGCCAGGCTACAACTTTCCTATTGATGCAATATACCTGGCAGATAATGCTTTAGTGAGACTGTTATGCCGTGTACACACGATCGGTTTTACCGATGAAAACAGTCTGATGGACTTTTCTCATTGGACAAACCGATCGTGTATGGGCCCCATCGGTCTTTTTTCCATCGAGAAAAAATAGAACATGTTTTAAATTTATACGATGGGAAAAAAAACGATAGCAAATTTTGATCGTCTGTGTGGAACTCCATCGGACAAAAAACCCACGCATGCTCAGAATCAAGTCGAAGCATGCTCAGAAGCATTGAACTTAATTTTTCTCGGCTTGTCGGAGTGTTTTACATCACGGCATTTGGGACGGTCGGATTTTTGACTGATGGTGTGTAGGCAAGACTGATGGAAGTCAGCTTCATCGGATTTCCGATGGAAAAATCCATCAGATTAGAATCCATAGGAAATCTGATCGTGTGTACAGAGCTTTACTCCGCTCCGGAAATAACCCAAAAAATGGCTGCCTCTGAGGCAGCGACAACTTTGTCCTCATTAGCTGTTGTGCTGTGAAAACAGCAAAATCTTCCTGTTCTGAACTGTATTCGGTAGCCGGTGTTGTTTCCAAACACCAATTCGTCCAAATCAGCAATTACTAATGGTTTAAGGAAAGCGTAAGTGACGTGGTTTGATTTTCTGCCGAGTTGCCCATTTTGTCATGACACCTTTGGCTTCCTGATGACATCACGCATGAAGATGGCAGCACTGGTCTGAGCATGGGGGCAAAAGGGAGGAGGATCTCAGCAGGACACCGTTGGTTCCTGTGGGCAGGTGAGTATGTTATCTGTGCAGGACCTGCAACAAGGTAAGCAGGGGATAAGAAAATGAGGGCGGTGAAGGACTGCTTTACAAACAGAAACTTGCATGCCCCACTCCGCAGTCAGTCATATTTACTATTTTAGGATAGATTTAAAAAGCAAAAACAGCAAAAACATGGGTGTAGAAAGCAAAAAAGTAATGAGATGGGCCATGTGACCTGTCAAAGTCTTATAATCGTCTCTCCCCCAATCACTGCTCTGTTAAGCAGTGAGAGCTCTGTGGGATGGCTTCTATGGATGAGCCGAACACCCCCCGGTTCGGTGCGCACCAGAACCTGCGAACTAACCGAAAGTTTGCGTGAACTAGCGAACCCCGTTAAAGTATATGGGACTCGAACTTTCAGAATCAAAAGTGGTAATTTTAAAGGCTAATATGCAAGTTATTGTTCTAAAAAGGGTTTGGGGACCCGGGTCCTGCACCAGGGGACATGTATCAATGCAAAAATAAGTTTTAAAAACTGAAGTTTTAAAAACTGAAGTTTTTCGGGAGCAGGGATTTTAATGATGCATAAAGTGAAAAAAAAAGTGAAATATTCCTTTAAATATCGTACCTGGGGGGTGTCTATAGTATGCCTCTAAAGTGGCAGGTGTTTCCTGTGTTTAGAACTGTCCCTGCACAAAATGACATTTCTAAAGGAAAAAAAGTCATTTAAAACCGCTTACGGCTTTAATGCAATGTCTGGTCCCGGCAATATGGATGAAAATCATTGAGAAAAATGGCATGGGTACCCCCCCCCCCAGCCCATTATCAGCCCTTTTGGGTCTTGTATGGATATTAAAGGGACTCCCGCACCCAAATTAAAAAAGGAAAGGCGTGGGGCTCCCAGGCCCTATATACTCTGCACAGCAGTATACAGGCGGTGCAAACAAGACAGGGACTGTAGGTTTGTTGTTACGTAGAATCTGTTTGTAATTTTAAACTCCCTGCCTGCCTGTATTTGTATGAGAACACCAGCAATTGTATTCAGGTAAGCTTTAGGTGCACACTATGCAAAGGACACTAAATCAAAATACTGCAGCTCCCTGCCTGTATTTGTATGAGAACACCAGCAATTGTATTCAGGTAAGCTTTAGGTGCACACTGTGCAAAGGACACTAAAACAAAATACTGCAGCTCCCTGCCTGTATTTGTATCAGAACACCAGCAATTGTATTGAGGTAAGCTTCAGGTGCACACTGTGCAAAGAACACTACAGCAAAATACTGCAGCTCCCTGCCTGTATTTGTATCAGAACACCAGCAATTGTATTGAGGTAATCTTTAGGTGCGCACTGTGCAAAGGACACTAAAGCAAAATACTGCAGCTCCCTGCCTGTATTTGTATCAGAACAGCAGCAATTGTATTGAGGTAAGCTTTAGGTGCACACTGTGCAAAGGACACTAAAGCAAAATACTGCATCTCCTTGCCTGTATTTGTATCAGAGCACCATCAATTGTATTCAGGTAAGCTTTTGGTGCAAACTGTGCAAAGGACACAGTACACTAAGTGAAACACTGCAGCTAGCACAATCACCTGTCTGCCTGTCAGTATAGAGAATAACAGGAACAGATCTAGCTAAACTGAATACAGTGTATAAATATATATACAACACCTAGGATGCATATATATCCTCTACACCAGGGGTCTCAAAGTCAAATTGCCTGAGGGCCACATGACAAGTTTTCATATCCCATGGGGGCCGCATGCAAACTTTTAAAACAATAAACTATACCAGCAATAATATACTATACTATACCCAGCACTGATGTCAGCAAACGCATTATTAACCCCCATCACTGGTGTCAGCAAACGCATTATTAACCCCCATCACTGGTGTCAGCAAACGCATTATTAACCCCCATCACTGGTGTCAGCAAACGCATTATTAACCCCCATCACTGGTGTCAGCAAACACATTATTAACCCCCATCACTGGTGTCAGCAAACGCATTATTAACCCCCATCACTGGTGTCAGCAAACGCATTATTAACCCCCATCACTGGTGTCAGCAAACGCATTATTAACCCCCATCACTGGTGTCAGCAAACACATTATTAACCCCCAGCATTATCCCCCTACACTGCACAAATACCCCCCACACTCCATAATTACCCCCAACACTGCACAAATCCCCCCACACTCCATAAAATACCCCCCACACTGCACAAATGCCCCCACACTGCACAAATAGCCCCACACTACACAATTACCTCCCACACTTCATAAAATACCCCCCAACACTGCACAAATAGCCCCACACTACACAATTACCCCCACTACACAATTACCCCCACACTCCATAAAATACCCCCCACACTGCACAAATACCCCCCACACTGCACAAATACCCCCCACACTGCATAAAATACCCCCCACACTGCATAAAATACCCCCCACACTCCATAAAATACCCCCACACTGCACAAATAGCCCCACACTGCACAAATAGCCCCCCACACTCCAAAAAATACCCCCCACATGGCACAAATAGCCCCACACTGCACAAGTACCCCCACACTGCACAAATCCTCCCACACTCCAAAAATACCCCCCACTTTCCATAAAATACCCCCACACTGCACAAATCCCCCCACACTCCATAAAATACCCCCCACACTCCATAAAATACTCCCACACTGCACAAATCCCCCCACACCATAAAATCCCCCCACACTCTATAAAATCCCCCCCACACTCCATAAAATACCCCCCACACTCCATAAAATACCCCCCACACTGCACAAATTCCCCCACACTCCATAAAATACCCCCCACACTGCACAAATCCCCCCACACTCCATAAAATACCCCCCACACTGCACAAATAGCCCCACACTACACAATTACCCCCCCTCCACACTCCATAAAATACCCCATTCACCCCACTAAGGACTTTGCCTCACTCACCTCTCCTGGCAGTCAGGATCGTCTGGCTCCCGAGTCCTCTCCTCCTGGCTTCCACAGAGGCCTAGTGACAGGGCACCCAGAGAACACAATCTCCTGCTCTGAGCAGCAGGACCCTGGATCGGGGCTCTGATCGTCAGTGCTTAGGTGGGTGGGGCGATGGGCGGATCCTTCCTCCGCTCTGTTCTCTCTCTGGGCTGCGGCAGTGTGCAGCGGAGAGGACAGAGGTGATAGAGAGGTAAAGCTGTTCGGCGCCTCCCCCTCTGCGGTGCCTGTGCAAAAAGACGTCCTGGATCGGCGCTGCGGGCCATTTTTAACCAGTCCGCGGGCCGCAAATGGCCCGCGGGCCGGTACTTTGAGACCCCTGCTCTACACACTGTAACTGCAGCTAACTGACTCGCCTGCCTGCTCTATCTAACTCAAATCAAATTACACTGTCTCTCTCTCTCTGTCTTTTAACCAATGCCGCAACACACTACACAAGGCCGCCAAGCCGGCGGCCTTATGTAGTGTGGGGCGTGTACCTACTCCTCTGAGCCATGATTGGCCAAAGCCACCCTGGCTTTGACCAATTACGGCTCTCTGTACCTACGGCGCTGTGATTGGCCAAGCATGCGGGTCATAGTGCATGCTTGGCCAATCATCAGCCAGCAATGCACTGCGATGCGGCATGGAATTATGGGTCGTGACGCGCCACTCGAATTTGGTGCAAACGGCCCAAAATGTTCGAAATTCGGCGAACGGGCGAACAGACGGTGTTCGAGTCGAACATGGGTTCGACTCGAACTTGAAGCTTATCCCTAATGGCTACACACTAGGACCCGATTTTAATGAATGGGTGTGCCATGGTATGTTTTGTGGTAGCAGCATGTATTTTAGTTAATACAGTAGCCATTGGAGCTTGCATACACCTTTTAGTAACTTGCTTATGAGATTGTAATTATTTTGAATATATCCTGCAAATGTAACTTACCAGATAAAATTATACTTACCTATGTAAGCAATTTTGCCGAAGATGGTACATGTAATGATACAACTATGCACAGAACTGTGAATTGGTTGTCTAGCCACAAGCTTGATGGTGTAGCAGAAAGTGTTTATGTACAGTGCTTATTTCTAATTTTTCTGCCTTTTGTTATTTCTTTAGAATCAATTTTGCCTCTTTTCCAGACCCAGTTCTTCTTTCCTAAAGAAGCACCATAGAATGAAATCAATCTTTAGTCTTGAAAGTCTGCAGCCAACTCAGCTTAACTTTATAATGGAGCTATCTTGACATCTACTGTATTCCATCTTAAAAGAATATTAGCAATTATTATCACGATCAAATACAAGACAGGTGATATTACATTGTGCTAGATGTACCTTGTTAAAGTACACACTGATGGGATTTAGACAGTTAGGGGTTCTATTATCTATCATAATATCTACATGGTAGAAAATCAGTCATTCACTACCCAGATGTCTGGTAACTGGACAGAATCTTCAGATCAGTGAGAAACCTATTGTCTGATGACCACATACATATGCCAATGGACAAATGCAGATTATCCCAGCCATACTGTATCTAGCTCAGTTTTTATATGGCTGGAGAGTTGATTTCACTATATACAGGTATCAGAATAAACTGCATATATATAATAATAAAAAAACTTTAATGATATTTCTGAATAAGAACAATGTTATTTGCTTCCCCAAACTGAAGTGCTTTATTAAAAAGTTCACCAAGAAATGCAAGAAGCAGAAAAAATATATTAAGGATATAATGATATTCAATCTCCCATGGACAATAGTTTCAGTATTTTTTTTTTTTACCTTTTTCAAGACACATTTTAATGTCTAGAAAGGTTCCAAAATGTTGAGAATTAAAAAGGAGTACCTCTTCTCTCAAAAAACCCCATTCAAATTGGAGGTGGAACAAATTTTGATTGGTTCATACTTCCCTATCCGCAATGCTGGTAACTATAAGTGGAACTGCTCCATTATTTTCAGTTGTATGTTCATTGAGAACAAGAAAAGTAAAGAGGAAAAATATGAAGACGTCCTTGGTTTCCTCTGTCAGCCAAGTCAAGATTATTTCTTTGAGCATTTACGATAAATAAAACCCCCAAAAAAAACATACCTAAAATAAAGCCCATTTTACTTTCAGCTCCACAAACTAAAGCATTTCAATGAAGAATGTTTGCCATATTCAGCTTAATGGATTCTACATTATGTTGATAGTTACTTTCCTGTTGCATCTACAATGATCCTAAAACAGTGATGCGTATTTATAATGCATATTTATTAGACATGTGCAAAAGGAAAAAATTCGTTTCGTTTCGTTTCGTTTTAATTCGTTAATTAATTAATTTCGTTTAGTTAGATTCGTTAAATTTGTTAAATTTGTTTTCGGATTTCGTTTTGTTTTCGACCGAATTCGAAAATCAGTCGCATTCGAAAATATTTCAACCGAATTCGAAAATATTTCTACCGGATTCGAAATTATTTCAACATGATTCGAAATTATTTCAACCGCATTTGAAACTATTTCAACCGGATTCGAAAATATTTTGCGACCCGACTTTGGGTCCACGTATCTCAAGGTCACTTAGTAATAGAAACCCCAAATTTGGAGATGTTATAGTGCTAGTTCTACTGTGTTTGCATACCAAATTTGGGGTTTCTAGCTACAAGTGGCCCCGAGATATGTGGACCCAAAGTCGGGTCGCAAAATGTCAAGCACTTTACTGGAGCAGAGAATGACATTTTGCGACCCGATTTTGGGGCCACATATCTCGGGGTCACTTGTAGCTAGAAACCCAAAATTTGGTATGCAAACACAGTAGAACTAGCACTACAACATCTCCAAATTTTGGGTTTCTATCACCAAGTAACCCCAAAATACATGGACCCAAAGTCGGGTCGCAAAATATTTTCGAATCCGGTTGAAATAGTATCAACATGATTCGAAATTATTTCAACTGCATTTGAAACTATTTCAACCGGATTCGAAAATATTTTGTGACCCGAATTTGGGTCCATGTATCTCGGGGTTACTTGGTGATAGAAACCCCAAATTTGGGGTTATTGTTTTTCTAGTCTATTTTCTATTTTATTATAATCTTTTCTATCCAAAGTTAAAATTAATTAAATAATTAAAAAATTTGAATTCATACTATTCGAAATTCAAATTTATTCTATTCGAAATTCGAATTTCAGAAGATGGTTGTATATTCTTTCTATTTTAGTCTTCTAAATTATATTTTTTTTCTATTCTGTTCTAATCTTTTCTATTTGAATTATACATTTTGGAAGAAGGTTATTTACTTACTTATATACATCTGTCACATAAAAAAAAAGATGTGAAATGGCTGTCACGGATGTCGATCGCAAGGCAAGTACATATGCTGTATGTCATTGTCCACTTACCACAACACCTGCCATGAGTGCCACGACACCGGCCACGAGTGCCACGACACCGGCCACGAGTGCCACGTGACCTGCCACGAGTGCCACGTGAACGGCCACGAGTGCCACGTGACCTGCCACGTGACCTAGTTGTGGATTGTCTACTTGCCACGTCACCTGCCACAAGTTATGGGGCTCCTGGCACCAAGTGACCCCCAGATATGGGCGATATTTCAAGTACTTTTCTGCAGCAGAGAATGACATTTTGTGACCCGACTTTGGGGCCACGTATCTCGGGGCCACTTATAGCTAGAAACCCCAAATTTGGTATGCAAACACAGTAGAACTAGCATTACAACGGGGTTACTTGGTGATAGAAACCCCAAATTTGGGGTTATTGTAGTGCCAGTTGTAATGTGTTTACATACCAAATATTTTGGGATTTCTAGCTATAAGTGGCCCCGAGATACGTGGCCTCAAAGTCGGGTCACAAAATTTAATTCTCTGCTGCAGAAAAGCACTTGACAGATCGCCCCTATCTGGGGGTCACTTGGTGCTAGGAACCCCATAACTTGTGGCAGGTGACGTGGCAAGTGGACAATCCACAACTTGGTCACGTGGCACTCATGGCAGGTGTTGTGGTAAGTGGACAATGACATACAGCATATGTACTTGCCTTGCGATCGACATCCGTGACAGCCATTTCACATCTTTTTTTTTATGTGACAGATGTATATAAGTAAGTAAATAACCTTCTTCCAAAATTTATAATTCAAATAGAAAAGATTAGAACAGAATAGAAAAAAAATATAATTTAGAAGAATAAAATAGAAAGAATATACAACCATCTTCTGAAATTCGAATTTCGAATAGAATAAATTTGAATTTCGAATAGTATGAATTCAAATTTTTTAATTAATTAATTAATTTTAACTTTGGATAGAAAAGATTATAATAAAATAGAAAATAGACTAGAAAAACAATAACCCCAAATTTTGGGTTTCTATCACCAAGTAACCCCAAAATACATGGACCCAAAGTCGGGTCGCAAAATATTTTCGAATCCGGTTGAAATAGTATCAACATGATTCGAAATTATTTCAACTGCATTTGAAACTATTTCAACCGGATTCGAAAATATTTTGTGACCCGAATTTGGGTCCATGTATCTCGGGGTTACTTGGTGATAGAAACCCCAAATTTGGGGTTATTGTTTTTCTAGTCTATTTTCTATTTTATTATAATCTTTTCTATCCAAAGTTAAAATTAATTAAATAATTAAAAAATTTGAATTCATACTATTCGAAATTCAAATTTATTCTATTCGAAATTCGAATTTCAGAAGATGGTTGTATATTCTTTCTATTTTATTCTTCTAAATTATATTTTTTTTCTATTCTGTTCTAATCTTTTCTATTTGAATTATACATTTTGGAAGAAGGTTATTTACTTACTTATATACATCTGTCACATAAAAAAAAAGATGTGAAATGGCTGTCACGGATGTCGATCGCAAGGCAAGTACATATGCTGTATGTCATTGTCCACTTACCACAACACCTGCCATGAGTGCCACGACACCGGCCACGAGTGCCACGACACCGGCCACGAGTGCCACGTGACCTGCCACGAGTGCCACGTGAACGGCCACGAGTGCCACGTGACCTGCCACGTGACCTAGTTGTGGATTGTCTACTTGCCACGTCACCTGCCACAAGTTATGGGGCTCCTGGCACCAAGTGACCCCCAGATATGGGCGATATTTCAAGTACTTTTCTGCAGCAGAGAATGACATTTTGTGACCCGACTTTGGGGCCACGTATCTCGGGGCCACTTATAGCTAGAAACCCCAAATTTGGTATGCAAACACAGTAGAACTAGCATTACAACGGGGTTACTTGGTGATAGAAACCCCAAATTTGGGGTTATTGTAGTGCCAGTTGTAATGTGTTTACATACCAAATATTTTGGGATTTCTAGCTATAAGTGGCCCCGAGATACGTGGCCTCAAAGTCGGGTCACAAAATTTAATTCTCTGCTGCAGAAAAGCACTTGACAGATCGCCCCTATCTGGGGGTCACTTGGTGCTAGGAACCCCATAACTTGTGGCAGGTGACGTGGCAAGTGGACAATCCACAACTTGGTCACGTGGCACTCATGGCAGGTGTTGTGGTAAGTGGACAATGACATACAGCATATGTACTTGCCTTGCGATCGACATCCGTGACAGCCATTTCACATCTTTTTTTTTATGTGACAGATGTATATAAGTAAGTAAATAACCTTCTTCCAAAATTTATAATTCAAATAGAAAAGATTAGAACAGAATAGAAAAAAAATATAATTTAGAAGAATAAAATAGAAAGAATATACAACCATCTTCTGAAATTCGAATTTCGAATAGAATAAATTTGAATTTCGAATAGTATGAATTCAAATTTTTTAATTAATTAATTAATTTTAACTTTGGATAGAAAAGATTATAATAAAATAGAAAATAGACTAGAAAAACAATAACCCCAAATTTTGGGTTTCTATCACCAAGTAACCCCAAAATACATGGACCCAAAGTCGGGTCGCAAAATATTTTCGAATCCGGTTGAAATAGTATCAACATGATTCGAAATTATTTCAACTGCATTTGAAACTATTTCAACCGGATTCGAAAATATTTTGTGACCCGAATTTGGGTCCATGTATCTCGGGGTTACTTGGTGATAGAAACCCCAAATTTGGGGTTATTGTTTTTCTAGTCTATTTTCTATTTTATTATAATCTTTTCTATCCAAAGTTAAAATTAATTAAATAATTAAAAAATTTGAATTCATACTATTCGAAATTCAAATTTATTCTATTCGAAATTCGAATTTCAGAAGATGGTTGTATATTCTTTCTATTTTATTCTTCTAAATTATATTTTTTTTCTATTCTGTTCTAATCTTTTCTATTTGAATTATACATTTTGGAAGAAGGTTATTTACTTACTTATATACATCTGTCACATAAAAAAAAAGATGTGAAATGGCTGTCACGGATGTCGATCGCAAGGCAAGTACATATGCTGTATGTCATTGTCCACTTACCACAACACCTGCCATGAGTGCCACGACACCGGCCACGAGTGCCACGACACCGGCCACGAGTGCCACGTGACCTGCCACGAGTGCCACGTGAACGGCCACGAGTGCCACGTGACCTGCCACGTGACCTAGTTGTGGATTGTCTACTTGCCACGTCACCTGCCACAAGTTATGGGGCTCCTGGCACCAAGTGACCCCCAGATATGGGCGATATTTCAAGTACTTTTCTGCAGCAGAGAATGACATTTTGTGACCCGACTTTGGGGCCACGTATCTCGGGGCCACTTATAGCTAGAAACCCCAAATTTGGTATGCAAACACAGTAGAACTAGCATTACAACGGGGTTACTTGGTGATAGAAACCCCAAATTTGGGGTTATTGTAGTGCCAGTTGTAATGTGTTTACATACCAAATATTTTGGGATTTCTAGCTATAAGTGGCCCCGAGATACGTGGCCTCAAAGTCGGGTCACAAAATTTAATTCTCTGCTGCAGAAAAGCACTTGACAGATCGCCCCTATCTGGGGGTCACTTGGTGCTAGGAACCCCATAACTTGTGGCAGGTGACGTGGCAAGTGGACAATCCACAACTTGGTCACGTGGCACTCATGGCAGGTGTTGTGGTAAGTGGACAATGACATACAGCATATGTACTTGCCTTGCGATCGACATCCGTGACAGCCATTTCACATCTTTTTTTTTATGTGACAGATGTATATAAGTAAGTAAATAACCTTCTTCCAAAATTTATAATTCAAATAGAAAAGATTAGAACAGAATAGAAAAAAAATATAATTTAGAAGAATAAAATAGAAAGAATATACAACCATCTTCTGAAATTCGAATTTCGAATAGAATAAATTTGAATTTCGAATAGTATGAATTCAAATTTTTTAATTAATTAATTATTTTAACTTTGGATAGAAAAGATTATAATAAAATAGAAAATAGACTAGAAAAACAATAACCCCAAATTTTGGGTTTCTATCACCAAGTAACCCCAAAATACATGGACCCAAAGTCGGGTCGCAAAATATTTTCGAATCCGGTTGAAATAGTATCAACATGATTCGAAATTATTTCAACTGCATTTGAAACTATTTCAACCGGATTCGAAAATATTTTGTGACCCGAATTTGGGTCCATGTATCTCGGGGTTACTTGGTGATAGAAACCCCAAATTTGGGGTTATTGTTTTTCTAGTCTATTTTCTATTTTATTATAATCTTTTCTATCCAAAGTTAAAATTAATTAAATAATTAAAAAATTTGAATTCATACTATTCGAAATTCAAATTTATTCTATTCGAAATTCGAATTTCAGAAGATGGTTGTATATTCTTTCTATTTTAGTCTTCTAAATTATATTTTTTTTCTATTCTGTTCTAATCTTTTCTATTTGAATTATACATTTTGGAAGAAGGTTATTTACTTACTTATATACATCTGTCACATAAAAAAAAAGATGTGAAATGGCTGTCACGGATGTCGATCGCAAGGCAAGTACATATGCTGTATGTCATTGTCCACTTACCACAACACCTGCCATGAGTGCCACGACACCGGCCACGAGTGCCACGACACCGGCCACGAGTGCCACGTGACCTGCCACGAGTGCCACGTGAACGGCCACGAGTGCCACGTGACCTGCCACGTGACCTAGTTGTGGATTGTCTACTTGCCACGTCACCTGCCACAAGTTATGGGGCTCCTGGCACCAAGTGACCCCCAGATATGGGCGATATTTCAAGTACTTTTCTGCAGCAGAGAATGACATTTTGTGACCCGACTTTGGGGCCACGTATCTCGGGGCCACTTATAGCTAGAAACCCCAAATTTGGTATGCAAACACAGTAGAACTAGCATTACAACGGGGTTACTTGGTGATAGAAACCCCAAATTTGGGGTTATTGTAGTGCCAGTTGTAATGTGTTTACATACCAAATATTTTGGGATTTCTAGCTATAAGTGGCCCCGAGATACGTGGCCTCAAAGTCGGGTCACAAAATTTAATTCTCTGCTGCAGAAAAGCACTTGACAGATCGCCCCTATCTGGGGGTCACTTGGTGCTAGGAACCCCATAACTTGTGGCAGGTGACGTGGCAAGTGGACAATCCACAACTTGGTCACGTGGCACTCATGGCAGGTGTTGTGGTAAGTGGACAATGACATACAGCATATGTACTTGCCTTGCGATCGACATCCGTGACAGCCATTTCACATCTTTTTTTTTATGTGACAGATGTATATAAGTAAGTAAATAACCTTCTTCCAAAATTTATAATTCAAATAGAAAAGATTAGAACAGAATAGAAAAAAATATAATTTAGAAGAATAAAATAGAAAGAATATACAACCATCTTCTGAAATTCGAATTTCGAATAGAATAAATTTGAATTTCGAATAGTATGAATTCAAATTTTTTAATTAATTAATTAATTTTAACTTTGGATAGAAAGGATTATAATAAAATAGAAAATAGACTAGAAAAACAATAACCCCAAATTTGGGGTTTCTATCACCAAGTAACCCCGAGATACATGGACCCAAATTCGGGTCACAAAATATTTTCGAATCCGGTTGAAATAGTTTCAAATGCAGTTGAAATAATTTCGAATCATGTTGATACTATTTCAACCGGATTCGAAAATATTTTGCGACCCGACTTTGGGTCCATGTATTTTGGGCTTACTTGGTGATAGAAACCCAAAATTTGGAGATGTTGTAGTGCTAGTTCTACTGTGTTTGCATACCAAATTTGGGGTTTCTAGCTACAAGTGGCCCCGAGATATGTGGCCCCAAAATCGGGTCGCAAAATGTCATTCTCTGCTCCAGTAAAGTGCTTGACATTTTGCGACCCGACTTTGGGTCCACGTATCTCGGGGTCACTTAGTGATAGAAACACCAAATTTGGTATGCAAACACAGAAGAACTATCCCTACAACATCTCCAAATTTGGGGTTTCTATCACCAAGGAACCCCGAGATACATGGACCCAAAGTCGGGTCAAAAATATTTTTAGATTCGAAAAAATTCGGATTCGGTTAAATTCGTTAGTATTGTAATTCGGTAATTCGGATGCATCCAAATGTCCGAATAATGAAAAATTCGTCCGAATTTCGATTCGGAACGAAACGAAATGCACATGTCTAATATTTATAATGCATATCCAAAGTCAAAATGTTTTAACTTTTTTTGTATTCATTTTTAGTAGCGTAGGGGAGGGTTAAAACCTCTGCTAATGTTTTTTGTGGCATCTGTATCTCATTAAAGCCTTGTACACACAAACCGTCCATTTTTTGTTGCATGCTAGTCTCATGTCGAAAGTGAAGAGGTTACATTCATACAAAAATTCTTGTACAACAGAATTCAACTTCAGAAGTAATGTCATGTGTTGAATTGTTTTGTATGTATTTTTTTGTTTCTGAGCATGCGTAGTCTTGCTCTTACAATTTTTTTCAGGACGAAAACTCTACTAATTAAACAAAAATCGGACATTGTGTTCACATACAATAAAAATTTTACAGCCTGAACAAACAGGTTTTGTCGTCCTGAAAATTTGTAATCGGCTGTCGAAAGCACCATACTAATGATCCGAAAATCGGCAGATCGTTTGTCGGACTAAATTTTACTTTCGATTTGCTTATCGTGTACGGGCCTTAAGGTGATTTACATTCACTTTCTGTCCTGTAGACTACACAAAAACTGAAAGTATATTTTACCAATTTGAGGGGTATCATCCTACTTTTAGAAAGGTGTCATTGAGTTATGTGTTACCATTGGAAGATTTCCCCTCTATTCCTGTTCTGGTGGCAACTCAAAACTGTGGATTTACCGTCACTTTTATTCCTGGTAACACTGGTTATTAGTACAACTAGAGAGAGAGTGAATCTCCCTTATGGGCAGCAAAGTGGCTAAGTGGTTAGCTTGTCCGTCTGGCAGCACTAAGGTTGTTGGTTGGAATGCTAACCACGACACAACCTGAATGGAATTTGCATGTTCTCTCTCTGTCTGCGTGGGATTACTCCAGTTTCCTCCCACACTCCAAAGACATGCTGGTAGGTTCATTGCCTTCTGTCTAAATTGGCCAGAGTATGTGTACAGTATGTATGAATGTGAGTTAGGAACCTTATATTGTAAGCTCCTGGTGGGCAGAGACTAAAGTAAATGTATAATAAATATGTAAAGTGCTGTGTAAATTGACGACGCTATATAAGTACCTGTAATAAATAAATAATGGGGCACATACAGCAATACAAATGTTTGGCAATGGTTCTAACCCTTGACACTCTATGCAAATGATAAAAAAGTTTAGCCTTCATTCATACTTTAAAGCTGTATTAAACTCAAAAACAAAGTTGATTATCTGGCAGCTTACAAATTCTAGGATGTGATGGCCGCATTTTTTGTCCATTATTTTCACCTGGGGGTCTTGCCACTAAGTCTATTATTTTTCCAACTTCCTTTAACAGACCAAGCTGTCCAGGCAAAAGTGTCAGTTAGAGGGTTGAGACAAATCATTTAGCACTGACAGGGGTATTTACAATGGTTAGCTTTTATTCATTTATGTAAAATCTTTATCCCACATGGAAAATAAACAGTTTGCTGTAAGCTGGAGTTTGACTTTAAGTTCTTATCTAAATCTGCTAGTGCATCCAACACCAACCTCTCACCAGATTGACAATGCTGTTGTACAAAGGTGTCTTAATTGCTTGTAAGAAGGTTAAAATAACAGTATTCCTTATGCTGGGTGGCATTTTTTTCCCTCTTCCTTGTTTGGTGTAGTCCTCTTCGCCCCTTTGTGCTGGGGCTATATTAACAAGAGGTGGATTTAGTTAAGGGGCTTGTTAAAGTGGAGTTCCACCCTGAAAAATTTTTTTGCACAAAAATCCTAAAAAAAATAGAAAAAAAATATTGAAAAAAAAATATTTTTTTACTTACCAGAAACAGCGGTTGCTATGTGGAAGTCCCTAATCTGCCTCTTCATCGTCCGCGGCTGGTCAGCTTCCTCCGTCTTACTCGCAGTGTCTTCTGGTGAATGGAGCGCGCTGCCTTCTGGGAACTGTGTGTATCCCAGAGAGCAGCCGGCCCATTCACAAAGCGCTGCATGCGCAGTAGGAAACTGACAGTGAAGCTGCACAGCTTCACTGCCTGTTTCCCTTACTGAGGATGGCGGCGCCGGGAGCTGCCAGGATCGAGGGATCGACCTCGGGGGGCTGACATCGCGGGCAAGTAGGACAGGTAAGTGTCCTTATTAAAAGTCAGCAGCTACAGTGTTTGTAGCTGCTGACTTTACAAAAAATAATAATCGTGGGTGGAATCTCCCTTTAAGCAGGGAGTCTCCTGGAATGAGCATGTAAAGCCCCATACACACGATCGGTTTGACTGATGAAAACCGTCCGATGGATGGTTTTCATCAGACCAACCGATCGTGTATGGTACCCATCGGTCTTTTTTCCATCGGTTGTAAAAAATAGAACTTGTTTTAAAATTTTCCGATGGATAAAAAACCGATGGGAATTTCCGATCGTCTATGGGCAAGTCCATCGGATCAAAAACCCACGCATGCTCAGAATCAAGTCGACGCATGCTCAGAAGCATTAAACTTCATTTTTCTCGGCTCATCGGAGTGTTTTACGTCACCGCGTTTGGAACGGTCGGTTTTTTGACTGATGGTGTGTGGACAAGACTGATGGAAAACAGTTTCATCGGATATCCGATGGACAAATCCATCGGACGAAAATCCATAGGTTATCCGATCGTGTGTACGGGGCTTTTGTGGACTTGGACTGCTTTTGAGAATGGAACGCTTTGTACTGGGGTATCTAACTCCTAGGTAACTGAGATTATTAGCGTGCCGCAGCAAGCCCCGTTATGTTTATGTAGTAAGTAGGCTGTAGAAGCCATAACAGATTTTGCATAGTTACACTAGATCAAATCTGATTAGGTGGTGGAACTATCACAGGATCAGGGAATAATGATGCCCCAGAGGCATCAATCCTTATATACTGTATATAACCAACATAAATAAAGACAAGAGCATGTGGGACTGTAATTATGCCTACCAAAAGATCATATAGAAAAACAAATAAAAAACTTCATAAAATATTAAATTTTTATTACAAAAAAGTTTCCTCATTAAAATTTGTAGAAGAAAAATACTTCCAAAAGACAGTTAAAACCATCAGGTTAATGATTAGAGATGTGGTAACATATATACATCTTGATATTGCGATGTCACATCATTCAGTCGTCTACGCATTTCATGGACTCAGACACTTCTTCAGGACCTTGGATGCTCTGCATAGAACTCCAACATCACAAAGGTTTACTCTATAACAATAAACAAAATGTTACATAATTATACAAGAAAGCTATATATAAGGAAAATAAAACAAGAAACAAAAAGAATAAAAAAGAATAACATAATCTAAATGCATAAACATCACTGTCCATAAACATTAAGGCGTATTTACTAGGAAAAAAACACACACACAGAATAAACTACTTGCCCTCAATTCCTGTGTAAAAGAACTCCCAGGGAAAAACAATGCGCCACCCGATCTCTGGGGAGGCCCTAAGAAGAACACCACAGGGAAAAAACTCTCAAAATAATACCCTTAGACTGTAATAAACAAAACTGTGCACAACACTAGAAATAAGAAAGGCAAACATGGGTCAGGATTCTCAGCTTAAAAAACATTAAGATTCTATAACCCAAATAATGCAATATTCCATATAGCAGGAATAAGACTAACACCCCATACATATATAGGAAAAACACTAAATATTAAACCAGACAAATAGGCAAAATGTATGTAATATACACTATTTAAATATTAATTTAAATCCTGGTTAGCTGGGCTACTGTTAAAAGATCTTGGCCACAGCTCTGGACTCTACTTGGAATCATGAGTTTAGCATAGCCTTGCAAATTGTGATGGACACCCATACTCAAGAAAAATATATCCGCCGTATAAGCTTCCTTTGCACGGTACCAGCATGATCCAAGGTCCCTTAGCCCACCCAGTCACTTGTCGAGACATCAGTGTAGGGTGAAGAGAAGCATAACACTGTTTATTCAAACACAGGCACAAAGAGATATACACTCAGGGGACCATCCCCCCTTCTTTGCATAATGACACAGGGTGGGGTAAACTACATTCAGTAACAAGAGACACACAGGTACATTCAAACTTCTCATCAGTAGACCGTCCTATCAGCAGGAAAGGCTGTTGGAGGAATTCCCCCCTCCCTCTACCCTGTCCCCGGTCTACATTCTAGAAACACATATTCATCCCATAATAGGTTTATTCCAAGGCAGACAAACAATAGAACAATGGGATACAGCCACACCTCAAATTATCTAGCAATGATCTGAGATAGGTGGAATTTATCTTCATATATTTCTTGAGGGATATTGTTCAGAAATATTAACGTGAAAGGGCCCCTTCATTCTTTCAACAAAAACCACACATATAGAACTCTGGATAACAGAGGTAAACAGGAGTAAAATTAAATGCTGAGACCGGTGTGATTGTACGGTGAGTCTGGTTAGAGCAGGCCCGACTGGGGTTCTCGGTCACCCTGTGGCCCTAATTATCACTGGGTAACTTACACATAGGAGGGGCCGGGGGAGCTGGACAAGGAGTTTCCAAAGCTCTCGAAGGTAAGCTAGGTTCCATAAGCCCCCCCCGCCCAAAGTGACTCCCGTCACACAAATAATCATGTAAAACAATTGGCTCCTGTCCTTAACCTAGGGCAAAGTGTGCAGTGGACCTGTACTTGTAGAGCTGGTAAGAGGGCATTAGTTACACACTTCCCCTTCCTGAATTTCAAAACAAAGAGTAGCCAGATCTCTGTTCGGCAGCCCGGCTCAGACAACATAACCATAACAGATGGTAGTAGTCCCTTCCTCTATGTAAGGCCCTTAGCAAGACATGATGAGCTCAAGTCACCAGGGGAGCTTTCATGCTCATCCATCCAAAGTGGAGACAGCTAAGACAGAAATTGTGTTACTGGCCAGATCACCTGGTGAAAATAAAGGAAGAAGAAAAACAAGAAAACAAATGCAGCCGCAACATCTAAGAACTGTGAACCTGCAATATATTGTATTTCTGGTTCTGGGTTTAGAAATTATTTAAAGCCACGTTTAGAGGACACTACTAAAAAAAAAGATATTCTGGTTTCTGTGTACTACTTCTGTACCAGCACAGGGTATTTTATATTCCGGAGGCTTGGCAGAGCTCAGAGCTTTTAGCTTCTATGATTTCCAGACCAGTTTACTTGTGAAGGAACTGGCACAAGAGGATATTTGTAAGGTCGCATTAATAGCTACTATTTGCCTGGCATTTGGTCAGAGCTTAGTTTTCTGTGCCAGTTCATTTCTGTGTGTCTATAGTCAGATTCACACCTGACAAATTCACAGTGAATACAAAGATTGACATTTGTTAAAAAGGAAGTTGTTGCTTTAGAATATTACATAAATCACATTACCGGGTAATAGGAAACAAGTGTGCTAGTATACAGTATATACTTGTCATGTCCTGGGAACCCCTGAACCCGTTAAGCGTAAACTATTTGCTGCACACCTCCTCATATCTCACAATGCAATGTACATACAGTACCTCTCATGAAGTATTATAAGCAAAAGAATTGAATGATGAGAGTTAAAAAGTCAACCTCCTGGCAAATAAAAACATTATTTTAAAGCCAGAACTTTTTTTTCAATTTTGGATAGTGTATGGGAGGGTTAAACCTGCTGTCAGCTTTTTTGCCATTTGTGTCTCTCTAGCAGAGTTCTAATTTACATGTTTAGATTGAGACACACGCTCTTTTAACTCCATTTCTCACAACTCCTTTGGTCCTGGATATGCACGGAGCGATAAGTTCCTCAGCTTCCCTTCCTCCTTACTTTGAGGGACCCCCTACCCCCCACATTTGACTGCTGTTCACATGCTATAATAAAGCAATGTTTTAGCCAACTTCCATGGCACCAGCCTTTTTCCTTTTTTTGCATGGATTACATGGAGGTTTACAGAGAATTCACAGGCTGAGTGCTGTTCTCGAGGCTCACTGGGCATTGCACAGAGGTAGTAGCTTAGATGCACCTGTTCCTACCCCCCACATTTACTACCAGAGTACACCAGGTGCAGTAGAGTGGCTCTTTGTCATTGGGCCTTAGATCCCTCTAGGTTTTTACCTGTGCTAACCGAGCTACCCTGGACTTCACAGTAAGGAACGCTGTTCATGGGTATAATTGCAAGTAGTTTTGTTTTGTACTTTTTTTTTTTTCTTACTGAAGTAGTGCATGTTCTTTGCCATCAACAAACTGTTTTACATTATTCTGCAGTGTATGCATGGTTTTGGTATCCTAAACCTTTTTTCCATCATTGCTTCAAACTTTGCATTTTGAACCCATGGGGAGAGGAGCCCACCCCCACCACCTGAGTCATTAAGGCCAGTGCTGGGCAGCCTCAGGGAATGCCTCTTAATCCAATTAACTGCCTCTTCACAAACAAATACATTGCAGCTTTGTGCTGCCATCATTAAACACATACCATGCTGGGTGAGAAGTTTAGAGCATAAAGGCTGGATAAGCTATTGTTTCAGAGATGCACTTTTTTATATATTTTATATATTTTTTCTGTATTTCTGTCTATACATTGGTATTTTATCTTTCCTTTATAAGGAAACCTCCATAATCCAACTCACCACAACTTCTAACTTTTGGAGATATATCTACTTATCACAATGCAATTTGTTCCTATTTGGGACTTTCATGGACTATATGAATTTGTTTGATCCCTGCACTTTAAGACCGTGGTAAGAACCTAACAGGATTTTATCCCTGCACTTCCCTATCTACTTCTACTTGCCTCCACTCATTATTCTTTACACACACAGCCATTTTCCTCCCCTTCCACTTTCCTTTTTTACTTTTCTCTCTCCCGGCTCGCACGAATGAGAGCCAGCCCAACACAGCTACAGAACAGAGAGCACCTCTTGCACCCGCCACTGCCTTGTCCCGACTCTGATAGCCAGTCTGACGCCCCCCCCCGTTCCCCTTAGGTACGCCACTGCTCCCACCCTCATTGAATACGGCATTCCTATTTGAACTTGATGTCACAATATCTAGATTTCCACTTCTGGTAACCCCTCAAAATATGAGATAGCGCTGGAGGACCTGTTTATGTTCCCCACTGGCCTGGCAAGTTATCTTTTACCAGTGCATCATACACTTTTCCACAGGTAATCATGTTTACAAGTAGCCATGTTTTATTGATATATTGGTAAAATTATATATTGTAATAGCTCATACCTTATATGATGAATACTAAGTTACCAATTGCACTATGAAGTCTTTGTCCATCCCTCCCATTTTCATATTCATGGTGGATAAGATGTATGTGAAAATTCATAACACTATGTCATATAACAAGTTAATGTCTCATATGTTATTTCTAATTTGGTTGCATCCCAAGGTCAAGATTCTAGGCCAAGATTCGGCTGTTCAATCTGTGAATGTTTTTTTAACCACTTAACGACCGCCCACTGTAAAAATATGTTGGCAGAATGGCACCGACAGGCAAAGTCACGTATATCTACATGATTGCCTTTGTATAGTTGGGGGGTCCGATCGGACCCCCCTTCTTTACAGCGAGTGGTCGTTTTCCATTGGGGAGCGATCTGGGATGAGGGGATGGCCGTTCGATTCCGGCCACCCCCTCGCGATTGCTCCCAGCGAATGATATGATTCCGCTGTGGTGTAAATGTAAACACAGGCAGAGGAAGTGATGTCATCTCTCCTCGAGTCGGTCTTTTCGATCCGGCGCGAGGAGTGAAGACATCTCACAGTAAGTGCACCAACAGCCCACTGACACCAGTACACGTAGGCACACTTTTCACCCCCCAGTCACCCCCAGATCACCCCCCCAGATCACCCCCAGTACCCCCAGTCACAGTGCACCGTTTGCAGTGGTCATTTTTTTACTGATCACTGCAATCAGTGTCATTTGTGACAGTAAAAAGTTGCAGGGCAGTTAGGTTTAGGCCCCTTTAGGTCCAGGGTAGCCCCCTAACCCCCCCTAATAAAGGTTTAACCCCTTGATCACCCCCCAGGTAACCCTTTCACCCCCTAACACCAGCGTCACTAAGCGATCGTATTTCCGATCGCTGTATTTAGTGCCGGTGGTGCCCTAGATAGCCAGTTATTTATTTTTAGTTTCGCCGCAGGTTTTTATAGCGTCAGGTACCCCCATATATTATTTTAACCCCCTGATGGCCCCTAGAGTTAACCCTTTCACCAGTGATCACCGTATAAGTTTTACTGGTGACACTGGTTAGCGGGTTAGTTATTTAGGTTACCCGTCAGGTTTTTATATAGCGTCGGGTACCCCCATATATAACCTAATAAAGGTTTTAACCCCCTGATTGCCCCTAGTTAACCCTTTCACCAGTGATCACCTTATAAGTTTTACGGGTGACGCTGGTTGGTTAGTTTGCTTTTTATAGCATCAGGGCACCCGCCGTATATAAGCCAATAAAGGTTTAACCCCCTGATCGCCCGGCGGCTGATATCAATTAGGTTTTAGCGCCAGAGAGGGTCTGCGTCGCCACAGGCAGCGTCAGGTTAGTGCCAGTAACGCTAACACCCACGCGCAAAGCATACACCTCCCTTAGTGGTATAGTATCTGAACAGATCTATACTAGCGTCCCCAGCGGTTTAGGGTTCCCAAAAACGCAGTGTTAGCGGGATCAGCCCAGATACCTGCTAGCACCTGCGTTTAGCCCCTCCGCCCAGCCCAGCCCACCCAAGTGCAGTATCGATCGATCACTGTCACTTACCAAACACAACACACATAACTGCAGCGTTCGCAGAGACAGTCCTAATCCCTGTGATCGCTAACAGTTTTTTTGGAAGCGTTTGATACATTTGCTGACAGTCAGGTGCTTTTTTTACCTGTGAATCTTACTATTGTACCCCTAAATTTAGAGCCCAAAATGGCAAGACGAAGGTACACTAGTAAAGAGGCCTACGAGATTCTGAGCATGACAGATAGTGAAGAGGAGGTCACGCATCTGTCAGATTCAGGCTCAGAATATCTTCCCGTAGAAGACAGTGAAGTCAGCGGCTCCTCGTCAGATAGCTCTGATGACGAAGTTGAGGTCCCTGCTAAGGTCAGGCGTACCCGATCCCGATCTTCTACGGTCTCTCGTATCATGGAGCAGAGGAGTACTAGTGCCGCTATTCCTTCTGGTGAATTGGCAAGCACCAGCGGCCTGGGCGTACATCCAGCACTGCAGTATCACGTGGTGACGTGGCGAGTCCCATAAGTGCAGTTCAAGCTGGCGAGGTGGCAAGCACAAATAGTGTCCCGCTGCCACCAAGAAGACAAAGGCAGGCCCGTCGTGCACATAGTGCCCTTCCTGCAGAATTCACCTATCCTGATTGGGTCCCCACCACTTCTACAGAACCCGTACTTCCCCCATTCACTGCCCAACCCGGTATTCAGGTGGAAACAGCTGATTTTATGCCAATTGATTTTTATTCGCTGTTTTTCACGGAAGATCTCTATAGATCTATTGTGGACCAGAGTAATTTATATGCTGGTCAATTCATCGCCGCTAACCCCCAGTTGCCTTCCATTGCCAAAGATTGGAAACAATTACGGTTTCTGAATTTAAGACCTTTCTGCGCCTTTCCCTCAACATGGGCACACATAAATTCCCATCATTGCGTGCTTATAGGTCCACGCACCCAATTGACCACAAGCCCGTGTTCTCTGCCTCCATGCCCAGGACACGATACGAGCAGATTTTGCGGTTCATGCACTTCAACGACAATGAACTTTGTCGTCCACGTGGAGACCCTGAATACGACCGGCTCTATAAAATTCGGCCCCTCATAAACCACTTCAATGAACGTTTTGCAGCCTTGTTTATTCCCGATCAAGTTGTCTGCGTTGATGAGTCCCTGATTAAATTTTCTGGCCGCTTGTCTTTCAAGCAGTACCTTCCCAGCAAGCGTGCCAGATACGGGGTCAAGCTCTATAAGTTCTGTGACAGGGCAACAGGCTATGTATGGAGCTTTACGGTTTATGAGGGAAAAGACAGACAGGTTGAGCCGGGCAACTGCCCGGATTACATAGGGAGCGCTGGCAAGATAGTGTGGAACTTGGTGTCACCCTTATTCGGAAAGGGGTACCACTTGTATGTGGACAATTATTACACGAGCGTGCCACTGTTTAGTCACTTGTTTGATCATCAGATTGGAGCATGTGGCACCGTGCGACCTAATCGCCGGGGTTTTCTCCAGCGGCTTGTAGATGCCCGTCTTCGGCTGGGGGAGAGAGCCTGCTTGAAGTGTAATAACTTGCTCACTATGAAGTGGAGGGACAATAAGAATGTTTTCCTTCTTACCTCCCTTCATGCAGACACGACAGTCCAAATTAGTACGGCGACTGGTGTTGTGGAGAAACCCCTCTGTGTCCACGAATATAACCAAAATATGGGAGGGGTGGACCTCAACGACCAGTTGTTGGCGCTGTATCTAATTGACCATAAGGCGAGACGCTGGTACAAAAAAGTGTCTCTATCCTTATTCCAATTGGCTTTGCTGAACGCTCATGTGCTATACAGAGCTTCAGGCGGGACTTTATCTCTTCTAAAATTCCAGAATGAGATAGTCACAGACCTCCTGTATCCAGGCGGTTCTGCACCTCACCATCCCCAACTAAATGCAGTAAGCCGGCCGCATGAGAGGCATTATCCGTATGCCCTCCCGAGTACCCCTACCCAACGAACCCCCCAAAAAAGATGTTGTGTCTGTAGCAAGCACGGATTTAGGCGTGACACCCGTGTTTTTTGTCCACTCTGTCCTGACAAACCTGGTCTTTGCCTTGATGAATGTTTTGAACGCTACCACTCAAAAGTGAAGTTTTAGCGTAGGGTACAGCATTTCACAGACTAGGACACACTTACACAGGGTCTCCCAAGATGCCATTACATTTTGAGAGACCCGAACCATTACAGTTGTTAAAGTTACAAAAAAAAGTGTAAAAAAGAAAAAAAAAACGTAAAAAACAAAACACAAAAAAAATATAAAATAAAAAAAACAAAAATAGTTGTCGTTTTATTGTTCTCTCTCTATATTTTCTCTCTATTGTTCTGCTCTTTTTTACTGTATTCTATTCTGCAATGTTTTATCATGCTTGCTTTTCAGGTATGTAATTTTTTGTTTTCAGGTGCGCCATTCAGCTGCAGCACGGAATTATTTATCTTGACAGCAACAGCGTTTGCTTCCACGATACATAAAGCCGTGACTCCAACGCTGTAGGAGGTGATTTCACCACCACAGTTAAAAAAAAGAGCATATATGCCGAAGCATGGGGGCAGCAGGGGCGGAGGAGCGATTTTGCTCCTAATGCCGCGTATATACGGTCGAAATTCCGACGGAGGCTTGCCCGTGGAAATGTCCGACCGTGTGTACGCGGCATAACCTTTTATGCCGTGTACATACGGTCGAAATTCCGACGAAGGCTTGCCCGTGGAAAAGTCCGACCGTGTGTACGCGGCATAACTTTTTTGCGGGAGGATGCCCCCATGCTTCGGCATATATATATTTTAGGCACAGGTTGCGTTAAAAAATGTTTTATTTTTTACTAGGTTTTGTTTTGGTATTTGCTTTGCAGGTATGGTATGGTAAGGTCTTACTGTTGTACTGTAATGTTACTTTGTTTTAATGTTAACCATCATTTGCTTAGCAGGTACACCATTCAGTTGCAGAGCGGATCTATTTATCTTGACAGCAACAGCGTTTGCTCCCACGATACATAAAGCCGTGACTCCAACACTGTAGGAGGTGATTTCACCACCAGAGTTAAAAAAAAGATCATATATGCCGAAGCATGGGGGCAGCAGGGGCGGAGGAGCGATTTTGCTCCTAATGCCGCGTATATACGGTCGAAATTCCGACGGAGGCTTGCCCGTGGAAAAGTCCGACCGTGTGTACGCGGCATAACCTTTTATGCCGCGTACATACGGTTGAAATTTCGACGAAGGCTTGCCCGTGGAAAAGTCAGACCGTGTGTACGCGGCATAACTTTTTTGCGGGAGGATGCCCCCATGCTTATATAAATGGTGCATGTATGCCCATCATTAGAAGTGGGTGGATGAAGGGAGCTATTCTAATGGTGGGCATACCCACCGATCAATCTCTTTTTTTCGTTCAGCCAACAGGCTGCATGAAAAAAAAGATTACAATACATGTCCAACAAGGACCAGCAACGTACTGGTATGTTGCTGGACTTTGAATGTTTATACCAGAATTTTGCCTGCAGGTTTAGGTATCATCTTGGTATCATTCTTTTCAGCCAGTGGCCGGCTTTCATGTAAAAGCAATTCTAGCAGATAATTAGCCTCTAGACTGCTTTTACAAGCAGTGGGAGGGAATGCCCCCCCCCCGGATACAAACAGCACCATTGGGAAATTGGGAAAGCATTTTATCACACCGATCTTGGTGTGGTCAGATGCTTTGAGGGCAGAGGAAAGATCTAGGGTTTAACCCCCCAATTTTTTTCAAAAAAAGAGTACCTGTCACTACTTATTGCTATCATAGGGGATATTTACATTCCCTGAGATAACAATAAAAATGGTAAAAAAAAAAATATGGAAGGAACAGTTTAAAAATAAAATAAAAAAGCAAAATAAATAATAAAAAAAACAAACAAAAAAAAAGCACCGCTGTCCCCCCCTGCTCTTGCGCGAAGGCGAACGCAAGCGTCGGTCTAGCGTCATATGTAAACAGAAATTGCATCATGCATGTGAGGTATCACCGCAAAGGTCAGATCGAGGGCAGTAATTTTAGCAGTAGACCTCCTCTGTAAATCTAACGTGGTAACCTGTAAAGGCTTTTAAATGCTTTTAAAAATGAATGTAGTTTGTCGCCGCTGCGCGTTTGTGCGCAATTTTAAAGCATGTCGTGTTTGGTATCCATGTACTCGGCCTAAGATCATCTTTTTTATTTCATCAAACATTTGGGCAATATAGTGTTTTTTAGTGCATTAAAAATAAAAAAAGTGTGTTTTCCCCCAAAAAATGCGTTTGAAAAATCGCTGCGCAAATACTGTGTGGAAAAAAAAATGCAACACCCACTATTTTAATCTGTAGGGCCTTTGATTTAAAAAAATATATAATGTTTGGGGATTCAACATAATTTTCTTGCAAAAAAAAAATGTTTTCATGTAAACAAAAAGTGTCAGAAAGGGCTTTGTCTTCAAGTGGCTAGAAGAGTGGATGTAAGCTTCCTAATGTTGTGTATAAAATGCCAGGACAGTTCAAAACCCACCCAAATGACCCCATTTTGGAAAGTAGACACCTCAAGCTATTTGCTGAGAGGCATGTTGAGTGATTGAATAATGACAAAAAGAAAAAAAAATGTACAAAAAGTTGTCACTAAATTATATATTGCTCAAACATGCCATGGGCATATGTGGAATTGCACCCCAAAATACATTCTGTTTCTTCTCCTGAGTATGGGGATACCACATGTGTGAGACATTTTGGGAGCCTAGCCGCGTACAGGACCCCGAAAACCAAGCACCGCCTTCAGGATGTAAATTTTTGATTTCACTCCTCACTGCCTATCACAGTTTCGGAGGCCATGGAATGCCCAGATGGCACAAAACCCCCCCAAATGACCCCATTTTGGAAAGTAGACACCCCAAGCTATTTGCTGAGAGGTATGTTGAGTATTTTGCAGATCTCGCATTTTGTCACAAAGTTTTGAAAATTGAAAAAAGAAAAAAAAAAAGTCTTTCTTCATTTTCAAAAACAAATGAGAGCTGTAAAATACTCACCATGCCTCTCAGCAAATAGCTTGGGGTGTCTACTTTCCAAAATGGGGTCATTTGTGGGGGTTTTGGGCTATCTTGGCATTTTATGGCCTTCAAAACTGTGATAGGTAGTGAGGAGTGAAATCAAAAATTTGTGCCCTTAGAAACCTTGAAGGCGGTGCTTGGTTTTTGGGGTGCCGTATGCAGCTAGGCTCCCAAAAAGTCCCACACATGTGGTATCCCCGTACTCAGGAGAAGCAGCAGAATGTATTTTGGGGTGTAATTTCACATATGCCCATGGCATGTGTGAGCAATATATCATTTAGTGACAACTTTGTGCAAAAAAAAAAGTTTGTCATTTTCCCGCAACTTGTGGCAAAATATAAAATATTCCATGGACAGAAAATGCCTCTCAGTAAATAGCTTGGGGTGTCTACTTTCCAAAATGGGGTCATTTGGGGGGGGGGGGGTTGTGCTATTTTGGCATTTTATGGCCTTCAAAACTGTGATAGGTAGTGAGGAGTGAAATCAAAAATTTACGCCCTTAGAAATCCTGAAGGAGGTGCTTGGTTTTTGGGGCCCCGTACGCAGCTAGGCTCCCAAAAAGTCCCACACATGTGGTATCCCCGTACTCATAAGAAGCAGCAGAATGTATTTTGGGGTGCAATTCCACATATAACCATGGCATGTGTGAGCAATATATCATTTAGTGACAACTTTTTGTACATTTTTTTTTCTTTTTGTCATTATTCAATCATTTGGGACAAAAAAAAATATTCAATGGGCTCAACATGCCTCTCAGCAATTTCCTTGGGGTGTCTACTTTCCAAAATGGGGTAATTTTGGGGGGTTTTGTGCTATCTTGGCATTTTATGGCCTTCAAAACTGTGATAGGTAGTGAGTAGTGAAATCAAAAATGTATGCCCTTAGAAACCTTGAAGGCGGTGCTTGGTTTTTGGGGTCCCGTACGCGGCTAGGCTCCCAAAAAGTCCCACACATGTGGTATCCCCGTACTCAGGAGAAGCAGCAGAATGTATTTTGGGGTGTAATTTCACATATGCCCATGGCATGTGTGAGCAATATATCATTTAGTGACAACTTTGTGCAAAAAAATAAAAGTTTGTCATATTCCCGCAACTTGTGGCAAAATATAAAATATTCCATGAACCCAACATGCCTCTCAGTAAATAGCTTGGGGTGTCTACTTTCCAAAATGGGGTCATTTGGGGGGGGTTTTGTGCTATTTTGGCATTTTATGGCCTTCAAAACTGTGATAGGTAGTGAGGAGTGAAATCAAAAATTTACGCCCTTAGAAATCCTGAAGGCGGTGCTTGGTTTTTGGGGCCCTGTACACGGCTAGGCTCCCAAAAAGTCCCACACATGTGGTATCCCCGTACTCATGAGAAGCAGCAGAATGTATTTTGGGGTACAATTCCACATATAACCATGGCATGTGTGAGCAATATATCATTTATTGACAACTTTTTGTACATTTTTTTTTCTTTTTGTCATTATTCAATCATTTGGGACAAAAAAAATATTCAATGGGCTCAACATGCCTCTCAGCAAATAGCTTGGGGTGTCTACTTTCCAAAATGGGGTCATTTGGGGGGGTTTTGTGCCATCTTGGCATTTTATGGCCTTCAAAACTGTGATAGGTAGTGAGGAGTGAAATCAAAAATGTATGCCCTTAGAAACCTTGAAGGCGGTGCTTGGTTTTTGGAGTCCCGTACGCGACTAGGCTCCCAAAAAGTCCCACACATGTGGTATCCCCGTACTCAGGAGAAGCAGCAGAATGTATTTTGGGGTGTAATTTCACATATGCCCATGGCATGTGTGAGCAATATATCATTTAGTGACAACTTTGTGCAAAAAAAAAAAAGTTTGTCATATTCCCGCAACTTGTGGCAAAATATAAAATATTCCATGGACAGAAAATGCCTCTCAGTAAATAGCTTGGGGTGTCTACTTTCCAAAATGGGGTCATTTGGGGGGGTTTGTGCTATTTTGGCATTTTATGGCCTTCGAAACTGTGATAGGTAGTGAGGAGTGAAATCAAAAATTTGCGCCCTTAGAAATCCTGAAGGCGGTGCTTGGTTTCCGGGGTCCCGTACGTGGCTAGGCTCCTAAAAAGTCCCACACATGTCATATCCCCGTACTCAGGAGAAGCAGCAGAATGTATTTTGGGGTGCAATTCCACATATAACCATGGCATGTGTGAGCAATATATCATTTAGTGACAACTTTTTGTAATTTTTTTTTTTTTGTCATTATTCAATCACTTGGGACAAAAAAAATATTCAATGGGCTCAACATGCCTCTCAGCAATTTCCTTGGGGTGTCTACTTTCCAAAATGGGGTCATTTGGGGGTGGTTTTGTACTGCCCTGCCATTTTACCACCTCAAGAAATGAGATAGGCAGTCATAAATTTAAAGCTGTGTAAATTCCAGAAAATGTACCCTAGTTTGTAAACGCTATAACTTTTGCGCAAACCAATAAATATACGCTTATTGACATTTTTTTTACTAAAGACATGTGGGTGATTACATTTTGGCCTAAATGTATGACTAAAATTGAGTTTATTCGATTTGTCTTATAACAAAAAGTAGAAAATATCATTTTTTTTCAAAATTTTCGGTCTTTTTCCGTTTATATCGCAAAAAATAAAAATCGCAGAGGCAATCAAATACCATTAAAAGAAAGCTCTATTTGTGGGAAGTAAAGGACGCAAATTTCGTTTGGGTACAACATTGCATGTCCGCACAATTTACAGTTAAAGCAGCGCAGTGCAAAATTCTGAAATCACCTCTGTTCCTTTAGCTACCAAATGGTCCGGGGCTTAAGTGGTTAAAACAGTTTTTATAACATATGTGATATCTTATAAATATTGTTATATTTTTACATATCCTTTGAGTCTCTGTCTAATAACCCTGGAATGTACATTCAAAGTCCCATATACCTTTCTGTTGGTTTTTTATTGTTACTTGTGGGGATGGTACTTTCCAAGGGTAGATCTTTAATAGCACTTCATCCCAACACACCAAACATTGCTTGTAAAAGAAGCAGTTACATCACCTAGCTGCATAAATGCTGTACAGAAAGCAGGGCTGTGGGAGAAACCACAGGATACAGTACCCAACCCATGCCCTTGCTATAGTACAATTAATCAGCTTATAAGTTTGGGTATCACCACTTCCTATTTCCATGTTTTGTATACAAAATTGTTTTTAATTGTCCCATGTAGGAATTTTTTACTCATGTTTCAATAAATCATACTTTTTTTATTTTATATTGTTATGTTTGGTTGCCTTTAAGAAAGTCCCAATTCAGAGTGCTTATGTACAACAAAACAGGGATGATGGCAACCCTGATTCAGCCCTAGATTAAACAAATAGCGTTCTTACCAGTCTGGGTTACTCAAGATCATTTTATACATAACAATTAGTGATGAGCCGAACACCCCCGGGTTCGGTTCGCACCAGAACCCGCGAACGGACCGAAAGTTCGAACGAACATTAGAACCCTATTAAATACAATGGATGCGAACGTTCGAATTCTAAAGTGCTAATTATAACAACTATTATGCATGTTATTGTCATAAATAGGGTTTGGGAACCCGGGTTCTGCACCAGGGGACATGTATCAATGCAAAAAGAAGTTTTAAAAACGGTCGTTTTTCGGGAGCAGTCATTTTAATGATGCATAAAGTGAAAAAAAAAAAGTCAAATATTCCTTTAAATATCTACCTGGGGGGTGTCTAAAGTATGCCTGTGAAGTGCCACGTGTTTCCCGTGTTTAGAACTGTCCCTGCACAAAATGACACTTCTAAAGGAAAAAAAAGCCATTTAAAACTGCTTGCGGCTTTAATGTAATGTCTGGTCCCGGTAATATGGATGAAATTCTTTAAGAAAAATGGCATAGCTACCCCATGACCCCCCCCCCCCCTACCCCAGCCCATTACCAGCCCCTTTGGGTCTTGTATGGATATTAAGGGGAACCCCGCACATAAAATTAAAAAGGCCCTATATACTCTGAACAGCCGTATACAGGCGGTGCATACAAGACAGGGACTGTAGGTTTGTTCTTATGTAGAATCTGTTTGTAATTTTGAACAGGTACATTGTTGAAGTGTAGCTCCAGCCCAAAAATCTATTTTTAAACTTTTTGGGAAACATAGGTAAGGGTTATCACCCCTGTAACATTTGTTTTGCTGTCTGTGCCCCTGTTCAGAACATTTCACCTCACTTTCCGTCCCAATGACAACTGTTTTTGAAATGTGGTGTTTTTCTTGAAACAAGGATTGCTGATAAAGCATCAGTACAGATGAGACCCCTTTCTCCCATATTTATTCTTACAGGAGAGAATTTTCCTTTCTAGGGGTAGATTTCCTCTCACTTCCTGTTGTCTTCTTTCGTTTGCAAGTAGGAGTCGTTTGTAAGTTGGATGTTTGAAAGTAGGGACCTGCCGTATATACTCTGCAGAAATAGGCCCCTTAGTTGTTGGTGTTGGCACAACACTGTAAGCACTCAGTTACTCTTGGTTGGTGCTGGAACACCCTGCTGTCAACTATTATATCAGGAATTTTAATTACATATAATTGTTGAACAGTGGTAGTAAAAATTGGGGCTTTGATGGTGGTGCTGGTGCCACAACACTGTAAGCCCTGACAGTTACTCTTGGTGGGTGCAGCAATGGGCCCTGCTGTGAATTATTAGATCAAGAATTGTAATTACATGCCCCTTTTGAACAGGGGCTGAAAAATTGGGCCTTTCGTGGTGGTGGTGGTGGTGGCGTTGCCACAAGACTGTAAGCCCTCAGAGTTACTCTTGGTGGGTGCAGCAATGGACCCTGCTGTGAATTATTAGATCAAGAATTGTAATTGCATGCCCCTGTTGAACAGGGGCTGAAAAATTGGGCCTTAGGCACTGGTGGCACAACACTACAACCCCTCACAGATACTGTACTTGGAGCACAGCAATGAGCCCTGTTGCAAAGTATTGCTTCAAAAATTGTAATGACACGCCCCTGTTAAACACGGGCTGAAAAATTGGGCCTTAGGCACTGGTGCCACAACACTCCAACCCCTCACAGATACTGTACTTGGAGCACAGCAATGAGCCCTATGGCAAATTATTGCTAAAAAAATTGTAATTACACGCCCCTGTAAAACAGGGGCTGAAAAATTGGGCCTTAGCCACTGGTGGCGGCACCCATAAACAAAAATGATCTTCCAAGCTATCATCATCAATCGTATCATTGAGGACTCGGAGGAGGAGGATAGCCAGTCAACATAACAGCACAGGCACTCAGCATCAGCATCAGTCTTGAAGGGATGTGACATGTTAAAATCAATTAGTCTGTTATATCAGCATCAGGTGTGTGGTAGCTGGTGGTGATCCAAGACTGGTTCATCTTGATGAAAGTCAGTCGATCAACCGAGTCGGTGGACAGGCGCACCCTGTGATCCGTGACAAATCCTCCAGCAGCACTGAATGTGCGTTCCGAAAGAACGCTGGATGCAGGACAGGCCAGTAGCTCAATTGCATACTGTGCAAGCTCTGGCCAGTGATCCATCCTCAAGACCCAGTAAGCCAGAGGATTTTCGGTGGGGAAGGTGTCCAAGTCTGACCTTGCCCCTAGATATTCCTGCACCATGTTTATCAGACGCTGGCGATGGTTGCTGGAACCGATCATACTTTGGGGCTGCGGACTAAAGAATTGTCTGAACGCATCGGTCAGACGGCCACCTTCCCCACCGCTCCTTCTTTGACTGGCCGAAGCCTCAGCAACTCGTTGTCCAGGACCAGGAGTTTGTAACCTCCCAGTCTCTGGGAACGCGTTGCACAGACCTTTCTGCAAGGCCTCCCGGAGTTGTCTCATCCTCTGCTCCCTCTGCGACGGTAACATAAGGTCCGCAACCTTACCCTTGTACCGTGGATCAAGGAGAGTGGCCAGCCAGTAATGGTCCCTCTCCTTGATCCGAAGAATACGAGGATCCTTCCGCAGACTTTGCAGGATCAGGGAGGCCATGCAGCGTAGGTTTGCTGAGGCATTCGCTCCGGAGTCCTCTGGGTCACTAAGGACGACATGATCCGCAGCCACCTCCTCCCAGCCACGTACAAGTCCACTGGTTTCTTGGGACTGTAAATCATCCCTAAAAGACTGCTGCTGATGATGCTGAGTGCCAGCCTCCACCTCCATGCTGACACAATCCTCCTCCTCCTCCTCTTCCTCTTCCTGTGCGATGGGTGGGACAGAAGGAACACTGTCTGGGTAAAGGGGGCCTTGAGAGGCAAGGAAGTCCTCCTCTTCCTGCCTCTGTTCTGCCTCAAGTGCCCTGTCCATTATTCCATGCAGCGTGTGCTCCAACAGGTGGACAAGAGGTACAGTGTCACTGATGCATGCACTGTCACTGCTCACCATCCTCGTGGCCTCCTCAAATGGTGCCAGGACAGTGCATGCATCCCTGATCATGCCCCACTGGCGTGGAGAAAAAAAACCAAGCTCCCCTGACCCTGTCCTGGTGCCGTAGTCGCACAGGTACTCATTGATGGCCCTCTGCTGCGTGTGCAGCCGCTGCAGCATGGCCAACGTTGAGTTCCACCTGGTGGGCATGTCACATATAAGGCGGTTCTTGGGCAGGTTCAACTCCTTTTGCAGCTCAGCCAGGCGAGCACTGGCATTATAAGATCTGCGGAAATGCACACAGACTTTCCTGGCCTGCCTCAGGACATCCTGTAAGCCCGGGTACCTGCCCAAGAACCGCTGCACCACCAGGTTAAGGACGTGAGCCACACAGGGCACATGGGTCAGTTGTCCCTGTCGGAGGGCGGAGAGGAGGTTGGTGCCATTGTCGCAAACCACCATTCCTGGCTTAAGCTGGCGTGGCGTCAACCACCTCTCGGCCTGGCCCTGCAGAGCAGACAGGACCTCTGCCCCAGTGTGGCTTCTGTCCCCCAAACACACCAGCGCAAGCACGGCATGGCATCTTTTTGCCTGCGTACTTGCGTAGCCCCGTGAACGGCTACGGAGCACCGCTGGTTCATAGGACAAACCACAGGAAGAGGCCATGGAGGAAGAAGAAGAGGAGGGGGTGGAGGAGAGAGGTGTGTCACAACCAGTAGTAGCATTTTGGAGGCTTGGCGGTGGGACAACCTCCAACACTACTGCACCTTGTCCTGCATCCTTCCCAGCTGCCAAAAGAGTGACCCAATGGGCCGTGAAAGAAAGGTAACGTCCCTGTCCATGCCTGCTGGACCATGAGTCAGCGGTAATATGCACCTTACCGCTGACCGCCCTGTCCAGCGAGGCCAAGACATTGCCTTCCACATGCCGGTAGAGAGCCGGAATAGCCTTCTGTGAGAAAAAGTGGCGTTTGGGAACCTGCCACTGAGGAACCGCACATTGCACAAACTCACGGAAGGGGGCCGAGTCTACCAACTGAAAAGGCAGCAGTTGAAGCGCTAGCAATTTAGCCAAGCTAGCATTCAACCGCTGGGCATGTGGATGGCTGGGAGTGAACTTCTTTCGACGGTCCAGCAGCTGGGGCAGGGAAATTTGCCTGCTAGAATCGGACGTCGGTGTACTGCTAGCAGAGTGGCCGCAAGTACTTGGCTGTGACACACCTAATTCTACACCTTCATTCCTCTCAGTGCATGTTTCAGAGAGGACTGAAGTTATAGTGGGGTTGGAGATCCCAGCTGATGCGGTGCAAGGAGAGGTCCGCTTTGTTCTTTGGTGTGGGTCTTTGAGGTAGGCTTGCCAACGAGCTGCATGGCAGGTCAACATATGTCTGGTCAGGCATGTGGTACCCAAGCGGCTGATGTTTTGGCCACGCGATATACGCTTGAGACATATGTTGCAAACAGCAGCTGTGCGATCTGATGCACTAGCCTCAAAAAAGGCCCACACCAAAGAACTTTTTGAATGACGGGCAGAGGCAGCGCCCTGCACAGGCGGAGCTCTGCGGTGTGATTCCGTCGGTGTACTGCCCTTACGCTGGCCACCAAAGGGCATCCTGCCTCGTTGGAGATGTGCCTCCTCCTCATCCTCCTCCTCCTCCTCTCTCCTATTAGGCACCCACGTGGAGTCAGTGACCTCATCATCACCTCCCTCCTCATCACTGGAGCCAATCTGGCAGTATGCTGCAGCTGCTGGAACATGACTGCCAGATTGGTGTCCTTCTTGAGCATCCCCTCTGTCTGCTCTCACGCTACTGCCTTCCTCTAGCTGGGTTTCATCATCAGACCCTTCGAAACGCTGGGCATCCTCCTGGAGCATGTACCCAACACTGTGCTGAAACAGTTCGGGGGACTCCTCAGGAGGAGGACATGGTGGGTCTAGGGAAGGAGTGACTGATGATGAGTCTGACATTGATACCAGGGAAGAGGACGCTTTGGCAGCTGCTTTTCCAGTACCCTGAGCCTGGGTGAGAGAGGATGAGGAGGAGGAGGAGGGCTTGGTCATCCACTCTACCAAGTCTTCGGCATGATGTGGCTCAACATGTCCAGCTGCCGAAAAGAAGGACAAGCGTGTCCCATGGCCATGTGCTGATGACAATGCACCGCGTCCACGACCAGCACTGTTGCCCCCAGACACAGAGCCTGCTTGCCCTCTTTTATTGCCTCCTGACTGTCTGCCTCTCCTTGTTTGCCTTCCAGACATTCTAATAGATGGCCTGCAGGGAGATGGGAAAAAAGCAATAAGGGCTACCTTCAGGTGTCCTTCTCTGTCCCTTAAAACAAGGACTTTGACAGTGAAAGAAACTGACACACTCTCCCTACCTACAGTTTTCTGTCCCTAGAAAAAATGTTTTTTTAAGCACAATTTAGCACAAGGAGAATTCACTCACTGTCCTTCCAGGTCCCTGGAAACAAGGACTTTGACAGTGAAAGAAACTGACACACTCTCCCTACCTACAGTTTTCTGTCCCTAGAAAAAATGTTTTTTTTAAGCACAATTTAGCACAAGGAGAATTCACTCACTGTCCTTCCAGGTCCCTGGAAACAAGGACTTTGACAGTGAAAGAAACTGACACACTCTCCCTACCTACAGTTTTCTGTCCCTAGAAAAAATGTTTTTTTTAAGCACAATTTAGCACAAGGAGAATTCACTCACTGTCCTTCCAGGTCCCTGGAAACAAGGACTTTGACAGTGAAAGAAACTGACACACTCTCCCTACCTACAGTTTTCTGTCCCTAGAAAAAATGTTTTTTTTAAGCACAATTTAGCACAAGGAGAATTCACTCACTGTCCTTCCAGGTCCCTGGAAACAAGGACTTTGACAGTGAAAGAAACTGACACACTCTCCCTACCTACAGTTTTCTGTCCCTAGAAAAAATGTTTTTTTTAAGCACAATTTAGCACAAGGAGAATTCACTCACTGTCCTTCCAGGTCCCTGGAAACAAGGACTTTGACAGTGAAAGAAACTGACACACTCTCCCTACCTACAGTTTTCTGTCCCTAGAAAAAATGTTTTTTTTAAGCACAATTTAGCACAAGGAGAATTCACTCACTGTCCTTCCAGGTCCCTGGAAACAAGGACTTTGACAGTGAAAGAAACTGACACACTCTCCCTACCTACAGTTTTCTGTCCCTAGAAAAAATGTTTTTTTTAAGCACAATTTAGCACAAGGAGAATTCACTCACTGTCCTTCCAGGTCCCTGGAAACAAGGACTTTGACAGTGAAAGAAACTGACACACTCTCCCTACCTACAGTTTTCTGTCCCTAGAAAAAATGTTTTTTTTAAGCACAATTTAGCACAAGGAGAATTCACTCACTGTCCTTCCAGGTCCCTGGAAACAAGGACTTTGACAGTGAAAGAAACTGACACACTCTCCCTACCTACAGTTTTCTGTCCCTAGAAAAAATGTTTTTTTTAAGCACAATTTAGCACAAGGAGAATTCACTCACTGTCCTTCCAGGTCCCTGGAAACAAGGACTTTGACAGTGAAAGAAACTGACACACTCTCCCTACCTACAGTTTTCTGTCCCTAGAAAAAATGTGTTTTTTAAGCACAATTTAGCACAAGGAGAATTCACTCACTGTCCTTCCAGGTCCCTGGAAACAAGGACTTTGACAGTGAAAGAAACTGACACACTCTCCCTACCTACAGTTTTCTGTCCCTAGAAAAAATGTTTTTTTTAAGCACAATTTAGCACAAGGAGAATTCACTCACTGTCCTTCCAGGTCCCTGGAAACAAGGACTTGCACAGTGAAAGAAACTGACACTCTCCCTACCTACAGTTTTCTGTCCCTAGAAAAAATGTTTTTTTTAAGCACAATTTAGCACAAGGAGAATTCACTCACTGTCCTTCCAGGTCCCTGGAAACAAGGACTTTGACAGTGAAAGAAACTGACACACTCTCCCTACCTACAGTTTTCTGTCCCTAGAAAAAATGTTTTTTTTAAGCACAATTTAGCACAAGGAGAATTCACTCACTGTCCTTCCAGGTCCCTGGAAACAAGGACTTTGACAGTGAAAGAAACTGACACACTCTCCCTACCTACAGTTTTCTGTCCCTAGAAAAAATGTTTTTTTTAAGCACAATTTAGCACAAGGAGAATTCACTCACTGTCCTTCCAGGTCCCTGGAAACAAGGACTTTGACAGTGAAAGAAACTGACACACTCTCCCTACCTACAGTTTTCTGTCCCTAGAAAAAATGTTTTTTTTAAGCACAATTTAGCACAAGGAGAATTCACTCACTGTCCTTCCAGGTCCCTGGAAACAAGGACTTTGACAGTGAAAGAAACTGACACACTCTCCCTACCTACAGTTTTCTGTCCCTAGAAAAAATGTTTTTTTTAAGCAAAATTTAGCACAAGGAGAATTCACTCACTGTCCTTCCAGGTCCCTGCAAACAAGGACTTTGACAGTGAAAGAAACTGACACACTCTCCCTACCTACAGTTTTCTGTCCCTAGAAAAAAAATTTTTTTAAGCACAATTTAGCACAAGGAGAATTCACTCACTGTCCTTCCAGGTCCCTGGAAACAAGGACTTTGACAGTGAAAGAAACTGACACACTCTCCCTACCTACAGTTTTCTGTCCCTAGAAAAAATGTTTTTTTTAAGCACAATTTAGCACAAGGAGAATTCACTCACTGTCCTTCCAGGTCCCTGGAAACAAGGACTTTGACAGTGAAAGAAACTGACACACTCTCCCTACCTACAGTTTTCTGTCCCTAGAAAAAATGTTTTTTTTAAGCACAATTTAGCACAAGGAGAATTCACTCACTGTCCTTCCAGGTCCCTGGAAACAAGGACTTTGACAGTGAAAGAAACTGACACTCTCCCTACCTACAGTTTTCTGTCCCTAGAAAAAATGTTTTTTTTAAGCACAATATAGCACAAGCACAAAACACACTGACACTCTCCCTACCTATCCTTCTCTTTCCCTAAACTAAAGGAATCCAGGTTAAGCAAGAAAGAAATAAAAGTCACTGTCCCTGCCTATGCTGCTCTATCCCTGCTCCGGAACACACTACACTAGGCCGCCGTGCTGGCGGCCTTTTATAGTGTGGGGCGTGTACTAAACACCCTCAGCAAAAATTGGCCACAGGCATCCTGCCTGTGGCCAATCATTGCTCTCCTCGCTGCCGGCGCTGTGATTGGCCAAGCATGCGGGGTCACAGTGCATGCTTGGCCAATCACAGCGCCTGGATGACACTGCGATGGCGTAGTGCATTGTGGGCCGTTCGCGTCACTCGAATTTGGCGCGAACGGCCCAAATCGTTCGATCTTCGTCGAACGATCGAACAGCCGATGTTCGAGTCGAACGTATGTTCGACTCGAACACGAAGCTCATCCCTAATAACAATGTACTTATCCCTGTCCATCATGATTATATGATCCCTGTTGGCGGTTTTAATGACGACATTTGGATTCAGTCTCAGTTCACATAAGGCGTGCCTTTCTAAGTCACTGAGGTTATATCAAGTTAAATAGTCTTTCCTCATATGTCTGATCACCCCAGTGACTGCCTTTACAAAACATGAAACAGACAGCATTGCCAACAAGGGGGGGGGGAACACATGATATTTAGTATGGATTGACTTTCTCCTGTTCAACACTGGCCTCCAAAGCTAAATCCATCATAGAGTTAACAAAGCTCTCATCTGATTACTCCTCTAAGTCAACATGGCCCTCTTCCTATAGATGGCCCTACTTCCATACTTCTGAACAGGATGGGAACCTCTGTGGCAGAATAAGCTCCTGTTGCAATGGAAGACAGGCCGCTGGTGGAAAGAGTGCTGACAACATCTCCCTTACTGCTATAGGCTATGTCACCTATAACAAGAACATGCTATCGACAGGTTGCTTGTTACACTTTCGTTACCCGGCAACAACTTATGTCTTTGCATTACTTCATTCCACACAAATACCTTCATGCTCCAATGTGTTAAGACCCACTACTTAACGTTATGTGTGTCAGTTACTTGCAATGCACCTCTTTAGTAACTTCAGACCAGACAAGCACAATGGTTCAATACTTTACTTAGAAAAAGTGCAAAATAGACATTTTACAGTCCAACAGGTAAGGATTACGACTTTCCTAATTCCCTAACTATAACTAAAGGCTTGTGTGCTGCCCCAGCATACCTGAAGAAGTGTAGTCCTGTAGTCATAGGCCTTCAAAGGCACTCTCCAGTGCTGGTGTCTTCAGGGGGCAAACCCCAAGTTCCTCTATATGTGGGGAATAGTGAGTGACATTCTCCTGTAAGAGTCGGTTCACACAGGGGCGACACGACTCTGGCCGCGACTTTGCAAGGCGACCTGGATGCGACCTGAGCGTGCACCATAGCGGGACTTGGGGCGGCTTACAAGGCGACTTCAAGTTGCCTTCAGGACAGGAGGCTTTCCGGTGGCTAATCAAACAACAATCAGCTCTGTGGGAGAGAGGGGGAGGAGGGGTTTGCCTAAGAAAACATGAGGAAATAATTTTCTCTTCCTGTATTGTTGCTTCAGTTAAGACACGATCCGACTTTGGAGGCGACTTCCATTGAAATCAATGGATACAAGTTGCCTAGAAGTCGGATTGAAGTAGTACAGGAACCTGTACATTAAGAAGGCTCCATTCACTTCCATTGCTTTTCTCAACAGCGCGACTTGGGGCGACTTGGGACGACTTCAAGTCGAATCCCAGGTCGCCCCTGTGTGAACCAGCTCTTATGCTATGTGTTTGAGAATAATTTCCCGAACGATAATTATAACGAGTTCTTTGATCAATCAAATGTATTTTTAATAATATGAATATGAATACAGACTAAATAGGGAATATATTATTATTCACAATAAATTGTTAGATATGGTTGACATAAAAACAAAACAAAATCTTAAACAAAATACAAACTTATTTGCAACACTCGCTAATGGGTTTTGCTCAGCAATATGGATGCAATTAAAGGATTAAATTCTCCCAGTAAATATAAAAAACATATAATATAAAATTAATTATCAGACAAAAATGTCTGCGATTTGCGTAGCCAACAATTACTCCTCTGCAGTTGGAGCGAGAGTCAACTACGTAAAACATAAAACTGGTACGCTAATATGGCGCCAAACCAAAGATGGTAAAATTTAGAAACACAAAAATAAAGTTTAATAAAAATCTACGATGGTTGTTACAACTGGGGAATAATGATCTCAATATCATGAGCACTCAATATTCAATATTCAAATAATCAATGACAAAATCAAAATCATTTACCCTTCCAAAATGACTGCTGGCTCACAATGGTCTTTACCAGAGTCCCCTAAGATGGCTGCCTTCCCCAAAATGGTGGCTGCTTAAGGAGGAGCTTGCGTCTTGTGTCCTTAAAGTTTCTGAGTATGAGAAGTGTGTGATCAGAGCGATTTGATGAGAAGTGTCCAGATTTATGAAGTGTATGAATTGTGTGTGAATGTAATATAAAAATAAATAGTGCAGCGCTTTAAAAGTCCATATATCAAAGATAGAAAAACAGCACAGTAAATCAGTATATAATCCCCGTGATCTTCATAGATGACACATGAACTCTTGATTGCATGCAGGTGGTAACAGACACACACACAGTGAGAGACCTCCACCAACAGATAAATTGGCCGCTCACCTTCCAACATGGACCCTTTAATTATAGAGGGTCACTGAAAAACTTTCCCTTACGGGTTAATCCAAAGCAGATGAAGATGTAAACTTCCCCAAAAGGATTAGGGTCATCAATTCCATATAACATCAGGATCATTCAAAAACTTCCAGGTATTAAGTTCATAGGGCAGTGTTTACATGTGGAAAATATAGAAGCAGACCATAGTGTTTCTCCGTAATAGAAAACAATTTAATGAAAAACGAAAGTAGTGCACTTACATTTAAAAGGCACTAAACCAGTGCCGAGGTACAACAGCGCGTCTGGTGAGACTGTGAATGAACTGCGGGTGACGTCACGAACTTCCCATCCGTACGCACGTTACGTCCCGGTAGGCGGGACTTCATCAGCGGATATGGGAAGAACGCCAGACACCCGCTCTTATAGCAACAAGGCGCCTGTGACTATGGAGACACGATGCAGCGTCACATGACGCCGATAGGGACGTCTGAATCACATGACATCAACCAGGAAGTGTCCCCGTGAGCCAGATATCCACACAAAGACTCAAAAGGCAACCAAAATACATGATAAAAACTTTAAAATAGAAAATATAAATATATATATATCTAAAATTCAACCAGTAAACCAGCCCAGTTGATTAATATAAAATATATGTATATTAATGCAGCAATCAACTCCTACAGTTACTACCGATATGGAGAAAGAGGCTGCTTATACATTGGATAAAAAATAAATAAACAAATCTGGACTGCAGACCTGAATATAGACGTGACATCAACCACAGCCCACAACAATCTCACCAAACCAAAATAAACATACTAAAACAATAATACATTAATAAATCACATATAATAAATGAAAAAAAACATCTACGATCTAATTAACGGTCAGTTATAAAACAATTTATGTCAAATTCGACATTTAACCCGTCAGGGCAAAGAACTCGTGTTTCATGAATCCAATGGGATTCTCTTTTGCTCAGCTGACGGATAAAATTGCCACCTCGCCAATGTCTAGTGACTTTCTCTATGCCCCAGAATCTCAAACCCTTGGGATTTTGTTGGTGGAACTGTTTAAAATGCCTAGAGACATTATGGGTTTTGACCCCCTTTTTAATATTATTAACATGTTCTGCCACACGAACATGTAGAGGTCTCGAGGTTCGGCCTATATATTGGAGTCCGCAATCGCACTCCAGCATATAGACGACCCCCACCGTGGCGCACGTAATCAATTGTTTAATATTGTATTCTTTATTGGTGGCAGATGCCAAAAAAGACTTCCTTTTCTTAAGATTAACTTTGGAGGTCCTGCACGGGACACAACGGCCACATGCGTAAAATCCACCCAGGAATCTAAACATGCTGTTATCTGACGGTACAGGGGGGTTTAGGACACTAGGTGCCAATCGATCTCGCAAGGACGGGGCTTTCTTATAAATGAATTGGGGTTTCTCCGGTAGAACGGGACCAAGAATCTTATCTTGTTTTAAGATGGACCAATTTTTAGCAATAATTTTCTCGAACTTTTTATACTGGACATTGTAGTCCAATATCATTCGAAAATTGTGAGAATCCCCATCAGAAGTTTTACTTCGATCAGTCAATAATGTCTGTCTATCAATCATCTTAACTTGTTCTACCTCTCGGAGCAGAACCTGTTCATCATAACCCTTTTGCACAAATCTAGTGGTCAACACTCGTGATTGGTTTACAAAATCAGATACTTGTGTGCAATTCCGACGCAACCTAATATACTGTCCCCTGGGGATGTTGCACAACCAAGAACGGTGGTGACAACTCCCCAGGGGAATGTACGCATTGCGATCGGTGGGTTTAAAGTGATTGATCAACTTAAAATGATCACTTCCCTTGGTGATGGTAAGATCCAAATAATCAACCTTCTCATTATCTATGGTCCATGTGAGGATAATATTTTTGTTGTTGTCATTAAGATGACTAATGAAAAAATCCAAAGCGGATCTATCACCCTCCCACACCAGGATCAAATCATCAATATAACGAAAATAACAAACTAATTCAGGGGGACGACATGCGAACACTGCCCGTTCCTCCCAGTGGGCCATAAAAATATTGGCCACACTGGGAGCAAAACGGGCCCCCATCGCAACTCCCCTAGTTTGTAAGAAAAAATCCCCATCGTACCAAAAATAGTTCCGGGATAAACAAAAATCCAAACAACTCAAAAGGAACTCCTGATGTCTACCAGACAGCGTAGAGGTGGACAGAGCCCATTCCACAGCCGTCAGTGCATCCTGGTGTCCTATAATGGTGTACAGGGACCCCACGTCTGCTGTCACCAATATACTTTTTTCAGAACACCCCAGAGATTGGAGGATCTGGATAATATGTTTAGTGTCTTTAAGGAATGCTGGCGTTTTAACTACCAGGGGTTGTAAGAATGAATCAATGTATTGCCCTAATCGGGCTGACACTGAGTCAATCCCATTTACTATGGGCCTCCCTGGAGGGTTAACACTGTCTTTATGTAATTTCGGTAGAAAATAAATGATAGGAGTTCTGCAAAACAATGGATCCAGGTAAAGAGCCTCTTTTATGGTCAATATTCCCTGATCTTTACCATCCTCAATGATATGGTGTAACTCATCCTTAAAGGACAACATAGGGTCTGTATGAAGAACTCTATATGTATCCTCATCTGACAATAGGTTACTCATTTCCATTTTATAGTATTCTTTACTCAGGATGACTAACCCTCCTCCTTTGTCCGCTGGACGAATTACAATTTCTTTTCTTTTTTCCAAAGATCCCATACCCCGTTTAATATATTGTGGATCTAATACCTTTTTAATTTTCAATGACTCCAAATCCTTTACTACCATATTCTTGAAGACCTCCATATATTTGCTGTCAACATTAATGGGGTTGAATATTGATTTATTTCGTAAAGAAGAATGGTCACCCCTAACAAGTGGTGTAGCCCTACTAGTGTTGGATAAAAAATATTTTTTCATGTTCAAACTTCTAATATATTTTTGCAAACTTACGTAAGTTTGGAATTTGTTCAAATTTTTGGTTGGGGCAAATTTAAGCCCTCTATCCAGGACTTTGATTTCATCATCATTTAATGTTACCCCACTTAGATTATAAATTCCTGCTCCCGTTATGGTTTCGACCTTTTGTAATCGCCTACCCCCTCTCCTTCCTCTCTGTCTTTTCTTTTTCTTGGGGTACCTACATTGGGCGGTGGATACTGTGGCAATTGTCTCCACCATTCCCCTAGGTTGGGTCTGTGTACAGGGGGTCCAGTTTGGTATCCCCCACGTGACCCTAAAAAATCCCCCCTATCGTGGTCAGAGTGGTTAGCTAACGGTGCAAAACTATTTTGCGTAGGAAACCCCCTATTTTGGGGGTAATGGGGCCTCCCTCTATTGGATGGGTCAGCCCCATCTCCAAAATTACGAGAATCTCTCCATGGTTGGGATGCATTCTGATAATAAGATGATGTTGGATAATCATTTTCATAATGGGGGGTTGGTTGATAATTACCTTTACCTCTACCTCTTTTGTTCTTACCCCTTTTGGGGGGACCCCTATTAGGGTAATCATGAGGGGAAGAAAACCTCTCATGTGGGGGAGGTACATCATATTGATACACTGGTTGGTTTCTAGGTGTTGCCATTTTAGTGGCATTGAGAGTTTCGACTGGGGGATTGGCAGTGACATTACCACCACCTATGGGGGGAGCATTCTGCCATTTGAAAATGCTACCTCCAGTGAAATCATCCCAATCCCGTATAAACTTCTTCTTTTTCTTTGTTTGAATCTCAGCATCCCATTTCATAAGCTTATTTTTTAGCTCCCCTGAAAGTTTCAGAAATTCTTCACTTTCTTTATGGGGTTCTAAAAATGAAATGATCTCCCCAATCTGGGAGTCAAGGAGCTTTAATTTTCTTTGTTTCCGAGCCAAAAGAAATTCTATTAGCTCAAACCCTTTTTTGATGAAAAAGCCACTCCACTCAGACATAGAATCATCGTCAAGTAGACCATCATTAGGGGGCACATCCCACCTTAACCTTCTAGGAATAAGCTTGGCAGATAAATACTGTTCAAACGATGTAATATCCCACCAAGTTTTAGTCTTTTTTTCAAAAATATGCCCCAATTTACGAAATGCCTGGGAGATATCATTAATAGGTTCATTAGAAGAATTCCTAGAGAAAACTTCATTAATTTTAACTTCCCGTTTTTCTAAATATTGAAAAACATCCATTATTGCAGCGTGATTGTTGATAACTTGAGAAATCAGAATATGTAAAAAGAAACAAATCCGCGCAATAAACTATAATGTACTACTAAGCAGCTGAACACTAAGGGTCAAATAATCAAAATCCCTGAGTATAACATAAAAATAAATAGTGCAGCGCTTTAAAAGTCCATATATCAAAGATAGAAAAACAGCACAGTAAATCAGTATATAATCCCCGTGATCTTCATAGATGACACATGAACTCTTGATTGCATGCAGGTGGTAACAGACACACACACAGTGAGAGACCTCCACCAACAGATAAATTGGCCGCTCACCTTCCAACATGGACCCTTTAATTATAGAGGGTCACTGAAAAACTTTCCCTTACGGGTTAATCCAAAGCAGATGAAGATGTAAACTTCCCCAAAAGGATTAGGGTCATCAATTCCATATAACATCAGGATCATTCAAAAACTTCCAGGTATTAAGTTCATAGGGCAGTGTTTACATGTGGAAAATATAGAAGCAGACCATAGTGTTTCTCCGTAATAGAAAACAATTTAATGAAAAACGAAAGTAGTGCACTTACATTTAAAAGGCACTAAACCAGTGCCGAGGTACAACAGCGCGTCTGGTGAGACTGTGAATGAACTGCGGGTGACGTCACGAACTTCCCATCCGTACGCACGTTACGTCCCGGTAGGCGGGACTTCATCAGCGGATATGGGAAGAACGCCAGACACCCGCTCTTATAGCAACAAGGCGCCTGTGACTATGGAGACACGATGCAGCGTCACATGACGCCGATAGGGACGTCTGAATCACATGACATCAACCAGGAAGTGTCCCCGTGAGCCAGATATCCACACAAAGACTCCAAAGGCAACCAAAATACATGATAAAAACTTTAAAATAGAAAATATAAATATATATATATCTAAAATTCAACCAGTAAACCAGCCCAGTTGATTAATATAAAATATATGTATATTAATGCAGCAATCAACTCCTACAGTTACTACCGATATGGAGAAAGAGGCTGCTTATACATTGGATAAAAAATAAATAAACAAATCTGGACTGCAGACCTGAATATAGACGTGACATCAACCACAGCCCACAACAATCTCACCAAACCAAAATAAACATACTAAAACAATAATACATTAATAAATCACATATAATAAATGAAAAAAAACATCTACGATCTAATTAACGGTCAGTTATAAAACAATTTATGTCAAATTCGACATTTAACCCGTCAGGGCAAAGAACTCGTGTTTCATGAATCCAATGGGATTCTCTTTTGCTCAGCTGACGGATAAAATTGCCACCTCGCCAATGTCTAGTGACTTTCTCTATGCCCCAGAATCTCAAACCCTTGGGATTTTGTTGGTGGAACTGTTTAAAATGCCTAGAGACATTATGGGTTTTGACCCCCTTTTTAATATTATTAACATGTTCTGCCACACGAACATGTAGAGGTCTCGAGGTTCGGCCTATATATTGGAGTCCGCAATCGCACTCCAGCATATAGACGACCCCCACCGTGGCGCACGTAATCAATTGTTTAATATTGTATTCTTTATTGGTGGCAGATGCCAAAAAAGACTTCCTTTTCTTAAGATTAACTTTGGAGGTCCTGCACGGGACACAACGGCCACATGCGTAAAATCCACCCAGGAATCTAAACATGCTGTTATCTGACGGTACAGGGGGGTTTAGGACACTAGGTGCCAATCGATCTCGCAAGGACGGGGCTTTCTTAAAATGAATTGGGGTTTCTCCGGTAGAACGGGACCAAGAATCTTATCTTGTTTTAAGATGGACCAATTTTTAGCAATAATTTTCTCGAACTTTTTATACTGGACATTGTAGTCCAATATCATTCGAAAATTGTGAGAATCCCCATCAGAAGTTTTACTTCGATCAGTCAATAATGTCTGTCTATCAATCATCTTAACTTGTTCTACCTCTCGGAGCAGAACCTGTTCATCATAACCCTTTTGCACAAATCTAGTGGTCAACACTCGTGATTGGTTTACAAAATCAGATACTTGTGTGCAATTCCGACGCAACCTAATATACTGTCCCCTGGGGATGTTGCACAACCAAGAACGGTGGTGACAACTCCCCAGGGGAATGTACGCATTGCGATCGGTGGGTTTAAAGTGATTGATCAACTAAAAATGATCACTTCCCTTGGTGATGGTAAGATCCAAATAATCAACCTTCTCATTATCTATGGTCCATGTGAGGATAATATTTTTGTTGTTGTCATTAAGATGACTAATGAAAAAATCCAAAGCGGATCTATCACCCTCCCACACCAGGATCAAATCATCAATATAACGAAAATAACAAACTAATTCAGGGGGACGACATGCGAACACTGCCCGTTCCTCCCAGTGGGCCATAAAAATATTGGCCACACTGGGAGCAAAACGGGCCCCCATCGCAACTCCCCTAGTTTGTAAGAAAAAATCCCCATCGTACCAAAAATAGTTCCGGGATAAACAAAAATCCAAACAACTCAAAAGGAACTCCTGATGTCTACCAGACAGCGTAGAGGTGGACAGAGCCCATTCCACAGCCGTCAGTGCATCCTGGTGTCCTATAATGGTGTACAGGGACCCCACGTCTGCTGTCACCAATATACTTTTTTCAGAACACCCCAGAGATTGGAGGATCTGGATAATATGTTTAGTGTCTTTAAGGAATGCTGGCGTTTTAACTACCAGGGGTTGTAAGAATGAATCAATGTATTGCCCTAATCGGGCTGACACTGAGTCAATCCCATTTACTATGGGCCTCCCTGGAGGGTTAACACTGTCTTTATGTAATTTCGGTAGAAAATAAATGATAGGAGTTCTGCAAAACAATGGATCCAGGTAAAGAGCCTCTTTTATGGTCAATATTCCCTGATCTTTACCATCCTCAATGATATGGTGTAACTCATCCTTAAAGGACAACATAGGGTCTGTATGAAGAACTCTATATGTATCCTCATCTGACAATAGGTTACTCATTTCCATTTTATAGTATTCTTTACTCAGGATGACTAACCCTCCTCCTTTGTCCGCTGGAACTATTTTTGGTACGATGGGGATTTTTTCTTACAAACTAGGGGAGTTGCGATGGGGGCCCGTTTTGCTCCCAGTGTGGCCAATATTTTTATGGCCCACTGGGAGGAACGGGCAGTGTTCGCATGTCGTCCCCCTGAATTAGTTTGTTATTTTCGTTATATTGATGATTTGATCCTGGTGTGGGAGGGTGATAGATCCGCTTTGGATTTTTTCATTAGTCATCTTAATGACAACAACAAAAATATTATCCTCACATGGACCATAGATAATGAGAAGGTTGATTATTTGGATCTTACCATCACCAAGGGAAGTGATCATTTTAAGTTGATCAATCACTTTAAACCCACCGATCGCAATGCGTACATTCCCCTGGGGAGTTGTCACCACCGTTCTTGGTTGTGCAACATCCCCAGGGGACAGTATATTAGGTTGCGTCGGAATTGCACACAAGTATCTGATTTTGTAAACCAATCACGAGTGTTGACCACTAGATTTGTGCAAAAGGGTTATGATGAACAGGTTCTGCTCCGAGAGGTAGAACAAGTTAAGATGATTGATAGACAGACATTATTGACTGATCGAAGTAAAACTTCTGATGGGGATTCTCACAATTTTCGAATGATATTGGACTACAATGTCCAGTATAAAAAGTTCGAGAAAATTATTGCTAAAAATTGGTCCATCTTAAAACAAGATAAGATTCTTGGTCCCGTTCTACCGGAGAAACCCCAATTCATTTATAAGAAAGCCCCGTCCTTGCGAGATCGATTGGCACCTAGTGTCCTAAACCCCCCTGTACCGTCAGATAACAGCATGTTTAGATTCCTGGGTGGATTTTACGCATGTGGCCGTTGTGTCCCGTGCAGGACCTCCAAAGTTAATCTTAAGAAAAGGAAGTCTTTTTTGGCATCTGCCACCAATAAAGAATACAATATTAAACAATTGATTACGTGCGCCACGGTGGGGGTCGTCTATATGCTGGAGTGCGATTGCGGACTCCAATATATAGGCCGAACCTCGAGACCTCTACATGTTCGTGTGGCAGAACATGTTAATAATATTAAAAAGGGGGTCAAAACCCATAATGTCTCTAGGCATTTTAAACAGTTCCACCAACAAAATCCCAAGGGTTTGAGATTCTGGGGCATAGAGAAAGTCACTAGACATTGGCGAGGTGGCAATTTTATCCGTCAGCTGAGCAAAAGAGAATCCCATTGGATTCATGAAACACGAGTTCTTTGCCCTGACGGGTTAAATGTCGAATTTGACATAAATTGTTTTATAACTGACCGTTAATTAGATCGTAGATGTTTTTTTTCATTTATTATATGTGATTTATTAATGTATTATTGTTTTAGTATGTTTATTTTGGTTTGGTGAGATTGTTGTGGGCTGTGGTTGATGTCACGTCTATATTCAGGTCTGCAGTCCAGATTTGTTTATTTATTTTTTATCCAATGTATAAGCAGCCTCTTTCTCCATATCGGTAGTAACTGTAGGAGTTGATTGCTGCATTAATATACATATATTTTATATTAATCAACTGGGCTGGTTTACTGGTTGAATTTTAGATATATATATATTTATATTTTCTATTTTAAAGTTTTTATCATGTATTTTGGTTGCCTTTGGAGTCTTTGTGTGGATATCTGGCTCACGGGGACACTTCCTGGTTGATGTCATGTGATTCAGACGTCCCTATCGGCGTCATGTGACGCTGCATCGTGTCTCCATAGTCACAGGCGCCTTGTTGCTATAAGAGCGGGTGTCTGGCGTTCTTCCCATATCCGCTGATGAAGTCCCGCCTACCGGGACGTAACGTGCGTACGGATGGGAAGTTCGTGACGTCACCCGCAGTTCATTCACAGTCTCACCAGACGCGCTGTTGTACCTCGGCACTGGTTTAGTGCCTTTTAAATGTAAGTGCACTACTTTCGTTTTTCATTAAATTGTTTTCTATTACGGAGAAACACTATGGTCTGCTTCTATATTTTCCACATGTAAACACTGCCCTATGAACTTAATACCTGGAAGTTTTTGAATGATCCTGATGTTATATGGAATTGATGACCCTAATCCTTTTGGGGAAGTTTACATCTTCATCTGCTTTGGATTAACCCGTAAGGGAAAGTTTTTCAGTGACCCTCTATAATTAAAGGGTCCATGTTGGAAGGTGAGCGGCCAATTTATCTGTTGGTGGAGGTCTCTCACTGTGTGTGTGTCTGTTACCACCTGCATGCAATCAAGAGTTCATGTGTCATCTATGAAGATCACGGGGATTATATACTGATTTACTGTGCTGTTTTTCTATCTTTGATATATGGACTTTTAAAGCGCTGCACTATTTATTTTTATGTTATACTCAGGGATTTTGATTATTTGACCCTTAGTGTTCAGCTGCTTAGTAGTACATTATAGTTTATTGCGCGGATTTGTTTCTTTTTACATATTCTGATTTCTCAAGTTATCAACAATCACGCTGCAATAATGGATGTTTTTCAATATTTAGAAAAACGGGAAGTTAAAATTAATGAAGTTTTCTCTAGGAATTCTTCTAATGAACCTATTAATGATATCTCCCAGGCATTTCGTAAATTGGGGCATATTTTTGAAAAAAAGACTAAAACTTGGTGGGATATTACATCGTTTGAACAGTATTTATCTGCCAAGCTTATTCCTAGAAGGTTAAGGTGGGATGTGCCCCCTAATGATGGTCTACTTGACGATGATTCTATGTCTGAGTGGAGTGGCTTTTTCATCAAAAAAGGGTTTGAGCTAATAGAATTTCTTTTGGCTCGGAAACAAAGAAAATTAAAGCTCCTTGACTCCCAGATTGGGGAGATCATTTCATTTTTAGAACCCCATAAAGAAAGTGAAGAATTTCTGAAACTTTCAGGGGAGCTAAAAAATAAGCTTATGAAATGGGATGCTGAGATTCAAACAAAGAAAAAGAAGAAGTTTATACGGGATTGGGATGATTTCACTGGAGGTAGCATTTTCAAATGGCAGAATGCTCCCCCCATAGGTGGTGGTAATGTCACTGCCAATCCCCCAGTCGAAACTCTCAATGCCACTAAAATGGCAACACCTAGAAACCAACCAGTGTATCAATATGATGTACCTCCCCCACATGAGAGGTTTTCTTCCCCTCATGATTACCCTAATAGGGGTCCCCCCAAAAGGGGTAAGAACAAAAGAGGTAGAGGTAAAGGTAATTATCAACCAACCCCCCATTATGAAAATGATTATCCAACATCATCTTATTATCAGAATGCATCCCAACCATGGAGAGATTCTCGTAATTTTGGAGATGGGGCTGACCCATCCAATAGAGGGAGGCCCCATTACCCCCAAAATAGGGGGTTTCCTACGCAAAATAGTTTTGCACCGTTAGCTAACCACTCTGACCACGATAGGGGGGATTTTTTAGGGTCACGTGGGGGATACCAAACTGGACCCCCTGTACACAGACCCAACCTAGGGGAATGGTGGAGACAATTGCCACAGTATCCACCGCCCAATGTAGGTACCCCAAGAAAAAGAAAAGACAGAGAGGAAGGAGAGGGGGTAGGCGATTACAAAAGGTCGAAACCATAACGGGAGCAGGAATTTATAATCTAAGTGGGGTAACATTAAATGATGATGAAATCAAAGTCCTGGATAGAGGGCTTAAATTTGCCCCAACCAAAAATTTGAACAAATTCCAAACTTACGTAAGTTTGCAAAAATATATTAGAAGTTTGAACATGAAAAAATATTTTTTATCCAACACTAGTAGGGCTACACCACTTGTTAGGGGTGACCATTCTTCTTTACGAAATAAATCAATATTCAACCCCATTAATGTTGACAGCAAATATATGGAGGTCTTCAAGAATATGGTAGTAAAGGATTTGGAGTCATTGAAAATTAAAAAGGTATTAGATCCACAATATATTAAACGGGGTATGGGATCTTTGGAAAAAAGAAAAGAAATTGTAATTCGTCCAGCGGACAAAGGAGGAGGGTTAGTCATCCTGAGTAAAGAATACTATAAAATGGAAATGAGTAACCTATTGTCAGATGAGGATACATATAGAGTTCTTCATACAGACCCTATGTTGTCCTTTAAGGATGAGTTACACCATATCATTGAGGATGGTAAAGATCAGGGAATATTGACCATAAAAGAGGCTCTTTACCTGGATCCATTGTTTTGCAGAACTCCTATCATTTATTTTCTACCGAAATTACATAAAGACAGTGTTAACCCTCCAGGGAGGCCCATAGTAAATGGGATTGACTCAGTGTCAGCCCGATTAGGGCAATACATTGATTCATTCTTACAACCCCTGGTAGTTAAAACGCCAGCATTCCTTAAAGACACTAAACATATTATCCAGATCCTCCAATCTCTGGGGTGTTCTGAAAAAAGTATATTGGTGACAGCAGACGTGGGGTCCCTGTACACCATTATAGGACACCAGGATGCACTGACGGCTGTGGAATGGGCTCTGTCCACCTCTACGCTGTCTGGTAGACATCAGGAGTTCCTTTTGAGTTGTTTGGATTTTTGTTTATCCCGGAACTATTTTTGGTACGATGGGGATTTTTTCTTACAAACTAGGGGAGTTGCGATGGGGGCCCGTTTTGCTCCCAGTGTGGCCAATATTTTTATGGCCCACTGGGAGGAACGGGCAGTGTTCGCATGTCGTCCCCCTGAATTAGTTTGTTATTTTCGTTATATTGATGATTTGATCCTGGTGTGGGAGGGTGATAGATCCGCTTTGGATTTTTTCATTAGTCATCTTAATGACAACAACAAAAATATTATCCTCACATGGACCATAGATAATGAGAAGGTTGATTATTTGGATCTTACCATCACCAAGGGAAGTGATCATTTTAAGTTGATCAATCACTTTAAACCCACCGATCGCAATGCGTACATTCCCCTGGGGAGTTGTCACCACCGTTCTTGGTTGTGCAACATCCCCAGGGGACAGTATATTAGGTTGCGTCGGAATTGCACACAAGTATCTGATTTTGTAAACCAATCACGAGTGTTGACCACTAGATTTGTGCAAAAGGGTTATGATGAACAGGTTCTGCTCCGAGAGGTAGAACAAGTTAAGATGATTGATAGACAGACATTATTGACTGATCGAAGTAAAACTTCTGATGGGGATTCTCACAATTTTCGAATGATATTGGACTACAATGTCCAGTATAAAAAGTTCGAGAAAATTATTGCTAAAAATTGGTCCATCTTAAAACAAGATAAGATTCTTGGTCCCGTTCTACCGGAGAAACCCCAATTCATTTATAAGAAAGCCCCGTCCTTGCGAGATCGATTGGCACCTAGTGTCCTAAACCCCCCTGTACCGTCAGATAACAGCATGTTTAGATTCCTGGGTGGATTTTACGCATGTGGCCGTTGTGTCCCGTGCAGGACCTCCAAAGTTAATCTTAAGAAAAGGAAGTCTTTTTTGGCATCTGCCACCAATAAAGAATACAATATTAAACAATTGATTACGTGCGCCACGGTGGGGGTCGTCTATATGCTGGAGTGCGATTGCGGACTCCAATATATAGGCCGAACCTCGAGACCTCTACATGTTCGTGTGGCAGAACATGTTAATAATATTAAAAAGGGGGTCAAAACCCATAATGTCTCTAGGCATTTTAAACAGTTCCACCAACAAAATCCCAAGGGTTTGAGATTCTGGGGCATAGAGAAAGTCACTAGACATTGGCGAGGTGGCAATTTTATCCGTCAGCTGAGCAAAAGAGAATCCCATTGGATTCATGAAACACGAGTTCTTTGCCCTGACGGGTTAAATGTCGAATTTGACATAAATTGTTTTATAACTGACCGTTAATTAGATCGTAGATGTTTTTTTTCATTTATTATATGTGATTTATTAATGTATTATTGTTTTAGTATGTTTATTTTGGTTTGGTGAGATTGTTGTGGGCTGTGGTTGATGTCACGTCTATATTCAGGTCTGCAGTCCAGATTTGTTTATTTATTTTTTATCCAATGTATAAGCAGCCTCTTTCTCCATATCGGTAGTAACTGTAGGAGTTGATTGCTGCATTAATATACATATATTTTATATTAATCAACTGGGCTGGTTTACTGGTTGAATTTTAGATATATATATATTTATATTTTCTATTTTAAAGTTTTTATCATGTATTTTGGTTGCCTTCGGAGTCTTTGTGTGGATATCTGGCTCACGGGGACACTTCCTGGTTGATGTCATGTGATTCAGACGTCCCTATCGGCGTCATGTGACGCTGCATCGTGTCTCCATAGTCACAGGCGCCTTGTTGCTATAAGAGCGGGTGTCTGGCGTTCTTCCCATATCCGCTGATGAAGTCCCGCCTACCGGGACGTAACGTGCGTACGGATGGGAAGTTCGTGACGTCACCCGCAGTTCATTCACAGTCTCACCAGACGCGCTGTTGTACCTCGGCACTGGTTTAGTGCCTTTTAAATGTAAGTGCACTACTTTCGTTTTTCATTAAATTGTTTTCTATTACGGAGAAACACTATGGTCTGCTTCTATATTTTCCACATGTAAACACTGCCCTATGAACTTAATACCTGGAAGTTTTTGAATGATCCTGATGTTATATGGAATTGATGACCCTAATCCTTTTGGGGAAGTTTACATCTTCATCTGCTTTGGATTAACCCGTAAGGGAAAGTTTTTCAGTGACCCTCTATAATTAAAGGGTCCATGTTGGAAGGTGAGCGGCCAATTTATCTGTTGGTGGAGGTCTCTCACTGTGTGTGTGTCTGTTACCACCTGCATGCAATCAAGAGTTCATGTGTCATCTATGAAGATCACGGGGATTATATACTGATTTACTGTGCTGTTTTTCTATCTTTGATATATGGACTTTTAAAGCGCTGCACTATTTATTTTTATGTTATACTCAGGGATTTTGATTATTTGACCCTTAGTGTTCAGCTGCTTAGTAGTACATTATAGTTTATTGCGCGGATTTGTTTCTTTTTACATATTGTGTGTGAATGGTCTGGAGTGTATGAAGTGTCCTCATGGCTTTCTATCTTGATCCTATATACCGTTCTGGACAATAGGCTCATAAAAATTATAATAAGCCAAGCCCAGAAGGTGTAACTTCTTTCCATTGGTTGAGGTTGATAATCAGTTATCTTCCTTGTTTGATTAGGCATTGCCTCTTTTAACCACAAAGTGTCATCATAGAGCAGATACATTAGTTCTGAATTATCCTCATACTGAATTATTCTCATAAATGATCTGTTGTAGGAATGTCCATTTTCCCATGGTACAGGCGTGGCCATGCAATATTTCTAATATATATCTGTAAGATTTCAAAGATCTGGTAACGCCATTTAAATGAGTATACATTACGAATGCAGCAAATTATATTTTTTTAGGAATAAATGTTTTACATATATATTCTGATTAATTTCACTTCTAGTTAAAAGTAGAAAGCTACCATATATACTCGAGTATAAGCCGAGATTTTCAGCCCTTTTTTGGGGGCTGAAAGTCCCCCCCCTCGGCTTATACTCGAGTCAGAGAAAATTTTACATTGGAAATAGTACCTGTAAAGAAGTTGCGGCTGCGGCGTCCATCGTTCAAATTCCGCGGTCTCTTCCTGTTCCTTCCGTGATAGGCGATTCTCATCAGACACTCTCCGCCTATCACGATCATTCTCTCATCCTCAGTTTCCCAGCAGACGTCTGTGATTGGCGGAACACCCAACACAGTGTCTGCTGGGAAACTGAGGATGAGAGAATGATCATGATAGGCGGAGAGTGTCTGATGAGAATCGCCTATCACGGAAGGAACAGGAAGAGACAGCGGAATTTGAACGATGGACGCCGCAGCCACAACTTCTTTACAGGTACTATTTCCAATGTAAAATTATAGGATAGGAAACAGTGAGGATGTGAACAGTGAGGATAGGAAGAGTAAGGATGGGAACACTGAGACATTGTTGACCCTCGGCTTATACTCGAGTCAGTAAGTTTTCCCAGTTTTTTGTGGCAACATTAGGTACCTCGGCTTATACTCGAGTCGGCTTATACTCGAGTATATACGGTATATGGATATATAGATAAATCGTTATAATATATCTCTAACACGATAATTTGTAGAAAATTAAACAATTTTTGCATTTAGGATATTTCCAAATCAGATTAGTACATATACCTAATGATATTATTACTATGCCAGTAAACAAGAAAAACACAAATCACGACTTGCCTCTATCTCATGAGATATAATACATGAAGTTATAATCTTCTACTCATACATTGTTAGTTATATGCATATGTACAGAGAAGGAATGGCCGCACACCGCAGTAAGATAAATGCTTATAGGGATTCTTTATTGTCACTGTGCCAGACAGATATAACAGGAACAGGATTAACGCGTTTCACACGAACATACCGTGCTTGTTCGCAACAGATATATGCATAGATGGCATGATTTTCAGTAAAATATTGTCTTAAAAATATAACAACAATACCATCTTTCCCTTTAGGCATATTATGGATCATGGAAGTTGTACATCAACATTTATGTTAATATTTATAGTGAAATCTTTGTTGTATAGTGTCCATATCTGATAAATGATGTCTGAAATATATATAAAATTGTTACAAGAGAAAAGAAAAAAAAATATTTATTTCTTGAGCGGTCTTGCTCGATATGTATCTTTCTTAAAGCCCATACAATGGCGGGTTACTTAATAACTAGTTTTGCAGACAATTGTAACCATAGGTTTATCTGAATCCACCTGAGGCCTTTACACTCCACCTTCATGTAAATATTAGGCCAATTTGTTTGTTGTGTAAATCCGAAAGATTTATTGTAAATCCATAAAAAGTTCAAGCAAATGAACATCCATAAAAATCGAATACAAATGAGAGTAAAAAAAGCGTGGTAAGGGCAGCTGGAGCTGGCGTATAAACCCGACCGGTTTCGTCTCAAACAGACTTCAACTGGGGTATTCGATTTTTATGGATGTTCATTTGCTTGAACTTTTTATGGATTTACAATAAATCTTTCGGATTTACACTATGTGGAGGACTTCTCTTCTTTCCATTTTTTTATGATTGCTACGTATTGAGGGGTCATCTCTGGATATCAGGATCCCTTTTTCCTGGGCTTCGATACACGGATGAGTGGTGCTGTCAGCACAAGAGTGGAGGTGTGTTGCAGATCCTTACTTTTCCCTGGGTCCATAGAGTGGACAAAGCTTTATCGACCCACCGCTATATGGTGAGCTGGGTCCAATCTGTCTGGTAAGAGTATTCATTTCTCCCCCATTTGCCCAAGGTGAAGGCACTCCCGGGTGATGTTATATATCTCACATATCTCCATAGACCATCAGACACATCCACCTTCCTGTGTTTATCCATTATTGATGCAAGCTCCATGTTGGATATCGCCTATGAACTTTATGCATGATCTATGTCTGCTTAGGACTTGATACTCACTTGGGAAGTCTCACTAGCACTGTATTTTCACTCATTTACATACTTTTATTGGACTCTATGCAAAAAAAAATTTGGGTCATGATCAGAGTATTTATTTTGATCGTTTGTTGTTTCTGTGCACTTTAAGATACACAGACTTTATTGTTGTTGTGTTCCTTTAGGATATCACTATATCATTTACGTTTATTCATTATATCACTATATGGTATATACGAAGTGGAACTTTCCACTTCTTTCACAGCGCCACACTATATATATTTATAAGCACTGGTGATAGCAAGTAAAACATCTGTAATGACTGAGGAGACAGCAAGAGGGGCCAAATTAAGTGCAGTGAGAAGGTATGGTGGAAATAGCACAGATATTAGCTTCACTGCACAGCTTATTGATGCTTTGGCACTTCATGTCTGGGCTGTCTGTTCCCCGTAGAACAAATCAATAGTAACGGGTGGTTATTGCAATAACTGATTATTCTGTGGCCTTTTAGGGAAGAAAATTACCGTGTGTATCGGTGTCTTGCACCATGAAAGTGTCTCCAATGCAAATGATCTCTTCAGAATGGACAGGCGCCCAGTGGGGGTGGGCTTCATTTTATAAGTGGGACTCCAGTTCCAAAGTTGAAACTAATATCTGCAGGGCACACAAAAAAATAATTGGATAACATGCTAGTCTAACAAAGGTAACTAATTACAAAGCACACTGGCAGGCACTTTAGTTTTAAATAGCTTACAGGCATGGGCATCCGCAAGGGGGGTAAGGGGGATCAAGAGCCCCCCCACCCCTGGAATCCTCACACTAGAGAGGAAAGTGCAGGAAAGTAAAGTGTTCAAACATGATAAGAAAACGTTCACTTGAACGGAGCTCAGCCTTATTTATTGTCGGGCTGACACCTGGATTTCCTTCCCCCGCTGTCGCAGGCTGCCCAATCGCTGTTACCTTCTGTTATCAGCGAACTGCTTTAAGAATGTGTCTCCATTTTCCGGACTGCGGGACCTGTAAGCATAGACTGTGTATCACCTTACACTGTCATCCCAGTTGGACATCAGGCTGAACCTTCTGTTATCATATGAAGAGATTTAACACTTTACTTCCCTGCATGCTTTTGCTTGGCTACTCTTATGCCCCGTACACACAATTGGTTTTCCTGTTGGAAAACGTCTGATGAGAGCTTTTGGTCGGGAATCCCGATTGTGTGTATGCTCCATCAGACTTTTTCCAACAGAAAAACTGCTGGAAAAAGCAGGGAGAGCAGGTTCTCTTTTTTCCCGTCAGGAAAAAAAATGATCTTAATTTTTGATTGTGTGTACAAATCCAGACGCGCTAAATTCCGAAGCATGCTCGGAAACAAATCGACGCATGCTCGGAAGCATAGAACTTAATTTTCTCGGCTCCTCGTAGTCTTTTACGTCACTGCGTTCTTGGCAGTCAAAAGTTCACTGAACTTTTGTGTGACCATGTGTATGCAAGGCAGGCTTGAGAGGAATTCCGCCGGAAAAACCATTCAACTTTTTTCCGACGGGAAAAACGGTCGTGTGTACGGGGCATCAGGGCTGTTTCACATGTGTGGAAGTGACTGTTGCTCCTCTGAAAAGATCCATGCTTGGATCGCTTTTCAAAGCTGTTTGAGAGGTGGTGAGGAGGTAATATGTTGCCTCCTCACCACCTGATTTAACCCAATAATTGTCATACAGTAGCCACATTGAACTACATTATTCTTTTTCACAGCACCACCCACTGAAAGCAACATGCTGTTTAACCAGTTCTATCAGTGCCGCCAATCAGTGCCACCTATTAGCGTCCATCAGTGCCTCTTTATCAGTGACCATCAGTGCCACCCCATCAGTGCAGCCTATCAGTGCCCATCAATGCAAATTTTATAATACAAGCTAAGATTTTTTTTTTTTTACATTTTCAGGCTTTTTTATTTGTTTAGCCAAAAAAAAAAAAAACCCAGTGGTTATTAAATGGCACCAAAATAAAGCTTTATCTATGTGAAAATAATTATAAAATTTTAATTTCGGTACAGTGTTGCATGACCGCGCAATAGTCATTCAAATTGCGACAGTGCAGTAAGCTAAAAATTGACCTGGGCAGGACGGGGGTTGAAAGTGCCTTGTAGGCAAGTGGTTAAGCACAGCAACATCGCAAAAAATATGTTATTGTGCCAATAAAGCCGCTATTGTGCCCATATACCTGCTGCTGTGCCCATATAGATGCACAAGAGCAGCTATATGGGCACAACAGCATCTATCAGGGAACAATAGCAGCTATATGGGCACAGCAGCAGCTATATGGGCACAACAGGATAAAAATGCAATTGTGCTCATATAGAATTTTAACTCTCCACTGGCTTAAGTCTATGCTGCACTATGCAGGTGTAGTTTTTTTTTTGTAATTGACAGATTGCCTAATTGTATGTGTAGCGCCCTCCTCACTCCCCTCTTTCTCTCGTCTCGTCTTTCTCTTGTCTAGGGGTATCTTAGAGGGGAGGGAGCGGGGACACCACGCCTGGCCTCCACCACATGTGTCAGTGCGGTATAAGCAACGTTCTTGTATTACCTTCGGGTCAGTGCTGTGCACCTGGATACTCCCTCCAAGAGTCACCTTGAACAATGTCTGTCAGGAAATGAGCTCCACACCATTAAAGTTCAACACTCCTTTATTCTTCTGCGAATGAACACAATCAGTTGAACTCCCTTGATAGAAACAGAACAGGAAAGGAGGTGTGGATACTGTGACAGCAGGAAGGTAAAGTCACCTGGTTGCATCCAGGGGGGTAGATATATTTCGCCCAGATTCAGGCTTTACGCCGACTTATACAACTAGGTGGAGAGTTGTATAAGCCCAGCTAAGGCTAGTGGGCTCATGGATGACTCATACCTCTAGGGAGAGTGTGGGGCGTCGTGCAGACAGAGATGAGGAGACCAGCTGAACCTTGTCAGCTCGTTTAGGCCTCTATAAGAACTCCCAGCTTCATTAGATGTTAGCTCATGCCTGGACCCAGACCTGTGTGGACTGTCTAGGGAGAGTGAACCCCTGTGCGGTGAGACAAAGCCTGTGTGGCTATTTGCTTGGACATTTAAAACCAGGGACTTAGGGACTAGGACAGCACTAGGCTGATCCCAGTTGTTAGTTAGGAAACCTGTATGTTTAGTCAGAGGTCAAGTTGACCAGGATTTTTTTTGTTTATGTTTCTTTTGGCTTTGCTGTGTTTTGTCACTGTAAATAGAAAATAAACCGCACTTTTATTTTTGAAAACCACAACCTCCGTTTGCTGGGCCTGTTTTTGTGTGGGGAGCCCATCCCGGGGGTCACACACACCCGCTGCCGAGCTAACCCCCTCACAGTTGGTGGAGAACCAGTGGCAGTTTTTTTTAAGCCAGCATGGAGGAGATACTGAAGCAGCTGGCTCTAGCAAATGCCAATCAACAGCAGACAAATGCAGGTTTGCAAAAGAGCCTTGCAGCTCAACAACAGAGCTTCGCAGCCCAGCAGCAAGCTCATCAACAGAGCCTTGCAGCCCAGCAGCAATCTGAGGCCCGCTTCATAGACCTGTTACAGAAGCAAGAGCAGAGACTACAACAAATGGAAGCAGTAATGCAGCAACGTCCGCAGACCAGTGAGGAAAGCCGTCCCACTAATACCGCGTCCTTTGGGGTGAGTCGTTTATTGACAAAAATGACTGGAGAGGATGATCCAGAGGTATTTTTGACCACATTTGAAAGGACTGCTGAAAGAGAAAAGTGGCCTGAGGAGCAGTGGGCTGGACTGGTGGCTCCTCTGTTAACTGGTGAATCGCAGAAGGCTTACTATGACCTAGAGCCTGACCAAGCAAAAGACTATGTGATGCTAAAAGCTGAAATATTGGCAAGGCTGGGTGTCACCCAGGCTGTCCGGGCTCAGCGTGTGCATAACTGGACTTTCCAGCTTGGAAAACCCCCCAGGTCTCAAATGTATGATCTCATTCACCTGAGCAGAAAGTGGCTACAGCCAGAGACTTTGTCCGCACCAAAGATTGTGGAACGTGTTGTAATGGATCGGTTTTTGAGAGCTCTTCCTACTGCCATCCAAAAGTGGGTAAGCCATGGAGACCCAGAGACCGCCGATGGTCTTGTGGATCGTGTGGAGAAATACTTGGCTACAGAGAACCTGACGGCCTCTTCCAGAGACACTCGGACTTTCCACCCTAAGACCAGACCATCCCCAGGGGCGGATAAGAGGATTCCAAGGGGTAAGGGTGGAGAGAGTGAGAGGGTGGGAGCTCTACCCCAAGTTTGGCGAGAACAGCCTGGGAAATCAGCGGCTCAAGAGGCGGCAAGAAGGATCGTTTGCTACCGCTGCCGGCAAGCGGGACATATTGCAGCCAATTGCCCGGTTGTGGAGGAACCCATGCAGTGTGACTTTCTGACGGGCAGACGTCAGTCGCTGTGTGCGACAGTCGCATGCACTGCCATTCGAGGAACTGAGAAACATTTATGCAAAATGTGTGTTAATGGTAGAAATGTTGTGGTATTGCTGGATTCAGGTAGCCTTGTGACCCTGATAAAGGCTGAGTTAGTTAAAACAGAGGTCTCTGGGAATAGCAAGGTAGCTGTTATTTGTGTGCATGGGGACACCCGAGAGTATCCAGTGACTACAGTGTGTTTCGAGACCCCCAAAGGTACCCTCTCTCATCCAGTGGGCTTAGTATCTCAGTTACCGTATGACGCCATTGTGGGAAGGGATTTTCCGAAGTTCTGGGAACTGTGGGATGATCCTGAGCCCCCCACTGGTGCCCCTATGTACCAGGAATGTGATAGCCAGAACTCCCCTGAGAGTGGTGAGGACTCTCCGGAATTTCCCTTATCAGTATTGGCAGGGGAGACTCAAGAAACTGGAGAGGAGCCCACCTCCTCAGACGAAAACCTACCGTCTGTGGAGTTTTCTGATCTTGAGGTTCACAGGGAAAACTTTGCCACAGAACAGTTGAAAGACCCCGCCCTAATAAAGGCACGGGAAAACGTAGTGAAAATAGATGGCGAGTTAGTGAACCCAGATAATACCTGCACTTACCCATACTTCAGCGTAGAGAAGGACCTACTGTATCGGGTGGCAAAAAGGGCAGAAGAAACCGTTGAGCAGCTTGTGGTGCCCAAACCTTACAGGAAGTTGGTGTTGGAGTTGGCCCATGGGCACATTCTTGGAGGTCATCTGGGGACAGAGAAAACCCGAGAGAGGGTATTACAGAGATTCTATTGGCCGGGGGTGATGAAGGACATAGAAAATTATTGTTCCTCCTGCCCTGTGTGTCAGAGGTCGGCCCCGATGCCACATTTCCGTAGCCCGCTGGTCCCTCTACCCATCATTGAGGTCCCGTTTGAGAGGATCGCCATGGATTTGGTAGGTCCTATAATCAAGTCCGCTAGGGGGCACCAGTACATATTAGTCATAATGGACTATGCCACCCGTTATCCAGAAGCGATCCCTCTCCGAAATACCTCGGCCAAAACCATAGCCAAAGAGCTATCTCTTGTGTTTAGCCGGGTGGGTATTTGTAAAGAACTGCTTACGGACCAAGGTACACCCTTTATGTCCCGGGTTATGAAGGAGCTGTGTAAATTGTTCAAAGTGACGCAATTACGTACATCTGTGTATCACCCCCAAACCGATGGGCTGGTTGAAAGATTCAACAAAACCCTAAAACAAATGTTGAAGAAAGTGGTGGATAGAGATGGAAAGGATTGGGACTGTCTACTTCCTTATCTGATGTTTGCTATTAGGGAGGTGCCCCAATCCTCTACGGGATTCTCCCCCTTTGAGTTACTGTATGGGAGACACCCAAGAGGGCTGTTGGATATTGCCAAGGAAACTTGGGAAAGTGAGAGTTCTCCCCACAGGAGTGTGATTGAGCATGTCGCCCTGATGCAAGACCGAATTGCACAGGTAATGCCCATCGTGAAGGAACATTTGGCCCAAGCGCAGTTAGCACAGCAGAGAGTGTACAACCGTGGAGCCAAGACCCGTACCTTTTCCCCGGGGGATAGGATACTGGTACTTGTCCCTACGGTTGAAAGTAAATTCCTTGCCAAATGGCAAGGCCCCTACGAGATAATGGAAAAAGTGAGCGAAGTGAATTACAAGGTCAGACAACCAGGAAGGCGAAAGCCCGAACAGATCTATCACGTTAATCTGTTGAAAGCCTGGAGGGATAGAGAGTCCCTAGTCGCAGACACTTGGTCACCAGCTCAAACTGGTTGCGTGATTCCTGAGGTTGGAATAGCAGCCACCTTGTCACAACCCCAACAACAGGAGGTTAAGGAGTTTGTGCTTCGCAACAAGGAGGTATTCTCTGAGCTGCCGGGACAAACATCTGGGGTAGAGCATGACATCATTACCCCGCCCGGTGAAAGGGTGAAGTTAAAACCCTATCGGATCCCAGAGGCCCGACGGGAGGCAATACGGGAGGAAGTACAGAAAATGCTGAACTTAGGGGTGATAGAGGAGTCCCAAAGTGATTGGTCTAGTCCCATTGTGTTGGTGCCTAAACCGGATGGGAGCTGGCGATTTTGTAACGATTTTCGTCAGTTGAACAAAGTTACAAAATTTGACACCTACCCCATGCCACGTATAGATGAGTTGATCGACCGGCTGGGAACAGCCCGATACATGACGACTCTTGACCTCACAAAAGGGTATTGGCAAATCCCCCTGGCCAAATTGGCCAAAGAGAAAACCGCATTTGTAACCCCAGACGGGGCGTTCCAATATAAGAGAATGCCGTTCGGGTTACAGAATGCGCCGGCCACATTCCAGCGGAAAATGGACCAGATGCTGAGGCCCCATCGGAAGTATGCTGCGGCTTACCTGGATGACGTAATTATCCATAGCACAGATTGGGCCACACATCTGCCAAAAGTGCAAGCAGTCCTGGACTCTGTTCGGGAAGCGGGGTTTACGGCTAACCCCAAGAAGTGTACCATTGGGCAGGAGGAGGCCAAATATCTTGGGTACACCATTGGGAGGGGAGTAATAAAACCCCAACTCAACAAAGTCGAGGCCATCCAGAGTTGGCCACGTCCCAACAGCAAGAAGCAGGTACGAGCCTTTCTGGGAATCGCTGGGTATTATCGGCGATTCATTCCCCACTTTGCTTCTAAGGCTGTGCCCCTAACCAACCTAACGAAGGGGAAAGGGTCGGTCATGATTAAATGGACCCCCGAGGCTGAGGCAGCATTCCAATTCTTGAAACAAGCCTTATGTAGCCAGCCAGTGTTGTACTCACCAGACTTCTCTAAAGACTTTGTCGTACAAAGTGATGCGTCAGATGTGGGGTTAGGAGCAGTATTGTCCCAGGTCTGGAACGGGGAAGAGCACCCAGTCATTTACCTCAGCAGGAAGTTGAAGTCCCATGAGGTAAATTACGCCACCGTTGAAAAGGAGTGTTTAGCGGTGAAGTGGGCTCTAGATTCCCTTTGGTACTATCTGCTAGGTAGGCACTTTGACATGGTTACGGATCACGCTCCGTTAAAGTGGATGGCTCAAAACAAGGAAACAAATAGAAGAGTGAATAGGTGGTTCCTGGCCCTCCAGGAATTCAACTTCACAGTAAAGCATCGCCCTGGCGTTCAAATGGGGAATGTGGATGCTTTGTCTCGAGTACATGAATGCCTGATTGCTGGTGTTCCAACCCCGAGGTTAAAACAAGAGGGGGGGTATGTGACAGCAGGAAGGTAAAGTCACCTGGTTGCATCCAGGGGGGTAGATATATTTCGCCCAGATTCAGGCTTTACGCCGACTTATACAACTAGGTGGAGAGTTGTATAAGCCCAGCTAAGGCTAGTGGGCTCATGGATGACTCATACCTCTAGGGAGAGTGTGGGGCGTCGTGCAGACAGAGATGAGGAGACCAGCTGAACCTTGTCAGCTCGTTTAGGCCTCTATAAGAACTCCCAGCTTCATTAGATGTTAGCTCATGCCTGGACCCAGACCTGTGTGGACTGTCTAGGGAGAGTGAACCCCTGTGCGGTGAGACAAAGCCTGTGTGGCTATTTGCTTGGACATTTAAAACCAGGGACTTAGGGACTAGGACAGCACTAGGCTGATCCCAGTTGTTAGTTAGGAAACCTGTATGTTTAGTCAGAGGTCAAGTTGACCAGGATTTTTTTTGTTTATGTTTCTTTTGGCTTTGCTGTGTTTTGTCACTGTAAATAGAAAATAAACCGCACCTTTTTTTTTTGAAAACCACAACCTCCGTTTGCTGGGCCTGTTTTTGTGTGGGGAGCCCATCCCAGGGGTCACACACACCCGCTGCCGAGCTAACCCCCTCACAATACGAATAGGCCCAGACACAATGTAGTTCTCCACTTTCCTTCGTGAAAGTGGGTTACGGTCTCCGCACGAGGGGGGATTTCCTTCCAGGCGGTCTCCGACGAGAGGCTCACCTGTCACCGGCAATATGCTGCACCGGGTCTTCAAGTGAGGAGCTCCCCCTGGTCCATTGCGCCTTCTGGATTCGGGTACCCACTCCCGGGGTTCCCTAGGATCTCCTTCCCTCGCGGAACTCAGTGTTGGGCACTGAGCTCCGGACCTCCATCCGAGTACCTCACCCCAGGCTAAAGGTTCCTGGGATGGAACACGACCTCCGGTTGTCCTCTAGGCCTAGGCCGCCCAGAGGACCGACACGAACCACCGTCCACATGCTGAAGGTGCCTGTGACTCTCACCCCGTGATAAAGATGGCCGGCCCCTTTATACCCTCTCCCAGCAAGCACGGCGAGTTCCCCGCCCCACCATACCGCTGACGAGGGAGGACAAAAAGGAGGCACAGCGCACAGCAATGATTCAACCCCAGCCTAGGGCGACAGCGCCACCCACCGGGCTGCAGGGAATTACACATCACTGATGTCTCTGCCAAGTTCAAATTTACACCCGGGAAAGTACATACCCGCTACACTCTCCCCCTGGTGGTTTGACACTGGTCCCCAGTGTCTGGAGTAAATCATGCCCTCAACGGCTGACATAATCCAATCCAGAAACCAACTAACAATTGTACAAAAATATAAAACTTTAGAAAAACTATCCAACTAAAACATTGTGTCTGAGCCCTGTAAAGAAAAGGGAATAAGACAAAAGAAAAACAACAGCATTGACTCATAACTTTGAATCACATATTCACATTTGACTTTTCCCACCCATCCTGACTAAGACCCACCCCATCCTCAGTGGACTTGATGGGATGTTCTCCTGCAGAGGGAAAAGAAAGGATTAACACATATAACCATGACACCTGTATTCGTGTAATGGAAAAGAAACTTCTCTGAGAAGAAATCCCTTTTCTCCAAGAGTGAGTGCATGAAAAGTGTTTTAACGTTGCGCAACACTGCCACCTGGTGACAGCACCGCGGTAACTGCACTCGTGGAACTTTCCTCTTTTCTTTCGGCCCTATCCACCCCAGAATCCATAATCTCTTGCGGGAAAAGTGAAGAACAAACAGGAACAGTTCTTCATTTTTTTAAGGCACAAAAGCAACGGGCCCCAGAAAGTTCAGCAGCATGATAAGAACGGAGTCTTTATCTCTCCTACAGGTAAAAGCGGGGATGCGGCAGAACAAGTGGTTTCAAGTGCTGATCCATAGTTTCCAGATGATACTCCACATCTTCTCCTTCTTTGCGCCGGATCAACACCTTATCTGCATGGATGTGTGGTCCCAACATCCACTCTGCCTTGCAGTCTTTAAAACGTTGAGAGACCTTTGGAGAGCATGCCAGGTAACTGCGGGCGTGGGGAACCTGAAGGTGGGTCCACACAAAGTCATTGTACCAGCGCTCCCGGCACACTTCCACCTCATACAGCAGTTCCTTCGACAAGTACGGATACTCCCATCCGTAGTCTGCAGCAACCTTCTGGCCAAATAGGCGTTGTAATCTCGCCAAAGGAGGCATGGTGGCTTTGTCCTCTTCGCCAGGCAACACTATCGAGTCCGGGTGGCGAGGGACCTTGATCACATCTGATCTGGGCATAGGTGCCCGGAGCAATAGTCTCTTTTCCCCGGCCTTCGGTACAGATGGCACCGGGGATGTAGAAGCAGGCTGGGGACGGGACCTCTCTTCAGGCGCTGGTGCCTCCACCCGGGGTGTACTTTCCCCTGTAGACATGGGTGGATCTCTGCTCCTCCGAGATGAAGCGAGAGGTACTTTGTCCCAGCCCTTCTCGGCAAACAAATCGTCTATGGCAACGTTGTCTCCCATGTCCGAGAGCGACTCCAGGTCAGAGGTGTCACACTCCTCCTCGCTAGGCCATGACTTCCCGACACCTCCGCCCACACACCAAATCTCTCCGCCTGGCTTACCTCGGCCTTTACTTGAAGCGGGACGTCCAGAACTCTCGTAGACGGATCCATCCAGGCCGGGCGTAAGCGGGCGAGACGGTCCACCACAATCGCTGGTCGGGGCTACCATGCCGGTCTTTCTCTTCGGTGGCGGACGCTGCGAGACAGTGGTGACTGAGTCAGCATCCTCGGATTTCTCCCGTTGGGGTTTTACGACCTCCTCCGCGGTCGCTGCAGTGTGCGTAGGGATGGCTCTCACAGCAGTGATTCCTCCTCTCTGAGTGGTGTTGCCCGCAGCACGGCCGGGGTAAATGGTTCTCGGCCTCTCAACCACCGGATCCACTTCGAACAGGAACTCCCCACAGGCCTCACATCGCCCAAATGGCTTCAGCTGGCACACCAGTCCCGAACAGCCGGGACAAATCACACCCAGGGCCTCAACGTCCATGCACGAGTACAGGGCGAATCGACCCCTTGGCTTTAGCCGGATCCCCGTATCTGTTACCGGAGCAGCAGCAGTCAATGTCGTGGTGGAAGGGTGAACTGGAATCCACGATGTATGTCCGAACATGGCGACCTGTTGCTGATCCATCTCACACTGCAAAGTTTTTGCGCCACATCCCACGTGTAGTCCTTCACACGTATTGGACTCCTCCCCTTTGCTCCAGTTCGCGGGTTTTTCTTCTTTTCTGTTTCTGAGTCACGCCCACGAACTAAGCGATGGGGGTGTGCCTGGTGGCACAGTGCAATAGAAGCCCCCACATGTAGTACTTCACACGGCTGAACTTCCCCCTCTTTCCACTCTTCTGCGCGGGCCTTTCCCTTCATTGGGTCATGTCCACGACTTCGAGCAGGGATGCACTTCGGCCAATGAAGGCCTGCCTATTCGCTTAACTCTTCCAACGGACACGTTCAATTCCGTGGTGCACAAACACTATACCGGACCCGAGCCCCCACGTGTAGCGCCCTCCTCACTCCCCTCTTTCTCTCGTCTTTCTCTTGTCTAGGGGTATCTTAGAGGGGAGGGAGCGGGGACACCACGCCTGGCCTCCACCACATGTGTCAGTGCGATATAAGCAACGTTCTTGTATTACCTTCGGGTCATTGCTGTGCACCTGGATACTCCCTCCAAGAGTCACCTTGAACAATGTCTGTCAGGAAATGAGCTCCACACCATTAAAGTTCAACACTCCTTTATTCTTCTGCGAATGAACACAATCAGTTGAACTCCCTTGATAGAAACAGAACAGGAAAGGAGGTGTGGATACGAATAGGCCCAGACACAATGTAGTTCTCCACTTTCCTTCCTGAAAGTGGGTTACGGTCTCCGCACGAGGGGGGATTTCCTTCCAGGCGGTCTCCGACGAGAGGCTCACCTGTCACCGGCAATATGCTGCACCGGGTCTTCAAGTGAGGAGCTCCCCCCGGTCCATTGCGCCTTCCGGATTTGGGTACCCACTCCCGGGGTTCCCTAGGATCTCCTTCCCTCGCGGAACTCAGTGTTGGGCACTGAGATCCGGACCTCCATCCGAGTACCTCACCCCAGGCTAAAGGTGCCTGGGATGGAACACGACCTCCGGTTGTCCTCTAGGCCTAGGCCGCCCAGAGGACCGACACGAACCACCGTCCACAAGCTGAAGGTGCCTGGGACTCTCAACCCGTGACAAAGATGGCCGGCCTCTTTATACCCTCTCCCAGTAAGCATGGCGGGTTCCCCGCCCCACCATACCACTGCCGAGGGAGGACAAAAAGGAGGCACAGTGCACAGCAATGATTCAACCCCAGGCCAGGGCGACAGCGCCACCCACCGGGCTGCAGGGAATTACACATCATTGATGTCTCTGCCAAGTTCAAATTTACACCCGGGAAAGTACATACCCGCTACATATGTTTATTTATACCTTCACTTGCTGTGGTCACAGCATATTTTGCATGGTTTTGCATGTGACTCTCCCCCCAAAAAGTGCCAAATGTGGCAGTTGAAGGGGGAGGGCTATCACGCTTTATGTGACAATGACTAAGCCCCTCCCTTTGATGACATTGTCAAAAAGGAGCAGAGCACAGGTGACCTTAAAATGATGCCCCCCGAAAAAAGTACTGCGGATGCCGATGCTTACAGATTCACTTGAAGGGAACATTGATGGCACAAACTCACCCAAGCTAGAAAAAAAAATGAAATAAAAAGTGTGTTTACTGAAGTAAAAAAAATAATAAGTGATGAAAACACTTAGAGTAAGAAGGATGTATCTAAAGCTATAACTTTTTTATTTTTTCTTATATTATAATAGGGGATGGTTACAACCCTTGTAAAACCCTTTTTGAAAAATCTGCAAGACTCGCTTAGTTCCCCTGTGTAAAGATACAGTATGTGTGTGTGTGTGCATACATATATACAGATACATACAGGTGCATCTCATAAAATTGAAATATCAGCGAAAAGTTAATTTATTTCAGTAATTCAATTCAAAAAGTGAAACTCATTTATTTTATAGATGCGTCACACACAGGGTGATATATTTCAAGCATTTCATTCTTTTAATTTTGATGATTATGGCTTACGGCTAGTGAAACCCAAAATTCATTATCTCAAAAAATTTGAATATTACATAAGACCAATAAAAAAAAAGGATTTTCAATACAGAAATGTTGGCTTACTGAAAAGTGTGTCCATGTACGGTATAGTGTGCACTATACCAATACTTGGTGGGGGCTCCTTTTGCATTAAATTACTGCATCAATGCAGCGTAGCATGGAGTTGATCAGCCTGTGGCACTGCTGAGATGTAATGGAAGCCCAGATTGCTTTGATAGCGGCTTTAGCTCATCTGCATTGTTGGGTCTGGTGTCTTTTGACAATACCCCACAGATTCTCTATGGAGTTTAGGTCAGGCGAGTTTGCTGGCCAATCAAGCACAGGGATAGCATGATCATGAATCCAGATATTGGTAGTTTTTGGCAGTGTGGGCAGGTGTTGCGCTGACATTGAACTTGATACAACACAGTGGACCAACACAAGCAGATGACATGGCTCCCCAAATCATCACTGTCTGTGGAAACTTCACAATGGCCCTTATGCAACTTGGATTCTGGGCCTCTCCACTTTTCCTCCAGACTCTGAGACCTTAATTGCCAAATGAAATGCAAAATTTTCCACAATCCGTGATGACTTGGGGAGCCATATCATCTGCTGGTGTTGGTACACTGTGTTTTATCAAGTCCAAAGTCAGTGCAGCCCTCTACCAAGAAATTCTAGAGTACTTCATGCTTCCCTCTGCTGATCAGCTTCATGGAGAGGCTGCTTTCATTTTCCAGCAGGACATGGCACCTGCCCACACTGCCAAAAAGTACCAATACCTGGTTCAATGATCATGGTATCCCTGTGCTTGATTGGCCAGCAAACTCACCTGACCTAAACCCCAAAGAGAATCTGTGGGGTATTGTCAAGAGGAAGATGAGAGACACTAGACCCAACAATGCAAATCAGCTGAAGGCTGCTATCAAAGCAACCTGGACTTCCATAACAGCTCAGCAGTGCCACAGGCTGATCGCCTCCATGCCACACCACATTGATGCAGTAACTCATGCAAAAGGAGCCCCGACCATGTATTGAGTGCATACTATACTGTACATTGACATACTTTTCAGTAAGCCAACATTTCTGTATTAAAAATCCTTTTTTTATTGGTCTTATGTAATTTTCTAGTTTTCTAAGATACGGAATTTGGGGTTTTCACTAGCTGTAAGCCATAATCATCAAAATGAAAGAAAAAAATGCTTGAAATATATCACCCTGTGTGTAACGCATCTATATAAAATATATGAGTTTCACTTTTTGAATTGAATTACTGAAATAAATTAACTTTTTCCCTAGCACTAAAATTGCTGCATCTACAGACATCCACAATATAAGCCTAACCTATCTAGCCCTATAAAGAAGAAATCAGTATACATACCTTTTTTGAAGCCGATCTGGTCCAGTCTCCAGCGGCAGAAGCTCTACAGAGGAGACAGCCGACAAGGGTTGTGAAATGAATGAGGAGGGACATCATCCATAGAGTTACTATGGGGCTTCCGTTGTCGACTGTGTCCTCTGCACCTGCCTCCACAGTGAAGCCGCAGCTGTCATCTCAGAGTGGGATCCGGTCAGATTGGTTTCCAAAAAGGTATGTATACTGATTTCTTCTTTATAGGGTTAGATAGGTTTGTGTTAGACCGTGGATGTCTGTAGATGTAGAGATGTTAGTGTTAGGGTGCACTTATGCTTTAAGCTGACCATAGAGAGATGAAAAAACAGAGACCAGACAAATTTTGATTCATCTATAGCTGTTTCAGCTGAGAGAAGGCAGTCTAATGATTGGCTTCCCTCAAACGGGAATGTTGGGAAATTTTCATTTGATTGGTGAATGCAGCCATTCAGCCGCAATGCTGATCAGCATTTTAACAGCGGAGGAGCCCAAGTTGTACAAATACAAAAGCGCAGCAGGAGGAGTCCTCGATCCACCTTACTTGTAAGGATGGGGAAAATGTTTTTTTTGGGGGGGTTTTTTCACGGCCAGCAGGCTAATTGGAAAAAAAAAATGCTTGGTGTGGTGTTGTTCTTTCTGCACCTTCCAGCAATAAAATTCTGACTGGGGATTTAATAATTTCTTACTCTACCCAGAGCAAAAAAAATGTTGGCTTTAGATTAAATTTAAACAAAGAAAGAGACTCACAATTGAAGCTGAAGAGTTTACAGGAAAGAGGAAACAAGTAGTAAATTACAGGCTAAATTTAGAATATAAGAAGGTAAATGATATTGCTAAAAATGGTGGAGTGTTCACTGTACATTTCTCACTAACTCTCAAACATAGGTGTGAATATGACTAGTTTGTCAGACCGGAAAGAAATGTATTATCCCCTTAAGAGGTAAAATTGGTCATAATTGCCCAGGGGAGGTTTTGTTTTGGCGTCCTCTGGGACTGAATTGCTGGGGATTGTAAGAGGTTGAATTCAATGTGAATTCAATGGAAATGTGTCTTTTTCTAACCTAGTTAGCTGTATAAGTTATAGGTACACTAAAAGAACTGTGCAACTTTTAGAGAGTAAAAATAGAACAAATCTTACACTGTATACGTGTCAAAGGAAAAACTGCATCATGTGAAAAAAATCGAAAAAAAAAGTCAAATGCACAATATCATTGTTTCTCTTCTTCAGAGTTCTCCTCTTCATTGAAATGGATGTGAAATCTGTGAACTTATTGGCAGCCTTTTTTGTGTGTGTTATACAATTTAAGTATGTTTCAGAGCTGATAACTACAGTATGTGCCAACCTGACTAACACATAGTTAAAATCTCAAATCTATAAATGTGTGGCCTCTAAACGAGTTCCTCCCTCTCTGTCTGCTCTCGAGTGAATATATAGAATTGTCCTATTTTCTGTTCTTAGATCTATAACAGGAAGTTCTAATCTTTGGTTTCCTGCCTCCCGAAGCTTCTGTCAGGCTGCTTGCAAAATATTTTCCCTTTTACCTTCATCTGATATATTTTTGTGAAGCCTTCAGGAAAAAACATCTTGGCAAAACCATTCAAGGCAACCCCTATAAAAAGCATTTTTAACATGCTGACTTAAAATAAGGGACACATTATGTAAAAGAGTTATAGTAATGTTACTGAGGAACTTGCATCCGTTTGTAAATAGCTACTTCTGGATTCTGAAGTTTCCAAAGTTTGACATCAAATTTGTAATCTCTGGGAACAGACCTTAACTGTTAGCAAGTTACGCAGACCAGCACTGACTCTTGTAACTTGTGTGAAAAGAATTCCACAAATATATTGGTTCTTCTTTCAGTACTTTTTTTTTTTTTAGTTCAAAGCATCTCTTATCCCCAGCTGAAACAAATAAGCTCTCTGTGCTTTAAAATACAAATTTGTGATTAGCATGTTGTTTCAGGACATACAGTATACACATCCCAAAAAGGACCACGTTTGACAATCATTATGAATTGCCAGTGTATTGTTTGGCCCAATATGGTTTGTGAAAATAATATGCTTTGAAACAAAGCAGCCACAGCTAAATTACCCATGAAGCAGAATTCATGGTCATACAAGTCTCCAGATACAGTATATAACAAATATTGCTTAAAATGTGATTCTATTTAGTAAAGTCCCTTCACTGATAGAGGACTGGGAACAGATAGTTCAATTATTTGGTAGCCTCTAGTTTATTCAGACTACTCCAGGTGCCATTTCTGGTCCCACAAATGGGAAATTACCCTTTTAGTCTTCCATCAGTTTATTAATAAGAGAGCATTCTCAGATTTAGTAGCTGTAGCTATTTTATTTATTTTTTGCTGTCACAATGTAGTGTATAAGATTTCCTATCATCTTTGCCCAGTTTTGCCACAAAGAGGTAATCCAGCTCTTCCTCTTTTCTTTTTTCAGTAAGATAAACGGACAAACAGGAGATCTTTTGTCCGTTCCGCCCCCTTGCTGTGAATGACAGGTTATTTACATATTTCATGCACTAGCTTTAGACAGGCATTATTTTTTAATTCCCACCCCCACTCTTTTTCTGAAGTCATGTGGTTACTTTTCTGGATTTTGACTGGATGTTAGTGATCATAGCAGAAGGAATACACAGGAGAAAATGCATGTTGACAAGGGGAGTGTAGAGGTGGGCGGGGAGTCTACTGACATCACAACTCCACCCACTGAGCTCCAGACAACAGATCCACCCACAGAATCTGCAGTTTTTCAGTTCTTATAACAGACAGAGGGGAGACATTTGACAGATAAGGATACATGCAGGAGGCATCTATATCCTTATAGATCAGCACTATGGCAGTAGTTTAGAAAGGATGAGAGTGGGTTTATATCCACTTTAACAACCATCTACATCTTCAACCCTATTTAACTACACAGTCAGGAATCCCCTTTAGGTTTGGTATGCAAGAAGCCTGCAATCCTCCCTGGGTGCATACTGCCTTAAATGTTCATACTGCTGGGTGCACTGTCCAGTTACAGCAGCTGTCAGGCTCTCATAGTGTTTGACAGAATACTGGCTGCAGCTAAACACTACAGCCTCATGCACCATGACTAAACACCCAGTACTGTATGCATGGGGCCTTAGGCTGGTTTTAAATGTGGGGTTCCCCCACTAGAGACACATTTTTTATTACTGCAAAAATTTGGCAGTTTCTCAGCCCTCTAATGTAAACATACAGCTGATATTTCTAAGCTGATATAAACCCACTGCAACCAGACCTTAGAGTCTTTGCTGTGATCTTTCAGAATAAATTATTTCACAGTACAAGAAACTACAGAGGTCAGGGATTGCTTGTTTTAAAGTTCATTTAGGAATTATTCACTAAGACATATACTAGCCTCAAGTCCTCAAGCTTAAAATCCCCTTCACTTTACCGCTGATGAGGAGCCACAAGTGTTGCCTACAGCTGCCAATAAAAGTGAAATATTTGTGTAAATGCTAACTGCTTCTGATTTGGTGTTTACCCATTGTGAGGGGGTTAGCTCGGCAGCGGGTGTGTGTGACCCCCGGGATGGGCTCCCCACACAAAAACAGGCCCAGCAAACGGAGGTTGTGGTTTTCAAAATCAAAAAAAGGTGCGGTTTATTTTCTATTTACAGTGACAAAACACAGCAAAGCCAAAAGAAACATAAACAAAATAAATCCTGGTCAACTTGACCTCTGACTAAACATACAGGTTTCCTAACTAACAACTGGGATCAGCCTAGTGCTGTCCTAGTCCCTAAGTCCCTGGTTTTAAATGTCCAAGCAAATAGCCACACAGGCTTTGTCTCACCGCACAGGGGTTCACTCTCCCTAGACAGTCCACACAGGTCTGGTTCCAGGCATGAGCTAACATCTAATGAAGCTGGGAGTTCTTATAGAGGCCTAAATGAGCTGACAAGCTTCAGCTGGTCTCATCAACTCCCTGTCTGCACGATGCCCCACACTCTCCCTAGACATATGAGTCATCCATGAGCCCACTAGCCTTAGCTGGGCTTATACAACTCTCCACCTAGTTGTATAAGTCGGCGTAAAGCCTGAATCTGGGCGAAATATATCTACCCCCCTGGATGCAACCAGGTGACTTTACCTTCCTGCTGTCACATACCCCCCCTCTTGTTTTAACCTCGGGGTTGGAACACCAGCAATCAGGCATTCATGTACTCGAGACAAAGCATCCACATTCCCCATTTGAACGCCAGGGCGATGCTTTACTGTGAAGTTGAATTCCTGGAGGGCCAGGAACCACCTATTCACTCTTCTATTTGTTTCCTTGTTTTGAGCCATCCACTTTAACGGAGCGTGATCCGTAACCATGTCAAAGTGCCTACCTAGCAGGTAGTACCGAAGGGAATCTAGAGCCCACTTCACCGCTAAACACTCCTTTTCAACGGTGGCGTAATTTACCTCATGGGACTTCAACTTCCTGCTGAGGTAAATGACTGGGTGCTCTTCCCCGTTCCAGACCTGGGACAATACTGCTCCTAACCCCACATCTGACGCATCACTTTGTACGACAAAGTCTTTAGAGAAGTCGGGTGAGTACAACACTGGCTGGCTACATAAGGCTTGTTTCAAGAATTGGAATGCTGCCTCAGCCTCGGGGGTCCATTTAATCATGACCGACCCTTTCCCCTTCGTTAGGTTGGTTAGGGGCACAGCCTTAGAAGCAAAGTGGGGAATGAATCGCCGATAATACCCAGCGATTCCCAGAAAGGCTCGTACCTGCTTCTTGCTGTTGGGACGTGGCCAACTCTGGATGGCCTCGACTTTGTTGAGTTGGGGTTTTATTACTCCCCTCCCAATGGTGTACCCAAGATATTTGGCCTCCTCCTGCCCAATGGTACACTTCTTGGGGTTAGCCGTAAACCCCGCTTCCCGAACAGAGTCCAGGACTGCTTGCACTTTTGGCAGATGTGAGGCCCAATCTGTGCTATGGACAATTACGTCATCCAGGTAAGCCGCAGCATACTTCCGATGGGGCCTCAGCATCTGGTCCATTTTCCGCTGGAATGTGGCCGGCGCATTCTGTAACCCGAACGGCATTCTTTTATATTGGAACGCCCCGTCTGGGGTTACAAATGCGGTTTTCTCTTTGGCCAATTTGGCCAGGGGGATTTGCCAATACCCTTTTGTGAGGTCAAGAGTCGTCATGTATCGGGCTGTTCCCAGCCGGTCGATCAACTCATCTATACGTGGCATGGGGTAGGTGTCAAATTTTGTAACTTTGTTCAACTGACGAAAATCGTTACAAAATCGCCAGCTCCCATCCGGTTTAGGCACCAACACAATGGGACTAGACCAATCACTTTGGGACTCCTCTATCACCCCTAAGTTCAGCATTTTCTGTACTTCCTCCCGTATTGCCTCCCGTCGGGCCTCTGGGATCCGATAGGGTTTTAACTTCACCCTTTCACCGGGCGGGGTAATGATGTCATGCTCTACCCCAAATGTTTGTCCCGGCAGCTCAGAGAATACCTCCTTGTTGCGAAGCACAAACTCCTTAACCTCCTGTTGTTGGGGTTGTGACAAGGTGGCTGCTATTCCAACCTCAGGAATCACGCAACCAGTTTGAGCTGGTGACCAAGTGTCTGCGACTAGGGACTCTCTATCCCTCCAGGCTTTCAACAGATTAACGTGATAGATCTGTTCGGGCTTTCGCCTTCCTGGTTGTCTGACCTTGTAATTCACTTCGCTCACTTTTTCCATTATCTCGTAGGGGCCTTGCCATTTGGCAAGGAATTTACTTTCAACCGTAGGGACAAGTACCAGTATCCTATCCCCCGGGGAAAAGGTACGGGTCTTGGCTCCACGGTTGTACACTCTCTGCTGTGCTAACTGCGCTTGGGCCAAATGTTCCTTCACGATGGGCATTACCTGTGCAATTCGGTCTTGCATCAGGGCGACATGCTCAATCACACTCCTGTGGGGAGAACTCTCACTTTCCCAAGTTTCCTTGGCAATATCCAACAGCCCTCTTGGGTGTCTCCCATACAGTAACTCAAAGGGGGAGAATCCCGTAGAGGATTGGGGCACCTCTCTAATAGCAAACATCAGATAAGGAAGTAGACAGTCCCAATCCTTTCCATCTCTATCCACCACTTTCTTCAACATTTGTTTTAGGGTTTTGTTGAATCTTTCAACCAGCCCATCGGTTTGGGGGTGATACACAGATGTACGTAATTGCGTCACTTTGAACAATTTACACAGCTCCTTCATAACCCGGGACATAAAGGGTGTACCTTGGTCCGTAAGCAGTTCTTTACAAATACCCACCCGGCTAAACACAAGAGATAACTCTTTGGCTATGGTTTTGGCCGAGGTATTTCGGAGAGGGATCGCTTCTGGATAACGGGTGGCATAGTCCATTATAACTAATATGTACTGGTGCCCCCTAGCGGACTTGATTATAGGACCTACCAAATCCATGGCGATCCTCTCAAACGGGACCTCAATGATGGGTAGAGGGACCAGCGGGCTACGGAAATGTGGCATCGGGGCCGACCTCTGACACACAGGGCAGGAGGAACAATAATTTTCTATGTCCTTCATCACCCCCGGCCAACAGAATCTCTGTAATACCCTCTCTCGGGTTTTCTCTGTCCCCAGATGACCTCCAAGAATGTGCCCATGGGCCAACTCCAACACCAACTTCCTGTAAGGTTTGGGCACCACAAGCTGCTCAACGGTTTCTTCTGCCCTTTTTGCCACCCGATACAGTAGGTCCTTCTCTACGCTGAAGTATGGGTAAGTGCAGGTATTATCTGGGTTCACTAACTCGCCATCTATTTTCACTACGTTTTCCCGTGCCTTTATTAGGGCGGGGTCTTTCAACTGTTCTGTGGCAAAGTTTTCCCTGTGAACCTCAAGATCAGAAAACTCCACAGACGGTAGGTTTTCGTCTGAGGAGGTGGGCTCCTCTCCAGTTTCTTGAGTCTCCCCTGCCAATACTGATAAGGAAAATTCCGGAGAGTCCTCACCACTCTCAGGGGAGTTCTGGCTATCACATTCCTGGTACATAGGGGCACCAGTGGGGGGCTCAGGATCATCCCACAGTTCCCAGAACTTCGGAAAATCCCTTCCCACAATGGCGTCATACGGTAAATGAGATACTAAGCCCACTGGATGAGAGAGGGTACCTTTGGGGGTCTCGAAACACACTGTAGTCACTGGATACTCTTGGGTGTCCCCATGCACACAAATAACAGCTACCTTGCTATTCCCAGAGACCTCTGTTTTAACTAACTCAGCCTTTATCAGGGTCACAAGGCTACCTGAATCCAGCAATACCACAACATTTCTACCATTAACACACATTTTGCATAAATGTTTCTCAGTTCCTCGAATGGCAGTGCATGCGACTGTCGCACACAGCGACTGACGTCTGCCCGTCAGAAAGTCACACTGCATGGGTTCCTCCACAACCGGGCAATTGGCTGCAATATGTCCCGCTTGCCGGCAGCGGTAGCAAACGATCCTTCTTGCCGCCTCTTGAGCCGCTGATTTCCCAGGCTGTTCTCGCCAAACTTGGGGTAGAGCTCCCACCCTCTCACTCTCTCCACCCTTACCCCTTGGAATCCTCTTATCCGCCCCTGGGGATGGTCTGGTCTTAGGGTGGAAAGTCCGAGTGTCTCTGGAAGAGGCCGTCAGGTTCTCTGTAGCCAAGTATTTCTCCACACGATCCACAAGACCATCGGCCGTCTCTGGGTCTCCATGGCTTACCCACTTTTGGATGGCAGTAGGAAGAGCTCTCAAAAACCGATCCATTACAACACGTTCCACAATCTTTGGTGCGGACAAAGTCTCTGGCTGTAGCCACTTTCTGCTCAGGTGAATGAGATCATACATTTGAGACCTGGGGGGTTTTCCAAGCTGGAAAGTCCAGTTATGCACACGCTGAGCCCGGACAGCCTGGGTGACACCCAGCCTTGCCAATATTTCAGCTTTTAGCATCACATAGTCTTTTGCTTGGTCAGGCTCTAGGTCATAGTAAGCCTTCTGCGATTCACCAGTTAACAGAGGAGCCACCAGTCCAGCCCACTGCTCCTCAGGCCACTTTTCTCTTTCAGCAGTCCTTTCAAATGTGGTCAAAAATACCTCTGGATCATCCTCTCCAGTCATTTTTGTCAATAAACGACTCACCCCAAAGGACGCGGTATTAGTGGGACGGCTTTCCTCACTGGTCTGCGGACGTTGCTGCATTACTGCTTCCATTTGTTGTAGTCTCTGCTCTTGCTTCTGTAACAGGTCTATGAAGCAGGCCTCAGATTGCTGCTGGGCTTGTTGCTGAGCTTCCAGACTCTGTTGGTGAGCTTGCTGCTGGGCTGCAAGGCTCTGTTGATGAGCTTGCTGCTGGGCTGCGAAGTTCTGTTGTTGAGCTGCAAGGCTCTGTTGATGAGCTGCAAGGCTCTTTTGCAAACCTGCATTTGTCTGCTGTTGATTGGCATTTGCTAGAGCCAGCTGCTTCAGTATCTCCTCCATGCTGGCTTAAAAAAAAACTGCCACTGGTTCTCCACCAACTGTGAGGGGGTTAGCTCGGCAGCGGGTGTGTGTGACCCCCGGGATGGGCTCCCCACACAAAAACAGGCCCAGCAAACGGAGGTTGTGGTTTTCAAAATCAAAAAAAGGTGCGGTTTATTTTCTATTTACAGTGACAAAACACAGCAAAGCCAAAAGAAACATAAACAAAATAAATCCTGGTCAACTTGACCTCTGACTAAACATACAGGTTTCCTAACTAACAACTGGGATCAGCCTAGTGCTGTCCTAGTCCCTAAGTCCCTGGTTTTAAATGTCCAAGCAAATAGCCACACAGGCTTTGTCTCACCGCACAGGGGTTCACTCTCCCTAGACAGTCCACACAGGTCTGGTTCCAGGCATGAGCTAACATCTAATGAAGCTGGGAGTTCTTATAGAGGCCTAAATGAGCTGACAAGCTTCAGCTGGTCTCATCAACTCCCTGTCTGCACGACGCCCCACACTCTCCCTAGACATATGAGTCATCCATGAGCCCACTAGCCTTAGCTGGGCTTATACAACTCTCCACCTAGTTGTATAAGTCGGCGTAAAGCCTGAATCTGGGCGAAATATATCTACCCCCCTGGATGCAACCAGGTGACTTTACCTTCCTGCTGTCACACCATGCATGCATGTACAGCATTTTTCCATAAATGCAAATGTGGTTGTAAGCACTGATGCAGAAGCAACCAGTGTTCATATGACTACAGCCATGCACAGCCATTTGCTTGTATTGGCAGCTTTACATGTCACCTGCAGCTCAACAGGCATGGGAATGCGTCAGAGATTTTATGCCTGAGGAATTTGGATCTAATAACCATCCATTTGCATGAGACCTTACTGCTTGTTAGGATTATTTAAAATATATGTATAACCAAGATCAGGCGCAAAAAAGGTGACTCGAGTATAAGCCGAGGGGGCATTTTCAGCACAAAAAAATGTGCTGAAAAACTCGGCTTATACTCGAGTATATACGGTTCCCTCTTAGCCAGTTGTCCCCAGAACAGGTGTCCCGATTGGAAGAATTTCCTTTACCTCACAGTGGTTACCCCTACAAAAAGAGGGATAAATCTCTATAATGTACACATAGACTTTAAAAACCACTTCCGGACCGCCGCACGCCGATATACGTCTGCTGTTTAAAGCTAGCTGCCATAACCTAGGTATCCTCTTCTTCAGCGGGTGGTCTGCTTTACAATAATAGTGGTCTCTGCGGCAGATTTTCCACGCAAGATCACTTATATCAGCGTCGGGAGAGGACTCTCTGCCGCTTACGGGAGCCGCCGGCAGCGGCGGAGGCGATTGGGTCCTCTTCCGTGTGTGGTATAGAGATTACCATCTCCATATAATTGCTGGGCGGAAGCAGAGTCAAAACGTCACTTCCGCCCATAGTTCTTAAAGGGCCATTTTTTTTAATTTTTTTTATTTAATTGTAGTCTAAATATGAGATCTGAGGTCCCGACGAGCTTGCGCGCAGAATCGAACGCATACGTTAGCAGCGTCCACATATCAAACCACACATGTGAGGGACCCTCTGTAACTTAAAACATGCAACCTGTAGAATTTTTTTAATGTTGCCTATGGAGATTTTTAAGGGTAAAAGTTTGTCACCATTCCACGAGCGGACGCAACTTTGAAGCGTGACATGTTGGGTATCAATTTACTCAGTGTAACATTATCTTTCACAATATATAAAAAAAATTGGGCTAACTTTACTGTTGTCTTATTTTTTAATTAAAATGTGATTTTTTCCCCAAAAAGTACGCTTGTAAGACCTCTGCGCAAATACGGTGTGACAAACGACCGCCATTTTATTCTCTACGGTATTAGAAATATATATATATATAATGTTTGGGGGTTCTAAGTAATTTTATAGCAAAAAAAATATTTTGAACACCAAATCTCAGAAAAAGGCTCAGGCCTTAAGTGGTTAAATAAAATTTGACAAACAATCTTCAACACTCTACTCAAAATTTAAAGAAAAAAACATTGTTTTGCCCAGCATTACACATTAATGTCCTTTGCCTGGGCACAGTGCACTAATGCAATGTAACATTAGTTCTGATAATTTGTAGTTGCAGCATTGTTGTGATGGTTCTGGAGTCTGATAAGTGTCTGAATAACATTTTGGCCTCATTCACACAGATGTGCCGATCAATACATCTATGCGAAGGGGCCATCTTCACCCATGCATGGATCCACCAATAAGGGCACAGACTGGAGCATGGAGTTCCGTGTAGGTCCTTGTAGCCAGTAACATGTATTTGCATATAATGGGTAAAATTACAGCTTGATTTACAGGGGGCAATTTTAGTAGCTTTTAATTACATTCCTTGTGCTTGCCTAGTCCTCTGATCACCCACAAAAACTTCCACAACACTGAGTACTTCTGAGCATGAGGAAGCGTGTGATGTTCCACCTTTCTTCCTACAAGACAATCCACAAGTTGCCCCTCACCAAAAATAACATGTATCCACCCCCAAAGTCAATGCCAGACTATTATCCGAGCATGCAGCCTGACTGGAAAGGAAATAGGGGGGCAGCGATTGTGTGCCCCCCCTTCTGAACCATACCAGGCCACATGCTATCAACATTGGGAGAGTACCTTTCCAGGGGATACAATAAAAAAAAAAAACTGAAACCATGACAAAGCCCTTTTATAACAACAACAAAAAAAATCCACAATGTGAATCAATTCATCAACAATATTGCCATCCATTTTTTTGGAGGGTCGGTGAGCGTTGTTCATTGGAAATTGCTGTGGCTCAAAGACGTGACCCTCTTTGGATTTACATCATGTAACAATTTTTCCTTTAAATGAAGGACTTCTTCAGTTTTTTGTGTGTTTATTTACGATTTACATTTTCTTTTTTGTGAATGAGTTACCAGGAGTACTTACTTAAAAGGGGCTTTCAGATTCTGAAAAGCCCCCCCCCATAGACCCTCAAAACTCCTGGGCTAGAGTTGTATAGCAGATGTGTGTGGCCTGCATGGTACACAGGACCCTTCCCCCATTCTACCCCCCTCATTACAGAGGACTCAACTTACCAAGCAAACCCCTCTACAGGCTGCAGACATAACACCCATCCAATCACAAGTGCCCCCAACATTCAACTGCGCCCTCATAATAGCCAAATCCACTTAGCAACTATTTGCGGGCAGCGCAGGCTCAAGGGGCAGTTGGTTTGGGACCCACAACAATGACTGGGCCTGGGGCAGCTGCCCCTTTTGCCTCATGTTAAAGATGGCCTTTGTCCTTGTCCATAGATACACAGAGTGGCTTGGCCCCACCTCCGCACCCAACTTACCGGATTTAATTAACAGCAAAAGAAGACCTGCAGATGGACACAGTGCTGGATCAATACAGGACCGAGGTAAGTGTTTAAGAAGGGGAGCTGAGGGAAGCTGCTATTAATTTTTTTTTTACCCTAATGCAGAAAATGCATTAGGTAAAAAATATTTTGCCTTTAAATTTAGTACCACTTTAATGTTGATATTATGCAGTATATACAGTACACACACACACACACATGCAGTATATATCTATAAATCAATATATGTATATAATTTTGTATAAAATTATAAAACAGCCTTAGTTGCTTAGTCAACCTTTTTGATCTGCTTTGCCAACATCTTCAATAAAGTATCATTCAGCAAATGGCAAGGGCTGCATTAAAAGGTGATCTGGAAAAAATGAAACAAACAGAGAATCTTAAGCCAGATCCTGACCTTGGGAAGTATATATATTAGGAGAGCTAAAAAGAAGACAGTCCAATAGAGCAATGAGTTATTTGCATGCACATTGCTTGTAATGATGTCGATACACTGTTATCACTGTGGCTATTCCCAGTGTGTGTTGCTGGCTCAGGGGATCTGTCTATGTCTAAAACTAATGGACATTTCCTTCTCTTGTCTTGCAGCTCAGCAGAAAGCTGCAGAGAAAAGGATAAATCAGGCCATGATGAGAGAGGTACATCCTCGGGGCGCCCAATTTATGCCAAGACTTGGAAAGGCTGGAACGGCTAATTAACTGGTACCACTTTGAGGAAGACTGTTCAAGGACAGAACAAAAATAAGAGACCTTTGTCCCTGCCATGTAGAGTTAATAATGATTGAAATAAAATGGGTTCTTTAACCAGCTGAGTCTGTATATCCATGTGCAACAGTCAAAACAGCATGGAGTGTTTTTTACCCAGTGTAAAGAAAAACAGACAATAGTACAAGTTACATATCTCTAGCACCCAATGCTGCCATATACTTGTCTGATGGTTATCAACTGTTATTTTGTTTATTCAAGGCATATTGCAACTGTTTGCTGTCAGAACTCATGTATAGCATATTAAAGACATGATCACCATTGTCATACTATTTATATCTTACCTATTTACATAGTGACTATCATAGACTCATAACTAGATTTAGATAAAAAAAAAACTGCCTTTGAAAACAAATAGGGGTGGGGAATTTAAATGCACTATTGAAAATAAATAGAATATTGCCATGTTGCTAAAGCCACAGAGAACTAGCGTTACCAAATTGATGTAAAAATACAAGTGATGTTACCATGCTACTAAAGTGATTATCATGGTATTGGTGTCGGATCAATGCCAGTAAGGACTATTTTAACATATATATTGAGCCCAGAGTTAAGTTCAAAATCAGACTAAAAGATCATATTGCCCAAATCAGGGAGACAACAAGATTTATTGAAAATTAATAGCAAGTCTTCACAGAAGAGAAAGCAACAAGTCATAACATTTTCCTTACTTTTTCACTATTAAGGACAATATGAAGTGTAAAGGGTTAGGTTAAAGCTAAGTAATAGTTTCAAATAATATATATATATTTTTTCTAAATAAATTTTGAAGGAATGGAAGTAAATATAAAATGAGATGGACAAATCGGTCAAAGCTTGTATGACAAAGTATATGAATTTCATAGTAACACAGTACTAAGACCACTTAGTTAAGGTGGAGCAAGAGTACACATAGCAAAGATGAAAAGTTTCTGGTCCCAATTGCATTATCTGCATAACCAGCACCAGGCGCGTAACTAGTGTTTCCCAAATTTTTGATTTCAAGGGGATTAGAGGAAAAGGGGGGGGGGGTAGTGGGAGGAAAGTGGGGATCAGAGAAAACATTAAGGGTTGTGTTTCAGGAGTGGGTTGAAGGTTTTATATTTTACTGTACATTTTTAGGGGGGAGGCTTTGTGTGTCCAAACTTTTGAGGATCAAGGGCCACTTTAGCGACTTGGTAAAAGGTCACAATGAGCGGAGCGGGCATATGACAGGTCTGTGTCCATTCTGCATATGCAGAGCAGACACAGCACGCTCTCCTCTATGGGCCTTCCGATCTGCCCAGACAGAAAGGGATAGATCCCCTTCTGTTGTTTTTAAGTGGATCGGATTGGAGATAGGCAGGTGTAAATGGACACAAGTGTAACCACACCAGCCCAGGACCTCCACATCCAGTATCTTCACCTCCAAGATCATCTGAGACCAGCCACCTGGACAGTTCCTGCAACAATCAGTTTGCGTAACCAAAGAATTTCTGCACAAACTGTAAGAAACCATCTCAGGGAAGCTCATCTGCATGCTCATTGTCCTCATCGGGGTCTCGACCTGACTGCAGTTCGTCGCCATAACCGACTTGGGTGGGAAAATGCTCACATTCGATGGCGTCTGGCACTTTGGAGAGATGTTCTCTTCATGGATGAATCATGGTTTTCACTGTACAGGGCAGATGGCAGACAGCATGTATGGCGTCTTGTGGGTGAGGGGTTTGCTGATGTCAACGTGGTGGATCGAGTGGCCCATGGTGTGGTCAGGCGTATGCTATGGACAAAGAACACAGGTGCATTTTATTGATGGCATTTTGAATGCACAAAGATACCTTGACGAGATCCTGAGGCCCATTGTTGTGCCATTCATCCACGACTATCACCTAATGTTGCAGCATGATAACGCACGGTCCCATGTTTCAAGAATCTGTACACAATTCCTGGAAGCTGAAAACATCCCAGTTCTTGCATGGCCAACATACTCACAGGACATGTCACCCATTGAGCATGTTTGGGATGCTCTGGATCGGCGTATACGACAGCGTGTTCCAGTTCCTGCCAATATTCAGTGTGACGGGAGGGCCCGTGGAATCCAGAATCCCTTGGAATGTATGGGATACTCTTGTTTCAGCTCCCCATGCACCTCTTATGTCTAAATCACCCTGTGTCCATTAGGTGCATAGGGTGACTGAGAAAATATATCTTGGACTACTTAAAATGGGACAGTGATATTTATGCACAATATCCCCCAGGATATATGTAAAAACTATTCTTGATTTGTTTGATTCTGAAGTCAACATGTTAATTTAAGGAGATGCTAATGTCATCACCTCCAACCACCTGTCTGTCTGCTGTCTTCTATAATGTAAATGAGTCTAGTGAGGCTTCTCTGTCACACATTGTTGTTGTGCTAATTGATCCTGCAATTGTATGAAGGAGTTCTGTGTTGTATTTATGATAATGTATAATCTACTGTGTGAAGCTCGGTGACGACAAGTCTGACCCATTAGTGAAATCCTGATTTATCATAACAATGACCAGGCTGCTTTAAGGGATTAGTTAATTAGCTCATGTTAATTTATGTTCTGGTTACCTCCTCTTTAACTGTATATAAGACTGTATTCTTGTTCTAATAAAGATTTCCCTTTCAGCAATCAGCAAGTATCGTCTTGTGTGATGTTGATAGCAGTTGGAATATCTGATATCTATATCCAGACTGGGAGGAAGTGGTATATGACGAAAGCACTCAAGCGGAGTGTGGGACGTTTTGTTACATCCAGCAACTTCGCACAGCCATTGAAGAGGAATGGACCAACATCCCACAGGCCACAATCAACAATCTGATCAACTCTATGCGAAGGAGATGTGCTGCACTGCGTGAAGCAAATGGTGGTCACACCAGATACTGACTGTTTTCGGACACCCCCCGCCCCCAAATACAGTAAAACTGCACATTTTAGAGTGACCTTTTTTGTGGCCAGTCTAAGGCACACCTGTGCAATAATCATGCTGTCTAATCAGCATCTTGATATTCCACACCTGTGAGTTGGATGGATTATCTCGGCAAAGGAGAAGTGCTCACTAATGCTGGCCATACATGGGTCGAATTTCAAAATAACTTTCTTTTGAAAATCAGAAAATTAGTGCGTTTTGTGATCCGATGGTGCCACCATTGATTTCGAAATTCGACTGACCAAACCTTCAATTTCACCTCATGTTCCTACAGAAAAGAATTTTCGTGTCTGGGAATCTTCCTTTCTTTCCTGGAATCTTCTTTTCTTTCCGGGAATTTTCTTTTCTTGCACATGCGCATTTCTTTTTCGATTACATTTCTCGCATGATTCTCCCATCATTGATTAGAAAATCGTTTTTTTTTTTTTTAAATATCCAACATGTTGGATTATTAAAATTTGATGGCCGCACGAAAATCGGCTGTTGCTGCAGCCCACTAATGGTGCGAAATATGAACGAAAATTCTTAGATAAAATTTTCTAAAGAAAGTTCTTTCGAAATTCGAACCGTGTATGGCCAGCATTACACAGATTTATTGTGAACAATATTTGAGAGAAATAGGCCTTTTGTGTATATAGAAAAAGTCATAGATCTTTAAGTTCAGCTTATTTTGCTCAGTTTATATATATATATATATACAATGCAGGCAGTCTAGTGTATATATATATATATATATATATATATATATATACAGTTATACAGTACAGAATAGAATATATATATAGTATATAGTGTAGAATATATATATATATATATATATATATATATATATATATATATACACACACAGAGCTGGCAGTGTAGTATATACTTATATATATATCAGTGTACAGTATATAATACAGTGTATTGAAGTTGTTAAGGGGACAGAATTAAGAAAATAAATGCATGGGGTCCCCCCAAAATCCATACCAGGCCCTTTGGGTCTGGCATAGATTTTAAGGGGAACTTCACGCCAATTTTTTTTTAAAAACAGCGTGGGTTCCCCCAAAATCCATACCAGGCCCTTTGGGTCTGGCAAAGATTTTAAGGGGAACTGGCAAAAAAATTGGCGAGGGGTCCCCCCAAAAATCCATACCAAACCCTTATCCGAGTAAGCAGCCTGGCAGGCCAGGAAAGGGGGGACGAGTGACCCCCCCTGAACCATACAAGGCCACTTGCCCTTAACAATGGGAGGGGGCTTTGCGGTACCCCCAAAGCACCTTGTCCCCATGTTGATGAGGACAAGGGCCTTGTTCCCACAACCCTGGCCCAGGGGTTGTGGAGGTCTGCAGGTGGGGGGCTTATCGGAATCTTTAACAAGGAGGCCCCCAGATCCCGCCCCCCTATGTGAATGGGTAGGGGTACATTGTATCCCTACCCATTCAACAAAAAAAGTGTCAAAAAGTAAAAACCACAATAGACAGTTTTTGACAATTCCTTTAATAAAAAAAGAAGAAAAAAAAGTGTCCCTCAATGTCCATCCATCTTCAATCACGCGAAATGACAGACCTGAAAAATAGAAAAAAAAAGCTCTGCCTTGATGGGAGGCCTCCCGCCGACTGCTGTCTCTTGGCTGTGACAGCTGTTATATAGGCAAGGGCAGGCCACCCGGTGATGTGACCCCGACACCTTCTGAAGTCATGTGATGTCAGAGTGGGTGGGGTCATACGGTTACGTCATGCTTTTGGAGTAAAGATCTATCTAAAGATAGTTTTGTATTTAAGATACATTAATAATTTAGTTTATTCAGCATGAAATGGAGCTTAGCTATGTAGCATGAGGCTGTATATTTTGCAATATTTAAATTTTTGGTAAACTTATTCAATGAATCCAAGCTCTGCAAGCTGAGATAACATGCACTGCTTTGATGCATTCACACAATTTCACATTACCAGCAAGAATGAGTCCTTACATTTAAAGAGCACCTGTCATTTCAGATCCATTATGGCAGCGCCTGTTAGCGGACATCCACTCACCTGCTGCCACCACCTCGTCCCTCACCTTATTGTGTCACTGCCGCCTCACTTTTACTAGTGATTTAAACTTTGATTTAAATTGTGATTTAAATTGACTTGATTTAAATCAAATCCACCCTGCAACAGGACCACATATCTATTTTTTGTGCATATATATATCAAATGGATACCATACCCCCCAATGGCAAGATTGTGCGGGGCAAAGGGAAGGAAAAACTTTCCTCCAAAAATGGCTTCAGATTGAGAGGACACTAGCACAGGAAAACTGCACCACTCCCAACTGCTCACACTGCCTCAAACAGTCTAGGGGTGTCTTTTGTATTTTTATTGCTGAGTAAAAATTGGATGGGTATGGGGAAGACATGGGATACCCCAAAAGAACTGAATGGATTGAGGACACTTATCTTCTCATTACTCTGACAGAGACCTTCCACACAGTTCACAACTTGAAGAGAGAATGCCTAGGACTTGCTTCTTTGTAGAAATGAAAACTGCACACAGTCTCTAGGGCACAGGATTAGGGCAGTACTCACAGTGCCACAGTATCATCAGTTGCCTCCTTCTGATATCCAATGGGCATTCTTAAGTGAGGGAGACTCAGCCTTATGATACCACAGGACTGCTGGACACTCTTCAATCCAGCCTTCACCGGCTATCCTCCAGTGAGCTTCTCCAGATCATAAAAGAGAAATCTCAGACTTTAGAACATAGGGCCCCAGCTTAGACTATAGCTGGGACCTCAAAAAACTCCAAACAGCAGCTCCAGTAGACTGCCTAGAGGGGTAGAGCCCCTCAAACGGGAGTCTCCTCTGGCAGGGTTGAACCCAGGATTCAACAACTCTCTGTTCTAGGCTTCAGACTATTGGGAGTCTCACCAGCCACCTACTGGACACACCTATCCAGGCATTGGCTGGGACCCCATTAACATTCCAACTGCCTCTCTATTTTTCCTCCCACTGAGATTCTGGAATTTTTCATATGCAGGGGGAAGCAATTAGACCAGCAGCCTGTGAAAGACTGAGCAGGCTAAAACAATCAACCCCTGGTCCATTGATTACAGAAGAGATAAACCAAATTTAATTAGCAACTTACACTAACCAGGAGGGTGCAACATTGCTTAAAACTTAAAGCCCAACTTTGGATAAAGTTAAGCCCCCCCCCCCACTCCCTTATTTGTGATAGTTGGGTTAAAAAAAAAACATTTCTAAACCCCCTTTTTCACTTACCAAAAGCTGCAGTTATGTGATTATCCAGCGCTGGGACATTCTTCTCTCTGTGTATTTCCTAGAGGGGTCCTTCTTCTGCCTGAATTAAGTGGTCAATTCCTATGGCCCAAGAAGTGGATGGGTTCTTTTAGAATTGGACCGAAAGGAGTGAAGGCGAGGGTTAATGTGTGATGCTGGAATAGCAGTCCCCACAGATGGAAACAGCATCAGCGAGGGACATGTATAGTAAAGTAAGTATAGCTGACTTCACCAGGTATGGCAAATTGACCAGCTGGTAGGATGGGTTAGAGGGTGTGGTAGGAAAGTATGGGGAAATGACAGATTTTGCCTGAATGGACTTTAAACACAAAACATTTTTCCTGCAACTGCCCAAGAGACAATTCAAAGAAAATCACAGATATGCATCAAATTTTATCTCTCCATATAATATTTGTCATATAAATATCTGTATAACGCTTAAAGTGTATCTATGGTCAAAATGAAAAATTGTATATTTGTTTCCACATTATATTTCCATTTTTTCTAGCCTACTGCCATAACTCTGAACTACTTTTAAGTTTGTAATCTTACTTTGTGAAGATCCCCACACGTTTACTTACTTGAATTCCGTGACACATATTCACTATGCCCTGGAGTAGGCTCTGCTGTGTCACACATCTCACGGAGCCTGTCTTCTGACCTACAGAGGTGCTGAGAGGAGGAGTTTCAGGAGGTGGAGTCAGAACAGGAAACACTGCTTGCAGACAGCAAGGTACCATGGGATACATGGTCCTTAGAAACTGAAAGTAAACAGCAGAGGAGAAGCTGAAAAGCACGCAGGTAATCCAGGAAGTTGTGGAAAGGGATGGCCAATAGACAGGCAGAACTCACAACATGAAAGGGGATTTTAAAGTAAGACTATATTGGATTGTCAGTAATAACTATTGTTTTTTATTGTTATTACAATACTGATGATATAAAATGAAAGTGTATTCTGTGACCACGGATCTCCTTTAAAGCGGAGTTACTCCCAAAAGTGGAACTTCTGCTTTAACCACTCCTCGCCCCCTTACATGCCACATTTAGCATGTAATTTTTTTGGGGGGGAGTAGGGGCTTCGTTAGGAGTGGGACTTCCTGTCCCACTTCCTCCTTCTGCCCAGGGACCACCTAGGCGACTCCTCCTCTCGCCTTAGGCGGCCCCTCTCTATAGGCGATCGCCTGGGACACATGACAGGTCCCAGACGATCGCCTGTCCACTCCGGAAGCGCAGTGCAACTCGCACATGCGCCGTGCATGCCCGGCCGTGAAGCCGAAAGCTGTCACGGCCGGGTGCCCGGAGTGACAATGGAGGCGCTGGTGGAGAGGAGTGATGCTCCGTAAGGCCGAATCACTGGACCGTGGAACAGGTAAGTGTCTGTTTATTAAATGTCAGCAGCTGCACTTTCTGTAGCTGCTGACTTTTAATAAACATACAAAAGCCTGTAACTCCGCTTTAAGGTGAGCAGGGAATCTGACAATCAGCATGAAAAGAAAAGAAACCACCACACTCTAGGCAAAACAATTTTTGTTTATGTTTAAACAACGGCAGGAGTTAATTTTGAAATATGTTCTGCTTAAAGGGGTGTTCCGGGCCAAAAAAAATGTATTAAAAGCCAGCAGCTACACATACTGCAGCTGCTGGCTTTTAATAAATGGAGACTTACCTGTCCTGGTGTCCCTTTGATGTCGGCACCGCAGCTGATGTTTCCCATCAGCTGTCGGGTGCTGCCGTCGCCATTGCGGGTAAGGGAACCCGGCAGTGTAGCCTTTCAGCTTCACGCCAGGAACCCTACTGCGCATGCGCGAGGCCCGCTCCTCTCTCCTATTAGCCCGGCGGCCAGGGGAGGAGGGGGAGGGACTCCCGGAACTGGGGAAGGATACCTGTCTTTGACAGGTATCCTGTCCCCCCTCCCCCCCGAAAGGTGCCAATTGTGGCACCGAAAGGGAGGAGGAATCCGATGAGTGGAAGTTCCACTTTAGGGTGGAACTCCGCTTTACAATCTCTTTTTGCCAAAACATGTCAGAGGTGAACCCCTACTGCTGTTTTCTTTCAATTTTATTCTCTGACAATTATAGCCATGAAAAGTTAACATTGATCCTAAATAAACATTTGAACAACCTCAATGTGGCTCTCCTTCTAAAAGGAGAACTTTAAAAAAGAAATAAAACTAATATTTTTAGAGCAAAACACCTAAGACCTTTCTAGCATCCAGTTCATTTGATTGAATATAGACATCAACACAAATGTATAAAAAATGCAGGATGCTACAAATGCGGGAACCTGAAATGCCTATGCTAAAAGACAACAATGAATAAGCTTCATATGGTGACATCCATGAGTAGTGTCCTGGCCTGTCAAATTATTTGTAAAGTGTGCTTCTCAATTCATCATCAATGTGCTAATCTGCCCATGAAATTTGCAATATGTGGGCAGAATGATTCAAACATTCAGGAAAAGACAGAAGAAGCATAGATCAAGCATCAAATCAGGTTTCAAAGATCATAGCATATCTCAACACTTTTCACGCAAGGACGATTGACCTCTTCACCGCCACGATAATTGAACAAGTGCCTTCTTCAATTCAATACAATTAGTACAAAAAAACAAGAAACATATTACATTTTTCTTCTGAACACTTTAACCGCATACAGTATGTTCTTAAAAAAACAATAGAGACCTTCTAAAAAATGTAAGTATATTGTGCCCTTTTTAATATGTGTTAGGCCCCTTTCACACTGAGACGCTTTGCAGGCGCTATTGCGCTAAAAATAGCGCCTGCAATGCGCCCCAAAAAAGCCGCTCAATTGTATCCAATGTGAAAGCCCGAGGGCTTTCACACTGGAGGGTTGCGCTTGCAGGAGGGTAAAAAAAACTCCTGCAAGCCGCATCTTTGAGGCGCAATAGGAGCAGTAAAAATACCGCTCCTATAGCGCCCCTGCCCATTGAAACCAATGGCGTAGCGCCTCCAAAACGCCCCCAAAACGCTGCAAAGAGGCGTTATTGCGGGCGTTTTTAACCTATTTTCGGGCGCTAGCACAGAGTGGCTGTGGCAGTATGATAGTGGGCAGGACATGGAGCAGGCCTAAGAGGAGGTGGACTTCCATCTCCTTCAGAATCTTGGGCCGCCCTAAATGTTGCCGACCCTGGATTAGCGGCATGCACACCTGACAACATAATGGCTCCCCAGTTGAGATATGCTGTTGTAGAGAAGAACTCTTGTTTATATATATATATATATATATATATATATATATATATATATAAATAAATATATACCGGTATATATATACAGTATCTCACCCCCTAAGTGAAAATGTCCAAATTGGGCCCAATTAGCCATTTTCCCTCCCCGATGTGACTCGTTAGTGTTACAAGGTCTCAGGTGACAATGGGGAGCAGGTGTGTTAGATTTGGTGTTATCGCTCTCACTCTCTTATACTGGTCACTGGAAGTTCAACATGGCACCTCATGGCAAAGAATTCTCTGAGGATCTGAAAAAGGAAGATTGCCAAGACCCTGAAACTGAGGTGCAGCATGGTGGTCAAGACCATACAGCGGTTTATCAGGACAGGTTCCACTCAGAACAGGCCTTGCCATGGTCGACCAAAGAAGTTGAGTGCACAAGCTTAGCTTCATATGCAGAGGTTGTCTTGGGAAATAGTGCTGCCAGCATTGCTGCAGAGGTTAAAGGGTAAGCCTGTCAGTGCTCAGACCATACGCCGCACACTGTATCCAATTGGATGCACTGCCTTAACCCTTATGGGCATGGAGTTCACCAGAGCTTCACAGGTTACCACTGGAGTCCTCTTCCACTCTTCCAAGATGACATCACAGAGCTGGGGGATGCTAGAGACCTTGTGCTCCTCCACCTTCCATTTGAGGGTGTCCCACAGAAGCTCAATAGGGTTTAGGTCTCGAGCCATGCTTGGCCAGTCCATCATCTTTACCCTCAGCTTCTTTAGCAAGGCAATGGTCATCTTGGTGGGGTGTTTGGGGTTGTTATCATGTTGGAATACTGCCCTGCGGCCCAGTCTCCAAAGGGAAGGGATCATGCTCTGTTTCAATATGGCACAGTACATGTTGGCAGTGCTGTATTTTGGCCTAGACCGACAAGGCCCAGGCCTAGGGCGGCACTTTGTGGAGGGGGCAGCAAAAAAGCCGCCCCCCCCGCGCATGAACCCCCCTTCCCCTCCTCCCACACGCAGGGCCGCACAGCTGAATCCCAAAGCCCAGTGCCACAACAAGTTTCGGCACTGAGCTCCGGTAATTTGTCAGACAGGGATGCGCTAGTGTGGGCACCCGGGACATCTGCAGCCTGGGGTCCTGCAGGGGGGGCAGATAACTTATGCACACATGGAGTGATGGGGGAGAGGGGGGTAAGGGGATATGTGCTGGGGAGTGCTTTGGGAGGGGAGAAGATATGTGTTAGTGGGGGGGTCTGATCCCCCCCACTAGCACATATCCTCTCCCCTCCCAAAGCACTCCCCAGCACATATCCCCTTACCACCCACTTCCCCCAAATTAAAAGATGCCGCATCCCCTGCCTGCGGCGTTCCTCTGTCCCCTCCCCATGGCGTCCCTCTGTCCTGATCCCATGGCGTCCCTCTGTCCTCATGCCACGGCATCCCTCTGTCCTGATCCCATGGCGTCCCTCTGTCCCCTTCCCATGGCGTTCATCTGTCCCCTTCCCACTGCGTCCCTCAGGCCCCTTCCAACGGTGCCCCTCTGTCCCCTTCCCATGGCGTCCCTCTGTCCTGATCCCACAGCGTCCTTCTGCCCCCATCCCACAGCATCCCTCTCTCCTCTTCCCATGGCATCCCTCTGTCCCCTCCCCACAGCGTCCCTCTGGCCTGATCCCACATGCCCCTCTGCCCTCATCCCACGGCATCCCTCTGTCCCTTTCCCACAGCATCCCTCTGTCCCCATCCCACAGCGTCACTCTGTCCTCTCCCCACAGTGTTCCTCTGTCCCCTCCCCATGGCGTCCCTCTGCCCTCTTCCAATGGCGTTCCTCTGTCTCCTTTCCATGGCGTCCCTCTGTCCCCTTCCCACGGCATCCCTCTGCCCTCTTCCAACGGTGTCCCTCTGTCCCCTTCCCACGGCGTCCCATTGTCCCCTTCTTACGGTGTCCCTCTGCCCCCTTCCCACGTCGTCCCTCTGCCCCCTTCCCATGGCATCCCTCTGCCCCCATCCCACGGCGTCCCTCTGCCCTCTTCCAATGATGTCTCTCTGCCCCCATGCCACGGCGACCCTCTGCCCTCTTCCAACGGTGCCCCCTTCCCATTGCGTCCCTCTGCCCCCTTCCCAGGGCTATTGGCATCACTGATTGGCAGTGATGATGGGCACTTATTGGTAGCACTGATAAGTGGCACTGATAGGCAGCATTGATTGGCACTGATAGGCGGCACTGAATGGCAGCACTGATAGGCAGCACTGATGGAAAATAATAGGCAGCACTGATGGGCACTGATTGTCAGCACTGATTGGCACTGATAGGCGGCACCGATGGGCACTGATAGGCAGCACTGATGGGCTCTTTTTGGCAGCAAATATGGGCACTGATTGGCACTGATAGGCAGCACTGATGGTCTCTGATTGGCAGCACTTATGAGCACTGATTGCCACTGATAGGCAGCACTGATGGGCACTGATTGGCAGCACTGATAGACACTGATTGGCACTAATAGGCATCACTTATAGGCAGCACTGATGGGCACTAATGGGCAACACTGATGGGCACTGATTGGCAGCACTTGTGGACACTGATTAGCAGCATTGATTGGCACTGATTGGCATCATTGATAGGCACTGATAGGCAGCACTGATTGGCAGCATTGATTGGCAGCGCTGATTGGCACTGATATGAAGCATCGGTTGGCATATATAGGCAGCACTGATTGGCACTGATTTGCAGCACTGATTGGCACTGATAGGCAACATTGGTTTGCAATGATTGGCAGCACTGATTGGCACTGATTGGCATAACTGATTGGCACTGATAGGCAGCACAGATTGCCAGCACTGATAGGCAGCACTTATTTGCACTGATTTGCAGCACTGATTGGCACTGATAGGCAACATTGGTTTGCAATGATTGGCAGCACTGGTTGGCACTGATAGGCATAACTGATTGGCACTGATAGGCAGCACAGATTGCCAGCACTGATAGGCAGCACTTATTTGCACTGATAGGCAGCACTGATTGCCACTGATAGGCAGCATTGGTTGGCACTGATAGGCAACATTGGTTGGCACTAGGGATGAGCTTCGTGTTCGAGTCGAACATACGTTCGACTCGAACATCGGCTGTTCGATCGTTCGACGAAGATCGAACGATTTGGGCCGTTCGCGCCAAATTCGAGTGACGCGAACGGCCCACAATGCACTACGCCATTGCAGTGTCATCCAGGCGCTGTGATTGGCCAAGCATGCACTGTGACCCCGCATGCTTGGCCAATCACAGCGCCGGCAGCGAGGAGAGCAATGATTGGCCACAGGCAGGATGCCTGTGGCCAATTATTGCTGAGGGTGTTTAGTACACGCCCCACACTATAAAAGGCCGCCAGCACGGCGGCCTAGTGTAGTGTGTTCCGGAGCAGGGAAAGAGAAGCATAGGCAGGGACAGTGACTTTTATTTCTTTCTTGCTTAACCTGGATTCCTTTAGTTTAGGGAAAGAGAAGGATAGGTAAGGAGAGTGTCAGTGTGTTTTGTGCTTGTGCTATAGTGTGCTTAAAAAAAACATTTTTTCTAGGGACAGAAAACTGTAGGTAGGGAGAGTGTCAGTTTCTTTCACTGTGCAAGTCCTTGTTTCTAGGGACCTGGAAGGACAGTGAATGAATTCTCCTTGTGCTATATTGTGCTTAAAAAAAACATTTTTTCTAGGGACAGAAAACTGTAGGTAGGGAGAGTGTCAGTTTCTTTCACTGTGCAAGTCCTTGTTTCCAGGGACCTGGAAGGACAGTGAGTGAATTCTCCTTGTGCTATATTGTGCTTAAAAAAAACATTTTTTCTAGGGACAGAAAACTGTAGGTAGGGAGAGTGTCAGTTTCTTTCACTGTGCGAGTCCTTGTTTCTAGGGACCTGGAAGGACAGTGAGTGAATTCTCCTTGTGCTATATTGTGCTTAAAAAAAACATTTTTTCTAGGGACAGAAAACTGTAGGTAGGGAGAGTGTCAGTTTCTTTCACTGTGCAAGTCCTTGTTTCCAGGGACCTGGAAGGACAGTGAGTGAATTCTCCTTGTGCTATATTGTGCTTAAAAAAAACATTTTTTCTAGGGACAGAAAACTGTAGGTAGGGAGAGTGTCAGTTTCTTTCACTGTGCAAGTCCTTGTTTCCAGGGACCTGGAAGGACAGTGAGTGAATTCTCCTTGTGCTATATTGTGCTTAAAAAAAACATTTTTTCTAGGGACAGAAAACTGTAGGTAGAGAGAGTGTCAGTTTCTTTCACTGTGCAAGTCCTTGTTTCCAGGGACCTGGAAGGACAGTGAGTGAATTCTCCTTGTGCTATATTGTGCTTAAAAAAAACATTTTTTCTAGGGACAGAAAACTGTAGGTAGGGAGAGTGTCAGTTTCTTTCACTGTGCAAGTCCTTGTTTCTAGGGACCTGGAAGGACAGTGAGTGAATTCTCCTTGTGCTATATTGTGCTTAAAAAAAACATTTTTTCTAGGGACAGAAAACTGTAGGTAGGGAGAGTGTCAGTTTCTTTCACTGTGCAAGTCCTTGTTTCTAGGGACCTGGAAGGACAGTGAGTGAATTCTCCTTGTGCTATATTGTGCTTAAAAAAAACATTTTTTCTAGGGACAGAAAACTGTAGGTAGGGAGAGTGTCAGTTTCTTTCACTGTGCAAGTCCTTGTTTCCAGGGACCTGGAAGGACAGTGAGTGAATTCTCCTTGTGCTATATTGTGCTTAAAAAAAACATTTTTTCTAGGGACAGAAAACTGTAGGTAGGGAGAGTGTCAGTTTCTTTCACTGTGCAAGTCCTTGTTTCCAGGGACCTGGAAGGACAGTGAGTGAATTCTCCTTGTGCTATATTGTGCTTAAAAAAAACATTTTTTCTAGGGACAGAAAACTGTAGGTAGGGGGAGTGTCAGTTTCTTTCACCGTGCAAGTCCTTGTTTCCAGGGACCTGGAAGGACAGTGAGTGAATTCTCCTTGTGCTATATTGTGCTTAAAAAAAACATTTTTTCTAGGGACAGAAAACTGTAGGTAGGGAGAGTGTCAGTTTCTTTCACTGTGCAAGTCCTTGTTTCCAGGGACCTGGAAGGACAGTGAGTGAATTCTCCTTGTGCTATATTGTGCTTAAAAAAAACATTTTTTCTAGGGACAGAAAACTGTAGGTAGGGAGAGTGTCAGTTTCTTTCACTGTGCAAGTCCTTGTTTCCAGGGACCTGGAAGGACAGTGAGTGAATTCTCCTTGTGCTATATTGTGCTTAAAAAAAACATTTTTTCTAGGGACAGAAAACTGTAGGTAGGGAGAGTGTCAGTTTCTTTCACTGTGCAAGTAAGTCCTTGTTTCCAGGGACCTGGAAGGACAGTGAGTGAATTCTCCTTGTGCTATATTGTGCTTAAAAAAAACATTTTTTCTAGGGACAGAAAACTGTAGGTAGGGAGAGTGTCAGTTTCTTTCACTGTGCAAGTCCTTGTTTCCAGGGACCTGGAAGGACAGTGAGTGAATTCTCCTTGTGCTATATTGTGCTTAAAAAAAACATTTTTTCTAGGGACAGAAAACTGTAGGTAGAGAGAGTGTCAGTTTCTTTCACTGTGCAAGTCCTTGTTTCCAGGGACCTGGAAGGACAGTGAGTGAATTCTCCTTGTGCTATATTGTGCTTAAAAAAAAACATTTTTTCTAGGGACAGAAAACTGTAGGTAGGGAGAGTGTCAGTTTCTTTCACTGTGCAAGTCCTTGTTTCCAGGGACCTGGAAGGACAGTGAGTGAATTCTCCTTGTGCTATATTGTGCTTAAAAAAAACATTTTTTCTAGGGACAGAAAACTGTAGGTAGGGAGAGTGTCAGTTTCTTTCACTGTGCAAGTCCTTGTTTCCAGGGACCTGGAAGGACAGTGAGTGAATTCTCCTTGTGCTATATTGTGCTTAAAAAAACATTTTTTCTAGGGACAGAAAACTGTAGGTAGGGAGAGTGTCAGTTTCTTTCACTGTGCAAGTCCTTGTTTCTAGGGACCTGGAAGGACAGTGAGTGAATTCTCCTTGTGCTATATTGTGCTTAAAAAAAACATTTTTTCTAGGGACAGAAAACTGTAGGTAGGGAGAGTGTCAGTTTCTTTCACTGTGCAAGTCCTTGTTTCCAGGGACCTGGAAGGACAGTGAGTGAATTCTCCTTGTGCTATATTGTGCTTAAAAAAAACATTTTTTCTAGGGACAGAAAACTGTAGGTAGGGAGAGTGTCAGTTTCTTTCACTGTGCAAGTCCTTGTTTCTAGGGACCTGGAAGGACAGTGAGTGAATTCTCCTTGTGCTATATTGTGCTTAAAAAAAACATTTTTTCTAGGGACAGAAAACTGTAGGTAGGGAGAGTGTCAGTTTCTTTCACTGTGCAAGTCCTTGTTTCCAGGGACCTGGAAGGACAGTGAGTGAATTCTCCTTGTGCTATATTGTGCTTAAAAAAAACATTTTTTCTAGGGACAGAAAACTGTAGGTAGGGAGAGTGTCAGTTTCTTTCACTGTGCAAGTCCTTGTTTCCAGGGACCTGGAAGGACAGTGAGTGAATTCTCCTTGTGCTATATTGTGCTTAAAAAAAACATTTTTTCTAGGGACAGAAAACTGTAGGTAGGGAGAGTGTCAGTTTCTTTCACTGTGCAAGTCCTTGTTTCTAGGGACCTGGAAGGACAGTGAGTGAATTCTCCTTGTGCTATATTGTGCTTAAAAAAAACATTTTTTCTAGGGACAGAAAACTGTAGGTAGGGAGAGTGTCAGTTTCTTTCACTGTGCAAGTCCTTGTTTCTAGGGACCTGGAAGGACAGTGAGTGAATTCTCCTTGTGCTATATTGTGCTTATAAAAAACCTTTTTTCTAGGGACAGAAAAATGTAGGTAGGGAGAGTGTCAGTTTCTTTCACTGTGCAAGTCCTTGTTTCCAGGGACCTGGAAGGACAGTGAGTGAATTCTCCTTGTGCTATATTGTGCTTAAAAAAAACATTTTTTCTAGGGACAGAAAACTGTAGGTAGGGAGAGTGTCAGTTTCTTTCACTGTGCAAGTCCTTGTTTCCAGGGACCTGGAAGGACAGTGAGTGAATTCTCCTTGTGCTATATTGTGCTTAAAAAAAACATTTTTTCTAGGGACAGAAAACTGTAGGTAGGGAGAGTGTCAGTTTCTTTCACTGTGCAAGTCCTTGTTTCCAGGGACCTGGAAGGACAGTGAGTGAATTCTCCTTGTGCTATATTGTGCTTAAAAAAAACATTTTTTCTAGGGACAGAAAACTGTAGGTAGGGAGAGTGTCAGTTTCTTTCACTGTGCAAGTCCTTGTTTCCAGGGACCTGGAAGGACAGTGAGTGAATTCTCCTTGTGCTATATTGTGCTTAAAAAAAACATTTTTTCTAGGGACAGAAAACTGTAGGTAGGGAGAGTGTCAGTTTCTTTCACTGTGCAAGTCCTTGTTTCCAGGGACCTGGAAGGACAGTGAGTGAATTCTCCTTGTGCTATATTGTGCTTAAAAAAAAAACATTTTTTCTAGGGACAGAAAACTGTAGGTAGGGAGAGTGTCAGTTTCTTTCACTGTGCAAGTCCTTGTTTCCAGGGACCTGGAAGGACAGTGAGTGAATTCTCCTTGTGCTATATTGTGCTTAAAAAAAACATTTTTTCTAGGGACAGAAAACTGTAGGTAGGGAGAGTGTCAGTTTCTTTCACTGTGCAAGTCCTTGTTTCCAGGGACCTGGAAGGACAGTGAGTGAATTCTCCTTGTGCTATATTGTGCTTAAAAAAAACATTTTTTCTAGGGACAGAAAACTGTAGGTAGGGAGAGTGTCAGTTTCTTTCACTGTGCAAGTCCTTGTTTCTAGGGACCTGGAAGGACAGTGAGTGAATTCTCCTTGTGCTATATTGTGCTTAAAAAAAACATTTTTTCTAGGGACAGAAAACTGTAGGTAGGGAGAGTGTCAGTTTCTTTCACTGTGCAAGTCCTTGTTTCCAGGGACCTGGAAGGACAGTGAGTGAATTCTCCTTGTGCTATATTGTGCTTAAAAAAAACATTTTTTCTAGGGACAGAAAACTGTAGGTAGGGAGAGTGTCAGTTTCTTTCACTGTGCAAGTCCTTGTTTCTAGGGACCTGGAAGGACAGTGAGTGAATTCTCCTTGTGCTATATTGTGCTTAAAAAAAACATTTTTTCTAGGGACAGAAAACTGTAGGTAGGGAGAGTGTCAGTTTCTTTCACTGTGCAAGTCCTTGTTTCAAGGGACAGAGAAGGACACCTGAAGGTAGCCCTTATTGCTTTTTTCCCATCTCCCTGCAGGCCATCTATTAGAATGTCTGGAAGGCAAACAAGGAGAGGCAGACAGTCAGGAGGCAATAAAAGAGGGCAAGCAGGCTCTGTGTCTGGGGGCAACAGTGCTGGTCGTGGACGCGGTGCATTGTCATCAGCACATGGCCATGGGACACGCTTGTCCTTCTTTTCGGCAGCTGGACATGTTGAGCCACATCATGCCGAAGACTTGGTAGAGTGGATGACCAAGCCCTCCTCCTCCTCCTCATCCTCTCTCACCCAGGCTCAGGGTACTGGCAAAGCAGCTGCCAAAGCGTCCTCTTCCCTGGTATCAATGTCAGACTCATCATCAGTCACTCCTTCCCTAGACCCACCATGCCCTCCTCCTGAGGAGTCCCCCGAACTGTTTGAGCACAGTGTTGGGTACATGCTCCAGGAGGATGCCCAGCGTTTTGAAGGGTCTGATGATGAAACCCAGCTACAGGAAGGCAGTAGGGTGAGAGCAGACAGAGGGGATGCTCAAGAAGGACACCAATCTGGCAGTCATGTTCCAGCAGCTGCAGCATACTGCCAGATTGGCTCCAGTGATGAGGAGGGAGGGGATGATGAGGTCACTGACTCCACGTGGGTGCCTAATAGGAGAGAGGAGGAGGAGGATGAGGAGGAGGCACATCTCCAACGAGACAGGATGCCCTTTGGTGGCCAGCATAAGGGCAGTACACCGACGGAATCACACCGCAGAGCTCCGCCTGTGCAGGGCGCTGCCTCTGCCCGTCATTCAAAAAGTTCCTTGGTGTGGGCCTTTTTTGAGGCTAGTGCATCAGATCGCACAGCTGCTGTTTGCAACATATGTCTCAAGCGTATATCGCGTGGCCAAAACATCAGCCGCTTGGGTACCACATGCCTGACCAGACATATGTTGACCTGCCATGCAGCTCGTTGGCAAGCCTACCTCAAAGACCCACACCAAAGAACAAAGCGGACCTCTCCTTGCACCGCATCAGCTGGGATCTCCAACCCCACTATAACTTCAGTCCTCTCTGAAACATGCACTGAGAGGAATGAAGGTGTAGAATTAGGCGTGTCACAGCCAAGTACTTGCGGCCACTCTGCTAGCAGTACACCGACGTCCGATTCTAGCAGGCAAATTTCCCTGCCCCAGCTGCTGGACCGTCGAAAGAAGTTCACTCCCAGCCATCCACATGCCCAGCGGTTGAATGCTAGCTTGGCTAAATTGCTAGCGCTTCAACTGCTGCCTTTTCAGTTGGTAGACTCGGCCCCCTTCCGTGAGTTTGTGCAATGTGCGGTTCCTCAGTGGCAGGTTCCCAAACGCCACTTTTTCTCACGGAAGGCTATTCCGGCTCTCTACCGGCATGTGGAAGGCAATGTCTTGGCCTCGCTGGACAGGGCGGTCAGCGGTAAGGTGCATATTACCGCTGACTCATGGTCCAGCAGGCATGGACAGGGACGTTACCTTTCTTTCACGGCCCATTGGGTCACTCTTTTGGCAGCTGGGAAGGATGCAGGACAAGGTGCAGTAGTGTTGGAGGTTGTCCCACCGCCACGCCTCCAAAATGCTACTACTGGTTGTGACACACCTCTCTCCTCCACCCCCTCCTCTTCTTCTTCCTCCATGGCCTCTTCCTGTGGTTTGTCCTATGAACCAGCGGTGCTCCGTAGCCGTTCACGGGGCTACGCAAGTACGCAGGCAAAAAGATGCCATGCCGTGCTTGCGCTGGTGTGTTTGGGGGACAGAAGCCACACTGGGGCAGAGGTCCTGTCTGCTCTGCAGGGCCAGGCCGAGAGGTGGTTGACGCCACGCCAGCTTAAGCCAGGAATGGTGGTTTGCGACAATGGCACCAACCTCCTCTCCGCCCTCCGACAGGGACAACTGACCCATGTGCCCTGTGTGGCTCACGTCCTTAACCTGGTGGTGCAGCGGTTCTTGGGCAGGTACCCGGGCTTACAGGATGTCCTGAGGCAGGCCAGGAAAGTCTGTGTGCATTTCCGCAGATCTTATAATGCCAGTGCTCGCCTGGCTGAGCTGCAAAAGGAGTTGAACCTGCCCAAGAACCGCCTTATATGTGACATGCCCACCAGGTGGAACTCAACGTTGGCCATGCTGCAGTGGCTGCACACGCAGCAGAGGGCAATCAATGAGTACCTGTGCGACTACGGCACCAGGACAGGGTCAGGGGAGCTTGTTTTTTTTTCTCCACGCCAGTGGGGCATGATCAGGGATGCATGCACTGTCCTGGCACCATTTGAGGAGGCCACGAGGATGGTGAGCAGTGACAGTGCATGCATCAGTGACACTGTACCTCTTGTCCACCTGTTGGAGCACACGCTGCGTGGAATAATGGACAGGGCACTTGAGGCAGAACAGAGGCAGGAAGAGGAGGACTTCCTTGCCTCTCAAGGCCCCCTTTACCCAGACAGTGTTCCTTCTGTCCCACCCATCGCACAGGAAGAGGAAGAGGAGGAGCAGGAGGAGGAGGAGGAGGATTGTGTCAGCATGGAGGTGGAGGCTGGCACTCAGCATCATCAGCAGCAGTCTTTTAGGGATGATTTACAGTCCCAAGAAACCAGTGGACTTGTACGTGGCTGGGAGGAGGTGACTGCGGATCATGTCGTCCTTAGTGACCCAGAGGACTCCGGAGCGAATGCCTCAGCAAACCTACGCTGCATGGCCTCCCTGATCCTGCAAAGTCTGCGGAAGGATCCTCGTATTCTTCGGATCAAGGAGAGGGACCATTACTGGCTGGCCACTCTCCTTGATCCACGGTACAAGGGTAAGGTTGCGGACCTTATGTTACCGTCGCAGAGGGAGCAGAGGATGAGACAACTCCGGGAGGCCTTGCAGAAAGGTCTGTGCAACGCGTTCCCAGAGACTGGGAGGTTACAAACTCCTGGTCCAGGACAACGAGTTGCTGAGGCTTCGGCCAGTCAAAGAAGGAGCGGTGGGGAAGGTGGCCGTCTGACCGATGCGTTCAGACAATTCTTTAGTCCGCAGCCCCAAAGTATGATTGGTTCCAGCAACCATCGCCAGCGTCTGATAAACATGGTGCAGGAATATCTAGGGGCAAGGTCAGACTTGGACACCTTCCCCACCGAAAATCCTCTGGCTTACTGGGTCTTGAGGATGGATCACTGGCCAGAGCTTGCACAGTATGCAATTGAGCTACTGGCCTGTCCTGCATCCAGCGTTCTTTCGGAACGCACATTCAGTGCTGCTGGAGGATTTGTCACGGATCACAGGGTGCGCCTGTCCACCGACTCGGTTGATCGACTGACTTTCATCAAGATGAACCAGTCTTGGATCACCACCAGCTACCACACACCTGATGCTGATATAACAGACTAATTGATTTTAACATGTCACGTCCCTTCAAGACTGATGCTGATGCTGAGTGCCTGTGCTGTTATGTTGACTGGCTATCCTCCTCCTCCGAGTCCTCAATGATACTATTGATGATGATAGCTTGGAAGATCATTTTTGTTTATGGGTGCCGCCACCAGTGGCTAAGGCCCAATTTTTCAGCCCCTGTTTTACAGGGGCGTGTACTTACAATTTTTTTAGCAATAATTTGCCATAGGGCTCATTGCTGTGCTCCAAGTACAGTATCTGTGAGGGGTTGTAGTGTTGTACCACCAGTGCCTAAGGCCCAATTTTTCAGCCCCTGTTTAACAGGGGCGTGTCATTACAATTTTTGAAGCAATACTTTGCAACAGGGCTCATTGCTGTGCTCCAAGTACAGTATCTGTGAGGGGTTGTAGTGTTGTGCCACCAGTGCCTAAGGCCCAATTTTTCAGCCCCTGTTCAACAGGGGCATGCAATTACAATTCTTGATGTAATAATTCACAGCAGGGCCCATTCCTGCACCCACCAAGAGTAAGTCTGAGGGCTTACAGTGTTGTGGCAACGCCACCACCACCACCACCACGAAAGGCCCAATTTTTCAGCCCCTGTTCAAAAGGGGCATGTAATTACAATTCTTGATCTAATAATTCACAGCAGGGCCCATTCCTGCACCCACCAAGAGTAACTCTGAGGGCTTACAGTGTTGTGGCAACACCACCACCACCACCACCACCACGAAAAGCCCAATTTTTCAGCCCCTGTTCAACAGGGGCATGCAATTACAATTCTTGATCTAATAATTCACAGCAGGGCCCATTGCTGCACCCACCAAGAGTAACTGTCAGGGCTTACAGTGTTGTGGCACCAGCACCACCATCAAAGCCCCAATTTTTACTACCACTGTTCAAGAATTATATGTAATTAAAATTCCTGATATAATAGTTGACAGCAGGGCGTTCCAGCACCAACCAAGAGTAACTGTGAGTGCTTACAGTGTTGTGCCAACACCAACAACTAAGGGGCCTATTTCTGCAGAGTATATACGGCAGGTCCCTACTTTCAAACATCCAACTTACAAACGACTCCTACTTGCAAACGAAAGAAGACAACAGGAAGTGAGAGGAAATCTACCCCTAGGAAGGAAAATTCTCTCCTGTAAGAATAAATATGGGAGAAAGGTGTCTCCTCTGTACTGATGCTTTATCAGCAATCCTTGTTTCAAGAAAAACACCACATTTCAAAAACAGTTGTCATTGGGACGGAAAGTGAGGTGAAATGTTCTGAACAGGGGCACAGACAGCAAAACAAATGTTACAGGGGTGATAACCCTTACCTATGTTTCCCAAAAAGTTTAAAAATAGATTTTTGGGCTGGAGCTACACTTCAACAATGTACCTGTTCAAAATTACAAACACATTCTACATAAGAACAAACCTACAGTCCCTGTCTTGTATGCACCGCCTGTATACGGCTGTTCAGAGTATATAGGGCCTTTTTTATTTTATGTGCGGGGTTCCCCTTAATATCCATACAAGACCCAAAGGGGCTGGTAATGGGCTGGGGTAGGGGGGGGGGTCATGGGGTAGCTATGCCATTTTTCTTAAAGATTTTCATCCATATTACCGGGACCAGACATTACATTAAAGCCGCAAGAAGTTTTAAATGGCTTTTTTTTCCTTTAGAAGTGTCATTTTGTGCAGGGACAGTTCTAAACACGGGAAACACATGGCACTTCACAGGCATACTTTAGACACCCCCCAGGTACGATATTTAAAGGAATATTTGACTTTTTTTTTTCACTTTATGCATCATTAAAATGACTGCTCCCGAAAAACGACCGTTTTTAAAACTTCTTTTTGCATTGATACATGTCCCCTGGTGCAGAACCCGGGTTCCCAAACCCTTTTTAGGACAATAACATGCATAATAGTTGTTATAATTAGCACTTTAGAATTCGAACGTTCGCATCCATTGTATTTAATAGGGTTCTAATGTTCGTACGAACTTTCGGTCCGTTCGCGGGTTCTGGTGCGAACCGAACCCGGGGGTGTTCGGCTCATCACTAGTTGGCACTGATGAGCAGCACTGATTGGCAGCATTGGTTGACACTAATTGGCATCATTGACTGGTACTGATAGGCAGCAGTGATTGGCAGCAGTGATTGGCACTGATAGGCATAACTGGTTGGCATTGATAGGCAGCACTGTTTGGCACTGATTGGCAGCACTGATTTGCACTAATAGGCAGCACTGATTTGCACTGATAGGCAGCACTGATTGGCAGCACTTATTGACCCTGTTAGGCAGCATTGGTTGGCACTGATAGGCAGCACTGATTGGAACTGATAGGCAGCATTGGTTGGCACTGATAAGCAGCACTGATTGGCACTGGTATGCAGCATTGGTTGGCACTAATAGGCAGCATTGGTTGGCACTGATAGGAAGGCAGCATTGATTGGCATTGGTAGGCAGCATTGGTTGGCACTGATAGGAAGGCAGCATTGATTGGAATTGATAGGCAGCATTCGTTGGCACTAATAGGGGAAATAGGGAGTATTTCATGCAGAAGATTGATGCTTGCAAGAGCCACTCAGTGTGTGACACTGTCATGTAAAGTAACTGCTTACTGGGAGAAAGACCAGCTGTCACAGCTCAGCCGCGATGTGGGCGGGACCAAGTAGCTATCAACACCAGCCAATGATTAGACTGCTTAAGAGAGGGGGCGGGGCCACATGTAGCGGCCCACCCAGACCCCGTCTCATTGGCTGGTGTTTGATACCTGCTCAGCCCTGCCCACCCCCGACATCACCGCTGAGTTTTGACAGCTGGTCTTTCTCCCTGCAATCATTGACATTTCCTGACTGTTTCACACACTGAGCGTCTCTCGCTTCACGATCTACTGTCTGTGAAACTCGTTTCATCTTCATTATCCTGGTAGATGGCAGCAGATTTTTATCAAGAATGTCTTGGTACATTTTTCCAATCATCCTTCCTTCAATGAAATTAAGTTTGCCAGCACTGTATGCTGAAAAACCTACAATATATATATACAGTTGGGAGAACAAGTATTTGATACACTGACGATTTTGCAGATTTTCCTACTTACAAAGCATGTAGAGGTCTGTAATTTTTATCATAGGTACTCTTCAACAATCCAGAAAATCACGTTGTATGATTTTTAAATAATTAATTAGCATTTTTTTGCATGACATAAGTATTTGATCACCTACCAACCAGTAAGAATTCCGGCTCTTACAGACCTGTTATTTTTTCTGTAAGAAGCCCTCCTGTTCTTCACTCATTACCTGTATTAACTGCACCTGTTTGAACTTGTTACCTGTATTAAAGACACCTGTCCACACACTCAAACAGACTCCAACCTCTCCACAATGGCCAAGACCAGAGAGCTGTGTAAGGACATCGGGGATAAAATTGTAGACCTGCACATGGCTGGGATGGGCTACAGGACAATAGGCAAGCAGCTTGGTCAGAAGGCAACAACTGTTGGCGCAATTATTAGAAAATGGAAGAAGTTCAAGATGACTGTCAATCTCCCTTGATCTGGGGCTCCATGCAAGATATCACCTCGTGGGGCATCAATGATCATGAGGAAAATTAGGGATCAGCCCAGAACTACACGGCAGGACCAGGTCAATGACCTGACAAGAGCTAGGACCACATTCTCAAAGAAAACCATTAGTAACACACTACGCCGTCATGGATTAAAATCCTGCAGCGCACGCAATGTCCCCCTGCTCAAGCCAGCTCATGTCCAGGCCCGTCTGAAGTTTGCCAATGACCATCTGGATGATCCAGAGGAGAAATGGGAGAGGGTCATGTGGTCTGATGAGACAAAAATAGAGCTTTTTGGTCTAAACTCTACTCGCCGTGTTTAGAGAAAGAAGAAGGATGAGTACAACCCCAAGAACACCATCCCAACCGTGAAGCATGGAGGTGGAAACATCATTCTTTGCGGATGCTTTTCTGCAAAGGGGACAGGACGACTGCACCGTATTGAGGGGAGGATGGATGGGGCCATGTATTGCGGGATCTTGGCCAACAACCTCCTTCCCTCAGTAAGAGCATTGAAGATGGGTCGTGGTTTGGTCTTTCAGCATGATAACGACCTGAAACACACAGCCAGGGCAACTAATGAGTTGCTCCGTAAGAAGCATCTCTAAGTCCTGGAGTTGCCTAGCCAGTCTCCAGACCTGAACCCAATAGAAAATCTTTGGAGGGAGCTGAAAGTCCGTATTGCCCAGCGACAGCCCCGAAACCTGAAGGATCTGGAGAAGCTCTGTATGGAGGAGTGGGCCAAAATCCCTGCTGCAGTGTGTGCAAACCTGGACAAGAACTACAGGAAATGTATGATCTCTGTAATTGCAAACAAGGGTTTCTGTACCAAATATTAAGTTCTGCTTTTCTGATGTATCAAATACTTATGTCACGCAATAAAATGCAAATTAATTACTTAAAAATCATACAATGTGATTTTCTGGATTTTTGTTTTAGATTCCGTCTCTCAGAGTTGAAGAGTACCTATGATAACAATTACAGACCTCTACATGCTTTGTATGTAGGAAAACCTGCAAAACAGGCAGTGTATCAAATACTTGTTCTCCCCACTGTATATATATACATATACATATATATATATATATATAAAAAATGTTCATTTTGCACCTATGATGTAGACCCAATGAATGTATTAATAGGTTGGTGGTTAGGAGGTTTGCTTATGCTTTGGAGGTTCTAGGTCCTCTTGCATTATCTGCAAGTGTTTTGAATAGCTTTCATTTATAGATTAAGTGTTTTTTTTTACATATATTGGTGCAATTTCTACATATAGGTGTGCAATAGTCTACAAAGGGTTTAGAGCTTATAACCATATTTTATGTTACAAATATAAATGTTAACATGTTACAACCCTTCTCTTTTTCATCCCTACTACTAACTCCCACACCACCTTCAGTACACACACACTGATGATGCATAATCACCACACACTTTCTTTTCCCTCGACTTTCCCCCAAACTTACATAGGTCCCCGCATAGGTCCCCACACTAACATCCATCCATCTGACACAGATCAAAATCCCCTTGATGATTTAAAGCATTTGTAACCCTAAAGAAAAGTGCTTGTGCTGTGTCATTTGGCCCCTTCTGTCACCTAAAAAACCTGGCTGATCCTGCCTGGTTTTGCCCCCCCCCCCCTGTAAACTGACCACGGTGCATTATGGCTGCTGAGCCCTGACATTCTGGTCAGTTTACATGCCTCCGTCATCCTCAGCCCTGCTCTGTTCTCTCTCCCCTGTCCTCTCCCCCTGTCACCTTGTGTATGAGCTGTGTCCTCCCCGCCCCTCCCCTGCTGCTGCCATACTATGTGCAATAACTTTCACTACTAACTAGAATCCCCTCTGTTATATCGGATAAATCGCTCAGTGCCTTTGTTTTTAAAAAATTATGCAGCGCAATACCTTATGCAAGACCGCCACTGAGCGGTCACGTGGCCACCCGAGGCTCTCCTCCTCTCCTACCAGTGACGTCAGAGGAAACCTCAGCCCCTCCCTCTGTAGTCCTCGGAGCGGGGCAAGAGAGTGCGGACATCAGCTGACTGACAGCGGCGCTGCAAAATAAGGTATTGCGCCGCATAATTTAAAAAAAAACAATGGCATTGATCGTTTTACCTGATATACAGTAACAGAGGGGATTCTAGTTCTTAATGAAAGTTACTTGACAACCAATTTAAATAAAACTATCAAAACCAAGTATTAGCATTGACACCATGGTACGCATATATGTGGCCTCTCGTTGGGTGAGCCTTAACGCTAAGCAGCCCCACATATGCCTACCAGAAGGTAAACAAATTTGTGCCAAGAGCGCGTGCCCTGCGCGCTCCTGGCTCAGTTGCCGGTGGCTAATGAACAGCTCCAAATTTCTACTTGCTATCAGGAGCTTTCGATCATGTGACCGATGTGACCGTCAATCATAAAGGTCACATGGTCAGAAACCCCTCCCCGCCTCCCAGCATCAGAAACCTCTTAAAGGGCCGGGAGGCACCGGCATTGGGTTAAGGTGGTCATACATTATACAATTTTCTTGTTCAATTTCCTTTAGATTTACTTTAAACTATGTAGTGCAAGGGCGAGCCTGATTGCATATAAATTGAAAGTGTTTAGGTTTGACCTCATATTATATGGTTTTGGTATATCTAAAGGAAAATTGTATGAGAAAAATTGTATAATGTATGGTCACCCTTAGTGACCTCCTAGCACACTCTATCACTCTGACACAGAGCCCTTTTAGATGTGGACACAGGTAGACTCGCCCCTTTGACAAGCAAGTTCCTGTCAGTGTCTCTCCCCCTACCAGGGCCGATCCTAGACGGGGTGCACGGGTGCAGTTCACCCAGGCGCCACAGAGGTGGGGGCGCTCAAGCGCCAGAGTGCTCCCCTCCCTCCTTCTGCTCCTCTCCGTTTCCAGAGACGCTCTCTCTGCCGGTCTCCGTCGCCGCTGTTTCCTGCCCAAGTCCATCCCACCTTCATCCTCCTGTCACAGAAGATCAGAGCGGCTGTCTGTTCAAGACCCGTGCAGTGATGTCGTTGGGGGGGCGGGCGGTCCGTCATTTTTTCCTCCTCCTCCTCTCTGTCTCTGTCACGATCTTCTCCACCCGGGCGGCGCGGCTGCACACTGTCCTCTCCAGCTGCCGCCTGGGTGGGGTTTGTCCTGAGGGGGGTCTGTACTAATCGAGGGGGGTCTGTACTAATGGAGGGGGGTGGTTTGTGGGGGGTATGTAATAATGGGGGTGGTGGTTTGTGGGGGGTGGTCTGTAATAATGGGGGGGTCTGTACTAATGGAGGGGGTGGTTTGTCCTGGTGGGGTCTGTACTAATGGAGGGGGGAGGTTTGTGGGGGGTCTGTACTAATGGTGGGGGGTGGTTTGTGGGGGTCTGTACTAATGGAGGGGGGGTTTGTGGGGGGGTCTGTACTAATGGTGGGGGGGTCTGTACTAATGGAGGGGGGTATGTACTAATGGGGGGTGGTTTGTGGGGGGGTCTGTACTAATAGAGGGGGGGTCTGTACTAATGGAGGGGGTGGTTTTTGGGGGGGTCCGTACTAATGGAGGGGGGTGGTTTGTGGGGGGTCTGTACTAATGGAGGGGGGAGGTTTGTGGGAGGGTCTGTACTAATGGTGGGGGTCTCTAATAATGGAGGGGGGGTGGTTTGTGGGGGGTCTGTACTCATGTAGGGGGGGGTGGTTTGTGGGGGGTCTGTACTAATGGTGGGGGGGTCTGTACTAATGGAGGGGGGTGGTTTGTGGGGGGTCTGTACTAATGGTGGGGGAGTCTGTACTAATGGAGGGGGGTATGTACTAATGGGGGGGGTGGTTTGTGGGGGGTCTGTACTAATAGAGGGGGGTGGTTTGTGGGTGGGTATGAACTAATGGGGGGGTGGTTTGTGGGGGTGGTCTGTACTAATGGAGGGGGTGGTTTGTGGGGGGGTCTGTACTAATGGAGGGGGGTGGTTTGTGGGGGGTCTGTACTAATGGAGGGGGAGGTTTGTGGGGGGGTCTGTACTAATGATGAGGGGGTCTGTACTAATGGAGGGGGGTGGTTTGTGGGGGGTCGGTACTCATGGAGGGGGGGTGGTTTGTGGGGGATCTGTACTAATGGTGGGGGGTCTGTACTAATGGAGGGAGGGTGGTTTGTGGGGGGGTCTGTACTAATGGAGGGGGGGTGTTTGTCCTGGGGGGGTCTGTACTAATGGAGGGGGTGGTTTGTCCGGTGGGGGGTCTGTACTAATGGAGAGGGTGGTTTGTCCTGAGGGGTCTGTACTAATGGGGGTGGTTTATGGGGGGTCTGTACTAATGGGGGGTGGTTTATGGGGAGTCTTTACTAATGGAGGGGGCGGTTTGTGGGGGGTCTGTACTAATGGTGGGGGGGTCTGTACTAATGGTGGGGAGGTCTGTACTAATGGAGGGAGGGTGGTTTGTGGGGGGGTCTGTACTAATGGAGGGGGGTCTGTACTAATGGAAGGGGGGTGTTTGTCCTGGGGGTCTGTACTAATGGAGGGGTGGTTTGTCCGGCGGGGGGTCTGTACTAATGGAGGGGGTGGTTTGTCCTGAGGGTGCCTGTACTAATGGGGGTGGTTTATGGGGGGTCTGTACTAATGGGGGGGTGGTTTTTAGGGAGTCTTTACTAATGGAGGGGGGCGGTTTGTCGGGGGGCTGTACTAATGGAGGTGGTGGTTTGTCCTGAGGGGGTCTGTACTAATGGAGGGGGGGTGGTTTGACCTGGGGGGGTCTGTACTAATGGAGGGGGGATGGTTTGTCCTGAGGGGGGTCTGTACTAATGGAGGGGGGATGGTTTGTCCTGAGGGGGGTCTGTACTAATGTAGGGGGGATGGTTTGTCCTGAGGGGGGATCTGTACTAATGGAGGGGGATGGTTTGTCCTGAGGGGGGTCTGTACTAATGGAGGGGGGATGGTTTGTCCTGATAGGGGTCTGTACTAATGGAGGGGGGATGGTTTGTCCTGAGGGGGGGTCTGTACTAATGGGGGGGATGGTTTGTCCTGAGGGGGGTCTGTACTACTGGAGGGGGTGGTTTGTCCTGGGGGTCTGTACTAATGGAGGGGGGTGGTTTGTCCTGAGGGGGGTCTGTACTAATGGAGGGGGTGGTTTGTCCTGGGGGGTCTGTACTAATGGAGGGGGGTGGTTTGTCCTGAGGGGGGTCTGTACTAATGGAGGGGGTGGTTTGTCCTGAGGGGGTCTATACTAATGGAGGGGGGGAGGTTTGTCCTGAGGGGGGTCTGTACTAATGAAGAGGGGGATGGTTTGTCCTGAGGGGGGTCTGTACTAATGGAGGGGGGATGGTTTGTCCTGAGGGGGGTCTGTACTAATGGAGGGGGGATGGTTTGTCCTGAGGGGGGTCTGTACTAATGTAGGGGGGATGGTTTGTCCTGAGGGGGGATCTGTACTAATGGAGGGGGATGGTTTGTCCTGAGGGGGGTCTGTACTAATGGAGGGGGGATGGTTTGTCCTGATAGGGGTCTGTACTAATGGAGGGGGGATGGTTTGTCCTGAGGGGGGGTCTGTACTAATGGGGGGGATGGTTTGTCCTGAGGGGGGTCTGTACTACTGGAGGGGGTGGTTTGTCCTGGGGGTCTGTACTAATGGAGGGGGGTGGTTTGTCCTGAGGGGGGTCTGTACTAATGGAGGGGGTGGTTTGTCCTGGGGGGTCTGTACTAATGGAGGGGGGTGGTTTGTCCTGAGGGGGGTCTGTACTAATGGAGGGGGTGGTTTGTCCTGAGGGGGTCTATACTAATGGAGGGGGGGAGGTTTGTCCTGAGGGGGGTCTGTACTAATGAAGAGGGGGATGGTTTGTCCTGAGGGGGGTCTGTACTAATGGAGGGGGGATGGTTTGTCCTGAGGGGGGTCTGTACTAATGGAGGGGGTGGTATGTCCTGAGGGGGGGTCTGTACTAATGGAGGGGGTGGTATGTCCTGAGGGGAGTCTGTACTAATGGAGGGGGGTGGTTTGTCCTGAGGGGGTCTGTACTAATGAAGGGGATGGTTTGTCCAGTGGGTCTGTACTAATGGAGGGGGGGGTGATTTGTCCTGTGGGGTCGGTACTAATGGAGGGGGGTGGCTTGTCATGGAGGGGTCTGTACTAATGGAGGGGGGATGGTTTGTCCTGAGGGGGGGTGGTTTGTCCTGGGGACTGTACTAATGGAGAGGGGGTGGCTTGTCCTGGGGGGTCTGTACTAATGGAGGGGGGTCTGTACTGAGGAAGGTCTGTACTGAGGGAGGGGTTTATACTTAGTGGGGAGTCTGCACTGATGGAGGGGGGTCTATACTTAGTGGAGGGGGGTCTGTACTGAGGGGCGACTATAGATGGTGGAGGGGGGTGACACCAACCCTAGTGATGCCACTGCAGTCGCGGGCTCTTCTTTCCCCGCTCCCTCTCCCTCTCCTCGCGCGCAATGCTGTACTAGTGAGCAGCGCTTGCCAGCACAGCCACCCACTATGTTTCTTCCCCCGCCTTCATATCGGCCAGGGAAGAAATAGAATAAAAAAAGGAGCAGAGAAGAGGATTGTGGGACATATAGTCCTGAGGACTGGTAGCCCCACTGTAACACGGAAACTGCAGCCCACACAGCATGCCCAGCTGAATGGGAGAGAGAGAGAGAGCCAGGAGCCCGGTAAAGCTTTTAGGGAAGTGCACCCAGAACTCCAGAGGGAGAGGACAGTGCTGAGAGAACACCATCAGAGAGAGAACCCTGCTGCCCTGCACCACCAGAGGGAAAGCAACACAGCCTGGCGCCATCCCTGGCAGAGAAAGGAATGGAGTCATTGCCAGAATACAGATCTGGACTCTACCCAGCCGGTTCTGAACACCTCCTGAGCTATGTCTGCAGTCTCTGACCATCTCCTGTATTATATATGCAGTCTCTGACCATCTCCCGTATTATATCTGCAGTCTCTGAACATCTCCTGTATTATATCTGCAGTCTCTGACCATCTACTGTATTATATCTGCAGTCTCTGACCATCTCCTGTATTATATCTGCAGTCCCTGACCATCTCCTGTATTATATCTGCAGTCTCTGACCATCTCCTGTGCTATGTCTGCAGTTTCTGACCATCTTCTGTGCTATGTCTGCAGTCTCTGACCATCTCCTGTATTATATCTGCAGTCTCTGACCATCTCCTGAGCTATATCTACAGTCGCTGACCATCTCCTGTGCTATGTCTGCAGTCTCTGACCATCTCCTGAGCTATGTCTGCAGTCTCTGACCACCTCCTGTATTATATCTGCAGTCTCTGACCATCTCCTGTAATATATCTGCACTCTCTGACCGTCTCCTGTAATATGTCTGCACTCTCTGACTGTCTTCTGTATTATGTCTGCAGTCTCTGACCGTCTCCTGTATTATGTCTGCAGTCTCTGACCATCTTCTGTAATATGTCTGCACTCTCTGACTGTCTCCTGTATTATGTCTGCAGTCTCTGACCGTCTCCTGTATTATGTCTGCAGTCTCTGACCGTCTTCTGTATTACGTCTGCACTCTCTGACCGTCTCCTGTACTATGTCTGCAGTCTCGGACCGTTTCTTGTATCATGTCTGCAGTCTCTGACCATCTCCTGTACTATGTCTGCAGTCTCTGATCATCTCCTGTATTATGTCTGCAGTCTCTGACCATCTCCTGTACCATGTCTGCATCTCCTGTACTATGTCTGGGGGCTCTTTCTAACAAACTCTCTAACAGAAGCCCCCTCTGTGTGCATCAGAGAGATTCCCCTCCAGGTCTCATTAGTGTACGCTCTTACTTTATTTTATTTATTGTTAAAAGATCGTGGGAGGATCCCAGGGTAAGGAATACTTCTTAGGGGAGCATCTCTGTGTCATTGCCATAGAAACATGCGTAAAGAGGAGGAGTTTCTACGTTGACCACACCCATGTGGGGGCACCAGAAATATTTCTGCACCCAGGCGTCTGTGACCCTAGGATCGGCCCTGCCCCCTATACACATCTCAATTGCTTCCCCCTTTCTCTTTTTCAAATATTTTATTGTAGATAATAATACATATTTTATACATACATTTTTTGTATAATAGTGATATATCGTATATTAAGTTTTTAATTCTGAAATAAAATAAGATGAACATAAGACATCTAAGAGCTTCTAAAAAATTTCACAAAAATTTAGCAAAAGTAACATCTGATTTTTCAATAAGCATGGATTAAAAGTTTGGGGCAAATAAAAGGTAACATAAGCGGGGTTCATATTGTTGTTAAATTATATATTTCTAACAGGGGCCAAGATCCTGCTTTGTGGCTTGGCGTGTCCTGTCGATGGGGGAAAAAAATAAATAAAAAAATGGAACCAGACATAAAAATAATCTTATTACTCCTAAAATCAGCTTAGAGAGAATAACTATTTGTATAGTAGTAATGTGTATAACAATAAAGGGAGTAAAGAGCGGGGGAGGGAGAAGGGAATCTCCAGAGGAAATCAGGAGGTTCATGAGATTCTGATATAGCAAAATTAATAATAAACACAGTAGTAGGATATTTTAGGATAGTACAAAGGAGTTGTCAAACCCTGGCGGCAGGTGATGATTTATCCAAGGAAGCCAGAGGGCTTCGAATTTCGGGATTTTATTTAAATAGATGGCTTCAGTTTTGGCATGAATCATCGCCTGCGTTACCCGGTGTTTAGTTGAAATTATACATAAAATAGATGTTTTCCAAGCTTGAGCTATGGTTTGTTTGGCAGCCGTAGTGACATTTAGTAGAAGTTGGAATTGACGTTGTGAGATATTTTGTGGTTTGTTATTTAGGAGTGCTACAGTTGAGTCAGGTACAACAATGGTATTGAACATGATGGATAGTAGGTTAAATATTTGCTTCCAGAACCAGAAAGTCTTAACTTTAGGGCAGGTCCACCATATGTGTAGATGCATACCTATATCTATACAGTCTCTGAAGCATTGGGCAGGGTATTGAGGGAGAAATTTGGATATTCTTGCTGGCACAAGGTACCATCTGGTGAGTACCTTGTAGTTAGTTTCTAATGCAGCAATATTTGGGGTAGCTGATGTTGTGGCTTGCCAAATTTGAGTCCAATTTATATCATCTGATTGGAGATTCAGGTCTGTCTCCCATTTGGTAGTGTAGGTTGGGGGAGTTGAAGTTGTATGAGACAGTAATTGATTGTATATTTCCGAGATTAGACCACGTTTGTGTGGGTCAGAGATGCAGGTTTGTTCAAATGTTGTACAATTAGGCATTGTAGAATTCGGGGAATCATTCTGCTGTAGGAATTGTTTGATTTGTAGATACCTGAAGATTTCTGTTTGTAGAATTTATTTTGTATCACAGAGTTTGGGAAAGGGCGTGATGGTGTTGGATTCAAAGAAATGGTATGCTCTAGTTAGATCTGTTTTTGACCATGCTGAGAAGGAAGAAGGGGAAGCCCAAGTTGGGTAAAAGGAGGGGTTGTTTAGGAAGGAGAGGAGAGGAACATGTGGAGATTGAAGTCCAAATCGTGTTCTAAGCCTATCCCAAATGGATAAATTATGTCTAGTAATAGGATTAGAAATCTACGGCGTAAAGTTGGAGTGAGCCACAGAAGATTTGCTAAAGAAAGTGGATCGCAATCAACTGATTTAATCGCGACCCAGAGGGGAATCTCTTTGGTAGCGTGATATTTAGGGAGTTGAGCCAATTGGGTAGCATAATAATATTTAGTGAAATCTGGAACACTTAGTCCACCACGTATACGGGGGGTATATAGAGTAGCTTGTGGTAAACGGGGTTTAAGTTTGCCCCGTATGAATTGTAGAGTTTTGCGTTGGAGAATACGAAGGAAGTATGCTGGGACTTGAATTGGGAGTACTCGGAAGAGATATAGGATTTTGGGTAAAATTGACATCTTGATGACTGTAATTCTACCCATCCATGCCAACGGTAGAGAGGACCAATTTTTCATTAGTGTGTTTAATTGTTTCATCAATGGTAGGTAATTTGCCTTATATAGTTCTGCTGGGTTTGCTGTTAGAGAGATACCTAGGTATGTGATATGTGAAGTTGACCAGCTAAAGGGGAGGGAGTCCTGTAAATGTGTTTGCAATTCCAATGGGAGAGAGATGTTTAGTGCTTTAGATTTTTGAGAGTTTATTTTAAAGCCAGATATAGCTCCAAATTTAGTAAGGATGGATATAAGATTTGGTGCTGATGTTAAAAGGGAAGTGAGAAAAACTAAGACATCATCTGCGAACAGACATAGCTTGTGTTGATGGCCCCTGTGTTGAAGACCTTTGATATTAATATTAGAGCAAATTAATTGGGCCAGGGGTTCTATTGCTAGAGCAAAGAGTAGGGGGGATAATGGGCATCCCTGCCTGGTTCCTCTTTCAATAATAAATGGGTCAGATCTGTAACCTGAGTAAGTCATATACGCTTTCGGTTTGTCATATAGAGAAGTTATCCACTGTAGAAAGTTGTTTCCAAAACCCCATCTACCGAGGATAGAGTGAAGATAATGCGTAGGTAAGAGGCTTTACTTATACAAATTCCTCTGATGACTGGTTTCAGGGCTTCCCAATAAGTTAGGGGATTTGTCTCTGATGGTTTATTATCTGCTATGTAATCTTCAATGGCTTTTTTTATATCTTGTCGGTATTTAGAGATCGCTAGCAAGCTGTCATTTATGTACCATGTACGCAGATTAGGTTTTGGAATTAGAGAAGAAAAGGAAGTCAGTACTGCATTGTGGTCAGACCATGCACAAGGGATGATTTGTGAATTGAGTATTAGTGGAGAATAATTAATATTTACTAATAAATGGTCTATTCAAGAAAGTTGTTTATGGGGATGAGAAGAGTGAGTATATTGTTTTTTCCTAGGATGTTGTTCACGCCATGTATCAATAAGGGAATGTTGGTTTAAAAGTTGTTGGTATTTAGGGTGGTGAATAGTTGCGGGTGTTGGGGATTTGTCTAAAATTGGGTATATTACCTGGTTAGAGTCTCCGCATATTATAAGAGTACCCTTTTTGTGAGAGTCTATTACATTGAATAAGTGAGAGAGAAAAGATAATGGATTTTTATTGGGGGCATAATATGATACAACCGTGATTTCGTTGTCAAGTAATAAACCATTTAGTATTATATAGCGACCTTCAGGGTCATTAATCTCTGAGTGTAGGGTAAAAGGTGTAGTGTGGTGGAAAGCAATCAAAACTCCTCTTTGTTTGGTGGAGGCTGAGGCTTTGTATACTTGAGGATATTGGCGGCTGCAAAATTTAGGGGAGGATTAAGTAGAAAAGTGTGTCTCTTGTAGACAAACCACATGAGCTAGGATAGATGAGAAAAAGTGGAAATCTTTTATGCGTTTAGGAGGGGAATTAAGACCTTGTACATTGAGTGTAAGTATATCGAGCAACGTCATATCAATATCTATTAACAATCAAAAAATTATAAACTTTGTTATTAGACATATATGTGATCGTAGTATGGAGGAGGAAAAGGAAAATAAATCAAATAAGGGAGGACAAAGTAAAGAGAAGGAAGAGGGGAAAAGAGAGGGGGGGGTAAAGTTGGAAAAGTGTTACAAAGAGAAAAAAAAGAAAAAAAAGAGAAGCTTTTATAACGGTGTTAAATAAATGGCTCCTAACTGAAGCTAGTATCCAGTGGGTGGCAAGAAATTACCAGCCAGTGGGTACAATTTATCCAAAGAGTGTCTGGTAGACTCACCAGTGTTGTGGAATTCTAGGCTGCTGTTTACAGAGCACACAGCCCATAATTCCTGTGCTATCTAAGCACACATCAGATTTCATCTTTTTGCAACAATGCTATCTTTAGCCTAAGTTCCATTCACCCATCATTCATTCCAAGAAAGCACCAACACAGCTTATGTTCTCATTTCAGCTTCCCAGCATAGACTGCCTGGCCGACGCCTAATCATAGGCTTTTATTAACCTCAAAAGATCTCAGGACAGGAGGTGATTGGCTGCAGCAACCAATCACCTCCCCCCATGGGCGAGAGATGTTTAGTGCTTTAGATTTTTGAGAGTTTATTTTAAAGCCAGATATAGCTCCAAATTTAGTAAGGGTGGATATAAGATTTGGTGCTGATGTTAAAAGGGAAGTGAGAAAAACTAAGACATCATCTGCTAACAGACATAGCTTGTGTTGATGGCCCCTGTGTTGAAGACCTTTGATATTAATATTAGAGCGAATTAATTGGGCCAGGGGTTCTATTGCTAGAGCAAAGAGTAGGGTGGATAATGGGCATCCCTGCCTGGTTCCTCTTTCAATAATAAATGGGTCAGATCTGTAACCTGAGTAAGTTATATACCCTTTCGGTTTGTCATATAGAGAAGTTATCCACTGTAGAAAGTTGTTTCCAAAACCCCATCTACCGAGGATAGAGTGAAGATAATGCCAAGATAAGGAATCAAATGCTTTCTGTATATCAATAGAGAGGAAGCAGGCAGGGATGCGACGTGTTCATGCCATATGAGCAAGGAGAAGTGCTCGACGAATGTTATCACCAGTTTGTCTGGATGGGATAAAGCCTGTCTGATCTTTATGTATAAGGTTGCCTATGATTGGATTTAGTCGATTGGAGAGGATTTTAGCTAGTAGCTTGATATCTAAATTAAGAATAGAGATTGGTCTATAGTTAGACCATGAAGTGTCATCTGAATTTGGTTTGGGGATCATAGAAATGGAAGCTAAAAGGGATTCTGGACGGAAGGAATGTCTAGTTAGAAGTGAATTGAAGGCTTCCATTAATAAAGGAGAAAGTAGTGTTTGGAAGTGTTTATAGTATGTGGCTGAAAAACCATCGGGTCCTGGGCGTTTGTGTGGCTTTAAAGTTTTGATTGCTGTTTGAATTTCAAGAGATGTAATAGTTTTTTCAAGGGTTTCTGTCAGGGTCACCTGTGGCCAGGTGACAGATGCACACCGTAGGGGGACAGGAGTGCACCGCGAGGTAGTGAACCCTATGGCTGGCTTCTGTGGATAGGAAACTGGGTGGTTGTGGAAAGCGGGACCAGAGGAGCACAACCGGGATCCCAACGGAAGCGAGAGCCAAGATTCCCCAGGGCGCGGAATCTAAGACCCAGCTGGTCTTCTCCAGGGCCTCTAGTGGTGAGGATGTTACGCTGCAGGCTGGGACCAGGTCGCGGCCCCTGGAGTTTCCTAGCTCACGCCCCGTAGGATAAGGGGAAGCAGCAGCACACGATAGAGAGAACCGAATAACAAGCCGAAGGTCAGGGGCCACAAGCAGACAAGGATAACGAAGAACGAGCCGAAGGTCAAGGGTCACGAGCAGACAGGGATGGTCGGGGACAAGCCAATAACGTAACAGAGAGACAGACGTAGCACACGGCAGGCAGGAACCCAAACACACAATGCCTAACAAACACGTTGATCAGCAAAGCAGGCCTGCAGTGCACAGGTTAATATAGTGTTCAGTGATAGGGCCTGGGGTGGAGTCAGGCTGGGAGGAGATTATAAAGGAAGCCAGGTGAAGGAGGTCTGGTCTCTAGATGAACACATGAGGAGGAAGGTAAGATGGCAGACAGACATTAATGCATATCCATGACAGTACCCTCCCTCTTACGAGGCCTCCCCCTTCCCCGCCTGGGCCCAGGTTTAGAGGGAAACTTCAGATGAAACTCCTTTAACAGACGAGGTGCAAAGACCTCAGATGCAGTGATCCAAGACCTCTCCTCAGGACCAAACCCTTTCCAATGAACGAGGTACTGAAGAACGCCTTTACAGAGTCGGGAGTCCAGAATTTGACTGATCTCGTACTTCTGATTATCCTCCGAGACAGGCGCCACGGTAGGAAGAGGACGAGAGAATTTATTGAGGACTAAAGGCTTTAGAAGAGCAACATGAAAGGAGTTAGTGATTTTAAGGCTCTTAGGAATCTGGAGTTTGAAACAAACCGGATTCAGTTTAGCAGTTACCGTGTATGGACCGATGAATCGTGGAGCAAACTTCAGAGAAGGAACTCGGAGCTTGATGTTCCTGGTAGAGAGCCAGACTTTGTCCCCTGGCTGAAGAGAAGGCGGTTTACGCCTGCGGCGGTCGGCAAAGCCTTTGAATTTTTCAGCAGCTGCCCGGAGGGAATCATGAACGTGACCCCAAACGGAATTGAGAGACTCCTGAACCGAAGCCAAAGCTGGAATGTCTGGAGAACAGATCATAGGAAGAGGAAGTTGAGGGTGTTTTCCATAAACTGTGAAAAAGGGTGTCTTCTGCGAACTGGTATTCACATGATTGTTATGGGAGAATTCTGCCCACGGGAGTAGAGAGGACCAATCGTCATGGTGAGAAGACACAAAGGTGCGAAGAAAGACCTCTAACTCCTGATTAACCCTCTCAGTCTGTCCATTGGATTGGGGATGGTAAGAAGAAGAAAAATCCAAGACAATATTGAGGGATTTGCAAAAGGCTCTCCAAAAACGAGACGTGAATTGGACTCCCCTGTCGGAAACAATATGAGAAGGGACCCCATGTAGGCGGAGAATTTCTCGAATGAAAATGGGAACCAAGGCAGGGGCAGAAGGAAGACCAGGAAGAGGAACAAAATGAGCCATCTTGGAGAATCGATCGATTACCACCCAAATGACTGTATTATTCTCAGACAGTGGGAGATCGGTGATAAAATCCATGGCAATATGGGCCCAGGGTTCCTTAGGAATAGGCAAGGGCATGAGGAGACCAGCAGGAGCTTGTGTGGAGGATTTGGACTGAGCACAGACATGACAAGCTTTAACGTAGTCTTTGACGTCTGAGCGGAGATTAGGCCACCAGTAGTGACGACTGATGAGTAGGAAGGATCGGAGGAATCCAGAATGCCCTGCCACCTTGGAATCATGTCCCCAACGAAGGATCTTAGCTCTTAGCTCAGTGGGGACAAAGGTCTTACCAGGCGGAATTTTAGACTTCAGGGTGGTAGAGTGGGCAACAATGCATGAGGTGGGAATGATCGGCTCAGGTTCAGGGGCGGACTCCTCGTCCAAAGTGTCAAATGACCTAGAGAGCGCATCAGCCCGACCGTTGCAGGAACCAGGTTTGTAGGTAATCGTGAAATTAAAACGGGCAAAGAAGAGACTCCACCTGGCCTGTCTAGGATTCAGACGTTTAGCATTCTGTAGATACTGTAAATTCTTGTGATCGGTAAAGATCGTTATGGAGTGAGGGGAACCCTCCAAGAGATGACGCCACTCCTCTAACGCCAATTTAATTGCGAGAAGTTCCCGATCACCGATGGCATAATTCCTCTCTGCCTGAGAAAATTTTTTGGAGAAGAACGCACATGGTTGGCGTCTCTTCTCAAAGATTTGAAGAAGCACAGCTCCCACCCCCATAGAGGAAGCGTCCACTTCAATAAAAAATGCATTCCCAGGATTTGGTCTCCTCAAGAGGGGGCCAGAAACAAAGGCCTGTTTCAGGTTGTGAAATGCAGAGACAGCTTCGGGAGGCCAGTCTCTGGCATTCACACCCTTCTTGGTCAAAGCGATAATAGGCGCGGCAATGGAAGAGTAATTCCTTATGAACTGCCTATAATAATTAGTGAAGCCAAGAAAGCGCTGTGTGGCCTTGAGGCTAGCAGGAAGAGGCCAGTTGGTGATAGCCAAGACCTTCCCAGGGTCCATACGAAGCCCCGAACATGAGACAAAGCACCCCAAAAACAGGACCTCAGAACATTCAAAGGAACATTTCTCCAGCTTGGCATAGAGATTGTTCTCTCTAAGACGTTGAAGTACAGTGCGGACATGGTTTCTGTGGACGAGCAGATTTTCAGAAAAGATCAGAATGTCATCCAGATAGATGACAACAAACTGGTACAGCAGATCTCTGAAGATTTCATTGACAAAGTTTTGAAACACGGCTGGAGCATTACACAGACCAAAAGGCATCACCAGATATTCGTAATGCCCGTCTCTAGTGTTAAATGCAGTCTTCCATTCGTCACCCTCCCGTATTCGAATGAGATTGTACGCGCCTCTGAGATCCAACTTGGTGAAAATGGAGGCACCCTTCAACCTATCGAATAGCTCAGATATTAAGGGTAAGGGGTATCGATTTTTAATAGTAACCGCATTTAAACCCCGATAATCGATGCAGGGTCTTAAGGTACCATCCTTTTTGGCAACAAAAAAGAACCCTGCCCCTGCAGGCGATGAGGATTTCCGGATGAACCCTCTCTCCAGATTCTCTGCTACATACTCCGACATGGCCTGGGTCTCTGGGATGGACAGAGGGTAGGTACGACCCCTGGGTAGAGTTGCTCCGGGGACAAGATCAATAGCACAGTCAAAAGACCTGTGGGGAGGAAGCACCTCAGCTGATTTTTTACAGAACACATCCCGGTAATCGCTGTATGCGGCGGGAAGATCAGAAGAAACAGAAGTGGCAGCAACCGGAAGACTCTCCTTGGGGGTCACCTTGAGAAGACACGACGAGAAACATGAGGAACCCCAGGCCAGGATCTGCCCAGAGACCCAGTCCACATGTGGGGAGTGGAGCTGTAGCCAAGGGAGGCCCAATACAACTGGGGTAGAGGCCTTGGGTAGAATAAGAAAGGATATCCACTCCTGGTGGAGAATCCCTACCGACATCCTAATGGGTAGCGTCTGGAAGCGAATAGGGCCCCCTGGGAGAACAGTGCCATCAATTGCCGAGACTACCAATGGGGTAGTGAGAGGTGAAAGGGTAAGCTTCATAGAAGAAGCAGTTCTCCAATCCATGAAATTGCCGGCAGCCCCGGAATCCAGGTATGCAAGGGTTGACTGAGGAGAAGTGCCTACATGAAGGGACACCGGCAAGAGCAGGCGAGAAGGTGATGTTTCTGGGTCCAATACTCCACCTTCCAAATGTATTAGACCCGAGCGTTTCCCGGACGAAGCGAGCAGGAGTCACGAAAATGACCCTTGCCCCCACAATAGAGGCACAAGCCCAGAGTTCTGCGCCTAGCACGTTCTTCGGGGGTTAGTCTGGTCCGGCCCAGCTGCATAGGTTCTTCAGCAGGTAGAGGATGCTCCACGGAATGAAGGGAGGGGAGCTCAGACTGGCTAGGACCCAGAGAGTGCTGGCGTCTTTTTTCTAAGGACCTCTCTTGAAAACGAATGTCGATCTGGTTGCATAATGAAATTACATCGTCCAGACCGACGGGAATGGCTCTTCCCGCTAATTCGTCTTTCACTCGGTCAGAGAGGCCATGTAAAAAGGTAGCGACCAGGGCCTCATTATTCCAGCTCAATTCAGCTGTGTGGATACGGAACTGAAGAGCATATTGCCCCACTGAACTAGATTCTTGGCGAAGACGTAAGACAGCACTAGCCGCTGAAGAAGCCCGAGCCGGCTCTTCGAAGATATTACGAAAGAGCTTCAAGAATTCGGACAGACTGGAAACCACCGGATCGTTCCTCTCCCACAGGGGGGCAGCCCAGGCCAAAGCTTCACCGGAGAGGAGGGAAATGATATAGGCTACCTTAGCCCGGTCAGATAGGAAGCTTTGAGGCTGAAGCTCAAAATGAATAGTGCATTGGCTGAGAAACCCCCTGCAGGCCTTGGAGTCCCCAGAGAAACGGAACGGAGCTGGCAATCTTAGTGAGTGTGAGGCTGCGACTGGTGCGATAGGTACAGCCGCTGGTTGTACTTGGGGTTGCGGATTCGGGGTTCCCAAGGAGACCTGAAGCTGCTCGAATCGAGAAGCCAGATCCTGGAGGAATCGCATCACCTGGGTCTGATTTGATTCCTGGGTCTCAAGTCTGCGAACTATGCCCTGCAATGGATCATCCGCGGGAAGCGGGATGTCAGCCGGGTTCATGGCTGATCAAACTGTCAGGGTCACCTGTGGCCAGGTGACAGATGCACACCGTAGGGGGACAGGAGTGCACCGCGAGGTAGTGAACCCTATGGCTGGCTTCTGTGGATAGGAAACTGGGTGGTTGTGGAAAGCGGGACCAGAGGAGCACAACCGGGATCCCAACGGAAGCGAGAGCCAAGATTCCCCAGGGCGCGGAGTCTAAGACCCAGCTGGTCTTCTCCAGGGCCTCTAGTGGTGAGGATGTTACGCTGCAGGCTGGGACCAGGTCGCGGCCCCTGGAGTTTCCTAGCTCACGCCCCGTAGGATAAGGGGAAGCAGCAGCACACGATAGAGAGAACCGAATAACAAGCCGAAGGTCAGGGGCCACAAGCAGACAAGGATAACGAAGAACGAGCCGAAGGTCAAGGGTCACGAGCAGACAGGGATGGTCGGGGACAAGCCAATAACGTAACAGAGAGACAGACGTAGCACACGGCAGGCAGGAACCCAAACACACAATGCCTAACAAACACGTTGATCAGCAAAGCAGGCCTGCAGTGCACAGGTTAATATAGTGTTCAGTGATAGGGCCTGGGGTGGAGTCAGGCTGGGAGGAGATTATAAAGGAAGCCAGGTGAAGGAGGTCTGGTCTCTAGATGAACACATGAGGAGGAAGGTAAGATGGCAGACAGACATTAATGCATATCCATGACAGTTTCTAATTGGGTTGCAGAAAGGGAGGGAAGTTTAATATCAGCTAATAGCGAATCGAGGCGTGATTGTTCAAAAGTTTGAGTCTCTTGGTATAAATGGGATCATTTTCTACCAAATTCATTCACTATTTTTTGAGGGTTACTGGAGAAGGTGTTTTTTTTTATATTTTTAATCTAATTGGCTTCCGTGAGTGGTCTGATTTACGGAGAGAAAGGGCTAAAAAGGTTGTAGGTTTGTTGGCTTTCATATAGAGAGTGTGTTTGGTTTTGTGGAGAATCTGTTCTGCTGAATCTGTTAGAAAAAGGTTGAGTTCTAGTTTGGCTTTATCATAGACTAGTTTATTAGAGGGAGAAGGGTTGCTTTGAAAGTTTTCTGAAGCCTTATAAAATGCTTCATCTAGTTGCTTTTGTATTAGTTTATTTTGTTTGCGTAGGTAAGATGCTTTACTTATACAAATTCCTCTGATGACTGGTTTCAGGGCTTCCCAATAAGTTAGGGGATTTGTCTCTGATGGTTTATTATCTGCTATGTAACCTTCAATGGCTTTTTCTATATCTTGTCGGTATTTAGAGATCGCTAGCAAGCTGTCATTTATGTACCATGTACGCAGATTAGGTTTTGGAATAAGAGAAGAAAAGGAAGTCAGTACTGCATTGTGGTCAGACCATGCACAAGGGATGATTTGTGAATTGAGTATTAGTGGAAAAGAATTGATATTTACTAATAAATGGTCTATTCAAGAAAGTTGTTTATGGGGATGAGAAGAGTGAGTATATTGTTTTTTCCTAGGATGTTGTTCACGCCATGTATCAATAAGGGAATGTTGGTTTAAAAGTTGTTGGTATTTAGGGTGGTGAATAGTTGCGGGTGTTGGGGATTTGTCTAAAATTGGGTATATTACCTGGTTAGAGTCTCCACATATTATAAGAGTACCCTTTTTGTGAGAGTCTATTACACTGAATAAGTGAGAGAGAAAAGATAATGGATTTTTATTGGGGGCATAATATGATACAACCGTGATTTCGTTGTCAAGTAATAAACCATTTAGTATTATATAGCGACCTTCAGGGTCATTAATCTCTGAGTGTAGGGTAAAAGGTGTAGTGTGGTGGAAAGCAATCAAAACTCCTCTTTGTTTGGTGGAGGCTGAGGCTTTGTATACTTGAGGATATTGGTGGCTGCAAAATTTAGGGGAGGATTAAGTAGAAAAGTGTGTCTCTTGTAGACAAACCACATGAGCTAGGATAGATGAGAAAAAGTGGAAATCTTTTATGCGTTTAGGAGGGGAATTAAGACCTTGTACATTGAGTGTAAGTATATCGAGCAACGTCATATCAATATCTAGTAACAATCAAAAAATTATAAACTTTGTTATTAGACATATATGTGATTGTAGTATGGAGGAGGAAAAGGAAAATAAATCAATTAAGGGAGGACAAAGTAAAGAGAAGGAAGAGGGGAAAAGGGAGGGGGGGGTAAAGTTGGAAAAGTGTTACAAAGAGAAAAAAAAGAAAAAAAAGGAGAAGCTTTTATAACGGTGTTAAATAAATGGCTCCTAACTGAAGCTAGTATCCAGTGGGTGGCAAGAAATTACCAGCCAGTGGGTACAATTTATCCAAAGAGTGCCTGGTAGACTCACCAGTGTTGTGGAATTCTAGGCTGCTGTTTACAGAGCACACAGCCCATAATTCCTGTGCTATCTAAGCACACATCAGATTTCATCTTTTTGCAATAATGCTATCTTTAGCCTAAGTTCCACTCACCCATCATTTATTCCAAGAAAGCACCAACACAGCTTATGTTCTCATTTCAGCTTCCCAGCATAGACTGCCTGACCGATGCCTAATCATAGGCTTTTATTAACCTCAAAAGATCTCAGGACAGGAGGTGATTGGCTGCAGCAACCAATCACCTCCCCCCCATGGGCGGGGACATCACAGGATGTCCCTTCCACACAGGGGAATGACCATACAAGGACATGCCTTCCAACAGGCAATGCTGTATATGAATCCCACTCAAGAAAGGATTTAATACAATAATACATACAATGAATACAATAACGTATGATGGCTAAAGTTACCGTTGACAGGAATCCTCATTCTGCGCCATTCCATAGAATAACACACATTCAGATTATAATATTATTGAATGGGGGAGGGAGGCTATCTGCAGACGCACACTACGAATCCCAATCAATGTTGATCAGACACAGCCGAGACAAGAGTACGCATCTGCTCATAACCAATGATGTTGTTGTTGCAGAGCGAGGACATCCCCTCCTCAACGATCGTCCGTGCTAATGCACAGAGGGCCCCCCGTCGGTGGACATATCCGCACCCTGCAAACATCACACTCCAACCTCAAGACGTTTTCCCCTATCAGACGGGATTCAACCAGCCTCAGACTACCCCAATCAGCTCTTTTAGAGCAGGTTGCGGAAGTACTAACACTGGGTGACACTATGACAATACATATTAAATACATTTACATAAAAATCTCCACAACAGTCCTCCCTTTTTTTGTCATATGCACCCCATGTGTCCATCGATGAAAGTTGATCTGCTTCTTACACCTGGAAATGAATCAGTCCTTAGTCCATAAAAAGGAAAACACGGCTTGACGTGTAGACTCTACTCTTCAGGGGCATGACTTATAAAGGAGGACACGACATGGTGAGCTGTAGTAATCGCCGATCGGTCTGTGATCCTCTGTGTCTTGTATGTGGGTCCGGCTTCGGGGCGTCTCATCAAGGAAACTCTGGTCACGAATCAAATCAGGCAACAGGAGCACCCCGTCACGACATAGAAAGAATAGAGATAAAAACGACATAAGTATATATATTCCCACTTCCTTTAACCACGATCCGCTGTAAAATAAAAATTAGATCCCCAAAGATTCCCAGACCCTTAAAATAGACTCCCAACCTTCACTTAGCTACAGCTCTGGCTTCAACAATTACATGAAGAACCCTATCCTTAACGGATGAGAATTGTTCAATCGTATCCCAAGCCCGAGCCCCCCCCCTCATGCAGGACACCATGCCCAGACCTGGTCGGGGTTGGTGAACAAATACCTTCTAGCTGTCCCTGCCATTCTTAATTTCCTGCGCCATCAGATCCTCGCGATCGGCCGCGACCTAAGATGTTGGGACAGCTTCACCATCACGCATGAACCTCTTGCTTTGGGGGAATTACCTTTATAAGCTGCAGATCTGCATAAACACCAAACTAAAGTTCAAACACAGTTGTGGGCTGCCTAGATACCCAAACCGACAAGAGGCAGAGCCATTAAAACTAACCAATTTTACCCTCTAAAAATGCATTGTCAGATTCCATTGACAAGTGTCTGTTTGGAGTCTTCACTAGTTTGTCAAAACTCCTCATACCCATAATAACATCATAAATGGCATGTACCGCTGTCATCGCTGGGGACTAAAACTTGTTGAAGACTCAGAACAGACCATTGGTCCTGTTCGCTTTCTGAGCTAGTCAGGACATACACTTTACATAATAACTTGGGATGCTTTTCATCGTTACCCTCGCTAAAATTTACTAAACAACAAAAATATAAATAAACAAAGATACTCCTCATTCTTTGGTGTGGTTGAGCCGCTTCTTGCAGTGGCTGGCGTGGTCTCATCCCTCAAGCTTCTTTACAACGACCCAGTCACCTGGTTGGAAAGAATGTAAACTGATTATTAAGTCAGGGTCCAGGAGGGACTCGTGGACATTTTGGAGTTCATGTCACAACGATCGCACCCACCCCATCAGCCGAGAATATAAGTGACAGCTAATGAGGGGAGTACGACCCTGGTTTTGATTGACCTCCAAACAACCCTCATATGACAATAACCCAGACATCGGGACTGTGGCCACTGCATAACCTGTGCGTGGCTTATAATACCTGGAACCATTGACAAAAGGTTCTTAGCATCTGGGATGGGAACCTACTTCACCAGACTGCTGCTTGCCGATTCAAATTCTATTAAAGAAAGACAGTCTTGGCACAAACTTGGTTAGAATTACAGAGGTTATTATTAGTTTGAAAAAAAAAACTGTCACTCTTACATTTATCATTCTCCCCCCTTTTCTTCCTCATTACAGACTGAAGGAAGAAATGCGTGGTGCAGGAAAAAAGAAACAATGAAATAACCTATGATACTTTTACCTCCTTAGACTCATGTATTTATCCATATGTACAGCTGTCTACATACACCTGTTCTCCGTGTACACACTCCTTGGACCTGAAAAATACTTATAAGCAAAATCATTACTCTATTCTTCATATTTAACCTGCAAAGAATGGAAAATAATAATGACATTCCTGTACATTGGTAAATTGTCAATGACATTCTTTCAAAACTGATTCAAACAAAACCCTCTGTAACCCTTACTTTTCCCGTTCCTACAAAAATACAACAGCCGCGACGCATCGAAGGATCGCCGCGGTAAGTTCGAACATATTCACGTTACTACATACAAACATTCCGATACAAACGTGGGGGAGATACTTCATAGTTTCCAAAACCAAGAATTGAAAAAACAAAAACAGCCAGAATTCTCCCTTTACTCTTTCAGCAATAGAAAAAAATACAATGGGAACATGAGAGCAGCTCGAGAACCTTGCCTGGACCAGCCATACAAAGTTCAAACAAACGGGCATGAGCCACCGTTCCTCATCATTACAGATTTCTGAAGCCGCAGCTCAACTACATCCATTCCAGAGGGATACCCAAAATAGTATCCTTGGACCACCTATGTTAATCTTTTTGGGGTTCAAAGGCCTTTGCCCCAAAACTAGGCTTCGTGCACTGTGTGACCGTCTGACTATGGGAAGCCTCCATTCCTTCCCTTTGCACAGACCTCCTTGTGTCCATGGCGATTCGAATCGGCTTATCATCTTAAACCTGCGTCCAGGTTAAACCGTTGCACCCATTTTCGGAGATCACCGCCCGGTGTCTTCTTATACGGTGAATTGAAGAACTACAACCACTATATGGTCAAGTCCTCCAACTAGAAACCCTAACCGAGGCGTCAACTCTATGGCTTGTTGTCCCAACACTTTTGGAACTACAGCAACAACCACAGATCAACCCCCGAATTAGGCCTCTACCCCTCACAGTGCATGCATACACAAGCATTTTCCGCTATACACCCATACACTGCGTTGTCAGACTAAACCACACAGAACACTTACGCCAGTTTACCACCTGCAGAACAATGTGGCTTCTCTCTGTATCTAGATGATAAAATAATGGTGATGCCCCCTGTTTGCTCTCTACCCAAAACTGTATTACAGTACAAAACTGGAACAAAATATAAAAAACTTTTAAACGCAAAAATGCTTTCCATTTTCCTTCCAAGCACAAATCTCATTCAGACAACCCCAAGCTCCTCCCACCAACTTTCTGCTGATATATAAATGCTGAAAAGAAACTTCCGGTTATGCTCAGCTACTTAAAAAACCCAAACTGGTTTATTTACATATCAATTGTTCAGGAAGAGGGAGGGGGAGGGGAGGCCCAGCCACATTGCTGTGTCTATCAAGACTCCAATTTAAACATAACACATCATTGTGCAAAAACTCTGTTAGTCTTACAATCCATCAAAATTCAGTGTAAAGTGAACTTTTTCATATACTGCAAAGTCAGCTGACCCTGAAATAGCTTACATTCACTTAAATGAAAACAGAGAAATCCCCCTTCTAACACCACCTGCATGGAGTTTGCATGTCCTCCCTGTGTCTGCGTTGGCCTCCTCCCACACTCCAGCTGCTGGTAGGTCAGCCAGATCCCATCCATAAATAAGCCCCAGCATGTGCGTGTGTCCGCAAGCACGTTGTGACCCCTCGGGGTAAAAACTATTTAATCTAGCAAACGCATAAAACAGGACAAAACTGCGCCAATCAACAAATGCCAACACGGTATCCAGGGGCCGTGTTTGCTAAACTGGAACTTCCTATCTCAAACTGTAAACGTCTCTCAAAATGTCCGACAAGCCAGGACAGCAAAATGGTGGATGAAAACCGCACACCTCATGGACAACAATGGCGCCATTAACGCATGCAATTTTTCCCGCCAAAACCAGCATGGGACATCACAATGAACACCACATTGGTTCCCCTACACAAAGAAAAACACAAATGGCCTCCACCAGGTTCCAACGCAGAAAAGACCGCACTACCCAATTCGCACCAAACATCAAAATCTGCCCCAAAGGCTGAGAAATTCCACCAGTGAAATAGCAGACGAATGCCACATGGTATAGTGCCCAAAAGAAAGGTGGCTGTACCTTCCCTTATATGATGCCCACAGGCCAAGGAAAAACTGTGCCTCAAAATGGCAGACAAACCACAAGGCTAATTAAAAGCCAAGAATGGCGCCATTAACGCATGCATTTCTTTTCCCGCCAAAACCAGCATCTCTTTAAAAGAAAATCAAAAATGTTTTTCTCCACAAAGACTGACTACACCATTGAAACTTTTCTAAATTATCATCAAAATCCACTGAAAAAAATGTGTCAGCTACACTCTACAAGGACCACATGTACACTTACAAACTTAAACCCTTTGGCCAACTAAACAGCACATTCAATAAATGTTAGTTACATGACAATATTAAAAACATATTCATTTCTCTAAGTCCATATACTCTGAGATATTCACCACTTTTCTCTACTTAAAGTTCACACACACAGTGGCCTCAGCTTCCATAACAAGCCATCGCAGAGACATACTATTGTCTGCCTTCTAGCAATGCCTGGCCACTTGGATATGCGGCAGGAACTTTCAACTCAAAAACCAAACTCTTTACTTAAAATATTTTTACACTTATGGAGACATGTGTCTTTGTCCCCTACAAAAATCACAATCTATCCATTTCTATTTTTCATAGAAATCGCAAACACTACACACATACAGTACAATGTTGCTTGCATGTCTGCTCAGAGTTTCTTTCCCTCAGGGCACAGCCCCTGCAACACAAAACAGTGGGCAAGCCCTTCCCCCATTCAAGCACATGGTTCACAAACAAGCCTCTGAGAAATACAAAAAGCTCAACCAAACACACACATTGCAGGCTGAATAATCCCACATCTATACCTTCATTTCATACACAATATACAGTTTCCATCAGATCATCTCTCAGGGCCCTCCCACTACAAAACTCCTGCATGCTATTTACAGAAAGTCACCAACTTTTACCATTGTAAGTGATGGATGCTGGCTGCCCCTCCCCCGCTAAACCTCATGGCACACAGGGACCAGAACAATGCAGCAGCCATGGCTGGCTGCCAACTGCTCAAAACATTGCACAAACAGCCATCTCTTACACAATTTCAATCGCACTCATGGGTACACATGTCCTACATCACACAAACAATCTAATCACACAGGCACATGCAGGCAAACCCACACACAATCAAATTCACAGGCATACGATCCATGACAAAATCACACACACACATATGATTCGCAGACATACATACACACTGCAAACAGCATTATTTCAAAAAGACGAAAAAAAATTCTTTTACAGAGTAGAGCCCCCCACATCGGAACATAGATCCACTCTCCCCCCCATCTCGATCCGATGTCCAAAGGGACTCCATCTATTCCCAAAGATCCTGGCCCGCCATAAACTGTTGTGGAATTCTAGGCTGCTGTTTACAGAGCACACAGCCCATAATTCCTGTGCTATCTAAGCACACATCAGATTTCATCTTTTTGCAATAATGCTATCTTTAGCATAAGTTCCACTCACCCATCATTCATTCCAAGAAAGCACCAACACAGCTTATGTTCTCATTTCAGCTTCCCAGCATAGACTGCCTGGCCAACGCCTAATCATAGGCTTTTATTAACCTCAAAAGATCTCAGGACAGGAGGTGAATGGCTGCAGCAACCAATCACCTCCCCCCATGGGTGGGGACATCACAGGATGTCCCTTCCACACAGGAGAATGACCAAACAAGGACATGCCTTCCAACAGGCAATGCTGTATATGAATCCCACTCAAGAAAGGATTTAATACAATAATACATACAATGAATACAATAACGTATGATGGCTAAAGTTACCGTTGACAGGAATCCTCATTCTGCGCCATTCCATAGAATAACGCACATTCAGATTATACTATTATTGAATGGGGGAGGGAGGCTATCTGCAGACGCACACTACGAATCCCAATCAATGTTGATCAGACACAGCCGAGACAAGAGTACGCATCTGCTCATAACCAATGATGTTGTTGTTGCAGAGCGAGGACATCCCCTCCTCAACGATCGTCCGTGCTAATGCACAGAGGGCCCCCCGTCGGTGGACATATCTGCACCCTGCAAACATCACACTCCAACCTCAAGAAGTTTTCCCCTATCAGACGGGATTCAACCAGCCTCAGACTACCCCAATCATCTCTTTTAGAGCAGGTTGCGGAAGTACTAACACTGGGTGACACTATGACAATACATATTAAATACATTTCCATAAAAATCTCCACAACACCAGGCACTTAAGGATTAAGTTGGAGGTGCAGTGAGCAGTCTCCGAGACAATATCAGCGAATGTAAACTTTAAAACACATAAACTTATCAAGTCACCATTTAAATAAAATAATGAGTAAAACAATCCTGGTATATATTCTACCGGGTTGTCCGTGTATGAGACATCAATGTCCTGCATACGAGCTAGAGAAGGAAGAAGCATAGAGAGATTTATTCCAAAAAAGGGAGAGTTATATGATAGTAGACAGAGGAGTTGAGTATAGTGAATAATCTAGCCCATAGGCAGGAAAACTTAAATTATTTTGGAATGAACATAAAAATAAAACTTGCTGTGAAACTATTCATTGTTGTTTAAACAACATTACTATCTGTTATCTGTTCTATCAAAAAAGAAAATCAGTTATAGGGTTGTTCAAACTAAGAGGTTTAAAAGTGATTATTATCACTGTTAACAATATATGTAGGAAGTCCTAAAGAAAAAAAGAAAGAAAGAAAGAAAAAAGGTGAATGACAACAGAGGGAGAGTGTCTCTGTGTCTCTGTGTGTGGTATCTCTTAGGGTCTTAAAAGAGTGGTTCTATTATTTCAAAAATCGAAAGAATCATATCACCATATTGACAGTTTCAGTCCATGAGATCAGTGGCAGTTGATGGGGGTGAGTCATGGCGACTCCTTTTGTGGGTACTGGAGTGGGCTTGAGGAGATGAATCTTCGTGTTGGTTTGCTGGGGAGCCTGAAGAGGCTCTGCGTTTGGCTCCTTCTGCGGAATTTTCCAGCATTGAAAGATGAAGATCTTGTAGTGTGGTGAGAAGGTCATCCATTAATTTGCAGGTATATGTAGTTTCTTTGTAGGAGAATCGAAGGACAAAAGGGAAACACCAACGATATGTGATGCAATGGAATTGGAGAATCTGCAGCTGTGGTTTCCTCATTTTCCTTTTGATTAGGGTCTGCTGCGAAAGGTCTTGGAAAATCTGGTAACGGTGACCCTGGAAAGTCAGTGCTTCTTTATTGCGAGCTGCTTCTAGGATTTGCTCTTTGGATCGAAAGTGGTGGAATTTGATTACAATGTCTCTGGGTGGTCCTTCATCTTTGCGAGAGGCTAATGATCTGTGGATCCTATCCATCTCCAAGCGCTCTATTGGAATTGATGGAGTGAGTTCTTGAATAAGGGCTGTTATAGTGGAGATTAAATCAATTATGGATTATGGGATGCCGCGGATACGGATGTTGGATCTTCTTGCTCTATTCTCAAATTCCTCGAGACGGTTGTTGAGCGAGGTATTCTCCTCTTTAAGTGCTTCTAATTCATCAGCATTATTAGTAGAAATGCCATCCAGCTCATCCATCCTTTGTTCTAGAACAAATGTTCTGCGGCCCACCTCACGAATTTCCTGCGTCAATTTGTCTGTAATGCTGTCTGAGGTGGTTTGAAGTGCTTTTTGTAAGACCCTTTCAAATTGTGTCAAAAGGTCAGTTTCTGGTGAAATGTTTCGTATAATATTAGGGGTCATTCCAAGTTCACAGTCAGAGTCAGGCTCATTAAGAAGATACTGAGGTGAGTTCTTATTCTTTTTTTTTAGTGGAGGTAAAGCTGAGAGGGATGATGGTGCTGCTGTCATCTTAGCTGTGGTTCTAGTCAGAACGTCCTGACCATTTGTTTCTTTTTGTTTAGATTTCCTCCCGCTATACATAGTATCTTTTTGATCACTGAAGTTTCCGGTAGCTGTTAGTTACCTTGTTAATGGTTTTTGAGGTGGTGACTCGTTTTATCTCGGCTTTTTAGTCACAGAAGATGCGGAGCTTCAGGCAGCCATAACATACCAGTCAGCCACGCGCATGCACCCCCACTTCCCCCTTTCTCACAACCCTCCCCTCCTTACAACAGCTCCTACTGGTGCCTTTGGCTCTACACCTAAGTATAAGTAGTGAACCACAAGGAAGGAATAACAAAAAAATACAATCATTATCCTTTCAACGTTGCCACCATCCCAAATTTGAAGGAATAAGCCCTAAAGGGCGCAAGTACGCCCCGGTACAGCGGGATTTTAAGGGCAAACAAAAAAACTAAAATTTGTTAAAATATTGTATTTATTAGAAAATAATATATATATTTTTTTTAAATGGTATCTGTATGCAAATATAAGAATATGTCAAGCACATTGATAGTCTGCACAGTATACATTTGATTAGTATGAAGCATGAATTGAAAAAAAATGTTTATACAAATTTTCAATAAGAGAGAATATTGCTCCTTGAGCCTAACATGTTTCGGGAATACCAATCCTTTCTTCGGAGGCTCTTGGTAGCAGAGAAATATAAATATATTCTGAAATAAAGCAAAAAGAAAAATAGTTCCATGAGCCAGCATCATTGAGGTCACACACATGTCCACTGTACATACCAAGCACTGAATTTGTAGATTTATATGTCAAGATGTTTCATACTGTTTAACCACTTAAGCCCCGGACCATTTCGGGCCATTAGGACCAAGCCTGTTTTTGGGATTCGGCACTGCGCTGCTTTAACTGTAAATTGTGCGGACATGCAATGTTGTACCCAAATGAAATTTGCGTCCTTTTCTTCCCACAAATAGAGCTTTCTTTTAATGGTATTTGATTGCCTCTGCGATTTTTATTTTTTGCGATATAAATGGAAAAAGAACGAAAATTTTGAAAAAAAAAGATATTTTCTACTTTTTGTTATAAGAAAAATCGAATAAACTCAATTTTAGTCATACATTTAGGCCAAAATGTATTCAGCCACATGTCTTTAGTAAAAAAAATGTCAATAAGCGTATATTTATTGGTTTGCGCAAAAGTTATAGCGTTTACAAACTAGGGTACATTTTCTGGAATTTACACAGCTTTAAATTTATGACTGCCTATCTCATTTCTTGAGGTGCTAAAATGGCAGGGCAGTACAAAACCCCCCCAAATGACCCCATTTTGGAAAGTAGACACCCCAGGGAAATTGCTGAGAGGCATGTTGAGCCCATTGAATATTTTTTTTTTTTGTCCCAAGTGATTGAATAATGACAAAAAAAAAAAAAATTACAAAAAGTTGTCACTAAATGATATATTGCTCACACATGCCATGGTTATATGTGGAATTGCACCCCAAAATACATTCTGCTGCTTCTCCTGAGTACGGGGATACCACATGTGTGGGACTTTTTAGGAGCCTAGCCACGTACGGGACCCCGGAAACCAAGCACCGCCTTCAGGATTTCTAAGGGCGCAAATTTTTGATTTCACTCCTCACTACCTATCACAGTTTCGAAGGCCATAAAATGCCAAGATAGCACAAAACCCCCCCAAATGACCCCATTTTGGAAAGTAGACACCCCAAGCTATTTACTGAGAGGCATGTTCAGTCCATGGAATATTTTATATTTTGCCACAAGTTGCGGGAATATGACAAACTTTTTTTTTTTGCACAAAGTTGTCACTAAATGATATATTGCTCACACATGCCATGGGCATATGTGAAATTACACCCCAAAATACATTCTGCTGCCTCTCCTGAGTACGGGGATACCACATGTGTGGGACTTATTGGGAGCCTAGCCGCGTACGGGACCCCAAAAACCAAGCACCGCCTTCAAGGTTTCTAAGGGCATAAATTTTTGATTTCACTCCTCACTACCTATCACAGTTTTGAAGGCCATAAAATGCCAAGATGGCACAAAACCCCCCCAAATGACCCCATTTTGGAAAGTAGACACCCCAAGCTATTTGCTGAGAGGCATGTTGACCCCATTGAATTTTTTTTTTTTTTTGTCCCAAATGATTGAATAATGACAAAAAGAAAAAAAAAATGTACAAAAAGTTGTCACTAAATGATATATTGCTCACACATGCCATGGTTATATGTGGAATTGCACCCCAAAATACATTCTGCTGCTTTTCCTGAGTACGGGGATACCACATGTGTGGGACTTTTTGGGAGCCTAGCCGCGTACAGGGCCCCAAAAACCAAGCACTGCGAACGCTGCAGTTATGTGTGTTGTGTTTGGTAAGTGACAGTGATCGATCGATACTGCACTTGGGTGGGCTGGGCTGGGCTGGGCTGGGCACAGCCCCTGCAACACAAAACAGTGGGCAAGCCCTTCCCCCATTCAAGCACATGGTTCACAAACAAGCCTCTGAGAAATACAAAAAGCTCAACCAAACACACACATTGCAGGCTGAATAATCCCACATCTATACCTTCATTTCATACACAATATACAGTTTCCATCAGATCATCTCTCAGGGCCCTCCCACTACAAAACTCCTGCATGCTATTTACAGAAAGTCACCAACTTTTACCATTGTAAGTGATGGATGCTGGCTGCCCCTCCCCCGCTAAACCTCATGGCACACAGGGACCAGAACAATGCAGCAGCCATGGCTGGCTGCCAACTGCTCAAAACATTGCACAAACAGCCATCTCTTACACAATTTCAATCGCACTCATGGGTACACATGTCCTACATCACACAAACAATCTAATCACACAGGCACATGCAGGCAAACCCACACACAATCAAATTCACAGGCATACGATCCATGACAAAATCACACACACACATATGATTCGCAGACATACATACACACTGCAAACAGCATTATTTCAAAAAGACGAAAAAAAATTCTTTTACAGAGTAGAGCCCCCCACATCGGAACATAGATCCACTCTCCCCCCCATCTCGATCCGATGTCCAAAGGGACTCCATCTATTCCCAAAGATCCTGGCCCGCCATAAACTGTTGTGGAATTCTAGGCTGCTGTTTACAGAGCACACAGCCCATAATTCCTGTGCTATCTAAGCACACATCAGATTTCATCTTTTTGCAATAATGCTATCTTTAGCATAAGTTCCACTCACCCATCATTCATTCCAAGAAAGCACCAACACAGCTTATGTTCTCATTTCAGCTTCCCAGCATAGACTGCCTGGCCAACGCCTAATCATAGGCTTTTATTAACCTCAAAAGATCTCAGGACAGGAGGTGAATGGCTGCAGCAACCAATCACCTCCCCCCATGGGTGGGGACATCACAGGATGTCCCTTCCACACAGGAGAATGACCAAACAAGGACATGCCTTCCAACAGGCAATGCTGTATATGAATCCCACTCAAGAAAGGATTTAATACAATAATACATACAATGAATACAATAACGTATGATGGCTAAAGTTACCGTTGACAGGAATCCTCATTCTGCGCCATTCCATAGAATAACGCACATTCAGATTATACTATTATTGAATGGGGGAGGGAGGCTATCTGCAGACGCACACTACGAATCCCAATCAATGTTGATCAGACACAGCCGAGACAAGAGTACGCATCTGCTCATAACCAATGATGTTGTTGTTGCAGAGCGAGGACATCCCCTCCTCAACGATCGTCCGTGCTAATGCACAGAGGGCCCCCCGTCGGTGGACATATCTGCACCCTGCAAACATCACACTCCAACCTCAAGAAGTTTTCCCCTATCAGACGGGATTCAACCAGCCTCAGACTACCCCAATCATCTCTTTTAGAGCAGGTTGCGGAAGTACTAACACTGGGTGACACTATGACAATACATATTAAATACATTTCCATAAAAATCTCCACAACACCAGGCACTTAAGGATTAAGTTGGAGGTGCAGTGAGCAGTCTCCGAGACAATATCAGCGAATGTAAACTTTAAAACACATAAACTTATCAAGTCACCATTTAAATAAAATAATGAGTAAAACAATCCTGGTATATATTCTACCGGGTTGTCCGTGTATGAGACATCAATGTCCTGCATACGAGCTAGAGAAGGAAGAAGCATAGAGAGATTTATTCCAAAAAAGGGAGAGTTATATGATAGTAGACAGAGGAGTTGAGTATAGTGAATAATCTAGCCCATAGGCAGGAAAACTTAAATTATTTTGGAATGAACATAAAAATAAAACTTGCTGTGAAACTATTCATTGTTGTTTAAACAACATTACTATCTGTTATCTGTTCTATCAAAAAAGAAAATCAGTTATAGGGTTGTTCAAACTAAGAGGTTTAAAAGTGATTATTATCACTGTTAACAATATATGTAGGAAGTCCTAAAGAAAAAAAGAAAGAAAGAAAGAAAAAAGGTGAATGACAACAGAGGGAGAGTGTCTCTGTGTCTCTGTGTGTGGTATCTCTTAGGGTCTTAAAAGAGTGGTTCTATTATTTCAAAAATCGAAAGAATCATATCACCATATTGACAGTTTCAGTCCATGAGATCAGTGGCAGTTGATGGGGGTGAGTCATGGCGACTCCTTTTGTGGGTACTGGAGTGGGCTTGAGGAGATGAATCTTCGTGTTGGTTTGCTGGGGAGCCTGAAGAGGCTCTGCGTTTGGCTCCTTCTGCGGAATTTTCCAGCATTGAAAGATGAAGATCTTGTAGTGTGGTGAGAAGGTCATCCATTAATTTGCAGGTATATGTAGTTTCTTTGTAGGAGAATCGAAGGACAAAAGGGAAACACCAACGATATGTGATGCAATGGAATTGGAGAATCTGCAGCTGTGGTTTCCTCATTTTCCTTTTGATTAGGGTCTGCTGCGAAAGGTCTTGGAAAATCTGGTAACGGTGACCCTGGAAAGTCAGTGCTTCTTTATTGCGAGCTGCTTCTAGGATTTGCTCTTTGGATCGAAAGTGGTGGAATTTGATTACAATGTCTCTGGGTGGTCCTTCATCTTTGCGAGAGGCTAATGATCTGTGGATCCTATCCATCTCCAAGCGCTCTATTGGAATTGATGGAGTGAGTTCTTGAATAAGGGCTGTTATAGTGGAGATTAAATCAATTATGGATTATGGGATGCCGCGGATACGGATGTTGGATCTTCTTGCTCTATTCTCAAATTCCTCGAGACGGTTGTTGAGCGAGGTATTCTCCTCTTTAAGTGCTTCTAATTCATCAGCATTATTAGTAGAAATGCCATCCAGCTCATCCATCCTTTGTTCTAGAACAAATGTTCTGCGGCCCACCTCACGAATTTCCTGCGTCAATTTGTCTGTAATGCTGTCTGAGGTGGTTTGAAGTGCTTTTTGTAAGACCCTTTCAAATTGTGTCAAAAGGTCAGTTTCTGGTGAAATGTTTCGTATAATATTAGGGGTCATTCCAAGTTCACAGTCAGAGTCAGGCTCATTAAGAAGATACTGAGGTGAGTTCTTATTCTTTTTTTTTAGTGGAGGTAAAGCTGAGAGGGATGATGGTGCTGCTGTCATCTTAGCTGTGGTTCTAGTCAGAACGTCCTGACCATTTGTTTCTTTTTGTTTAGATTTCCTCCCGCTATACATAGTATCTTTTTGATCACTGAAGTTTCCGGTAGCTGTTAGTTACCTTGTTAATGGTTTTTGAGGTGGTGACTCGTTTTATCTCGGCTTTTTAGTCACAGAAGATGCGGAGCTTCAGGCAGCCATAACATACCAGTCAGCCACGCGCATGCACCCCCACTTCCCCCTTTCTCACAACCCTCCCCTCCTTACAACAGCTCCTACTGGTGCCTTTGGCTCTACACCTAAGTATAAGTAGTGAACCACAAGGAAGGAATAACAAAAAAATACAATCATTATCCTTTCAACGTTGCCACCATCCCAAATTTGAAGGAATAAGCCCTAAAGGGCGCAAGTACGCCCCGGTACAGCGGGATTTTAAGGGCAAACAAAAAAACTAAAATTTGTTAAAATATTGTATTTATTAGAAAATAATATATATATTTTTTTTAAATGGTATCTGTATGCAAATATAAGAATATGTCAAGCACATTGATAGTCTGCACAGTATACATTTGATTAGTATGAAGCATGAATTGAAAAAAAATGTTTATACAAATTTTCAATAAGAGAGAATATTGCTCCTTGAGCCTAACATGTTTCGGGAATACCAATCCTTTCTTCGGAGGCTCTTGGTAGCAGAGAAATATAAATATATTCTGAAATAAAGCAAAAAGAAAAATAGTTCCATGAGCCAGCATCATTGAGGTCACACACATGTCCACTGTACATACCAAGCACTGAATTTGTAGATTTATATGTCAAGATGTTTCATACTGTTTAACCACTTAAGCCCCGGACCATTTCGGGCCATTAGGACCAAGCCTGTTTTTGGGATTCGGCACTGCGCTGCTTTAACTGTAAATTGTGCGGACATGCAATGTTGTACCCAAATGAAATTTGCGTCCTTTTCTTCCCACAAATAGAGCTTTCTTTTAATGGTATTTGATTGCCTCTGCGATTTTTATTTTTTGCGATATAAATGGAAAAAGAACGAAAATTTTGAAAAAAAAAGATATTTTCTACTTTTTGTTATAAGAAAAATCGAATAAACTCAATTTTAGTCATACATTTAGGCCAAAATGTATTCAGCCACATGTCTTTAGTAAAAAAAATGTCAATAAGCGTATATTTATTGGTTTGCGCAAAAGTTATAGCGTTTACAAACTAGGGTACATTTTCTGGAATTTACACAGCTTTAAATTTATGACTGCCTATCTCATTTCTTGAGGTGCTAAAATGGCAGGGCAGTACAAAACCCCCCCAAATGACCCCATTTTGGAAAGTAGACACCCCAGGGAAATTGCTGAGAGGCATGTTGAGCCCATTGAATTTTTTTTTTTTTGTCCCAAGTGATTGAATAATGACAAAAAAAAAAAAAATTACAAAAAGTTGTCACTAAATGATATATTGCTCACACATGCCATGGTTATATGTGGAATTGCACCCCAAAATACATTCTGCTGCTTCTCCTGAGTACGGGGATACCACATGTGTGGGACTTTTTAGGAGCCTAGCCACGTACGGGACCCCGGAAACCAAGCACCGCCTTCAGGATTTCTAAGGGCGCAAATTTTTGATTTCACTCCTCACTACCTATCACAGTTTCGAAGGCCATAAAATGCCAAGATAGCACAAAACCCCCCCAAATGACCCCATTTTGGAAAGTAGACACCCCAAGCTATTTACTGAGAGGCATGTTCAGTCCATGGAATATTTTATATTTTGCCACAAGTTGCGGGAATATGACAAACTTTTTTTTTTTGCACAAAGTTGTCACTAAATGATATATTGCTCACACATGCCATGGGCATATGTGAAATTACACCCCAAAATACATTCTGCTGCCTCTCCTGAGTACGGGGATACCACATGTGTGGGACTTATTGGGAGCCTAGCCGCGTACGGGACCCCAAAAACCAAGCACCGCCTTCAAGGTTTCTAAGGGCATAAATTTTTGATTTCACTCCTCACTACCTATCACAGTTTTGAAGGCCATAAAATGCCAAGATGGCACAAAACCCCCCCAAATGACCCCATTTTGGAAAGTAGACACCCCAAGCTATTTGCTGAGAGGCATGTTGACCCCATTGAATTTTTTTTTTTTTTTGTCCCAAATGATTGAATAATGACAAAAAGAAAAAAAAAATGTACAAAAAGTTGTCACTAAATGATATATTGCTCACACATGCCATGGTTATATGTGGAATTGCACCCCAAAATACATTCTGCTGCTTTTCCTGAGTACGGGGATACCACATGTGTGGGACTTTTTGGGAGCCTAGCCGCGTACAGGGCCCCAAAAACCAAGCACTGCGAACGCTGCAGTTATGTGTGTTGTGTTTGGTAAGTGACAGTGATCGATCGATACTGCACTTGGGTGGGCTGGGCTGGGCTGGGCTGGGCGGAGTGGCTAAACGCAGGCGCTAGCAGGTATCTGGGCTGATCCCGCTAACACTGCGTTTTTGGGAACCCTAAACCGCTGGGGATGCTAGTATAGATCTGATCAGATCTGATCAGATACTATACCACTAAGGGGGGTGTATGCTTTGCGCGTGGGTGTTAGCGTTACTGTCACTAACCTAACACTGCCTGGGGCGACGCAGACCCTCTCTGGCGCTAAAACCTAATTGATCTCACCCGCCGGGCGATCAGGGGGGTTAAACCTTTATTGGGTTATATACGGCGGGTGCCCTGATGCTATAAAAAGCAAACTAATCAACCAGCGTCACCCGTAACCTTTATATGGTGATCACTGGTGAAAGGGTTAACTAGGGGCAATCAGGGGGTTAAAATCTTTATTAGGTTAAATATGGGGGTACCTGACACTATATAAAAACCTGACGGGTAACCTAAATAACTAAATAACTTACTGGCTAACCAGTGACACCAGTGACGCTTATACGGCGATCACTGGTGAAAGGGTTAACTCTAGGGGCAATCAGGGGGTTAAAATAATATATGGGGGTACCTGACACTAATAAAAACCTGCGGCGAACCTAAAAAAAAATAACTGCCTATCTAAAACACCAGCGACACGAATACAGCGATCGGAAAAACAATCGCTTAGTGACGCTGAAGTTAGGGGGTGAAAGGGTTACCTGGGGGGTGATCAAGGGGTTAAACCTTTATTAGGGGGGGTTAGGGGGCTACCCTGGACCTAAAGGGGCCTAATCCTAACTGCCCTGCAACTTTTTACAATCACAGATGACACTAAATGCAGTGATCAGTAAAATAAATGATCACTGCAATCAGTGACACTGTGATTGGGGGCTTTGGGGTGACCTGGGGGGTGATCTGGGGGTGACTGGGGGGTGATTTGTGTGCCTATGTGTACCTACGTGTCAGTGGACTGTTAGTGCACTAACCTGCTTCCTCTCTGCTCGGCGCCGGGAACGGAAAGACCGCGGCGAGGGAGATGACATCACTTCCTCCAGCCTTGTTTACATCACATGGCGGAGGAAGCATTTTCATTGGCCGGGAGCGATCGCGAGGGGGGGGGGCGGAATCGAGCGCCCCCCCTCATGCCTGATCGCTCCCGAACACTTAACGGCCGCTCACTGCAGTGAAGGGGGGTCCGGATGGACCCCCCAACTGCACAAAGGCGATCACGTAGATCTACGTGATTCTGCCTGTCCGTGCCATTCTGCCGACGTAAATCGGCGGTGGGCGGTCGTTAAGTGGTTAACCACTTAAGCCCCGGACCAATACGCAGCATAAAGACCAGGCCCCTTTTTGCAATTCGGCACTGTGCCGCTTTAACTGACAATTGCGCGGTCGTGCGACGTGGCTCCCAAACAATATTGACGTCCTTTTTTTCCCACAAATAGAGCTTTCTTTTGGTGGTATGTGATCTGCGGTTTAAATTTTTTGTGCTATAAACAAAAATAGAGTGACAATTTTGAAAAAAAATGCAGTATTTTTTACTATAATAAATATCCCCAAAAAATATATTAAAAAAAACATTTTTTTCCTCAGTTTAGGCCGATACGTATTCTTCTACATATTTTTGGTAAAAAAAATCGTAATGAGCGTTTATTGATTGGTTTGCGCAAAAATTATAGCATTTACAAAATAGGGGATAGTTTTATGGCATTTTTATTAATATTTTTTTTTTCACATTTCAGATCATATGGGCATATGGTTCTATGTGATTATCATAGAAGAGTCACTTGGTAGCATAGCACTGGCCCATATGTAGGGCTATCAGATTGATTGTAGCACTATAAATGTTTGTGATATTTTTTTTCTGCACCAATGTTTTTTTTGTTTTAAGGAGGCTATATACACTAGGGTATGGTATTGGAGTAGTAGTGCACTTCACACTAGGGAAGGATTGGGGTGAAGTAGTAGGTTAATAAGTATGGGTAGGGAGGGTACGGGGAGGGTAGGAAAGGTATAGATTCACACATCTCAGCCCGGTTTTCCTCTTTTTGAAACCGCCTTCAGTTAGGGGAAAGGTTGGTTGGGTTGGGAAGGAATAATAGCAGATAAAACAGGGAGGGGAGTATGAGTGTTAATATAAATATGGTGGCTGATGGGGAGGGGGGATGGGTGAAGGCAGGGGTAGAAAAGAGGGGAGGACCTGGTTGGGGGTGGGTAAATATTTTCCCTTTTTTTTTTGTGTATATAACTTTCTTTTTTTTTTGGGCACTTTTTATGTATATGATTTATGTATATGATTAAATTGGAAGAGGGGGTATGTATATAAATTTTTAAAATATATGTATATATGAATGCACAATGGTTAGAGGTATAAGTACCGGGCAAAAGGGTACTACAATATGGGCCTTTGTATATTATTTTTTTTCCTTTTCTTTTTTTTTTTTTACACTATAGAGCACTTTTATATTGTAATGAGGCCTCCCCCATGAAATGGTGCCGGTACTAGGTCGGTATCACACTAAGGCCCCTGGATTGAATTAGCTATGCAATGCCCCCACATCACTATATGGATAAGGGTGGAATTGAGGGGGAGAGAGCCTCTCTAATTAGGGTAAATAGGGTAAATAGTGGCCAAGATGGAATAACCCATAGGGAGTCTAAAAATAGATATAGGTTGAAGTTGGAAAATCTGGATATTATTTTTATTTGTTTTTTGGGGGATTTTCACGGAATTTAAGTGTAGGAAATAAGGGCTACATTTTAGATACGGGTCACTGAATATGGATAGAACAGAGATATAGGGGAGGGAGGGGTGCGGTTTGCTCCCCGTACATTCCTGACCATGCCCCCACTTAGGTTTGCGCTCACTTAAGTGGTAAACCATATGTGAGCGCTATTTAAAAAGGTTTCTTAATCCCTCTTCATTTGTAAGAGGGAGAAGCGGAGGACCAGTGGACCCACCGCTAATACATTTGGGTTAGTAGAACCCTTTTGTCTTTTTTTTTTTCTCTTTCTTTTTTCCCTTTCTTCTTTTTTTTTCCCCCTTTTTTCTACCCTTCACCACATTGGGAAAGATGGAGGTGTTAAAGGTAACTTCTTTAAATGCAAAGGGGCTTAATGTACCGGAAAAGCGGAGGATGCTTATCCAAGACTTAAAACGTTTTCATACTGATGTGGCGTACATCCAAGAAACCCATTTTAAAGAGGGCAAGATACCAATTCTAAAGAGCAACCTATATCCGTTTGCATACCATGCATTTAATGGGGTATCCAAATCAAGGGGGGTATCCATCTTGGTGTCTAGGCGAGTCCCATGGAGTTTGATAGATTCCAGAAGGGACACGGAGGGCAGGTTTCTGTTTCTTAAGGGCATGGTTGGCGCCATTAAAGTGACGTTAGCAACGGTATATGTACCTAACTGTAATCAAGACCAATTTATCTGCTCCACGGTAAATAAGCTTATGAAATTTGCGGAGGGGAAACTTCTGCTGGGGGGAGATTTCAACCTCCCCCTGGATCCAAGGGTATATACATCGGCCGGAAGGTCATCAGTTGCCACAAATCTTTGTAAACGAGTTTTATATACTTTTTATAAGAACCAACTTACTGACGCATGGAGATCGTACCACCCTGATGAAAGGGACTACACCTTTTATTCGTCTCCACACAAGGTGTATTCCCGTATTGATTTGTTTATTGTCCCCCATTATATGTTAATGATGGTTAAAGCAATAGATATAGGAAATATTACATGGTCGGACCACGCCCCAGTGACATTAACATTGTATATGAATGAACACATACTTTCAAAAACTAGACAGTGGCGTCTCAATGAAAGTCTGTTGGAGGATAAGTTAGTAGTGGAAGATATTACCAAAGAAATACAGCATTATTTTCAAGAGAATAATACACCAGAGGTAGATGCAGGGATAATATGGGAGGCGCATGAAGTGGTAATAAGGGGGGTGCTTTATAAACATGGATCTAGAATTAAAAAGGTAAGGGAAGCTGAACTGACTAAGTTATTGACGGATATACATATATTGGAGACCCAGCATAAACAGAACCCCGGATCTCCGGTGGAGGCGGAACTCTCTAATCTACGGAGACAGGTGACATCTCTTCTTCATTATAGAGCTAAGGCAGCATTACAGTCATGTCGGAAATATTACTACGAAGCCGGAGACAAGTGTGGGCGTCAATTAGCCAGAGCCTTACAGGATCAGAGAGCTCAATCCTATATACCTTATGTAGTGGACGCAGGGGGTAGAAAGGTGCATATCCCTAATAAGATTGTATCGACCTTTCGTGAGTTTTATCAATCCCTGTATAACTTATCCAATAGATCTCAACCACAAAATAAGATGGAGGATTATATATTATCATCAGGTATCCCCCAGTTATCAGACCAGATACGAGAGGACTTGGAAGCTGCAATTACTCTTGAGGAGCTGCAAGAGGCAGTAAGGGCACTCAAACCTGGAAAATCACCAGGCCCGGACGCTTTACACACAAATATTATCAGGTGTTTTTTCCCCAACTTGGCAAGCAGATGATCCAAACATTCAATGCAATAGGATATGATACAGTTTTTCCCCCGGAGACGTTGAAGGCACACGTTACCCTTATACCCAAGGAGGATAAGGATCCGTCAGCATGTGGCAGTTATCGGCCTATTTCTTTATTAAACGTGGATCTTAAATTATTTACAAAAATTTTAGCTACACGTATCCAACCACATCTGACAGCATTAATACATCTTGACCAGGTTGGTTTTATACCAACTCGTGAAGCACGAGACAATACTATTAAAGTATTGAATCTTATTCATATGGCTGACTCTTCTAATACCCCGTTTGTGATCCTGGGTACGGATGCCGAAAAGGCGTTTGACCGGGTCAATTGGCCCTTTATGTTCTCGGTCCTAAGACATGTAGGCTTTGGAGAGAAGATGATGGGTTGGATTTTGAGTATTTACTGGAGACCTACGGCACAAATCAAAGCAAATGGGCTTTTATCGGAGCCCTTCTTGATCTCCAATGGAACCCGTCAAGGATGTCCCCTATCACCTCTCCTTTTTGCCCTTTCATTAGAGCCATTCTTGGGCAGAATAAGGAAGAACACAGACATAACAGGGATACAAGCTGGAGGAGTAGACTATAAAAGGTATCTGCGTATGCAGATGATCTTCTATTTTCACTAACTAAACCGTCCATATCCTTACCAAACCTCCTAAAATAATTACATCAATACAGTGAACTATCTTACTTTAAAATAAATATGTCCAAATCAGAGGCAATGGGGGTATCTATGTCGGTGCTGCAGATAAATACTTTAAAAACAAACTTTAATTTTAGATGGACCCCCACGGCCCTTAAATATTTAGGTACTTATATCCCCCCCAAATTAAATCAAGTGTATGAGAGGAATTTCCCACCTTTACTTTATAGAGTAAAGAGTTTATTAGATAAATGGCAACACGGTCTTTTTTCTTGGTTTGGGAGATGCAATATAATCAAAATGTCAATCCTACCCAAATTTACCTATCTTTTTCAAACATTACCGATTCATATTCCTCCAGAATTTTTTTAACAGATTAATGCGCTGATAACCAAATTTATCTGGAATTATAAGAGGCCCAGACTACAACGAAGATTAATGACCATGCCTAAGCAACACGGTGGTTTAGCAGTCCCGGATATACAGAAATACTATCAGGCGGCGCATATGGGGAGAGTAATAGATTGGTGCAGGCATACAGAGCTTAAACAGTCGCAATGTGGGGTCCCACTAAGACGGGCGGGGTGGTGTTTTGGAGATCTTGAGGTAGCTTCCAAAAAGCATCCAACCTTGGGGCCTACCCTGCGGATATGCTCCCGGATATGCACGACTACTAGATTATCATCCGCATATTCCCCTCTTTATCCTATAGTGGGGAACCCTTGCTTTCCACCGGGATTGCAAGATGGACCTTTTAGGAAACTGTTAGAGTCACAATGCTATCAGGCTTCGCATTTTGCACAATCTACGACGTGGCCTTCACTCGCTGCCCTGACCTCAGTAAATGACCGTTTTGGTCTGGATTTCTGGAGTGGAGTTCAGCTACGACATTTTTTTTAAAACATTACCACCTCCAGATAGATTTCAAAGACCAATGACTACCTTAGAAAAATTATGTGAGGAGACGGGTCCATGTTCTCATACACGTTCACAAATATATGCGTTATTGGTGGCTCCCCCAGACGAGTATGTCCCCCCCTTTCTAAAGAAATGGGAAACGGTATTAGAAAGGTCTTTCTCCCCCTTACAACAAAGGCAGATTACATACAATGTTCTAAAATCATCAATATGTACTTGGGCACAGGAAACTAACTTTAAAATTATGACGAGATGGTATCGTACACCCTCGCTACTTCATAAATACTCGCCCTTGATCTTGGATAAATGCTGGAGATGCCAAATAGAGGAGGGGACTTTACTTCATATTTTTTGGGCATGCCCGAAGTTGGAACACTTCTGGAAGGAGGTATATCGAATCTCGCAGAAATTTACAGACTATACCCTCCCTGAAGACCCAGCTCTTTTTTTGCTACACGTTTTCAGCATACCGGGGAAAGTATATAATAAATCAATTTTACGTCATTTTTTTAACGCAGCTAGATCGTGTATTGCACGGCAATGGAGAGATGCGAGACCTCCTACAATATCTTCATGGCTTATAAGAATTGAAGAGGTAAATAAGATGGAAGAGTTGGTATTATCGGGACAAAATCGATATGAGATTTATTCCCAAACCTGGGTTTCTTGGAATATATTTACATTTTCGGAGGAAGGAAAGACCCTATTTGCATCGTGACTGACTTAATACTGGTGATTAGCTGAACCTCCATTTTTCCTACTGGGGGGGTGGGGTTGTTGTTTTTTTTTGGCTTGCTTTTGATTATGAAGGTGATTAAAGTAAAGTGGATGGTTTGTATATTTAGGACAGTAAGGGGTTGAGTCTAGAGTATAAACGGCTCTATTTAAAGTTTATGTTTTGACATAGGTAGAATAAGGGTCGTTCTGTATGATAGTATATATAATTTTATGAATTTGGACTGATGAAATATATTTGAATTAATAAAAAATTGTGTTGTGTTAGTTACCGGATGTATCAGATCAAATGGAATGACTGTCCTATGTATAATGGAATTTTTTCAAAAATAAAATATATAAAAAAGAATATGTCAAGCACATTGATAGTCTGCACAGTATACATTTGATTAGTATGAAGCATGAATTGAAAAAAAATGTTTATACAAATTTTCAATAAGAGAGAATATTGCTCCTTGAGCCTAACATGTTTTGGGAATACCAATCCTTTCTTCGGAGGCTCTTGGTAGCAGAGAAATATAAATATATTCTGAAATAAAGCAAAAAGCAAAATAGTTCCATGAGCCAGCATCATTGAGGTCACACACATGTCCACTGTACATACCAAGCACTGAATTTGTAGATTTATATGTCAAGATGTTTCATACTGTTTAACCACTTAAGCCCCGGACCAATACGCAGCATAAAGACCAGGCCCCTTTTTGCGATTCGGCACTGTGTCGCTTTAACTGACAATTGCGCGGTCGTGCGACGTGGCTCCCAAACAATATTGACGTCCTTTTTTTCCCACAAATAGAGCTTTCTTTTGAGGGTATGTGATCTGCGGTTTAAATTTTTTGCGCTATACACAAAAATAGAGTGACAATTTTGAAAAAAAATGCATTATTTTTTACTATAATAAATATCCCCCAAAAATATATTAAAAAAAATAATTTTGTCATTCTTCCAAAGTAACCCGTCCTTGGGTACCAGAGTGATTCCAGAGGGACCAGACACACCTGTAGAAGCTTGCTTCAAGCCAGACATCAGGCTAGTTTGTAAAAGTAAGAAGTTGCCTTCCGATAGAATGGTATCTGGAGCTGACACTTCTTTTGGATCATCAAACATGGGGGAAAGAGCGTCTGGTTTGGTGTTCTTGGAGCCTGGCCGGTAAGTTATGTGGAACGAGAACCTAGAGAAAAATAGTGCCCAACGTGCCTGGCGTGGTCTCAGACGTTTGGCAGCTCTCAGATACTCTAGGTTCTTGTGGTCTGTGTAAATGAGTATAGGATGCGCTGCTCCCTCCAACAAGTACCTCCACTCCTCAAGGGCAGATTTAATGGCCAGGAGCTCCCGGTCTCCAACATCATAATTCCTCTCGGATGGGGTAAGCTTACGGGAGAAGAAGGCTACCCGGTGTATCAAGTCCTTGAGACCTTGGCGCTGGGAGATAACAGCTCCAACCGCTGTCTCTGAGGCATCTACCTCAAGTAGATACGGTAGGGCAGGATTGGGATGACTTAGGATAGGAGCAGACGTAAAAAGTCTTTTTAGGTTTGTGAAAGCAGCCTGTGCTTCAGATGTCCACTGGAATCGAGCATTTTGCTTCGTAAGCTGCGTAATCGGGGAAATAATAGCAGAGAATCCCTTGATAAACCTCCGATAAAAATTGGCAAAGCCAACGAAGCGCTGCACCCCCTTTTTGTCTGAAAGTGCAGGCCAGTCCAGAATGGCTGAAACCTTCTGTGGGTCCATCTTGAATCCCTCTGTAGAGATCACTAGGCCAAGGAACTGGATACTCTGTCGCTCAAATTCACACTTTTCTGGTTTTGCGTACAGTCCATGCTGGCGGAGACGACAGAGTACACTCTTGACGTGTTTCCGGTGCTGCTCGAGAGAGGAGGAAAAAATCAAAATATCATCAAGATAGACAACTACATAAATTTCCAGACAGTCTCTGAAAACATCATTGACTAGATGCTGAAAGGTGGCAGGGGCGTTACATAGGCCGAAGGGCATTACTAGGTATTCGTAATGGCCGAACCTGGTACGAAAGGCAGTCTTCCATTCATCCCCTGCTCGGATGCGTACCAGGTTGTACGCCCCCCACAGGTCTAATTTGGTAAACACAGAGGAAGTCCTGAGTCTTTGAAAAAGTTCAGGTACCAGAGGCAGAGGGTACCGGTTCTTGACCGTGATTTTATTTAATTCCCGGTAATCTACACAGGGCCGAAGAGAATGGTCTTTTTTCTCCACAAAGAAAATTCCTGCCCCTGCTGGAGAAGTGGAAGGACGGATGAAACCCCTCTTAATGTTCTCATCAACGTATTCTTTCAGTACTTCAAGCTCCCGTTCAGATAGGGGGAAGATCCGTCCGAAAGGAATCTCAGCACCGGGAAGAAGCTCGATTGGACAATCGTAAGGACGATGAGGCGGGAGGACTTCGGCCCCTCGCTTGCTGAAGACGTCCAGGAACTCATGATATTGTTTTGGTACAGAAGCTCGTATCTCTGGATTTGAATCCAGGCATAACAGAGGCCCCGAGGTGCTGGGACGTGGAAGCATGCAGTGGTGTTGACAGTATGGTGACTGGAACTTAATACTTCCGGTTCCCCAATCAATCTGTGGATTGTGTGCCTGAAGCCAGGGTGGACCCAGGATAACTGGAAACATGGGAGATGCAATAGCATCCAAAGTCAATAGTTCCTTATGGTCCATGGAGGTGATCACAGGCAAAGGAGGGGTCTCCTGGGTCACTACTCCGGACTTGATGCGAGACCCATCTGCCAGGAAAATGGAAAGCCCCTGAGTCTTAGGTTGGAGTGGGATGTGTTGTTGTGCTGCAAAGTCTAGATCGACAAAACAACTACATGCCCGAGTCGATTATTGCAGTTACTGGTATTGTCCTCCCTGGTAGTTGGAAAGAGATAGGAAGAGCCAGGTGAGTCGCATTGGTAGATGGAGGTGAGTAGTTGGGAGAAGAGGTAGCCAGGACCTTGCGCAGCTTTGCGGGACAAGAAGAGACACAATGACCGGGTTCCCCGCAATACAGGCATAGATAATTCTGCAGCCAACAAAGTCGTTCCTTGGCCGATAGGGAATGTTTCATTAGTCCAAGCTGCCCTGGCCTGACGGTCTGGTTGAGGGATGAGGGTTCAGTTGGAACCGTACTGGCACTGGCAGGGTACACAGGGGCTCGTATCCGGGGTAGCATCCAAGCTGGGCGGAGCTGCTGGGTAGAGCTTTCTGCTCTGCGCTCCCGGAGTCGTCGGTCTATCTGGATAGACAAAGTAATTAAAGTCTCTAGAACATCAGGAACACCGACCCGTGCTAACTCGTCCTTCAGGCTTTCAGAGAGACCAAGACGGAACTGATGCCGCAGAGCCGCCTCATTCCACTGGGTATCCGCGTTTCAGCGTCTGAAATCAGTCACATAGTCCTCGACCGCTCGGCGGCCTTGCTGGAGCGCATGGAGAGCAGCCTCGGCAGTAGAAGTCCGCTGTGGATCATCATAAAGTCGGGCCATGGCATCAAGAAAAGAGGGCAGAGAGTCTAGAACTACATGGCGGACTTCAAGTAGGTTATGGGCCCAAGCTTGAGGTTCCCCCTGCAGCAAAGCGATAACGAAGCCCACCTTGGTGGCTTCAGATGAAAAAGTCTGAGGTAGCAACGAAAAGTAAAGTTCACATGCGTTGCGAAACGCATGGAATTTACTCCGATCCCCAAAAAACTTCTCAGGAACAGGGACCCTGGGCTCAGGAGATGGTATCATTCCAATAGAGGAAGTTGGGGTTGGAGGTGAATCTGCAGAGGTGGCTTGAGTTTGTGTCTGCTTATCCATTCGGACGTGGCTGCCCTGCAGAGACTTCACGATCTGAGTGAGAGCTGTAAGGTGTTGATAGACATTGTCCATAGGCAAGGTATCTCCTGCAGGCTCAGGCATGGCGGTTTGATACTGTAACGTACCTTAGGTGTGAGCCTGACGTGCGGAGAGGGACCTCCCGTACAACCCCGGCTCGGAGACCACTGGAGTGGGGACAGTGGTGGTAAGAGCACGGTGAGGTAAGGGTGCCTGTCTGACCCTCACTGCTTGGAGTGTTGGAGCCAAGTGGAGACTGGAACGGCTGGTTCCGGAAGCAGCGGATGCAGGTCAGCAGGTGCAGCTTGCAGAGCAGAGGATGCAGGTCAGCAAGTGCCGGTTTGCAGAGCAGAGGATGCAGGTCAGAAGGTGCCGGTTTGCAGAGCAGGGATGCAGGTCAGCAGGTGCCGGTTTGCAGAGCAGGGATGCAGGTCAGCAGGTGCCGGTTTGCAGAGCAGGGATGCAGGTCAGCAGGTGCCGGTTTGCAGAGCAGGGATGCAGGTCAGCAGGTGCTGGTTTGCAGAGCAGGGATGCAGGTCAGCAGGTGCCGGTTTGCATTGCAAAGGATGCAGGTCAGCGTGTGCAGCTCGCAGAGCAGAGGATGCAGGTAAGCTGGTGCAGGTTTGCAGAGTCAGACAAGCCGGGTCATACACATCAAGGTAAACATCATAAGTGGCAGGCAGAGAGTAGTCAAAGTCCAGGCCGAATCTTGGCAACAGGCAGACTGGCAGATAACTGAGCAGGGTCAGATGAGCCGAGGTCAGGACTGGAGACAGAAGCGTGGTCAGGAAGCCGGGTCAAACACAGGAACAGGATACAAGCACAGACTCAGGAACTCAGGGAACAGAAGCAGATCAAACCGCAAGGGGCAACATCTCTGGAATGTCTTTTATAGGAAGTACATGGGAGGAGCAAGGGGTTCAGAGTTCAACAGTAATCAAGACACCAAGCAGAGTAGTCTAATAGGTTATCCAGCAGATCAGGCAGGGAACTGTCCAGCATCTCAGATAGCTCCATTGGAAGAGTCAACGCCAGACACAGAAGAGGTCCCAGGTTCAAGCCCAGCACGTCCCTGACAGCTGCAAAACGTTCGTTGAAGTGGTTTATGAGGGGCTGAATTTTGTAGAGCCGGTCGTATTCAGGGTCTCCACGTGGACGACAAAGTTCATTGTCGTTGAAATGCATGAACCGCAAGATCTGCTCGTATCATTTCCTGGGCATGGAGGCAGAGAACACGGGCATGTGGTCAATTGGGTGCGTGGACCAATAAGCACGCAATGACGGGAATTTATGTGTGCCCATGTTGAGGGAAAGGCCCAGAAAGGTCTTAAATTCGGAAACCGTAATTGGTTTCCAATCTTTGGCAATGGAAGGCAACTGGGGATTAGCGGCAATGAATTGACCAGCATATAAATTACTCTGGTCCACAATAGATCTATAGACATCTTCCGTGAAAAACAGCGAATAAAAATCAATTGGTATAAAATCAGCTGTTTCCACCTGAATACCGGGTTGGGCAGTGAATGGGGGAAGTACGGGTTCTGCAGAAGTGGTGGGGACCCAAACAGGATAGGCAAATTCTGCAGGAAGGGCATTATGGGCATGACGGGCCTGCCTTTGTCTTTTTCTTGGTGGCAGCGGGACACTACTTGTGCTTGCCACCTCGCCAGCTTGAACTGCACTTATGGGACTCGCCACGTCACCACGTGATACTGCAGTGCTGGATGTACGCTCAGGCTGTACTAGGCCGCTGGTGCTTGCCAATTCACCAGAAGGAATAGCGGCGCTAGTACTACTCTGCTCCATGATACGAGAGCCCTGCGGTTCTTGCTCCTCAACAACCTCAGAAGATCGGGATCGGGTACGCCTGACCTTAGCAGGGACCTCATCTTCATCATCAGGGCTATCTGACATGGAGCCGCTGACTTCACTGTCTTCTACGGGAAGATATTCTGAGCCTGAATCTGACAGATGCGTGACCTCCTCTTCACTATCTGTCATGCTCAGAATCTCGTAGGCCTCTTTACTAGTGTACCTTCGATTTGCCATTTTGGGCTCTAAATTTAGGGGTACACTAGTAAGATTCACAGGTAAAAAAGCACCTGACTGTCAGCAAATGTATCAAACGCTTAAAAAAAAACTGTTAGCGATCGCAGGGATCAGGACTGTCTCTGCGAACGCTGTAGTTATGTGTGTTGTGTTTGGTAAGCTACAGTGATCGATTGATACTGCACTTGGGTGGGCTGGGCTGGGCTGGGTTGGGCGGAGGCGCTAAACGCAGGTGCTAGCAGGTATCTGGGCTGATCCCGCTAACACTGCATTTTTGGGAACCCTAAACCGCTGGGGACGCTAGTATAGATCTGATCAGATCAGATATTGATATGTTCAGATACTATACCACTAAGGGAGGTGTATGCTTTGCGCGTGGGTGTTAGCATTACTGGCACTAACCTAACGCTGCCTGGGGCGACGCAGACCCTCTCTGGCGCTAAAACCTAATTGATATCAGCCGCCGGGCGATAAGGGGGTTAAACCTTTATTGGGTTATATACGGCGGGTGCCCTGATGCTATAAAAGGGTTAACTAGGGGCAATCAGGGGGTTAAAACCTTTATTAGGTTATATATGGGGGTACCTGACGCTATATAAAAACCTGACGGGTAACCTAAATAACAAAATAACTAACTGGCTAACCAGTGTCACCAGTGACACTTATACAGTGATCACTGGTGAAAGAGTTAACTCTAGGGGCAATCAGGGGGTTAAAATAATATATGGGGGTACCTGACGCCATAAAAACCTGCGGCGAACCTAAAAATAAATAACTGGCTATCTAGGGCACCACCGGCACTAAATACAGCGATCGGAAATATGATCGCTTAGTGACGATGGCATTAGGGGGTGAAAGGGTTACCTTGGGGGCGATCAAGGGGTTAAACCTTTATTAGGGGGGGTTAGGGGGCTACCCTGGACCTAAAGGGGCCTAAACCTAACTGCCCTGCAACTTTTTCCTGTCACAAATTACACTGATTGCAGTGATCAGTAAAAAAATGACCACTGCAAACGGTGCACTGTGACTGGGGGTACTGGGGGTGATCTGGTGGGTGATCTGGGGGTGACTGGGGGGTGTAAGTGTGCCTACGTGTACTGGTGTCAGTGTAGTGTTGGTGCACTTACTGTGAGATGTCTTCTCTCCTCACGCCGGATCGAAAAGACCGCCGCATGGAGAGATGACATCACTTCCTCTGCCTGTGTTTACATTACACAGGCAGAGGAAGATTCTCATTTGTCGGGAGCGATCGCGAGGCGGTGGCTGGGAACGAATGGCCGTCCCCTCATCACGGATCGCTCCCGGAACAATAACCACCGCTCACTGTATAGAAGGGCGGTTCGATGGGACCGCCCCACTTAATGAAGGCAGACACGTACAGGTACGTGATTGTGCCTGTCCGTGCCATTCTGCCAACGTATATATACAGTGAGCGGTCGTTAAGTGGTTAACATTGAATTAAACAGTCACAGGGGGGATTGCTTTGGATAAAACAGCATTTAGAAACAAGAGGGTTGGTTAAAGGGGTTGTAAAGGTTTGTTTTTTATTTTCTAAATAGGTTCCTTTAAGCTAGTGCATTTTTGGTTCACTTACCTTTTCCTTCCATTTCCCTTCTAAATGTTTTTTTTCTTTGTTTTCTTTGTCTGAATTTCTCACTTCCTGTTCCTCCTCAGTAAGCTGTTCAGTAAGCTATTCTGGCTGACTAAACACCGCTCGGATGATGGTGTGAAGCTTACTGAGGAGAAACAGGAAGTGAGAAATTCCGACAAAGAAAAAAACATTTAGAAGGGAAATCAAAGGAAAAGGTAAGTGAACCAACAATGCACTAGCTTAAAGGAACCCATTTAGAAAATAAAAAACGAACCTTTACAACCCCTTTAAGGGAGAAAAGGAGGATAAGATGAGGCAAGGTCTTCACTTACCAAAGATATGGGGAAATACTGTATGGCTTGCAGTGTGATGGCTGCATGAGCAGAGTCTGTACTGTCAGATTGCACCATTTGCGGGCCTTAAAAGACGCCCGCGCATGCGCGCTGATGTTTGTCGGCCGATGACGCCATACACTCGGGCCGTCAGAGCGGACGACGCGACAGTGTGTATTTGGTCATGCGCATCCCACCATTCGGCGGTCAGCAATATGCTAGCTCGCCGAGCGGCATGGATGCATTTGTCAGTGGGGACGGACAGAGCGAATAGCACATCGTCAGAGCAAGGCGTCATAGACGACGCCCGCACCCTCTGCTGGTACTTAGAGGTCATACAGAGCGGACGACTTATACCTGGGAACCCGTGCCCCCTGCTGGTAAAAAATAAACAGAACAGGGGAAAATGTATTCAAAGGGTCCCAGAAAAAATATAATAATAATAATGAAAGTAAAATAGACACAGCAGGACCACTGCATCGGTCCCAAACAGTGAAACAGACATCTAATATATCAATAAGGGCCCGCACAACTGGGGGATTCATCATTTTATATCCAACTAAATAAGAGCTGGAAATGAGAGCGCAGACACAGAAAAACCATATGTATTCAAATTCAAAAGCCAAAACATGTATGTGATGAACCACTGACATGTATTGGACCAGATGGGACCAAACATCCTGGGAAACAAGGAAGAAGGGAATGCAGAGGGAAAATTTGTATAAAACAATGTTTTCAATTCATGCTTCATACTAATCAAATGTATACTGTGCAGACTATCAATGTGCTTGACATATTCTTATATTTGCATACAGATAACATTTTAAAAAAAAAAGAAAATTATTTTCTAATAAATACAATATAAAAAAAAAAAAAGTTTTTTGTTTGCCCTTAAAATCCCGCTGTACCGGGAGGTACTTATGCCCTTTTAGGGCTTATTCCTTGGCTCTACACCTGGTCAGTTTGGTTGCTAATAAACCAGTGATCGCAGGAGACCATATGCTGCTTTCAATATAAGAACCCTTGTGTAGAACATGAGCATCCAATATGTTCCTTCTCCTGTACAGCACTGTGATATTTAAAAAACAAGAAAGACACTTTGTAATCCATACTTCAGAACATGTTAACATTTCACCTACCTGCCCTTAGAAGCATTCAATACATTGAGTCATTGTTAACTAATACTAAATTCTTATCGCATCTGTTCACTTGTCATTTTATTCCTATGATAAATACTGTCTGCACACTCCTTGACATCGCATTGTATCATTTCTATCTTTAGGCATTTCATGTATCCACCATGCTCACATACACATTCCACTAGGATCACCGAAGTCAAATTTAACCCTTTGCCATACATATTTTTTTCATTCATTAGATTATAACTCCATTATTCCTAGACCTTTTCTGCCCAAACCAGTCTAGCATCAAATATAGTTCCCCAGTTATTTACATAAGTCTTATTACTTTCACAAGTAAATTACTTTCACAATCCTAGAGCTTCCTATAAGCTTTAAAGAACGATTGTAAAAAATCAGTATAAAATCTGCCTTTTAATATATGTTTCTACACTAAATTTGAAAGGAATATATAAAAAAAAAATGGCAGTTCTATATAGCATATTTTACATGATAATGTATTTTTTTGTGTCTATACTCTTAACCCAACAAAAAAGCTTTAATAAAAAAAATTAAAAGCCAGCAGCTACAAATACTGCAGCTGCTGACTTTTAATATTAGGACACTTACCTGTCCTGGAGTCCAGCGACGTCGGCAGCAGAAGATGAGCAATCGCTCGTCACTCTGCTGCCCCCACCGCCATCCTCGGTGAGGGAACCAGGCAGTGAAGCCTTGCGGCTTCACTGCCCGGTTCCCTACGGGGCATGCGCGAGTCGCATCGCGCCATTCTCACTGGTCCCCGTTGTGTTCTGGGAGCCGAGTGTTTCCCAGAACACAAGGGGTATTCTGCAGGAAGTGACATACTACCCGCAGAATACCAGCAGAGAGGACTCCCGGAAGTGGGTGCAAATACCTGTCTTAGACAGGTATCTGCACCCCCCTCGCCCCTGAAAGGTGCCAAATGTGACACCGGATGGGGGTGGGGGTTTCGATGAGCGGAAGTTTCACTTTAGGTTGGAGCTCCGCTTTAAAGTAGTTTTTTTTTGTGCGATAAATATCTTTTTATTGCAAGTTTTCAATAAGTACAGAAGATACAAAAGGTACAAGGTTCTTTATGGATACAGAGACCAAAGAATATCATAAGTATTGCATCGAGTGTGGTGAAGAAAATCACGCGCTGATAATAACCGTAGTTACAGCCAGAGAGGGTAAACTAAATATTCTATCCATACTTATTAATAAAAATGATCTGCCAAAAATGGTTGCAGTTGTTTTGAGAGAAGTAAAAAGAGAAAATAGGAATGCAATAGGGAGGGGGGGGGTGAGAGTGTATTTTTTACACCAGACAACTGCTGCATCCTAAAAAGGAAACCTAGGTAGTAGGGATAATCCCTGATTGTTGTTCATTGCTAGAGAGACCTGAAATAATATCTGGATGCAAAGCAGTAGATTTGAAGTCAATCCAGCAGGCCCATATCTTGGTGTGGTGGCCTGGGGAAGAGCATGAGATACTGTATGTGTAAGATCTTCCATAAGGCAGCTATCATCTACCTTTCGAAGCCAGTGGGCGATAGATTGGATCGTTTTTTTTGCCCCAGAACATTGAGATGAGGGGTTTGGCCGCATTGAGTCTGGTTGGTTCAGTTGTACAATGACATAACACTGTCCATGTATTAGACTCCACATCAGAACTTTTTTTTATGGCCGTTGTGACAGACCAAACTGGGACATAAGCTTTTGGAGGGGACTAGGGGTAAGCTTCCTGCCCACTGATTATAGCCCATGGAGGAGACTGGGGATTTTGTCTGCTTCTTCCGGTCAGAGCATGGTAAAGAGCTCAGCCTCTGATCCCACAGAGGGAGCAGATCACTCTCTAATGATGGACAACAACATGATGAACGCTGAGAGCAAGGCTTGGGTTAATTCTCAGAATAAGGACAATAAAGCTTCCCTTCTGGAGTGGATAGAAAGGTGTAATATTAATCCCGTACAGGTTAATGGTCAGAGAAAATATAGTGGCGAGAAGCCCCTCCACTTGGGACAGAAACATTTATCAACAATATCCCTCAAGAACTCTATGAAGATAAATGAATTCCACTTTTTCAGACTGCTGGAACATTGTATGAGCTTTGTCTCATAGACTGTAATGCTGTGTACACACGATCGGTTTTACCAATGAAAACAGTCCGATGGATATTTCTCATCGGACAAACCGATCGTGTATGGGCCCCATCGGTCTTTTTTCCATCGGTGAGAAAAAATAGAACATGTTTTAAATTTATCCGATGGGAAAAAAACCGATAGCAAATTACGATCTTCTGTGTGGAACTCCATCGGACAAAAAACCCATGCATGCTCAGAATCAAGTCGACACATGCTCAGAAGCATTGAACTTAATTTTTCTCGGCTTGTCTGAGTTTTTTACGTCACAGCGTTTGGAAGGGTCGGATTTTTGACTGATGGTGTGTAGGCAAGACTGATGGAAGTCAGCTTCATCAGATTTCCGATGGAAAAATCCATCAGATTAGAATCCATAGGAAATCCGATCGTGTGTACAGGGCTTTATAGACTGGTGATGAATTGTTTGGGTGGGCGCTGAGTCACCTAGGTGGCTAGTCGTTTAATTAGCTTAATGTTTATGTTGGCTGTTCCTTAGCTATGTAAATTATATTCCTGTTTACAGTTTGCATTGTTAGGGTAATGTGATCAGGCTCTGTCTAATCTTGTGTGCTATATGTTCTGTGTGAATTTTCAATAAAGTGAATTCCAGTTTGCACCTATGCCAGTGTCGTCTACTCCTGGGGTGCAATATTCAGCTATAATACCTGGTTCCTGGTTCCATACTGGAGGAAGCTATATCTTGACAGAGGCACCCAATTTGGGTGCCAGGCAGTTCCATCACAGCCATCAACTGCAGCACTTTACACCAGTATGGCTGGATTGGAGTGGGCAATACCACCATACAGTATGTGAGAACGGGCTTCCTCGCTACATTTTCTTCAACACAGACAAGAATAAGTGGGGAACATGGACTGCAATTTTACAAGAGCTTGTAATTTAACTCAGCCATCTTTGATGAGATTGAAGAGATATACTGTATGTCAGCTGGATGATTTTATATTTTTGAAGGTCAGAGTAGTATTTAACCCTAAGCCTTTTAAGGTTTAGGTTTGTGAGTACAACAACATAAACATTGTCCAGTAAAATATTTGTTAAAATTCACACCCCAGAACTTGCAGTTTTCAACTTTTATTGCTGCCAGTTCCTGCTCTCTAAGTGCTGCTTCCCTGAACTTCTGGTCTTCACATAGAACATTTAACAGTGCCGTCTGGTGTCACTCTGTTAGTTTAGAAAAATTAGATGGGGGAGGAGCAGGGGGTGCCTTGCTACACTAGGCTATGGTGATGTTTGTTTCTATTGACACACACATAGGGGCTGATTTACTAATAACAGTGCGCTGCGCTGGTTCTAACCTTAATTGGTGCGCCGGATAACTCCTTCACTGGGTGCAGGAAGCAGCGGCGCACTGTTATAGTAAATAGAAATGTCAGCGGCGCTCTATTGAAAATGAATGGCTCCCTATGGGAGCCCATTGATTTGAATAGAGGTCGCCCGGGAAGTCGGATCCGACTTGCGGGGCGACTCGTGTGCCGGCTGACACAGGGACAGCGTGACTCTGCGAGGCGACCTGGAAACGACCTGAGCGTGAAGCAGCCGCTCAAGTCGTGTTCTAGAAGCGACTAGCCGGCCGAGAATGTCTCCAGCGCGATGTCATCGATCTGGTCCTCGGCAGCCTCGCTGTCCCATGTTTGGTATGAATCATGAAGGGGAACTCCAGGCCAAATTTTAAAGAAAAAACCGGCATGGGTTCCCCTTCAGGAGCATACCAGGCCCTTAGGTCTAGTCTGGATTCTAAGGTGAACCCCCTAAGCCGAAAAACGGCGTGGGGGTCCCCCCAAAATCCAAACCAGACCCTTAGGTCTGGTCTGGATTTTAAGGTGAACCCCCTTAAGCCGAAAAACGGCGTGGGGGTCCCCCCAAAATCCAAACCAGACCCTTATCCGAGCACGCAACCTGGCAGGCCTTAGGGGAAAATGGGGGGACGAGAGCGGCCCCCCCTCCCTCCTGAACCGTACCAGGCCGCATGCCCTCAACATGGGGGGTTTGGTGCTTCGGAGCAGGGGGGCGACCTGCGGCCCCCCCACCCCAAAGCACCCTGCCCCCATGTTGATGGGGACAAGGGCCTCTTCCCGACAACCCTGGCCGTTGGTTGTCGGGGTCTGCGGGCGGGGGGCTTTTTGGAATCAGGGCGCCCCCTTTAAAAAGGGGGCCCCCAGATGCCGGCCCCCCACCCTATGTGAATGAGTATGGGGTACATCGTACCCCTACCCATTCACCTGGTGGCAAAATAAGTCAATAAAAAAAAGACAACACAGGTTTGAAAAGTAATTTATTGGGCAGCTCGGGGGGTCTTTCTGCCGGGCCCCCGCTATCTTCTGCTAGCTCTTTTGCTAGCGGGGGTCCCGGGCTTCCTCGCCGTCTTCTTCCAACTTCGGGGGTCTTTCTGCCGGGCCCCTGCTATCTTCTGCTAGCTCTTTTGCCCAGCAGAAATACCCCCGGAGCTGCCCAATAAATTACTTTTCAAACCTGTGTTGTGTTTTTTTATTGACTTATTTTGCCACCAGGTGAATGGGTAGGGGTACGATGTACCCCATACTCATTCACATAGGGTGGGGGGCAGGTATCTGGGGTCCCCCTTATTAAAGGGGGCTCCCAGATTCCGATAAGCCCCCCGCCCGCAGACCCCGACAACCAACGGCCAGGGTTGTCGGGAAGAGGCCCTTGTCCCCATCAACATGGGGGCAGGGTGCTTTGGGGTGGGGAGGGCCGCTCTCTCGTCCCCCCTTTTCCCCTGTGGCCTGCCAGGTTGAGTGCTCGGATAAAGGGTCTGGTGTGTATTCTAAGGGGACCCCACGCAATTTTTTTTGTTTTTGGCGCGGGGTTCCCCTTAAAATACATGCCAGACCTGAAGGGCCTGATATGGATTCTGGGGGGACCCCCACGGCATTTTTTTTCTCCATTTTTTGGGGGGTCCCCTTTGAATCCATACTAGACCCAAGGGCCTGGTATGGACCTGGGGGGGGACCCCACGCTGTTTTTTTTGGGGGGTTTTGTTTTTTGAACCGTTTTTTTTTTTTTTTTACATTTCCTTTAACAACCAGCTATAAACAGGTCAAACAAAAAATCGCCGCAAAATTGCGGTACTTGCGTTTTGGATGCGGGTCCATTGAATTCTATTACATCCAAAACACTGTTTTTGTCCTGGCAAAAAAAATCTGCAGTTGCGTTTAAAATCTTTTTTCACAAACCCTCAAAATGCCTTCAGACGCCAAAGATTTCCACGTTTTAGACACGGTACCAGCGTTTACCCGCATTTTAGTTTAGAAGCGTTTTTAAAGGTGACCTATTTTTTTACATTGATAAACTCCAAATTTATGGCAAATGAGGAAAAACCATAATATATATATATATATATATATATATATATTAAATAAATTACTTCCATTGCATTGTGGACAATCCACAACTTGGGGCAGCTGACGTGGCAAGTGGACAATCCACAACTTGTGGCAAGTGATGTGGCAAGTGACCCGCTAAATACAACTACACTGCTGCTCTCAGCTGCTCATATCACTCTGGTCTCACTAAATAGCTAAAATCGTAAATAATACTGTTTTTGGAGCTTAGGGCGGCTCCTTATCATATACACGCAAATGTGGTAAAACACGGCATGCAAACGCCACAAAGCGCGCCTTTCTAAACGCCACTTTCAACCTTAGTTCAGAAAACTTTGCACCAGCGTCCCGTCTACATGGGGCCTAAAAATGTCTATGCCATTTACAGCTCCAAAACGCCATGGTGGCCATGAGGCCATAGGCTAACATGGAGAGATGTTTTTAAGCTGCAAAAAACGCTCAAACAAGCGGCTTGAAAAACGTCCGTGTGCATGTAGCCTTATATTAACCACTTGCGCACTGCCCAGACCAAGTTTCACATTTCAGCGCTGATGCACTTTTAATGGCAATTGCGCGCTCATACAACACTGTAACCCAATGAAAATGTTTTATTTGTTGGCACACAAATAGAGCTTGCTTTTGGTGCTATTTGATCACCTTTGTGTTTTAGTTTTATTTTTTTTCTATAAATACAAAAGACCGAGTTTAAAAATAAAATAAATGGATATTTTACCCAGTTCAGCACTGGGCCTATTCTGGCACTTCTCTCCTTCATGTAAAAATCATAAATTTATGGCTATAAAATGACTTCTAAACACCAAACATTATATATTTTTTTGGAGCAGACACCCTAGGGAATAAGATGGCGGTCATTGCAAATTTTTATCTCGCTCGGTATTTGCGCACTAAATTTTCAAACGCCTTTTGTTTGCTAAAAATATTACAAAACAGTAAAGTTACGGCCAATTTTTTGGTATAATGTGAAAGATGTTGTTATGCTGAGTAAATCGATACCTAACACGTCACGCTTTAAAATTGCGCACACACATGGCATGACACCAAACTTCAGTAATTAAAAATCTCCCTAGCCGATGCTTAATTTTTTTTTTACACTTTACCATTTTGGCATTACAGAGGAGGTCTAGTGCTAGAATTGTTGCACTCGTTCTAACGCACGCAGCAATAACTCACATGTGTGGTATGAACGGCGTTTACATATGTGGGCGGGACTTACGTGTGTGTTCGCTTCTGAGCGCGAGCTACCGGGGACATGGACGTTTTTTCTTATTTTATTTTTTTTGTTTTTTTTTGTTTTTTTACTTTTTTGTATTTATTACTCTTTTTTTATTTATTTTTATTTTTTGGGATCACTTTTATTCCTATTACAAGGAATGTAAACATCCCTTGTAATAGGAATGTGTGTGACAGGTCCTCTTTATGGAGAGATGCAGGGTCAATAAGACCCCGCATCTCTCCTCCAGGCTGGAAAACATGATATTGTTCCAAAAAAATCACCAATCTCATGCTGACAGCCGAGATCACGGCTTGGTTAACATACGGGAACACGGCGTGATGTCATAACGTCGTGCCCGCGCCTCCGACGGTCATAGAGATGACTGATGACCATCTGGTCATCAGTCATCTCCAAATCGTTCTCCGGTCCCCAGATGGCACGGGAGAGCCCGGAGAAGCACCGGATGGCGGCAAGAGGAGGGGGGGGAACGTCCCCTCCCCCCCCTATAAGAACGATCAAGCGGCGGAACTGCCACTATGATCGTTTTTATTGTGCACAGAATCGCCGGCTGAAAAGAATGATATCTGAATGATGCCTGAAACTGCAGGCATCATTCAGATGTCACCGCCCAAAGCCAAGGATGTCATTTGACGGTGGGCGGTAGGAAACTGGTTAATATTTTAAAAAAAGGTCATTTTTCTTCTTCATTGATGTACACTGATGAGACTGCACTGATGGGCACCGATAAGGTGGCAAGGGTGGGCACTGAGAGGTGGCATTGCTATTTGGCACTGGTGGGCAGTGAGAAGTGGCACTGCTAGGTGGCAATGATAGTTGGCAGTGATGGGCACTGATAGGCAGCACTGCTAGGTGCCACTGAGTGGCACCAGTGGTGGGCATTGATAGGTGGCACTGGCAGGGGCTACTAATTGTCACAGATGATGCAGAATTGCCTCTTCCTCTTCGGGCCCCATGTCCCTTGCACATAAGCTGGTGATTGCCTTTTTTTTATGCTCACGCTGTCAGCACAAGGAGAAAACAAAAACCATTACCCAGCTTTTGTTTACATCACGTGATCAGCTGTCATTTGCTGACAGCTGATCACATGGTAAAGGGCAGGGATCGGCCCCTTACTCGGATCTGTCATCACCCGAGTCTCAGTGACTCTGTGACCACAGCGCGCGCAAAGGGGAGGACGTTTATTGACGGACTCCCGGCAATTGAGGACCATGCTGTGGCCGTCGATCAGTTATAGCGCTGATCTCAAGTGATTAAAGAGGGTCTAAATGGGCCATTGACATGCATCACAATTCAACTTAGGAATGAGTCTTTGAAAAGTTAAACGAAAAAATTTGGCCACTTTATCCTTCCAAATAATTCACTTCCTGTCACATAGCCACACAGGAAGTGAGGGAAAATCCCTAACAATGTCTTTCCTTGGGGACACATAGGTCAGTCTAAATACTTTCCCCATTATGCACATTGCACTCCAGCATATTGCGGGGTACACCACAATTTATTAGGTAGTTTGGACTGTGGGGTTTATTTACTAAAGGCAAATCTACTTTGCACTACAAGTGCACTTGCTGTATATCTGAGGGGGACATGCAAGCCAAAAGAATACACCATCTTTGCTTTTACATGATTGGAACATCCAATCACCAGTACTTTCCCTCAGATTTTCAGCAGCTACACTTTTACTGCAGAGCGGATTTGTCTTTACTAAACCCCAAACTACCCAATGATTTGGGGTGTACACAACAAAGTGCTAGAGTGCAATTTGCTTAATGGGGACACCAGTTAGATTGATCTGTGTGTCCCCAAGAAAAGCCATTGGTAGGGTTTTACCTTCACTTCCTGTTTAGCTGTGTGACAGGAAGTGAAGCCAATGTTAAGAAAAGGAGACAAAGGCCAAACTACAAAAAAAAATAAAAAAAAAATAATATCTAAAAAAAAAAACACACACGCAGGGGTTCTAACGGTTACTTTGTTTCCCTCAAAATGCCCACAATTAGAATTGTATGGCCTTGAGCTATTTTTAAGTGCAGTGCTCTAAATCAGTGCTTCTCAAGTACCCCCAAAAGGCCATGTTTGCAGGTTTGCCTTCATCTTGCACATGTGCTTTAAATCACAGTCAATGGTTTTGATTTTTGGACAGCAATTCTCGAGAAGCTAAATTCACAAAACATGTCCTGTTGGGGGTACTTGAGGACTGAGGCTGAGAACCACTGCAGTAAAAAAAAGGAAAATTGAATACTTACTGCTCTGTACTTTTCATTTCCTGGTGACTTTCCATGGCAGCACACAATACAATACATGCATATGCTAGCATGAAGGCACCAGATTAGACAAATCACACCTGTTTTGTTTTGACATGCCAATCAGCTGTCACATTTGTTGCAAAGAAAACACAAAAAAAAACATCAAAACTTTGCATCTAATTTTATTGGTCAACAAAACAAAAGGAAGGCAAAATAAAAAACATGGTCAATTTGAAACAGTCACAGACTCAACATCTTGAGCAATTTTTGGCCAAAAAAATGCAGCAGACAATTAAACCAAAGTGAACAAACAACACACATTAACACCCCAAACACAGAAGGTTGTGATCCACCACCTCTCATGCAATCTTCTTACCAGATAGCTAGTGTAATACAGCCTGATGTATGTAGGTGACGATCCGTAACCGAAATCCTATAGATAGCTGCAGGCTCGAATGATAAGGGGGTGAATCAGATTCTCCCCACTGGGACCGTAAATCCACGTATGCAGTGTGATCATTTATTACCCAAGAGAAAGAATGAAGGAGATCGATAGTGTAATACCTTCAGTACATTTAATAAAATAAGGTCCCTTGTTGAGAATGTCCTTTGTGACGAAACGCGTTTGAGGGGGTACGTGCTGACGTCACCACGTTCGCAGGACGGGAGTTCTATATTGCAGCCGGCCGGCTTCGTTTTTCTCTGTTTGTTTTTATACGATTTCATGTAAGTGTAATTGCCTTATTTTATTAAATGTACTGAAGGTATTACACTATCGATCTCCTTCATTCTTTCTCTTGGGTAATAAATGATCACACTGCATACGTGGATTTACGGTCCCAGTGGGGAGAATCTGATTCACCCCCTTATCATTCGAGCCTGCAGCTATCTATAGGATTTCGGTTACGGATCGTCACCTACATACATCAGGCTGTATTACACTAGCTATCTGGTAAGAAGATTGCATGAGAGGTGGTGGATCACAACCTTCTGTGTTTGGGGTGTTTTTTGGCTTAAAGCTCCTTATGTAGTGCAATCTGGTAAGGAGATTGACTGTGAGGTGGTGGTTCACTTTTTGCATACTTCCCACATCGAGTGTTGTTCACAATGCTGATTTCTATTGACTAATTATCGAGACAGGATCACGCTATGTTTTTTTCTCTCTCCTTTTTGGGTCGAATGTAATACATAATATGGAGTCATAGTTCAAGCGACCATACCCAATAATTCTCTGACGAATCAACCTTGTGGGAATTGAAAGGCCCTGGCTGGGTAAAAGCCATATGTTCTATTGGCTTACTTATCTGGTAAGCATGAATTCTTCCAGGTTTATTCAGTAATTGGGATTTTTGTGTTCCTTTCACACCAGCCTGCCAAATTGGACTTTATTCAATAATTTGTGATTCCTTAGCGCGATTTTCTTTTTTATTTCTATTTGTGTTTATCCCACTTTTATTGCTGCTGTAAGGACTTTATTATTGTATTATTAATTTAATTTAATTAATTATTTTTCGTAGTAAGCGCGGTTTTTTTCCCTTTGTTAACACACATTAACAACATCAGAATTATTTCAGGGGAACATTTCCCCCACACAAAAAATATACAATCCACAAAAGTTAACCAAACACCTGTTTTGCAAAGACATAACAAAAAAAATACATGTGTTACAAACTCGATAAGGACACCAACATGTACATTTCCCCCCCCCCCCCACACACACTTGCCTCTTCTCAAGGCAAGCGACCGAATGCTCTGTGAGCTTTATATAACATATGTTTGTGTGCTAATGAGGCAATTGAAAACACATGCACAGTCCATGAAACACCCAAAATGCAAGTTCTCCCAATGTAGAGACTGAAATTCAAAGTGGGCACACCTGTTAAGGATGTCCTTCAATTTCTAACCCATAAAAACACTCTCTGAGTGAGCATGCCCAGAAATATCCAAGCGCTGTTCACACACAAAAAGCACGCCAAAAAAAATAACTGGCTGGGCATGTGCAGAACAACACCAATGCAGCTAGCAAAAAATAACCCCCCTCCCCCCGTCCAAAATTAAGCACATCATCCAGCATGCTACAAAATTAGAGATGGGACAATCACCCCCCCCCCCCACCAACAAATCCCATTGCAGTCTATGGGAACTGACTTGTTAATTTTGCTAGTCCCCACTTGGTTGGCTTATCTTCTAGTTATTGGCATTAAAATGGGGGCCCAGGTCCCACCCTAAGGGACATATATCAATGTCACCAATTTGGAAAACACCAAAAACAAAACAAGGAGAAGTGCCTTTAAATATGCCAAATTGCTTAAGGGCCATTTCACACGAAATGCAGTCCATTGCGTTTTTTATGCATCCAAAATGCATGGAAAGTTGGTTATATGGTTCTAAATGGCAGTGTTTGTTCCAGTGCATTCCAGTTCCACCAAAAAAGTAGAACATGCTGCATTTTACCTGCACTGGACTGTACTGGAACGCATCAAAACGCATCATAAACGCACTGGAACGCACAGGAACACACCTAAATGCACCAAAATGCACTGGAACACACTTGTCCTTATCTATGGTTAATAAAAAAGAGGGGTGAAAAAAAAGCACTGGACTGCATCAAAAACGTAACAAAAATGCACTGGAATGCATGAAAAACGTGCATGCAGAAAAGCACCTGGAACGCATCCGGATTGCGTTTCTATGGTGTGAACTGGCCCTAGTTCACACCATAGAAACGCAGTCTGGGTGCGTTCCAGGTGCTTTTCTGCATGCGCGTTTTTGACACATTCCAGTGCATTTTTGAGGCGTTTTTGATGCAGTCCAGTGTTTTTCCCCCTCTTTTTCACTTAGGACAAGTGTGTTGCAGTGCGTCTTGGGTGCATTTAGGTGCGTTCCGGTGCATTCCAGTGCATTTTTGGTACGTTCCGTTGCGTTTTTGATGTGTTTTACTGCGGTCCAGTACAGTTCTGTACCTAAAAAATGCAGCATGACCATTATTTTTTTTTGCTCTCTGAAACGCACTGGAACGGACTGCAGTGGTGTGAACTATGCCATTGGCATTAATGTGATCAACTTTCTTTGCATTTTTCAGGCATCAAAAAAACGCACTGCACTGCATCCAGTGTGAACTGGCCCTAAATATCATACCGGGGGGTGTCTATAGTATGCCTGTAAAGTAGCACATGTTTTCCATGTTTATAACAGTTGGAGAGCAAAATGACATTTCTAAAGTAAAATAATAGTAATTTAAAAGTCCTTGCGGCTGTAATGAATTGCTGGTTCCCGTCAATACAGATAAAAGTCATTGATAGTCTTTGATTACACAAAAAAAAAGCGTGGGGGTTCCCCCAAATTCCATAACCAGGCCCTTCAGGTCTGGAATGGATATTAAGGGGAACCCCGCTGCATATTTTTAAAAAAAATGACGTGGGGTTCCCCCCAAATATCCATACCAGGCCCTTCAGATCTGGCATGGATTTTAAGGGGAACTCCACCCCAAATTTTTAAAAAAAATGGCGTGGAGTCCCCCTAAAAATCCAGACCAGACCCTTATCCGAGCACATAACCTGGCCGGCCGCAGGGGAAAAGGGGGGACGAGAGCGGCCCCCTCCCTCCTGAACTGTACCAGGCCACATGCCCTCAACATGGGGAGGATGTCCCCATGTTGATGGGGACAAGGGCCTCATCCCCACAACCCTTGCCCGGTGGTTGTGGGGGTCTGCGGGCAGGGGGCTTATCGGAATCTGGAAGACCCCTTTAACAAAGGGGACCCCCAGATCCCGGCCCCCCCCTGTGTGAAATGGTAATGGGGTACAAATGTACCCCTACCATTTCACAAAGAAAGTGTCAAAAATGTAAAAAATGACAAGAGACGGTTTTTGACAATTCCTTTATTAATGTCTTCTCCTTTTTTCCATCTTCTTCTTCTTCCATCTTCTTCTTTTCTCCATTCGGGTTTCTTCCTCCATCTTCATCTTCCTCTTCATCTTTATCTTCATCCTCATATTCATCTTCATCTTCATCTTCCTTCTTCCTTCGGTCTTCTCGTTCGCATCTTGCTCCGGCGTCTTCGTTTCTTCTTTCTTCTCCGGCCGCTCAGTTTGAATTGGAGGTTCCCGCTGTGCGACGCCTCAGTTCTTCAGTTCCCCATCGGGTCCGCTTACACCCGGTGACCCCGCTCCCCTCTGACGCACATGCATTTCACGGGGACTTTCCCCGTGGTGTCAGAGGGGGGCGGAGCCACCGGGGGGCAGCGGACCAAGTGGGGAACTGAGGCGTCGCACAGCGGGAACCTCCAATTCAAACGAAGCGGCCGGAGAAGAAAGAAGAAGGGAAGACGCCGGAGCAAGATGCGGACGAGAACACCGAAGGAAGAAGGAAGATGAAGATGAAGATGAAGATGAGGATGAAGAGGAAGATGAAGAGGAAGAAACCCGAATGGAGAAAAGAAGAAGATGGAAGAAGAAGAAGATGGAAGAAAGGAGAAGACATTAATAAAGGAATTGTCTAAAACCGGCTCTTGTCATTTTTTACATTTTTGACACTTTCCTTGTGAAATGGTAGGGTACCCCTTACCAATTCACACGGGGGGGGGGCGGGATCTGGGGGTCCCCTTTGTTAAAGGGGTCTTCCAGATTCCGATAAGCCCCCCGCCCGCAGACCCCCACAACCACCGGGCAAGGGTTGTGGGGATGAGGCCCTTGTCCCCATCAACATGGGGACATCCTCCCCATGTTGAGGACATGTGGCCTGGTACGGTTCAGGAGGGAGGGGGGGCGCTCTCGTCCCCCCCTCTTCCCCTGCGGCCGGCCAGGTTGCGTGCTCGGATAAGGGTCTGGTGTGGATTTTTGGGGGGACTCCACGCCATTTTTTTTTTACATTTGGGGTGGAGTTCCCCTTAAAATCCATGCCAGATCTGAAGGGCCTGGTATGGATATTTGGGGGAACCCCACGTCATTTTTTTTTTAAATTTGCAGTGGGGTTCCCCTTAATATCCATTCCAGACCTGAAGGTTTTTTTTTTTGGTTAGCAATGACTTTCTATGACTTTTCTCTATATTGCCGGGAGCCGACAATTCATTACAGCCGCGGCTGCTTTTAAATGTTTTTTTTGTTCCTTTAGAAATGTCATTTTGCAGGCGCACTGGGAAGTTCAGAGCTGCGCCTGTTCAACTTATGCAAATTGAGTTAGGTGACTTGGCATTTACTAAGATTTTGCCGGCGCAGTGTATCGGCGCATTTAAACCATTGAAATTCCCGCGCTGAGCTCAAAAAACCCTCCCGCAGCTCGAATCGGAATTGCTGGCGCAGCGGGCTGGTTTTGAAAAAGTTACTTTCTCTCTCTATTTTGGCCATGTTTGTTATTTGGGCAGGTGTCACTACACTTCCTCACATCACCCCACATCACCCCCATTATATTCTCACTTCCAGCTTCTTTATATTTAGTGTTTAACATGCTGTGCGCCAGGTCCATAGTGGCGCACTGAGCGCCTCCTCCCGTCCGCCGACAACACTATAGTAAATGGCAAATAGGGCTGCGCTACAGGCGCTAATGTTTTGTAAATACCAAAACAGCCATTGCGCATGCAGATGCGCCAATACTCATGGCGCAAACGTTTCGTAAATCATCCCCATAGTGTAGGGAGATACAACTCTAGTGTCTGCATGCAAGGTTGACTCCATAGGATGCTCCAAGAGAAAGGAGCCACCCTGAAAACCAGTGGCAGTTGTCATGGCAATAGCTTAAATAGGAACATAAGCAAGGATTAAAAGATAAAGAAGCTGCATATTCAGTAAGTGATTAAACCTGCTGCTGAATGTGAAAAAGGTTTATCACTTTAATAACTAGGTGGTTAAGGGGTTCACCTAAGTTTCAGCTTCTAGGGTTGGTCCACCTAATCCCACCTGGGTAACACACTGAAAAAACTTTTTTGGGAGAATTTGTCACATATAGACTGTATGCATAGATTATATCTATTTTGACATACAGTATAGTTGTGTAATAGTTTACAAAAGATTTTAATTTACAAATTTGCATCTTATGTTTATATTCCAGTCCGTTACTGAGTCATAAAAAATTAAAAATTCATACCATGAGACTAATAAGAAGAATTACATGTCAGAACCTCAATGTTTGTCTAGAAGTTTTATTGTTTTGCAGCTCTGATGAAGTGAGCTTCTTGAAATCCATGGAACACAAATCATTTTTAAATCACTACTGTGATGAATAAAGTGTATCAACAATATCTCTTTTTCCACAAACCTGGAGATGTTATTCCAATGGCCAAGAGTCTTAAATGGTTTGCATCATTTGCAATGCTGAACAAAATCTTTAATTTTAGTATATCCCTAATATATCCCTCAATATCCACAATATAAATCTACTTTGTGTCAACCAAATGCCTACAAGTTGTTACCTTTAAAAAGTAGTTGTGACATCAGTGTGATATACATAGCCTGTACAGACAGCTGAGTTGTATAAGGGACTCAGAAGGTCCACCCACTACAGGTTGTCAGTAGAAAAAAAGGGGACAGATACAAGACCAACTATTCCACACATTGTGCAAAGATTGGAAAATAACAATGCGCTATCCTTAAAATAAGCAAACAAGGTGATAATTAGAACATATGAGTTCTCACACACAGAAAACACCAATAAGAACAAAGTCCTGTGTAATTCTCATTTACATGTGAGAAAAAAATATAAAAATAAGTGAATAAAAATAAAAATAAGAATATATATATATGCAAAGTTCCAAATAAAGTTGATGCAAAAGTAAGCCGAACAATCACATCTGCTGATGTATGTGCGATGTAATCTTCTAAGCTGTTGTGAGTGAAGACTCCATATCCAAATTGTTCAGATTAGAAATAGAAGAAATGGCAGCTTACCGAATCCGGTGGATCTCTGTGACGGAGATCTTTAGGGGCTCGAGCTCATATATGCTTCCCACCAAGCTGACGGCCGAAGAGCACTGGACTCAGACGATATCTCCCTCCAATTCCAAGGCTGAAAGAAATCTCCCTCCTGGTATCAGCTGCCGTGCTTATCTCATACGAACAAAAAGGTATTCCAATCTTTGCACATTTTATGTAGCGGTTATTCCAGCTAATTTTTTCACTATAGCAGCACCCATAAAATTGTTTTATCATATTGACTATTATAAATAATTTGATTAGTCACTTTTTGAAATTTAATTCACTAGTTCATTTTAAGGTTAGCGCGGATTTTTTCCAATTTATCCATATTCCACACATTGAGAGAGGGCAATGGTGACTGGTCCTTACTACAGGAAGCTCCTGCACTAAAGAAAAAAAATTCACGCTGGACTACTGCACAGATCTGGAAGAAATACTGAAAGCATATCAAGATTTGTGTATTCGGCATTCCTTATAGGAGAGGAGAGCCAGTCCTAGACATAGGCAGAATAGAAAAAAATTTTTTTTTTGTTTTGGATAGATTCGTTATGTTTCTAATTTTATTTTGTTGATTTGTTTCTGAATTTGTTTACCGTATTTTCCGCACCATAAGACGCACTTATTTCCCCCAGACATCGGGGGGAAAATGTACCTACGTCTTATGGTGCGAATATACGACAGGCACCGCCCCCCACCACCGCTGGCACCGCCCCCCCGCCCAGTGCACTTTGCGTTTATGTCAATGGTCAGTCTGCGTTTATGTCAATGGTCAGTCTGCGTTTATGACAATGGTCAGTCTGCGTTTATGGCAATAGTCAGTCTGCATTTATGGCAATGGACAGTCTGCATTTATAGCAATAGACAGGCTGCATTTATGGCAATGGTCAGGCTGCATTTCATGGGCTCTTGGAAAATATTTTATTACACCATTTGGTTCAGAATATTTTTTTTCTTGTTTTCCTCCTCTAAAACCTAGGTGCGTCTTATGGTCAGGTGCGTCTTATGGAGTGAAAAATACGGTAATTTAGTTTAATTTATACATTTTAAAATTAATTCCACATTTTCAGAATGGTTTGAATTTGGATCGGTCGAAAAATAATGGACTGATTCGAATTCTGTGTGAAGAATAACTGGGGTGAAGTCGGCCGCCCTGTTTTTAACAACCGATGCCTCATCAGCTGTCACAGGCTTCCCCACTGAGAGCTGAAATGTAAACAAAAGAATACTGGCAAAAGAAAATTCTGAAAAAAACATGCCAATTTTTTTTCTTTTAAATGGCATTGGGTCCTTCCCAAAATCCATAACAGATAGAGCATGCAGCCCGGCTAGGCCAGGAAAGGGGAGGGGGACAAGCGAGTGCCCCCCTTCTAACCCATACCAGGCCCCAAAGCATCTTGTCCCCATGTTGATGAGGACAAGGGCCTCTTCCCGACAACACTGGGCTGTTTTTATGGGGGTCTGTGGGTGGGGGGCTTATCGGAATTTGGGGGGCACCCAGATCCCACCCCTCCCTATTTGAATAAGTATGGGGTATGAAGTACCCTTACCCATTCACCAAAAAAGTGTTAAAAAGTGAATAAAGACAGTACACAAGTTTTTGACAATTCCTTTATTAAAAATAAAAAAATAAAAAACAATGTCCCCCGATGTAGATCCATCGTCAAGCACCACCGCACCAATGGACCCGAAAAAACCCCAAACCTCTGGTCTTATTGAAGGCTCACTGCCGACTGCCTGCTCCTCTGTCTGACATTTCTTAAAGAGCTAATGGGTGGAGTCAACTGATGACATCATTGGGTAACTCTGCTCCTTAGCTGTTTAAGAAATGTCAGGCGAAGAAGCAGGCAGTCGGCAGTGAGCCTTCGACGAGACCGGAGGTTTGGGTTTCTTCACACAGAATTCAAAACGGTTGATTATATAGTTCCGAAAATTTGGAATTCGGTAGAAAACGAATAAACAAAACAAAATTAAACAAATTTCAATTAAATTCATTACTATTTCATTTGGAGATTCGGATACATCAGTGCCTCCTCATCAGTGCTGCATATCAGTGCTGCCTATCAAGGCTCCTCAGTGCCGCCTACCTGTGCCCTTTAGTGCCGCCTATTAGTGCCCATCAGTGTTGCATATCAGTGCAGTTTAATCAGTGTCTCCTCATCAGTGACCATCAGTGACGCCTCATCAGTGCTGCCTGATCAGTGCCCATCAATGCAGCCTATCGTTGCCCATCAGTGCAGTCTCATCAGCACACATCAGTGAGAGAAAAATTACTTTTTTTCAAAAAATTTTTTACAGAAACTAAGAAAAAAATGTCTATATTTTTTTATTTGTTTAGCAAAAAAAAAAAAAAACAGTGGTGATTAAATCCAACCTAAAGAAAGCTCCATTTGTGTGAGTACAGACTTGCGTGACTGCACAATTGTCATTCAAAGTGCGATAGCATTTGCACTGGCCTGGGCAGGAAGGGGGTGAAAGTGCCTAGTAGGCAAGTGAGTAAAAAGACCCCCCACACCAAATACTCACCTACACCGGGGTTCAGATCTCCACCATCCCACCTCCCCACAGTTTTGACCATTTTTATTTTCCTACACACATGTATATGTGCACAAATTATTACACAATGCATTGTATTTTTGTGACAACAGCATCATTAATTTCACACAGCTAGGCAAAGGCAAACATAATTCTTTTAAGTCCAATGAAAGAATATTTTTTTTCCCCTGAATCACGCTGACCTGATCGCCTTGACATTATTTGGCATTGCCCTTTTACCAGAATAATCATTATTTTTACATTTTCTATAATATTTATGCTAATTAATACAGGCATTCGGTACTGAAAGAACAGTGCTGAACTATGGTCCCTAATAAAATTTAATCTGCAGAACATTATTGATTTCTTTCTCCTCTGAAACATTATTGTCACTTAGTTCAGCAATTTCGGGTCAGGAATACTGGGAGATGTAAATTTTAACTGTTTCTTATTCTGGTAAGTGTAGCATTTCCTGATAGTCACCGCATTCCCCCCCCCCCTTTTTACCACGTACTTACCAGTAGTCCCTAACATTCAGCCCCTGAGATCTCTTTGTGAAATTAATTTATAGCAGTTACTGAAAATCTAATAACAAATAGCAGCTTTCCTTCTATTCTCCCAGTCACCTCATACTAGTCTCGTATGCATTTACTTTATATTCCACATTTGTCATAATTATATTCTTCATTCTTTTTGCGAGAAGGCTCATTTTCTAGAATGAAGCAGAAAGAGGGAAAAAAAAGAAAAGAGGCAAAAATGCTATTAAGTTAAAGATATCAGCACAGTCAAACTTCAATTTCTCTCTTTTACTTCATTATGTTATTATGCTTTTAAAGTAAAGGTATGACTTCTAGCTGGAAAAAGATACAGCATGGTAAATTAAATTTTATATTAAGAAAACTTGACTAATATTGTCTTCAAGAACGTTCTCAATTATGCCTTTTATATTGTTTTGTGTGTATTGAGTGTGCCTTGTAAAATTGTGATTTAAACTTTGCCTTTCTAAAAAAGATATTTAGGATTTATCACTTTCTTACAAACCCCCAAGTAATTGCTGACTGAACCAGAACTCAAAGGTTAATAAATGGATATGTTAATAGTAGACATGTGCACTGCGGAAAAATTTGTTCATTATCGTTCCATTTGTTTTTAAATTTTTTCGTTTTTCGTTTTTTTTTCGCACGACCGCGCACTTGTCAGTTAAAATAACGCAGTGCCGTATCACAAAAAATTACCTGGTCAGGAAGGGGGATAAACCTTCCGGGGCTGAAGAGGTTAAAGTGGAACTCCAGACAAACAGTTTAATGCATCAGTAAAAAAAACATATATGTTTACTGTTTTAGCTGTATTTTTCCCAGCCTCTCCTAATATCTACACATCGGATCATCCTGCTACCTTCTGGTTTAGCAATATACTACCTTGGCCAGTCTTATTATTTCCGCAAAAGTTTATGTTCTCTGGATGGATGTGATGATGCTTATTCACTATCCATTGAGCAGGCTTTTGCCCTGTACACACGATCGGATTTCCGATGGAATAAAATCCGATGGATTTTTCCATCGGAATTCCGATGAAGCTGACTTTCATCAGTCTTGCCTACACACCATCAGACAAAATTCCGACCGTCCAAAACGCTGTGACGTACAACACGTACGACGGCACTATAAAGGGGAAGTTCAAATCCAACGGCGCCACCCTTTGGGCTGCTTTTGCTGATTTTGTGTTACCGCATGTTAGTAAAAGTTTGGTGTTAGCCGATTCGCGCTTTTCAGTCTCCGTGCTTTTCAGATCGTTTTCTGGTGTTCAGTTTGTGCTTGTGGGTTTGTATCTGTCTTTCAGTGCGTGTAGTCAGGTCGTATCTGTTTTTCAGTGCGTTCTTGTCTGCTCATTTACTGGTTTTCAGGTCGTTCTTCATAGGACTTGCTGTTCCTCAGTGCGTTCTGTTTAAGTTTGTTCTGACCAGCCGACCGGTTTCTAGCCATGTTGGAAGTACGTTCTCATTGTAGAGCTCGTGCTGCGTATGCGCGTGGTGTTGCGGTTAATACTTTGACCCAAGCTCAGTCCATGAACAGGGTGAGGAGGAGTTCATGGACCAAGAATTGGTTGCTCCAGCGGGACCAATTCTCTCATATGCCTCTTCTGAGGGAAATCCAGGAGAATAATCCTGATGACTACAGGAATTATCTCCGGATGACGGACCCCGTTTTTCACTGTCTGTTGGATTTGGTGTCCCCCTATATCACCAGGCAGGACACTGTGATGCGCCAGGCCATCACTGCCGAGCAGAGGCTAATCACCACCTTGCGATACTTGGCGACTGGGAGAAGCCTGCAGGACCTCAAGTTCACGACAGGCATCTCCCCCCAGGCTCTGGGGGTCATTATCCCAGAAACCTGTTCTGCTATCATACAAGTTATGCAGAAGGACTATCTTAAGGTAAGTTTTCTCCTTTAACATCACATTCTATGTAATTCATGTATGCTAATGTATTTTATTTCTTTCATCATTCCCTAATTACCATGATTGTAATATGATGTGAATGTCCCCTTTGTCCTCATGCATGCTGTAACCTTTTTTTGGCCTACATGCATATTTGCCTTCACTAACCTCTCCAGCATGCTATCCTGGGCCCATACACCCCTAGCCTAGTCACTTAACAATGTATTTTGTCAGCTCCATTGTATTGCTTTACCCTCCCCCCCTAAAATGTGTAGAAATGTTTTGCTTCTCATTACAATCAGGCAGAGTGGTAGTGTTTTTTTTTGTAGGCCCAAACTCAGTTAGAACCCCCCCCACCCCCCACCCCCTCAAATGTGTACAAATGTTTTGCTTCTCATTACAATCAGGCAGAGTGGTAGTGTTTTTTTTTTTGTAGGCCCAAACTCAGCTAGAACCCCCCCCCCCTAAAATGTGTGCAATGAGCCATCAGAGGGGGTGAGGAATGTGCTAATTGTGCCTTCTATTTGTGTCTATAACTACTCCCAAAAAAAAAAAAATTATACTGATGTTGGCCAAAAATGTTTTTGTGTAATCTGCTTGCAATGTTATGTGCAAAAGTCCTAATTTATTTTTGTGACTCCACAGTTTCCTTCATCGCCCCAGGAATGGCAGACTGTGGCATCCCATTTTGCCGAGCGGTGGAACTTTCCTAACTGCGGAGGGGCGATAGATGGGAAGCATGTCCGCATAGTGCCACCACCCCATTCGGAGTCATACTATTACAACTACAAGGGGTTTAATAATATTGTGTTGATGGCGGTGGTGTTGGCACACTATGAATTCATGTATGTGGACGTGGAGAAGAATGGCTGGATGTCGGATGGGGGAGTCTTCGCACAGGCGGAATTTCCCAGACGTCTCCAGAGTGGTGGCCTGGCACTACCACATGATGAGGAGAACGTTGAGGGCCTTCCGTTTGTTTTTATCGCGGATGAAGCTTTCGGGCTGGGACCCCACCTGATGAGGCCATTTCCCCAGAGGACCCTCACCCCGGAGAGGAGGGTTTTTAATTACCGGCTGGTCAGAGCCCGGAGGGTTGTTGAGAATGCCTTTGGGATAATGGCCAGCCGGTTCCGCCTGTTCCTTACCTCTATCCATATGGCGGAATACAAGATCAATCATATTGTTTTTACCTGCTGCATACTGCACAACTATTTACGCAGAAATGCACCCAGTTATCTCACTTCTGTTGGGCCAGAGGCCGGACTTGCAGACAATGCCCTGATGGGCCTGGATACTGGCCGTATTGGCTTGGCCCCCCAAAGAGCCCGTGAAGTGCGGGATAAATATGTTGATTACTTTACCGGTAGGGGGCCATTGCTATGCCAGACAATCTCTGATTTTATAACTTAAAAAAAAAAAATTAAAAATATGTGAAAAACTTGATTTGTCATTATTGCTTATGTTTCTTGAATCTGTCTCCCAGGTTCTCCTAGTGCACTTGTAGTGCCAAGTGGCTTTGACTTTAGTACAATTGTCACGGTAAACAAGAACATATTTTTCAAAATGGTATTGAGCATAGAAAGAAGACGCCACACATTGTTGAGTAGAGAATTTTTTTTACTCTGTGCACAACTTGTGCATTATACTTTTTTTTGGACATTCTAAACAGTGTTTTCCCCCCCAAAAAAGTTTTGGTTTTGGTTTTGCATAAACACGCATGTTAAAAAAAATAAAAACATATAAAAACAATGGAACTTACAAAGTTCAACCTTAGAAAAACTGAAGGCAAGATCAGACATTATATAGTATTTAAAAAATGTGTTGCTACTGCCTTCATGAGATGGGGTGATGTCACCCCTGAACAAGCCAATTTTGGAAGATGCACACAAATTGTGCATCAAAATGGGGATTTTCCTCCTGATCCAATGCCAAATGTCAACATGTGCTATCTCAGATCAGGGCAAATCAATGGACATGTTTTTGGGGTGCAAACCCTTCCTCTCACCTACTTGAGTTGCGAGGAAGGGGTTGCACCCTCAAAACACGTACATTGATTTGCCCTGATCTGAGATAGCACATGTTGACACACTGTGTGCATCTTCCAAATTTGGCTTGTTAAATCACACAAAAAATTCAAAACTTAGGCCAAAAATACTTGAAATGGTGGCAAGAAAAACATCTTTATACTCTCCCCAAAACATCAATCATGTTTTTAATTTGTTGGTCAAAATGATAGAGTTTGTGCGTTATAATGTTGATTTCTCGACTCATAACCATGAGATCCTGGATTATGATTTGTGTGCTCCCACTGGAGAAAGGAGGAGATTGATCTTCCACAAGCAGCACATCACCTAAAATAACAAAAAAACGCATGTCTTATGTAGCGCCTACCCCTCTTCTCTCTCCGTGCGGCTCGCACTGTCTCTTGTCTAGGGGTATTTGATGGTGGAGAGAGAGAGAGCGGGTGGGCTACGCCTAGCCTCCACCACGTGTAGAACACCTGTGGTATCAGCAATGTCTTGTTTACCTTCGGGTCTGTGCTGTGCACCCGGATCCTCCCTCCAAGAGAACTTCGTCCGCCAGGAATTGAGCCTCACACCATTAAAGTCCAACACTCCTTTATTAGAACACACCATACAGGGACTTCCTTCATAGATAGAGCAGAAAAGGAGGTGTGAGTGTGAATAGGCCCAGACACAAATTCGATCCTCCACTCTCCTCCTGGAGAGTGGGCTATGGTCTCCGCACGAGGTAAAGGGGATCCTACTGGACGGTCTCCGACAAGAGACTCACCCGTCACCGGCAGTCTGCTGCACCGGGTCTTCGAGTGAGGAGCTCTCCCCGGTCCATTGCGTCTTACTCAGATTCAGGCCTCCATCCCCGAAGCGCCTTAGGACCCTTCCCTCGCGGAACTCAGTGTTGGGCACTGAGCTCCGGACCTTCTTGCAAGTACCTCACCACAGGACTAAAGGTGCCTGAGGTGGAACACGATCTCCGGTGGTCCTCTAGGCCGAGGCCACCTAGAGGACGAGCACAAACTCACGTCCGCAAGCTAAAGATGCTTGGGACGAAGACCCCGTGACCAAGATGGCCGGCCCCTTTATACCCTCTCCCAGCAAGCATGGCGGGTTCCCCGCCCCACCATACCGCTGCAGAGAGAGGACAAAAAGGAGGCTCGGCACACAGTGATATTCGTCCCTCCGCCCACGGTGACAACGCCACCTGGTGGACCGCCGGGAACATAGCACTGATGTCACCGCCAGATTAAAAAAAATGCACCCAAGAAAGTAAGTACCCGCTACACTTATAAATATGCATGCATGCATCTATTCCCTGAATCTGTGGTGTATGACACTGACCTGTTGTGGTGACAATCTCGCACACTTCCTCCACATCTCCTTTATTCACCTCTTCTTCCTCCACTTCTCCTTCCTCCACCTCTTCTTCCTCCACATCCTGAGTTTGGGGTTCTCTCTGGTCCCCTTCTTTCTGAGATTGGGGTTTCCTCTGTTCTTTCCAAGGTGTGGGGTTCCTCGCCTCCTCAGAGTGGTGTGCTCCAAGTCTCCGCTCCCTCACGAGAATGAAACAAAAGGTATACTTTAGCACACAGATATTTGAGGGCAGAAATAGGATTATGAATTATTGCTTGGAAGTGGGGTACAATTGTCTTTTTTGGCCGAGTTACAAGCTGAAGACATGTTTTAAAATGTATTTCTAAACTGGAATCCTGCCCTTTTTTGTCCAAGTTACACACATGGAGACACCCCCAAAGTATCCACTGTAGCACCTGTGTGGGACACCCTAAAAAGGTTGTTCTGGTGTCCCACACAGGTGCTCCAGAGTACAGCTGTGGAAACAGCTGCTGAGTGTCCTCTCCTTTACACTGAATCAAGTTTGCTTTTCACATTCTAGTTCAAAACACATCATCTAGACAACAATTTGTATAAACGTTGTTTTAATAGAAATAGGCATAACCAAATGTGGTTTACCTGTATCTGCGCAAAATATCTAATTTTGAGGAGGATTGATATTTACTACGAACGATTATACTTTGGCCACTACCATGAAAGTGGCCATTTTCAAATATCCAACCAGTCAATCAAAGCACATGGAGCCAGGGGAGGGCTGGCGGCCTTAGGCCTGGGGGGCAAGTCCAGTCAAGTGGCCCATTGAACCGCCGAATCAGCTCACCATCCATGGCCCACCTGGTTTTTCAATGCAGCCTCACCAGTGCCCATCAGTGCAGCCAACTCCAGTGCCCATCAATGCAGCCTGATCACTGGGGCAGGTTACATGGGGAGAGCTTGGGGGTCAGATAGGGGTGTCAGGGTCTCTCACCTCAGCGATCTCAGCTCAGCAAGTCCTTGCACGCCACGGTTTCCTGGGGGGGGTAGCGCTCCTGATTCTGGGGTCAAGTTGCAGCCAGCGCCCAGCCTTGCAGCCCGACTCCCTGGCATGCCCTACCTCTGCCTGCTTCCAAGAATCCGGTCCCAGGGAGTTGTAGTTTCCTCTGCGCTGCTGTGTTTTCCACCCACCAGAAGCTTGAGTGCGGACTACAACTCCCGGAATGCAACAGCTAGTGGTCGGCCGCCCCCGGCCCGACTTCCTAGACCAGAATAAAAAAGAAAATGGTAGCGGGCAGTGGCTGCCGGCCATTTTGAACATAAGTTAGGGTGGCCTGGGGGGCAATTGCCACCCTGCCCCCTGGCCCAGCCCTCCCCTGCATGGAGCAAAACATGCAAGTATAATAATCAAATTATTAATAACACATGAGAAATACTTACTTTTTACTAGCATTCTTTTGATCTTCCTGTACTGCTCTGGCTCCCTCAGCTTCAGGTCAGACCACATTTTTCTCAGCTGCTCCTTGGATCTCCAGACCCCAAATTTATGGTACAGACTCCTCACCACTTTGCCCATTATTTTGGCCTTCCTGAGATTAGGGGTGTTGTACGGCCCATGTTTCACATCATAATCTCTCCTCCGCAAGTTGTCCACCATCTCCGCCATCTCAGCAAAGGACATAATACTGGCCTTGTATCTTGTCCTGGATCGGGACGTTTCCGGCTCGGGGCTTTCCTCATCGGAAGTTAAAACAACCCACACCTGCTGTATCAGCGCCATGTCGTCTCCCACTGGGCGTCAAACGAGAAGGGGCGGGGAATATCCGAGAAAGAACGTCAGGGGCGGGAACGTCAGGGGCAGAGTTTCACGCATACGCAGGGAATATAATGATAACACGCATGTGTCATAACGACGTTGTGTGCGGAGTAAGGAGGACCGGAAGTTCCGAATGTCACTGACGAAGTTAAAAATTAAAGTTGGGGCATCAGTGGTCTATACTGATTCATGATTTTAAAGGGCTAGATTGGGATAATATTAGGACAGTTTAGGCTGACCTAGTGTTTTTGTCTTGTTTTTTATCTTGCAGAAAATATGCAGAGTTTCAAGGATCCGGTAATATTCAGAGCTTTCATAGATAAATATAGAGAGCTCACCAATTTATGGGAGATTAAAAACCCATTATACCACAATCATGATGTTAGGAGGGCAACAATTAAAAAATTAGCGGAATATATGAAGACATGAATCCCAGAGGCAGACTATACCATGATGAACAATAAAAACAATAATATGAGGAATAGCTACAAAAAAAAGCTACAAAGCTACAAAAAAAAAAAAAATACAAAGAGGTCCACGAATCCTGGAGATCAGGAGCAGCAGCAGACCAAGTACATGTCCCCAAGCTGTGGTACTACAAACACCTGCGATTTCTGGATGACCAGATTGAAGCCAGGGAATCACTTTCCAGCCTTCCCTCCCGCCTTCCCTCCACCCTTCCCTCCAGCGTTCCCTCCACCCTTCCCTCCACCTCTGCAGAGGGTGCAGAGGAGCTAGCGGACCTTGAAGAGCCGGATCTTCACATCTATAGTCAGGTATAGTATTTTTCAACATATTTAGTGTCCTAAAATTATTGTTGGGAACTAGATGTTATTAGAAAAAAAAACCCCCAAAAAAAAAACAGTAGTGCCCAGAATTGATTGGGACAAGAATGAAAAATGCTGGGGTCAGAATGAGAGTCTTTTCTATTTATTAAAATTTAATTTGCAACAGTCATGAGCTGTAAATTGTGTGTGATTGATGAACCAAAAACTCAAACTATGTCCCTTTTTTATACACAGGATGAGGTCAGCCAGGAGGACGAGGCTCCAGAATGTGGCAGCCAGGAAGAGGCAGGGCCAAGTGGCAGGCAGCAGGTGCCCAGGTGAGACCGAAAAGGCCCAGGAGGATGACTCGGGTGGAGGAGGGATCCTTGCAAATAATAAGGGAAGCAGCAGAAATCATGAGGGCCCCCCTCAAACCAGTCAAGTCCTATGGGTGCTATGTGGCCGATAAGCTACATAACGTGGAGGAGGGCCAACGTGCCCTCTGCGAGGAGCTGATTTCTACGGCCCTTCACAGGGCGGGGAGGGGCCAGCTGACAGAGGCCACACATCTTTGCAATCTGGCCCATCCTTCTCCTCCTTCTCCTCCTCCTCCTGCCATATTCCCACCACCAGAGCCACAGCCTGCAAGGGGGCGTGGAGGTAGCCGTGGAAGGAACGCTGCAGGGAAGCGTGGAGGGAACACTGCAGGGAAGCGTGGAGGGAAGGCTACAAGCAAGACCAGAAAGTGATTCCCTGGTTTCAAGCTGCTCTGCCAGAAGACGCAGTTTGTTGCAGTACCACAGCTTGGGGACAAGTATGACATCTGCTGCTGCTCCTGATTTCTGCGATTTGGGGACCAGATTGTGATCCCAATTCGAGGGACTCCTCATGTTATTGATTTTATTTTCCTTCATGTCTGCCTTTGGGGTCCAAAGTCTGCATATTTTCCACTCATTTCTCAATTGTTGCCCTTCATCTTTATTTTTTTTCCAGAATAAATGGATATTTGATTTAATTTAAATAGTTGCCTATGTGTTTTTCTTGTGAGTAGGAAGGTACATTTCATAAATACAATGTGTAATTATAAAGGGACACCAACACCAACCTCCTTGAGGGAAAAAAAATACAAGATAATAATGTTGTTGTGATAACTTGACCATAAAAAAATACTGACATCACTATAAAATATTAAAAGGCCAGAAAAAAATTAGGAGATCTTGATTCAAAACACAAAAAAAAAATGTTGGAGACCTGCCTTTAAAATAAAATACGAAGATTCATGAGATCACAAAGAAATAAGTTTGTCCGAACTCTGTGTGAATATCCACAACAAACTGATTTCAGACCCACTTTTTTGCTGAATTCGGACCTGAAACGGACCAAAAGACACACAGGACAGAGCCACTGCGGAGATATGTGAACCGGCTCCATAGAGAGCCAGTCACAATCTCCTGCTATGCGAATTGGATGGGGAGAATCCCCATCCAATTCTCTGTAGTGTGAACCCAGCCTAAAAGAAAAATACTATTGCTGTTTGTGTCACTGCAGTGTGAGCTGGAGTTTGGTTTCAGTTTGTTAATGTATCTAATCTGCTATCCATCAATTTAACACTACCCTCCTTTCAGATAAACAATTCTGCAGTCCAAAGGTGTCCCCTGTGCTCCTTCATCAAGAGTGGGACACTCTAATACAGGAGGTGTGTTGCTGGCCAGATCATCAGGTGGAAACAGAGAGGAAAAAAGCCTAAAAAAAACAACACTTAAAAACAAATGCAGCCACCACATCTAAGGATTGGTAAGCTGCAATATATTACATTTTTGGTTTTGGGTTTAATACCACAACCACTTCAGCCCCGGAAGGATTTACCCACTTCCTGACCGCCCATTTTTTGTGATACAGCACTGTGTCTCTTTAACTGACAATTGCTCAGTCATGCGACATTGCACCCAAACAAAAATTATGCCCTTTTTTCCCCCACAAATAGTTTTCTTTTGGTGGTATTTGATCACCTCTGCGGTTTTTATTTTTTGCGCTGTAAACGAAAAAAGACCGACAACTTTTTTTTTTTACTTTACGCTATAACAAATAACACATTTTTTCAGTTTAGGCCAATATGTATTCTTCTACATATTTTTATTAAAAAAAATATATATTGGTTGGTTTGCGCAAAATTTATATTGTCTACAAAATAGGGAAAAGATTTATGGCATTTTTATTAATTTTTTTTTTAGCGGGACTGCGACATTGCGGTGGACAGATCAGACAATTTTGACACTTTTTTGGGACCATTGACATTTATACAGTGATCAGTGCTATATTGCACTGATTACTGTGTAAATGTCACTGGCAGGGAAGGGGTTAACACTAGGGGCGATCAAGGGGTTAAGTGTTCCCTAGGGAGGTATTTCTAACTGTGGGGGAAGTGTAGTGACTGGAGGAGGAGAGAGATCTCTGTTCCTGATCTCTAGGAACACCAAATCTGTCTCTTCTCCCCTGACAGAACAGGGATCTGTCTGTTTACATTGACAGATCCCCGTTCTGGCTCTCTGTTGAGCGGTCATGGGTGGCCGGCAGACATTGCGCCCTCCCACAGTTCTTAAAGCGGCCAACGTACTTTGTACCAATGTACACCTGCGTACACTGACATACACCTACGTACACCTACATTGCGCAGCTTTCGGCAACAGATTAATTAACCTTGTAAGTGCTTTACCGTTCTAACACAAAGATTGGTGTGCGTTAAAGAATCTGATACTGTTGTCAATACACTATATTTTATTTCCAGGACCATGAAACACATGAACTATCAAAGGTTTCTTCTAAAAATCCTTGTGTTTTGTTTCATCGCAAATGCATCTAATATTTATAAGCAAGAAGCTCTGGGGTCAATATGCCCAGTTATCAACTGCGCTCTTTGATGCTAAATAACCAATTCACACCTTTTGCAGACATAACAAAATCGCAGCCTAGAATAAGGCAGTATATATGTCTTAGTCTAAGATAACAGATTGCAGCTCTTTGATATTCCTACCTCAAACCAATACCGCATGATTAACATAGCTCCCAACACTGATCCGTCAAAATATTCGAACAATCTCGCAAGACCTTTTATATTTCAGGTTTCCACTTGTGTTTTACTTTTCCCAAAAGGCTGATGAGTTATACAGCTTCTCTCCTCCTCGTGTTTGATTTATAGACTGAAAACCTTGGGCATACAGATCTGTCAGCAGGAGAAGTAACTCTGGCAGTGGAGGTTAATGGAACAGTGAGGTTAATGGTGTCTAATACTTCTTTGTGTTTTCATACTGCAAGCAGCCCTATAGAGAAATAACTGTTCAGCTCAGAGAATTACAATTCTCATCATAGAGTAATCAGCTCCTGAGATCTTTCCAGTGCATACTGAATGATATCAAACACTTGGCTACTCATTTCATTTACAGCCCCAAGTGCGTCTGTCCCATTGTATAGAGAACTCTTCCCTTGTGACAGATGTCAAGGATGTGTACGATATATCAGTCAGTACAAATGCTCTATCCATAATATGTTTAAGGCAGCTGCATAAGTCAAAGAATTTCAATAATAGCAACTATGAAAATGTAATCCTTGAAAGAGATAGGAGAGTCTATAGAATGGATGTACTGTGATACAGAAGGAAATTAAGTTCTTTAGAAAGACTCCATTTAGAGATAGCATCGCCTGAATGTAAAGGCACAGCTACTTCTGATTCTTCTGATTTAGTTACATTTCTCAAGAAAAAAGGCTCCCTGCTCTTTAAATTTGTTTTAAAAAGCCCCTTCTGCATGTGGAAAGCATAATTTAAAGTAAATCTTTCATTAAGCTTACATTAGGAATCGCACAGGTACATGATGAGTGTTCCTGTGCTATTCACATGCGATGCAACTTTGGCCTATTCATTTTGAATGGGCTCATATCGCACTGCAGCTCACCAAAAGTAGTGTATGCACAATTTACGACAGCCAGCCAACTATCATTTTCAAAAGGAGAGGTCAGAAACAGTAGCCTTCATGCTTCTCTGATGACAAATTTCCATGCCGACCGGGCCATAGCCAAATGACAGCTACAGTGCGATTGGCTAGTACTGGGAGTGTGTACAATAACGTTTCTCGTGCGCCCCCTGGGGCACGCACCCGGAACCATCCGTAATCGCCAGGTTCTTGAGACCGGGCGCATTACGGATCCGGGATGATGATGGCCACCCTTTACCATGTGATCGCTCCGTCCAATTACGGAGCGATAACTTGTCAACGAGCTGTCGCATGTCAGGTTCAGCTCTCTCCTCACACGGTACAGCGTGTGAGAAGAGGTGGGTGCCAGTGCAGCAGCGGGACTGGGCTGTCTCTGGAGTGCCCACAGCGCTGATCTGTGCCAATTAATTCCACATCCATGCTTCATACATGCCCATCCATGCCTCATACATGCCTCATTCAGGCCTCAAACATGCCTATCCGTGCCTCATACATGCCCATCCATGCCTCATAAATGCCCATATGTGCCTCATACATGCCCATCTGTGCCTCATACATGCCCATCCATGCCTCATAAATGCCCATCCGTGCCTCATAGAATGCTCATCCGTTCCTCATACATGACCATCCGTGCCTCACACATGCCCTCATACATGCCCATCCGTGCCTCATACCTTTACCATGTGATCGCTCCGTCCAATTACGGAGCGATAACTTGTCAACGAGCTGTCGCATGTCAGGTTCAGCTCTCTCCTCACACGGTACAGCGTGTGAGAAGAGGTGGGTGCCAGTGCAGCAGCGGGACTGGGCTGTCTCTGGAGTGCCCACAGCGCTGATCTGTGCCAATTAATTCCACATCCATGCTTCATACATGCCCATCCATGCCTCATTCAGGCCTCAAACATGCCTATCCGTGCCTCATACATGCCCATCCATGCCTCATAAATGCCCATCTGTGCCTCATACATGCCCATCCATGCCTCATACATGCCCATCCATGCCTCATAGCATGCCCATCCGTTTCTCATACATGCCCATCTGTGCCTCACACATGCCATCATACATGCTCATACATGCCCATCCATGCCTCGTAAATGCCTCACTCGTGCCTCATACATGCCCATCCAGGCCTCACCCGTGCCTTATACATGTTCATCTGTGCCTCATCCATGCCTCATACATGCCCATCCATGCCTCATACATGCCCATCCGTGCTTCATGCATGCCCATCCATGCCGCATACATCCCCATCTGTGCCTCATGTGTGCTTCATGTGTGCCTCATCCGTGCCTCATACATGCTCATCCATACCTCATACATGCCCATCTGTGCTTTATCCATGCCCCATCCATGCCTCATATATGCCCAAGCCATGCCTTATCCATGCCCCATCCATGCCTCATCAGTGCTCATCCATGCCTCATCTGTGCCCATCTATGCCTCATCCGTGCTCCATCCATGCCACATTAGAGCTCATCCGTGCCTCATACATGCCACATCCGTGCCCATCAATGCCTCATCCATGCCACAGCAGTGCAACATCAGTGCTCATCAATGCTTCATCGGTGCTTACCTGTGTCACATCAGTGCTCATCTGTGCCACATCCATGCCACATCACTGCTCATTCATGCCTCATCCATGCCACATCCGTGCCTCATCCATGCCACATCAGTGCTCATCCGTGCCACATAAGTGCTCATCCGTGCCTCATCAGTGTTTATCTGTGCCACATCCGTGACATGTCAGTGCTCATCCTGACGGTACTCCCTGCATGGTGGGCCGCTGTATGTGGCCAGGCTGTGTAAAAGTCTCACACATGTGGTATTGCCATACTCAGTAGCAGAATGTATTTTGGGGTGTAATTTTTGCTATGTACATGCTATTAGTTATAAATATCTTATAAATTTACCACTTTGTGTAATAAAAAATGCGCTTTCATTTTCTTTCCATATTTTCCAAAAACTTGTAGAAAAATGACATGTTCAAAAGACTAATTATGCCTCCTAGATTATGTGTTGGGGTCTTTGCTTTCCAAAATGTGGTCATTTTGTGGGCGTTTCTATTGTCCTGGTGCTCCAGGGCCTACCTAAGTGTAATAGGTAGAAATTAAATTAGATGTGTAATTTATGTCCCTAGAACACCTGGCAGCGCTCTCTACATGGTGGACATGTGGTATCACCATTCTCAGGAGGAGTAGCAGAATGTGTTTTGAGGTGTAGTTGCAGGTATGCATATGCCATGTGAGAGAAATAACCTGATTTTGTTAAAAAAAAAAAAGAAACGGTCAGGAAAGGGGTGAACGTGCCCAGCACTGAAGTTTTTAAAGGGGGCTTCCAAATTATGATAAACCCCCCCACCCTCAGACCCCCCCCCCCCCCTCGGGACAGGGTTAACTCCCCCCCCCTTTCCTGCCATGGCTGCATGCTCCGATAAGGGCCTGGTATGCATTTTTGACTTTCAAACCAAACCCTCATCGATGATAAGTAAAGTATATATTTTTAGGGTAAACCCCATGCCGTTTTATTTTTGTGTGTAGAGTCCCCCATTAACATCTATAGCAGACCCTCATCTAATATAAAGATCTGCTATAAATAAAGGTTATCTTGGCCCGCTTTGTTCACAAACAGAAGTAAGTGATTGGGGCTGTCATTTGCCAGCAATTTAAACCACATTTTTTTGTATGCATTCATAAAATTGCTGCTTAAAACAGTAAACAGAGATTTCCCATTATCTGCTGAAAACATTGCCTGGATAGGGGGATAATATGCATGACAGCAGTGAATCCCTACATGGTAATAATTATAGTGGATGAGCTTGCTATATACCTTCTTTTTGTTTTTGTATGCTATTGTAATTTTGGGATTATACTTCCCTTCCAGGTATTAGCTCTCCAAACCGCCAACATACACACTTCCTCACCACCTTGTTTTAACCCCTAGGGGACGCGGAGCAACGGTGAACTGCCTTTGGCTCTGATCTATCTATTATTGTCTTCGTCCTTTCAGTGTACTATTTTTACTATACCCATACAGTATTACATTTTGTCAATACTACTGGCTTTGGCATATCTCTTGGATGAGGGAATTGAACAGGAGATTAGTTTGGCATTCTCTTGTGACCCCCCAGTGTCTGAGGAAAGTGATGACTCTTTGAAAAAACATTTCAAGAATCATAAAAAACTCACAATTAAATATTTAAATCGTAAATGGGATATTTTGTCCTTGAAATCGCATATAGAACACAAAATTATCCCGAGGGGTCTCAGAGAACGAATAATCCCCGCCGGCCACCTCCACAATCCAGGATTCTTAGAAGTGTTGAAAAAGAGCTGCCTGGCTCGAGGATTGGAGACAGACCCTGCAAATGATTGTTGATAAGGAACTTCTCTAATAAGAAGAAATTCAAATAGAAATAAACAATAGTGTGCGCTTACTAGAACCATTTAAAGCTGATTCCAACTTTCAAAAAAGCAATGACTTGCTTAAAAAAGAGGTTGAAAGAACACAGAAGAATTTGAAAATAAACAAACAGGAAAGATTTAGACAAAATTTGGTGGATTAGGAGAGAGAAGATATTTTTGACCCCCCTGTGTACAGAGGGGACAAAGTAGATCACGTAAGGGACGGGGCTCAAAACCGAAAGCTAACCCATCGGCACATACATCGTCAGAAAGTGAGCCTGAGTCACAAGAAAAGTCAGTCATTTTTTTAGATCAAGGTAGGGACCAGGGGGAGATACCAGGCCCCCCAAAAAAAGAGGGAAAAACAAGACGGCCCAAAGGGGGAAACCGAATACACAGGTCTACGACCCCAGGCAGGGAAACATACGAGACACGGACAAAAACAGGAGAAAACTGAGATCCAGATCCCACAGAACATAATCACGGACAAATATCCAGTGACCACTACCAGTGAACCTGATTTATCTCCCGACATGAGAGTTGTGAATTTAACTGAATTCCCACTAAACAAAAATAATTTATCACTCCTACAGAAGGGACTGTCATTCTCATAAAAAACGGTGATGAACGAATTTGAGGTCTTCAAAGACATCAGTCTCTTCTTGAGGAAATTAGTATTCAGATGCTGGCATAGTGAACGCCATAGGGAATGTGAACCGACTGACCACATTAGAGAAGAACGTGAAGCATTGGATAACCTAATTTCCCTCCTACAGGAAAATGATGACTTTGACTCTTACCCTGAGAATGACTCTCAGATTGAGTGTCCTCGCCCATCCAATCTTCCAATCAAATCGCTTAAAATGCCACCACTGTCCAAACACCGGTGGATTCATCTATTTCTGGAACAGGTACGTAAAGACCTGTCTAAGGTTGATTGGAATTGGAGGGGTGTGGATAATCTGACGAAAGATGAGAGGAAGGCATTTAGACAACTAGAGAAAGCTAGTGACATTGTGATTAAGAATAGTGACAAAGGAGGAAACACTGTTCTGCTCCCCTAAGCCATGTATGAAAAAGATAATGCGTCTCTTAAATGATAAATATACATACTTGCGGTTAGATCAAAATCCTTTCTTGGAAATTATCAAAGAATTTAATTTTAAAATGAGCTTTGCTCAAAAGGAGAAACTTATTACCAAGAAGGAGTTTGAATACCTCAAAGTTGTAGAGGGTCTGCTGGAAAGAGTGGGAAGACTTGTGGATGCATTTATTAAGGAACTGGTGTTTGAGCTCCCATATTTCCCATATTTCATACAGGATACAAGAGATGTCCCTGGCCACCTTGGAGATGTAGTGTTTCCCCCTGGGGATCGACGTGGAGTCTCTCTACACGTTGATTCTCCATGAGTGGGGCCTCAGGGCTGTTGAAAACTTCCTGTCCCAGAAATTTCCCCTCCTGGCGGCTCAGAACGAGTTTATTGTGGACACCCTCAGCCTTATGTTGGATAATAACTCCTGGGTATAAACTACAGACAAATAAGGGGCACCTCCATGGGTGCACTCTGGGCCTCGTCATACGCATGCCTCCATTTTGGTCTATGGGAGGAAGAAGTTGTGTACACCTCGTCTATGTACAGTGGCCACTGTCGCCTATGGCTAAGCTACATAGACGACGTGATCATGATTTGGGGGGGATGCCCCCAGGAATTAATCCTATTCATGGATGAGCTCAATGTGAACTGCAGGAACATTAAGCTAACATACACGTGGCACTTGAAAACCCTTTCCTTCCTTGATCTAATGATATCGGTCGAGAATGACAAGTTATCAACAAGGACCTTCAGGAAGGAAACGGCAGCCAATAATATTCTGTTCGCTGGAAGTCACCATCCCCGGTCATTGATTCAGGGGATTCCACTCAGACAGTTCCTTTGAATCGGAAGGAACTGCTCCGGTGAAGATGATTTCCAGACGGAGGCACGCCAACTTTATGGCAGATTCCGTGAAAGGGGATACTCTCATGGGTGCCTATGGAGAGCCAAGAAGAGAGCATTGCAGACTGATAGGAAGGATCTCCTACAAAAGAAGGGAGCGGTAAAAAAAAAGACTCTATCACAGGCCCCAATTAGAATTATTACCAAATATGGGATACAGTGGGAGCACGTTAAAAACATTTTAAACCATCACTGGCATATCCTATCTGAGGCCCCCATTTTGGGCGAATTTGTTGGTGACCGTCCCCTTCTTACTGCTAGGAGATCACGCAACCTCAAGGACAGCTTGGTTCATTCCGAATACCAAAGGTCATCCAAACCAAATTGGTTGACAGAACTGCCACCACTAAAAGGCATGTATGCCTGCGGTAGGTGTTCAATGTGCAAATTTGTTGATAGGACGAACGTGTTTGCCAACTCTGATGGCACCAAGAACTTTAAAATCACTAACTTTATAAACTGCTCTACTACTCGGGTCATTTATATGCTGTCTTGTCCATGTGGGAAAATCTACGTGGGCAAAACTAAAAGACAGCTGAGGATCAGAGTTGGTGAACACGTTCAGACTATCATCAAAAAAGATGATGAACGACCGCTGTCCTTACACTTCCTTAGACATCACGGAGGCAAACCTGATGGCCTCACCTTCAAGGGGATCTATCGCCTGGATCTGCCACTTCGTAGAGGTGATTTTGATAAGATTCTCTACCAAAAAGAAAAAATGTGGATATTTAATCTCAACAGTATGCAGCCGACAGGACTCAACAATGAGTGCAACCTTTCTGTATTTTTAGAGTCTTAGCCACAGTGCCCGGCACCTCTATATTTGTATATTGATTTAGCTATTACCCTGATCTGCTGGCAACTTTATTGCCACTAAATGATTTGGACTAGAGCTAATGAGTGCATGGTTCCCTTATGACTACATCTGAATAACCTATAGTTGATATGGATAGTCATAATTCGATATCCCTCCACATCCGGAACATACCTCTGGTTGCTATCTACTCCTATAGTTAACCTTTTCTTTACCCTACCCCTTTGAGCTATAGGACTTGATGACTGATATTTAGTTGTTATACTCAACTCAGCATCAATTCCTTTATTTAAAATATGTGACATGTTCAGTCACTAATAATTACACGTTTAGGCATCTGATTTGTTACCAGAATTAATGTGTCGGATAACTAGTGGTTATGTCCTGTTTAATATATACTTTTTCTGCTACTAATTCTACTTACCTCTCTTGCATCTCAAATTATTTATATTTGTTTAATGTAATCAACTTTAAGTTCCCCATTTGCCTTATTAAATCAGCAGCTTTTTGACTGTTTGAGCCAGTGCTGCTTCACAGCACCGCGGATCATCCTCTAGATATGTCTGTGCAAATAATTTAGAGTGAATTGGCATGACTGTCGGTGTGAATGATCCAATTAAGCCACAGGTGATTTGATGTGATCACCTGATACGGAAGGTATATTTGGACTGACACCTGAACAATACGCATGCTCCGATGAAGCTTGTTACCAAGCGAAACATGTAAGCATTTGCCACTACACTTGCTGTAGTCTGAACATGGGTGTTCCACCTACACGGCCAAGCATCTGACCACCTCCAATTATGACCAATTACCCCATCCTTGGGTAGTGCCAAGTTGATACGGCACCAACGCCGCTCCATGCTTGAATACAGATCTGTCATAAGCTAATTACACAGACTTTCTGCAAATCAGCTGTCTTGAACAGATCAACGCTAATGCACGCTAACATCCTCAGTTGGAATTGACCACACTTGTCCATACGGGACCTGGAAGTGCCTCTCCTCATGAAAGTAACTGTTCCAATGCTTGAAGATGCACAACTAAAGGGCTGTTCGGCTACTGAAAACGTCAGGCGGTGAGCTGTAATAATCATATTGCTTCTAGCCAGCCCCATGCTATTACAGCGGGATATTTGCTTTGAATACCGGTTTTCTTTTATTGCCATGTCCATTTCAGAATTGAGTGGGAACTATCCAGCATTTGATTATACCAAGCGTGCTTGAAATTTCTATACCTGTATGAATAGCATTTTTGATGCCTTCACCTGTACAATTCAAGTACTAATAGTGACTGAGCGTGCAACCAAACCCTTACCTCTTTCTAATCATTGGGCCAGCTTTGATTTATCTTCAGTGTGAATGGGGATTTTACAGCTTACGGTACATTGCCATTTGATCTGAGACTGGTATTGATTGGATGGATGAGTCATCCGTGTGGTTGCTGTGTGTATGACCGAATGGGTGGCCACCCATGTTTATAGTTTAGACTAGTCTTATTTTAATACTGTGGTGGAGGAAGGTGTGGTGTTTTTTCTATAATGAACTTTTGTAAAAAGTAATTTATTGCGGTTTACTAATTAAAGTCTATAATTCTCAGCACTTCCTTGTTGAAGAATAATTTTTTGAGAGGATCTGCTCTTCATTTCCTTCTCACTTTTTTTGTATATAAAATTGCTGCTCCCTGCTAAGCAGTTTAAAAAAATATATAATTTGTTTTGGTTCCTTAGGACCATGTTTGCCGCAGGGAGTATACCCTATGCAATATATATGGTACTTTTGGAATTAGCACAGTTAAAATATTATTGTGTTCTTGATCTTCGGTAATAAAAGGTCCAACAGCTCTGGTGAGTTTTGCTTATCATCGGATGGTGGATCGTTGCCTCCCTTGGGTGTTTGCACCAGAAGATTGGAAGCCTGTATGAAGTCTAAACACTGTCCGTGGAAATAATAAAGACTGGCGCAGACAGATTTTGTAAAAGTATCTCACTTGCATTCCAAAAGTGGTGCAGTTTGTACCAAATTCATGTACCTGTCTAGAATTTGTAATTGAATTTGGAGCACACTGTGCACATTTCAGAACACATGTGAGACACTTTACCAAAATCGATCTGCACCAGGGTCTTTTTCTGTGCGCAAAAAGAGAGTTGGTCCTGTGTACTTGGGTAAATGTGGGGCAGGATTTCTGTCAGGAATAAGGGGGTTATTATTGCAGGGGCAGTAGATTACTTGCTACCCTCTGGAGTATTACTACTGGACACCACCGTCATGCCTCTTCTATCACCATTGACTGACATGGCTGATCCTGTTTGTAGCACTACACCCTTAGGAGCTCCTGGATTTTTGGGTCTCCCCTCACATGCACAGCCAGGCAACAGGTATTTTTCAGCTCTTGCTCAGGCTTCAAAAACCAGTCCAGGGTGTTTGGTTTTGTTTCAGTTTATTAGGGCATGAACTTGGATAGGGAAGGGAAGATATAGGATGCCCAGAACTGTAACTTGAATGAAAACTGAGGACTTTCTAACTTTCTGGCTTCTAAAAGTCACTATGATGTCCTCCCGTGGGATAAATGGATCACCTGACCTGATAGCAAATATATTCCAAACACTGAATGCAGATACTCTCTTCCCGTAGAAAATGCTGATGCACCTGGTTGCTCCTTAGATTCCCCAAACAAGAGGTGTAGGGTAGCTATCCTCACTTTAAGTGGCTCTAAGCTGTCCCTTGATAGTAAGAAAGCTGGCTAGTGCACCTGGATGCTTCTCCTCTATCAGGCTCTTGGGTGTAGTCGTTGAAGTTACCCACTCATTCCCTTTTGATGAATTTTGAGGCTCAAGTGACTTCTGCACAGACTTCTGAGCTATGACTAAGCACTGTGTCTGGTGTGAAACATGTCAGCGGCTGTGCAGTTAGTCTGTACCTATTTTTGATGCCTTGGTTTTACATTTTTCAATAAAGGTGAATATTTGGAGTGCGACTATCCAGCTATTTATTTTTTCCATAACAGGTCCTGACCTTGGCTTTCAGAATGGCTTTAGGTAAGCCTAGTTGAAGCTAAAAGAGTGTGAGGCTTCAGCTGCTTCTGGTCTCTCTCTCTCTCTCTCTCTCTGGCTGCTTCCTTCTGCCCAGGGGCAGAGACCTCCAGCACAAGGGTCCTCTCCAGGCAACTGGACCCTGGACTCTACACCCTACATGGCCAGGCTCCAGAATATCTATGGTCCATCTCTACACCTGGACCACCCCCATCCAGGGATTGGAGGAGACTCCGTAAATATTAAGGCCCAATCTCTGCCCTCCGCACTCACAAGAACACGAGTTCTAGAACCCCCCAGCAGTTCAAGAAGCCAGGGGGAGGCGACAGACACTCAGCCCTTGGAGCTCTGCCAGCTAACTCTAAAGAAATGAACCATGATTCCTCTGCCTACAGAGGAGTCCAACAAAAATGTCCTACACTGTACACAGAGGGTGCTACATGTTCATAGACGCCAAGTTTAACAGAATGGGTAATTGGCCAAATAATAAGACAGACAATGATTCTAACTGACAATTGACAGCAAGGTGTCATTGCATCTTATTGTAAAAAGATTAAAAAATACTTATTTTTTTAACAGAAGTTCATTCTTACCTGTATTTGGTAATGTCATGATCTAGCCAGGCAGGTAGGTCAGGATCACATATTTAACTTATTTTAATAAATATTTTTAACATTACAGTCGCTTTGATCCTGTGTTCCTGTCAGGGCTGGGCTTAGCCCTTCCTTCTCAGAGCTCTGTGCTCAGCTGTCGGTTTATTGCAAGCACTCTTCATTCCACAGTGACTCACCTGTTCTATATTTCCTGCTCGTCAGCTAGCTCTGCTAGCTATTTAAACTGCATGGATTAGATCTTCTGTGCCTTCACCTTGGTTAACATATCCAGACTCTCTCTGCTGTGTTTTCCTGTGAAAGACTTTTGCTTGGCTGTCTTCCGTTCTGGTTCCTGATCCTGTTTGCTGCACTCGACTTCGCTGATCTCTGGACTCCTGTTTCTCTGGCTTGTTCTGACTACCCGTCCTGGTTACCGAACTCTGGCTATTTTTTGACTATGTTTGCTCTGTTTATACCGGTTTACCATTTTAATAAATAGTATGATTTTTACTGCACTTCTGTCTCAGTCTGATTCATCGTTCCTGACAATGGGTGAAGGCCATGAATTCAGAAGATGCAGGCAATCCACTTGTTAGTAATATTTTTTCCAGATTGGATGAGCAGGATTACCTCATGGATAAGTTTGCTATAGCATTATGGACGCTCCTGAGTCGCACTGCTCACCTGGATCCTCCCACTGAGGCTTTCCCGGTGCAACCTGTGTTGCAGGCCGTCATTGCTGATACTCCAGTCTCTGTGCAGGCACCTGCCTCGAATATTACCTATAAGAGGTATGTCTGGTTCTGCTCTGCTTCCCCAGCGATTTGAAGGTGATCCAGTTTGATGCAGAGGGTTTCTCAACCAGGTTGGGATATACTTTGAGATGCTGCCCCAGGCATTTCCTACGGATAGATGCAAAGTAGGCTTTGTGATTTCTTTGCTTTCTGAGAGAGCCTTAGCCTGGGCAAACCCTCTATGGGAGATGCAAAACCCTGTCGTCCTGAGTTACCCTGAGTTTGTGACTCCCTTTAAAAGGGTATTTGACGTTCCCGCACGCTCCACTTCTGCTGCCAAGAGCCTCATGTCCATCAAACAGAGTACGAGAACTGTTGACGTGTTTGAATTCCGTACTCTGGCAGCAGAGGTTGCTTGGAACAATGAGGCCCTCGTGGCTGCTTTTTCTCATGGTCTCTAAGATACCATCAAAGATGAGGTAGCAGCCCGAGACATACCCACTGAGCTAGAGAGGTTGATCACGTTTGCCGCTCTCATTGACTCCAGACTCCGAGAGAGACCTTCCTAAGGAGCGCTTGTGGAAGCCTCTTGTATGTTTTGCTCCAAGCTTTGCAGTCCCACCCGTGCATCTCTCACCTCCCATACCTCCTGGTACCGAGTCTGTCAGCGAGGTAGAACCCATGCAGTTGGGGGAGATTGTGACTTTATTGTGGCCAGGCAGGTCACTTCCTGAAGTATTGTCCTACCTGTCCGAGAGAACGCTTGCACCTGAGGTCCTCTAGGGGGCAGACCCTAGGTGGCATTGTTTCGTCCCCAGTTATCCAGAAGGATAAGCCCCTAGTTCCGGTGACCCTTTCTTGGTCATCCATCGAGATACAGGCTCTAATCGACTCTGGGGCTGCAGGCCTGTTCATTAATGGTGCCTTTGTGTCTAAGCACTTGATTCCGCTGCAGCTTTGTGTCACTCCACTTGCCATTGAGACTATTGATGGGAGACCTCTACGTCTGCCCATATAACTCATGAGACTGCTCCATTGACCATGGTCGTAGGTGCTCTTCACAATGAGATAAAATCCAATTCCAAGTAATTTCCTCACTTCATTTCCCTCTGGTTATTGGTTATCCTTGGTTACAGAGGCACATCTCCTCTTTTGATTGGCTTTGTGCTGAGGTTCTTTCCTGGTCGCCACAATGCAGGAAGTAATGTTTACAGAAAGTGGCTAAGGTCTTGTGCACCTCTTCACTCTCCTCCCTGCCTGCGTATTTTGCAATGTCTTTGTCAAAGATCAAGCCAGTAGTTTGCCTCAACACCGGTCATATGATTGCGCGATTGACCTTCAACCTGGTGCCATACCCCCTCGTGGCCGGGTTTACCCTTTGTCTGTCTCGGAGGACAAAGCCATGGAGGAATATGTTGCCGATGCACTTTCTCAAGGATTCATCCATAGATCCTTGTCTCCTGCTGGTGATGTTTTTTTCTTTGTGAAAAAGAAGAGTGGTGAACTGAGACCTTGTATTGATTATAGGGGTCTCAATCGCTTCACGATTAAGAATTCTTATCCGATTCCATTGATTACGGAGTTAATTGACCGTCTCAAGGGAGCAACGGTTTTCACGAAGCTTGATTTGAGAGGGGCATACAATCTCATGAGGATCAAGGAGGACGACGAATGGAAAACTGTGTTTCATACCAAAACTGGCCATTATGAATACCTTGTAATGCCATTTGGTCTTTGCAACGCTCCAGAAATTTTCCAGGAGTTTATTAACAATGTTCTCCAAGATTTGTTGCAGCTATGTGTGGTGGTTTATCTCGACGATATCCTCATATTTTCCAATTCCCTAGAGAGCCACCACACAGATGTCCGTTGTGTGCTTCAGAGGCTGAGAGATAATAACCTTTATTGTAAATTGGAGAAGTGCGAGTTTCATCATGAGCAGGTTAAATTCCTGGGTTATGTAATTTCCTCTGCTTGTTTTTCGATGGACCCAGAGAAAATTTTGTCAGCTCTACAATGTCCCCGACCCGTGGGTTTACGTCCATTGCAACGTTTTCTTGACTTTGCCATTTATTATCGGAAGTTTATTCATAACTTCTCGTCTGTGGTCAAACCCCTGACTGATATGACCAGAAAGGACGGTAACCCACAGAATTGGTCTCCGGATTGCATTAATGCCTTTGGGAGTCCCAAGGCTTCCTTTGTTTCTGCTCCTGTTTTGGTAATCCTGATCCTACGGTACCTTTCATCCTTGAGGTTTATGAATTTGAGACTGGAGTCTTGCTGTCTCAACGTCCTACCTCTGAGAGCGCTATGCATCCTTGTGGCTAATTTTCAAGAAATTGTCTCCTGCGGAATGCAATTATGAGATTGGGACAGAGAGTTGTTAGCGATCATTTTAGCACTTAAAGAATGGAGGCGTCTCCTCAAAGGTAAGACTGTGCCGGTTCTTATTCTGACTGACCATAAGAATCTCACATTCTTGTCTTAGGCTAAACGCCTCTCTCCCAGAAGTGCACGATGGGCTCTTTTCTTGTCAAGCTTCAATTACATTGTTTCCAATCCAACTTAGATTGGCATGGAGTAGGCCCCCTCATTTACTCAGGTTTAGCCCAGCTGGAGATGGAGTGTTAAGCTGTCACGGGCCTTTGAGGGAACTCCCCAGTCTGGGGGTGGGGGGGTGACCTTGGGCTTGGTCTCGGGTGCAAACGGGACCATTGTAAATCCATGTAGGTGTCCAGGACAGGAGGCAGGGGAGCAAGGAGGACAGCAGGAGAACACTGCCAGACAAGTCTCCAGGAGGAACAAGGAACATCCAAGAGGGCTTGTGAGTGACACACAGTCAGGATGACTGGGAGGCACGCCTGAGAGGACTGGGATGGAAAAGTCTGGGATGGGTGCAGAGCCAGTAAGGAGGACTGTAGAGGGCCTGAAGAGGTGTTACTGGGAGCAGTAGCCACATTTGGAACCACTACGACTAAGAACTACTACCGTTTTTGCTACACCATAGGGGCCCCGGTCCCTGCCTGCAAAGGGCATTCTCTTTGGGCCAGGCTGAGCCAGTTGCAGGCCCCAGCCTCAGTGCTAGCTGATCCTGGGAGTGATAGTCTGCAAGCAAGTGTATGTGCTGGAGGTTAAGAGAAGGGGTTGTATATACCAGAGTTGTATGTAGTTCAGTCCCTAACTTTCCTATCTTCAATCAAGTGGGCATCCCATATGCACCCCATCCCTAACCAAGTTCTATTCCCCTAATTAAACAAAACAAAACAAAGTACAAGGACTGTTTCTTGACTGAAGTGTGTCTGAAAATAAATGTGCCTGACAGTGCAGGGTGGGGGGACGGACCACAATCCCCAGCAGCCCCTACGGGGACACTGCTATATTAGGTGGCTCGTTCCGGGATGTCCGCCCAGAGGTAACCTGACAGCCATTGCCCCTAGCAACCAGAAGGTGATCGAGCCAGGGAGTTGTGCTTTGTTTCAGAGAATATAAAGGGATTGACCCGGGGAAAGACTTATGTGCTCTGCTTGCTTGTAACTATAGTACACAAGTACTGGTGTCCATAGCAACCAGCGGGAGCTGCCTACAAGTTATTTCTGCCCTGCTTACCCAGTTGCTCCAACAGCAGCTAGGAGGGACACTTGTGCTAAACCTGCAATGCGTTTTTGGTGCATTTAGGTGCATTCCAGTGTGTTTTTGATGCGTTTTACAGCGTTCCAGTGCAGTCCGGTGCAGGAAAAATGCAGCATGTTCTACTTTTTTTCTGGAAATGAAGTGCACTGGAAATGCACTGAAAATGCATCGAAAACCATGTATCCTACTTTCCATGCGTTTTTGATGCAGAAAAAAAAAACGCACTGGACTTCATGTGGTGTGAACTGGTCCTAACAGAATAAGATGGGGAAAAAAAGTACGGAATTGAATAAATTTTGGATTGAATAGAATAGAATAGAATAAAAAATTGAATAAAAAAAAGAATAAAATAGAAAAATTATAACCATCTTTTGAAATTTGAAAAGAATAGAAAAGAATAGAATAATAAAAAAAAAGAATAGAATAGAAATAAGATAACCATTTTCCAAAATTCAAATAGAATCAATTTGCATTTGAATAGAATAGAAAAGAAAATAACACAATAATATAGAAAAAACAACAGAATAGAATAGAATGAATATAACCATCTTCCTATTCTAATCTATTCTTTTCTATTCTATTCAAATTCAAATTCATTCTTCTTGAATTTTGGGAAATGGTTATATTCTTTCTATTCTATTGCATTGTTTTTTAATTACATTATTTTTCTATTTGTTTATTCTATTCTATTCTTTCCTACTCTATTATTTTATTTTCTATTCTATTTTTTTCTATTCTACTATATACTTTTCTTTTCTATTCAAATCCAAATTTATTCTATTCGAAATTTGAATTTGAGAACATGGTTTTATTCTTTCTTTTCTATTCTATTATATTGTTTTTTTCTATTCTATTCTAATTTATTATTTTCTATTCTATTCAAATTCAAATTGAATCTATTAGAATTTTGGGAAATTGTTATATTCTTTCTATTCTATTGTTTTTTTTTCTTTCTATTATTTCCTATTCTATTATAGTATATTCTATTCTTTTATTATGTATTAAAATTTGAATGTATTCTATTTGAAATTCGAATTTCAGAAGATAGTTATATTCTGTGTTATTTCTATTTGTTTCTATTATATTCTATTATATTCTGTTCTTTTATTTTCTATTCTATTTTGTTCTGTGTTACTTTATTCTATTCTATTCTTTTATTTTCTGTTATATTATTTTCTATTCTTTTATGTCTTTATTCTTTTCTATTCAATTTTTTTCTATTCTATTCCTTTATTTTCTAGTCTATAAAGTTACTACATATTACAATATACAAAATGTAAACATATTTTATTTTTTAACAATTTAAAATTGATAATAATTTGTTATCATATCAACATGCAATTCATGCAAAAGTGCAGCCACTTCAGCTCTTCATGTTTCGCCCCAATGAGCTTCTTCAGGAGACCTAAGAGTGCTGCATGAAGTTGATACTATAGGTGAAAAAAATCATACATGAATAATTACGAAGTGATAAATTGAACACATTACATTCTGCTCAATTTCTATATTTTTGTACATATGTCATTTATAAATGTTGAATTAAAAGAGATAGGCTTACCGGATTCTAAAGAATAGAGCTCAAATCAGATAAATATATAGATTCCAACTTTTCAAATTCGAATTTGAAAACTATTCGAATTCGAAAAGACTTTGAAAAGTATTCGAAAACGTTTTGAATTCGAATTTCATCTGAATTTTTTTTCGTTATTTCAGATTCGTCTAAATTCTGTAATTCAGAAATTCAGGTACATCTAAATTTCCCAAAAATTTTAATTCGTCCGAATTTCAATTTGGAACAAAACTAACTGCACATGTCTAGTAAATTGCAGTGTCTAAGCCGGTGTGTGTTTCTAGCTATTATTTATATAGCTAGTGTTCTCTGGCAGTGGCTGGTGGTAACAAACTATGAATGAGTGTTTGTACTACAATCTAGAACTATTATTGCCTGGTTTAGCTAACTTGTAACTGCTAATAAGAGCAGTGTGCACGTGGTTTGTGAAACCATGTGTTCCAATCTGCTTGAGGGCAAAGTATACTGACTGGAGGAGTAAGGAGCGTGCAAAATGCAAGTGGTGGCAGATTGGATATTAGTGTGAGTGTATGTAGTTTATAGTTGCTAGTCTGTGTCTGAATAGGGGGCTTTTGGGGGTTCTTGTGATACTTGGCCAGCAAGTTGGTCAATTTCAAAAGATGAGACAGACAGCAATACCTTTAGCATCGTTCACACTCTTGTCCCTGTACCCTCAAGCCACAGGCTGTGACAGCATTAAACATTAACCTAAAATATAATTATGTAGTATTACCATTAACAACAGTAATTAGCATGATGAGTAATAGCTTAATATTTAATTATTATAAACATAATAAGATATACAAATATATTTGCACTTTTAGCATTCATATACTTTTTATAATTAAGCTGAGAAAAGAAATAGGTTCTGTAAGAATGTCATAACGATTAAGAGCAGATGATGAAATCTATGTTAGCTATATTTTGCTTTGTTGTTGCTATCATGGTGAGAACATGTCTTACACCTAAAATTATTCTGTGCCCTTCTGACCTCAAAATCCATTTTATGCACCTAAGGCATAAACAGGATATGATTGGCATATTTTCCTCACTTCAAGCCCTCTGTTAAAGGAAATGTGTCAAGCTATGGTGACAAGTTCAGTGTACAAGTGACAGCTGCCTGTGCCAGGAGAATCCAATTATAAAACTCTCTGATAATGGTGATTAACACGGGTGTCATTGAGAATAAACCCATCAGGCCGCTGTAAAGGCATTCCTGTCTCCTCCTTCATAGAAACCTGTTACATTACTGGTAATAGATACGCTCAGCGCTGTTTCTCGTTATCAGAAGTCATCTCTTTTATTTCATGTGAAAGGGTCATCGTGATCTTTTGTCCTCCAATACAAGTTATAAATTATGCAACATTGTTTTTAATCATATGAAGCAGATGACCTCTGCAAACTACGATAGTTGCCAAAAGATACTTTAAAAGTTCATAAATTTGAAAATATTTAACCACTTAAGCCCCGGTCCATTTTGCAGCCAAAGGACCAGGCCCCCTTTTTTTTTTCTTTTTTTTTAGGAGCCACAATTATGGTTTATGTCTGTCCATATTACTAATCACTGTAAACAGTACTCACAATTATAAATGGACATCTTCCAAAACACCCCACTCATGCTCAAAAAAATATATCCATGCATGTTAAGCACAAGGATGAGATTTATAGGTGTAAAACATTTTGTAATATGGGCAGAAATGGCACAGATGGTCTGCCAGGCACTGTAAATGCATTTACAAGAGCTCTTGTGTCCATGTCTTTAAGCCTATAGCAGCAACATTTTTAGAAGATGCTCTGAAATTAGCATTTCTTCTTCATCTGCTGCACATTTCTCTTGCATTGGACATTTAAACAAAACAATACAAGTGTAGCACACAGACCCCCTTTTACCTTCCTGCTTCGGCTCCTCGCAGGAAGAAGGGGCACACCATGCCACAAGCCTGTACCCTCCGGTAATAAGAGGTTGAGCGGTGTTGTTGATGGGTCTTCCACAGTCAGATAACCAGAAAATGTCTCTCACCTCTGTGAACAATAGAGATAAGTCCTGGTTTCCCCCAGTAACTGAAATGTCCACACTCGCTATAACTCCAACACAGAGTTTATTTTCTCTTTTAGTAAAACAACAGTCTCTGATAGGAAAGAGGTTGAAGTAAAGACAGGACAGCATAAGATATGGGAGAGGTCCAGGCACAATCTCAATCACTTCACTGTTTGGCTTCTCAAACAGACTCAGCCCCAAATGGATAGTCTACTTAAGACAAGACTGGCAGCCAAATGACACTCCAACTCTACCCAAGGCCTCTGCCACAGACCTGGTGAACTCGGTCTCTGCCACAGACCTGGTGAACTCGGTCTCTGCCACAGACCTGGTGAACTCGGTCTCTTTCTCGTTTAGGGAGAAGACGTCCCTCCGGAGAGTTACCAGGACCCTTCCTTCATTGTAACTTCCGCACCAGTCCCTCGGAACGGTTCCTCTCCCGGCCTCCTCCTCCAAGATACGGGTCCCCTCACAAGGCGGCACCCTGAGACTCCTCGATCCACGGTGGGCTCCAGACGAAGGTGCTGGGCCCAGGCCTCTGTTGCAGCCCCAGGACTAAAGGTGCCTGGGACTGATCCACCGACCACGAACTGCAGACCCGCCCCTGGGCTAAAGGTGCCCAGGGCGGACAGGAACAAGAACCCTGGGGTAGGACCCCCGACAACCAACCCTCAACAGGCAGCGTCTGCCCCTTTTATATCCTCTCCCAGCATGCCCAGCAGGTAGACCACACCCACTGGATGGCTGCCGAGAGGGGACACACAAGGCACAGCACTGTATCAGCGGTTCAACCCTGGCCTACTATGGCAGCTTCTTAAAATCTACCAAAAGCACTGGCATCTACTTACAGCAGATCCTGTGATAGGACCACTAGTACCCCCCAGGCCAACTATTACCTATAGACGAGCAACGTCCCTGAAGGACATGCTAGTGCAGAGTGAATTTGAGAACACCAGTAGGGGAGATCCATGTAGGGACCTGGGAACTTTCCAATGTGGTAATTGCACATACTGTAAATATATGAACACTAGAAAGAACATTCGGTTACCGAATGGCCAAAAATTTCGACCAAAACATCATGCAAACTGTCAAACTACGGACGTAGTATATCTCATTATTTGCAGTTGTAACTGCTTTTATGTAGGAAAAACTATACAAAAATTGTGGCAGAGAATTTACCGGCATATAAAAGGAATGAAGGAACAAAATCCTGATCTCCCTCTTGGCAGACACGCTGCCCAAGTTCATGGAGATTGTGTACCAAACCTTGAGGTGCTAGTTTTGGACAGGGTCCACCGCAGCCCCCGCGGAGGTGACCTTAACAAGCACCTTCTTCAAAGGGAGCTGAGATGGATCTCGATCCTCAACGCCACCTCACCCCCTGGCTTGAACCAGGCAATTAACTTTAAACCCTTCTTACCAGGTTTTACATCTGGAAAGTTTGACAGGGATCTGCTAAACTGAGCTCAACAAGCTGTTTATACCTAGTTTTTTTTTTTTTTTTTTTTCCTTTTCTTTTTCTCGAAGGAAAAATAAATATGTATAAACTATGCCAACTGTATAACATGTGTATTAATGTTTCTGACGTATGCCGGTTAGATATTCATGTAAAAACTAAAAAATCCTTTTTAAAGTAAACAAGATTGGATCTAACTGGTGGAATTTTACCTGATGATTTGCCCACTGGAGATTAGTGCCTAGTTATTATATTGTTTATTATTGCTTATTATTTAGAAATTAATTAAATGACAATTGTACCCTGCACTTTTTGACATATTGGAGCCCGGGGATTTGGGGACCACCCATTGGGCCCACTGACGCTCCCCAGCACAAAAACAGCCCCCAGTTATTTTGATAATCGGGGGCTGACTGCTCATGTTTGAGCAAATGGACGGTTATGTGCATATGAATAAATCTCTCTCCCTGTCCCAATAATTATACACATATGGGACGGAGGGTATTTATGTCACACTGTTACTACGCATGGGGTTTTGGATTAGTCAATTTTTCCCTATTCCTCCGATGGCGCCGGTTGGCGCAGTACATACAATGGTGTTGCCTTTGCGCTGACCTTTTTGGGTCTGGTGCGGGCAACGGAGTGATTTTCTTTTAGCACTTCCGCCCTTTTCGTTGTGCTGGCAGTCGGGTCGACGTCTGACGTCACCGCGCCGACGTCGTGGACGTTTTTCACGTCTGCGTGGGTGCGCGATGACGCCGGACGCCGCCGGGATCGAGGGCGGCCTCTGTATGCGGTGCCTGTCCTGTAAGAGCCTCTTTATTTATTTCTAATACGTAGTTAATTGGGTTCCTATCCGGACGCATAGTCTAGCCCTGTTGTGGCCTCCCACGCTCTACCCCATTGGTTGAATTCCCCCTTTTTTAGCTTTACCTTTGGCGCCATTTGAGCTGATTGGCTGTAACACCAGCCACAGCTCTATAAAAAGTTCCACCTGACTTGGCCATTTGCTGCACAGCCAGAGTGTGGATGTTCTTGCGCCATATCGACAGGTACTAAGCTTCCTTTCAAATACTTGATCAGAGTTATGGGATGCCTGTTTACAGGGCTAGTCTGCGATCTAGAAACTATAATCCATATATGTATGTTTTTACAGAGAGGCCGTGGCAGTTTTTCCGCTGCAATTTGGGGCTTCCCTGTGAGCTTTGAGGGGCGTTTTTGGGTTGGTCCTCCTACACATATCCCCGTGGCTCTGTCATCTTGCTTGCAGTGTTTCTTTGGCCGCTGCACTGTCTTTATGTGACCATTAAACTCGCACCATATCCAATTGGGCTCCATATCACCGGGACAATTCCTCCAAGCGGCTGATGTTTATATTACCATTGGAAATGTATGTATGCAACACTATTTGATATAGATGTACTGTATCCTGTAGACATACAATTATATAATGCATATATGCATCCATGCATTCTTAATGAACTTTCATGTATATTTGTTCTTCTTTTTCTTCTCCTTTGTTTCTTCCCCCCCCCCCCCTCCCTTTTTTTTTTTTTTTTTTTTGCAACAATGTCTATCTTCTAGCCGCCCACATATGGGAGAAATTCAAAATAATGTAATCATGCCAATACACTGTTGTGTATTATATAGCTATCACATACTATGTTGTTTTTCTCTTATATAGAGACCAATTTGTCTTCAAACTATTGCATGAACCTTGAAGAAGGAAATAATGGAGGCTATCACAGATATAGCTCGAGTATCCGAAACATGTCGGTTGTGTCACCACTAGTTATATGACTTATATGTCTTAAGTAGTAAGGTGCCTTCATGCAATTGCTTTTCAATGACTGTATATGTCTGTTCCTCTCTTTGATTTTAAACTAATTTTGATATATATGTGTATTATGTATAAATAAAATTCTTTATATTTTTCTATATATACTTGGTGGCAATCCATAAATTATTCCAATCCACACAATCCCAGGGGCACCCCTTTTCCAATTTTTTCAAAAATTTCTGGGATGTGATTGGAAAAAATGGTAACTTGCCCTGTATCTGCTGGCTAATGGCTTCATCTTCCCCCAATCAATATATACTATGGCAGCGCCACCTGCAGGCCACAGGGAACTGTACACCAATACTCCACCTGTGAACAAAAATGGCTTCAAGAACTCTAACAAATAGGGTGTTTGGGTACAACTACCACCCAAACACTTCCCCTAAATTTAGCATCCCGCTACACAAGCTATTGTAATTTGTAGACCAACCAATGCAGACCAGGCCCCTTTTTGAGATTCGGCACTGCGTCGCTTTAACTGACAATTGCGCAACGTGGCTCCCAAACAAAATTTACATCCTTTTTTTCCCACAAATAGAGCTTTCTTTTGCCGGTATTTGATCACCTCTGCGGTTTTTATTTTTTGCGCTATAAACAAAAATAGAGTGACAATTTTGAAAAAAATTCAATATTTTTTACTTTTTACTATAATAAATATCCCAAAAAAAATATATTAAAAAAACATATTTTTTCCTCAGTTTAGGCTGATACGTATTCTTCTACATATTTTTGTTAAAAATAAGAATCACAATAAGCGTTTATTGATTGTTTTGCGCAAAAGTTATAGCATCTACAAAATAGGGGATAGTTTTATGGGATTTTTATTAATATTTTTTTTTTTTTTACTAGTAATGGCGGCGATCAGCGATTTTTATCGTGACTGCGACATTATGGCGGACACATCGGACACTTTTGACACCATTTTGGGACCATTGTCATTTTTACAGCGATCAGTGCTATAAAAATGCATTGATTACTGTGAAAATGACTCTGGCAGTGAAGGGGTTAACCTGTAGGGGGCACTGAAGGGGTTAAGTGTTTCCTAGGGAGTGATTACTACTGCGTGGGGGCGTGGCTTGGCGTGTGACGTCACTGATCATCGTTCCCTATGACAGGGAACAGACGATCAGTGACACTCACACTAGGAAGCATGAGGAAAGGTTTGTTTACACTTACCTGTACCCAGGGCTTTTTTTCTCAGACAATAGGTGCAGGAACTCCCCTTTTCCCAGTCACTTGTTTTCTCCACCCCTACCCACCTCTGTGCAAAGTCCCTTGGTTCCATCCCCTACCCACCTCCCAGTACTGCCCCTTTTAGACAATACAGAACCAAGTATCATTTTGTTGTGCTAAGTAATTTTTATGGAATTTGGTTTCCCCTTCAGCCAGCAACAATAGATTCTCCTAACAATGTACCACCCACAACAAAATCCCCCCCCCCCCCAGCAACAATAGACTCCCGGCAGCATCAACAGATCTCCGCACAGCTAGCATTAATAGACTCTCTGGCAGTCATCAACAATAGACCCCTCCCCCAAAAGTAGATCTCCTTTAGCAACAATAGACCCCCCTGCAAAAATATATCCCCTTCAGCTAGAATAGATCTGCCAGCAGTGAGCATCAATACCCTGCAGCACACCCCAGCACCCCTTGCCATTACATACAGTCAGTCCGGGACACCGGCGGCGATCGGGTTCGCGGGTCCCGCGGGCTTGGTCACGGAGCTCAGGACCCACGGCTGGGCTTCTTAAAAAGGACGTACCTGTACGTGCTTGTGCTCAACTGTGCCATTCTGCCGACGTATATGGGCGTGAGGCGGTCCTTAACTACTTCCCACCCGGCCACTGTACATATACGGCCGGGTGGGTGCTCTCTCCTTCTGAGTGGACGTTCCTGAACGTCCCTCAGAAGGAGGGGGATCGCGCGCGCGTGCGCACCCGCCGCGTTACCAAGGACCCAGTGCGCGTGCCCGGCAGCCGCGATTGCCGCCGGGCACCCGCGATTGCCCGGGAACCAAGCAGGAAAGTGGATCTGTGTGTGTAAACACACAGATCCACGTCCTGTGAGGGAGAGGAGGCTGATGGTGTGTCCCTTGTACATAGGGACAACCATCGGTCACCTCCCCCAGTCAGTCCCCTCCCCCCACAGTTAGAACACATTGAGGGAACATATTTAACCCCTTCCCGCCCCCTAGTGGTTAACCCCTTCCCTGCCAGTCACATTTATACAGTAATCAATGCATTTTTATAGCAGGGATCACTGTATAAATGTGAATGGTACCAAAAATGTGTCAAAAGTGTCCGATGTGTCCGCCACAATATCGCAGTCACAATAAAAATTGCAGATCGCCGCCATTACTAATAAAAAAATTAAAAATGCTATAAAACTATCCCCTATTTTGTAGACGCTATAACTTTTGCGCAAACCAATCAATACGCGCTTATTGCGATTTTTTTTATACCAAAAATATGTAGAAGAATATGTATCAGCCTAAACTGAGGAAAATTTTAATTGAAAAAAAAAAATGGGTATTTATTATAGCAAAAAGTAAAAAATATTGTGTTTTTTTTCCAAACTGCACGCTCTTCTTTTGTTTATAGCGCAAAAAATAAAAACCGCAGAGGTGATTAAATACCACCAAAAGAAAGCTCTATTTGTGGGAAAAAAAGGACGCAAATTTTGTTTGGGAGCCACGTCGCACGACCGCGCAATTGTCATTTAAAGTGTGACTGCGCTGAAAGCTGAAAAATGGCTTGGGCAGGAAGGGGGTTTTAGTGACCAGTAGGGAGGTGGTTAAGTGGTTAAAGTGTATTTAAAAAATAAAATAAATCATATATCTTCTAAGAGCCCATTCACACAGGGGCGTCTTTGGATCCGACTCCAAATCGCCCCAGGTCGCCCCTAGTCGCCTCAGGTCGCGCTGGCTGAAGAAATCAAGTCATTAACAAACAAAACTGAAACAAACTTGAAACTGTTGCCAGTACTACCTTTTATTTTAAAATGTAACTCCACTTTTTTTTTTTTTTTATTCCTATTATTTCTGTCCCTTTCTGTGTGTATGTTTTTGTGCTACAGTAAGTGCCGCCGATTTTGTATATCCAGCAAAATGGGATCACGCTGGATATCGCCGCTGCGAGGCTGTGCTTCTCGCGCTCACCGCCCCCACGAGATGCAGCGCATCCATAGGAATGTATTGTAGGCGGCGAGCGGGAGGAGCGACAGAGCTCGGCGCTGGCTCCCGCGACGGGGGTCGCGGGTGGCCAAATGTCACGCTGCCTGAACGCGATTATGTGCAATAACGCAGTCAGGTACTGTAAGGGCTCTACCTTCTTTCTACACCAGTGCTGCTTTCTGCATCTTGTTTGCCTATTTGTCGCTGTACATTCTTCATCCAACCTGTTCTTGTGAGCCATTTCTGCCTGCGTACAGTGCCTTGAAAAAGTAGTCATACCCCTTGAATTTTTCCACATTTTGTCATGTTACAACCAAAAACGTAAATGCATTTTATTGGGATTTTATTTGATAGACTAACACAAAGTGGCACATAATTGTGAAGTGGAAGGGAAATGATAAATGGTTTTCAATAAAAAATAAATAAAAATAAAAATCTGAAAAGTGTGGTGTGCATTTGTATTCAACCCCCTTTACTCTGATACCTCTAACTAAAATCTAGTGGAACCAATTGCCTTCAGAAGTCACCTAATTGGTAAACAGAGTCCATCTGTGTGTAATTTAATCTCAGTATAAATACAGCTGTTCTGTGAAGCCCTCAGAGGTTTGTTAGAGAACCTAAGTGAACAAACAGCATCATGAAGACAAAGGAACACACTAGACAGGTATAAAGTTGTGGAGAAGTTTAAAGCAGGGTTAGGTTCTAAAAAAAATCCCAAGCTTTGAACATCTCACAGAGCACTTTTCAATCCATCATCCAAAAATGAGTATAGCACAACTGCAATCCTACCAAGACATGTCCGTCCACCTAAACTTACAGGTCGGACAAGGAGAGCATTATTCAGAGAAGCAATCATTAATCAGAGATCTACAGGGAGAATCTGTCCACAGTACAACTATTAGTTGTGCACTCCACAAATTTGACCTTTATGGAGGAGTGGCAAGAGGAAAGCCATTGTTGAAAGAAAGCCATAACAAGTCTTGTTTGCAAGAAGCCATGTGGGGGACACAGCAAACATGTAGAAGAAGGTGCTCTGGTCAGATGAGACCAAAATGTAACCTTTTGGCCTAAAAGAAAAATGCTATGTGTGGTGGAAAACTAAAACTGCACATCAACCTGAACACACCATCCCCACCGTGAAACATGGTGGTGGCAGCATCATGTTGTGGGGGATGCTTTTATTCAGCAGGGACAGGGAAGCTGGTCAGAGTTGAGGGGAAGATGGGTGGAGTCAAATACAGGGCAATCTTAGAAGAAAACTTGTTATAGTCTGCAAAAGACCTGAGACTGGGGCAGGGGTTTACCTTCCAGTAGGACAACGACCCTAAACATACAGCCAGAGCTACAATGGAATGTTTTACTTTAGATCAAAGCATATTCATGTGTTAGAATGGGCCAGTCAAAGTCCAAACCTAAATCCAATTGAGAATCAGTGGCAAGACTTGAAAATTGCTGTTCACAGACACTCTCCATCCAACCTTGAGCTATTTTGCAAAGAAGAATGGGCAAAAATGTCACTCTGTAGATGTGCAAAGCTAGTAGAGACTGTTAGATTTTTTTTCACTTCTTGTTGTTTCCCTGTTTGTAAGTATAAGTCATTTGTAAGTTGGATGTTTGCAACTCAAGGACTGCCTGTACAGTATATTCAAATATAAGGAACTTTTTTCCCTATCTGCTGTCCTACATGATGTCCCTAATGAGGACAACAGGGTTGTTGTTTTTGTTTTTTATACAATATATACTTATTATTATTACTTTTTTCATTACCGTATTTGACGGCGTATAAGGCGACTGGGCGTATAAGATGACCCCCTAATTTTCCAGCTAAAATTTGGGTTTTGGGATATACTCGCCGTATAAGACAACCCCCTTCCGACTAGCCATGCCTCACCTCACCTCACTGTTCCTTTACATGCCTCACTGTGCCATTGCATACCTCACTGTGCCATTGCATACCTCACTGTGCCATTGCATGCCTCGACAATCCCATACCTTATCCCTGACATGTAGAATCTCAGTCAGACCGTGGCCGTACATTTTTCAAAAGCCGCGCCTCCTCTTCGTGCTGTTCTGTGATAGGCGGATTCTACATATCAGGAACCGGCATATAAGACGACCCCCGACTTTTGAGAAGATTTTTATGGGTTAAAAAGTCGTCTTATACACCGGAAAATACAGTATTTATTTTTTTGCATATATTTTCATAAATAAAAAAAAAACTTTTTCACATCACGTTTCCCTTTTCACATTAATTTTTATTTCCCATTTGTTTTACATTCTTCACTCTATTTTTATTTTCATCATATGATCTTTTCTCATGATTCTGTTTGTTTTTTTCTCCACTTCCACACCACCATTTCAATATTCATCACACACCTGCATTGATTCCATTCCTGGCCGATGATGCTCATATCAACCTATGCTTGACACTGTTTTCCCAAACTCTGTGACCAAGCCCAGGTGAAACATGTCAGAGGGCATGGCTCGAGCGGCACTGGCTAAGCCCACAGCCCACATTCTTTCACATATTCATGCACTGGGTCGGTGAGCGGTGTTCCTTCCTTTTTCTGACAGGCGTCGTGGCTGGGCTGGATTTGCTACAGCACAAGTTTGGCAGCAGATTCCAGCCAATGATTTTTGGCCTGGACCTGCTGATCAGCTGTTGTGAAACACAGCACAGCCTGTATCCATGTTAGTAAACAATTTACGACCACGGCCCCCTCTGATACATTGTACACAAAACTGCAATGTTAGCAAGATCACGCCTGCTAATATTAGCATGTAAGCTTTATTTCTAGTGGTTCAAGCAGTCCCTGACAGCCAACAGCTCTTTTTTCTATAGTCGCACTCGGTACTTGTAAATTGTGTCCTAAAAAAGGTACTTTAGTGAAGAGGCCTACAGGATTCTGAGCATGTCAGATTAGAGTGAAGGGGAAGACTCACTGACACAATCTGCCTCAGAATACGAACCTGTAATAAACAGCAGCACCCTGACAGGTAGCTCAGATGATGGAGAAGAGCTCCCTGTTAAGATCAGGCATACTTGAGCCCAGGTTGCACGATTATTCTTATTTGCAGCAGGGTCCAATTACTAGCGCTGTGCTACTTTTTTGTGATCTGGCAAGAGCCCGCAGCCTAGTCCATCCTGGCCTTTTAGACACCAGCACTGCGGTATTTCATGGTGACATGGAACATCCTAGCAGTGCATTCCAAGCTGGTGAGGTGGCTAGCAGTAGTAGTGTTCCATAGCCACCAAGAATTAGGGTACTGGCCGGTAGAGCCCATAGTGTCCATTCAGAGTGCCTGCAAATCCTGATTTGAAGCCCCAGATTCAGCAGCAACTGTTATCCCCGCATTCATAGTCTTTATGTATGACAATAAATCGCCACCAACCCAAACTTGTACCTTTCCTTACCATTGAAGTGGAAACCTATAACGGTTTTAAAATTTTTGTGGGCCTAACTCTTAACATGGGTATAACAAAAAGAATGAATTGCAGTCAAATTGGTCTACAGACCTAATTCATCATGCCCGAGGTTCTTTGCTGCAATGGCCAGGCCTAGATATGAGCATAATAATATAATTTATATATATTGTGAGGGGGTTAGCTCGGCAGCGGGTGTGTGTGACCCCCGGGATGGGCTCCCCACACAAAAACAGGCCCAGCAAACGGAGGTTGTGGTTTTCAAAATCAAAAAGGTGCGGTTTATTTTCTATTTACAGTGACAAAACACAGCAAAGCAAAAGAAACATAAACAAAATAAATCCTGGTCAACTTGACCTCTGACTAAACATACAGGTTTCCTAACTAACAACTGGGATCAGCCTAGTGCTGTCCTAGTCCCTAAGTCCCTGGTTTTAAATGTCCAAGCAAATAGCCACACAGGCTTTGTCTCACCGCACAGGGGTTCACTCTCCCTAGACAGTCCACACAGGTCTGGGTCCAGGCATGAGCTAACATCTAATGAAGCTGGGAGTTCTTATAGAGGCCTAAATGAGCTGACAAGCTTCAGCTGGTCTCATCAACTCCCTGTCTGCACGACGCCCCACACTCTCCCTAGAGGTATGAGTCATCCATGAGCCCACTAGCCCCAGCTGGGCTTATACAACTCTCCACCTAGTTGTATAAGTCGGCGTAAAGCCTGAATCTGGGCGAAATATATCTACCCCCCTGGATGCAACCAGGTGACTTTACCTTCCTGCTGTCACATACCCCCCCTCTTGTTTTAACCTCGGGGTTGGAACACCAGCAATCAGGCATTCATGTACTCGAGACAAAGCATCCACATTCCCCATTTGAACGCCAGGGCGATGCTTTACTGTGAAGTTGAATTCCTGGAGGGCCAGGAACCACCTATTCACTCTTCTATTTGTTTCCTTGTTTTGAGCCATCCACTTTAACGGAGCGTGATCCGTAACCAAGTCAAAGTGCCTACCTAGCAGGTAGTACCGAAGGGAATCTAGAGCCCACTTCACCGCTAAACACTCCTTTTCAACGGTGGCGTAATTTACCTCATGGGACTTCAACTTCCTGCTGAGGTAAATGACTGGGTGCTCTTCCCCGTTCCAGACCTGGGACAATACTGCTCCTAACTCCACATCTGACGCATCACTTTGTACGACAAAGTCTTTAGAGAAGTCGGGTGAGTACAACACTGGCTGGCTACATAAGGCTTGTTTCAAGAATTGGAATGCTGCCTCAGCCTCGGGGGTCCATTTAATCATGACCGACCCTTTCCCCTTCGTCAGGTTGGTTAGGGGCACAGCCTTAGAAGCAAAGTGGGGAATGAATCGCCGATAATACCCAGCGATTCCCAGAAAGGCTCGTACCTGCTTCTTGCTGTTGGGACGTGGCCAACTCTGGATGGCCTCGACTTTGTTGAGTTGGGGTTTTATTACTCCCCTCCCAATGGTGTACCCAAGATATTTGGCCTCTTCCTGCCCAATGGTACACTTCTTGGGGTTAGCCGTAAACCCCGCTTCCCGAACAGAGTCCAGGACTGCTTGCACTTTTGGCAGATGTGAGGCCCAATCTGTGCTATGGACAATTACGTCATCCAGGTAAGCCGCAGCATACTTCCGATGGGGCCTCAGCATCTGGTCCATTTTCCGCTGGAATGTGGCCGGCGCATTCTGTAACCCGAACGGCATTCTTTTATATTGGAACGCCCCGTCTGGGGTTACAAATGCGGTTTTCTCTTTGGCCGACTTGGCCAGGGGGATTTGCCAATACCCTTTTGTGAGGTCAAGAGTCGTCATGTATCGGGCTGTTCCCAGCCGGTCGATCAACTCATCTATACGTGGCATGGGGTAGGTGTCAAATTTTGTAACTTTGTTCAACTGACGAAAATCGTTACAAAATCGCCAGCTCCCATCCGGTTTAGGCACCAACACAATGGGACTAGACCAATCACTTTGGGACTCCTCTATCACCCCTAAGTTCAGCATTTTCTGTACTTCCTCCCGTATTGCCTCCCGTAGGGCCTCTGGGATCCGATAGGGTTTTAACTTCACCCTTTCACCGGGCGGGGTAATGATGTCATGCTCTACCCCAGATGTTTGTCCCGGCAGCTCAGAGAATACCTCCTTGTTGCGAAGCACAAACTCCTTAACCTCCTGTTGTTGGGGTTGTGACAAGGTGGCTGCTATTCCAACCTCAGGAATCACGCAACCAGTTTGAGCTGGTGACCAAGTGTCTGCGACTAGGGACTCTCTATCCCTCCAGGCTTTCAACAGATTAACGTGATAGATCTGTTCGGGCTTTCGCCTTCCTGGTTGTCTGACCTTGTAATTCACTTCGCTCACTTTTTCCATTATCTCGTAGGGGCCTTGCCATTTGGCAAGGAATTTACTTTCAACCGTAGGGACAAGTACCAGTATCCTATCCCCCGGGGAAAAGGTACGGGTCTTGGCTCCACGGTTGTACACTCTCTGCTGTGCTAACTGCGCTTGGGCCAAATGTTCCTTCACGATGGGCATTACCTGTGCAATTCGGTCTTGCATCAGGGCGACATGCTCAATCACACTCCTGTGGGGAGAACTCTCACTTTCCCAAGTTTCCTTGGCAATATCCAACAGCCCTCTTGGGTGTCTCCCATACAGTAACTCAAAGGGGGAGAATCCTGTAGAGGATTGGGGCACCTCCCTAATAGCAAACATCAGATAAGGAAGTAGACAGTCCCAATCCTTTCCATCTCTATCCACCACTTTCTTCAACATTTGTTTTAGGGTTTTGTTGAATCTTTCAACCAGCCCATCGGTTTGGGGGTGATACACAGATGTACGTAATTGCGTCACTTTGAACAATTTACACAGCTCCTTCATAACCCGGGACATAAAGGGTGTACCTTGGTCCGTAAGCAGTTCTTTACAAATACCCACCCGGCTAAACACAAGAGATAGCTCTTTGGCTATGGTTTTGGCCGAGGTATTTCGGAGAGGGATCGCTTCTGGATAACGGGTGGCATAGTCCATTATAACTAATATGTACTGGTGCCCCCTAGCGGACTTGATTATAGGACCTACCAAATCCATGGCGATCCTCTCAAACGGGACCTCAATGATGGGTAGAGGGACCAGCGGGCTACGGAAATGTGGCATCGGGGCCAACCTCTGACACACAGGGCAGGAGGAACAATAATTTTCTATGTCCTTCATCACCCCCGGCCAATAGAATCTCTGTAATACCCTCTCTCGGGTTTTCTCTGTCCCCAGATGACCTCCAAGAATGTGCCCATGGGCCAACTCCAACACCAACTTCCTGTAAGGTTTGGGCACCACAAGCTGCTCAACGGTTTCTTCTGCCCTTTTTGCCACCCGATACAGTAGGTCCTTCTCTACGCTGAAGTATGGGTAAGTGCAGGTATTATCTGGGTTCACTAACTCGCCATCTATTTTCACTACGTTTTCCCGTGCCTTTATTAGGGCGGGGTCTTTCAACTGTTCTGTGGCAAAGTTTTCCCTGTGAACCTCAAGATCAGAAAACTCCACAGACGGTAGGTTTTCGTCTGAGGAGGTGGGCTCCTCTCCAGTTTCTTGAGTCTCCCCTGCCAATACTGATAAGGGAAATTCCGGAGAGTCCTCACCACTCTCAGGGGAGTTCTGGCTATCACATTCCTGGTACATAGGGGCACCAGTGGGGGGCTCAGGATCATCCCACAGTTCCCAGAACTTCGGAAAATCCCTTCCCACAATGGCGTCATGCGGTAACTGAGATACTAAGCCCACTGGATGAGAGAGGGTACCTTTGGGGGTCTCGAAACACACTGTAGTCACTGGATACTCTCGGGTGTCCCCATGCACACAAATAACAGCTACCTTGCTATTCCCAGAGACCTCTGTTTTAACTAACTCAGCCTTTATCAGGGTCACAAGGCTACCTGAATCCAGCAATACCACAACATTTCTACCATTAACACACATTTTGCATAAATGTTTCTCAGTTCCTCGAATGGCAGTGCATGCGACTGTCGCACACAGCGACTGACGTCTGCCCGTCAGAAAGTCACACTGCATGGGTTCCTCCACAACCGGGCAATTGGCTGCAATATGTCCCGCTTGCCGGCAGCGGTAGCAAACGATCCTTCTTGCCGCCTCTTGAGCCGCTGATTTCCCAGGCTGTTCTCGCCAAACTTGGGGTAGAGCTCCCACCCTCTCACTCTCTCCACCCTTACCCCTTGGAATCCTCTTATCCGCCCCTGGGGATGGTCTGGTCTTAGGGTGGAAAGTCCGAGTGTCTCTGGAAGAGGCCGTCAGGTTCTCTGTAGCCAAGTATTTCTCCACCCGATCCACAAGACCATCGGCCGTCTCTGGGTCTCCATGGCTTACCCACTTTTGGATGGCAGTAGGAAGAGCTCTCAAAAACCGATCCATTACAACACGTTCCACAATCTTTGGTGCGGACAAAGTCTCTGGCTGTAGCCACTTTCTGCTCAGGTGAATGAGATCATACATTTGAGACCTGGGGGGTTTTCCAAGCTGGAAAGTCCAGTTATGCACACGCTGAGCCCGGACAGCCAGGGTGACACCCAGCCTTGCCAATATTTCAGCTTTTAGCATCACATAGTCTTTTGCTTGGTTAGGCTCTAGGTCATAGTAAGCTTTCTGCGATTCACCAGTTAACAGAGGAGCCACCAGTCCAGCCCACTGCTCCTCAGGCCACTTTTCTCTTTCAGCGGTCCTTTCAAATGTGGTCAAAAATACCTCTGGATCATCCTCTCCAGTCATTTTTGTCAATAAACGACTCACCCCAAAGGACGCGGTATTAGTGGGACGGCTTTCCTCACTGGTCTGCGGACGTTGCTGCATTACTGCTTCCATCTGTTGTTGTAGTCTCTGCTCTTGCTTCTGCAACAGGTCTATGAAGCGGGCCTCAGATTGCTGCTGGGCTTGTTGCTGAGCCTCCAGACTCTGTTGCAAAGTTGCGTTTGTCTGCTGCTGGGCTGCAAGGCTCTGTTGATGAGCTTGCTGCTGGGCTGCAAGGCTCTGTTGATGAGCTTGCTGCTGGGCTGCGAAGTTCTGTTGTTGAGCTGCAAGGCTCTTTTGCAAACCTGCATTTGTCTGCTGTTGATTGGCATTTGCTAGAGCCAGCTGTTTCAGTATCTCCTCCATGCTGGCTTAAAAAAAAACTGCCACTGGTTCTCCACCAACTGTGAGGGGGTTAGCTCGGCAGCGGGTGTGTGTGACCCCCGGGATGGGCTCCCCACACAAAAACAGGCCCAGCAAACGGAGGTTGTGGTTTTCAAAATCAAAAAGGTGCGGTTTATTTTCTATTTACAGTGACAAAACACAGCAAAGCAAAAGAAACATAAACAAAATAAATCCTGGTCAACTTGACCTCTGACTAAACATACAGGTTTCCTAACTAACAACTGGGATCAGCCTAGTGCTGTCCTAGTCCCTAAGTCCCTGGTTTTAAATGTCCAAGCAAATAGCCACACAGGCTTTGTCTCACCGCACAGGGGTTCACTCTCCCTAGACAGTCCACACAGGTCTGGGTCCAGGCATGAGCTAACATCTAATGAAGCTGGGAGTTCTTATAGAGGCCTAAATGAGCTGACAAGCTTCAGCTGGTCTCATCAACTCCCTGTCTGCACGACGCCCCACACTCTCCCTAGAGGTATGAGTCATCCATGAGCCCACTAGCCCCAGCTGGGCTTATACAACTCTCCACCTAGTTGTATAAGTCGGCGTAAAGCCTGAATCTGGGTGAAATATATCTACCCCCCTGGATGCAACCAGGTGACTTTACCTTCCTGCTGTCACAATATATATATATATATATATATATATATATATATACACAATGACAATACCCTCTGTCATCCTCGGGGTGACCCTGACAGTGATCAGCTCCACAAAATTCGGCCTTGTAAATTACTTGTCCCAAAAAGTTTGAAGATGTGTAAATGACCCAACGAAACATATGCATTGACAAGTCCCTCATACATTTAACTGGCAGACTTTGCAATAAAGCATGCCGAGAAGGATGGGCTCAGGCATGTTCGCAACTCCACATGCCCACGCCTGCCAGGAAGCTGACACTCCGCAGCGCTAATCACAGGTAGTGAGACATTTCCCAATCTGTGCAGCCGCGGATCGGGAAATGTCTCACTGCCTGTGATTAGCGCCGCGGATTGTCAGCTTTCTGGCGTGCGTGGGCATGTGGAGTTGCGAACACGCCTGAGCCCATCCTTACCAGTCAATGGGTCAAAATGCATAAGCTTTGTGAGAGGGCAACAGGCTATACATGTAGTTTTAGAATTTACGTGGGAAAGGACTGTTATGTGGAGCCCCCTAAATGCCAAGACTACATGGAGAGCAGTGGAAAGATTGTATGGGACTTGGTGTCTCCCATGTTCTGGAAGGGGTACCATTTGTACGTGGACAACTTTAATGCGAAAGTAACACTTTTTAGACAGTTATTCAATTTTAGAATTGGCTGCTGTGGTACCATGCGACCTTATCGCTGGGTCTTACCCCAACGGTTCATTATCACCTGACTTAGAAAGAGGGAAAAAGCCTGCTTGCAGAATGATGAATTACTCGCAGTGAAGTAGAAGGTCAATTGATTAGCCCATGGCTCTAATCAGGACGCCTATTAGAGCCCACGGCTCTAATCAGGCACTTCCAAAAACACCCCCGCCACTGTAATTCAGATGCCCAGCGCCCGACAAGGGGCAGGACACCTGAATAGGGGACGGCAGCGGCGACAATAGATAGATTCATGCAATACATGAATCTATCTATTGGTGAAAGAGCGGTGCAGGAGAGAGAGGGTGGCCCACGGCTCTAATCAGGCACTTCCAAAAACACCCCCACCGCTGTAATTCAGATCCCCGGCGCCCAACAAGGGGCAGGACACCTGAATAGGGGGCGGCAGCGGCGACAATAGATAGATTCATGCAATGCATGAATCTATCTATTGGTGAAAGAGCGGTGCAGGAGAGAGAGGGCGGCACTCCTGCGCCCTCTATGGACGCACCACCACTGTTGACTAGTGTCTTGAAGAGGCAAAGTTCAGTGAGTTCCTTCTGCCACAAAGGGACTTGTTCACTCCATACAGGGGCTGTATGGTCCTACAGATAATCTGCTATACAGTTGTATTGAGAGAGTTGTCCTCACCTGTGAAAAGTTAATTTGGAGTGTCCTACTAAATCCCTTCTCCTATCCAAGTTCTCCAAATAAAATACAAAATCAAATCCCCTAGACTGGTCATTGAACATAATGAGCAGAAGAGTGTGTGCACCTGGCTGTGTGAAAATACCCTGTAACTGGCTGTGGATTAATCAGCGGGAGAATCTGTGGTAAGACTTGAAAATTTCTGTTCACAGACGCTCTCCATCCAATTTGACAGAGCTTGAGCTATTTTGCAAAGAAAAATGGGCAAAAATGTCACTCTCGAGATGTGCAAAGCTGGTAGAGGCATCCCCAAAAAGACTTGAAGCTGTAATTGCGCGAAAGGTGGTTCTACACAGTATTGACTCAGGGGGGCTGAATACAAATGCACGCCACACTTTTCACATAATAATTTGTAAAAAAAATTGTAAAACATTTATAATTTTCCTTCCACTTCACAATGATGTGCCACTTTGTCTATTACATAAAATCCTAATAAAATACATTTACGTATTTGGCACCGTAGACAACAACAAAGGGTCTATTGAATCTGCAGAAGCTTTCAGTAGAAGTCCTTTTTTGTTGGAAAAGAAAAACAGCATGTAATGTAAAGTTGTTAATAAACTGAAAATACTGTATGCATTATACCTATCTATGCAGCAGGTGGCACTGTAGTATTATAGGGTATAGTTCATGTTTTCTATGATATAATAGGATGTATTGTCTATCTCAGTGCATGTACTTGTATATTCCTGTTTCCTGTCAACATGATGTAAAGCGATGATAAAGCTATCCACCATGAAAGTAAAGTATTCTGCTGCATACAACAAGCTTCCAAATCATGATTTCAATACTCAGCCAATAGGTTATGGGCCCAGGCACCCCCAGCAGCACCCAGCAGCTTCCAGGCACTGGAGAGGATACTGCAAGTCTGTGAGTACTGTATGCAAGCAGGTGAAAGATGGCAAGCGGTTCAGATGTTTGCAATTGCAAAGCTGAACAATGCCAATTACCAGCTGTAGAAGTTTAAACTGGAAGTGTTTCTCAGCATGGATGACTTGTGGCAAGTGCTGAATACAGACAGACCCACAGACGGAGAGACAAAGGACTAGGATAGGAAGGACAGACAGGCAAAAGCAATTATAAGCTTACTAGTGGAAGATGACCAGCTTATCCACATAAGAACAGAGAAACAGTCAAAGGTATGTGGACTACATTACAAAAGCTGCATGAGCATTCAAGTCTAAACAGCAAACTGTTTTTGCTAAGAAAGCTTTAGAAGACTAGAAGAAGGCCAGCATATGAGTGATCACACAAAAGCTATGCTAGAAATATTAGAGCAGCTAAGCACCATCAGAGAGGACAACAAAGATGACCATATTGTTGCCCTGCTCCTCTGCAGCCTTCCAGAGACATATACTGCTCTTAATAACGCTTTAGAAACCAGACCAAGCAGCAACTGACACTGGAATATGTCAAAGGGAAATTAATCAATGAATATGACAGAAGGAAAGAAAATACGCACCATGATGACAAAGCTCTTAAAGCAGAACTTCCGCTTTCCGGAACCCTCCCCCCCTGTCACATTTGGCACCTTTCAGGGGGGAGGGGGGCAGATACCTGTATAATACAGGTATTTGCACCCACTTCCGGTGTGTGACTCCCACGGGAGTCGCTCAACTTCCCTTCCCCCCCCCCGCTGTCTTCTGGGAAACACACTGGTCCCAGGAGAGAGCGGGGACCACTGGGAATGCAGCTGCAGTATTTGTAGCTGCTGGCTTTTAATATTTTTTTTTTTCAAGGCACCTCCGCTTTAAGATGTACAAAGGCATAAGATGTACCTAGGCATAAAGCACAACCAAAAAAGCAGAGCCAGTTTTCTTTTTTAAAAGGACTGGTCACTTAAAAAAAAGACTGTTTTATCTGGAAAGCTAAGCAGTGAAAGCTAAAGCTATCCACTAAAGAAAGAGTCAAAGCAATCACAAAGAAAACTGCAGACACATCATAGAGTGGCACCTTTTAAAGTGACACAGAGCAGCAAGCCACGCGCCTGGTGCATAGACTCAGATGCGACGTGCCACATGACTAGCAATGAGACCTTCTTCACAGACCTTGATTACGAAGTGACAAAGTTTTCCTAGCAAATGGGAAAAGCATCACTGCAGAAGGTAAAGGCTAGGGCTCCCTGAACTGCATTACACCACAAGGCAAGCAGAGTATCATTGTAAAGAAAGTGCTGTATGTTCCAGAACTAGTAGAAGGCAGCCTTCTCTCAGTGAAAAGTCTTGCAAACAACAATGTCACAGTTAAGTTCCAGGGTGATGAATGCACAATTTATAATAATAAGCGATTCCTCGCAAAAGGAAAACTGGATGATCACCTATACAGGCGCATAACCACAGACCAGCAAGTCAATGTAGTCTCTAAAGACCCACACATTTGTCATGAGGTGCAATGTTGAACTTCCAGTAACCAGTATGAGAGAGTGAGAGCGATAACACCCAAATTAACACACCTGCCCCCCATTCACACCTTTATTTTCAGTATCCTACTTCACAGGTCCACTCCCTGGCCTCTCAGCAGGGAATCTCCTGGCACCCCAGGCTGTCTCATTCCTCATTCCCTGGACTAGTCAATTCATAACATCTAAGTGAAAGTTATAACACCATAATGTCAGAAAAAAATTATTAAAAAAAATCAAAAACAGAATTACTGAGTTTGAAAAAGGATCATCCCCTTGTGTCAGTATTTTGTTGAATCACCCTTTGCTTTAATTACAGCAGTGGCGGCCCGTCAATAGGGGGCGCAGGGGCGCCGCCCCCCCCCCAAAGTGGGTGTGTTAAGTGCGCCGGACATGGGGTGCTATTGGAGGCATGACTTGTGTGTAAACACGTGATTGGGGCTAAGAAGCTCTATTGGCATAGTTTAGAGTGTGCTCGGGGCGCAAAGCTTAGCGCCCCTAACACTCCACCTCTAGCATTAGGTTTCCAGTGCTTGTAATTGATTGGGTCCATAGGGTGGGGCTTTAATCAGACCTGCAGCGTCATTGGCTCACAGGCTGCCTGTCTCCTTCAGTAAGTGAGGGGGGAAACCCAGCAGAAGAACAACTGCTCAGGGCAGACAGGGAGTGATAGGTCCTTGCAGAGGCAGCTGCCATTTATCTCCCTGTGACACAGACTCGGCGAGTCGGCATCAAGCAAGCAGTGCACACAGAAATCTCCAGGTACAATACATGCCAGGATTGAAGGGGGAGGGGGGCAGAAGGGGCTTTTAACACTGTGTCCTGAGAGACTTTACAGCAGCATTTTTAATCTCCAACTTTACTTGACCAGTGTACTCGAGATACCTCCCCACACCTTACCCCTACCAGTTTACCCCTCTTAACCACTATCTTAACTTATCCAATCTATAGTAATTTAGACCACACCGGAGTTGGAGTACAAAATGGCCACAACAGCCTTTTTATTAAAACCATATCATGTAAAGAACTCCAATATAAAATATATATTTTCAATAACTTTATTAACACAATTTTACCATTATAACTCCCAGTCTGTTGGTCTCTGACGGCACCCCAAACTTTTGAACCCCTTTTTACACCAATACACTGCGGTACAAAAATTTTGAACCATACCAGGCCTCCAGCCGTATAACAGCTCGGAGACAACCCCTTCCCGCAGTGCAACCATACCCGTACTCCAGCGGACACCATTCCACTGGAATACACCAGAGGGGCACATACCACCGATGAGCCCCCACCACTTTAATACCATCTGTTTTCTGCCACCGTCAAAGACCAAAGACACCGCCAACACACAGCTGTTATGACGACCTTCTCCTTCACAACCTGAAAGACAAGAAAACAATAGCCAGAAAAACACCAAAACAACAGGGAGGGTGGGTGGGAAAAACTTCCTCTCCTTTCTGTCCCCACACAAAATGATGCCGAGTGCACCCGCCTCCAGCTATTTAAAGTGCCCCTCCCCTCACATTAAAATTCACCTCTGCCTCCACCCACTCACTTCTTCACCAAATGTTAACCCCGTCCTGTCTGTACTCTCCACCTCGTCATGCACGGCTCTTCATTATATTATTTTTTGTCTCTTCATTCCGGGCCTCCCTTCACCTCTCTCTGTGTAATGCAGGTCTGTACACCTTCCCTATATCACACATCCCCCTTCCCCCCTTCATTAGCTTCTGATTGCATAGTTCACTGCTCACATCCTGCAGTATCTGTCACCATTCTAAGATAGTTTGTCCTGCTAGATGGACCCCACATCCCACTCTGATCTCCAATGACTGTCTGTGCAGTTTTCTGGACAATAGTCCTCCGGCTCCAGGCTGTCCTGTTTCAGATGTATTCAGTATTTGTGCAAGGCTAGGGGTGCGTGCATCATGTTCCTGACCTGTATAACTAAAACATGCTTCTTGGGCCAAATCTCAGCAGGCTGGTGCTGTGCAATGCATTAACCTGATCTCCCCAGCATGTTATTGTATATGGCTCCAAGGTTAGGGTGACCAGACATCCCCGGTTTCAGGGGACAGTCCCCGGATTGAGGACACTGTCCCCGGACCAAGTCTGTCCCCGGTTTTGTCCCCGGATTGGATTTGAACAGGGGCTGGGGCGATTTCAAAGACAGTCAGTGCAGAATAAATTTTTCCATTATCTGTGCCCCTTTCTGATGATCATGTGCTGGTCAGAACGGAGGGACCATTTCTTCAGTTTCAGGTGAATGTCCATTCAGCTCCGCTCGCATGTTCTTCTGCCTTGGCTCAAGTCCTGGCCAGCCGCCTGCCTGTTTATCTCCTTGCCTTCCCTGGCGGATCTTCCCCACCCAGTAGTAGCCGGGGCACAGAGAGTAAGACTTGACAGGCTGTGAGGCAGACAGCGATGGGCGGAGAGTCGCTGCTTGCCGCCATTACTAGTAAAACAAAAATATGTCCCCAGATTTCATTTTAAAAATCTGGTCACCTTATCCAAGGTGGATGGGTGTCCAGGTGTTTTCCTAGCACTGAAGGGACTTGTAGTCCCATACATGGGAGATTGCATGAACCAGAGTCCCAGCAGGTTATAGCATAGGGCTCCAAGTAGATAAGTGGTCATGCGATGCTGGGACTTGTAGTCCCTTACCTAAGAGAATTGCAACCAGAGTCTTAGGAGGGAGAGGCTGGAGAACTACAAATCCCAGCAGGCTGGTGTGCAATGCATGATCCTGATCTCCCCAGGAGAGGGTGGAGAACTACAAGTCCCAGCAAGAAATAGCATAGGGCTCCAACATAGATGGGTACACATGTGATGCTGGGACTTGTAGTCCCATACATGGGCTATAGCATGAACCTGCAGAACCTAGCAGAGGATGAAGAACTACAAGTCCCAGCAGGTTATAGCATAGAGCTCCAAAATGGCCGAGTGCCCATGCGATGCTGGGACTTGTAGTCCCTTACCTAAAAGAATTGCATGAACCAGAGTCTTAGGAGGGAGAGAATGGAGAAGTACAAATCTCAGCAGGCTGGCGTGCCATGGGTTAACCTGATCTCTCCAGGAGAGGGTGTAGAACTTCATGTCCCGGCAGGTTATAGTATGGGGCTCCAAGGAGGATGGGTGCCCGTGCGATGCTGGGACTTGTAGTCCCATAATGGGGGATTGCATGCACCAGAGTTCTATGATGCTGGGATTGTGGTCCCACACATACATAGGGAACAAAATCATCCGGGGACCTAGCAGATTATAACTTAAAACTCGAAGGATGATGAGTGGTCATGACTTTTTTTTCCAATGCTGGGACTTGTAGTAGTGTTGTAAGACGAAGAGGCTGTCGCCTGGAGGAGTGTGTCTGTCTGCCCTGGAACCCTGTGCTGGTCTGAGGGGGGGGGGGGTGATTGCTGTGTCCACCACCCCCCTGCCATGTCTATAGTGCAGCACAGAATGCAGATACATGTGATTTACAGGGGTGCAGAATGCAGATTTGTGCGATTTACAAGTTGCAGATATGTGCAATTTTTTTTTTCCAGGTTGCAAAATGCAGATATATGCGATTTACTAACAGTGTAATTTTTTTAGTTTGTTTGCGTCGATCTGTAAGGCTACGCTATATACCATGATCTGTGATGCTGGGGCTGTATACTCTGTCCTGTGATGCTGATCTCTATACTCCTGACACTATGAGTGGAATACAGGGGACGGAGTGGGTGGATTATATAAGGGGTGTGGCTTATGATAAGTGGGAGGGGCCAATGTGGAGGGGCAGGGTCTTGCGCCCCCCCCCATCCTAAAACTTCACCAGCCGCCACTGAATTATAGCCTTTAGTCTGTTGAGATATGTCTCTACTAAATTTGCACATCTAGACTTTGCAATATTGCCCACTCTTCTTTGCAGGACTGGTCAAGTTCAGTTAAATTTAATGGTGAACATTTGTGGACTGCCGTTTTCAAGTCATTCCTCAGATTTTCATTGGGGTTTATGTCTGGGCTCTGACTATGCCATGGAAGGACAATCACCTTTTTCTCCTTCAACCACTGTGTGCTCATTTTTTCTGTGTGCTTTGGGTCATGGTCATGTTGGAAGGTAAACCATCTTCTTTCCATTGACAACTTTCTTGCAGAGGGCAGCAGAATTTCCTCAAGAATTTGATGGTATTATGCCCCATCCATTTTTCCTTTTATCCTACCAAGTAGAGATGGCCTTGCGGTTCGCCCCGCGGTCGGTTCGCGGCTAACTTTGCGCGTTCGCTATTCGCCGAACCGGCGAACATATGGCGCTATTCGCGGCCGCCATATTCTTTTACATTGTGAAGAACTTTAACCCATGACACATCCATCATGTGGTACAGGACAGCCAATTGAGACATTTCAGAACATGGACATACTCCCTACCTTATAAATAGACCTGATCTGGCTGCCATTTCACATTCTGTCTTTTGTCAGTGAATGGAGAGGTTGCTGTGTGGAGCAGGAACAGACTGTAGTGACACAAATCGCTAACTAATATGTCCACAAAAGTCCTTTTAAGGACTGGTATAGGTGTACTATTGTTTGGTGTGCAGTATATAGGGGTGTAATACGCTTATAATATATTTTCAAATATAGAAAGCATATTATAGTGCATTTGTATTGTGCAGCATTGTTACTGCTGAGCGGTTCTGCAGCTGTCTTTTGTCAGTGTAGGGAGAGGTTGCTGTGTGGAGCAGGGACAGACTGTAGTGACAAATATCGCTAACTAATATAGGTCCACAAAAGTCCTTTTAAGGACTGGTATAGGTGTACTATTGTTTGGTGTGCAGTGTATAGGGGTGTAATACACTTATAATATACTTTCTAATATAGAAAGCATATTATAGTGGATTTGTATTGTGCAGCATTGTGACTGCTGAGCGGTTCTGCAGCGATACTACAACTACAAAGAGTGACAAACGCAATTAGAAAAAAGTATTATAACTGGTGTGACAGAACAGTGGCCCCCCAAAACGACAGATTGATGTGGGGTGTTATATACCTTCTTCCACATATACTGCGCTTCTCTAGAGACTTTTGTCACAGGTTTTTTTTAAAAATGACAGGCAGAGGAAGAGGCAGGCACTTCCACAGGGGTGGTAGGGGTAGGGCAGGAGCACCAGGCCGGAGCCAAAGTGGGAAGTTGCAGAAGGTGTGTTCGATTACGTCAAAGGACACACCAGACTTCGTTGAGTGGCTCACTCAGCCTTCTTCTTCTGCACCATCCTCATCCTCTCTATCTGCACCCTTTTCACTCTCTGCTGTGTGCACCTCCAAAGACACTACCACCAACACCACTACCACCACCATATACCCTCCGCTTGAGTCACAGGAATTATTTTCCAATCCATCACAAGACATTTCCGATGTGCAGCCATTCTTGGCATTGGATCAGGAAGAGGAGGTAGCAACAACCGCCACTCAGCAGTCTGACGACAGTACCCAGATCAGCCCAAGGAGGTTGGTCCCCATTGTTGCTGCTTACTCCGAGATTTCTAATGTTAGTGGTGGGGAAGGTGACGTTGATGATGACGTGTCTATGGACGTCATGTGGGTGCCCACAAGAGAGGAAGAGGAGGGGAGTTCAGAGGGAGAGATGGACCAGCAGATAGGGAGGAGAAGCAGGCTGAACTTACATTGCACAGGAGGGACAAACCAGACTGTTAATGTATCAGGAGCGAGCCATCAACCATGTACGGTCACAACTGGCGCTCCCAGCACGCCGGCACATGGTTCCGCAGTGTGGGCTTTTTTTAACGTGTCCGCTGCTGACAATAGTGTTGCCATCTGCAGCCTTTGCAGTCAACACATAAGTCGCGGTAAGCCCAACACTCACCTAGGGACGACTGCCTTAAGAAGGCACATAAACTCCCATCACCGAGCCCAGTGGGAGCAACGCCGTCAGAACCCACAAAGACACACAGGCTCTCACTGTCCAGCCTCTTCTACTTCTCCTTCTCCTCTCTCCTCGCAATTGTCCTCCACTCCACCTTCTATCATGCCGTCCTCACGTTTTTCTGGAAAAAGGCTGGCTTCCGTGGGCCAAATGTTCGAGCGTAAAAAAATGATGACGCCGGATAACCCTCTTGCCCAACGGTTGACTGCTGGCTTCTCGGAACTGATAGCCCGCCAATAAACTGGGGGACTCAGAGGCCTTTTGAAAATTTGTGGCCATTGGAACGCCACAATGGAAGGTCCCAGGAAGGAAATATTTCTTGCAGAAGGGCATCCCAGAGCTATATGGCCATGTTCAGCGGCAAGTGAATGTATCTCTGGCACACAGTGTTGGTGCCAAGATACATCTGACCACAGACACGTGGTCTAGCAAACACAGGCAGGGAAGGTATATAACTTTTACTGCCCACTGGGTGAACCTTCTGACGGCCGTCAAGCATGTAACCTGTGGCACCCGTGTAGATTTGGTTTTACTGCCACGGATTGCATGCAGGCCTGCCTCTTCTTCTCTTCCTCCTACTCCATCCTCCCTCTCCTCCTCAGCTGACTCCTCCTTTTCCGCTGCTACCGTCTCTTTTGCTGCGCCGCCCAAGATCCCCAGAACCTATTCGACATGCCAGGTAAGACGTTGCCATGCTGTGCTGCGTCTGTTGTGCCTGGTAGCCAAGAGCCACACTGGCCCTGCACTCCTTTCAGCTTTGCGTTCACAGGCAGATCAGTGGCTAACACCGCTCAATTTGACAGTTGGTAAAGTGGTGTACGACAACGGTGCCAATCTGCTGAGCGCATTAAAACAGGGCAAAATTACACATGTGCCATGCATGGCACACGTCTTGAACTTGGTCATGCAGCGATTCGTTGTCAAATACCCTGGGGTCCAGGACGTCTTGCGGCAGGCAAGGAAAATCTCAGCCCATTTCAGAAGATCTTACACGGCCATGGCTCGCCTTGCTGACATTCAGCGGCGACACAATCTGCCCATCAGACGTCTGATTTGTGACTGCCCGACACGATGGAACTCAACCTTGTATATGCTTGATAGGCTGCTCCAGCAGAAACGTGCAGTTAATGACTACCTGTACGAACTCTGCGGCAGGACAGGTTCTGGGAGCCTGTTTTTTTTTCACCGTGCCAGTGGCTGCTCATTCGCGATGCATGCAGACTTCTGTGGCCATTTGATGAGATCACCAAACTGGGTCAGTCGCAGCCATGGAGCCATCAGTGACATCGTACCTTACGCCTTCTTTATGGAGCGTGCATTGCGTCGTGTCATTGATCAAGCCGTCGAGGAGCAGGAGCAGGAAGATGAGGAAGAAATCGCAATGCTGGATGAATTTCCCGGGGGGGCTACTCCATCTAAAACAAGTCAACGGATGAGGAGGAGCAAGAAGAGCATGCTTTAAACCTTTCTGGGATCCCTGGTGTTGTCCGTGGATGGGGGGAGGAGAACGAGGACAACATTATCCTGGATGATGAGCAGGAGCCAGGCCACCACACCGCTTCCAGTTTAGTGCAAATGGGGGCCTTCATGCTCCAGTGTTTTAAGAGGGACCCTCGTATAAAAAGCATAAAGGGCAAGGACCAGTACTGAGTGGCAACTTACTTAGACCCACGGTACAAACAAAAAATGCCGTAAATGTTACCACCATCACAGAGGGCTTTCAGAATGGAGCACTTCCAGGCCTTGCTTAGAGAAATGCTGCATTCTGCTTTTGCGTGCGCTGGCAGAGGAATTTCCACTCACAGAGAAACAGTTGCAGGTACCAATCCAACAGCGCCTGCAAGAAGAGGGCGGTTTGAAGATGTGTTGGTCACTTCTGATATGAGATCATTCTTTCAGCCGACCCATCGACAGCTGTCATCCGGATCCAGCATCAGGGAACACCTGGACCGACAGGTGTCCGACTACATCGGGTTAACGGCCAATGTGGACGCTCTGAGAAGTGATGAACCCCTGGACTACTGGGTGGGCAGGCTTGACCTCTGGCCAGAGCTTGCACAATTTGCAATGGAACTTTTGGCTTGCCCCTCATCCAGTGTCCTGTCCGAAAGGACGTTCAGCGCAGCAGGGGGGATCGTGACCGATAAGCGCACTCGCCTAGCTCACAACAGTGTTGACTACCTCACATTTCTAAAAAATGAATGAGGCATGGATCTCGGAGGAATTCAACACATGTGACCAGTAGACCATGTTTGATTCAAATTCCTCATGACAGGCCACAAATATCCGCCACCACCCATAACAATTCATGGTCCCTGTCTTAGGTAAATACAGCGACATAAAAGGCCTTTTATGTCCGTTGAATGCCTAATTTTTGGGGCCTGTAATGGCCGAAACATATTTATCCTGTGAATGCCTAATGTACCTCCAGCCACAGAATACAAAATTCTTTGCTGTCAGACAGTGGCGTAGCGTGGGGGGGGGGCGGTTGCCCCAGGCGCAAAATTTTGAGGGGCGCAGCAGCAGGCGGCAGGTTACCTGCAGCTCTTCTCCTATGCTGTGCAGTCTAGGAGACTGTGAGCTCTTCCGCTTCGCTATGAGAAAGAAGTTGTGGTGCAGTCGGGGCTTAGGCTCCAGCAGTTACACTGACACAGCAGTGAGTAAATGAACACTGAAGACCATCCATGATGATCCCATGGATTGTGACCGTGCGGAGACTGAGGGGAAGGAGGAGGGCAGGCAACTCACAAGGCATCTTTTCCATTACACGCCACTCCCCACACATGAGGTCCAGGATCCCGGCATGTGCGACATGCTTTCCGTCCACTTAGCCCGCCCCACAGCCCAGATTTCCGACAACCGCCGCTTCTCCTGAGTCTGTCTGTGCCTGTCAGTGTGCTGCTACATGGCCCCGGTGTTTCTCAACAGGACACCGGCACTCTGACCCTGCACCAACCACCCAGGACTGGAGGAAACCGGGACCAGGAGGAAGAGGATGAGGCATCATCCACACAGACAGAAGCCACTCCTCACTAGGGATGAGCTTCGTGTTCGAGTCGAACATACGTTCGACTCGAACATCGGCTGTTCGATCGTTCGACGAAGATCGAACGATTTGGGCCGTTCGCGCCAAATTCGAGTGACGCGAACGGCCCACAATGCACTACGCCATCGCAGTGTCATCCAGGCGCTGTGATTGGCCAAGCATGCACTGTGACCCCGCATGCTTGGCCAATCACAGCGCCGGCAGCGAGGAGAGCAATGATTGGCCACAGGCAGGATGCCTGTGGCCAATTATTGCTGAGGGTGTTTAGTACATGCCCCACACTATAAAAGGCCGCCAGCACGGCGGCCTAGTGTAGTGTGTTCCGGAGCAGGGAAAGACAAGCATAGGCAGGGACAGTGACATTTATTTCTTTCTTGCTTAACCTGGATTCCTTTAGTTTAGGGAAAGAGAAGGATAGGTAGGGAGAGTGTCAGTGTGTTTTACTGTGCGAGTCCTTGTTTCTAGGGACAAAGAAGGAAAGTGAGGGGAATTCTCCTTGTGCTATAGTGTGCTTTAAAAAAACATTTTTTCTAGGGACAGAAAACTCTAGGTAGGGAGAGTGTCAGTTTCTTTCACTGTGCGAGTCCTTGTTTCTAGGGACAAAGAAGGAAAGTGAGGGGAATTCTCCTTGTGCTATAGTGTGCTTTAAAAAAACATTTTTTCTAGGGACAGAAAACTCTAGGTAGGGAGAGTGTCAGTTTCTTTCACTGTGCGAGTCCTTGTTTCTAGGGACAAAGAAGGAAAGTGAGGGGAATTCTCCTTGTGCTATAGTGTGCTTTAAAAAAACATTTTTTCTAGGGACAGAAAACTCTAGGTAGGGAGAGTGTCAGTTTCTTTCACTGTGCGAGTCCTTGTTTCTAGGGACAAAGAAGGAAAGTGAGGGGAATTCTCCTTGTGCTATAGTGTGCTTTAAAAAAACATTTTTTCTAGGGACAGAAAACTCTAGGTAGGGAGAGTGTCAGTTTCTTTCACTGTGCGAGTCCTTGTTTCTAGGGACAAAGAAGGAAAGTGAGGGGAATTCTCCTTGTGCTATAGTGTGCTTTAAAAAAACATTTTTTCTAGGGACAGAAAACTCTAGGTAGGGAGAGTGTCAGTTTCTTTCACTGTGCGAGTCCTTGTTTCTAGGGACAAAGAAGGAAAGTGAGGGGAATTCTCCTTGTGCTATAGTGTGCTTTAAAAAAACATTTTTTCTAGGGACAGAAAACTCTAGGTAGGGAGAGTGTCAGTTTCTTTCACTGTGCGAGTCCTTGTTTCTAGGGACAAAGAAGGAAAGTGAGGGGAATTCTCCTTGTGCTATAGTGTGCTTTAAAAAAACATTTTTTCTAGGGACAGAAAACTCTAGGTAGGGAGAGTGTCAGTTTCTTTCACTGTGCGAGTCCTTGTTTCTAGGGACAAAGAAGGAAAGTGAGGGGAATTCTCCTTGTGCTATAGTGTGCTTTAAAAAAACATTTTTTCTAGGGACAGAAAACTCTAGGTAGGGAGAGTGTCAGTTTCTTTCACTGTGCGAGTCCTTGTTTCTAGGGACAAAGAAGGAAAGTGAGGGGAATTCTCCTTGTGCTATAGTGTGCTTTAAAAAAACATTTTTTCTAGGGACAGAAAACTCTAGGTAGGGAGAGTGTCAGTTTCTTTCACTGTGCGAGTCCTTGTTTCTAGGGACAAAGAAGGAAAGTGAGGGGAATTCTCCTTGTGCTATAGTGTGCTTTAAAAAAACATTTTTTCTAGGGACAGAAAACTCTAGGTAGGGAGAGTGTCAGTTTCTTTCACTGTGCGAGTCCTTGTTTCTAGGGACAAAGAAGGAAAGTGAGGGGAATTCTCCTTGTGCTATAGTGTGCTTTAAAAAAACATTTTTTCTAGGGACAGAAAACTCTAGGTAGGGAGAGTGTCAGTTTCTTTCACTGTGCGAGTCCTTGTTTCTAGGGACAAAGAAGGAAAGTGAGGGGAATTCTCCTTGTGCTATAGTGTGCTTTAAAAAAACATTTATTCTAGGGACAGAAAACTCTAGGTAGGGAGAGTGTCAGTTTCTTTCACTGTGCGAGTCCTTGTTTCTAGGGACAAAGAAGGAAAGTGAGGGGAATTCTCCTTGTGCTATAGTGTGCTTTAAAAAAACATTTTTTCTAGGGACAGAAAACTCTAGGTAGGGAGAGTGTCAGTTTCTTTCACTGTGCGAGTCCTTGTTTCTAGGGACAAAGAAGGAAAGTGAGGGGAATTCTCCTTGTGCTATAGTGTGCTTTAAAAAAACATTTTTTCTAGGGACAGAAAACTCTAGGTAGGGAGAGTGTCAGTTTCTTTCACTGTGCGAGTCCTTGTTTCTAGGGACAAAGAAGGAAAGTGAGGGGAATTCTCCTTGTGCTATAGTGTGCTTTAAAAAAACATTTTTTCTAGGGACAGAAAACTCTAGGTAGGGAGAGTGTCAGTTTCTTTCACTGTGCGAGTCCTTGTTTCTAGGGACAAAGAAGGAAAGTGAGGGGAATTCTCCTTGTGCTATAGTGTGCTTTAAAAAAACATTTTTTCTAGGGACAGAAAACTCTAGGTAGGGAGAGTGTCAGTTTCTTTCACTGTGCGAGTCCTTGTTTCTAGGGACAAAGAAGGAAAGTGAGGGGAATTCTCCTTGTGCTATAGTGTGCTTTAAAAAAACATTTTTTCTAGGGACAGAAAACTCTAGGTAGGGAGAGTGTCAGTTTCTTTCACTGTGCGAGTCCTTGTTTCTAGGGACAAAGAAGGAAAGTGAGGGGAATTCTCCTTGTGCTATAGTGTGCTTTAAAAAAACATTTTTTCTAGGGACAGAAAACTCTAGGTAGGGAGAGTGTCAGTTTCTTTCACTGTGCGAGTCCTTGTTTCTAGGGACAAAGAAGGAAAGTGAGGGGAATTCTCCTTGTGCTATAGTGTGCTTTAAAAAAACATTTTTTCTAGGGACAGAAAACTCTAGGTAGGGAGAGTGTCAGTTTCTTTCACTGTGCGAGTCCTTGTTTCTAGGGACAAAGAAGGAAAGTGAGGGGAATTCTCCTTGTGCTATAGTGTGCTTTAAAAAAACATTTTTTCTAGGGACAGAAAACTCTAGGTAGGGAGAGTGTCAGTTTCTTTCACTGTGCGAGTCCTTGTTTCTAGGGACAAAGAAGGAAAGTGAGGGGAATTCTCCTTGTGCTATAGTGTGCTTTAACCACTTAACAACCACCTGCCGACAAATAACGTCGACAAGGTGGTTGCTTAACTCTGGGAGGACGTTATATAACGTCCTCCCAGAATCGCGCTCCCGCGCGCCCCCTGGGGCGCGCACACGGGAAACTCCGTGACCGCCGGGTCCAGAGGACCCGGCGGATCACGAATCGCGGTAAATCGCCGCTGATAGCGGCCGTTTACCACGTGATCGCTCCGTCAAATGACGGAGCAATCACTTGTAAACAGACCGGCGTCATTTGATGACGCCGGTTCCTCCCTCCCCTCTCTGTACCGATCGGTACAGTGTGAGAGGGGAGGGGGAGGGAGCGGATGGCAGCAGCAGCACTGTGGGCTGGATCTGTGACAATTGCAGTCACAGATCTAGCCATCCATCCATCCCTGCTCAGCCATCCCTGTGCAATACCCTGCCAATACTCTGCAATACACCCTGCCAATACTCTGCAAAATACCCTGCCAATACCCTGGTGCAATACTCTGCAATACCCTGGTGCAATACTCTGCAATACCCTGGTGCAATACTCTGCAATACCCTGGTGCAATACTCTGAAATACCCTGCGAAATACTCTGCAATACCCTGCGAAATACTCTGCAATACCCTGCAAAATACTCTGCAATACCCTGGTGCAATACTCTGCAATACCCTGGTGCAATACTCTGCAATACCCTGGTGCAATACTCTGCAATACCCTGGTGCAATACTCTGCAATACCCTGCACAATACTCTGCAATACCCTGCACAATACTCTGCAATACCCTGCAAAATACTCTGCAATACCCTGCAAAATACTCTGCAATACCCTGCGCAATACTCTGCAAAATACTCTGCAATACCCTGCACAATACTCTGCAATACCCTGCACAATACTCTGCAATACCCTGCACAATACTCTGCAATACCCTGCACAATACTCTGCAATACCCGCCGCAATACTCTGCAATACCCTCCACAATACTCTGCAATACCCTCCACAATACTCTGCAATACCCTCCACAATACCCTGTGCAATACCCTCCACAATACCCTGTGCAATACCCGTGCAATACCCTGCCATACACCGCAATACCCTGCCATACACCGCAATACCCTGCCATAGTCCGCAATACTCCGCAATGCCCTGCAATACTCCGCAATGCCCGGCAATACTCCGCAATGCCCAGCAATACTCCGCAATGCCCGGCAATACTCTGCAATAACCACTTCCCGCCCTCCGGCCGTCATATGACGTCCTTGACTTTGTGCGGGGATATCTGAATGATGGGAGCAGCTACAGGCATCATTCAGATATTAGCTTTTTCAGCCGGCGAGACCCTACACCATAAGAACAATCATAGCGGCTGTTCCGCCGCTTGATCATTCTTACGGGAGGCGAGAGGGGATGTCCCCCCCCCACCCCGCCGCCCTCCGGTGCTTCTACCGACTCACCGCTACGATCAAAGCCAGGATTGTTGTTTTTTTTTTTTTATTTTTTTCAGGCTTCCCAGCCTAGAGGTGAGATGTGGGGTCTTATTGACACCCCCCCCATATCTCACTGTAAAGAGGACCTGTCATGCCATATTCCTATTACAAGGGATGTTTACGTTCCTTGTAATAGGTATAAAAGTGATAAAAAAAATGTTTAGGGCGGAAAAACATGTCAAACTAAAATAAATAAAGTAAAATGAAGAATAAAATGTTTTATTTTTTTTAAAGCGCCCCTGTCCCCGTGAGCTCGCATACAGAAGCGAACGCATACGTAAGTCCCGCCCACATATGAAAACGGTTTTCAAACCACACATGTGAGGTATCTCTGCGAACGTTAGAGCGAGAGCAATCATTTTGGCCCTAGACCTCCTCTGTAACTCAAAACATGTAACCAGTAAAAATATTTAAAGCGTCGCCTATGGGGATTTTTTAAGTAGTGAAGTTTGGCGCCATTCCACGAGTGTGTGCAATTTTTAAGGGCGACATGTTAGGTATCTATTTACTCGGCGTAACTTCATCTTTCACATTATGCAAAAACATTGGGCTAACTTTACTGTTTTTTTTTTTTTTAAGCACAAAACATTTTTTTTCCGTAAAAAACGCGTTAAAAAAATTGCTGCGCAAATATCGTGCAAGATAAAAAGTTGCAACAACCACCATTATATTCTCTAAGGTCTTTGCTAAAAAACATATATAATGTTTTGGGGTTCTATGTAATTTTCTAGCAAACAAATGATGATTTTTACATGTAGGAGAGAAATGTCAGAATTGGCCTGGGTGCTCCAGAACGCCTGAAGGTGCTCCCTGCATGTTGGGCCTCTGTATGTGGCCACGCTGTGTAAAAGTCTCACACATGTGGTATCGCCATACTCGGGAGTAATAGCAGAATGTGTTTTGGGGTGTAATTTGTGGAATGCATATGCTGTGTGTGAGAAATAACCTGCTAATATGACAATTTTGTGAAAAAAAAAAAAAGAGAAAAAAAAATCTTGATTTTGCAAAGAATTGTGGGAAAAAATGACAACTTCAAAAAACTCACAATGCCTCTTTCTGAATACCTTGGAATGTCTTCTTTCCAAAAAGGGGTCATTTGGGGGGTATTTGTACTTTTCTGGCATGTTAGGGTCTCAAGAATTGAGATAGGCCGTCAGTACTTCAGGTGTGATCAATTTTCAGATATTGGCACCATAGCTTGTGGACTCTATAACTTTCACAAAGACCAAATAATATCCACCAATTTGTACTTATTTTTACCAAAGATATGTAGCAGTATAAATTTTGGCCAAAATTTATGAAGAAAAAATAGTAATTTGCAAAATTTTATAACAGAAACGGAAAAAAAAATCATTTTTTTACAAAATTTTCAGTCTTTTTTCTCTTATAGCGCAAAAAATAAAAAACCCAACAGTGATTAAATACCACCAAAAGAAAGCTCTATTTGTGTGAAAAAAAGGAAAAAAATTCATATGGGTACAGTGTTGTATGACTGAGTAATTGTCATTCAAAATGTGAGAGCACCGAAAGCTGAAAATTGGTCTGGTTATTAAGGGGGTTTAAGTGCCCAGTGGTCAAGTGGTTAAAAAAACATTTTTTCTAGGGACAGAAAACTCTAGGTAGGGAGAGTGTCAGTTTCTTTCACTGTGCGAGTCCTTGTTTCTAGGGACAAAGAAGGAAAGTGAGGGGAATTCTCCTTGTGCTATAGTGTGCTTTAAAAAAACATTTTTTCTAGGGACAGAAAACTCTAGGTAGGGAGAGTGTCAGTTTCTTTCACTGTGCGAGTCCTTGTTTCTAGGGACAAAGAAGGAAAGTGAGGGGAATTCTCCTTGTGCTATAGTGTGCTTTAAAAAAACATTTTTTCTAGGGACAGAAAACTCTAGGTAGGGAGAGTGTCAGTTTCTTTCACTGTGCGAGTCCTTGTTTCTAGGGACAAAGAAGGAAAGTGAGGGGAATTCTCCTTGTGCTATAGTGTGCTTTAAAAAAACATTTTTTCTAGGGACAGAAAACTCTAGGTAGGGAGAGTGTCAGTTTCTTTCACTGTGCGAGTCCTTGTTTCTAGGGACAAAGAAGGAAAGTGAGGGGAATTCTCCTTGTGCTATAGTGTGCTTTAAAAAAACATTTTTTCTAGGGACAGAAAACTCTAGGTAGGGAGAGTGTCAGTTTCTTTCACTGTGCGAGTCCTTGTTTCTAGGGACAAAGAAGGAAAGTGAGGGGAATTCTCCTTGTGCTATAGTGTGCTTTAAAAAAACATTTTTTCTAGGGACAGAAAACTCTAGGTAGGGAGATTGTCAGTTTCTTTCACTGTGCGAGTCCTTGTTTCTAGGGACAAAGAAGGAAAGTGAGGGGAATTCTCCTTGTGCTATAGTGTGCTTTAAAAAAACATTTTTTCTAGGGACAGAAAACTCTAGGTAGGGAGAGTGTCAGTTTCTTTCACTGTGCGAGTCCTTGTTTCTAGGGACAAAGAAGGAAAGTGAGGGGAATTCTCCTTGTGCTATAGTGTGCTTTAAAAAAACATTTTTTATAGGGACAGAAAACTCTAGGTAGGGAGAGTGTCAGTTTCTTTCACTGTGCGAGTCCTTGTTTCTAGGGACAAAGAAGGAAAGTGAGGGGAATTCTCCTTGTGCTATAGTGTGCTTTAAAAAAACATTTTTTATAGGGACAGAAAACTCTAGGTAGGGAGAGTGTCAGTTTCTTTCACTGTGCGAGTCCTTGTTTCTAGGGACAAAGAAGGAAAGTGAGGGGAATTCTCCTTGTGCTATAGTGTGCTTTAAAAAAACATTTTTTCTAGGGACAGAAAACTCTAGGTAGGGAGAGTGTCAGTTTCTTTCACTGTGCGAGTCCTTGTTTCTAGGGACAAAGAAGGAAAGTGAGGGGAATTCTCCTTGTGCTATAGTGTGCTTTAAAAAAACATTTTTTCTAGGGACAGAAAACTCTAGGTAGGGAGAGTGTCAGTTTCTTTTACTGTGCGAGTCCTTGTTTCTAGGGACAAAGAAGGAAAGTGAGGGGAATTCTCCTTGTGCTATAGTGTGCTTTAAAAAAACATTTTTTCTAGGGACAGAAAACTCTAGGTAGGGAGAGTGTCAGTTTCTTTCACTGTGCGAGTCCTTGTTTCTAGGGACAAAGAAGGAAAGTGAGGGGAATTCTCCTTGTGCTATAGTGTGCTTTAAAAAAACATTTTTTCTAGGGACAGAAAACTCTAGGTAGGGAGAGTGTCAGTTTCTTTCACTGTGCGAGTCCTTGTTTCTAGGGACAAAGAAGGAAAGTGAGGGGAATTCTCCTTGTGCTATAGTGTGCTTTAAAAAAACATTTTTTCTAGGGACAGAAAACTCTAGGTAGGGAGAGTGTCAGTTTCTTTTACTGTGCGAGTCCTTGTTTCTAGGGACAAAGAAGGAAAGTGAGGGGAATTCTCCTTGTGCTATAGTGTGCTTTAAAAAAACATTTTTTCTAGGGACAGAAAACTCTAGGTAGGGAGAGTGTCAGTTTCTTTTACTGTGCGAGTCCTTGTTTCTAGGGACAAAGAAGGAAAGTGAGGGGAATTCTCCTTGTGCTATAGTGTGCTTTAAAAAAACATTTTTTCTAGGGACAGAAAACTCTAGGTAGGGAGAGTGTCAGTTTCTTTCACTGTGCGAGTCCTTGTTTCTAGGGACAAAGAAGGAAAGTGAGGGGAATTCTCCTTGTGCTATAGTGTGCTTTAAAAAAACATTTTTTCTAGGGACAGAAAACTCTAGGTAGGGAGAGTGTCAGTTTCTTTCACTGTGCGAGTCCTTGTTTCTAGGGACAAAGAAGGAAAGTGAGGGGAATTCTCCTTGTGCTATAGTGTGCTTTAAAAAAACATTTTTTCTAGGGACAGAAAACTCTAGGTAGGGAGAGTGTCAGTTTCTTTCACTGTGCGAGTCCTTGTTTCTAGGGACAAAGAAGGAAAGTGAGGGGAATTCTCCTTGTGCTATAGTGTGCTTTAAAAAAACATTTTTTTCTAGGGACAGAAAACTCTAGGTAGGGAGAGTGTCAGTTTCTTTCACTGTGCGAGTCCTTGTTTCTAGGGACAAAGAAGGAAAGTGAGGGGAATTCTCCTTGTGCTATAGTGTGCTTTAAAAAAACATTTTTTCTAGGGACAGAAAACTCTAGGTAGGGAGAGTGTCAGTTTCTTTCACTGTGCGAGTCCTTGTTTCTAGGGACAAAGAAGGAAAGTGAGGGGAATTCTCCTTGTGCTATAGTGTGCTTTAAAAAAACATTTTTTCTAGGGACAGAAAACTCTAGGTAGGGAGAGTGTCAGTTTCTTTCACTGTGCGAGTCCTTGTTTCTAGGGACAAAGAAGGAAAGTGAGGGGAATTCTCCTTGTGCTATAGTGTGCTTTAAAAAAACATTTTTTCTAGGGACAGAAAACTCTAGGTAGGGAGAGTGTCAGTTTCTTTCACTGTGCGAGTCCTTGTTTCTAGGGACAAAGAAGGAAAGTGAGGGGAATTCTCCTTGTGCTATAGTGTGCTTTAAAAAAACATTTTTTCTAGGGACAGAAAACTCTAGGTAGGGAGAGTGTCAGTTTCTTTCACTGTGCGAGTCCTTGTTTCTAGGGACAAAGAAGGAAAGTGAGGGGAATTCTCCTTGTGCTATAGTGTGCTTTAAAAAAACATTTTTTCTAGGGACAGAAAACTCTAGGTAGGGAGAGTGTCAGTTTCTTTCACTGTGCGAGTCCTTGTTTCTAGGGACAAAGAAGGAAAGTGAGGGGAATTCTCCTTGTGCTATAGTGTGCTTTAAAAAAATATTTTTTCTAGGGACAGAAAACTCTAGGTAGGGAGAGTGTCAGTTTCTTTCACTGTGCGAGTCCTTGTTTCTAGGGACAAAGAAGGAAAGTGAGGGGAATTCTCCATGTGCTATAGTGTGCTAAAGCATTCCTCATCAACCATCTTTGAAATCCTTGTTTTTTGGACAGTCAGGGAAATTGTCGTTGTGCTATTCTGTGCAAAAGCAATCATCCTCAACCATATTTAGAAATCCTTAAGTAAAGGGACAGAGAAGGACACCTGAAGGTAGCCCTTATTGCTTTTTTCCCATCTCCCTGCAGGCCATCTATTAGAATGTCTGGAAGGCAAACAAGGAGAGGCAGACAGTCAGGAGGCAATAAAAGAGGGCAAGCAGGCTCTGTGTCTGGGGGCAACAGTGCTGGTCGTGGACGCGGTGCATTGTCATCAGCACATGGCCATGGGACACGCTTGTCCTTCTTTTCGGCAGCTGGACATGTTGAGCCACATCATGCCGAAGACTTGGTAGAGTGGATGACCAAGCCCTCCTCCTCCTCCTCTCTCACCCAGGCTCAGGGTACTGGCAAAGCAGCTGCCAAAGCGTCCTCTTCCCTGGTATCAATGTCAGACTCATCATCAGTCACTCCTTCCCTAGACCCACCATGTCCTCCTCCTGAGGAGTCCCCCGAACTGTTTGAGCACAGTGTTGGGTACATGCTCCAGGAGGATGCCCAGCGTTTCGAAGGGTCTGATGATGAAACCCAGCTACAGGAAGGCAGTAGCGTGAGAGCAGACAGAGGGGATGCTCAAGAAGGACACCAATCTGGCAGTCATGTTCCAGCAGCTGCAGCATACTGCCAGATTGGCTCCAGTGATGAGGAGGGAGGGGATGATGAGGTCACTGACTCCACGTGGGTGCCTAATAGGAGAGAGGAGGAGGAGGAGGATGAGGAGGAGGCACATCTCCAACGAGGCAGTACACCGACGGAATCACACCGCAGAGCTCCGCCTGTGCAGGGCGCTGCCTCTGCCCGTCATTCAAAAAGTTCCTTGGTGTGGGCCTTTTTTGAGGCTAGTGCATCAGATCGCACAGCTGCTGTTTGCAACATATGTCTCAAGCGTATATCGCGTGGCCAAAACATCAGCCGATTGGGTACCACATGCCTGACCAGACATATGTTGACCTGCCATGCAGCTCATTGGCAAGCCTACCTCAAAGACCCACACCAAAGAACAAAGCGGACCTCTCCTTGCACCGCATCAGCTGGGATCTCCAACCCCACTATAACTTCAGTCCTCTCTGAAACATGCACTGAGAGGAATGAAGGTGTAGAATTAGGTGTGTCACAGCCAAGTACTTGCGGCCACTCTGCTAGCAGTACACCGACGTCCGATTCTAGCAGGCAAATTTCCCTGCCCCAGCTGCTGGACCGTCAAAAGAAGTTCACTCCCAGCCATCCACATGCCCAGCGGTTGAATGCTAGCTTGGCTAAATTGCTAGCGCTTCAACTGCTGCCTTTTCAGTTGGTAGACTCGGCCCCCTTCCGTGAGTTTGTGCAATGTGCGGTTCCTCAGTGGCAGGTTCCCAAACACCACTTTTTCTCACGGAAGGCTATTCCGGCTCTCTACCGGCATGTGGAAGGCAATGTCTTGGCCTCGCTGGACAGGGCGGTCAGCGGTAAGGTGCATATTACCGCTGACTCATGGTCCAGCAGGCATGGACAGGGACGTTACCTTTCTTTCACGGCCCATTGGGTCACTCTTTTGGCAGCTGGGAAGGATGCAGGACAAGGTGCAGTAGTGTTGGAGGTTGTTCCACCGCCACGCCTCCAAAATGCTACTACTGGTTGTGACACACCTCTCTCCTCCACCCCCTCCTCTTCTTCTTCCTCCATGGCCTCTTCCTGTGGTTTGTCCTATGAACCAGCGGTGCTCCGTAGCCGTTCACGGGGCTACGCAAGTACGCAGGCAAAAAGATGCCATGCCGTGCTTGCGCTGGTGTGCTTGGGGGACAGAAGCCACACTGGGGCAGAGGTCCTGTCTGCTCTGCAGGGCCAGGCCGAGAGATGGTTGACGCCACGCCAGCTTAAGCCAGGAATGGTGGTTTGCGACAATGGCACCAACCTCCTCTCCGCCCTCCGACAGGGACAACTGACCCATGTGCCCTGTGTGGCTCACGTCCTTAACCTGGTGGTGCAGCGGTTCTTGGGCAGGTACCCAGGCTTACAGGATGTCCTGAGGCAGGCCAGGAAAGTCTGTGTGCATTTCCGCAGATCTTATAATGCCAGTGCTTGTCTGGCTGAGCTGCAAAAGGAGTTGAACCTGCCCAAGAACCGCCTTATATGTGACATGCCCACCAGGTGGAACTCAACGTTGGCCATGCTGCAGCGGCTGCACACGCAGCAGAGGGCCATCAATGAGTACCTGTGCGACTACGGCACCAGGACAGGGTCAGGGGAGCTTGGTTTTTTTCTCCACGCCAGTGGGGCATGATCAGGGATGCATGCACTGTCCTGGCACCATTTGAGGAGGCCACGAGGATGGTGAGCAGTGACAGTGCATGCATCAGTGACACTGTACCTCTTGTCCACCTGTTGGAGCACACGCTGCGTGGAATAATGGACAGGGCACTTGAGGCAGAACAGAGGCAGGAAGAGGAGGACTTCCTTGCCTCTCAAGGCCCCCTTTACCCAGACAGTGTTCCTTCTGTCCCACCCATCGCACAGGAAGAGGAGGAGGAGGAGGAGGATTGTGTCAGCATGGAGGTGGAGGCTGGCACTCAGCATCATCAGCAGCAGTCTTTTAGGGATGATTTACAGTCCCAAGAAACCAGTGGACTTGTACGTGGCTGGGAGGAGGTGGCTGCGGATCATGTCGTCCTTAGTGACCCAGAGGACTCCGGAGCGAATGCCTCAGCAAACCTACGCTGCATGGCCTCCCTGATCCTGCAAAGTCTGCGGAAGGATCCTCGTATTCTTCGGATCAAGGAGAGGGACCATTACTGGCTGGCCACTCTCCTTGATCCACGGTACAAGGGTAAGGTTGCAGACCTTATGTTACCTTCGCAGAGGGAGCAGAGGATGAGACAACTCCGGGAGGCCTTGCAGAAAGGTCTGTGCAACGCGTTCCCAGAGACTGGGAGGTTACAAACTCCTGGTCCTGGACAACGAGTTGCTGAGGCTTCGGCCAGTCAAAGAAGGAGCGGTGGGGAAGGTGGCCGTCTGACCGATGCGTTCAGACAATTCTTTAGTCCGCAGCCCCAAAGTATGATCGGTTCCAGCAACCATCGCCAGCGTCTGATAAACATGGTGCAGGAATATCTAGGGGCAAGGTCAGACTTGGACACCTTCCCCACCGAAAATCCTCTGGCTTACTGGGTCTTGAGGATGGATCACTGGCCAGAGCTTGCACAGTATGCAATTGAGCTACTGGCCTGTCCTGCATCCAGCGTTCTTTCGGAACGCACATTCAGTGCTGCTGGAGGATTTGTCACGAATCACAGGGTGCGCCTGTCCACCGACTCGGTTGATCGACTGACTTTCATCAAGATGAACCAGTCTTGGATCACCACCAGCTACCACACACCTGATGCTGATATAACAGACTAATTGATTTTAACATGTCACATCCCTTCAAGACTGATGCTGATGCTGAGTGCCTGTGCTGTTATGTTGACTGGCTATCCTCCTCCTCCGAGTCCTCAATGATACGATTGATGATGATAGCTTGGAAGATCATTTTTGTTTATGGGTGCCGCCACCAGTGGCTAAGGCCCAATTTTTCAGCCCCTGTTTTACAGGGGCGTGTAATTACAATTTTTTTAGCAATAATTTGCCATAGGGCTCATTGCTGTGCTCCAAGTACAGTATCTGTGAGGGGTTGGAGTGTTGTGGCACCAGTGCCTAAGGCCCAATTTTTCAGCCCCTGTTTAAAAGGGGCGTGTCATTACAATTTTTGAAGCAATACTTTGCAACAGGGCTCATTGCTGTGCTCCAAGTACAGTATCTGTGAGGGGTTGTAGTGTTGTGCCACCAGTGCCTAAGGCCCAATTTTTCAGCCCCTGTTTAACAGGGGCGTGTCATTACAATTTTTGAAGCAATACTTTGCAACAGGGCTCATTGCTGTGCTCCAAGTACAGTATCTGTGAGGGGTTGTAGTGTTGTGCCACCAGTGCCTAAGGCCCAATTTTTCAGCCCCTGTTTAACAGGGGCGTGTCATTACAATTTTTGAAGCAATACTTTGCAACAGGGCTCATTGCTGTGCTCCAAGTACAGTATCTGTGAGGGGTTGTAGTGTTGTGCCACCAGTGCCTAAGGCCCAATTTTTCAGCCCCTGTTCAACAGGGGCATGCAATTACAATTCTTGATCTAATAATTCACAGCAGGGCCCATTGCTGCACCCACCAAGAGTAACTCTGAGGGCTTACAGTGTTGTGGCAACGCCACCACCACCACCACCACGAAAGGCCCAATTTTTCAGCCCCTGTTCAAAAGGGGCATGTAATTACAATTCTTGATCTAATAATTCACAGCAGGGCCCATTCCTGCACCCACCAAGAGTAACTCTGAGGGCTTACAGTGTTGTGGCAACACCACCACCACGAAAGGCCCAATTTTTCAGCCCCTGTTCAACAGGGGCATGCAATTACAATTCTTGATCTAATAATTCACAGCAGGGCCCATTGCTGCACCCACCAAGAGTAACTGTCAGGGCTTACAGTGTTGTGGCACCAGCACCACCATCAAAGGCCCAATTTTTACTACCACTGTTCAACAATTATATGTAATTAAAATTCCTGATATAATAGTTGACAGCAGGGCGTTCCAGCACCAACCAAGAGTAACTGTGAGTGCTTACAGTGTTGTGCCAACACCAACAACTAAGGGGCCTATTTCTGCAGAGTATATACGGCAGGTCCCTACTTTCAAACATCCAACTTACAAACGACTCCTACTTGCAAACGCAAGAAGACAACAGGAAGTGAGAGGAAATCTACCACTAGGAAGGAAAATTCTCTCCTGTAAGAATAAATATGGGAGAAAGGTGTCTCCTCTGTACTGATGCTTTATCAGCAATCCTTGTTTCAAGAAAAACACCACATTTCAAAAACAGTTGTCATTGGGACGGAAAGTGAGGTGAAATGTTCTGAACAGGGGCACAGACAGCAAAACAAATGTTACAGGGGTGATAACCCTTACCTATGTTTTCCAAAAAGTTTAAAAATAGATTTTTGGGCTGGAGCTACACTTCAACAATGTACCTGTTCAAAATTACAAACACATTCTACATAAGAACAAACCTACAGTCCCTGTCTTGTATGCACCGCCTGTATACGGCTGTTCAGAGTATATAGGGCCTTTTTTATTTTATGTGCGGGGTTCCCCTTAATATCCATACAAGACCCAAAGGGGCTGGTAATGGGCTGGGGTAGGGGGGGGGGTCATGGGGTAGCTATGCCATTTTTCTTAAAGATTTTCATCCATATTACCGGGACCAGACATTACATTAAAGCCGCAAGCAGTTTTAAATGGCTTTTTTTTCCTTTAGAAGTGTCATTTTGTGCAGGGACAGTTCTAAACACGGGAAACACGTGGCACTTCACAGGCATACTTTAGACACCCCCCAGGTACGATATTTAAAGGAATATTTGACTTTTTTTTTTACACTTTATGCATCATTAAAATGACTGCTCCCGAAAAACGACCGTTTTTAAAACTTCTTTTTGCATTGATACATGTCCCCTGGTGCAGAACCTGGGTTCCCAAACCCTTTTTAGGACAATAACATGCATAATAGTTGTTATAATTAGCACTTTAGAATTCGAACGTTCGCATCCATTGTATTTAATAGGGTTCTAATGTTCGTACGAACTTTCGGTCCGTTCGCGGGTTCTGGTGCGAACCGAACCCGGGGGTGTTCGGCTCATCACTACTCCTCACCGGCAGTTGCACGGACATTGTGAGTACTCCTCCACAGAGGAAAGCTCTGTACAGGATGATGGCAGCCGGAGGGGGGCTGGGGCTGAGCTCTGAACTGGAATCTGTGGGAAAGAGAGCTTTGTATTTGGGGATGGGATTGATGTACACAGGGCACCCCCCTCAACCCTGCACTCCGCACACAGCGCACCCCCCTCAACCCTGCAAGCCACACACAGCGCACCCCCCTCAACCCTGCACGCCACACACAGCGCACCCCTCTCCAACCTGCAAGCCCCACACAGCTCACCCCACTAAACCCTGCAAGCCACACACAGCTCACCTTCTCAACCCTGCAAGCCACACACAGCGCACCCCCCTCAACCCTGCAAGCCACACACAAGGCACCCCCATCATCCCTGCAAGCCACACACAGCACACCCCCCTCATCCCTGCAAGCCACACACAGCGCATCCCCCTCATCCCTGCAAACCACACACAGCGCACCCCCCCCATCCCTGCAAGCCACACACAGCGCCCCCCCTCAACCCTGCATGCCACACACAGCACACACCCTGCACGCCACACACAGCGCACCCCCCTCAACCCTGCATGCTGTACACAGCGCACTCCCTCAACCCTGCACGCCACACACAGCGCACCTCTAAACCCTGCATTCAGTACACAGCACACCTCTCAACCCTGCACTCCATACACAGTGCACCTCTGAACCCTGCATTACGTACAAAGCACATCCCTCAGCCTTGCACTCAATACACAGCGCACCGCTCAACCCTCATTGCTAATAATTAGCTCTAGTTCTTCTTTTCTGTCTATTGGTGGGTCCCGTCACTTCCACAGTCTGTGGTGTGCAGGCAGTGAGATGATGTGCTGTAACCTTAAGCAACAAATCAGTGGATTGTAATGATGTGCTGTAACCTCTAGCAACCAATCAGTGGGCCGTAATGATGTGCTGCAACGTCTAGCAACCAATTGGGGAGCATTAATAATGTGCTGTAACCTCTAGCAACCAGTGAGTGGTAATGATGTGCAGTAATCTTCAGCAACCAATCAGTAAAGAGTAATGATCTGCTGTAATCTCTAGCAACCAATCAGTGAGCAATAATATTTTGCAGTGACCTCTAGCAACCAATCAGTTTGTAGTAATGATGTGCAGTAACCTCTAGCAAACAATGGGTAAGTGGTAATTATGTGCAGTATCGTCTAACAACCAATCAGTGAGCAATAATAAGGTATGTAGTGGACAGTGTAGGAATAAGGTGGGTCAGTGTAGTGGTCAGTATAGCAATCAGATAGGTCAGTTTAGTGGTCGGTGTAGGAATCAGGCAGGTCAGTATAGGAATCAGGTAGGTTAGTATAGTGGTCAAGTAGGTCGGTGTGAGAATCAGGTTGGTCAGTACTACTGTACTAGCTATAGGGACTCAGAGTGCTAAAAAGCTGTGGGTTAGGGGGCGCAAATATCTTGCCCTGCCCCGGGCGCTGACAACCCACGCTACGCCACTGCTGTCAGGTGAATGTCTGTTGGCTAATTTTTGGGGCCTGTACTGGCCGACACTTAATTCTTTATCCAGGCTGTGAATGCCTAATTTTTGGAATTGAAAATCAATGGGTTTGTAAACGTTCCGCTAAATTGTGGAACGGATGTGGACCCATTTTACAGACGTGTGAATGGACCCTATATGTATTTGACATGTATTTACCGGCTGCTGTCAGTTCTGGCTGATTTAGGCCGAGCTATTACACTAAAACCGAGCAATATTACAAAAAATAAATTCACATTATAACTGTATAAACGATTTATATAACTTAGAAAAAAATAAAAATTTATGGCAACTTTTCCAATAGCAGGATCATCTCCTGCACCCCCTTCATAGCCTGGCCTTGCCTCTCCTCCATGGCCTTCATGCTCTCCTGAAATGACTAAATTTTGCAGATAAAAAAAGAATGCTTGTCGATCGCAGATTCACTTAATACTTCTGGTATGTCAGTGTCCATGTTGTGGGACTATGTGTGCACAGCTAGTAAGTATTTTGTGGCTGCAAATATGACCTGGAGGTTTTTCATGTTCGTCTGCCATTAAAATTAATGGGACCCGCCATTTACATTACTGCACCCCACATTGCTTTTAAACTAATTTTGTGATCACTTTTATGCATGTCCATTGTAATTTTTTGTATGACATTTAATTTAAATAAACCTTGACTGGTTTTGACTGACCTGCACCATTGGGAGCTTTTTTTCCCCTTTTTGCCTTATTTTGTTCGGATGAGTTCACCTGGAGCCTGTATGCGGGAGAAGTGCTGATACAACGTCTTAGCCCATTGGACCACCCTCTCCAGGACGGATCCAGACCTCCACAAGCATCTACAGAGATCCAGTTTCATCGTCACTGGTCGTAGATCCCATGCTCGCTTGACTCACACTGTCGTATGATAGATGAGTCCACCAATTGCGGTAAGAGTACCCCATCTATTTGCTGTTTTCGGCATTTGATTCCATCAACAGTCAACTTGTTACCCTTGTCACCTGGGTCACTCTGTTGCAAGGATCACTACACTGTGTGTTTACAGTATATGGACTCCTCACTGATTTGAGCTTTCTTATGCACATTGTGTTTTCACATTGGACTTTAAGTTTGCCTACTTGGAGTCCCTTCTGTTTTGCTTATTGTTTTATTTTTCACATGTCATTGTTCGATTCATTATCATTCACCATTTTGGGACATTTCCCATTATAATTGTTTTTTCAGAAGCAGTGATTTTAATGGTGCTTAAAGTGCAACAATAAAAACAAAAAAATCCTTTAAATATAGTGCCTGGGGGTCTCCTTAGGCTCGATTCACACTTAGGCCCCTTTCACACTGAGGCGCTTTGCAGGCGCTATTGCACTCTAAATAGCGCCTGCAATGCGCCCCAAAAAAGCCTCTCAATACTATCCAATGTGAAAGCCCGAGGGCTTTCACACTGGAGCGTTGCGCTTGCAGGAGGCTCAAAAAACTCCTGCAAGCCGCATCTTTGAGGCGCAATAGGAGCGCTAAAAATAGCGCTCCTGTAGCGCCCCTGCCCATTGAAATCAATGGGGTAGCGCCTCTAATACGCCCGCAAAACGCCTCAAAGAGGCGTTATTGCGGGCGTTTTTAACCCTTTTTCGGCCGCTAGCGGGGGTTAAAATGCCCCCGCTAGCGCCCGCAAATCGCGGCAAAAAAAAACGGTATAGCGGCGCTAAAAATAGCGCCGCTATACCGCCAGCGCATCCAGTGCCTCAGTGTGAAAGTAGCCTAATGCATGTTGCTTTTGAGCGTTTTTGCCTTGCTTTTTGCGGTGCTTGCCGGGTTTTTCAACATGCGTTTTTACCGCGTTTTTACCGCGTTTTTACCGCGATTTGCGTTTTTTTTTTTATTAATTTTTATAAATTAATTTTTATTTTTATACATTTCCATAAAAAAATAATAATAATAATAATTAAAAAAAAACTTGGTGCGTTTTTGATGCAGGTCCATTGACTTCTATTACATGCAAAACGCTGCTTTTTGCATGAAAAAAAGTCCCCGACCCTTTCCAAAAACGCAGAGGTACAAAAATGCATTGATGTGAACATGTTCCATAGGAACCCATGTTAAAAAATTTCCATGCATTTCTGCAAAATGCAAAATGCACCAAAAAACGCATTAGTGTGAATGGAGCCTAAGTCTGCCTGTAAAATGGCGCATCTGTATCATGTATAGAACATGCTGCAGCAAAAATTACATTTCTACAGTCAAATCGCATTTGAATTGACTTGCGGTTGCAATTGCCTGGGTTCTATCGAGTTGTGCCCTCCGTCAAAAAGTGACCGTGCATGCACTATACGGAAGGCCACTCCAGCTGATTTACTGATTAGCTGGCTTGATGTGACCATAGCGCATGCGCACATCGTAGGAGGCATTTTTTGATGGGAGATACCATTTGACAGGCAGAATTTAAACCTATGCAAACAGCAGAGGGAGACCGTAGTTGTCAGAATGTGCCTCGCTGTTGAAGGGCGGGTTTTGTCTGTGTTGAAACCCGCCCATAAACAGAGGCAAACACAGCAAACCCACCCTGTGAAAATGCCTCCTACGATGTGCGCATGCGCTAGGGTGACATCACTCCAGCTGATCGGGAAATCAGCTGGAGTACTCGCACTTTTCGATGGAGGGCACAATTCGATAGAATACCGGCACCCGGCTTTTGAAAAAAAATGGCCTGGGGTTCCCCTTAAAGTCCATAACAGACCTGTCTGGTATGGACGGGGGGGTGACCCCATGCCAAAAAAAAACAGTCCCCCCCCAGAATATATACCAGACCCTTATCCGAGCATGCAGCCCGGCAGGTTAGGAAAGTGTAAGGAAACGAGCGATCACGCCCCCTCCCCCCCTGAACCATACCAGCCCACATGCCGTCAACATGGGTGGTTGCTTTGGGCCAGGGGGGATGTTAAATCTTTCACTTGGATGTTATAAGTTACGCTGAGTAAATACAGCTGGATAAAATACAAACTGTGTCTGTCTTCATTTCAAGCTGCAAAGCAACAAAATGTGATTATTTTAAAGAGGATGATTCTTTTCTGTACCCACTGTAAGGTACCACGGTGGAGTGTACTATCCAGATGTCAATGATTTAGTCCTTAGTGCTGGGAGAACACTTTTAAAAGTGTGAGCGTTTGAACAGCGGCTGCGAACGAAGCTCCCGTGCTCGGCTCTCATTGGTCCATGGGCAGTGCTTGCATCAGCGAAATGAGGCAAGAGGGAGGCGGGCCAGTGCGGTGAAATCATTCCCGTGGGTGCGCCACGATTGGTTGCTAGGCTCAGCTAATTTGCCTAGCAACTGAGCCTATTGAGGCGGGGTCACGTGATGTTTCTGTGCATGCACCGCGCATGCCCAGTACGGAGCCGCAGAACAGCTGAGTTTATGATCAGCTGTTGTCTCAAAGAAATCTGCAAAATAAATCTTTATCTGCTATTCTTTCTGGATGCTTGCTGGGGGTGTTTAGTCAATTGAAGGGCAGCTTTTTCTATATTAGATTAGGATTTATTTTGCAGCTTTGTTTGGCCATCGATAAAAATTTCGCCCCCACCGCTGCCCATCATTTTAAAATCCGCCCCCTTCATGTAAATATCCGCCCTTCACCTACATGAACCTGCCTCGGCAACGCGAGACAACAGCTGATCGTAAACTCAGCTGTTCTGCGGCTCCGTACTGCACATGCGCAGAAACATCACGTGACCCCACCTCAATACACTCAGTTGCTAGGCAAATTAGCCGAGCCTAGCAACAAATCGCGGCGCACACACGGGAATGATTTCATCGCAAGGGCTCGCCCCCCTCTTCCCTCCTTTCACTGACGTAGGCACCACCAATGGACCAATGAGAGCCAAGCTCGGGAGCTTCGTTCGCAGGTGCTGTTCAAATGCCTCCTGTGGCAGTGAGTGACAGTGCAGGCAGGCTCAGCCGGAAGATTGTGCCGCTGTATTTAATTGGGGTGGGGGGGGGGGGTCAGCGCAAAGTGTTGTAGAACGTGTACCGGGGTGGGCTCCCCAGGATACAGCGAAGTCACGAACAAGGAAAACCACTCCACCACCAGCTCTTGTTAAAACTGAATTTTACTTAGACGGGGTATTGAACCCAACCGCCAATTCTGGGAACATACAATATATTTACAGACACCCAGCCCGAAGGCTGAGACCCTTATGCTGCACAGCGTGGCGCCCTACGTAGGATGCAGGAGTAATTTGCCTACTGGTGGGCACAACCAAACCGCCACACCTTACCTGTTAGTACCCTAAAAACAACACAAGAATAACTGTATGGGTGTGTGGTGCGGGCTAGCCTGCGGTGCAGCACAACAGTTTACAAACTTACAAAGCTCTACCGTATTCCCCCCCCTTAACTGGTGTTGTATCATGCGTCTGCGTGTTCCTCCTGAGCACAACGCCAGTCTATCTTGAGTTTGTAGAAAGTTCATCAGCTCTCCAATTGTGAAGTATCACTTTAGGTTATGGAGTCCCTGTAGTGAACAGTAGCAACACTTGTGGCCTGACACAAACAGAGACCCTACTAACTATCTACAGACCTGGTCTCAGTCTCTAGGCGCCAACAAAGTAATGGGCTGCGTGCACGATCTTACCGACCCGGGTCTGCTCTGCATCCGCTGGTGACTCTGACCGGAACAAAATGTCTCTCTAACAAGAATATGGTCCTGCAGTGTATATTGTTTTGTTCCTCAGGTCTCATCCGTCTTCCTGCAAGCAATTCCTCGTTCCTCTGGACAGGATCAGGATCTTAGACACAAGTAACTTCACTCAGCTGCAGTTCTGTTTCAACACCTGGATGTTGTAGGATTCTCTGCACACAGTCCTCAGAACAAACTCCTTCTCAAAATGGCTGCCTGCTCGCTACACACTTTCTCTCTCTTTCTTGAATCTCTGTCCAAAACAGCCCGTTATACTACAGTTCTCCTCTGACTTTCTTTCCTGTGTGTCACAGCACTGATTTTTGTACAGCGTCTCCATGGCTACAGCCCGTTATCTGTGTCAGGAAAAAACAGCGACATCTTGTGGCCAAACAGCAGAATGACAGTTAAATATTTAATTGTAAACAAACAGTGTTCAGACAATGAAAGCTGCTTCCCATCTTACAGCGTCACCTCCCTGAAATAAGTTTGCCACCTCCCTGAAATTAGCTTTTGCAGGTTGGGATGTCTGCCTTATCTGCCCTGTTTACATCACTGTATTGCAGTGGTGTACAGGCAGCGTGCACTGAAAAAAAGGACTACATGAAGCACTATTTTCCAGCCAGCACAGTGCGAGGCAATTATCTCAATAAAGTTTGTTTAAAAAGGGGAACAGTGCTGTGCTGATCAGGCCAGACCACACCGCACACCAGCCTCGGTCCTGTAAGGCAGCAGCTGTTGTGAACCCTGAAGCTAACGATGAAGGACACCTTTTAAGACCCCTTTCACCCTGAGGCGGTTTTCAGGCATTTTAGCACTAGAAATAGCACCTGTAAAGCGCCTCCCATTCATTCAAGTGTGAATTTTCACACTGGGGCGGTGCGCTTGCTGGGCCTTAGGAAAAGTCCTGCAAGCAGCATCTTTGGGGTGGTTTGGGAGTGCTGTATACAGTGCTCCCAAAATGTCCTGCCCATTGAAATGAATGGCCAGTGCTTTGGAAGTGTTGCAACACGGCACAGTCACAGCAGGAGCGGGTGGCCGGTAGCGCGCGTGCACGCCCCAGACCTGGAAGTGCAGGGTCACGTACAGGTACACGATCCTGCGCAGGAGACACGCCTTGCTGCCGTATATATACAGTATACGGTCGGCAAGCGATTAAACATTCATCATTGTGAGCACATGAAAAAACCAAGGTACCTTGCAGTTACTTTTTTATTATATTTTTTGACTTCCAATTGGATTTTCTTTATTTATGTTTTAATATCATTATGAGAATGATAAAAGTTGATACAAACAGCAATATTATTTCTACAGTATTAAAATTTGAAGAATAGTTTTGGCTATAGATATAATCTAAAATAACTATAAAAATAATTGTCATCACCTGCTGCTTATTCCTGTTTACTCTTATACCTGGTTGGGTCCTTAATCCCTTGAATAGAAGTGCAAAATTGACTTCTGAATAGGATAGCTTTTCTTTTTTAGGTCTACCATGAAAATAAAAGGTATGTACTTCAAATCATTACTGTTTTCACATCAAAGACATTCACAGATAAAACAGGGCATTTACTCTATGCAGTACATCAATACTGAATTGAAAAAATGTTATTGTGGTAAAAAGTAATACCGGTATATGACAAAAATCAATATGTCTCTCTATTGTGTAAAAAAAAACATGTTATATATCTATTTACATCGCCACATGCAATGATTTTGAATAATCTGTAAAGTATTAGTGTTTTTATTTCTAAAAAACTAATAATGAAAGGTACATGAGGAAATATGTGTTAACATTTATCATTGTGGGCTCATAAAAATATATTTTTATGTAGCGACCTCACCCCTCTCACCCCTTCTCATTCACGGCTTGTCTGTCTCATCTAGGGGTTAACACCGGGGGAAGGGATGAGATACACCATGGCCCATGTCCTCCAATGTGTAGAGGTGAAGGCCAGAACTATCGGGTTTTGTGTGTGTGTCCCAGAGTCAAATCCTCTCCTCAGATTGACTCCCCTTTGCTCCTAGTAACCAGAGCTCCACACACTGAAAGGGTCCAACTCGTATTTATTCCTCTCAATAAATAGTCATACAGCACAGACAGGTTGAGACTAGTGTTGAGCGAACCCGAACTGTAAAGTTCGGGTCCGTACCAAACTTTAGCTTTTTCCCGAACCCGAACCCGAACCCGGACTTTGCCCAAAAGTCCGGGTTCAGGTTCGGCAATCTAATTTTGCATTTAGAAATGTTTCAGGGGCCAGCCAATCACCTTTTGATTAGCTGGTGTGCCCTTAGAGGCCATCATAGCCATGCCTACTAATGGCATGGCTGTGATTGGTCAGTGCAACATGTGACCCAGCTTCTATATAAGCTAGAGGCACACAGCACACATGTCACTCTGCTTCAGAATAGATAGGGAGAGGATCTAGTCTGCTGCTGCTGCTTTTAGGGAGAGATAGAAAAATAGAGGTAGTCCTGATTCTACAATCTGAGGGAAAAAAAAGAGAGATAGTGTAGTGTAGGGCCAGGTTCCTGTTGGTGCTTTCAGGGAGAGAGAATATTATATAGGAGTCCAGATTCAGAGGTTAAAATCAGCGATCTGCATAGGTTTACCTATTTGTGTTGCAGTGCAGTCTTTTTACACTGCCATGAGCCCAGTGTCAGAGAAAATCTAACTTTTAGGGGGAAAAAAAAGGCACTTTATTGTTCTCTTTTCCAAAAGACCCATAGGCCAAAAAAAAAAAAAAAAGCATTTTATTTTGCTCGTGCAAAAAAAAGACCCGTTTAGGGCAAAAAAATATATAAAAAAAAATTTGCACTTTAACCACTTCAATACCATGCACTTATACAGCTTCCTGCCCAAGCCAATTTTGAGCTTTCAGCGCTGTCCCAATTTGAATGACAATTGCGCAGTCATGCTACACTGTACCCAAACAAATTTTTTATCATTTTGTTCCCACAAATAGAGCTTTCTTTCGGTTGTATTTGATCGCCTCTGCGATTTTTATTTTTTGCACAACAAATAAAAAAAGAGCGAAAATTTTGAAAAAAACAAAGTTTTTCTTTGTTTCTGTAAATTTTGTTTGTAAATAAGTACCTTTTCTACTTCAATGACGGGCACTGATAAGGCGGCACTGACGGGCACTGATAAGGCGACACTGATGGGCACCGATGAGGTGGCACCAATGAGGTGGCACTGATGGGCACTGATGATGGGCACTGATAGGCGGCACTGATGGGCACTGATATGTGGCACTGGTATGCGGCACTGATTGGCACTCATAGGCGGCACTGATTGGCACTCATAGGCGGCACTGATTGGCACTCATAGGCGGCACTGATGGGCACTTATAGGCGGCACTGATAGGTGGCACGGACGGGCACTGATAGGTGGGCACTTATGGGCACAGATGGGCACGGATGGGCACAGATGGGCACTGATAGGTGGTGCTGATGGACACTAGTAGGTGGCACTGATGGACACTGATGCCCAGCAATGCCAGCCACCACACATTGTGGTGGTGCCATCATAGTGCCAGTCAGTGCCCATTTGTGGGCACTGATTGGCATATTTTTTTTTATTTTTATTTTTTTCCTTACATGTGGATGGCCATGGGGGCCATCCACATGCTTGGGGCTTCCTGTGGCGTCCTGGGGGGGGTTCCCTGGTGGTCTAGTGTGGGTATCCGAGGGGGTGCTGCGCTGATAAACGATCAGCGTGAACCCCCCCTGTCAGGAGAGCCGCCGATCGGCTCTCCTCTACTCGCGTCTGTCAGACGCGAGTGAGGAAGAGCCGATCAACGGCTCTTCCTGTTTACATCGTGATCAGCCGTGATTGGACACGGCTGATCACGTGGTAAAAAGCCTCCGCCGGAGGCTTTTTACCGAGATCAGTGTAGCGGTGGGTCAGACTGACCCACCGCTCCACCGATCACCGCGATGCGCGCCCCCCCGGGCGCGCGGTGGCTGTTATCCCGCAGGACGTCATATGACGTCCAGTGTGGATAACTGAACCACTTCCCGGACGTCAATCTGCTATTGACGGGGCAGGAAGTGGTTAATGTACGCTTGCAAAAAGAGCCGTTCAGGGGCACAAAAAATAGTTTGCAGTGTGTTATACATATTTGGAGGTGTGTGAAATAAACAATTTCTATATAGTTTTCTCCTACTGTGCTATACTAAAAAAACAACATTTTTTTTGAATAGCATTTTCTGCAGTTCTGTAGCTGTGCGATTCAGCGGTTACGTACTGTGGGTGTGTTCTGCTCTTCCAAAAAACGCTGTTATGGGGCACAAAAAATAGTTTGCAGTGTGTTATACATATTTGGAGGTGTGTGAAATAAACAATTTCTATATAGTTTTCTCCTACTGTGCTATACTAAAAAAACATCATTTTTTTTGAATAGCATTTTCTGCAGTTCTGTAGCTGTGTGATTCAGCGGTTACGTACTGTGGGTGTGTTCTGCTCTTCCAAAAAACGCCGTTTAGGGGCACAAAAAATAGTTTGCAGTGTGTTATACATATTTGGAGGTGTGTGAAATAAACAATTTCTATATAGTTTTCTCCTACTGTGCTATACTAAAAAAACAACATTTTTTTTGAATAGCATTTTCTGCAGTTCTGTAGCTGTGCGATTCAGCGGTTACGTACTGTGGGTGTGTTCTGCTCTTCCAAAAAACGCCGTTTAGGGGCACAAAAAATAGTTTGCAGTGTGTTATACATATTTGGAGGTGTGTGAAATAAACAATTTCTATATAGTTTTCTCCTACTGTGCTATACTAAAAAAACAACATTTTTTTTGAATAGCATTTTCTGCAGTTCTGTAGCTGTGTGATTCAGCGGTTACGTACTGTGGGTGTGTTCTGCTCTTCCAAAAAACGCTGTTTAGGGGCACAAAAAATAGTTTGCAGTGTGTTATACATATTTGGAGGTGTGTGAAATAAACAATTTCTATATAGTTTTCTCCTACTGTGCTATACTAAAAAAACAACATTTTTTTTGAATAGCATTTTCTGCAGTTCTGTAGCTGTGCGATTCAGCGGTTACGTACTGTGGGTGTGTTCTGCTCTTCCAAAAAACAACGTTTAGGGGCACAAAAAATAGTTTGCAGTGTGTTATACATATTTGGAGGTGTGTGAAATAAACAATTTCTATATAGTTTTCTCCTACTGTGCTATACTAAAAAAACAAAATTTTTTTTTAATAGCATTTTCTGCAGTTCTGTAGCTGTGCGATTCAGCGGTTACGTACTGTGGGTGTGTTCTGCTCTTCCAAAAAAAGCAGTTTAGGGGCACAAAAAATAGTTTGCAGTGTGTTATACATATTTGGTGGTGTGTGAAATAAACAATTTCTATATAGTTTTCTCCTACTGTGCTATACTAAAAAAACAACATTTTTTTTGAATAGCATTTTCTGCAGTTCTGTAGCTGTGCGATTCAGCGGTTACGTACTGTGGGTGTGTTCTGCTCTTCCAAAAAACGCCGTTTAGGGGCACAAAAAATAGTTTGCAGTGTGTTATACATATTTGGAGGTGTGTGAAATAAACAATTTCTATATAGTTTTCTCCTACTGTGCTATACTAAAAAAACAACATTTTTTTTTAATAGCATTTCCTGCAGTTCTGTAGCTGTGCGATTCAGCGGTTACATACTGTGGGTGTGTTCTGCTCTTCCAAAAAACGCAGTTTAGGGGCACAAAAAATAGTTTGCAGTGTGTTATACATATTTGGAGGTGTGTGAAATAAACAATTTCTATATAGTTTTCTCCTACTGTGCTATACTAAAAAAACAACATTTTTTTTGAATAGCATTTTCTGCAGTTCTGTAGCTGTGCGATTCAGCGGTTATGTACTGTGGGTGTGTTCTGCTCTTCCAAAAACACCCATTTAGGGCAAGATCCTAAATTTGGAAAATATGAGGAGAAGGTCAAAGGGACGTGGGGGCCCCGGTCGTGGTGCTGCAGGTGGAGCTCCTGTTGCAGGGAGAGGACGTGGTGGATCTGTGCCAGATACACGCACAAGTGAAACACCTTCCTCAGGTGCGAGTAGGCGACCGAGCCTGCGGCGGTATTTTGTCGCGCCTAATGAGGCTGTACGAATGTTTAGGCCAGGACAAGTACAGGCGATAGTAGATTGGGTTGCTGACAGTGCCTCGGGTTCCTTCACATTGTCTCCCACCCACTCTTCTGATGAAAGAACAGAGTTGGCACCTGAAACCCATGTCCATCAGTCTTTCACCTCACCCCCTTGCAAATCAGCCAAGCAGTCTGAGCCCCAAATCATGCAGCAGTCTCTTCTGCTTTTCGATGACTCTGTTAGCAGGGTTTCCCAGGGCCATCCACGTAGCCCTGCCCCAGAAGTGGAAGAGATTGAGTGCACCGATGCCCAACCACTTATGTTTCATGATGAGTACATGGGAGGACCATCGTAGTACGTCTCGGATGATGACGAAACACAGGTGCCAACTGCTGCTGCTTTCGCAATTGTGCAGACAGACAAGGAGGGCAGGGGTGAAGACTGGGTGGAAGATGATGTGGAGGACGATGAGGTCCTCGACCCCACATGGAATGAACGTTATGCAGGTGACCAGTGTAGTTTGGAGGAAGAGGCGGTGGTCGCACAGAGCCACCAGCACAGCAGAAGAGGGAGCAGGGTGCAAAAGCGGAGCGTCTATCAGCTAGACAGTATGTCTGCTACTGCCCAACGCAGCAAGGGACCGAGCACACCAAAGCCAGGTCCAAGGAGTTCCCCAGCGTGGCAGTTCTTCACACAATGTGCTGATGACAAGACACGAGTGGTTTGCAGGCTGTGCAATCAGAGGCTGAAGGGAGGCATAAACGTTCTCAACCTGAGCACAACCTGCATGACCAGGCATCTAAGTGCAAAGCACGAGCTGCAGTGGAGTAGACACCTCAAAAACCAAGAAAGGTCTCTGGCTCCTCCTGCTTCCTCTTCTGCTGCAGTCTCGGCCTCTTCGTCCACCTCTGTAGTGACAGTGGCACCTGCCACCCCGCAAACAGAGGATCTGCCAGCAACACTACCACCTGGGTCACCAACCATCTCCACAATGTCCCATGGAAGCGTTCAGCTCTCTATCTCCCAAACATTGGAGCGGAAGAGGAAGTACCCCCCTAGCCACCCGCGATCCCTGGCCCTGAATGCCAGCATTTCAAAACTCCTGGCCTTTGAAATGCTGTCATTCCGTCTGGTGGAGACGCAGAGTTTTAAAAGCCTAATGGCATTGGCTGTCCCACAGTACGTCGTGCCCAGCCGCCACTATTTTTCCAGGCGAGCCATCCCTTCCCTGCACAACCAAGTGGGGGACAAAAACAGGTGTGCACTGCGCAAAGCCATCTGTGGCAAGGTCCACCTAATTACGGATGCGTGGACCAGTAAGCACGGTCAGGGACGTTATAGCTCCCTAACAGCACACTGGGTAAATGCAGTGGCGGCTGGGCCTGAGGCAGATAGCAGTTTGGCGCATGTCCTTCCACCACCGAGGATTGCAGGGCGCTTCAGTTTGCCTCCTGTTGCTAACTCCTCCTACTCCGCTTCCTCATTCTCTACCGCCTCCTCATCCGGTCAGCGTAACACCTTCACCACCAACTTCAGCACAGCCAGGGGTAAACGACAGCAGGCAGTTTTAAAACTTTCCTGTTTGGGGGAAAAACCCCACACCGCACAGGAGTTGTGGAGGGACATGGAACAACAGACCAATGAGTGGTTGCTGTCAGTGAGCCTCAAGCCCGGCCTGGTGGTGTGCGATAATGGGCGAAATCTCGTAGCAGCTCTGGGCCTAGCCGGTTTGACGCACATCCCTTGCCTGGCGCATGTGCTGAACTTGGTGGTCCAGAGGTTCCTTAAAAATTACCCCAATATGCCAGAGCTGCTGCAGAAAGTGCGGGCTGTGTGTGCGCACTTTCGGCGTTCTCACCCTGCTGCTGCTCGCCTGTCAGCGCTGCAGCGTAACTTCGGCCTTCCCGCTCACCGCCTCATATGTGACGTGCCCACAAGGTGGAACTCCACCTTGCACATGCTGGCCAGACTGTGCGAGCAGCAGCAGGCGATAGTGGAGTTTCAGCTGCAGCAATCACGCGTGAGTCGCTCTGCGGAACAGCACCACTTCACCACCAATAACTGGGCCTCCATGCGAGGCCTGTGTGCCTTGTTGCGCTGTTTCGAGTACTCCACCAACATGTCCAGTGCCAATGACGCCGTTCTTAGCGTTACTATCCCAGTTCTATGCCTCCTTGAAAAAACGCTTTGTGCGATGATGGAAGAGGATGTGGCACAGGAGGATGAGGAGGAGGAGGAGGAAGCGGGATCATTTCAAAGGCTTTCAGGGCAGTCTTTCACAAGTGGCTACGAGGGTGGGTTCCTGCACCAACAAACGCCAGGTACACAATTGTCCGGCAGAAAGGGCACAGTTCTGGAGGATGACGAGGTGGAGGAGGAGATGGAGGAGGAGGAGGAGGAGGAGCCATTTTCACATCAGGGTGGCACCCAGACCAGCTCGTGGCCATCACTGGTGCGTGGCTGGGGGGATACAGAGGACACAGACGATACACCTCCCACAGAGGACAGCTTTTCTTTGCCTCTGGGCAGCCTGGCACACATGAGCGATTACATGCTGCAGTGTTTCCGCAATGACCGCCGAGTTGCCCACATTTTAACTGGTGCTGATCACTGGGTGGCCACCCTGCTGGATCCCCGTTACAAGGACAACGTACCGTCCTTAATTCCCTCACTGGAGCAGGATCGTAAGATGCGCGAGTACAAGCGCACGCTGGTAGACGTGCTGCTGGTGGCATTCCCACCTGACAGCGGGCGTACGGTGGAAGCACAAGGCGAAGGCAGAGGAGGAGGAAGAGGTCGCCAACGCAGCCGGGGCACCGGCAGCACCTCAGAAGGCAGGGTTAGCATGGCTGAAATGTGGAAAAGCTTTGTCAGCACGCCACAACAACCAGCACCACCAGCTGAGATGGAACGTCTTAGCAGGAGGCAGCATTTCACCAACATGGTTGAGCAGTATGTGTCCACAGGCCTACATGTACTGGATGACGGGTCTGCCCCCTTTAACTTCTGGGTCTCCAAATTGGGCACATGGCCTGAGCTTGCCCTTTATGCCTTGGAGGTGCTGGCCTGCCCTGCAGCCAGTGTATTATCTGAACGTGTATTTAGCACGGCAGGGGGCGTTATCACAGACAAGCGCAGCCCCCTGTCCAGAGCCAATGTGGACAAGCTCACGTTCATTAAAATGAACCAGGCATGGATCCCACAGGACTTGTCCGTACCTTGTGCAGAATAGACATGTGTACCGGTGTTGTGACAAAAACTGTCCGGCCATCGGATTGTGTCCGGCCCATACTGCGAAGGCGCAGCGCTTGCGCAGTACAGAGGACAAGGAGATTCACAAAATCTCCAAAGATGAACGGCGCCTGCGCTGTGAGTGCAGGTTCAAGCCCCACCATCCAAGTGGACATACGGTAGCACATAGTAACAGGGCCCCTCACGGGCTCGGTTTGATCGCCACGCTTCGGGCACGGCCTCACTTGGCTCGGCTTGAACCACGGATGGTGTGGCCTTCACCTGAACTCACCACGCAGGCGCCGTTCATCTTGGGAGATTTTAGAAATCCCCTTGTCCTACATACTGAGCAAGCGCAGTACAGGGTGGACACTATTTGACGGGGGACAGAATTCGACACATCACCGGCCTTACCCAGCCATTGTTGTATTTTTGAATCAGTGTTGGCTACCTCATCCTCCTCCACCGCCGCTTCCACCTACACAGCCACATCCACCGCCACCTCAACCTCCTACTCCATATGGACCTCGTCCTCCTAGGTCAAGATTATTATTTTTTATTTTTATTTTTTTTATGTTATTTTAAGTTATTTCCCTATCCACATTTGTTTGCAGAGCACTTGCCATGCTCTTAACAACATTTTGCTGCCATTTGCAGCCCTCTAGCCCTTTCCATTACTTTTTTAGAGCCTTTTTAGTCCTTAGAGGTCCGGGTCCCCATTGACTTCAATGGGGTTCGGGTTCGGGTCCGGGTTCGGGTTAAAGTTCGGTCCTGAACCCAAACTTTTTTCCGAAGTTCGGCCGAACCCGTCGAACCCGAACATCCAGGTGTCCGCTCAACTCTAGTTGAGACCCATATAACACTTCAGTCTTTGTGGGGAGTAGGCCAAGGCACAATTCTTTTAGATAGAGCTAACCACTGTGGTGTCACCAGTGGCGAATAGTCACTGCCACTGACTATATAGAACAAGAACATGGATTACCTTTGCTAACGTAGCCCCTATCAGGGGAAGGACATCCGTCCAAGACAGTTACCGGAGGCCTCTCCGTCACCAGCAATGCTGCGCTGGAGTCTCCGGAGAAGTTCCGCTCACCGGTCTCCTCGTCTCAGACACGGGCACCCAAGGAGTTAGGGCCCCTTCGGATTCCTCCACCCTCGCGGAACTCAGTCGAAGGTACTGAGCTCCAGGCTTCCGCCATAGTACTTCACCCCAGGCTAAAGGTGCCTGAGATGGACTCCATCTCCCGCTCCGGCCAGGTCAAGGGCACCTGGGCCCGGAACTCCGGAATGCCAGCACCCAGGCTGAAGGTGCCTGGGCGCGGCTGCGTCCTCCGACTTTGAACCACAAGGTCAGGGCGTCCGCCCCCTTTATCTCCTCTCCCTTTGCGTCACAGCAGGTTCCCCGCCCCGCTGTACCAGCGCCAGGAAAGGACAAAAAGGGAAGCAGTCTTGCGGTGAGTGTTCAACTCCGGCCAGGGCGACAGCACCACCTGCAGGCTGCAGGGAACATTACACCACCAGAGTCCTCCAAGAACCACAAAAGGATCTCAGATTCCCTGACAATCAATGCATCTGGGTTACACTACCACCCAGATGCCTCCCCTAAATTCAAATACCCGCTACACTCTCCCCCTGGTGATTTGACACTGGTCCCCAGTGTCTGGTGCAAACCCATATCTCCCAAGGAGTGGTGACATAAGTTCGACCCAGAGACCAAACTCAACAATTTAGTCATGAATTGTGCCAGGACCTAAAATGGGAAAGGGAAACAGGAATATAAAACAATGAACTTGGTATCAAAAAAACTTTAAATGACTTTACACATTGAAATTCCCCCTCACTATCTAAGGACCACCCCATTCTTAGCAGCCTTGATAGATGAAACCTCCTGCAGAGGGAAAAACAAAGAAACACACATCCTAGCATAATATATGTGTTTTCTTGGAAGGAATGGGTCTATCCGTAAAGAAACCCATTCTCTCCAATAATGTAGTGCAGAGTGTGAAGCAAACAATCGTTGCACAACACTGCCACCTGGTGGCAATGCCGCGGTAAAGGCACTTGTCAGATCCAGATGAACTTCTGCTTCTCTTTGCTGTGACCCTATACTGGCTAAGCCCCAAAGTCACTGATTTATTTTCCTTGATGGGAGGAGAAGGAGGGAGAACAAACAACAACAGCTCCCATTTCTCCAAAGAGTAAAACATCCCAAAAGAAAAATTAAAGCACAGTCCCTGTGATTTAGCAATAAAAGAAATGGAAAGGAGTCTCTTTCTCCTACAAAGAGAACTTGGGATCCGGCAAGAACAAAGGCTTTAAGTGCTGGTCAAAAGCCTCCACATGGTACTCAATGTTCCCTCCATCCTTCCGACAAATTACCACCTTGTCCGCATGGATGTGCCTTTCCACCATCCACTCCGCCTTACAGTCCTTGAACTTTCTGGTGACTGTAGGTGAGCATGAGAGGTATCGGCGTGCATGAGGTCCTTTCAGCTTAGTCCAGACAAAATCATTGTACCACCGCTGCCGAAAAACTTCCACCTCGTAGAGCAATTCTCGGGGTAGATATGGGTATTCCCACCCATATTCTCTGGCAACTTTCTGACAAAAGAGACGCTGCAGCCTAGCCAGAGATGGCATTGTGGCACGGTCTCCTACTCCAGGTAGAACAATGGACTCCGGATGGCGAGGTGCAGTCACCACCTCTGTAGATTTGGGCCTAGGAGCCCGCAGTGATGCACGTTGCACTCCCGCAACAGGATCAGGTGAAACAGCCACTGACTCAAGAAGTGGGATCACAGACAGGGAACCAGATTCCTCCCCAGGATCCGAGGCCTCCACCCGGGGTGTACTATCCCCAATGGACATAGGTGGGTCCCTTAAAACACGGGATGCGGGTAGCTTCATCTTGTCCCATCCCTTCTTGTGGAAGATTTAGTCTATCTCCCCATCATCACCGGCATCAGGTAGCGACTCTAGGTTGGAGGTGTCATAACACTCTGCGGGCAGGTAATTCCCCGTAGACACGGAATCACCCCCCTCGACGGGCTCCACCGACTCTGGGCTCCCGACACCTCCAACCACACACACAGTCCCAACCCCTGGCTCACCTGGGCCTTTTGAAGAACAGGGATGTCCAGGGCTCTTCCCTCCAGATCCATCCAGGCCAGGCAAGCGACGGGGCGAAGTTCTTCCACGACCACAGGATGCCATCACCAGGCCAACTTTCCTCTTCGGCGGTGGGAACAGGGAGCTTGTGGTGACCGAGGCAGCATCCTCGGATTTCTCTCTCTTTGTCTCCGCTTGGGCTGTCACGTCGCCCTGGTCAGCGCGCACAGGAAACGCATAGGCATCGATCTCTCCCTCCGGAGTGGCAGTCCCTGTGAGGTAGTTGAGGTGGAAGGCGCGAGGCCTTTCTGTGGATGGCTCCACCTCGAAAAGGAACTCTTTGCAGACCTCACATCGCCCGAACGGCTTCAACTGGACCACCAGTCCCGAACAGCTGGGACAGATCACACCGAGGGCCTCTATGTCTCTGCAGTTATACAGAGCCAACCACCCCCGGGCCTTAGTCTTATTCCTGTATCCATAATCTGGGCAGCAAAAGAAGTAATCTCCGTGATGAAAGAAGCAGAAATCCACGGGGTATTTGAAGTCATCCTGACCGTTTGCTGCTCCAATGCGCACTGACCCCTTTGCGGCGGAATCTCCACGTGTGTCCTTCCACATGGCCAGACTCCTCCCACACTCTGCATTTGTTCGCGGGCTTCCTCCTCCGCCCGCCCACAAACTGCGCAGCTATGGTTTGCCTCGTGGCGCGTTGGCCAATATGGCCGACCTACTCATAACTCCTCTGGGCAGCAAAGTTCAAATTCAGACACCATACACATCCCGGATGAGCCCCCATGTGTAGCGACCTCACCCCTCTCACCCCTTCTCATTCACGGCTTGTCTGTCTCGTCTAGGGGTTAACACCAGGGGGAGGGATGAGATACACCATGGCCCATGTCCTCCAATGTGTAGAGGTGAAGGCCAGAACTATCGGGTTTTGTGTATGTGTCCCAGAGTCAAATCCTCTCCTAGGATTGACTCCCCTTTGCTCCTAGTAACCAGAGCTCCACACACTGAAAGGGTCCAACTCGCATTTATTCCTCTCAATAAATAGTTATACAGCACAGACAGGTTGAGACCCATATAACACTTCAGTCTTTGTGGGGAGTAGGCCAAGGCACAATTCTTTTAGATAGAGCTAACCACTGTGGTGTCACCAGTGGCGAACAGTCACTGCTACTGACTATATAGAACAAGAACATGGGATTACCTTCGCTAACGTAGCCCCTATCAGGGGAAGGACATCCGCCTCTCTGTCACCAGCAATTCTGCGCTGGAGTCTCCGGAGAAGTTCCGCTCACCGGCCTCCTCGTCTCAGACACGGGCACCCAAGGAGTTAGGGCCACCTCGGATTCCTCCACCCTCGCAGAACTCAGTCGAAGGTACTGAGCTCCAGGCTTCCGCCATAGTACCTCATCACAGGCTAAAGGTGCCTGAGATGGACTCCATCTTCCGCTCCGGCCAGGTCAAGGGCACCTGGGCCCGGAACGCCAGCACCCAGGCTGAAGGTACCTGGGCGCGGCTGCGTCCTCCGACTCTGAACCACAAGGTCAGGGCGTCCGCCCCCTTTATCTCCTCTCCCTTTGCGTCACAGCAGGTTCCCCGCATTGCTGTACCAGCGCCAGGAAAGGACAAAAAGGGAAGCAGTCTTTCAGTGAGTGTTCAACTCCGACCAGGGCGACAGCGCCACCTGCAGGCCGCAGGGAACATCACACCACCAGAGTCCTCCAAGAACCACAAAAGGATCTCAGATTCCCTGACAATCAATGCATCTGGGTTACACTACCACCCAGATGCCTCCCCTAAATTCAAATACCCGCTACATTTATATTTCTGAACTGCCAACTAGATTAGCTAGATTAGTGGATTTTCCTTTTTTTGGTTCTAATATCATTATAAGAATCTTAATTTAGAAAGAGGAGAATTATTAGGGACTTTTAGGAGCCAAGGCCTAGTAAGGCTATGTGTATCCATCCCTGGGGATTTTATGTGAAATTGTGGCCCGGTAAGGTCACATATTTCCATCCCATTAATGTTCAAGAGGGAGAGAGCAAGGATTGGGACTTTAATTGAAGCACATATGTACAAGGACATTAATAGGGTGAACCAGAGGAATTTTATTAAAACATCGTACAACACATGTATATCAATTGGCATAATAGACATTGTAATATTTGTAACAGCAGTGGACATGGTGACATAGCCACCGCTGGGAAGGTAAACAGTCAACACAATAAAAAAGTATACATGATAATGACATAATAGTCAAGGAGTAAGACAAGAGCAATTCCGGTGGGTCACCACAAATAAGAGGGTATAATTGGTAATAAGAAATAATGCCTGCAGAACCTATGGCCTGATAAACCTGTATAGATAAGGGTAACTTGGTGATTTGGGGTTAAAAAATTGCAATTGGTTGACACGGCATCTGGTAGCTTGACGCGTTTCAAGGCTTCTTAGCCGCTCATCAGGAGCATGCACGTGATAACTATGAATAAATATGGAAATAAAAGGTAAGTACAAAAATAAAAATAAGTATTTGGGGGTAGAAAGTAGCCCCAGCACCGAGGTGCATACTTACATTATAATGACTATAGGATGGAATGCAGGTTTAGGCATGGCTAACACAAAGACATCCCCTCATGGGAGCCATGGCAGATGGACCAGGAGAGCAACTCAGACGGGTCTCCACCAGGTGGGTAGGGAAATGGGGCAACCCTGTGGGGGAATAAACCAGTTTGAGTGGGTATGGGTATCACAAGGTGTGACAAGAGTGGGGGGTGAAGGGAAGTGCCTACAAGTCTGGCATAGAAGGTGCTGAGGGGAAGTGTGAGAAGGTAGGGAAGGGGGAGTGCAAGATGACCAGGGAACCAAAATAAGTGGAGATAGAATGGAACAAACAACCAAAATAAAACAAAACAAAAGTGATCCCAGGCTGATGCCAGATGGATAAGGGTGAGAGTGAATAGATGCAGGGAAGACTGGAATACAAGGTACCTCACTGCTGTGGGGTAACCGTCCAGAGGAAAAGAAAAACAAGTGAGTAAAGTGAAGCCTGGTTTGTGCCAGATGAAGGGAGGTGAGTGTAGGTAGATGCAGAGAGAGCTGGAGTGTGGGGTACCTCCAGAGTGGAGGAGAGCCGAGTAGCAGGTGGTGTAGTGAACAGGGCGCCTAGTGACCCAATTCCGCCCGGATGGAGCCTATTAATGTCCTTGTACATATGTGCTTCAATTAAAGTCCCAATCCTTACTCTCTCCCTCTTGAACATTATAAGAATCTTAAAAATAAAAACAGACAGCAATATTATTCCTACTTTAACATTTTAGAATTTGTTTTGGCTATAATGTAAAATATCTATAAAAAAAAATCTCCATAATTCTTCATCACCTACTATGTATTCCTGCATAATCTTTTCTATGGTTGCCTCCTTATTCCCCTTTGAAATTACAAAATTATTTTCTTACTGACAGCATGGCTTTTCTTTTTGGCTTTACTATTCAAATAAATGTATGTACTTGAAATCAATACTGTTTTCACATTAAAGACATTCAAACATAAAACAGTGTATTCACTGTATGCAGTATATCATACTGAATTGACAGGATTTGGTTGTGAAAAAAAATAATATAATGACAAAAAATCTATGTATTGCCCACCTCTTGTTAGAGTAAATTTATTTTTTTGGCTTCCCTGTACTCGTGGAGAAATTATCTTTTTTTTTGGTCTGGTCAGGGTTTGATTGCTCCTGTCTACTTCTGGAGGAAGCTTCCAGAAAATAGAATAGGAGGGTCAACCACTGGTTTGTGAAAATGTATTATACCCCAGCCTCTACCTAGGAACAGGGTGCACAGAAGGTGGCTGGAGTAGTGATAAACATTTGGAATGCCAGCTCAGAGTGTTATTGTCCTTACCTGTAAGTACAAGGAATATCTCCTAACCGTGCACCATTTAGGAGATATTCATGGTTTCTTTATCTGGTGATACTCATGGCATCCCTTCAGAGCTCTACGCCATGGCTGTGACTCCCGTACGCATGCACATGAGTGCCGTCATTGTCGCTTATCCATTCAAACGATCGGAGCCTGAAAACCCAGGAGGAAGACTGGGTGAAGATGGAAGTCATCACAGTGTGTTGTTGGAAGGCTTTGTTTTAAGGTACCGTAAGTCTTCCATAATTTGCTAGTATTCGATGCACACTATCAAATCATGCCCTTAACCTGCAGGGAGAAGGTTTTTTTTTTTTTTTAATGGAAAAGTTTACTAGAGGGTGCTTTTCGGGAATAGTGGCAGCAGCAGTTATAGATTTAAAAAAAATAAAAAATTGGTGTATGTTCATTCTATTCATCTGTATGTATGACTTCCACTCATCATCATTTTATGGTGCAAAGTCTGTGTTGGGATTAAACCTAGCTCAGAGTGCATACAAAATTATTAGAAGGCAAAATGGCTGCATTTTTTAAAAACAGTCTCTCTATTCACCCCTCTTCTCAAATGTCCTGTGATTGCTGTGCAGCTGCATCCTGACAATTCAGTCACCTTGCAAACCTCCATAGATCCAGGAGCAACTGACAAATGTATGTCTGCATCCCTCATCAAAAGGTTTGCCTCCTACCATTTTTGCTCTGACTTTTATCCAAAAATAGACTATTCCTCTTGGTAAGGCTAGTGCCTACAGAACTAAGAGCCAAACTTCTACGCTGGGCCCACGACTCCAAGCTCTCTGAAAATCCTGGTGTCGACAGAAGTCTCATGCTTCTTTCCTGCAGGTACAGGTGGCTGATTTTCTGCAGAACGCTATGTAAAAGCTTAGTGTCATGGATATGCAGTAGTGTTTGTCTGTCAGCTTACCTTCCTTCCCATGTGTTCATCTTAGAGGCCTGAGCCCTTTCACCTGGCTTCCTTTATAATCTCCTCCCAGTCAGACTCCACCCCAGGCCCTATCACAGAACACTATATTAACCTGTGCACTGCAAGCCTGCTTTGCTGATCAACGTGTTTGTTAGGCATTGTGTGTTTGGGTTCCTGCCTGCCGTGTGCTACGTCTGTCTCTCTGTTACATATTTGGCTTGTCCCCAACTATCTCTGTCTGCTCGTGACCCTTGACCTTCGGCTCGTTCTTTCGTTATCCTTGTCTGCTTGTGGCCCCTGACCTTCAGCTTGTTATTCGGTTCTCTCATATCTTGTGCTGCTGCTTCCCCTCTTTTCCCCTTATCCTACGGGGCGTGAGCTAGGAAACTCCAGGGGCCGCGACCTGGTCCCAGCCTTCAGCATAACATCCTCACCACTAGAGGCCCTGGAGAAGACCTGCTGGGTCTTAGACTCCGCGCCCTGGGGAATCTTGGCTCTAGCTTCCATTAGGATCCCGGTTGTGCTCCTCTGGTCCCGCTTTCCACAACCACCCAGTTTCCTATCCGCAGCAGTCAGCCATAGGGTTCACTACCTTGCGGTGCACTCCTGTCCCCCTACGGTGTGCATCTGTCACCTGGCCACAGGTGACCTTGACAGTTTGATCAGCCATGAACCCGGCTGACATCCCATTACCCGTGGATGATCCGTTGCAGGGCATAGTTTGCAGACTTGAAACCCAGGAATCGAATCAGACTCAGGTGATGCGATTCCTCCAGGATCTGGCTTCTCGCTTTGAGCAGCTTCAGGCCTCCTTGGGAACCCTGAATCCGCAACCTCAAATACAACCAGCGGCTGCACCTATTGCACCAGTCGCAGCCACACACTCACTACAACTGCCAGCTCCGTCCCGTTTCTCTGGGGACTCCAAGGCTAGCAGGGGGTTCCTTAGCCAATGCACAATTCATTTTGAGCTCCAGCCCCAAAACTTCCTGTCTGATCGGGCTAAGGTAGCCTATATCATTTCCCTCCTCTCTGGTGAAGCTTTAGCCTGGGCAGCCCCTCTGTGGGAACTGAATGATCCAGTGGTTTCTAGCCTGTCTGGCTTCTTGAAACTTTTTCGGAATATCTTCGAAGAACCGGCTCGTGTCTCTTCAGCGGCCAGTGCCCTTTTACGTCTCCGCCAAGAGTCTGCTTCTGTGGGACAGTATGCCCTTCATTTCCGCATACTGTCGGCTGAGTTGAGCTGGAACAATGAGGCCTTAGTCGCAACATTTTTGCATGGCCTGTCTGATAGAGTGAAGGATGAATTAGCAGGAAGAACCATCCTCACTGATCTGGCCGGCGTTATCTCCTTGTGTAACCAGATCGATATTCGCTTTCAGGAGAGGACCTTAGAAAAGCAACGCCAGCACTCCTTGGTTCTTAGTCAGCCTGAGCTCCCCTCTCTTCGACCCGTAGAGCATCTCCTACCAGCTGAGGAACCCATGCAGCTGGGTCGGACCAGGCTATCCCCCGAGGAACGTGCTAGGCGCAGAACTCTTGGTCTGTGTCTTTACTGTGGGGGCAAAGGTCATTTTCGTGACACTTGCTCTCTTTGTCCAGAAAAACGTTCGGGTCCACTTCATCTGGAAAGTGGAGTATAGGACCCAGAAATATCACCTTCCCCTTCTCGTCTTTTGCTTTCTGTGTTCCTTCATGTTGGTGCTTCTTCTCATTCTGTCTCAGCATAACTGGATTCCGGAGCCGCTGGTAATTTTATGGACTGGGAAATCGCATCGTCCATGAGACTTACTCTTTTGCCCCTCACCACACCATTGCTGGTCTTGGCGATTGATGGTACTGTTCTCCCAGGGGGACCTATCCGCTTCCAGACCCTCCCTGTTAAGATGTCGGTAGGGACACTCCACCAGGAGTGGATATCCTTCCTTATCTTACCCAAGGCCTCAACGCCTATAATTTTGGGTCTCCCATGGTTACAGCTCCATTCTCCTCATGTGGACTGGACTACTGGACAGATCCTGGCTTGGGGTCCCTCCTGTTCCTCGTCCTGCCTACCCAAGGTTGCCCCCTGTGAATCTGAGCCGGTCATTCATTCCAGGTTGCATAACCATTTACATTTCTCTGTCCCTAACCACCCTTGGGCGCACAGCCAGGCTAGCTTGTCTACAAGTCCTGCAGTCGCTACGTCTTGCGATGCGATTCAGGTAGTCGCTACACCTGACTCAGCTATTCACTCTGCCTCTGTACTAGTTATGCCAGTCCAGCCCATGCCCAGTGAGCCTCCTACTTTTTCTTGTTCGGGACATTCTGCTTGTCCTTCTGCTATTCAGTTTGACTCCGGCGACATGTCACCTTCTAACCAACCTGACTTCAGGGTTCCACTGACATCTGCCCAGTCTGATGGTCCTGTGCAAGATGACCAGTTCCCCTTTAAGGGTCTAGGGGACCCTCCTCAGATTCCTGTTGATCCTCTCATGCCCTTGCTTATTCCTAGAGAGCCTTTGGTCCTCAATAGATCTTCTTGTCATCTCCCTACCTCGTTTTCGGTCTCTGAGGATAATCTTAAGTACGAGGTTAGACAAGTTCTGGATTCTCGGCTCTGCAGAGGCATTCTTCAGTACCTTGTGCATTGGAGAGGTTTTGGTCCTGAGGAGGCGTCTTGGATCGCTGCATCTGATGTCGCTGCACCTCATCTGTTCAGAAGGTTTCATCAGAGATTTCCCTTTAAGCCTGGGCCCAGGCGGGGGAGGGCCCATAAGAGGGAGGGTACTGTCATGGATATGCAGTAGTGTTTGTCTGTCAGCTTACCTTCCTTCCCATGTGTTCATCTTAGAGGCCTGAGCCCTTTCACCTGGCTTCCTTTATAATCTCCTCCCAGCCAGACTCCACCCCAGGCCCTATCACAGAACACTATATTAACCTGTGCACTGCAAGCCTGCTTTGCTGATCACCGTGTTTGTTAGGCATTGTGTGTTTGGGTTCCTGCCTGCCGTGTGCTACGTCTGTCTCTCTGTTACATATTTGGCTTGTCCCCGACTATCCCTGTCTGCTCGTGACCCTTGACCTTCGGCTCGTTCTTTTGTTATCCTTGTCTGCTTGTGGCCCCTGACCTTCAGCTTGTTATTCGGTTCTCTCATATCTTGTGCTGCTGCTTCCCCTCTTTTCCCCTTATCCTACGGGGCGTGAGCTAGGAAACTCCAGGGGCCGCGACCTGGTCCCAGCCTGCAGCATAACATCCTCACCACTAGAGGCCCTGGAGAAGACCTGCTGGGTCTTAGACTCGGCGCCCTGGGGAATCTTGGCTCTAGCTTCCATTAGGATCCCGGTTGTGCTCCTCTGGTCCCGCTTTCCACAACCACCCAGTTTCCTATCCGCAGCAGTCAGCCATAGGGTTCACTACCTTGCGGTGCACTCCTGTCCCCCTACGGTGTGCATCTGTCACCTGGCCACAGGTGACCTTGACACTTAGGATCTCCCTCTTTTTCTCCCCTTTTTCTTACCCCCTTCCCTCCCACCTGATTTTTTATTCTCAGGAGTCTGTTATTCCAATGCTTTAATACTCACCATTATTTGCTTCCAAGAGTTTATGTGAAGGTGTGTAAACACTGGTATTGTGCCGTAATTGATATTGTAAGTGATTTGTGTCATCTCTGTGTTACTATTTATGTCCAAGATTTATACTGTAATATATGTATATCTTTTAAGCTATTTTTGATGAATCCCTGTGTCACGTGTCTTCCTCAGGGGGGGATCTTTGAAGACACGTGACCCTGTATCGACACGCATAGGGGAGGGGCTAGGAAGGCTCTCTGGCTCTAAAGAGTTTTTAGCAGCTGATCGGGAATATTGGACGTGCGGTTTTGTGTTACACAGTTACAACCTAATGTTTGCTACAGTGTGGTGCGCTGGAAGCACCTATACTATGTGAGTACCTTGCACGTTTCAATAAATTATTTGCAAGTTTTAAACAATTCAAGCACTATTGGAGTCTTTTTATCTGCATATACTCTGTTGCTGACATACTGTGGAGGAGGCTACGGGAGAAGTATAGGAGCCAGCTGATTTGGATTATCTCATTGAGTCCTGGAGTGGCTCACAGGCGTTTTTTGACCCAACTTAGCAGGTATGGGTGAGAAGTCCAGCAGTCGCAGATACATCTGGATGAGAGGTGCTGATTGCCAAGGGGTAAGTGAGATCACCATCACTTCCTGTCTGTGTCTGAAGTCTCCCCCCCCTTCCTCTGAGTGAGTACTCTAAGGTAAATCAGGGCTCTTATGCCACGTACACACAGTCGGAATTTCTGAGGAAAAAAGTCAGATGGAATTTATTCATCGGACATTCCGACCATGTGTATGCTCCATCGGACTTTTTCCATCGGAAATTCCGATGGAGGAAAGCCTCGTACACACGGGTGGGAATCCCGTCAAAAAAAAACGTCGGTTTTCTCGACGGGATTCCTGGCAAGCTTGTCTTGCCAAGCCCTGTGTACACACATGCCATTCAAAAGAACCGCGGTTCTTTTGAATGGCAAGAACGCGGTGACGTCATCGACTACGACGAGCCGGCGCTCATCACATTCAATGCCGTCACCGCCATCTTTCTACATCCTACACTACCCTTGTATGCTACGACGCATGCGTCAGAGTCTCATCGAGCATGCGCGGGTTTCCCTGGACAGGTAAGCATATAGACGACCCGGTTTCTCGGCAGGAAACACTCTGCCAAGAATCCAGACGAGAAAAATAGAGAGCAGGTTCTCTATTTTTCTCGTCGAGATTTCCGGCAGTTTTCCTGCCGAGAAACCATACACACGAACGGTTTTCTCTGCAAAAAGCTCTCCCAGCAGTTTTCTTGCCGAGAAAACCGGTTGTGTGTACGAGGCTTGAGAAAGGCTTGTTCTCTTTTTTTCTGACGGAAAAAATTTCTATCGGAAATTCCGTTCGTCTGTATGGAACTCCGACCGAGAAAAAAACGCGCATGCTCAGAATCAAGTCGACGCATGCTCGGAAGCATTGAACTTAATTTTTCTTGGCTCGCCGTAGTGTTGTACGTCACCGCGTTCTTGACGGTTGGAATTTGGTGTGACAGTGTGTATGCAAGACAGACTCCGTTGGAGTTTATCCCGACGGAAAATCCGACCGTATGTACAAGGCATTAGAGCACCCATTACATCAGAATTCCCCGTTACACCAGAGGCTGCAGTGTTCCCCCTTACATCAGTGTCCTCTCTGTACATCAGAGTTCTCAGTGTTCCTCCTTAAATCAGGGTTCCAAGAGCATCCCTGATGTCAGAGTCCACATATATATATGATTAGAAATGTTATTTAATCTGAAAATATATGTATAGTTTATACTGTAAAAAAAAATTGCTGTGCTCCGCTAAAGTGTTCGGGTTTGACTTGAAGAAAAGGTGGCAACCCTGAGTACAATAGCAAGAAACAGAAGGAAATCCAGGAAACTGAGGTTAGGATGGGTGGCAGGCACAGGTGACAGACGAAGCCAGGGTCGGCACAGAGGGAGTGAAGTTGCTCGGGCAATGTGGGCTGCACTGAGCACATGCATATATAGGGGAGCAAACTGGAAGGCGGGCCAAGAAGTGATGGAAGGGAAAGGAAATATAAACCCACAGAATAGCAGGCAACACCCATAGGTGAGCACAGAAGCCAAACAACACATGGGAAAGGTATCAGGGGACTAGAAGAAGCACTGCAGCAAGGAGATATGAATTACACAGGCAGGAAAACTTTAGGCTAAATCATGACAATCTGAACGAAGGAAAGCTAAACCACCCTAATGCCCCATACACACGGTCGGAAATCCCGACAGGAAAAAAGATAACCAGCTCTCTATCTTTTGCCGGCCGTTTTTGGCCGTTTTCCTGTTGGAAAAAGTCAGATGGAGCATACACACGGTCGGGATTCCCGACCAAAAGCTGTCATCGGACTTTTTCCGACAGGAAAACCGATCATGTGTACGGGGCATAACAGTTCAGCAGTCTATAATATTATATAAGCGTACATATTCGCCAGCACACCATGGATCGACAATTTTCATCCAAAATTTATTTTTATTTTTTTAACAAATTTTTATTGGAAAATAAAAGACAATTGAACAAGTGTAAAGATAAGTACAAAAGTACAAAAAACAAAACAAAAGGAAGGTTGTCAGTCAAGTTCAAACAATGGTACATAGAAATATCGATGTAGCTAGTTGGGTACATCAAGTAGGGCAGAAACAAGAGATAAACTTGACACAAAATCACTAGGAGACTAACATTGTGGGGTTATAAAGAGAGGGTGCTGTGTGGACAAAATTCCCACCTAGTGAGGGTATAAAAGATCATCCTCGACAAATACCGATGCTGCAATGTGACAAGAAGGTAAGTACTGGATGGATCTGTCTACGCGCCCCTATGTTTAGAATCGGGAGTAGGGGAAAGATCATAACGTAAACTAGTAAGTAAAGAGGGGGGGGGAAGGAGCTCCAGAGACAATAGCAGGCTGTCCGTTCCAATACGTGGATGGTCCCGTGAGTGAAATAGCCGTAGGGGGCCATCTGGAAAGTATAGTCTATGCAATGCCACCAAATATTACAGCTCTTTTAAGATAGGGTCGGCGTATGAGAAGGATAGTTGTTCCAGAGCCGGCTGATCAGCTGACGAGAGGGTTGATATGATGAAGGATTCCCATCTGTAGTAGAAGCGAGCTCTATCTCTGGGTTCTTTGAAGTCTGTAAGAAGTCGTTCTTTATAGAAAAGGTTGAGGCAGTCTTTTTCAAGTTGGATGAGAGAGGGGCTTTGGGGAGAGATCCAGTGCCTGAGAATGAGTCTCCTGGCGACAAGTAAGCAGAGCAAAATCCAGTCTTTGGAGGGGGGACGTCTGGTGGTCCCAGAGGAGATTGTCCAGCTGGGGTCGGAGACCAGAGTAGCAATAGAGGGTCCCAGTATCCGAATATTAAAAGTAAAGGGTCTTTGGGGAGTTTCAGTAAAGTGGTTTTGAATATGTAAGACATGACTTGCTCCCAAAACGAGGAGATGAAAGAGCAGGACCAGAAGCGGTGGGAGAGAGAAGGTCTGGGTACCTTGCATAAAGGACAAAAGGCGCCATCTTTGTTGGATTTGGGGGAGAGGAAAGGGATGTAAGCCTGGTGTGCGATCTTAAGTTGGGTTTCTCTCCAAATTTCGTTGGGTGTCAGTTGGAGAGTTTTCCGTAGACCAGATAGGATTTTGTCGGTTATATCTGGTACTGGGAAGTCCACAGCCCATTTACTAATAGATGAGGAGGACAAGGACGGCGAAGATTCTTGCAGGAGAGGTTTGTAGATGTCCGAAATTTTATAACGACCACCTCGCAATAAAAGTTCAGAAAAGCTGTTTTCGAATCTCCGTAGATTGTCTTTGCAGGTGTTAGACAAGAAGCTAATGCATTGGTTGTAATGGAAAGCGTGAGAGGGGGGCAGAGAAAAAGACAAGGATATTGTGGAGAAAGGAAGTGGTTTTCCAGAGTTGCCAGAGTTGCCATCGCACAATGAGGAAAATTTTGACAGTCCTTGATCCTGCTAGACCGAAAAGGCTTTGCAATGGAGACCAGGGATGAAGTTAGGATTACCTTGGATTGGCAGATGGGGAGAGATGAAGGGAGATAGCTTGAGTGTTTTCCTGATTGCTAGAGCTGTGTCCCTCAGCAGGAGATTGTGTTGAAAAGGGGGGGGACAGTTTTCCATCTGCAGTGTAGGAGGGCCACCAGAGAGTAATGCCCCGTACACACGATTGTTTTTCATGCCGTTAAAACTGCCATTTTAAAAAATGGCCCTGAAAAATGATCGTGTGTATGCTCCAGAGCATTTTTAACGACGTGAAAAACGGCCATTAAAAATTCGGGACATGCTCTCTTTTTTCACGTCGTTTTTCATGTCATTTTTTTAACGACGTGAAAAAGGATAGTGTGTATGCTTTAACGACGTGAAAAAAAACGCGCATGCTCAGAATCAAGTATGAGACGGGAGCGCTCGTTCTGGTAAAACTAGCGTTCGTAATGGAGATAGCACATTCATTACACAGTAACGGACTGAAAAGCGCGAATCGTCGCCCAACAAACTTTACTAACATGAAGGGTGGCGCCATTCGAACGGAACTTCCCCTTTATAGTGCCGTCGTACGTGTTGAACGTCACTGCGCTTTGCTTGATCGTTTTTTTTAATGATGGTGTGTACGCAAGGCAGGCTTGAGAGGAAACATGAAAAAAAACGAGGAGAAAAACGTCGGTTTAAAAAATGACATTAAAAACGATCGTGTGTACGGGGCATAAGGGTGAGCCATTTCGGATTCCAGGACATAATTAGAGTATTGTGATGAGTGAGCTATCCAATCTAAGCTGGTCCTGAACAAACATGCTAAATTATACAATCTAATATGAGGTAGACTGATACCCCCGTCACGTCTAGGAAGGTGTAGTTTTTTAAAGGCTATCCGCGGTCTTTTGCCGTGCCAGATGAAATGTGAAATTTTGGAGTTGAGGGTTTTGACATCTTTGTGTTTCAAGAGCAAAGGTATAGTTTGCAAAGGATAAAGCAGTCTAGCGAAGCTAATCATTTTGACAAGGTGACACCTTCCCAGGAGTGAGAGGGGGAGATCCATCCAGTTTGACAGTTCCTGGTAAAGTTTTGTGAAAAGGGGGGGTAGTTGAGACGATAGATGGAAGAGGGTAGCTTCCCAATCTTTATACCTAGATAGGTGATGTGAGAAGAGGCAACCTTGAACAGAGAGTGTTAAGTCCAGGGGGGTGGGGAGTGTGTCCCTATGGGGAGAATTTCGCTCTTGGAATAATTAATATGGAGGACAGAGCATAGTCTAAATTCGTCAAAGGTGGTTTTAATGGTCAAGATGTCGTCTCTGGGGTTACCCGTAAATATGAGGATGTCATCGAGGGAATAGTGAGGGGCGGAGTTCCGTTTTGCCTATTTTGATGCCTCGTAAGGGGGCTGTCTGGGAAAGGTATCTAGACAGAGGTTCTAAGGCTAAGTTGAACAGGAGGGGGGAGAGAGGGCATCCCTGCCTGGTCCCCTTATGAAGGCGGAATTCGTCTGAAAGGAGTCCAGCGGCTACTAGTCTAGCTGAGGGCGCTGTATACATGGCATTGATAAGGTGGCAGAAGGGGCCTGAGAATCCCATTTTAGACAGAGTAAGGGAAAGCCAGTCAAAACTTACATTGTCAAAAGCTTTTTCTGCGTCTAGCGTGATGATGGCATAGTCTCCCGTAGATATGGATATAGAAAGTATTTACGCGCTACTATGTGTGAAAAAGGGGGGGTATTTTACAACTGCTACAAGGCACTGAAGGGTACTGAAACCATAACCTGAATAGAATGTATATAGTAAAATAATGCCGAGCTGTTGAATTAACCTCTATAGTTCCCTGATAAGAATGAATGATCCTGTGATATTCTAAAATGACATTCTTAACCAGATAAAAACACAATATCTAAAACAAATAGAATTGTAAAGGAATATATAAATGTGACATATAACTTAGAAAAAGTGCATAAAATCATATGATATCCAATAGCTGTGCTGCAAAAAGTCTAGCTGTGACTTTTGCTAAAATGCTAAAACGAAAATAGTGCAAAGAATATGGTGTCCAATACTGTGCTGCAATAGTGACTTATAATAATAAAAATTGCTAGAACAAGAATAGTGCAAAGAATAAACTCATAAATAATAGTCTTTGGGTGATGCAAAAGTGCAAGCAAAAAAACAGATTGTTTTTGCAATAAATAAACAATGGTTAAAGTGCTGGGTGATGTTGTAATTTCCACGCTGTGAATATGTGACTTCTGGATGTGTTATCCTGTGACTCCCACGCTGTGCTTTTAGAGAAAGGTGGCCCCTTACCTCACTGCTGTGAGGTTACAGCATGTAATATAAGCCCTCTGTTGTGCCTGTTGTTATCCGGATGCTGACTGGAACATGGGGATATGTGGATGCCTGGTGGGGGTTAATCCTCTAGCCGTGGGGTCTCCGAGATGATGTGCATGTATGGGGGTTTAAAATATGGAGGCAAGAAAGGCCCAATATAGTGTAGTAATATTTGCTAAAAATATTTATTTTCGTAGATTTCAAAGTATAAATTACTCACATTTAAAAATCACAGTAGTGCATATAAAAAACGAGCGCCGAGCTCGTCCGCGTCACCTCCGGTGCTTGCTACGTCCCTACGCGTATCGTCAATCACGTGACTTCATCAGGGGATGAAAAACAAGCTCAGGAGATGCTATTACAATCTAATAGGCAGCGGCCATTTTCCCGAAGTCCGAGCGCCGGAAATGCTTCGGTGGCCATATTCCTGTATATTGGCGTGCAGTGCTGTGCGTCGCCATTTTGTTGGTTGGCCAAAATGTAAACACGCCAGAGGCATCTTGCACAAGTGTGTGCAGATGTTTAAATATGACTAAAAATGACTATAAATTACTTTAATTCTGTTAAAAACTGCTTGTAGGTCCCTAAAAAGATTTAAAAGGACATATTTTTTAAAAGACTAAAAAATATGAAAAAAATAATTAAAAGAATTTGTATGAGTAGTACCGGAAATGATTCGGACGTGGAATTTGCAATTGACATATGAGGATAATATAATATAACGATAAAAAGCAGAGAGATGTGTTTAGAAGAGAGGATAGTTATTGTTTAGCTTGTTTTAAAAGAATAGTTTAATGGTGGACTTGTCGGGGGGTGGTAAAAGGGTGGTAAAACTAAATATCAAACTTATTATAAAAATATTTTAAAAATATTTCTAAAAAATATCCTGAAAAATATATTGAAAAATATATTAAAAACCCTTTTAAAAATTACTCAGAAAACAGTTCAAATCAAATTCTACATTTAATCCACGGGGTGTAAAAGTGTCCAATAGGAAAATCCATTTGGATTCCATTTGACTGAGTGTTCTTATTTTGTGTCCACCTCTCCAATGTTTAGTATATGGTTCTAACCCCCAAAACTTCAACTGTGTGGGGTCTTTATTATGGTGTAGTAAAAAATGTTTTGACACATTGTGTTTGTCGAATCCATTTATGATGTTTTGTACGTGTTCTTTAATTCTTATTCTGAGGAGTCTTTTTGTGCGTCCCACGTACTGTAACCCACAGCTGCATTCTAACATATATACCGCTCCCTCTGTATTGCAGCATGTGAATCCTTTTATGTCATATGTGATGCCTGTACTTTTTGCAGTGAACTTGAACTTTTTTTCATTAGGTTTTTTGGACCTGATGCAAGCATAACAGCGCTTGCATGGGTAGAAGCCCTTTCCTGTGAAAAAAGTTGGACCTTTGATTGGAGGATCTGGTACGTTTTTTACTAATTTATCTCTAAGTGTAGGGGCTCTTCTATATATAAAATTCGGATGTGTCGGTAGTGTTTCCTTCAGCTGTGTGTCTGCTAGTAACACGTTCCAGTGTCTTTTTATTATTTGTTCTACTTTTTTGTGCTGTATGCTATAGTCCAGGATCACTGGTACTTTGTCTATAAATAGTTTTTTGTCATTATTTTTTATTAAGTCGCCTCGATTCATCCTTGTTACCTCTTCTATGCCCTTTTCTATTATTTTGGGACTATAGCCTTTTTTGATGAATCTTTTGCCAATGTGTCTGGCTTGTGATGTGAACATATCTATATGTGTGCAATTGCGCCTAAGTCTCATTAGTTGGCCTTTTGGGATGTTGCACAACCAATTCTTATGGTGGCAACTTTCTATGGGCAGATAACTATTTCTATCGACATTTTTAAAATGTGTTTTGGTTGTTATGGTATTTTTCTCTTGTAGTAATTCCAGATCTAAAAACGTAACGGTTTTTTCACTAATCTCCCATGTGAGTTTAATATTACGGTCATTTTTGTTGAGGTTTTCCAAGAAGAGTGCTAATCCTAATTCCTCTCCTTTCCATAAGATGAAAATATCATCAATGTACCGTTTAAAAATGATGAGTTCATTTGGGATTCTTGAGAAGACGGATTCTTCCTCCCATTGGGCCATAAAGAGGCCTGCTACGCTCGGCGCAAATTTGGCACCCATAGCAACTCCAGTGCGTTGGAAATAGTAATCTTGATTATGCCAGAAATAGTTATTTTTGAGACAAAAGTCTAATCCTTTTATTAGATATTTTCTTTGCACACATGGTAGTTTGGTGTGTTTTCTTAGTCCCCATTTCACGGCCTCGCATGCTAGGTGGTGTGGAATAATTGTGTACAAGGATGAAACATCTGCTGTGGCCATAATCCAAGGGGTGTCTGTTGTTGGAATGTTCTCCAGGAGTTGTAGCATCTGCTTGGTGTCTTTTAGGTAGGCGCGTGTTTCTTGTACTGCCGGCTGTAGAAAGTGGTCAATGTATTCTCCCATTCATGAGGTTAAAGAATCTATTCCATTTACTATTGGTCTTAATGGCGGGTTGTTACTGTCTTTGTGTATTTTGGGCACACAGTAGATGACTGGAGTCCGACATGACTCTGGGATCAGATATTTTGCTTCCTTCTTGTTCAGTATTTCTCGTTTTAGGCCCAGATGTATTATTTGTTCCAGAGTTTTCCTACACTTAAACATTGGGTTCCCTAACAATTTGTGGTAAGTATCTTCATCTTCAAGTAATGTGTTCATATTATCTTGATATTGTTCTTTGGTGAAAACTACTATCCCTCCGCATTTGTCCGCAGGTCGGATGACTAGGTCTTTTCTTTTGGGGAGTTTGTTGATACCACTTTTGATGTGTTTGGGCTCCTCTTTCTTGTGTACTTTCAGGTCCATCAGGTCTTTCACTACCAGTTTCTTAAAAACCTCAATGTGTTTATTATTTTTTATTGGAGGGTTGAATGTTGATTTGTTTCTTAGGTTACTGTGGCTAATGTCTTCTTCTTGAGCTTTTGCTTTGGGTTTGGCTGTGTTGCTAGCCATATATTTTTTGATATTTAGTTTCCTAATATATTTTTGGATTCCTATATAGGTATGAAACTTGTCCAGATTCTTTGTGGGGGCATATTTGAGTCCTTTATCGAGTACCCCTACTTCTTCTTGTGATAGTGGTTTCCCACTGAGGTTAAAAATACCTTCTCCTTTTATTCCCCTTCTCTTTTTCTTGTGTTCTCTCTTTCCTGATCGGCATCCTCTCTTATTTCTGGGCTTCTTCTCCCATTCATGGTCCCTTCTAGATTCCTCGGAGGATAATGATCCCGACCTTTCTCTAAAAAAGATCTGCTCTGTTCTGTTTCTGGACGATATGTCTCTTGTTTGTATTCGTCATAGTAATTTCTTAATGGTGCGTAGTAATTATACGTTGGTATAGGACTACGTTCGTGTTGGCGATATGGGCCTTGGTTATAGGGTCCCCTTCTCTCACCATATCCATAATCTTGGTATGGAATGGGACTTCTTCCTCTCTGCCTTTGTTGATCATATTGTGGTCCTCTCTGTTCGTAGTGGCCTCCTCTATTGTTTCCCTGGTCTTGTGGGTATCCTCTATTTTCTCTCTGTTCATTTTGATTTTTTTGCCAATTATTGTGTCCATAATACGTTTTTTAGTTGTTTTTCCAATGTGGTTTTTTCCAACCATTCTGCGGTGTTCTGTGATTTGGGGGTCTTCTATCTCCTTTGTGGGGTGTGTTGTATTGTTGGTCCCCATTTCCTGTGTGATTTGTGTGGCGTCTTGGTGTCTCTGCCCTAGGTCTAGGGTCTTGGTGTGGTCTTATAGGTGTATTTCGTTCTTGATTTGGATTAGGGTTCATGTGTTGTGATTGCATACGTACAGTTTTTTCTGGTGTTGAAAATGTTGAAATTGGGTCTGTCCGTCCCAGTTGGCTTTGCCATTTGAAAGTTTGGTCATTTCTGAAGTCATTCATGTCTCTGGAGTATTTTTTGCTTTTTCTTTGTTGTACTTCCTTGTCTTTTTTGGTTAGGTCTCTATTTAGCTGTGTAGTTAATGTTATGAATTCTGTGGTATCTTTATATTTGTCTAGTTCTTCCTTTACTTCTGATATGGTTTGGTCTATTTTTTTCATTTTAATTAGTTTTCTTTGTAGTAAAAATGTCAGAAGTTCTAGCCCTTTGCCATTAAAGAATTTAAACCAGTCGTCTATTGAATCTTTGTCTATTAGTCCATCATTCGGTGGTACATCCCATCTTAGCCGTCTCGGCACTATGCTGTCTTTTAAATATCTGTCAAAGGTGGTTATGTCCCACCATGTACTTATCTTTTTCTCCATGTTTTGTCCTAATTTTCGCATTAGGCTTTCTAAGTTATCATTTTTTGTGTTAATAGGTTTGTCAGCATTGAAAATTTCGTCTAGATTGATTTGCCTCTTGTCTAGAAATGCAAATACTTCCATAGTGGCCGCGTAAATGGATGGTTTAAGGTGTAAATATGGATATAGAAAGTATTTACGCGCTACTATGTGTGAAAAAGGGAGGATAACACATCCAGAAGTCACATATTCACAGCGTGGAAATTACAACATCACCCAGCACTTTAACCATTGTTTATTTATTGCAAAAACAATCAGTTTTTTTGCTTGCACTTTTGCATCACCCAAAGACTATTATTTATGAGTTTATTCTTTGCACTATTCTTGTTCTAGCAATTTTTATTATTATAAGTCACTATTGCAGCACAGTATTGGACACCATATTCTTTGCACTATTTTCGTTTTAGCATTTTAGCAAAAGTCACAGCTAGACTTTTTGCAGCACAGCTATTGGATATCATATGATTTTATGCACTTTTTCTAAGTTATATGTCGCATTTATATATTCCTTTACAATTCTATTTGTTTTAGATATTGTGTTTTTATCTGGTTAAGAATGTCATTTTAGAATATCACAGGATCATTCATTCTTATCAGGGAACTATAGAGGTTAATTCAACAGCTCGGCATTATTTTACTATATACATTCTATTCAGGTTATGGTTTCAGTACCCTTCAGTGCCTTGTAGCAGTTGTAAAATACCCCCCCTTTTTGACACATAGTAGCGCGTAAATACTTTCTTTATCCATATTTACACCTTAAACCATCCATTTACGCGGCCACTATGGAAGTATTTGCATTTCTAGACAAGAGGCAAATCAATCTAGACAAAATTTTCAATGCTGACAAACCTATTAACACAAAAAATGATAACTTAGAAAGCCTAATGCGAAAATTAGGACAAAACATGGAGAAAAAGATAAGTACATGGTGGGACATAACCACCTTTGACAGATATTTAAAAGACAGCATAGTGCCGAGACGGCTAAGATGGGATGTACCACCGAATGATGGACTAATAGACAAAGATTCAATAGACGACTGGTTTAAATTCTTTAATGGCAAAGGGCTAGAACTTCTGACATTTTTACTACAAAGAAAACAAATTAAAATGAAAAAAATAGACCAAACCATATCAGAAGTAAAGGAAGAACTAGACAAATATAAAGATACCACAGAATTCATAACATTAACTACACAGCTAAATAGAGACCTAACCAAAAAAGACAAGGAAGTACAACAAAGAAAAAGCAAAAAATACTCCAGAGACTTGAATGACTTCAGAAATGACCAAACTTTCAAATGGCAAAGCCAACTGGGACGGACAGACCCAATTTCAACATTTTCAACACCAGAAAAAACTGTACGTATGCAATCACAACACATGAACCCTAATGCAAATCAAGAACGAAATACACCTATAAGACCACACCAAGACCCTAGACCTAGGGCAGAGACACCAAGACGCCACACAAATCACACAGGAAATGGGGACCAACAATACAACACACCCCACAAAGGAGATAGAAGACCCCCAAATCACAGAACACCGCAGAATGGTTGGAAAAAACCACATTGGAAAAACAACAAAAAACCATATTATGGACACAATAATTGGCAAAAAAATCAAAATGAACAGAGAGAAAATAGAGGATACCCACAAGACCAGGGAAACAATAGAGGAGGCCACTACGAACAGAGAGGACCACAATATGATCAACAAAGGCAGAGAGGAAGAAGTCCCATTCCATACCAAGATTATGGATATGGTGAGAGAAGGGGACCCTATAACCAAGGCCCATATCGCCAACACGAACGTAGTCCTATACCAACGTATAATTACTACGCACCATTAAGAAATTACTATGACGAATACAAACAAGAGACATATCGTCCAGAAACAGAACAGAGCAGGTCTTTTTTAGAGAAAGGTCGGGATCATTATCCTCCGAGGAATCTAGAAGGGACCATGAATGGGAGAAGAAGCCCAGAAATAAGAGAGGATGCCGATCAGGAAAGAGAGAACAAAAGAAAAAGAGAAGGGGAATAAAAGGAGAAGGTATTTTTAACCTCAGTGGGAAACCACTATCACAAGAAGAAGTAGGGGTACTCGATAAAGGACTCAAATATGCCCCCACAAAGAATCTGGACAAGTTTCATACCTATATAGGAATCCAAAAATATATTAGGAAACTAAATATCAAAAAATATATGGCTAGCAACACAGCCAAACCCAAAGCAAAAGCTCAAGAAGAAGACATTAGCCACAGTAACCTAAGAAACAAATCAACATTCAACCCTCCAATAAAAAATAATAAACACATTGAGGTTTTTAAGAAACTGGTAGTGAAAGACCTGATGGACCTGAAAGTACACAAGAAAGAGGAGCCCAAACACATCAAAAGTGGTATCAACAAACTCACCAAAAGAAAAGACCTAGTCATCCGACCTGCGGACAAAGGCGGAGGGATAGTAGTTTTCACCAAAGAACAATATCAAGAAAATATGAACACATTACTTGAAGATGAAGATACCTACCACAAATTGTTAGGAAACCCAATGTTTAAGTGTAGGAAAGCTCTGGAACAAATAATACATCTGGGCCTAAAACGAGAAATACTGAACAAGAAGGAAGCAAAATATCTGATCCCAGAGTCATGTCGGACTCCAGTCATCTACTGTGTGCCCAAAATACACAAAGACAGTAACAACCCGCCATTAAGACCAATAGTAAATGGAATAGATTCTTTAACCTCACGAATGGGAGAATACATTGACCACTTTCTACAGCCGGCAGTACAAGAAACACGCGCCTACCTAAAAGACACCAAGCAGATGCTACAACTCCCGGAGAACATTCCAACAACAGACACCCCTTGGATTATGGCCACAGCAGATGTTTCATCCTTGTACACCACACCACCTAGCATGCGAGGCCGTGAAATGGGGACTAAGAAAACACACCAAACTACCATGTGTGCAAAGAAAATATCTAATAAAAGGATTAGACTTTTGTCTCAAAAATAACTATTTCTGGCATAATCGAGATTACTATTTCCAACGCACTGGAGTTGCTATGGGAGCCAAATTTGCGCCGAGCGTAGCAGGCCTCTTTATGGCCCAATGGGAGGAAGAATCCGTCTTCTCAAGAATCCCAAATGAACTCATCATTTTTAAACGGTACATTGATGATATTTTCATCTTATGGAAAGGAGAGGAATTAGGATTAGCACTCTTCTTGGAAAACCTCAACAAAAATGACCGTAATATTAAACTCACATGGGAGATTAGTGAAAAAACCGTTACGTTTTTAGATCTGGAATTACTACAAGAGAAAAATACCATAACAACCAAAACACATTTTAAAAATGTCGATAGAAATAGTTATCTGCCCATAGAAAGTTGCCACCATAAGAATTGGTTGTGCAACATCCCAAAAGGCCAACTAATGAGACTTAGGCGCAATTGCACACATATAGATATGTTCACATCACAAGCCAGACACATTGGCAAAAGATTCATCAAAAAAGGCTATAGTCCCAAAATAATAGAAAAGGGCATAGAAGAGGTAACAAGGATGAATCGAGGCGACGTAATAAAAAATAATGACAAAAAACTATTTATAGACAAAGTACCAGTGATCCTGGACTATAGCATACAGCACAAAAAAGTAGAACAAATAATAAAAAGACACTGGAACGTGTTACTAGCAGACACACAGCTGAAGGAAACACTACCGACACATCCGAATTTTATATATAGAAGAGCCCCTACACTTAGAGATAAATTAGTAAAAAACGTACCAGATCCTCCAATCAAAGGTCCAACTTTTTTCACAGGAAAGGGCTTCTACCCATGCAAGCGCTGTTATGCTTGCATCAGGTCCAAAAAACCTAATGAAAAAAAGTTCAAGTTCACTGCAAAAAGTACAGGCATCACATATGACATAAAATGATTCACATGCTGCAATACAGAGGGAGCGGTATATATGTTAGAATGCAGCTGTGGGTTACAGTACGTGGGACGCACAAAAAGACTCCTCAGAATAAGAATTAAAGAACACGTACAAAACATCATAAATGGATTCGACAAACACAATGTGTCAAAACATTTTTTACTACACCATAATAAAGACCCCACACAGTTGAAGTTTTGGGGGTTAGAACCATATACTAAACATTGGAGAGGTGGACACAAAATAAGAACACTCAGTCAAATGGAATCCAAATGGATTTTCCTATTGGACACTTTTACACCCCGTGGATTAAATGTAGAATTTGATTTGAACTGTTTTCTGAGTAATTTTTAAAAGGGTTTTTAATATATTTTTCAATATATTTTTCAGGATATTTTTTAGAAATATTTTTAAAATATTTTTATAATAAGTTTGATATTTAGTTTTACCACCCTTTTACCACTCCCCGACAAGTCCACCATTAAACTATTCTTTTAAAACAAGCTAAACAATAACTATCCTCTCTTCTAAACACATCTCTCTGCTTTTTATCGTTATATTATATTATCCTCATATGTCAATTGCAAATTCCATGTCCGAGTCATTTCCGGTACTACTCATACAAATTCTTTTAATTATTTTTTTCATATTTTTTAGTCTTTTAAAAAATATGTCCTTTTAAATCTTTTTAGGGACCTACAAGCAGTTTTTAACAGAATTAAAGTAATTTATAGTCATTTTTAGTCATATTTAAACATCTGCACACACTTGTGAAAGATGCCTCTGGCGTGTTTACATTTTGGCCAACCAACAAAATGGCGACGCACAGCACTGCACACCAATATACAGGAATATGGCCACCGAAGTATATCCCGGCGCTCGGACTTTGGGAAAATGGCCGCCGCCTATTAGATTGTAATAGCATATATAAAGACATCTTCTGAGCTTGTTTTTCATCCCCTGATGAAGTCACGTGATTGACGATACGCGTAGGGACGTAGCAAGCACCGGAGGTGACGCGGACGAGCTCGGCGCTCGTTTTTTATATGCACTACTGTGATTTTTAAATGTGAGTAATTTATACTTTGAAATCTACGAAAATAAATATTTTTAGCAAATATTACTACACTATATTGGGCCTTTCTTGCCTCCATATTTTAAACCCCCATACATGCACATCATCTCGGAGACCCCACGGCTAGCCATTAGGGGCACATACAGGACCCAGAGGAATATGGTCCTGAAGTCCCAGAGGTCAGGTGCTGCAGCAGATAAGGTTTATAAACCCAGTCTGTGGTACTACAGCAAGTTAGCATTTCTGGATGACCATCTGGAAGTCAGGGAATCTCTGTCAACCCTTCCCCCCAGAGGTCTATCCAGCCTTCCTTGTAGCCAACCCTCCAGCCTTCCTTGCAGCCAACCCTCCAGCCTTCCTTGCAACCCTGCTCTGGCTTCCTCGGAGGATCAAGCAGAGGTCCTTGAGGAGCCCGATTTGGATATATGGAGCCAGGTATTGTATTGATATCTACATTTATATGTAACAAAAGTGATGATTTAAAATAGATGTTACTATTGGTATCTATTTAATGTCTGAAAATAAATTGATTTACAGAGCAATAGACAGTAGTGGTCAAATTTGATGGGGACAAGCCAAAAATATCAGGAGTCAGAATCATTGGAATTTTAATCACTTTTGCCATTCAATTTTAAAATGTCTGGAGGTGAACAATGTGTGTGATTGATGATGCCAAAAAATAAAGAATGTCCCTTTGTTTTTAACAGCCAGAGCAGAGCCAGGAAGAGGGTGATGTTGGGGACCAGGAGGAGGCAGGGCCCAGTGGCACACAGGAGGAGGCCAGGCCCAGCACAAGAGCCCAGATGCCTCACCTGAAAATCCAACAACGAGGGCCAAGGAGGGTTAGGCAGGTGGAGGAGGAAACCAGAGCATTCCTAAGAGAGGCTACTGCGGCCCTCAGAGAGGCACCCTCTGTTGAAGAGGGCTATGCCGCAGTCCTGGCCCATAAATTATCACAGATGGACTTGAGGCAACGCCTATAGAGCGAAAACCTCATGCTGAAGGTGATCAACAGGGGGTTGCTAGGTGAACTGACACAGTTCACCGATATAACTGAGGTTGTCCCTCCTCCTCCACCTCCTCCTCCTCCTCCTACTCCTCCTCCTACTCCTCCTGCCACAAGCTCTCCTCCTGAGCCACAGCCTCTGAGGAAGCGCTCAACAAAGGCTGCAGGGAAGGCTGCAGAGAAGGCTGGAGAGAAGGCTACAAGGAAGAGGAAAAAATAATGACTGCTGTAGTACCACAGACTGGGGACATATCGGACTTATCTGCTGCTGTTCCTGACCTCTGGGAGTCCAAGACAAGATTGTGCTCTTTTTTTGGGGGGATAATTCCAGAGTTAGGTTTTCTCTTCTTGGATGGTTGCTGTGGGGTCCAAAGGATGCACAAATTCAAGCAGGGTCTCCAGTGCTGCCTTCCCCTTTAATTTGTTATCTGCCTAAATAAAGGATTCTTTTGTTTTGCTTAAAATACTTGACTATGTGATTTCTATTCAAAAAGAGAGTTTGCTAGGGAGTAGGCAGGGACATTTCTACAAATATTATTGGTATTGGTATTAACAAGGGACACAAACCTCCTTGAGGCAAATATAAACAAATTTAGAATGTTGGTGTGGTAACTTGACACACAAATAATATTTTTCGAAAAATACAATACAAAATATAAAAGAAAATAATAAGCAAAAAAATATAAAAGAAAAAAAAATTAATAAATCTAACTTAAAAAAATAAATTAAAAAAATCTAAAATCTAAAATCTAAAATCAAATAATTTTTTGTGATCTTTACATTTACTTATGAATTTATGAGGGAGATCTGGCTTAACAACAATATTTTAAAATCATTAGATCAATTAAGAATTACTAAGAAACAAGTTTGGCATAACTCTGAATATCATTAGCAAAAGAAGCTAATTATTTAAGCATTATCTAAAGAAGAAAGGAATGCGCAGCATTAAACAATGCCATTATTTCCAGCGTGACGAATGTGCCATCTCCATTTCAAACGCTAGCTTTACCAAAACGTGCGCTCCCGTCTCATACTTGATTCTGAGCATGCACGTTTTTTTCACCTCGTAAAAGCATACACACGTACGTTTTTCACGTCGTTAAAAAAAATGCTCTGGAGCATACACACGATCGGTTTTAATGGGCATTTTTAAAAATAGAATTTTTAACGGCATGAAAAACGATCGTGTGTATGCGGCATAACAGTTAATATGGGGAAAGAGTGTATCCTCTCCACTGATGCTTTATCACCAATCCTTGTTTCAATAAAAAAAAAAACATTTGTCATTGGGACGGAAAGGGAGGTGAAATGTTCTGAACAGGTGCACAGACAGCAAAACAAATGTTACAGGGGTGATAACTGATAACCCTTCCCTATGTTTTCCAAAAAGCTTAAAAATAGATTTTTTGGCTGGAGCTACACTTAAAAAATTTACCTGTTCCAAATTACAAACAGATTCCACTTAAGAACAAACCTACAGTCCCTGTCTTGTTTGCACCACCTGTATACTGTTGTACAGAGTATATAGGGCCTTTCCTTTTTTTAATTTGGGTGCGGGTTTCCCCTTAATATCCATACAAGACCCAAATGGGCTGGGGGAGGACGGGTACCCATGCCAATTTTCTCAATGATTTTCATCCATATTGCCGGGACCACACATTAAAGCCGTAAGCAGTTTTAAATGACTTTTTTTCCTTTAAAAATTTCATTTTGTGCACGGACAGTTCTAAACACAGGAAACACATGCATACTTTAGACACCCCCCAGGTATGATATTTAAAGGAATGTTTCACTTTCTTTTTTCACTTTAAGCATCATTAAAATCACTGCTCTCGAAAAAACTGCAGTTTTTAAAACTTTTTTTTGCATTGATACATGTCCCCTGGGGCAGGACCCAGGTCCCCAAACCCTTTTTAGGACAATAACTTGCATATTATCCTTTATAATTAGTGTGACAGAACCCACTGTCACTGTGTGCTTTGGAAGGGACTGAGGGCGGGCCTCCTACCCACAGACTATGGCCCATAAGAGACAGACTCGGGGAGAAGCTGGCATTGAGATAATGTAATGTAATGCTACATCCCTTCTCCCCCATCCCCCCCCTCTTGTTGCTGTGTTTAGCTGTGTTGAGTCATGGCACATAGACAATGGTCTGGACTGCAGACATCTCTCCGCAGGGGATGTGTATTGAGGGGTTGCCTGCTTACCATAATCCCTTTATGTTTATCTGTAGTCTCTGTTTCAATGTACAAGGGTTCAGTTCCCATTGGTTCTTCCTTGTCCCCTACCCCCCCTCTATGACAAGGCTAAGGGGAGTGTCCCTAACTGTGTGTAAAAGTGTATGTTTTGGATTTAATAAACTGTTGATGCTCTGCATGTTTAACCCTCAACACCTGTGTGGATTGTCTCGTGATTGAGGGGTTAAGGGCTGGTTATGGCGAATCTGCAGGCTGCGGGTGCGTTTGGAGGACAGGAGACACAGGTCTGGCGGATGTGCCCACCTGGGGTATTCGAGATCCGTCACAGTGGTGGCAGCAGTGGGGTGTCTCCTGCAGTCCGGGACATCCAAACCACCACCAGGATTCAAGATCCGGGCAGCCGCCAAGGAGCAATACGGGGACCAGCCAGCATGAGAGCGGAGTTCGGGAGGAGGCTGCAAGGCATGAGGAAGCAACATCGGGGACCAGTGACAGAGCGCACCATGCTCGGCTGGGAGGATGTGATCCGCTGGCAACTCTGGCATGAGACACTAAGCCACGAGCGGCACCATCAGGGGAAGATCCTTCCCTCCTCCACAGAGATGTACTGGACGCAGTACCGTGCGCGAGAGGTGTTCCTGAGGGAACGACCGCGAGATGAGTGTAAGATGGAGCTCGGAAGATTGGTCCAGGAGGAGATGAGGCTGGACGCCAGCTACAGAGCCCTCCGGTGGTTCGTGGCTCAACTGTGGCCAAGTACAGCAGATGGCAGCCCGACAGAAGGCGTTGGCTACGGCAGCGTGGGGCTGCTCCATCAAAAAATTTATGGAGACCCAGACTTTGGGAGCGACGAAGAGTGGCGGCTGGAAGACATCCTGGACTTCCGAGATGAGGTGCTGGACCTTCCCGAAGAGGCGTGTGGCCTGGAGGAATTGGAGTTCCTGGTTGAGCAGGAATGGGAGCTCGAGATTGCCTACAAGCGGCTGTTTGACGGTGATCAGCAGCCTGGCATGGCTCCCGTTGCCTGGGACTGTCCTGGAGAAATAGCGGACAGTCGCGAAGATGCAGAGCAAATGGGGCCAGGATTGCCCCTACGTTTTCCCGTCCTAACCGCAATGGAAGAAGCGGCAATGATACAGAGGGCACTGCGAGTGCTAGAATGCCAGAATGTACCAGAGGTTTCCCAGGCAGCGAGACAAGATAAAAGCATAAAGGTCTCAGAAGGGGAAGTTGAGACGGGCGCCGGAAGGCTGGTAAATGATGATCAGCAGCAAGTCCAGAGTATCGAATCCGGTGCCCCAGCAGAAGCGCTGGCTACAGGGCAGAGTGCCGCTGGCCTCTGCCCAGCATCAGAAAAAGAGTTGGACACAGAGAGTCTGAGAGATGCTCTTCGTGAGCCGTTTCCCCAACAGCAGATATCCCCAACTGGAGTGGAGGAAGCAATTCTCCCTCCCCAGCAATTGGACAGTACCCCAATGTTCATCCCCCCAGCAGAAGCACTGGCTGCAGGGCAGAGTGCCGCTGACCTCTGCCCACCCTCAGAGTTGGATCCAGGGAGTCCGAGGGATGACCTCAGTGAGCTGTTTCCCGAGCACTTGGACACTACCCCAGTGTTCATCCCCCCAGCAGAAGCGCTGGCTACGGGGCAGAGTGCCGCTGGCCTCTGCCCACCCTCAGAGTTGGATCCAGGGAGTCCGAGGGAGGACCTCAGTGAGCTGGTTGCCCAGCACTTGGACACTACCCCAGTGTTTATCCCCCCAGCTGAAGCGCTGGCTGCATGGCAGAGTGCCCCGGGCCCCTGCCCAGCCCTCAGTATGTCTTTGGAGGGTTTGGGAGACAGCCCCTGTCAGAAGTCGCCTCAGCAGCTGGTCACAGAACCAGGAGGGAGAAAAACCCTTCCCCCTCTCCAGCGGCTGAACTCTACCGTTGTATATGTCCCCCTAGCAGAATCGCTGGCTACGGAGCAGAGCGCTGTTGGCCTCTGCCCAGCATCAGAAAAAGAGATGGAGAGTCTGGGAGATAGTCCCTGCAAGATGCCTCCTCAGCGGCTGGTAATTACTCCAGGAGAAAAGCAAGAACCTTTTCCTCCCCAACTGCATAGCACTGCCAGCCTATGTTCCCTACAAGCTGAAGCGCTGGCATCGGGGCAGAGGATTATTCAGCTCCCCTCAATATCTGCAACCCAGCCCCGGATCACGGGAGTGCGGACAGCTGTTCCCACTCTGCAGCGGCTGTTTTTATTCACGGGAGACCGTATGTGCGATTTTGCTCCCCAGCGCCAGAGACGTACTTTTCCTTTTCCTGGTTGCCTGGGGTGGAAGTTTGTGACTAACGCAGGTCCAGACCAGTTGGGGGTCAGGAACCTGGTTAGTCTGTTTTTAAAAGGGGAGAAATGTGACAGAACCCACTGTCACTGTGTGCTTTGGAAGGGACTGAGGGCGGGCCTCCTACCCACAGACTATGGCCCATAAGAGACAGACTCAGAGAGAAGCTGGCATTGAGATAATGTAATGTAATGCTACATCCCTTCTCCCCCATCCCCCCCCTCTTGTTGCTGTGTTTAGCTGTGTTGAGTCATGGCACATAGACAATGGTCTGGACTGCAGACATCTCTCCGCAGGGGATGTGTATTGAGGGGTTGCCTGCTTACCATAATCCCTTTATGTTTATCTGTAGTCTCTGTTTCAATGTACAAGGGTTCAGTTCCCATTGGTTCTTCCTTGTCCCCTACCCCCCTCTATGGCAAGGCTAAGGGGAGTGTCCCTAACTGTGTGTAAAAGTGTATGTTTTGGATTTAATAAACTGTTGATGCTCTGCATGTTTAACCCTCAACACCTGTGTGGATTGTCTCGTGATTGAGGGGTTAAGGGCTGGTTATGGCGAATCTGCAGGCTGCGGGTGCGTTTGGAGGACAGGAGACACAGGTCTGGCGGATGTGCCCACCTGGGGTATTCAAGATCCGTCCCAGTGGTGGCAGCAGTGGGGTGTCTCCTGCAGTCCGGGACATCCAAACCACCACCAGGATTCAAGATCCGGGCAGCCGCCAAGGAGCAATACGGGGACCAGCCAGCATGAGAGCGGAGATCGGGAGGAGGCTGCAAGGCATGCGGAAGCAACATCGGGGACCAGTGACAGAGCGCACCATGCTCGGCTGGGAGGATGTGATCCGCTGGCAACTCTAGCATGAGACACTAAGCCACGAGCGGCACCATCAGGGGAAGATCCTTCCCTCCTCCACAGAGATGTACTGGACGCAGTACTGTGCGCGAGAGGTGTTCCTGAGGGAACGACCACGAGATGAGTGTAAGATGGAGCTCGGAAGATTGGTCCAGGAGGAGATGAGGCTGGACGCCAGCTACAGAGCCCTCCGGTGGTTCGTGGCTCAACTGTGGCCAAGTACAGCAGATGGCAGCCCGACAGAAGGCGTTGGCTACGGCAGCGTGGGGCTGCTCCATCAAAAAATTTATGGAGACCCAGACTTTGGGAGCGACGAAGAGTGGCGGCTGGAAGACATCCTGGACTTCCGAGATGAGGTGCTGGACCTTCCCGAAGAGGCGTGTGGCCTGGAGGAATTGGAGTTCCTGGTTGAGCAGGAATGGGAGCTCGAGATTGCCTACAAACGGCTGTTTGACGGTGATCAGCAGCCTGGCATGGCTCCCGTTGCCTGGGACTGTCCTGGAGAAATAGCGGACAGTCGCGAAGATGCAGAGCAAATGGGGCCAGGAGTGCCCCTACGTTTTCCCATCATAACCGCAATGGAAGAAGCGGCAATGATACAGAGGGCACTGCGAGTGCTAGAATGCCAGAATGTACCAGAGGTTTCCCAGGCAGCGAGACAAGATAAAAGCATAAAGGTCTCAGAAGGGGAAGTTGAGACAGGCGCTGGAAGGCTGGTAAATGATGATCAGCAGCAAGTCCAGAGTATCGAATCCGGTGCCCCAGCAGAAGCGCTGGCTACAGGGCAGAGTGCCGCTGGCCTCTGCCCAGCATCAGAAAAAGAGTTGGACCCAGATTGGATTTAATAAACTGTTGATGCTCTGCATGTTTAACCCTCAACACCTGTGTGGATTGTCTCGTGATTGAGGGGTTAAGGGCTGGTTATGGCGAATCTGCAGGCTGCGGGTGTGCCCACCTGGGGTATTCGAGATCCGTCACAATTAGCACTTATGATTTTGAACATTCGAATCCATTGTATTTAATAGGGTTCTAAAGTTCGCGCAAACTTTCGGTCCGTTCGCAGGTTCTGGTGCGAACCGAACCGAGGGGTGTTCGGCTCATCCCTAGTTTTTGCCTTTAAAGACTGTGCAACCTGCAAGTACACTGGCTTCCAGAACAGATCACATGGATTTTGATTTGTTAGCGCCATCACAGTGAATTGCTCTGGTCTGTCCTTGAAACCACTACAAAGAGAAGAGGGTGAATAGCAGGGTGTCAGGTCACCTGTGGCCAGATGACAGATGCACACCGTAGGGGGTCAGGAGTGCACCACAAGGTAGTGAACCCTATGGCTGACTGCTGCGGATAGGATACTGGGTGGTTGTGGAAAGCGGGACCAGAGGAGCCCAACCGGGATCCACAGGAAGCTAGAGCCGAGATTCCCCAGGGCGCGGAGTCTAAGACCCAGCAGGTCTTCACCAGAGCCTCTAGTGGTGAGGATGTTACGCTGCAGCTAGGTCCAGGTCGTGACCCCTAGAGTCTCCTAGCTCACGCCTCGTAGGGTAAGGAGGAAAGAGGGGAAGCAGCAGCACAGGATACAAGAATAGTGAGGGGAAAGGCCAAGGTCAGGGTCATAAGCAGACAAGGATAAACGAAGGACAAGCCGAAGGTCAAGGGTCACAAGCAGACAGGGATAGTCAGGAACAAGCCAATATCGTAACAGAGAGACAGACGTAGCACACGGCAGGCAGGAACCCAAACACACAATGCTTAAACAAACACGTTGATCAGCAAAGCAGGCTTGCAGTGCACAGGTTAATATAGTGTTCTGTGATAGGGCCTGGGGAGGAGTTAGGCTGGGAGGAGATTATAAAGGAAGCCAGGTGAAAGGGTCTGGCCTCTAAGATGAACACATGAGGAGGAAAGGTAAGATGGCAGACAGACATTAGTGCATATCCATGACAGTACCCTCCCTCTTACGAGGCCTCCCCCTTCCCCGCCTGGGTCCAGGTTTAGAGGGAAACTTCACATGAAACTCCTTTAACAGATGAGGTGCAAAGACCTCAGATGCAGCAATCCAAGACCTCTCCTCTTGCGGCGGTCGGCAAAGCCTTTGAATTTTTCAGCAGCTGCCCAGAGGGAATTATGAACGTCACCCCAAACGGAATTGAGAGACTCCTGAACCGAAGCAAAAGCTGGAATATCTGGAGAACAGATCATGGGAAAAGGAAATTGAGGGTGTTTTCCATAAACTGTAAAAAAGGGTGTCTTCTGCGAACTGGTATTCACATGATTGTTATGGGAGAATTCTGCCCACGGGAGTAGAGAGGACCAATCGTCATGATGAGAAGACACAAAGGTGCCAAGAAAGACCTTTAACTCCTGATTAACCCTCTCAGTCTGTCCATTGGATTGAGGATGGTAAGAAGAGTAAAAAACCAAGACAATATTGAGGGATTTGCAAAAGGCTCTCCAAAAACGAGACGTAAATTGGACTCCCCTGTCGGAAACAATATGAGAAGGAACCCCATGGAGGCGGAAAATTTCTCGAATAAAAATGGGAACCAAGGCAGGAGCAGAAGGAAGACCAGGAAGAGGAACAAAATGAGCCATCTTGGAGAACCGATTGATTAAAACCCAAATGACTGTATTATTCTCAGACAGTGGGAGGTCGGTGATAAAATCCATGGCAATATGAGCTCAGGGCTCCTTAGGAATGGGCAAGGGCATGAGGAGACCAGCAGGAGCTTGTGTGGAGGATTTAGACTGAGCACAGACATGACAAGCCTTAACGTAGTCTTTGACATCTGAGCGGAGATTAAGCCACCAGTAGAGACGACTGATGAGTAAGAAGGATCGGAGGAATCCAGAATGACCTGCCACCTTGGAATCATGTCCCCAACGAAGGATCTTAGCTCTTAGCTCAGTGGGAACAAAGGTCTTACCAGGCGGAATTTTTGACTTCAGGGTGGTAGAGTGGGCAACAATGCACGAGGTTGGAATGATCAGCTCAGGTTCAGGGGCGGACTCCTCGTCCAAAGTGTCAGATGACCTAGAGAGCACATCAGCCCGACCGTTGCAGGAACCAGGTTTGTAGGTAATCGTGAAATTAAAACGGGCAAAGAAGAGACTCCACCTGGCCTGTCTAGGATTCAGACGTTTAGCATTCTGTAGATACTGTAAATTCTTGTGATCAGTAAAGATCGTTATGGAGTGAGGGGAACCCTCCAAGAGATGACGCCACTCCTCTAACGCCAATTTAATTGCGAGAAGTTCCCGATCACCGATGGCATAATTCCTCTCTGCCTGAGAATTTTTTTTGGAGAAGAACGCACATGGTTGACGTCTCTTCTCAAAGAATTGAAGAAGCACAGCTCCCACCCCCATTGAGGAAGCGTCCACTTCAATAAAAAATGCATCTCCAGGATTTGGTCTCCTCAAGAGAGGTCCAGAAACAAAGGCCTGTTTCAGGTCTTGAAATGCAGAGACAGCTTCGGGAGGCCAGTCTTTGGCATTCGCACCCTTATTGGTCAAAGCGATAATAGGTGCGGCAATGGAAAAGTAATTCCTTATAAACTGCCTATAATAATTTGTGAAGCCAAGAAAGCACTGTGTGGCCTTGAGGCTAGCAGAAAGAGGCCAGTTGGTAATAGCCAAGACCTTCCCAGGATCCATACGAAGACACGAACATGAGACAAAGCACCCCAGAAACAGGACCTCAGAACATTCAAAGGAACATTTCTCCAGCTTGGCATAGAGATTGTTCTCTCTAAGACGCTGAAGTACAGTGCGGACATGGTTTCTGTGGACGAGCAGATTTTCAGAAAAGATCAGAATGTCATCCAGATAGATGACGACAAACTGGTACAGCAGATCCCTGAAGATTTCATTGACGAAGTTTTGAAACACGGCTGGGGAATTACACAAACCAAAAGGCATCACCAGGTATTCGTAATGCCCGTCTCTAGTGTTGAATGCAGTCTTCCATTCGTCACCGTCCCGTATTCGAATGAGATTGTACGCGCCTCTAAGATCCAACTTGGTGAAAATGGAGGCAGCCTTCAACCTATCAAATAGCTCAGATATTAAGGGTAAGGGGTATAAATTTTTAATAGTAACCGTGTTTAACCACTTAACGACCGCTCACTGTATATATACGTCGGCAGAATGGCACCGACAGGCACAATCACGTAGAGCATACGTGATTGCCTTTGTACAGTTGGGGGGTCCGATCAGACCCCCCTCCTATACAGTGAGCAGTGGCTAAGTGTCTGGGAGCGTTCCGGGATGAGGGGGCAGCCATTCGTTTCTGGCCACCCCCTCGCGATCGCTCCCGGCGAATGGAAATGCCCCCTCTGTCTGTGTCAGACAGAGGGAGCAGGAGGAAGTGATGTCATCTCTGGTGCGGCGCTCACATATACCGAGCGCCGTACAAGAGAAGATATCAGGTTAGTGCACACAACACTACACTGACACCAGGACACATAGGGACATAAATCGCCCCCCCAGGCCCCCCAGATCACCCCAGATCACCCCCCAGATCACCCCCCCAGCCCCCAGTCACAGTGTCACTGATTGCAGTGACCATTTATTTAGTGATCACTGCAATCAGTGACATTTGTGACTGTAAAAGTGTCACCAAAGTTTAGTCTTAGGTCCAGTGTAGCCCCCTAACCCCCCCTAATAAAGGTTTAACCCCCTGATCACCCCCCAGATAACCCTTTCACCGCCTATCACCACTGTCGCTTAGCGATCATTTTTCTGATCGCTGTCTTAGCGTCAGTGATGCCGATCGGCAGCCAGTAATTTTTTTTAGGTTCGCCGCAGGTTTTTATAGCGTCAGGTACCCCAATATATTATCTAATAAAGGTTTAACCCCCTTGATCGCCCCCCAGGTAACCCTTTCACCCCCTATCACCACTGTCACTAAGCGATCGTTTTTCTAAACGCTGTCTTAGTGTCTGTGATGCAGATCGGTAGCCGGTAATTTTTTTTAGGTTCGCCGCAGGTTTTTATAGCGTCAGGTACCCCAATATATTATCTAATAAAGGTTTAACCCCCTTGATCGCCCCCCAGGTAACCCTTTCACCCCCTATCACCACTGTCGCTAAGCAATTGTTTTTCTAAACGCTGTCTTAGTGTCGGTGATGCAGATCGTAGCCAGTAATTTTTTTTAGGTTCGCCGCAGGTTTTTATAGCGTCAGGTACCCCAATATATTATCTAATAAAGGTTTAACCCCCTTGATCGCCCCCCAGGTAACCCTTTCACCCCCTATCACCACTGTCACTAAGCGATCGTTTTTCTAAACGCTGTCTTAGTGTCTGTGATGCAGATCGGTAGCCGGTAATTTTTTTTAGGTTCGCCGCAGGTTTTTATAGCGTCAGGTACCCCAATATATTATCTATTAATGGTTTAACCCCCTTGATCGCCCCCCAGGTAACCCTTTCACCCCCTATCACCACTGTCGCTAAGCAATTGTTTTTCTAAACGCTGTCTTAGTGTCGGTGATGCAGATCGTAGCCAGTAATTTTTTTTAGGTTCGCCGCAGGTTTTTATAGCGTCAGGTACCCCAATATATTATCTAATAAAGATTTAACCCCCTTGATCGCCCCCCAGGTAACCCTTTCACCCCCTATCACCACTGTCACTAAGCAATCGTTTTTCTAAACGCTGTCTTAGTGTCTGTGATGCAGATCGGTAGCCGGTAATTTTTTTTAGGTTCGCCGCAGGTTTTTATAGCGTCAGGTACCCCAATATATTATCTAATAAAGGTTTAACCCCCTTGATCGCCCCCCAGGTAACCCTTTCACCCCCTATCACCACTGTCGCTAAGCAATTGTTTTTCTAAACGCTGTCTTAGTATCGGTGATGCAGATCGTAGCCAGTAATTTTTTTTAGGTTCGCCGCATGTTTTTATAGCGTCAGGTACCCCAATATATTATCTAATAAAGGTTTAACCCCCTTGATCGCCCCCCCAGGTAACCCTTTCACCCCCATCACCACTGTCGCTAAGCAATCGTTTTTCTAAACGCTGTCTTAGTGTCGGTGATGCAGATCGGTAGCTGGTAATTTTTTTTAGGTTCGCCGCAGGTTTTTATAGCGTCAGGTACCCCCATATATTATCTAATAAAGGTTTTAACCCCCTGATTGCCCCTAGTCAACCCTTTCACCAGTGATCACCATATAAGTGTTACGGGTGACGCTGGTTAGTTAGTTTGCTTTTTATAGTGTCAGGGCACCCGCCGTGTATATAACCCAATAAAGGTTTAACCCCCTGATCGCCCGGCGGGTGATATCAATTAGGTTTTAGCGTCAGAGAGAGTCTGAGTCACACCCCAGGCAGCGTCAGGTTAGTGCCAGTAACGCTAACACCCACGCATGAAGCATACACCCCCCTTAGTGGTATAGTATCTGAACAGATCAATATCTGATCTGATCAGATCTATACTAGCGTCCCCAGCAGTTTAGGGTTCCCAAAAACGCAGTGTTAGCGGGATCAGCCCAGATACCTGCTGGCACCTGCGTTTTGCCCCTCCGTCCAGCCCAGGCCACCCAAGTGCAGTATCGATCGATCACTGTCACTTACAAAACAAAAACACACATAACTGCAGCATTCGCAGAGACAGGCCTGATCCCTGCGACTCCAGTGCTGTAGGAGGTGATTTCACCACCACAGTTAAAAAAAAAAGCAAATATGCCGAAGCATTGGGGCAGCAGGGGCGGAGGAGCGATTTTGCTCCTAATGCCGCGTACATACGGTCGAAATTCCGACGGAGGCTTGCCCGTGAAAAAGTCCGACCATGTGTGTGCGGCATAACTTTTTTGCGGGAGGATGCCCCCATGCTTCGGCATATATAAATGGTGCGTGTATGCCCATCATTGGAAGTGGGTGGATGAAGGGCGGTATTCTAATGGTGGGCATACCCACCGATCAATCTCTTTTTTCGTTCAGCCAACTGGCTGCATGAAATAAAAAGATTACAATACATGTCCAACAAGGACCAGCAACGTACTGGTATGTTGCTGGACTTTGAATGTTTATACCAGAATGATGCCTGCGGGTTTAGGTATCATCTTGGTATCATTCTTTTCAGCCTGCGGCCGGCTTTCATGTAAAAGCAATCCTAGCGGCTAATTAGCCTCTGGACTGCTTTTACAAGCAGTGGGAGGGAATGCCCCCCCCGGATATAAAAAGCGCCATTGGGAAATTGGGAAAGCATTTTATCACACCGATCTTGGTGTGGTCAGATGCTTTGAGGGCAGAGGAAAAATCTAGGGTCTAGAAGACCCCAGTTTTTTCAAAAAAAGAGTACCTGTCACTACCTATTGCTATCATAGGGGATATTTACATTCCCTTAGATAACAATAAAAATGATAAAAAAAAAAAAATACTTGGAAGGAACAATTTAAAAATAAAATAAAAAAGCAAAATTAATAATAAAAAAAAAGAAAAAAAAAAAAAGCACCCCTGTCCTGCCCTGCTCTTGCCCAATGGCGAACGCAAGCGTCGGTCTGGTGTCATATGTAAACAGCAATTGCACATGCATGTGAGGTATCACCGCGAAGGTCAGATCGAGGGCAATCATTTTAGCAGTAGACCTCCTCTGTAAATCTACTGGGGTAACCTGTAAAGGCTTTTAAAGGCTTTTAAAAATGTATGTAGTTTGTCGCCAATGCGCGTTTGTGCGAAATTTTAAAGCATGTCGTGTTTGGTATCTATGTACTCGGCCTAAGATCATCTTTTTATTTTATCAAACATTTGGGCAATATAGTGTGTTTTAGTGCATTAAAATTAAAAAAAGTGTATTTTTTAACCCAAAAAATGCGTTTGAAAAATCGCTGCGCAAATACTGTGTAGAAAAAAAAAATGCAACACCCACCATTTTAATCTGTAGGGCCTTTGCTTTAAAAATATATATAATGTTTGGGGGTTCAACATAATTTTCTTGCAAAAAAAAAAAAGTTTTCATGTAAACAAAAAGTGTCAAAAAGGGCTTTGTCTTCAAGTGGTTAGAAGAGTGGATGTAAACTTCCTAATGTTGTGTATCAAATGCCAGAACAGTTCAAACCCCCCCAAATGACCCCATTTTGGAAAGTAGACACCCCAAGCTATATACTGAGAGGCATGTCGAGTCCATGGAATATTTTATATGTTGACACAAGTTGCGGAAAAACGACAATTTTTTTTTTTTTTTTGCACAAAGTTGTCACTAAATGATATATTGCTCAAACATGCCATGGGCATATGTGGAATTACACCCCAAAATACATTCTGTTGCTTCTCCTGAGTACGGGGATACCACATGTGTGAGACTTTTTGGGAGCCTAGCCACGTACGGGACCCCAAAAACCAAGCACCGCCTTCAGGCTTTCTAAGGGTGTAAATTTTTGATTTCACTTCTTACTGCCTATCACAGTTTCGGAGGCCATGGAATGCCCAGATGGCACAAAACCCCCCCAAATGACCCCATTTTGGAAAGTAGACACCCCAAGCTATTTGCTGAGAGGTATTGTGAGTATTTTGCAGATCTCGCTTTTTGTCACAAAGTTTTGAAAATTAAAAATATATATATATATATATATTTTCTTTCTTCATTTTCAAAAACAAATGAGAGCTGTAAAATACTCGCCATTCCTCTCAGCAAATAGCTTGGGGTGTCTATATTCCAAAATGGGGTCATTTGGGGGGGGTTTTGTGCGATTTTGCCATTTTATGGCCTTCGAAACTGTGATAGGTAGTGAGGAGTGAAATCAAAAATTTGTGCCTAGAAATCCTGAAGGCGGTGCTTGGTTTTCGGGGTCCCGTACGCGGCTAGGCTCCTAAAAAGTCCCACACATGTGGTATCCCCATACTCAGGAGAAGCAGAAAAATGTATTTTGGGGTGTAATTCCACATATAACCATGGCATGTGTGAGCAATATATCATTTAGTGACAACTTTTTGTAATTTTTTTTTTTTTTTGTCATTATTCAATCACTTGGGACAAAAAAAAATATATTCAATGGGCTCAACAGGCCTCTCAGCAATTTCCTTGGGGTGTCTACTTTCTAAAATGGGGTCATTTGGGGGGGGTTTTGTGCTATTTTGGCATTTTATGGCCTTCGAAACTGTGATAGGTAGTGAGGAGTGAAATCAAAAATTTGCGCCCTTAGAAATCCTGAAGGTGGTGCTTGGTTTCCGGGGTCCCGTACGCGGCTAGGCTCCCAAAAAGTCCCACACATGTGGTATCCCCGTACTCAGGAGAAGCAGCAAAATGTATTTTGGGGTGAAATTCCACATATAACCATGGCATGTGTGAGCAATATATCATTTAGTGACAACTTTTTGTAATTTTTTTTTTTTTTTAGTCATTATTCAATCACTTGGGACAAAAAAATAAAAAATTCAATGGGCTCAACATGCCTCTCAGCAATTTCCTTGGGGTGTCTACTTTCCAAAATGGGGTCATTTGGGGGGGTTTTGTACTGCCCTGTCATTTTAGCACCTCAAGAAATGAGATAGGCAGTCATAAATTTAAAGCTGTGTAAATTTCAGAAAATGTACCCTAGTTTGTAAACTCTATAACTTTTGCGCAAACCAATAAATATACGCTTATTGACATTTTTTTTACTAAAAACATGTGGCTGAATACATTTTGGCCTAAATGTATGACTACAATTGAGTTTATTCGATTTTTCTTATAACAAAAAGTAGAAAATATCATTTTTTTTCAAAATTTTCGGTCTTTTTCCGTTTATATCGCAAAAAATAAAAATCGCAGAGGCAATCAAATACCATTAAAAGAAAGCTCTATTTGTGGGAAGAAAAGGACGCAAATTTCGTTTAGGTACAACATTGCATGTCCGCACAATTTACAGTTAAAGCAGCGCAGTGCTAAATTCTGAATTCACCTCTGGTCCTCTAGCTACCAAATGGTCCGGGGCTTAAGTGGTTAAACCTCGATAGTCGATGCAGGGTCTTAGGGCACCATCCTTTTTGGCAACGAAAAAGAACCCTGCCCCTGCAGGCGATGCGGATTTCCGGATGAAACCTCTCTCCAGATTCTCTGCGACATACTCAGACATGGCCTGGGTCTCTGGGATGGACAGAGGGTAGGTACGACCCCTGGGCAGAGTTGCTCCGGGGACAAGGTCAATAGCACAGTCAAAAGACATGTGGGGAGGAAGCAACTCAGCTGATTTTACAGAACACGTCCCGGTAATCGCTGTATGCAGCGGGAAGATCAGAAGAAACAGAAGTGGTAGCAACCGGAAGTCTCTCCTTGGGGGCCACCTTGAAAAGACATGACGAGAAACATGAAGGACCCCAAGCCAGGACCTGCCCAGAGACCCAGTCCACATGTGGAGAGTGGAGCTGTAGCCAAGGAAGGCCCAATACAATGGGGGTAGAGGCCTTGGGTAGAATGAGAAAGGATATCCACTTCTGGTGGAGAATCCCTACCGACATCCTAATGGGTAGCGTCTGGAAGCGAATAGGGCCCCCTGGGAGAACAGTGCCATCAATTGCCGAGACTACCAATGGGGGAGTGAGAGGTGAAAGTGTAAGTTTCATAGAAGAAGCAGTTCTCCAATTCATAAAATTGCCGGCAGCCCCGGAATCCAGATATGCAAGGGTTGATTGAGGAGAAGTGCCTACATGAAGGAACACCGGCAGGAGAAGGCGAGAAGGTGATGTTTCTTGGTCCAATACTCCACCTTCCAAATGTATTAGGCCCGAGCGTTTCCCGGACAGAAGCGAGCAGGAGTCACGAAAATGACCCTTGCCCCCACAATAGAGGCACAAGCCCAGAGTTCTGTGCCTAGCACGTTCTTCGGGGGTTAGTCTGGTCCGGCCCAGCTGCATAGGTTCCTCAGCAAGCAGAAGATGCTCCACGGGACGAGGGGAGGGGAGCTCAGACTGGCTAGGGCCCAGGGAGTGCTGGCGTCTTTTTTCTAGGGACCTCTCCTGAAAACGAATGTCGATCTGATTGCACAAAGAAATTACATCGTCCAGACCGACGGGGATGGCTCTTCCCGCTAATTCATCTTTCACTTGGTCAGAGAGGCCATGTAAAAAGGTAGCGACCAGGGCCTCATTGTTCCAGCTCAATTCAGCTGTGTGGATACGGAACTGAAGAGCATATTGTCCCACTGAACTAGATTACTGGCGAAGACGTAAGAGGGCACTAGCCGCTGAAGAAGCCCGAGCCGGCTCCTCGAAGATGTTACGAAAGAGCTCCAAGAAGTCGGACAGGCTGGAAACCACCGGGTCATTCTTTTCCCACAGGGGGGCAGCCCAGGCTAAAGCTTCACCGGAGAGGAGGGAGATGATATAGGCTACCTTAGCCCGATCAGACAGGAAGTTTTGAGGTTGAAGCTCAAAATGAATCGTACATTGGCTGAGAAACCCCCTGCAGGCCTTGGAGTCCCCAGAGAAACGGATCGGAGCTGGCAGTTTTAGTGAGTGGGTGGCTGCGACTGGTGCGAAAGGCGCAGACGCTGGTTGTACTTGAGGTTGTGGATTTGGGGTTCCCAAGGAGGTCTGAAGCTGCTCGAAGCGAGAAGACAGAACCTGGAGGAATCGATCACCTGAGTCTGATCTGATTCCTGGGTCTCAAGTCTACGGACTAAGCCCTGTAATGGATCATCCGCGGGGAGCGGCATGTCAGCCGGGTCCATGGCTGATCAAACTGTCAGGTCACCTGTGGCCAGATGACAGATGCACACTGTAGGGGGTCAGGAGTGCACCACAAGGTAGTGAACCATATGGCTGACTGCTGCGGATAGGATACTGGGTGGTCGTGGAAAGCGGGACCAGAGGAGCCCAACCGGGATCCACAGGAAGCTAGAGCCGAGATTCCCCAGGGCACGGAGTCTAAGACCCAGCAGGTCTTCACCAGAGCCTCTAGTGGTGAGGATGTTACGCTGCAGCTAGGTCCAGGTCGCGACCCCTAGAGTCTCCTAGCTCACGCCTCGTAGGGTAAGGAGGAAAGAGGGGAAGCAGCAGCACAGGATACAAGAATAGTGAGGGGAAAGGCCAAGGTCAGGGTCATAAGCAGACAAGGATAAACGAAGGACAAGCCAAAGGTCAAGGGTCACAAGCAGACAGGGATAGTCAGGAACAAGCCAATAACGTAACAGAGAGACAGACGTAGCACACGGCAGGCAGGAACCCAAACACACAATGCTTAAACAAACACGTTGATCAGCAAAGCAGGCTTGCAGTGCACAGGTTAATATAGTGTTCTGTGATAGGGCCTGGGGTGGAGTCAGGCTGGGAGGAGATTATAAAGGAAGCCAGGTGAAATGGTCTGGCCTCTAAGATGAACACATGAGGAGGAAAGGTAAGATGGCAGACAGACATTAGTGCATATCCATGACACAGGGATTTCAAATCCCCGGACCACTGGACCACTGTGGGTGTGCTGATCGGGGGATGGGGAGAGTGTCCAGTGTTAGTTCACCTTTACATTTTTTCTGTAAAGGTGACCCAACCCTTGAAGCACCTACTACAAGAACAAAATTGAAAAGACTTTCACTATCATCTCTTTTGCTCCTGCCTTCAAGCTGCTCCTGGGTGTCAGGGTCACCTGTGGCCAGGTGACAGATGCACACCGTAGGGGGACAGGAGTGCACCGCGAGGTAGTGAACCCTATGGCTGGCTTCTGTGGATAGGAAACTGGGTGGTTGTGGAAAGCGGGACCAGAGGAGCACAACCGGGATCCCAACGGAAGCGAGAGCCAAGATTCCCCAGGGCGCGGAGTCTAAGACCCAGCTGGTCTTCTCCAGGGCCTCTAGTGGTGAGGATGTTACGCTGCAGGCTGGGACCAGGTCGCGGCCCCTGGAGTTTCCTAGCTCACGCCCCGTAGGATAAGGGGAAGCAGCAGCACACGATAGAGAGAACCGAATAACAAGCCGAAGGTCAGGGGCCACAAGCAGACAAGGATAACGAAGAACGAGCCGAAGGTCAAGGGTCACGAGCAGACAGGGATGGTCGGGGACAAGCCAATAACGTAACAGAGAGACAGATGTAGCACACGGCAGGCAGGAACCCAAACACACAATGCCTAACAAACACGTTGATCAGCAAAGCAGGCTTGCAGTGCACAGGTTAATATAGTGTTCAGTGATAGGGCCTGGGGTGGAGTCAGGCTGGGAGGAGATTATAAAGGAAGCCAGGTGAAGGAGGTCTGGTCTCTAGATGAACACATGAGGAGGAAGGTAAGATGGCAGACAGACATTAATGCATATCCATGACAGTACCCTCCCTCTTACGAGGCCTCCCCCTTCCCCGCCTGGGCCCAGGTTTAGAGGGAAACTTCAGATGAAACTCCTTTAACAGACGAGGTGCAAAGACCTCAGATGCAGTGATCCAAGACCTCTCCTCAGGACCAAACCCTTTCCAATGAACGAGGTACTGAAGAACGCCTTTACAGAGTCGGGAGTCCAGAATTTGACTGATCTCATACTCCTGATTATCCTCAGAGACAGGCGCCACGGTAGGAAGAGGACGAGAGAATTTATTGAGGACTAAAGGCTTTAGAAGAGCAACATGAAAGGAGTTAGTGATTTTAAGGCTCTTAGGAATCTGGAGTTTGAAACAAACCGGATTCAGTTTAGCAGTTACCGTGTATGGACCGATGAATCGTGGAGCAAACTTCAGAGAAGGAACTCGGAGCTTGATGTTCCTGGTAGAGAGCCAGACTTTGTCCCCTGGCTGAAGAGAAGGCGGTTTACGCCTGCGGCGGTCGGCAAAGCCTTTGAATTTTTCAGCAGCTGCCCGGAGGGAATCATGAACGTGACCCCAAACGGAATTGAGAGACTCCTGAACCGAAGCCAAAGCTGGAATGTCTGGAGAACAGATCATAGGAAGAGGAAGTTGAGGGTGTTTTCCATAAACTGTGAAAAAGGGTGTCTTCTGCGAACTGGTATTCACATGATTGTTATGGGAGAATTCTGCCCACGGGAGTAGAGAGGACCAATCGTCATGGTGAGAAGACACAAAGGTGCGAAGAAAGACCTCTAACTCCTGATTAACCCTCTCAGTCTGTCCATTGGATTGGGGATGGTAAGAAGAAGAAAAATCCAAGACAATATTGAGGGATTTGCAAAAGGCTCTCCAAAAACGAGACGTGAATTGGACTCCCCTGTCGGAAACAATATGAGAAGGGACCCCATGTAGGCGGAGAATTTCTCGAATGAAAATGGGAACCAAGGCAGGGGCAGAAGGAAGACCAGGAAGAGGAACAAAATGAGCCATCTTGGAGAATCGATCGATTACCACCCAAATGACTGTATTATTCTCAGACAGTGGGAGATCGGTGATAAAATCCATGGCAATATGGGCCCAGGGTTCCTTAGGAATAGGCAAGGGCATGAGGAGACCAGCAGGAGCTTGTGTGGAGGATTTGGACTGAGCACAGACATGACAAGCTTTAACGTAGTCTTTGACGTCTGAGCGGAGATTAGGCCACCAGTAGTGACGACTGATGAGTAGGAAGGATCGGAGGAATCCAGAATGCCCTGCCACCTTGGAATCATGTCCCCAACGAAGGATCTTAGCTCTTAGCTCAGTGGGGACAAAGGTCTTACCAGGCGGAATTTTAGACTTCAGGGTGGTAGAGTGGGCAACAATGCATGAGGTGGGAATGATCGGCTCAGGTTCAGGGGCGGACTCCTCGTCCAAAGTGTCAAATGACCTAGAGAGCGCATCAGCCCGACCGTTGCAGGAACCAGGTTTGTAGGTAATCGTGAAATTAAAACGGGCAAAGAAGAGACTCCACCTGGCCTGTCTAGGATTCAGACGTTTAGCATTCTGTAGATACTGTAAATTCTTGTGATCGGTAAAGATCGTTATGGAGTGAGGGGAACCCTCCAAGAGATGACGCCACTCCTCTAACGCCAATTTAATTGCGAGAAGTTCCCGATCACCGATGGCATAATTCCTCTCTGCCTGAGAAAATTTTTTGGAGAAGAACGCACATGGTTGGCGTCTCTTCTCAAAGATTTGAAGAAGCACAGCTCCCACCCCCATTGAGGAAGCGTCCACTTCAATAAAAAATGCATTCCCAGGATTTGGTCTCCTCAAGAGGGGGCCAGAAACAAAGGCCTGTTTCAGGTTGTGAAATGCAGAGACAGCTTCGGGAGGCCAGTCTCTGGCATTCACACCCTTCTTGGTCAAAGCGATAATAGGCGCGGCAATGGAAGAGTAATTCCTTATGAACTGCCTATAATAATTAGTGAAGCCAAGAAAGCGCTGTGTGGCCTTGAGGCTAGCAGGAAGAGGCCAGTTGGTGATAGCCAAGACCTTCCCAGGGTCCATACGAAGCCCCGAACATGAGACAAAGCACCCCAAAAACAGGACCTCAGAACATTCAAAGGAACATTTCTCCAGCTTGGCATAGAGATTGTTCACTCTAAGACGTTGAAGTACAGTGCGGACATGGTTTCTGTGGACGAGCAGATTTTCAGAAAAGATCAGAATGTCATCCAGATAGATGACAACAAACTGGTACAGCAGATCTCTGAAGATTTCATTGACAAAGTTTTGAAACACGGCTGGAGCATTACACAGACCAAAAGGCATCACCAGATATTCGTAATGCCCGTCTCTAGTGTTAAATGCAGTCTTCCATTCGTCACCCTCCCGTATTCGAATGAGATTGTACGCGCCTCTGAGATCCAACTTGGTGAAAATGGAGGCACCCTTCAACCTATCGAATAGCTCAGATATTAAGGGTAAGGGGTATCGATTTTTAATAGTAACCGCATTTAAACCCCGATAATCGATGCAGGGTCTTAAGGTACCATCCTTTTTGGCAACAAAAAAGAACCCTGCCCCTGCAGGCGATGAGGATTTCCGGATGAACCCTCTCTCCAGATTCTCTGCTACATACTCCGACATGGCCTGGGTCTCTGGGATGGACAGAGGGTAGGTACGACCCCTGGGTAGAGTTGCTCCGGGGACAAGATCAATAGCACAGTCAAAAGACCTGTGGGGAGGAAGCACCTCAGCTGATTTTTTACAGAACACATCCCGGTAATCGCTGTATGCGGCGGGAAGATCAGAAGAAACAGAAGTGGCAGCAACCGGAAGACTCTCCTTGGGGGTCACCTTGAGAAGACACGACGAGAAACATGAGGAACCCCAGGCCAGGATCTGCCCAGAGACCCAGTCCACATGTGGAGAGTGGAGCTGACAATCTTAGTGAGTGTGAGGCTGCGACTGGTGCGATAGGTACAGCCGCTGGTTGTACTTGGGGTTGCGGATTCGGGGTTCCCAAGGAGACCTGAAGCTGCTCGAATCGAGAAGCCAGATCCTGGAGGAATCGCATCACCTGGGTCTGATTTGATTCCTGGGTCTCAAGTCTGCGAACTATGCCCTGCAATGGATCATCCGCGGGAAGCGGGATGTCAGCCGGGTTCATGGCTGATCAAACTGTCAGGGTCACCTGTGGCCAGGTGACAGATGCACACCGTAGGGGGACAGGAGTGCACCGCGAGGTAGTGAACCCTATGGCTGGCTTCTGTGGATAGGAAACTGGGTGGTTGTGGAAAGCGGGACCAGAGGAGCACAACCGGGATCCCAACGGAAGCGAGAGCCAAGATTCCCCAGGGCGCGGAGTCTAAGACCCAGCTGGTCTTCTCCAGGGCCTCTAGTGGTGAGGATGTTACGCTGCAGGCTGGGACCAGGTCGCGGCCCCTGGAGTTTCCTAGCTCACGCCCCGTAGGATAAGGGGAAGCAGCAGCACACGATAGAGAGAACCGAATAACAAGCCGAAGGTCAGGGGCCACAAGCAGACAAGGATAACGAAGAACGAGCCGAAGGTCAAGGGTCACGAGCAGACAGGGATGGTCGGGGACAAGCCAATAACGTAACAGAGAGACAGACGTAGCACACGGCAGGCAGGAACCCAAACACACAATGCCTAACAAACACGTTGATCAGCAAAGCAGGCTTGCAGTGCACAGGTTAATATAGTGTTCAGTGATAGGGCCTGGGGTGGAGTCAGGCTGGGAGGAGATTATAAAGGAAGCCAGGTGAAGGAGGTCTGGTCTCTAGATGAACACATGAGGAGGAAGGTAAGATGGCAGACAGACATTAATGCATATCCATGACACTGGGATTGGCTAAGGGGACACCTGTGACCTGCCGCTCTCTCTCCACAAGTACCAGTCCCTGGACTCTGAGTCCAGGATATTTTTAAACACAGTGGACTCTGCTCTTATAAATGTAAACCTTTCTTTTAAGGCCCAGGTAAGTTCACCTTTTCATGAAAAGTGGTCATTATGGTCGTGCTTACCAATGAGCACTTGAAATTGCATTAGGATATTTACCTATGGGCTGTGTATTGTGGTGTACAGTTTTGGACCACTAAAACAGCATGGGGCATCATGGGCACAGTGGGGCCCAGAGGGCTGGTCAGGATATTTTGAGTTAGTGTAGCACCCTCCTAGGTAGGTGCTAGAAGAGAGTGTAGTTTTTGGTCTTTCTGCTTACCAGGAAGATGGTAAGGTAAAACTTAGAGTTCTCTCCGCCTACCAGTGAGCAGGATCTATTGGTTAGGTTTGCTTATTGTGCTCAGGTGCAGCTCATTTTGTCTGACTGTCCCCCACTGGTCCAATAGGGAGGCATATTGGACAATGGGATACCATATAAAAGCCCAGAGTTAGTTGAGTCCGGGAGCAATATCAAGGAGGGAGGGGGCGGCTGCCCCTCCTCCGTGGAGGCAGTCGTGCGGCCTTGGGTTGTCGATCCAAGGGCCTAGAGAGAGAAAGAAGCTGAACCCAGGGGTTCTGTAGAGCTGACTAGAAGGGGGACACCAGGAAGGATCTTATTCTGCTAACAGTGAGTACAGATCTGTGTTTTTTTGGGGCCTGTGAAGTGAGGGCCACCCCTTCAGCTACAAGAATCAGTGGACAGGTGTCAGTAAAGGGGATGCTAGAGAGTATCATGAAGATAAGTGCATGAAGTCTGCTGCTAGTGAGAGCAAGAAGACTTAATTCCTCCATACATGTGGCAGTATGGTTAAAGCAGTGTGTCTGCTTCCACAAATCTTCTGGTGAGGCCAAGTGAGGTTGGCCTTATGCATTGTGAATAGTTCAAGTTGGAGTATCCCACTAATCCCTTCTCCCATCCAAGTTCCAAAATAAAATACAAAAACACAAATACCCTAGACTGGTCATTGAGTAACGAGCAAGTGGGAGTAAGGGGGCATAAGTGAAAACCCCTAGTAACTAAAGTGAAAACCCTTAGCAACTGGCTGCGGGTAATCAGAGAGAGGCCTAAGAAGTCAACGCTCACCTTTTTTATTTTTTGTGAAAAGGTAAACTTTACCTTTAAATATTCAGTATGTACAAAATGATTTAGATTTGGCTTGAACCACTTCAATACAGGGCTTTTTATACCACCTCAATACCGGGGCTATTCTGGCACTTCTCTCCTACATGTACAAATCATCATTCTTTTGCTAGAAAATTACTCAGAACTCCAAAACATTATATATGTTTTTTTAGCAGACACCCTAGGGAATAAAATTACGGTCATTGCAACTTTTTTTTCTTGCACGGTATTTGCGCAATAATTTTTCAAACGCCTTTTTTTGGAAAAAAAATGGTTTTATGAATTAAAAAATAACAAAACAGTAAAGTTAGCCCAATTTTTTTGTAAAATATGAAAGATTATGTTACGCCGAGTAAATAGATACCTAACATGTCACGCTTTAAAATTGCACACACTCATGGAATGGCGCCAAACTTCGGTACTTAAAAATCTCCATAGGCGATGCTTTGAAAATTTTTACAGGTTACCAGTTTAGAGTTACAGAGGAGGTCTAGTGCTAGAATTGTTGCACACGCTCTAACGCACACGGCGATACCTCACATATGTGGTTTGAACAGCGTTTACATATGTGGGTGGGACTTACGTGTGCGTTCGCTTCTGATCGCGAGCTACCTGGGACAGGGGCGTTTTAATTTTTTTATAACTTTTGCGGGAGGATGCCCCCATGCTTCGGCATATATAAAATGGTGCATGTATGCCCATCATTAGAAGTGTGTGGATGAAGGGAGGTATTCTAATGGTGGGCATACCCACCGATCAATCTCTTTTTTCGTTCAGCCAACAGGCTGCATGAAAAAAAAGATTACAATACATGTCCAACAAGGACCAGCAGCGTACTGGTACGTTGCTGGATTTTGAATGGTTATACCAGATTGATGCCTGCGGGTTTAGGTATCATCTTGGTATCATTCTTTTCAGCCAGCGGCCGGCTTTCATGTAAAAGCAATCCTAGTGGCTAATTAGCCTCTGGACTGCTTTTACAAGCAGTGGGAGGGAATGTCCCCCCCCCGGATATAAAAAGCGCCATTGGGAAATTGGGAAAGCATTTTATCACACCGATCTTGGTGTGGTCCGATGCTTTGAGGGCAGAGGAAAGATCTAGGGTCTAATAGACCCCAGTTTTTTCAAAAAAAGAGTACCTGTCACTACCTATTGCTATCATAGGGGATATTTACATTCCCTGAGATAACAATAAAAATGATAAAAAAAAAATAAAAAAAATATGGAAGGAACAGATTAAAAATAAAATAAAAAAGCTAAATTAATAAGAATTATAAAAAAAAAGCACCCCTGTCCTGCCCTGCTCTTGCGCAATGGCGAACGCAAGCGTCGGTCTGGCGTCATATGTAAACAGCAATTGCACCATGCATGTGAGGTATCACCACAAAGGTCAGATCGAGGGCAGTCATTTTAGAAGTAGACCTCCTTTGTAAATCTAATGTGGTAACCTGTAAAGGCTTTTAAAAATGTATGTAGCTTGTCGCCAATGCGCGTTTGGGCGAAATTTTAAAGCATGTCGTGTTTGGTATCTATGTACTTGGCCTGAGATCATCTTTTTTATTTCATCAAACATTTGGGCAATATAGTGTGTTTTAGTGCATTAAAATTAAAAAAAGTGTATTTTTTCCCCAAAAAATGCGTTTGAAAAATCACTGCGCAAATACTGTGTGGAAAAAAAAATGCAACACCCACCATTTTAATCTGTAGGGCCTTTGCTTTTAAAAAAATATATAATGTTTGGGGGTTCAACATAATTTTCTTGCAAAAAAAAAAAATGTTTTCATGTAAACAAAAACTGTCAGAAAAGGGCTTTGTCTTCAAGTGGTTAGAAGAGTGGATGTAAGCTTCCTAATATTGTGTATAAAATGCCAGAACAGTTCAAAACCCCCCCAAATGACCCCATTTTGGAAAATAGACACCCCAAGCTATATACTGAGAGGCATGTCGGGTCCATTGAATATTTTATATGTTGACACAAGTTGCGGGAAAAATACAATTTATTTTTTATTTTTTATTTTTTTGCACAAAGTTGTCACTAAATGATATATTGCTCAAACATGCCATGGGCATATGTGGAATTACACCCCAAAATACATTCTGTTGCTTCTCCTGAGTACGGGGATAGCACATGTGTGAGACTTTTTGGGAGCCTAGCCGCGTACGGGACCCCAAAAACCAAGCACCGCCTTCAGGCTTTCTAAGGGTGTAAATTTTTGATTTCACTCCTCACTGCCTATCACAGTTTCGGAGGCCATGGAATGCCCAGATGGCACAAAACCCCCCCAAATGACCCAATTTTGGAAAGTAGACACCCCAAGCTATTTGCTGAGAGGTATGGTGAGTATTTTGCAGATCTCACTTTTTGTCACAAAGTTTTGAAATTTGAAAAAAAAAATATATATATATTTTCTTTCTTCATTTTCAAAAACAAATGAGAGCTGTAAAATATTCACCATGCCTCTCAGCAAATAGCTTGGGGTGTCTACTTTCCAAAATGGGATCAATTGGGGGGGTTTTGTGCTATTTTGGCATTTTATGGCCTTCGAAACTGTGATAGGTAGTGAGGAGTGAAATCAAAAATTTGTGCCCTTAGAAATCCTGAAGGCGGTGCTTGGTTTTCGGGGTCCTGTACGCGGCTAGGCTCCTAAAAACTCCCACACATGTGGTATCCTCGTACTCAGGAGAAGCAACAAAATGTATTTTGGGGTGCAATTTCACATATAACCATGGCATGTGTGAGCAATATATCATTTAGTGACAACTTTTTGTAATTTTTTATTTTTTTTTAGTCATTATTCAATCACTTGAGACAAAAAAAAAATATTCAATGGGCTCAACATGCCTCTCAGCAATTTCCTTGGGATGTCTACTTTCCAAAATGGGGTCATTTGGGGGGGTTTTGTACTGCCCTGCCATTTTAGCACCTCAAGAAATGAGATAGGCAGTCATAAATTAAAAGCTGTGTAAATTCCAGAAATAGTACCCTAGTTTGTAGACGCTATAACTTTTGCGCAAACCAATAAACGCTTATTGACATTTTTTTTACTAAAGACATGTGGCTGAATACATTTTGGCCTAAATGTATGATTAAAATTGAGTTTATTCGATTTTTCTTATAACAAAAAGTAGAAAATATAATTTTTTTTCAAAATTTTCAGTATTTTTCCGTTTATAGCGCAAAAAAAAAAAAAAAATCGCAGAGGCAATCAAATACCATTAAAAGAAAGCTCTATTTGTGGGAAGAAAAGGACGCAAATTTTGTTTGGGTACAACATTGCATGTCCACACAATTTCCAGTTAAAGCAGCGCAGTGCCAAATTCTGAAAACAGCTCTGGTCCTTTAGCTACAAAATGGTCCGGGGCTTAGGTGGTTAATGTAATGTCTGGTCCCGGCAATGTGGATGAAAATCATTGAGAAAAATGGCATAGGTACCCCCCCCCCCTGAGCCCATTACCAGCCCCTTTGGGTCTTGTATAAATATTAAGTGGAATCCCGCACCCAAATTAAAAAAAGGAAAGGCGTGGGGTCCCCATGCCCTATATACTCCGAACAGCAGTATACAGGCGGTGCAAACAAGACAGGGACTGTAAGTTTGTTGTTACGTAGAATCTGTTTGCAATTTTGAACTGGTACATTTTTAAAGAGTAGCTCCAGCCAAAAAATCTATTTTTAAGCTTTTTGGAAAACATAGGGAAGGGTTATCACCCCTGTAACATTTGTTTTGCTGTCTGTGCACCTGTTCAAAACATTTCACCTCACTTTCCGTCCCAATGACAAATGTTTTTTGAAAATTTGGGGTTTTTAGTGAAACAAGGATTGGGGATAAAGCATCAGTAGAGAGGAGACACCTTTTTCCCATATTAACTCTTACAGGAGAGAATTTCCCTTCCTAGGGGTAGATTTCCTCTCACTTTCTGTTGTCTCCTTCCGTTTGCAAGTAGGAGTCATTTGTAAGTTGGATGTTTGAAAGTAGGGGCCTGCCATATATACTCTGCAGAAATTTGCCCCTTAGGTGTTGGTTTTGCCACAACACTGTAAGCCCTCACAGTTACTCTTGGTGGGCGCTGGAACGCCCTGCTGTGAACTATTATATCAAGAATTGTAATTACATGCCATTGTTGAACAGTGGTAGGAAAAATTGGGCCTTTGGTGGTGGTGGTGGTGCTGATGCCACAACACTAAGTCCTCACAGTTACTATTGGTGGGCGCAGGAATGGGCCCAGCAGTGAAATATTAGATCAAGAATTGTAGATACATGCCCCTGTTGAACAGGGACATAAAAATTGGGCCTTAGGCACTGGTGCCACAACACTGCAACCCCTCACAGATACTCTAGTTGGATCGCAGGAATGAGCCCTGCTGCAAAGTATTGCATCAAAAATTTAAATTACACGCCCCTTTTAAACAGGGGCTGAAAAATTGGGCCTTAGCCACTGGTGGCGGTGCCAGAACCAAAAATGTTCTTACAACCTATCAGCATGATCATTGAGGAGGAAGAGGATAGTCACTCAGCATAACAGTATAGTCACTCAGCATCAGCATAGGCAGTCTTGAAAGGATCTGACATTTCAAAAAAAAAAATCGGTTACATCAGCATCAGGTGCTTGGTAGCTGGTGATCCAAGACTGATTCATTTTTATGAAGGTCAGTCGATCGACCGAGTCGGTGGACAGGCGCACCCTGTGATCGGTTACAAAGCCTCCAGCAGCACTGAATGTGCGTTCCGAAAGCTGGATGCAGGACAGGCCAGTAGCTCAATTGCATACTGTGTAAGCTCTGGCCAGTGATCCATCCTCAAGACCCAGTAACCCAGAGGATTTTCGGTGGGAAAGTTGTCCAAGTCTGATCTTGCCCCTAGGTATTCCTGCACCATGTAAACCAGACGCTGGCGATGGTTGCTGGAACCGATCATACCTTGGGGCTGCGGACTAAAAAATTGTCTGAACCCATCGGTCAGCCGGCCAACTTCTCCACCGCTCCTTCTTTGACTGACCGAAGCCTCAGCAACACATTGTCCAGGACCAGGAATTTGTATCCTCCCAGTCTCTGGGAATGCATTGCACAGACCTTTCTGGAAGGCCTCCCGAAGATGTTTCATCCTCTGCTCTCTCTGCGACGGCAAGATAAGGTCCGCAACCTTACCCTTGTAACGTGGATCAAGGAGGGTTGCCAGGCAGTAATGATCCCTCTCCTTGATAGCACGAATATGAGGATCCTTCCGCAGGTTTTGCAGGATCAGGGAGCCCATGAAGCGTAGGTTTGCTGAGGCATTCGGTCCGGAGTTCTCTGGGTCACTCAGGATTAGGGATGAGCCGAACACCCCCGGGTTCGGTTCGCACCAGAACCCGCGAACGGACCGAAAGTTCGCACGAACGTTAGAACCCTATTAAATACAATGGATGCGAACGTTCGAAATCTAAAGTGCTAATTATAACGACTATTATGCATGTTATTGTCCTAAAAAGGGTTTGGGAACCCGGGTTCTGCACCAGGGGACATGTATCAATGCAAAAAGAAGTTTTAAAAACGGCCGTTTTTCGGGAGCAGTCATTTTAATGATGCATAAAGTGAAAAAAAAAGTCAAATATTCCTTTAAATATCGTACCTGGGGGTGTCTAAAGTATGCCTGTGACGTGCCACGTGTTTCCCGTGTTTAGAACTGTCCCTGCACAAAATTAAATTTCTAAAGGAAAAAAAGCCATTTAAAACTGCTTGCGGCTTTAATGTAATGTCTGGTCCCAGTAATATGGATGAAAATCTTTAAGAAAAATGGCATAGCTACCCCATCACCCCCCCCCCTACCCCAGCCCATTACCAGCCCCTTTGGGTCTTGTATGGATATTAAGGGGAACCCCGCGCACAAAATAAAAAAGGCCCTATATACTCTGAACAGCCGTATACAGGTGGTGCATACAAGACAGGGACTGTAGGTTTGTTCTTATGTAGAATCTGTTTGTAATTTTGAACAGGTACATTGTTTAAGTGCAGCTCCAGCCAAAACATCTATTTTTAAGCTTTTTGGAAAACATAGGGAAGGGTTATCACCCCTGTAACATTTGTTTTGCTGTCTGTGCAGTGTGCACCTGTTCAAAACAGTTCACCTCACTTTCCGTCCTAATGACAAATGTTTTTTGAAAATTTGTTTTTTTTATTGAAACAAGAATTGGTGATAAAGCATCAGTGGAGAGGAGACACTTTTTTCCCATATTAACTCTTACAGGAGAGAATTTGCCTTCCTAGGGGTAGATTTCCTCTCACTTCCTGTTGTATCCTTCCATTTGCAAGGAGGAGTCGTTTGTAAGTTGGATGTTTGAAAGTAGGGGCCTGCCGTATATACTCTGCAGAAATTTGCCCCTTAGGTGTTAGTGTTGCCACAACACTGTAAGCCCTCACAGTTACTCTTGGTGGGCGCAGGAATGGGCCCTGCTGTGAATTATTAGATCAAGAATTGTAATTACACGCCCCTGTTAAACAGGGGCTGAAAAATTGGGCCTTAGGCACTGGTGCCACAACACTGCAACCCCTCACAGATACTGTACTTGGAGCACAGCAATGAGCCCTGTTGCAAAGTATTGCATCAACATTTTTAATTACACGCCCCTGTTAAACAGGGGCAGAAAAATTGGGCCTTAGGCACTGGTGCTGGTGCCACGACACTGCAACCTCTCCCAGATACTCTAGTTGGAGTGCAGGAATGAGCCCTGCTGCAAAGCATTGCATAAAAAAATTGTAATTACATGCCCCTGTTAAACAGGGGCTGAAAAATTGGGCCTTAGCCACTGGTGGCGGCACCCAGAAACAAAAATGTTCTTCCAAGCTATCATCATCAATCGGATCATTGAGGAGGAGGAGGATAGTCAGTCAACATAACAGGACAGTCTCTCAGCATCAGCATCAGTCTTGAAGGGATGTGACATTTGAAAATAAATTAGTCTGTTATATCAGCTTCAGGTGTTTGGTAGCTGGTGGTGATCCAAGACTGGTTCATCTTTATGAAGGTCAGTCGATCAACCGAGTCGGTGGACAGGCACACCCTGTGATCCGTGACAAATCCTCCAGTAGCACTGAATGTGCGTTCTGAAAGAACGCTGGATGCAGGACAGGCCAGTAGCTCAATTGCATACTGTGCAAGCTCTGGCCAGTGATCCATCCTCAAGACCCAGTAAGCCAGAGGATTTTCGGTGGGGAAGGTGTCCAAGTCTGACCTTGCCCCTAGGTATTCCTGCACCATGTATATCAGACACTGGCGATGGTTGCTGGAACCGATCATACCTTGGGGCTGCGGACTAAAGAATTGTCTGAACGCATCGGTCAGACGGCCACCTTCCCCACCGCTCCTTTGACTGACCGAAGCCTCAGCAACTCATTGTCCAGGACCAGGAGTTTGTAACCTCCCAGTCTCTGGGAACGCGTTGCACAGACCTTTCTGCAAGGCCTCCCGGAGTTGTCTCATCCTCTGCTCCCTCTGCAACGGTAAGATAAGGTCCGCAACCTTACCCTTGTACCGTGGATCAAGGAGAGTGGCCAGCCAGTAATGGTCCCTCTCCTTGATCCGAAGAATACGAGGATCCTTCTGCAGACTTTGCAGGATCAGGGAGGCCATGCAGCGTAGTTTAGCTGAGGCATTCGGTCCGGAGTCCTCTGGGTCACTAAGGACGACATGATCCGCAGCCACCTCCTCCCAGCCATGTACAAGTCCACGGATTTCTTGGGACTGTAAATCATCCCTAAAAGACTGCTGCTGATGATGCTGAGTGCCAGGCTCCACCTCCATGCTGACACAATCCTCCTCCTCCTCCTCCTCTTCCTGTGCGATGGGTGGGACAGAAGGAACACTGTCTGGGTAAAGGGGGCCTTGAGAGGCAAGGAAGTCCTCCTCTTCCTGCCTCTGTTCTGCCTCAAGTGCCCAGTCCATTATTCCACGCAGCGTATGTTCCAACAGGTGGACAAGAGGTACAGTGTCACTGATGCATGCACAGTCACTGCTCACCATCCTCGTGGCCTCCTCAAATGGTGCCAGGACAGTGCATGCATCCCTGATCATGCCCCACTGGCGTGGTGAAAAAAACCTGAGCTCCCCTGACCCTGTCCTGGTGCCGTAGTCGCACAGGTACTCATTGATGGCCCTCTGCTGCGTGTGCAGCCGCTGCAGCATGGCCAACGTTGAGTTCCACCTGGTGGGCATGTCACATATAAGGCGGTTCTTGGGCAGGTTCAACTCCTTTTGCAGCTCAGCCAGGCGAGCACTGGCATTATAAGATCTGCGGAAATGCACACAGACTTTCCTGGCCTGCCTCAGGACATCCTGTAAGCCCGGGTACCTGCCCAAGAACCGCTGCACCACCAGGTTAAGGACGTGAGCCACACAGGGCACATGGGTCAGTTGTCCCTGTCGGAAGGCGGAGAGGAGGTTGGTGCCATTGTCGCAAACCACCATTCCTGGCTTAAGCTGGCGTGGCGTCAACCACCTCTCAGCCTGCCCCTGCAGAGCAGACAGAACCTCTGCCCCAGTGTGGCTCCTGTCCCCCAAACACACCAGCGCAAGCACGGCATGGCATCTTTTTGCCTGCGTACTTGCGTAGCCCCTTGAACGCCTACGGAGCACCGCTGGTTCCGAGGACAAAGCACAGGAATAGGCCATGGAGGAAGAAGAAGAGGAGGGGGTGGAGGAGAGAGGTGTGTCACAACCAGTAGTAGCATTTTGGAGGCGTGGCGGCAGAACAACCTCCAACACTACTGCACCTTGTCCTGCATCCTTCCCAGCTGCCAAAAGAGTGACCCAATGGGCCGTGAAAGAAAGGTAACGTCCCTGTCGATGCCTGCTGGACCATGAGTCAGTGGTAATATGCACCTTACCGCTGACCGCCCTGTCCAGCGAGGCCAAGACATTGCCTTCCACATGCCGGTAGAGAGCCGGAATCGCCTTCTGTGAGAAAAAGTGGCGTTTGTGAACCTGCCACTGAGGAACCGCACATTGTGTACTGCTAGCAGAGTGCCCGCAAGTACTTGGCTGTGACACACCTAATTCTACACCTTCATTCCTCTCAGTGCAGGTTTCAGAGAGGACTGAAGGTATAGTGGGGTTGGAGATCCCAGCTGATGCCGTGCAAGGAGAGGTCCGCTTTGTTCTTTGGTGTGGGTCTTTAAGGTAGGCTTGCCAACGAGCTGCATGGCAGGTCAACATATGTCTGGTCAAGCATGTGGTGCCCAAGCGGCTGATGTTTTGGCCACGCGATATACGCTTGAGACATATGTTGCAAACAGCAGCTGTGCGATCTGATGCACTCGACTCAAAAAAGCCCACACCAAAGAACTTTTTGAATAACGGGCAGAGGCAGCGCCCTGCACAGGCGGAGCTCTGCGGTGTGATTCCGTCGGTGTGCTGCCCTTACGCTGGCCCCCGAGGGCATCCTGCCTCGTTGGAGATGTGCCTCCTCCTCATCCTCCTCCTCTCTTCTATTAGGCACCCATGTGGAGTCAGTGACCTCATCATCCCCTCCCTCCTCATCACTGGAGCCAATCTGGCAGTATGCTGCAGCTGCTGGAACATGACTGCCAGATAGGTGTCCTTCTTGAGCATCCCCTCTCTCTGCTCTCACGCTACTGCCTTCCTCTCGCTGGGTATCATCATCAGACCCTTCGAAACGCTGGGCATCCTCCTGGAGCATGTACCCAACACTGTGCTCAAACAGTTCGGGGGACTCCTCAGGAGGACATGGTGGGTCTAGGGAAGGAGTGACTGATGATGACATTGATACCAGGGAAGAGGACGCTTTGGCAGCTGCTTTGCCAGTACCCTCAGCCTGGGTGAGAGAGGATGAGGAGGATGAGGAGGGCTTGGTCATCCACTCTACCAAGTCTTCGGCATGATGCGGCTCAACACGTCCAGCTGCCGAAAAGAAGGACAAGCGTGTCCCATGGCCACGTGCTGATGGCGATGCACCGCGTCCACGACCAGCACTGTTGTCTCTAGACACAGAGCCTGCTTGCCCTCTTTTATTGGCTCCTGACTGTCTGCCTCTCCTTGTTTGCCTTCCAGACATTCTAATGGCCTGCAGGGAGATGGGAAAACCAGCAATAAGGCCTAGCTTCAGGAGTATATTTTGCAGGAAGCACACTACGCCCGCTGTAAGTGCTGCAAATGCCTGTTGGTGTAACACACTAGGAAAACACAGCAATAAGGCCTAGCTTCAGGAGTATATTTTGCAGGAATCACACTACGCCTGCTGTAAGTGCTGCAAATGCCTGTTGGTGTAACACACCAGGAAAACACAGCAATACGGGCTAGCTTCAGGAGTATATTTTGCAGGAATCACACTACGCCTCCTGTAAGTGCTGCAAATGCCTGTTGGTGTAACACACTAGGAAAACACAGCAATACGGGCTAGCTTCAGGTGTATAATGTGCAGGAGGCACACTCCGCCCGCTGTAAGTGCTGCAAATGCCTGTTAGTGTAACACACCAGGAAAACACAGCAATAAGGGCTAGCTTCAGGTGTATACTGTGCAGGAGGCTTAGCAACAATGACACTGTCCCCTGCCTATCCTTCTCTCTCCCTGCACCCAAGGTTTATCAAAGAATATGACACTGACACTCTCCCTGCCTATCCTTTTCTCTCCCTGCACACAAGGTTTAGTAAAGAATATGACACTGACACTGTCCCCTGCCTATCCTTCTCTCTCCCTGCACACAAGGTTTATCAAAGAATATGACACTGACACTCTCCCTGCCTATCCTTCTCTCTCCCTGCACACAAGAATAGCACAAAGAATATCACACTGTCCCTGCCTATCCTTCTCTTTCCCTGAGCCGGAACACACTACACAAGGCCGCCGTGCTGGCGGCCTTTTATAGTGTGGGGCGTGTGCTAAACCCCCTGAGCTATAATTGGCCACAGTCCTCCTCCTCCTCCTCATGATAGGTGGGCCAGCAGGAACACTGTCTGGATAAAGGGGGCCTTGAGAGGTAAGGAAGTCCTCCCCTTCCTCCCTCTGTTCTGCTTCAAGTGCCCTGTCCATTATTCCACGCAGCGTGTGCTCCAACAGGTGGACAAGAGGGACAGTGTCGCTGATGCATGCACTGTCACTGCTCACCATGCTCGTGGCTTCCTCAAATGATGCCAGGACAGTGCATGCATCCCTGATCATGACCCACTGGTGTGGCAAAAAAAAAACAAGCTCCCCTGACCCTGTCCTGGTGCCATATTGGCACAGATACTCATTGATGACCCTCTGCTGCGTGTGCAGTGGCTGCAGCATGGCCAACGTTGAGTTCTACCTGGTGGGCGTGTCACAGATTAGGCGGTTCTTGGGCAGGTTAAGATCCATTTTCAGGTCAGCCAGCTGAGCACTGGCATTATATGACCGGCGGAAATGCACACAGACATTCCTGGCCTGCTTCAGGACATACTGTAAGCCCGGGTACCTGCCCAAGAACCACTGCACCACCAAGTTAAGGACGTGAGCCAAACAGGGCACATGGGTCAGGTGTCCCTGTCGGAGGGCAGAGAGGAGGTTGGTGCCATTGTCAGAAACCACCATTCCTGGCTTAAGCTGGCATGGCGTCAACCACCTCTGAGCCTGCCCCTGCAGAGCTGACAGAATCTCTGCCCCAGTGTGGCTCCTGTCCCCCAAGCACACCAGCTCAAGCACTGCATGGCATCTCTTTGTCTGCAAACTTACATAGCCCCATAAAAGCCTACGGAGCAACGCTGGTTTCGAGAACAAAGCACAGGAAGAGGCCATGGAGGAAGAAGAAGAGCAGGGGGTGGAGGAGAGAGGTGTGTCAGAATCACCAGTAGTAGCATTTTGGAGGCCTGGTGGCGGAACAACCTCCAACAAAACTGCACCTTGTCCTGCATCCTTCCCAGCTGCCAGCAGAGTGACCCAATGTGCCGTGAAAGATAGGTAACATCCCTGTCCATGCCTGCTGGACCATGAGTCAGCGGTAATATGCACCTTACCGCTTGTCCAGCGAGGCCAAGACATTGCCTTCCACATGCCGGTAGAGAGCCGGAATCACCTTCCGTGAGAAAAAGTGGCATTTGGGAACCTGCCACTGAGGAACCGCACATTCCACAAACTCACGGCAAGGGGGCAGAGTCTACCAACTGAAAAGGCAGCAGTTGAAGTGCTAGCAATTTAGCCAAGCTAGCATTCAACCGCTGGTCATGTGGATGGCTGGGAGTGAACATCTTTCGGCGGTGTAGCAGCTGGGGCAGGGAAATTTGCCTGGAACAATCTGACGTTGGTGTACCGATAGCAGATTGTCCGCAAGTACATGGCTGTGACACACCTAATTCTACACTTTCATTCCTCTCAATGCAGGTTTCAGAGAGGACTGAAGGTATAGTGGGGTTGGAGATCCCAGCTGATGAGGAGCAAGGAGAGGTCCGCTTTGTTCTTTGGTGTGGGTCTTTTAGGTGTGCTTGCCAACAAACTGCATGGCAGGTCGACATATGTCTGATCAAGCATGTGGTGCCCAAGCGGGTGATGTTTTGTCCACGCGAGATACACCTCAGACATATTATGCCCACACCAAAGAACTTTTGGAATAACGCGCAGAGACAGCAGTGGCCTGCACATGCGGGGCTCTGCGGTGTGATGCTGTCGGTGTGCTGCCCTTAACCACTTCCATACCGGGTCATTGTAAAATGACGCCGGCAGGAACCCTTTATCCCTCCGGGTGGATGTCATATGACGTCCTGGGTTTGTGGGGGGGATATCTGAATGATGCTTGCAGCTAGAGGCATCATTCAGATATCCTTCTCTTCAGCCTGCGATTCTGCGCACCATAAGAACGATCATGTCCCCTCCCGCCGCCATCAGGTGCTTCTCCGGGCTCTCCCGTGCCATCGGGGGCCCGGAGAAAGAATCGTCCGGCGCCAGTGGTCACATGACGTGCATAGAGATGACTGGTGACCAGATGGTCACCAGTCATCTCTATGACCGTCGGAGGCCCGGGCGCGATGTGATGACGTCACGCCCGGGTTCTCAAATGTAAACAAAGCCGCCATTGCGGCTAGTAAGCATGAGATCAGTGAAATTTTTTTCACGATCTCATGCTTTCCAGCCTGGAAGAGAGATGTGGGGTCTCCATAAAGAGAACCTGTCACACACCATTCCTATTACAAGGGATGTTTACATTCCTTGTAATAGGAATAAAAGTGATCAAAAAAAAAAGTGTAAAAATAAAAAAAATAAGTTAAAAAAATTAATAAAAAATTTAAAACAACCCTGTCCCCAATAGCTTGCGTTCAGAAGCGAACGCACACGTAAGTCCCGCCCACATATGTAAACGCCGTTCAAACGACATATGTGAGGTATCGCCGCGTGCGTTAGAGCGTGTGCAACAATTCTAGCACTAGACCTCCTCTGTAACTCTAACCTGGTAACCTGTAAAAAATTTCAAATCGTCGCCTATGGAGATTTTTAAGTACATTTAAGTACATTTAAGTACATTTTAAGTACAGTTTAAAGCGTGACATGTTAGGTATCTATTTACTCAGCGTAACATAAGCTTTCATATTTTACAAAAAAATTGGGTTAACTTTACTGTTTTGTTATTTTTTAATTCATGAAACCATTTTTTTTCCCCAAAAAAGGCGTTTGAAAAATTATTGCGCAAATACCGTGCAAAAAAGTTGCAACGACCGTCATTTTATTCCCTAGGGTGTCTGCTAAAAAAACATATATAATGTTTGGGGGTTATGAGTAATTTTCTAGCAAAAGAATGATGATTTGTACATGTAGGAGAGAAGTGCCAGAATAGGCACGGTATGGAAGTGGTATAAAAAGCCCTGTATTGAAAGGGTTAAGCTGGCCCCTGGAGGGCATCCTGCCTCGTTGGAGATGTACCTCCTCCTCCTCCTCTCTCCTATCAGGCACCCACGTAGATTCCGTGACCTCATCATCCCCTCCCTCCTCATCACTGTAGCAAACCTGGCAGTATGCTGCAGCTGAAGGAACATGACTGCCAGATTGCTGTCCTTCTTAAGCACCCCCTCTCTCTGGGCTCATGTTACTGCCTTCCTAGCTGGGCATCATCATCGGAGCCTTCAAAACGCTGGGCATCCTCCTGGAGCATGTACCCAACACTGTGGTCAAACAGTCCTCCTGACCACAGCATGGACCCAACACTGTGGTCAGGAGGACATGGTGGGGCTAGGGAAGGAGTGACTGATGCCATTGAGCCGAGGGAAGAGGCCGCTTTGGCAGCTGCTTTGCCAGACAAAGTACCCTGAGCCTGGGTGAGAGAGGATGAGGAGGATAAGGACGGCTTGGTCAACCACTCTACCAAGTCTTCGGCATGTTGCGGCTCAACACGGCCAGCTGCCAAAAAAAAGGACAAGCGTGTCCCACGGCCACGTGCTGATGAGGATGCACCGTGTCCACGACCAGCACTGTTGCCTCTAGACACAGAGCCTGCTTGCCCTCTTATTGGCTCGTGACTGTTTGCCTCTCCTTGTTGTCCTTCCAGACATACTAATGGCCTGCAGGGAGATGTAGCTGCACAAAGCTGGGATGTATATATATACTGATTATACTGCAGCTAGCAGAATCAACTGCCTGCCTGTAGTATTATTAGTATAGCGCTTACCACCCTCTCCTCCTTGTCTTTTGGCTCCTCGCAGGAGGAAAGGGCACACCCAGCTCTATATGCCCGTGCCCTCCTGTGTGAGAAGGTTGAGCGGTGTTGTGATGGGTCTCCACAGCCAGATACTCCCACAGAATGGTTCTTATCTCTGTAACCAATAAAGACAAGTCTATATTTCCCCCAATGTCTTCAATGTCCACACCAGCTGTAACTCCAACGTAGAGTTTATTTCTCTTAAACGACAGTCTCTGATAGGAAAGGTTGGAGAGAGAACAGGACAGAATAAGATGTGGGAGAGGTCCAGGCACAAACGTAATACACTTTACTGCTTGGCTTCTCAAGCAGACTTAGCCCATTTGGATAGTCTCCCTAGATAAGGACTAGCAGCCAAAATGGTACTCGAACTAACCGCACAATCACCACACAAACTGGTACACTGGGCTCTGCCACAGACCTGGTGAACTTGGTCTCTGCCACAGACCAGGGATGAGCCGAACACCCCCCTGTTCGGTTCGCACCAGAACCTGCGAACAGACAAAATGTTCGTGTGAACTTTAGAACCCTATTAAATACAATGGACTCGAACGTTCGAAATCTAAAGTGCTAATTATAAAGGCTTATATGCAAGTTATTGTCCTAAAAAGTGTTTGGGGACCCGGGTCCTGCCCCAGGGGACATGTATCAATGCAAAAAGAAGTTTTAAAAACGTCCGTTTTTTCGGGAGCAGTGATTTTAATAATGCTTAAAATGAAAAAATAAAAGTGAAATATTCCTTTAAATTTCGTACCAGGGGGGTGTGTATGATATGCATGTAAAGTGGCGCATGTTTCCCGTGCTTAGAACTGTCCCTGCACAAAGTGTCATTTTTGAAGGAAAAAAAGTCATTTAAAACTCACTCGCGGCTAATAATGAATTGTCGGCTTTTATCAATACATACAAAAGTCATTGATAGAAAAAAAAAAAAAGCGTGGGGGTCCCCCAGAATTCAGTTACCAGGCCCTTCAGGTCTGGAATGGATATTAAGGGGAACCCCGCCGCAAATTTAAAAAAAAATGGCGTGGGGTTCCCCCTAAATATCCATACCAGGCCCTTCAGATCTGGCATGAATTTTAAAATCCATACCAGATCCGAAGGGCCTGGTATGGATATTTGGAGGGAACCCCACGCCATTTTTTTTTTAAATTTGCGGCGGGGTTCCCCTTAATATCCATTCCAGACCTGAAGGGCCTGGTAATTGAATTCTGGGGGACCCCCACGCTTTTTTTTTTTTTTATCAATGACTTTTGTATGTATTGATAAAAGCCGACAATTCATTATTAGCCGCGAGTGAGTTTTAAATGACTTTTTTTTCCTTCAAAAATGACATTTTTTGCAGGGACAGTTCTAAACACGGGAAACATGCGCCACTTTACATGCATATCATAGACACCCCCCAGGTACGAAATTTAAAGGAATATTTCACTTTTATTGTTTCACTTTAAGCATTATTAAAATCACTGCTCCCGAAAAAACGGCCGTTTTTAAAACTTCTTTTTGCATTGATACATGTCCCCTGGGGCAGGACCCGGGTCCCCAAACACTTTTTAGGACAATAACTTGCATATAAGCCTTTATAATTAGCACTTTAGATTTCTCCCATAGACTTTTCGAATTTGCCGCGAACACCCCAATTTGTTCGCTGTTCGTCGAACGGGCGAACAGGCAATGTTCGAGTCGAACATGAGTTTGACTCGAACTTGAAGCTCATCCCTACCACAGACCTGGTGAATTTGGTTTCTTTAAAGCTTGGCCTCTTTGTAAGGAGAAGACATCCCTCCAAAGAGTAACCGGGCCCCTTCCTTCACTGTGACTTCTCACCAGTCCCTCGGAACGGTCTTTCCCCAGCCTCCTCGTCTAAGATGCGGGTCCCCTCGCAAGGCGGCACCCTGAGATTCCTCGATCCTTGACAAGCCCCAGCTGAAGGTGCTGGGCCCAAGGCCTTCAGTTGCAGCCCCAGGACTAAAGGTGCCTGGGACTGATTCACTGACCTCTGCCCCTGGGCCAAACACACACTCCCTGGGAGCAGGACTCCCGACGACGAACGACCCTGAACAGGCAGTGTCTGCCCCTTTTATATCCTCTCCCAGCATACACAGCAGGCCGACCACTCCCACTGTATAGTTGCCAAGAGGGGACACACAAGGCACAGCACTGTATCAGCAGTTCAACCCTGGCCCACTATGGCAGCGCCACCTGCAGGCCACAGGGAACAGTACACTGATACTCTTCCTGCAGACAAAATGGTTGATAATGTCCTAACAATTTAGGTGTTTGAGCATATCTACCACTCAAACACTACCCCTAAAATGAGGACCCCGCTACATTAGTATGAGAACACCAGCAATTGTCTTCAGTTAGCTTTAGTTGCCCACTGTGCAGAGGACACAGTAAACTAACTGAAAATACTGAAGCTCCCTGCCTGTATTTGTATGAGAACACCAGCAATTGTATTCAGGTAAGCTTTAGGTGCACACTGTGCAAAGGACACTAAAACAAAATACTGCAGCTCCCTGACTGTATTTGTATCAGAACACCAGCAATTGTATTCAGGTAAGCTTTAGGTGCACACTGTGCAAAGGACACAGTACACTAAGTGAAAATACTGCAGCTAGCACAATCTGCCTGCCTGTCAGTATATTATGAAGAGAACATAGGCGTGCGCACAGGGTGTGCCAGGTGTGCCCAGGCACACCCTTATCACACTGTGCTGCACAGATTCCCCCTACTGCCCTGGCTCCTCCCCTCCTTCCCTTTGCAGCGCTTCCAGCTTCCCTATTCTCCTCTCCCACTGGCTGTTGCTGCTGGGGATGTTTTAGGATGAGTGGGGGAAGGGTCAGGTAAATATGTAACTTACCGGCCCCTCCCCTTTCATCGTGAGTGATCGGTAGTATGTGTTGAGCTTTGGGGTGCACACCCTAATGCAATAGGCTGCGCACGCCTATGGAAGAGAATAACAGGAACGGATCTAGCTAAACTGTATATACAGTGTATAAATATATATACAACACCTAAGATGCATATATATCCTCTACACACTGTAACTGAAGCTAACTGACTCGCCTGCCTGATCTATCTAACTCAAATTAAATGACGCTGTCTCTCTCTCTGTCTGTGTTTAACACACTACACAAGGCCGCCTTATATAGTGTGGGGCATGTAGTAAACCCCCTGAGACATAATTGGCCAAAGCCAAAGCCAATTATGGCTCTCCGTTTTTTCTGCGCTGTGATTGGCCAAAGCATGCGGGTCATAGTGCATGCTTGGCCAATCAGCCAGCAATGCACTGCGATGCCGCAGGGAATTATGGGCTGTGACGCGCCACTCGATTCGGCGATGTTCGACGATGTTCGAGTTGAACATGGGTTTGACTCGAACTCGAAGCTCATCCCTATTCAATAACCATATTTTTTTAAAGTCTTGAATAGATGCAATATGCTACCCACAAACAGCGTAGTGGTCTGTGCTTCTTACTGCACTTGCTATGTTCACTCAACACTTTCAGCTGCAGTCTGTATTTTTGTGCAGATTTTATAGCTCTACCTCTGCACAGTACTGGCCTATTTAAAAAATATGTGTGTCTCTCTAGAAGCAAACTACATACCAATTAATACCTGTGCTAGCTGGCATAACTGAATTAATGCACAGGAGGAGCATTCCCTAGGATCTATGTAGACATGACCCTGATATCCTATTCTCCACTCTTTATTCTAACAAATCATTTTTGCTAACCTTCTGGCCCCCAAATGAGCCGCTGATCCATCCTATATCGCTGTAAATCACTCTGCTTCCAAAGCCCCTATTTTCAGTGCAAGCAGCCCTGCAATTATGGGGTTTCAGCGGTAGCCCCCTACAGCCCTCATCTGGTTGTAAGTTGGTTGAAACCTATTTGTCTTTCAGAGTACCAGCCTGCGGAGGAACAAGATGAGACATATCCCAAGATCCCTGTGGTGAGTTCTCAGCAGACGCTGAGTTTCTTCTTCTTCGCCCCTAAGCTCTTGCAGCTGGCTTATTTTTCCCAGGCTGAAAAGATGAAGACACATTGATTTAGGGCTGTGTGGTATGAGCATCCCGCAGACTCTCTTAACACCACACAGAGCCACTGATTAACTACCTTGTCCTCTAATGTTGGAGTCAAAAGAAAGACTTTTATTTCTGCAAGCTTTTCTTTTTCCAGGCAAATCGCACAGCCTGCTTAAAATTATATTTATATTAAATTGAGTATGAATGACAAGAAACCAAAATTCATTTATTTGCAGTTTTGAGCTTCAATCAATATTTTTAAATTGTAGTTATGTAAATTAATGAAGGCAGATAACAAGACACAGAAATAACCAGATCAAATGTATTCATTAATAACAAAAATGGATATATGACAGATATTGACAGGTAGGTATCCAGTAGGTATCTATGGACAGATAGATAGATAGATAGATAGATAGATAGATAGATAGATAGATAGATAGATAGATAGATAGATAGATAGATAAATAGATGCAACAGGTGGTTGGGATCAGTGGCGGGACAAGGTTATCAGATGCCCAGGGCAAAGATGTCAGACTACACCCTCCCTGGGTGGAGTAACAGGCGGCTAAAAACAGTTTGTGCAGCAAAAAGCTGAAACTTATGCAATGGTTGTGGCATGCACTAAAATAGTGCTAAGCTAATGGTTGTGGCACACAACAGTGAACTGAAGAGCTTAAAGCGGAGTTCCACCCGTGTTTTAGTTTATTAAAAGTCAGCAGCTACAAAAAGCATAGCTGCTGACTTTTAATAAACCGACACTTACCTGCCCCACGGTCCAGCGATGCGGCCGTCCGGAGGGTCGCTCCTCTTCCCTCCTCTCCTCGGCGCCGGCATCGTAACTGTGGGCGCCCGGTCATGAAGCTGTAAGTTGTCACGACCGGGTGCCCACAGTTACGATGCCGGCGCCGAGGAGAGGAGGGGGAGAGGAGCGAGCCTCCGGGCGGTTGCATCGCTGGACCAGGGGGCAGGTAAATTTTGGATTATTAAAAGTCAGCAGCTTACAGCTTCATGGCCAGGCGCGGACTGCGCTGCGCTCCTCTATTGGCCAGCCGATCTTCTGGGACCTGAGTTGTGTCCCAGAAGAAGGCAGGGAGGGGCGGCCTAGGGCGAGAGAAGGAGTCGCATAGGCGGCCCAAAAAAGGAAGCAGGAAGTGGGACAGGAAGTCCCACTAAGAGTCCAGGTAAACCCCAGCCCCCCCAAAAAAAAAATCACATGCCAAATGTGGCATGTCAGGGGGCGAGGAGTGCTTAAAGCGGAAGTTCCACTTTTGAGTGGAACTCCACTTTAATAGCGATGCATCTTCTGCCCTGCAGAAAAATATGGGCTGAAAAGGTGAAAGAAGAAATGCTCTGATATTGGTGTAGGGTAAATATGCCAGAGAATTCTCCCCCCAGCAGCTATGGAGGCCCCTGCTCCCTCTGACCCAGTAGTTCTCAACCTTCTAGTGCCGTGACCCCTTGATAAAATTTCCCAAGTTGTGGGGACCCCTAACATTAAAATTATTTTTGTAGCATGGGTTGTCAGCACCCACGGCAAAACAAGTAATTTGCACCCCTAACCTACAGACATTTAGCACTCCCTGAGTCCCTTCCACTCGTACAGTATTAAAACCCCTCATGGTACATTTTAGGATGTACCACTCTTTCTCTTTGTTCTCCTTTCTTTCTCTTTTATCTCTCTATCCTAATTTCTTGTTTTTTTCCCCCATCCCTCTCTCTGGCCATCCTTCTTGTTCTTTCTCTTATTCTCTCTCTTTTTCTTTGTTCCTCCCCCTCTTTTCCTCTCCCTTCCTTGTATTCTCTATTTTTATTCCTTCTCTTACTCTTTGGAGGGGGAATGGGGTGAGTGGCAGTGCTGGTGGGGTGTTGGGATGAGTGGCGGGGAGTTGGGATCAGTGGCAATGCTGGGGGGAGTTCTGATCAGCCAACTTAGGTGCTCTTGATCAAGGTCATCTGCTGATCTGAGAACTGTAGTGGGGACTTTTAATGGCAACTATAATCACAGGTAGTGTTACTCACTGTGTCTTCGGCTTCTCTGTGTCACCGGCTTTGTGGTGTCTCGTAGCAGTGACACCTATGCTGAAACCAGGAGATGGGGTCTCCTCCAGCCCCTCCCACTTCACATTCCTCACCAGTCAGCAGACCTCTAGTCTCTGTCCCCCAGCCATACCGTGAAATGAATGGGCGGCTGCGAAGAGGCTGAGTGGGCAGCCGTGGACTTCATGAACAGCCCAGCTGGGTGGCCACAAAAAAGCTTGAAGATCAGCGAGGGCTTCAGGAACAGCCCTGGATTCGGTGTCCTCTTGCAAATCATCATTAAACCCCCCAGGTTGAGAACCACTGCTCTGACCGGAGTGACACTGCTGTCACTCCTATCAGTGAGGAAGCTGGAGAATGGAGAACCTGCAAGCTTCCTGTGTACACTCCCCACCTCAACTACATAACATTGCGTCCAAAGAACATGCCTCCTCGGTATCTCCCACCCCCCTGTTCTGACCTTGAGGGAGACCCCTGTATTAATGAACAAAGAGTAACAGGAGGTCCCTGTACTGGAGGACAGAGATACCATATCAGAAAAATCATAGAGCCCAATAATGGAGTAATGAAAGTCTCTTCCTCAATGGAAATGCATGGAGCTACTTAAAACCCTCCCAACAAAGTTCAACCACCAATTAGGGTCTAGAAGTAATCAGGGGCCCCACATACAGGAGTGCAGGGAGTAAACTGAGACCCACAACTGGGATACAGGGAAACACCCCCCCACACACACACAGATCAGATCAGAGTGGACCCCTCACTTCCATCCACAATACAGACAAGTGCAGGGGGACCCTAATCCACTACTGTTCGAGGCTGTGCACCCACACAGCTCTCAAATTTGGTGTAGTGGTTGTGTCCTTGCAGCTGCTGCATCCTAATTGACATGAATGGGACTCCCTGCATGAAAGACCCGTGTATCCCCTGAGCAGGCAAAGATGGCCCTCACAAAGGCGTACGCTATATTACACTTGTGTGAATAAGGCCTAATTAATTTCAGTGATTGGACTTGCAATAGTGTGAATGGGCCCCTAGCAACCCTGTCACTGGTGAGTTGCTACCAGCAACACAATGGTTAGTATGACATAGCCCTGAGCTAGAAAATGTATTTTCCATGCAGGTTCTAAAGTCATTAGTGCTGCATGCAGCACTGAGCATATCACCATCACTGCACAGCCCATATCAGCTCAGATAGAAACTGAGGCAACGAATACACAGCTCCAGGCATCATATGGTTATCAGAGTAATGCTGGCTGCACATGGTCTAAATATATGCAGTGCTATAGAAAGTAACCCCTTGTGTGCACAGCAATTCGCTGCCCAGCCATAGAAGGCATCTCTGGGGGCAGTTCTGCGTGTAAAAGCAAACCTGAAAGTGCCTAGAAAAGCTTGTAAATGAACTTAGCAGCTAGTCCCCTTACAAGACAGGAGATGCTGTGATTCAAGAAGTGGGAGCCAGAGTCGGGGGACGGAGCTTATGCTGAAGCTGCTTGCACATTGGTCTAATGTGGGCGCCTGCACAGCACGTTATTAGTTGCTAGGAACTAGGCAGTCCTAGCAACTAATGACTGCTGCTCCGGGACTTCAGCCCCGATCCGCGGGACCCCCGGACTTACTTAAAGTCTCAGGATGGTCCCACGGAATCCGGGTCGGTTGGAAGGTGTGCAGTACACCTGTGCATCCCCAATGCGAATAAATATGGCCTCGCAGGGGCATATGCTTTGTATGCCCCATGTGAAAGAGGACTTACTATTTTTTTTTTTTTTTACAATGTTTTTTTATTTTGTTTGTTTGTTTGTTTTTTGAAGGGGGGGGGGTCTTTTTTGAAACATCAGGGGTCATTTTGAGACAGAGAAAGGGACTGAGAACAGAGATCCTCAATCCCTTTCTCTGCAACCTCAGCTGCACTGGAGATGAATGAGAAGGAAGTTCTTTGTACAGAGCGGTATCTATTCATTTACAAAAAGAATCATAGTAAAAAACACAGCTTACCTGGATCTGTAAGGAATCGGAGGAGAGGTGAGGAAGGTGCTGTGCAACAAGCTTGTAGAGCACACCTGTTACATAATAAAATTGCGCCCAGGGCAAGTCTGGTACTGTATGTATTTTTAGGGGGACTCCACATTTTTTATTTTTTTTTGTGTGGAGTCGCCCTTAAAATTCATACCAGACACAAAGGGCCACTGTTTAAATAATCAGTAAATAAAAAAGCAATTAGACCCCTCCAAAGGTCCCCACAATACATAGCAGACCCATAGTGGTCTGCTATGTATTGTGGGGGACCTTTGGAGTCTGTATGCCATTTGTTTTTCTTTTAAGAATAAACGCAGTAGGGAGATGTAATTTGCTGTTAATTTAAAACTTTATTTTTCTTTACTTTTTTCCCAGCCCTGTGGAATTTAAAAAAAGCTTTGCCCAGGGCAATGCCTACCCCCATTCTTTATTATGACACCCCCTTGCCTATAAGTCCAGAAAATTTACATTTTTTATTTGACAGATTCAGCTTCCATTGCTTTCAATAGGGTTCAAGTTCACCATCCAAACTTCTTTAAAGTTAGCTGAACCCAGTTTGAACTTAGTTTGGCTCATCACTAATTATGACTAAATTGCACTAATTAAATTACATCACCACACTTCCCTAACCCTGTTTTGTTGTCCTTGGACTAAAGAGTGGTAACCTTAGGGCCAGTGGGCAGTGGCTGCCCTTTCTGTAGCCCTCACCATCTCAATTATTGTCAGATAAGCAAGCTTCATACACATTTTAACATTTGCACCTAGTGTGCCAGAGGACATTGCACTGGCATATCACTTCAGGTCACAGTTTCAAAAAGTTAAGCACCACTAGAAGATAGACAAACGGAGATAGATAGATAGACCCCAGTTTTGAGAACCACCTTTTTCTGGGTGCCAGAATAATGGCAAAATGTGACAAATAGGACCCTTAAGGAAATTTACAATATACAGTACTTGGAGCCGTAGTTACTAAAAGATTGAATGCTGAAATATCTATACAGTAGATAGATAGATAGCTTTTCCTGAGGTGTCAAAGCATTCTAGTAACATGTCATGGTGACTGCAATTTTAATTATGTATAATTATGTATTTATCTTATTTTGTCTTATTGATAGCGAGACAGTAAAGACTGAGCCTTTGACACCAAACATTTCCATGTACATAATCTCTGTTCCCGTTTAGAGGATTTCCTCCCTGCTCCCCAGCAGATAAACAGACTTTTGATGTCTCTTGCATGCTCTGAATGTGGATGGCACATCGTGAATGGCCACAGCTGTTTGTATGAGTAGGTCTTGGCCCAGCCAGTACATACTGATAATTTGTTTGCTCTCAAAATATTTAAATAACGGATGTCAGGAATGCATGGCATAGTGGAGAGGCTGTGTAGACTTGTGGAGTCTATGCAGTTGTTTAATGCCCTTCAGTAATAAATAAAAAAAAACTGTTCCATAAACTTGCACACATAGGAAAAATAAATACAGAGAAAAAGACTATCCAGTGGTGATCAATAATTGTTTTATTTTCTCTAAATTATGCTTATGATACTTTGGAAAATCATCCTACTTCATGATGTTAGACATGACCAAGTGCAATGGAATATCAGTGTGATTAATGTGTATACCCATTTTAGACCCAATAGTAAACCTATTTTCAAACATTTACTGGTAAATTATTTTACACCTAAGCTCCTTAGCATAACTCATTACTATTGTCTGAAAGCTTGATTATAAGCCTTCCCACATGGGAGAAGAAGATACAAAGCATACAGCGTCCACACTACATGGACAGATATAATGCGTCAATACAAAGCCCTATTCTGTCTGCATGAGGGATCACAAAAGGTTAGAAGAATTGAAAAATACACTAACAAAAAGTACAGTTTTGTAACATAACATAGTTTTACTAAAATACTAAGTTCTTTTAATGAAAAAAATGTCCTTTAACTTACTTGAAAAATATTGTAGGTTGTTTCTACATTGATCCCATGCCAGCAACATTTCTTTTTTCCAGATGGCTTAAAGAGAGCCTGTCAAGTCTCTAAACAACAATTAAAAACACCAGTCACCTGCAATGTAAAAAGTAGCATACCCACCTCTCTGGCTGCCCATGTCCCCTACTTTTTCTTGGTTTCAGCACTGTAGCCTCATTCTATTTGACACTTGACAACGAATTGTTGGATGTCTGTGTCCCTTGCTGTGCACCATGGTTATGCTTCCTGACCCCAATATCATACCTCCCAAATGTCCCCGATTTTGAGGGACTGTTCCTCATTTGGAACAAAGTCCCTCTGTCCCTCTTTCCTCCTCATCTGTCCCTCATTTTGGTCTGATCTATATAGTTGCATTTAAAATACACTACTTATCTATCAAAAAGTGTTTCCCAGTGCTAAACCCTTCATCTAATTTCTAAATTGCTGCATTTGTAAATTCCAAAAGCCCATATAAAAGAATAGTAGTGGTAAAAAAAGGACTTGCAGGTTTAACCAATAATTTTTCTTTTGTACAATGCCTCCTTTAAGGTGTCCCTCATTCCCATTTCAGAAACTTGGCAGGTATGCAATTTCACTGTTCTGTAGTGATACAGGAGGTGGAGGAAGGCACCACAGCACATAAGTAGGGACACAGTCCTCCGAAACTCCTGGAAGTGTCTGATGGCCTGACAAGGTATCTTTAAATTTTCTATGATTAGCAAGAACCTTGTAGTAGTCTTACTGACAGTGGACGTTACTGGCACCCACATGAAACACAATACAGGCTGTGTAAAAAATATCTAGTAATATCTAGAGCTGCCAATTTCCCCACGACAGGAAGCGGCATATACTGCGGTTTACCCACAAGTCTTCTCTGTGCACCAGGACCCAGGAAACGAACTACAAACTGCTCACACGCTGGTATAGGACCCCCTCCCTCTTACATAAAATGTTTCCTGACACCTCTGACCGCTGCTGGAGATGCCAGGGGGAAGAGGGGACTCTCTTGCACATCTTCTGGTCCTGTCCACGGCTGCAGGGTTTTTGGGGGGAGGTGAGACGAGTGACCCAGAAATTTACCGACCGTACTGTACCAGAGACACCGGCCTACTTCCTCTTACACGTAACCGACACGCCTGCAAAAGTGTATAGGAAATCAGTGATCCGCCATCTTCTGGACGCAGCTAGGGCCTGTATACCCCTAAACTGGAAATCCCCCTCCCCACCGTCCATTGCACAGTGGCTACACAGAGTCGATGACATCAGCCTCATGGAGGACCTGATCCTGTCTAGTCAGCACAGACGTGAGACATACTCTAAGACTTGGCAGCTGTGGAACATTTTTAGATTTTCTGACGAAGGGCAGACCCTTAGAGGGGCTGAGTTGCCCACCTGAGACTTTACCCAGAGTCTCTGCCCCCTGGAAGTGTTGCTCGTTTGCTGCCTGCCCTCAACGCGCCGGCGACCCACTGGGGTCTTGAAAACCATATAGCTTAGTCACCCTTAGTGGGAGACATGTATACCCGATCCCCTTCCCCGCCCCACCCCCCTCCCCTCTCTCCTTTGTCTCTCCCTGTCTCACCCCTCACCCTCTCCTCGTTTCTCTGTTAATTTTCTCTCCTCCTTTTCTCTGGGCCCTATCCAGCTCTCTTTCTCTGGAGGTACTACACCTCTAGTTTCTGTCACTCTTAGATAAATGGGAAAATCGGAGTGGGGGCTGTATCCACGGGACCCGGGCACTCTTATATCTACGAATCCCTGACGGACATATCTCCGTGGGCTGCGGATGGATATATTGAGACCCAGGGGTGACACCACCTTTCATTGGGGAACGTTCATATACAGACGGCCATGAGGGGATGTGTTTTCTTTATGTGTCTCTCCATACTGCGCATTGCATTACTCATTGAACATGTATGTCTGTTATCTACTGTTGGGGTCCATGTGGACCAGTTCCTCGGTTGTAAATAAAAATTTGGAAAAAAAAAAAAATAGGATTTTTTACTCACCGTAAAATCCTTTTCTCTGAGTCCATGGACCGACACAGCCTCTCTATTGACAAAGTGGGTATTATCCGTTAATTAGGAGTGACTAGGCAGAAAACTTGTAAAAAGTGTTGCATCACACCCTCTACAGTACCGCCCAGGGGGCGGACCCTCTGGGTATATCATCTCAGTCTGCATCTCGCAGATCAGTTCGTCAAAAAGCAGTACAAACTTAAAAGGAGGGGTGGGTGCTGTGTCGGTCCATGGACTCAGAGAAAAGGATTTTACGGTGAGTAAAAAATCCTATTTACTCTTTCGTCCATGGACCGACACAGCCTCTCTATTGACAAAGTGGAACGTCCCAAAGCAGTGTCAGAGAAAAAACGAGGGGTGGTAACAGCATAAAAATAAACTTCACCCCAAACACAAAACAGCACTCCTCCAACGGAGGAGTTGCAACTCTAAACAGCCGCTTGCAAAACCTTGCGGCCGAAAAAGGCATCCGAAGATGCGCCTACATCAACTTTGTAGAATTTTGTGAAAGTGTGAGTGGACGACCAAGTCGCCGCTTTACATAATTGGGAAACAGACGCTTGATGTCGGAAAGCCCAAGAGGCACCTATTGCCCTGGTTGAATGCGCCGTGACCGGAAAGGGGGGCGCTTGACCCTTTAAGGCGTAAGCCTGGATTACTATCTGTCGGATCCACCTAGAGATGGTGGCCGACGAGACTGCTTGGCCCTTCTTGGGACCAGCCACCGAAACAAACAGTGAGTCTGACTTCCGGAACAGGAAGTAGCAGATAGGTATACTCTCAAAGCTCGGACAACGTCCAAGGAATGCAACGCCGACTCCTTAGGATTCGACGGGTGAGGACACAAGGATGGAAGTACAATGTCTTCGTTGAGATGAAAAGCCGAAACGACCTTCGGAAGAAAGGAAGGCTGCGGCAGCAGCACCACCTTATCCTTGTGGAAAATCAAATAGGGAGCCTTGCAGGACAAGGCTGCCAGCTCAATGACTCGTCTAACTGACGTAACAGCCACCAGAAAGACCACTTTCTGAGAAAGTGTCAACAGGGGAATATCTCTAATATTCTCAAACGGTGCCTTCAGAAGCACCGAGAGGACCAGGTTCAAGTCCCACGGAGGTAGTGGGGGACGGACCGGAGGGGCCACATGTCGAACCCCCTGCACAAATGTACTCAGGAGAGAGTGAGTCGCCAGGGGTCGCTAAAAAAAGACAGCCAGGGCAGATATCTGTCCCTTAATCGTACTTAAGGCAAGCCTTTGGTCCACCCCACGCTGTAAAAACAGCAGGATTCTGGAAACCAAATAAGTACACGGATGCCATTTCATTTCCTCACACATGGAGATGTAGGCCTTCCAAGTGCGGTGATAAACCTTCCTAGAGGACGGTTTCCGAGCACTTCTCATAGTAGAGATTACTGAATCTGATAGGCCCCGGTCTCTCAGTACCTGGTTCTCAACAGCCATGCCGTTAAAGCCAGTGACTGTAAAGCAGGATGGAGTATGAGACCTTGTGATAGCAGGTCCTTCCCGTAGTGGTAGGCTCCAGGGGACGTCTGCTACCAGACGTACTAGATCGGCGTACCAAGGACGCTGAGGCCAATATGGAGTGATTAGGATTATTGGAATTCCCTCTGCCTGCACTCTGCGGAGCAGAAGAGGAAGAAGCCTTAAGGGTGGGAAGGCATAGATTAGCCAATACTGACCCCACGATGCCACCAACGCGTCCGTTGCGTCTGCCCATGGGTCTCTTGACCGGGCCACAAACCTCAATACCTTCCGATTGAGTCGGGAAGCCAGAAGATCTACGTCTGGTGTGCCCCATCTTTGGCAAAGGAGTTGGAACACCTCCGGGTGTAAGGACCATTCTCCCTGGTCCAGCATCTGGCGGCTTGGGTAGTCCGCCTGCCAGTTTCCACACCCGGAATGTACACGGCCGACAGTGCCGGTACGCTCCTCTCTGCCCACTTCAGGATGCGAGCAACCTCCGATGCTGCAGCTGAGCTTCTTGTTCCTCCTTGATGATTGACATATGCCACTGCTGTGGCATTGTCTGACTGGATCCTGACTGGACGCCCTTGCAGCCTCTGAGACCATTTGAAGAGGCACAGCCTGATCGCCCGGATTTCCAGGACATTGATCGGCAGGAGGGCTTCCTCTGGGGTCCAGTGACCTTGCACCAACTGAACACCCCAGACCCCCCCCAACCTGTAAGGCTGGCGTCCGTCATGATCACTATCCAGTAAACCGGAAGAAATTACTTCCCGGCCATTAGAGCCGGTGCTGTCAGCCACCATACCAGGGATCTCCTGACTAGGTGGCTCACTCGGATTTGATAATCCAGAGATGAAGGGCATCTGTTCCATCTGGACAGAACTTCCTTCTGTAACACTCGAGTCTGGTATTGAGCATATGGGACCGCCTCGAAGGAGGCTACCATGAGACCCAACACTCGCATGCAAAAACGGAGTGACGACCAATTCCTGGAAATCAGCTGCCGTACTGCAGCCAGGAGGGTCTGCAACTTCTCCACAGGGAGGAATACCTTTGCCTCTGAGGAATCCAGAATCAACCCCAGGTACACTTGGCGTTGAGTGGGCACCAATACTGACTTTTGCGTGTTTAGTATCCAACCACAGTCTCGAAGAGTCTGACAGGTAATAGACACGCTTACCTCTAATTCTGAGCTTGAAGGGGCCTTCAGTAGAAGGTCGTCCAAGTAGCCCATGATAGCGATACCCCGCTGTCTTTAGAAGTGCCAGAATCGGAGCGAGCACCTTGGTGAACGTCCTGGGTGCTGAGGCAAGGCCAAACGGGAGGGCCACAAACTGGTAGTGGTTCTTTCCGATAGCAAATCGCAGAAACCTCTGGTGTCTGGAGTATATGGGGACATGCAGGTATGCGTCCTTGATGTCCAAGGAGGCCAGAAAGTCCCCCGGATGGAGAGCCGTGACTACAGATCGAACCGACTCCATCCAAAATCTTTGTACTTTCACAAAGCAATTGAGGGCTCTGAGATCCAAGATTGGATGAACCCCCTCCTTCTTCGGCACAATGAACAGATTTGAGTAAAAACCCTGACCTCGTTCCTGTTCTGGAACTGGAATAACTACCCCGCGTTCCAGTAGACCCTGGACCGCCCCATACAGGGCCTCCCGACGGGTCGGTAGTAGCTGGAGATTGGAGGTGATGAACCTGTCCGGTGGACAAGAGAGAAATTCTATCTTGTAGCCTGAGGAGATTACTTCGCAAACTCACCTGTTGGAGACTAGAGCTATCCATTGAGTCGCGAATTTGCAAAGACGTCCCCCCACCCGAGAGCTGGGTGGGGGCGGAACTTCATGCGGACGCAGATTTGTCCGCAGGCTTGTTGGGTTTGCGGGACCAAGGACGCTTTTGTCCTTGGGCAGGCGCCTTGTCGGCCTGGGGTCTTTTCCCTGTCGCCCTAGGGGGACGAAAAAACCGCCTGCGTGCAGTAAAGGAGTGCCCTTGCCCTTGTCGTGGCCCCCTACCCTTGCTAGTTTGGGGAAGCAAAGTGCTTTTACCTCCTGTGGCATCCTTGATGATGTCATCCAGAGAAGCCCCAAAAAGTCTGTCGCCCTTAAAAGGCAGATCCAACAGGGCTTTCTTGGAAGTCTGGTCCGCAGACCAGCCCTTTAGCCAGATCAGGCAGCGTATTGCTACTGCATAAACCAAAGCTTTTGACAGCAGGGGAATAGTATCCATGTCTGACTCGCAGACAAACTTAAGGCCCTGGACCAACTGGTCGGCCAAATTTATCTCATTAGGAGGAGCATCTCGCTCCTTTAACCCCTGGAGTAGCAATTTTGCCCATTCAGTAAGTGTCTGAGACACTAGGGCCCCCGCCAATGCCGGGCGTACTGCCGAGCCTACCACTTAATATAGGTAGCGAGCGAGTTCTTCAGCCTTCTTATCCACAGGGTCCTTGAAAACAGGAGCCCCTTCTACTGGAATAGTGGTGGCTCTATTAAGTCTGGACACCGGAGGGTCCACTATAGGGGGAGAGGTCCATTTCTTCAGAAAACTCTCCTCAAAGGGGTACCGTACCGCAAACCTCTTTGGGGCTGTAAAGACCCTCAGTGGGTTCTCCCATTCCTTGTATAAGAGTTTGTCAAAATAAGACACACACAAGGGAACACCTTAGCAGTGCGGGCAGGTTTACGAAACCCAAAGGGGACTGGAGTTTCTGCTGCTTCTGCAGTATTTTCCAACTTTAGCGTATCCCTCACTGCAGTAATAAGGTCAGATACCAAAGCCGTCTCGCGTACTGACCTGGACTTGGAGTCATCCTCACTGTCCGATCGGTCACGGTCTGCAATCTCTGATGCGTCCGAATCTGGGCCATGAGCCGTAACTGGACCTGGTTCTGCATCAGAATTATCCCCGGAAGATTGCAGGGGACGGGGGCATTTACTACCCCCTGTATTCCCGTGTGCTGCTTCCACCCTGGCAGCAAACGCCTCTAGGATTGCCGACATAGCGTTCATAGACACCTCAGGGGCACCAGCTGCTAAATCTGGTGCTTCAGGGGAGAAGACATCTGGCTCAGATGCCATGCTGACCACACGCTGACACCCACAGGGCTCCAGGCAAGATATCAATAGGCCACCCTCCTGCGCTGCAGAGATGCTGGGTTACCCAGAGGACTCACCACCCTGGACCGGTACTGCTATGCTGCCGTGTGCTGCGCCTTTGATGCTGTCCCACTGCTGCTGTCAGTCTGCTTCTTTTATCAGCGCTTCCTGTGTGAATTTTCGTGCCAGTGTAATGCACCCTAGAGGCCGGAGACTCTCGCAAAATGGCCGCCAAAAATGTCTGTATGGAAGATAATGTGGGCTCTAAGAAAATGGCCGCCGAGCCGAAGATAGAGGCCAAGCAGCCGTAGCCCACAAAAAGATGCCCGCCGAACGGCAATATATACGTACAGGGTGGACAAACATGGCCTCTGATCAGTTGATAGAGGCCAGTGGGTGTGGACTACAAGAAAATGGTGCCGAAACCACAGGAAGATGGCCGCCGGGCAGTCACTAGAGGCCGAACCCGGTATGGACCACCACAAAATGGCCGCCGACAGCATGGAGGAGGAAGCACACACAGGTAAGCAGAAATTACATTTCTTTTAAATGTTAGTTACAGCCAGCCCCGCTCCAGTGGAACCCATTAGGTGACCCCCAGCACCCAGCAACCTTTAGCTAGAAGCCAAGGGAGGAGGGAAAAGGCAGGGAGAGAGGGAAGAAAGGGGCCACAACCACTTACTTGGTCTCTCCAGGAATGTCCAGCCAAATCACCCAGCCGAGGCAGGGGAGTTTACTTACCTATCCTGCATGTATTATGCTGGAAGACATTCCAAACAGATCATCGTCCGCGCACGGAAGGTGACTGTTGGCCAGGCATGCTGTGATTGGACCCAAAAGGGACGATCATATGTATGCCCTGGAGCGTGACGCTCACCGGAAAGGCTGCTGCGACTCGGCTGTAAGGTCAGCCGAAGCTGAGCGATCCGATGCAAGCCTTGGAGCGTAAGCTCACCGGCCAGGCTGCTACGACTCGGCCGTAAGGTCAGCTGAAGCTGAGCAGTCCGATGCAGGCCCTGGAGCGTAGGCTCACCGGCCACCCGTGGAGCAACGGGCATGTCGTGGAAAACCCAGCGCGTATCTAGGGTCGGCACATGCTCGATGGCCGAACTGGGGAGACTACAAGGATCGAGGATCCAGCCTGTCACCCAGTCGGCAGTTGATCGAAGATCGCAGGAAACAAAAAATATAGCAAAAAAATATATATTTTTACCCCGGACCAATGGGCCCGAAGGGAGCCATGTCCTACTCCTTGCTAGACAGAAAAAAACTGATCTGCGAGATGCAGACTGAGGTGATATACCCAGAGGGTCCACCCCCTGGGCGGTACTGTAGAGGGTGTGATGCAACACTTTTTACAAGTTTTCTGCCTAGTCACTCCTAATTAACGGATAATACCCACTTTGTCAATAGAGAGGCTGTGTCGGTCCATGGACGAAAGAGTAATATATCTAGTTTTATTTACAATGATTTAAAAATAACGCTGATGTGTCAGTATGTAACTCTGAGATCAATAAACATGAATTATCATATGATACAGAAGTCCTACTTGGGACCAATATACAGACACATCTTTTAATGGATTATGAAATCTCAGAAATTGAAGATAGAGGTGTGTGTGTGTATTCTCATCCACTGGTTGACGGATTTCGCTGATTTCGTAGATTCCTCAGGACCAACTTATAGAGTATCACATTCTGCTAGATATAACCGATATCAATATTCATTTTTGTACATGCAAAAACGTTTTTTCTTAATATATCAAGCCTTTATAGTATAATAGATCAACACTCACATATGGTATGGTGGAAAGGCACCCATGTCACAAAACGTCTGGTGGGCAGACACAGGGGATCAGCTCCTCATTATATTGCAAAAGGTGTAATAACATAAGTGAACCCCAATTCCTTCTAATAGTAAATATAAAAATATAATTTAAGGCTCAAAAATGTACTGGCGCAAAAGGCAGGCATACATAACTAAGGCTCTATGAATATAATCATATAGATGAAGTATTTTACTTAGTGTATACATAACGTTTACATGGGTTCGAAGAGAAAAAGGTCACAATCACTCACTAGGATAGTTATAAGGCTAGATATGCATCTGACCCTGTGATTTCTCTTATATAAATGAGAAAAAATGTATTAGTTTAAGGGCTAATTACATAAGCACCTACAAACTGTTATACCTTAAATATATACTTTTAACCACTTTGCGGCCGATGTACGACTATATACGGCCACAAGGTGGCTCTACAATGCCGGGAGGCTGTCTTTTTACGGCCTCCGCTCCTCCAGCCACTGGGGGGCGCGCGCGAGCACGTGCCCGGCGCGTCACTGAGATGCCGATGCGCATGCCTGGCGGCCGTGATGTAAACCAGATACACGCGATCGGCCGTTACACAGACAGGTAGAGGAGACCGATGCTGTGTCCCTTGTACATAGGGACACAGATCGGTCACCTCCCCCAGTCAGTCCCTCCCCCCCACAGTAGTAATCACTCCCAGGGCACACATTTAACCCCTTCCTCGCCCCCTAATGTTAACCCCTTCCCTGCCAGTCACATTTATACAATGTATAAATGTGAATGGTCCCAAAATAGTGTCAAAAGTGTCTGATGTGTCCGCCATAATGTCGCAGTCACGAAAAAAATCACTGATCGCCACCATTACTAGTAAAAAAAAAAAAAATATTAAAAATGCCATAAAACTATCCCCTATTTTGTAACCGCTATAACTTTTGCGCAAACCAATTAATAAACGCTGATTGCGTTTTTTCTTACCAAAAATATGTAGAAGAATACGTATCGGCCTAAACTGAGGAAAACATTTTTTTTTTTTTTTTAATTGGATATTTATTATAGCAAAAATCAAAAAAAATTGTTTTTTTTTCAAAATTGTCGCTCTTTCTTTGTTTATAGCGCAAAAATATGAAACCGCCGAGGTGATCAAATACCACCAAAAGAAAGCTCTATTTGTGGGAAAAAAAGGATGTAGATTTTGTTTGGGAGCCACGTCGCACGACCGCGCAATTGTCATTCAAAACGTGACAATGCCGAAAGCTGAAAATTCGCCTGTGCAGGAAGGGGGTATATGTGCCCAGTAAGCAAGTGGTTAAGATTCTTCTGTCACGGGGAGCTGTATATGTCCCTCTCTAGGGATGCCATCAACAGAAGAGCATCATCCCCATAATAAGATTTCAAAAGGATTGGTAACAGACAGGGCTGGACTGGGACAAAAATTTGACCCTGGACTTCATCCAGACTGGCCAACTTAAATTTTGTGTGTCTCCATCAGTAGCCTCTTAGAGTGTCCCAATCAGCAGCCCCTTACATCAGAGTGTCCCCATACCAGCCTCCTTACAGCATAGTGTCCCCATCACCAGCCTCCTTACAGCAGAGTGTCCCCATCACTAGCCTCCTTACAGCAGAGTGTCCCCATCACCAGCCTCCTTACAGCAGAGTGTCCCCATCACCAGCCTCCTTACAGCAGAGTGTCCCCATCACCAGCCTCCTTACAGCAGAGTGTCCCCATCACCAGCCTCCTTACATCAGAGTGTCCCCATCACCAGCCTCCTTACATCAGAGTGTCCCCATCACCAGCCTCCTTACATCAGAGTGTCCCCATCACCAGCCTCCTTACATCAGAGTGTCCTCATCACCAGCCTGCTTACCTCAGAGTGTCCCCATCACCAGCCTCCTTACATCAGAGTGTCCCCATCACCAGCCTCCTTACATCAGAGTGTCCCCATCACCAGCCTCTTACATCAGAGTGTCCCCATCACTAGACATGTGCAAAAGGAAAACATTTGTTTAGTTTTGTTTCGTTTTAATTCGTTAATTAATTAATTTAGTTTAGTTAGATTCGTTTTCGACCGAATTCGTAAAAACGCTCGGATTCGAAAATATTTAGACCGGATTTGAAAATATTTCTACCGGATTCAAAATAATTTCAACATGATTAGAAATCATTTCAACCGCATTCGAAAACAATTAGAATAGAATCGAAAATATTGGAAATAATCAAATAGAAAAACAATAGAACAGAATAGAATAAAATACAATATATATATTATATTTTATTCTATTCTGTTCTATTTTTTTTCTAGTCTATTTTCTATTTCTATTCTAAACTTTTCTAATTGGAATTCGAAAAATCGGTCGCATTCGAAAATATTTCAACCAAATTCGAAAATATATCTACTGGATTCGATAATATTTCAACCAAATTCGATAATATTTCAACCGGATTTGAAATTATTTCAACCAAATAGAAAAGATTATAATAAAATAGAAAAACAGATAATAGACTAGAAAAACAATAGGACAGAATATATTATATTTTATTCTATTCTGTTCTATTTTTTTTCTAGTCTATTCTTTTATATTCTATTCAAATCTTTTCTAATAAAATCAAAATCATTATATACTGAATTCAAATTTCGGAAGATGGTTATATATATATATATATATATATATATATATATATATATATATATATATAAATTTCCGACATTCTAATTTTGTATAGAATGAATTCTAATTTGAATAGAAAAGATTAGAATAGAAATAGAAAATAGACTAGAAAAACTATTTGTTTCCATAAGATCTCCTGCAGACTATTAGCATCTATTTTTTTTCAGATCTCCTGCAGACTATTAGCAAAAAAAAAATAAAAAATTAAATAGATGCTAATAGTCTGCAGGAGATCTTATGGAAACAAATAGTAATCTGCTAAAAATTAAAAATTAAATAGATAGTATCTATACTCTATTCTGTTCTATTGTTTTTCTAGTCTATTTTCTATTTCTATTCTAATCTTTTCTATTCAAATTAGAATTCATTCTATATGAAATTCGAATGTTGGGAAAAAAAATGATATATATATATATATATATATATATATATATATATATAAAAGAATAGACTAGAAAAAAATAGAACAGAATAGAATAAAATATAATATATAATATATTCTGTCCTATTGTTTTTCTAGTCTATTATCTGTTTTCTATTTTATTATAATCTTTTCTATTCGGTTGAAATAATTTCAAATCCGGTTGAAATATCGAATTTGGTTGAAATATTAACGAATGCGGATGAAATATCGAATTCGGTAGATATATTTTCGAATTTGGTTGAAATATTTTCGAATGCGACTGTTTTTTCGAATTCCAATTAGAAAAGATTAGAATAGAAATAGAAAATAGACTAGAAAAAAATAGAACAGAATAGAATAAAATATAATATATATATTGTATTTTATTCTATTCTGTTCTATTGTTTTTCTATTTGATTATTTCCAATATTTTCGATTCTATTCTAATTGTTTTTCAAATTCGATTCGACTAGAATTCTTTTCGAATTCGATTCGAATTTCGTCCGTGGTTTTTCGATTCGAAACCTTTCGGATTCGGTTGAATTTGTTAGCATTGTAATTCGTTAATTCGGATGCATCCGAACGTCCGAATAATGAAAATTCGTCCGAATTTCGATTCGGAACGAAACAAAATGCACATGCCTACCCATCACCAGCCTCCATACAGCAGAGTGTCCCCATCACCAGCCTCCTTACATCAGAGTGTCCCCACTCCCATGTGTACTCACAGTTCTGAAGGCAGCTTCTCTTCTTCCTCTCTTCAGTCACGTGATAAGTGACAAGTGATAAGTGGAGAGAGGAAGGAAAGTTTGCCGGCTGTCTATCTCCCCCTGCAGGCTGGAGGGAGCAGATAGCCTAATTCTCTCTCCAGCAAGTGACGGGAGCTGCTCCTCCTGACAGGAGTGAAATCGCGATCACTCACTGTCAGAGAGGAAAGGCTCCAGGACTGCACCTGACCGGCCCACTGAGCCATCGGCCCACCAGGAAACTCCCGGTAGTCCCGATGGCCAGTACATGCCTGGTAACAGAATGTCTAGGAGGAAGGAAGGAATCGATATGGGGGGAGATTAGGAATCTAATCCTATTGATAATGATAAGCAGCCATTTGAATTATGCCACAGGGTACTAACTTACCCCAAAGTAAGCTCTGAATGTGTCCATCTGCCGCCATCGGACAGAGGACACATAGAGGAGAATTTTTATACCTCCTGCGACTATGACATTACTGTGTCGCATGTGCGCCATCAACTGCGCATGCGCAATATGGCGCCAAATTTGGAAGAGCTCATTCATTGTGCGGGCGCCCAGTTCCATCCATGTGAGTGAAAAATGATTGGGCAACCCGAGCTACCCGAAGAGATCCTAATGACCGAATAACTAAGGGGGCAACCAGGGGGAAAGACAGTCAATATCTCCGAAGGGATAGGACATGGGAATGTGCTCGCCCATCAGACAGGACATGAAGTCGAATCCACTCTTTAAGCTTTCTGCAGAGATCTGACATGCACACAGACCTGTAGATCTATAGTCAGATAAGCTCTTGCTCCCTGCTGCTTGAAGATCTCTAGCTCTAACTAAGCAGGGGTATCTTTGCAGAGAGAACACTGCATTCACACATGGTAATGATCCTTCTATGCAGGTAAGGGAGAAGCTTTTGACTCAGGATGGGGTGGCTTTCTAAAAAAACAAAAACAAAATACACCATTTGTTTTATGCATCTAGAATAAGGTGACCAGATTTTTTAAATGAGATCCGGGGACAATTTTTTATTTATTTTTACTAGTAATGGTGGCAATCAGCAACTCATAGTGAGACAGCGATATTGGGCAGACAAATTGGACACTATCTGACACTTTTGACACTTTGTGGGAACCAGTGACACTAATACAGTGATCAGTGCTAAAAATATGCACTGTCACTATACACTGTCACTGTACTAATGACACTGGCTGGGAAGGGGTTAACATCAGGGGTAATCAAATGACTAAATGTGTACCTAACAAGTGTTCTCTCACTGCGGGGTGCGAGGTGCTTTTACTAAGGGAAGGCATAGATCCCTGAAACTGCTTTGTAGAACACAGGATCAATGTCTTCCATACTGAAAGAACGGCGATCTGCCTTGTTCACATAGGCAGACCACTGTTCTGCCTGTGTACATAACGATCAGCGGGTACCCGTGGACCCAGAAATGCAGGATCACGTATATACGTGATCCTTCGCAGCGCGACCGCCCTGTAGCAGTAAATCTGCTATCGGGCTGGTTAAGATCATCAGTATTATGATAACTCACAGGCAGAAGGCACTCTATCATGGCTCTGGCTGGCTCTGTCACAGTGTGTCACATAACATGGCTGCAGGGTGCTGATTTTGTTAACTTATGACCAATATGCCAGGGAGACAGACAAAGTGCAATGTAGTCTATTCACAGACACCCCCAAAGCACACCTGTGTTGAAGCCTTGAAGGCACTGGCAGCCCCACCATCGCATTCACTTCCCCTCTGTTTGCTGGACACCGTCAGCTGAGCTCAGCTGCCCGTCGCTGCCTTCCTCACAGCCTCTCAAGTCTCACTCTCCGGGCCCTGGCTACTACTGGGTGAGGAGCGGAGGAAAATTATTCTGCCGGGGAAGGCAAGGAGATAAGCAGGCAGGTGGCTGGCCGGGACTTGAGCCAAGGCAGAAGAACATGCGAGCGGAGCTGAATGGGCATGTGCCGGAAACTGAAGAAATAGTTCCTCCTCTCTGACCAGCACATCATCATCAGAAAGGGACACAGTAAATGGAAAAAAAATACACCCCCATAAGCTAGTAGGAGGGGGGGGTGTATAATTCAGATTTTTTTTTTTTTATTCTGCACTGACTGTCTTTGAAAATTGCCCCAGCTCCTGTTGAAATCAAATCCGGGGACAAAAGCTGGGACAGACTTGGTCCAGGGACAGTGTCCTCAATCCGGGGACTGTCCCCTGAAACCAGGGATGTCTGGTCACCCTAATCTAGAATGTTTTTTAGCTGGGTAAAAGTTCAGTTGGGCTTTAAAGTAAACTTGTCACAAACTTAAGCCATGAGTGAAAAGTCATAAATAAAAATTCGAGCTGCCTCACTGATAGACAGATGCAGTGGTAAATCATAATTTCCAAATGATGAAATTAGGAGTTCTAACTTCACACTGGCTTTTCTGATCTGCATACCTGTCCCTTGTTAGGGACCCTGAAAGTACTCATGCCAGGTCATCGACATCAAAGCAAGGTAATGGGGTTGATTTACTAAAACTGGAGAGTGCAAAATCTGGTATAGCTGGTGCATGGTAGCCAATCAACTTCTAACTTCAGTTTGTTCAATTAAGCTTTGACAAAAAAAAAAAATGAAAGCTGAGCTGCATCAGATTTAGCACTCTAGTTTTAGTAAATAAACCCCAAAGTGTGTAATATTATGGTCAGATTTAGGACTAAAAATTAATAATGTTAAATTTTGTCAGGTCAGTATGAAATATTGCATTATAATTGTAGCACACAGACCCCTTGCTTGCTTACCTCTGCTAGCAAGTGGGACACACCATGCCACATGCCCAGTATCCTCCTTGTTGAAGAGGGTGAGCGGTGTTATCTATTTTGGGTCCTGCAGCGAATTACCTCCTTCCGTTGGTTCTTCACCCTAGAGTGTAGGAAGAAGTATATTCGCTCTCTTTAAAGGAAGGCCAATGTCCAGACAGTATCAAACCCAATAAAAAAGGTTTATTTTGCTTTGGTTAAGAACTTGACAGGGAACGTTGGAGATAAAGAGAAGTGAACAGGGAGGCAGGTTCAGGCATGAGGCACCTAACTATCACTTGTCGCCACTCAGGCCTGACCCGGATAGTCCCCTTAAAAGCGGTCCTAGCAGCCGATGTAGAGCACGGAACATTTCCTTGTTGTTTCCTAGGGATACGATCAGGAGATATTCTCTAAGCCCGTAACTTCCAAGTCTAGTAACACTTTGAGTCCTTAGGTGCCAATGGGGCACGTTACTAGTCTTGTGGCAGGCTATGGAATCCTTCCCTCCGTTAGGTAACCAGGCCTCTCCCGAGACAGTGACTTCTCGCACCGATCCCCTTGGGTAGATCCTCCCCTGGTTGCCTCTCTTTCACTGCGGGTTACCCCTCACTTGGGTACTCTGGGATTCCTCTTCCGGTATAGACCCCAGCCAAAGTTGCTGGGCCTACTTACAGCGGTGCAGCCTCAGGCTAAAGGTGCCTGGGACTGGTTCACACACGCACCCCTGGCCTGGAGGGCCGGGAGGCATGAACTGCTCCCCGAATAATGGCATCTGCCCCTTATGTATCCTCTCCCATCATGCACAGTGGGTAGACCACACCCACTGCAGGCTGCCGAGAGAGCACACCCAATGGTGCTGCAACGCTACCTGTGGTTTGACCTGAGCCTGGAGCGACAGAGCCACCCACAGGCCACATGGAACTGTACTGCCAGGCAACATTACCTCAGAGCAGAAGCCAGATTTTTTTAACAATTCAACAGCCTGAGTCCAACTATGGGCTCAGACTACCCCCTAAATTTAAGCATAGCGACCCCCAATATTGGGGGGTCCGCTACACAATGTAGGGAGGTGTCCCCTAACAATCTAACTGGATTTTGCCTTACTTTCGTTTTGGAGTTTTGTCTTGCAGAGCATTGCACCCAAAGATATTCTGTAGGACATCACCTGATAGATACTCTGTCGAGGAGGCTCTAGCGTCGTGTGTCAGGGGTGAATACAAAGAATCCTGTCTGCTTTGTCAACTAACCAACCCCTATTCAGCTTATCATTGGCGGGTTTGATTCAACTTTGACCAAACAGAGGGAGAGGAGGTTCCTTAGCCTTTCCTCTGCTGGGGCATTGGTGGTTGCTAGAACAGGCTGTTTGCCTGGTTTTAGGTCCCATGTCTGAAGCTCAAGTTCAAAAGTTATCAACTCTGTTTGAGAAGGTAGGCCATGTGGGCCAGAGCCATCACTGGAACAGAGTTACACCCAAACCTCTTGTTTTGTGGAGGCTGATGAGCACCAGTAGACTTTCTGTGTTTCCATATGCTGAGGCAGGTGAAGCACTCAACTCTTTATCAAATGCATTACAGTCTCTAACTAGCCTCTCAACTCTTTATCAAATGCAGTACAGGCCCTAACTAGCCTCTATTGAGAAAGCCAGTTGTTTACAAACCTCAAGCCTGAAATTTTCACATACAAGTAAACTAGTCATCTCAGTGACACATCCCTGAAAACACAGCACCATTCAAGATTTCAGTCAGATAAAGTGAGCCACAGGCAGGGAGATTCTGCCTAGTCCAGTGGCGGCCCGTCCATAGGGGGCGCCCGGGCGCCGCCCCCCCCCCCTCCTGTGGTCACCAAAAAAAAAACTAAAAAAAAAAAACTAAAAAAAAAGCCCTTTAAGATTATTTTTTTTTTATGTCTTTTTTTTACACATGGCGGCCCGACCATAGAGGCCGCAGAAGCGCCGCTACCGCTCGCTTCTGCGCCCGGCCATCACTCACCACAACAATACATAGGTTCATGCATTGCATGAACCTATGTATTGCTGCCGCCCACTATTCAGATGGCCGGCCCCTTGACCGCCGGCCATCTGAGTCACAGCGTCTGATTGGCCTTTAGAAGTGCCTATCAGAGCCAGCAGGCTCTGATAGGCTTCCCGACTACAGCCTGAGGGCTGTAATCGGCTTCTAAATACCTAATGAGAGGACGCACAGGGGTGCGTTCCCTGGCCAATCAGGTTCACCGGGTCTGGTTACCGGTAACCTGATTGGCTGAAGTGACATCGAGGGCGGGAGAAGACATCGAGGACGGAAGAAGGACGGCGCTGACTCGAGGAAGGTAAGTGCAGGGCTGGGGGGGGACAAACTTGCTGTATTATGAGGACAAACTGGCTGCATATGGGGGAGAAACTGGCTGCATTATGGGGGAGAAACTGGCTGCATTATGGGGGAGAAACTGGCTGCATATGGGGGAGAAACTGGCTGCATTATGGGGGAGAAACTGGCTGCATATGGGGGAGAAACTGGCTGCATTATGGGGGAGAAACTGGCTGTATATTGGGGGAGAAACTGGCTGCATTATGGGGGAGAAACTGGCTGCATTATGGGGGAGAAACTGGCTGTATATTGGGGGAGAAACTGGCTGCATTATGTGGGAGAAACTGCCTGTATTATGGGGGGGGGGAAACTGGCTGCATTATGGGGGAGAAACTGGCTGTATATTGGGGGAGAAACTGGCTGCATTATGGGGGAGAAACTGGCTGTATATTGGGGGAGAAACTGGCTGCATTATGGGGGAGAAACTGGCTGCATATGGGGGAGAAACTGGCTGCATTTGGGGGACAAACTGGCTGCATATAGGGGAGAAACTGGCTGCATTATGGGGGAGAAACTGGCTGTATATTGGGGGAGAAACTGGCTGCATTATAGGGGAGAAACTGGCTGCATTATGGGGGAGAAACTGGCTGCATATAGGGGAGAAACTGGCTGCATTTGGGGGAGAAACTGGCTGCATATAGGGGAGAAACTGGCTGCATTATGGGGGAGAAACTGGCTGTATATTGGGGGAGAAACTGGCTGCATATGGGGAGAAACTGGCTGCATTATGGGGGAGAAACTGGCCGTATATTGGGGGAGAAACTGGCTGCATTATGGGGGAGAAACTGGCTGTATATTGGGGAAGAAACTGGCTGCATATAGGGGAGAAACTGGCTGCATTATGAGGGAGAAACTGGCTGCATTATGGGGGAGAAACTGGCTGCATTATGGGGGAGAAACTGGCTGCATTATGGGGGACAAACTGGCTGCATATAGGGAGAAACTAGCTGCATTTGGGGGAGAAACTGGCTGCATATAGGGGACAAACTGGCTGTATTATGAGGACAAACTGGCTGCATTATGGGGGATTAACTGGCTGCATTATGGGGGAGAAACTGTCTGCATTATGGGGGAGAAACTGGCTGCATTATGGGGGAGAAACTGGCTGCATTATGGGGGAGAAACTGGCTGCATATGGGGGGGAAACTGGCTGCATTTGGGGACAAACTAGTGGCGTTTGGGCACAGTGGCTGCGTTTAATGGGCACAGTGGCGGCAATTGATGATTTTTTTTTTTCAGTTTGTTTGCGCCCCCCCAAAAAATTTGAGCACCAGCCGCCACTGGCCTAGTCATTACTGTTTAACCACTTCAGCCCCGGACCATTTGACTGGCCAAAGACCAGAGCACTTTTTGCGATTCGGCACTGTGTTGCTTTAACTGAAAATTGCACAGTCGTGCGACGTGGCTCCCAAACAAAATTTACGTACTTTTTTTTCCACAAATAGAGCTTTCTTTTGGTGGTATTTGATCACCTCTGCAGCTTTTATTTTTTGCGCTATAAACAAAAATAGAGCAACAATTTTAAAAAAAAATTCAATATTTTTAAATTTTTGGTATAATAAATATCACCAAAAAATCTATAAAAAAACTATTTTTTCCACAGTTTAGGCAGATACGTATTCTTGTACATATTTTTGGTAAAAAAAATAGCAATAAGCGTTTATTGATTGGTTTGCGCAAAAGTTATAGCATCTACAAAATAGGGGATAGTTTTATGGCATTTTTATTATTATTATTATTTTTATTAGTAATGGTGGCGATCAGCAATTTTTATCGTGATTGCGATAATTATAGCGGACACATCGGACACTTTTGACACCATTTTGGGACCATTCACATTAATACAGTGATCAGTGCTATAAAAATGCACTGATTACTGTATAAATGTGACTGGCAGTGAAGGGGTTAACCACTAGGGGGCGAGGAAGGGGCTAAGTGTGTCCTAGGGAGTGATTCTAACTGTTAGGGGGTGTGGCTACGAGTGACACGTCACTGATCGCTGCTCCCGATGAGAGGGAGCATAGGATCAGTGACACTGTCACTAGGCAGAACGGGGGAGGCTTGTTTACACTTGCCTCTCCCCATTCTGCAGCTCTGTGACCTGATCGTGGGACACCGGCTGACATCGAGTCCACGGGTCCCGCGGGCACGGTCACAGAGCTCGCAGCAGGGGCGTGTGCGTGCCCGCACAGCGGGAATTTCAAAGTGACGTAAATATACATTACTTTGCCCAGCCATGCCATTCTGCCAACGTATATGTACAGGAGGCGGCCGAGAACCGGTTAAAATAACATAGTTGGAAATATATTTCTTCATAATTACATATTATAAATCAATTAATTGGACATAATCATACAAAAGAGTAATCACATCACTATATTATATTATTTTTAAGATATTGTTTTTGTATATTTTTGTAGAATGACATCATTTTAATGAAGACATTTTCGTGTAAATGTAGTGCCTCAGAAAAAATGTGTTCTATTCTTACACAGGCATGTGGCAGTTACAATTGAGTCAAATTACCTGCATTTTATTCCAGATAAAGGAGAATAATTGATTTTGCACTATACAGATTATATGGGGGAGATTTTGACTGGAAACACTCGGAATAGATAATGTAGTTTTGGAAGGAATGTCATCTTGACCACCGCTATCCACCCTAATCAAGATATTTCTTTCACATGTAGCATTACCCCTTTAGGAGCTGCTGATTTTAACTGATTCTTTCCCAAGCAATGCAGAGGCTACCAATGATACAGGCAAGAGTCCATTCACTCTGGCTCCATTAAGCAGTCTAGGACCCTGGTGCCCAACCTACGGCCCTTTGGTATATATTGTGCAGTCCTCCATTCTCAGCAGTCTGTAGTAGGAACATTGATTAGGGTGAAAGCATTGATCTCTACAAGCCTCGTGTAACATGTTCCCAGTTTCGTATTGTTTTCTGCAGCATATCCCCAGCCAAAACGTAGCATTGTCCACACTCTTTGACCCTCATTTCCTATATTACGTCTACAGTTTCTGACAAGCATTGCATATATTGAACATTATGTGTAGCCCTTTGGTGATGTCAGGGGCTGCGGTTGAGGCCCCTTTTAGCTCATAAGTTGACAATCACTGGTCCAGGGGATGTCTATTTATGATTTATTGCTGGTAGGGGGATACTCCAAAATTGCTGACTTGTAACAGGAGGTCACACTTCACTAAGTGAAACATCTTTGAACAGTCCTTAAGCCAGAAACAAAGGGGAAGGCCTGAACTAATACTCTGTAAGAGCTGTCTCTGAGAGCTACCACTGGCACCCAAAAGTAGAACAAATATTGTACATACCCTCAAGGATTTCTGTATATGGAATCTATCCATTTGCGAAAATTAGGAAGCCCCACTTTTCTAAGAGGATGGACATATATACCCAGGAGTAAATTAAAGGCCTTCATGATGTCTAAAGACAACAGAAAATCTTGTGGTAGAGCAGGGGGTCATGGGGAGGTAGCCACATCCTGGGGCCAGATGTTCCTAAGTTGGTACTCCAGTCCAGGCATATCATCAGATGGAGACCCACAAAGGTAACAACAGTAACCGCAGACTTTCAGTAACTTTTTGTGCGCCCAGATCTGGACCCCTGTGCCTTTTATAATACACAGAACCAGTGGGTTGAACCCAGGAAAGCCCATCAAGAACGAACGAAACACAATTAACACTAACAATCTTGACTAGGGCATAAAACTCTACCTGCCTATAAGCTGGGCAATGCTTTTGTTTAGAGTTCCAAATCAGTTGTAAGATCCTGTAGACATTATTACTGGCTTGTCTCTTTGTACATTGGTGGGGTAAGAGGCATGGAAGTAGACAGGACAGGAGGACTTAGAATCTAAATCTAAAATAAATTTCCTGTTGGCAGAAAATGTCAGCATGTAGTGATTTAAAATGTCAGAAGGCTTTCATTCTTTTTGTGATATTATGTTTATTGTTGTGATGAATGGTGAAAAATACCCATACTGTGGCTTACTTGGGACTCATTCCTGATGGGAAAGAGGGAAGGCTTAGGGCAGGGCAGGATCAATGATGGGAGGATAGGGTAGAGGAGAGTGAATAACTGAGAGTAAAAGAGTGTAAAGCCTCGTACACACGACCGGTTTTCCCGGCAGGAAAACTGCCATGAGAGCTTTTGGCCGGGAATTTGCTGAGAGGCATGGTGAGTATTTTACAGCTCTCATTTGTTTTTGAAAATTAAGAAAATATTATTTTTTTTTTCAATTTTCAAAACTTTGTGACAAAAAGCGAGATCTGCAAAATACTCACCATACCTCTCAGCAAATAGCTTGGGGTGTCTACTTTCCAAAATGGGGTCATTTGGGGGGGGGGGGTGTGCCATCTGGGCATTCCAAGGCCTCCGAAACTGTGATAGGCAGTGAGGAGTGAAATCAAAAATGTATACCCTTAGAAAGCCTGAAGGCGGTGCTTGGTTTTCGGGGTCCCGTACGCGGCTAGGCTCCCAAAAAGTCTCACACATGTGGTATCCCCGTACTCAGGAGAAGCAACAGAATGTATTTTGGGGTGTAATTCCACATATGCCCATGGCATGTTTGAGCAATATATCATTTAGTGACAACTTTGTGCAAAAAATAAATTGTCTTTTTTCCAGCAACTTGTGTCAACATATAAAATATTCCATGGACTCGACATGCCTCTCAGTATATAGATTAGGGTGTCTGCTTTCCAAAATAGGGTCATTTGGGGGGGTTTTGAACTGTCCTGGCATTTTATACACAACATTAGGAAGCTTACATCCACTCTTCAAACCACTTGAAGACAAAGCCCTTTCTGATACTTTTTGTTTGCAAGAAAATTATGTTGAACCCCCAAACATTATATATTTTTTAAAGCAAAGGCCCTACATATTAAAATGGTGGGTGTTGCATTTTTTTTTCCCATACAGTATTTGCACAGCGATTTTTCAAACGCTTTTTTTGGGAAAAAAATTCACTTTTTTTAATTTTAATGCACTAAAACACACTATATTGCCCAAATGTTTGATGAAATAAAAAAGATGATCTTAGGCCGAGTACATAGATACCAAACACGACATGCTTTAAAATTTTGCACAAACGCGCAGTGGCGACAAACTACATACATTTTTAAAAGCCTTTAAAAGCCTTTACAGGGTACCACGTTAGATTTACAGAGGAGGTCTACTGCTAAAATGACTGCCCTCGATCTGACCTTCACGGTGATACCTCACATGCATGATGCAATTGCTGTTTACATATGACGCCAGACCGACACTTGCGTTCGCCAATGCGCAAGAGCAGGGCGGGACAGGGGTGCTTTTTTTTTTTTATTATTAATTTTGCTTTTTTATTTTATTTTTAAACTGTTCTTTCCATATATTTTTTTTTTAGCATTTTTATTGTTATCTCAGGGAATGTAAATATCCCCTATGATAGCAATAGGTAGTGACAGGTACTCTTTTTTTGAAAAAAACTGGGGTCTATTGGACCCTAGATCTGCCCTCAAAGCATCTGACCACACCAAGATTGGTGTGATAAAATGCTTTCCCAATTTCCCAATGGCGCTTTTTATATCCGGGGGGGGGGGACATTCCCTCCCACTGCTTGTAAAAGCAGTCCAGAGGCTAATTATCCGCTAGGATTGCTTTTACATGAAAACCGGCCGCTGGCTGAAAAGAATGATACCAAGATGATACCTAAACCCGCAGGCATCAATCTGGTATATCCAAAGTCCAGCAACATACCAGTACGTTGCTGGTCCTTGTTGGACATGTATTGTAATCTTTTTTTTCATGCAGCCTATTGTCTGAACGAAAAAAAGAGATTGATCGGTGGGTATGCCCACCATTAGAATACCTCCCTTCATTCACCCACTTCTAATGATGGGCATACATGCACCATTTATATATGCCGAAGCATGGGGGCATCCTCCTGCAAAAGTTATGCCGCACACACATGGTCAGACTTTTCCACGGGCATGCCTCAGTCTGAATTTTGACCGTATGTACGCGGCATTAGGAGCAAAATCGCTCCTCCGCCCCTGCTGCCCCCATGCTTCGGCATATATGCTCTTTTTTTTTTAACTGTGGTGGTGAAATCACCTCCTACAGCACTAGAGTCGCAGGGATCAGGCCTGTCTCTGCGAATGCTGCAGTTATGTGTGTTGTGTTTTGTAAGTGACAGTGATCGATCGATACTGCACTTGGGTGGCCTGGGCTGGACGGAGGGGCAAAACGCAGGTGCTAGCAGGTATCTGGGCTGATCCCGCTAACACTGCGTTTTTGGGAACCCTAAATTGCTGGGGACGCTAGTATAGATCTGATCAGATCAGATATTGATCAGATATTGATCTGTTCAGATACTATGCCACTAAGGGAGGTGTATGCTTCACGCATGGGTGTTAGCGTTACTGACACTAACCTGACGCTGCCTGGGGCGACACAGACCCTCTCTGACGCTAAAACCTAATTGATATCACCCGCCGGGCGATGAGGGGGTTAAACCTTTATTGGGTAATATATGGGGGTACCCGACGCTATAAAAACCTGCGGCGAACCTAAAAAAAATAACTGGCTACCTATCGGAATCACCGACACTAAGACAGCGATCAGAAAAACGATCGCTTAGTGACAGCGGTGCTAGGGGATGAAAGGGTTACCTGGGGGAGCGATCAAGGGGTTAAACCTTTATTAGGTAATATATGGGGGTACCCGACGCTATAAAAACCTGCGGCGAACCTAAAAAAAATAACTGGCTACCTATCGGCATCACCAACACTAAGACAGCGATCAGAAAAATGATTGCTTAGTGACACAGGTGAAAGGGTTACCTGGGGGGCGATCAAGGGGTTAAACCTTTATTAGGTAATATATGGGGGTACCCGACGCTATAAAAACCTGCGGCGAACCTAAAAAAAATAACTGGCTACCTATCGGCATCACCGACACTAAGACAGCGATCAGAAAAACGATCGCTTAGTGACACTGGCAAAAGGGGGTGAAAGGGTTACCTGGGGGGGCGATCAAGGGGTTAAACCTTTATTAGGTAATATATGGGGGTACCCGACGCTATAAAAACCTGCGGCGAACCTAAAAAAAATAACTGGCTACCTATCGGCATCACCGACACTAAGACAGCGATCAGAAAAACGATTGCTTAGTGACAGCGGTGCTAGGGGGTGAAAGGGTTACCTGGGGGAGCGATCAAGGGGTTAAACCTTTATTAGGTAATATATGGGGGTACCCGACGCTATAAAAACCTGCGGCGAACCTAAAAAAAATAAATGGCTACCTATCGGCATCACCGACACTAAGACAGCGATCAGAAAAACTATCACTTAGTGACACGGGTGAAAGGGTTACCTGGGGGGGCGACCAAGGGGTTAAACCTTTATTAGGTAATATATGGGGGTACCCGACGCTATAAAAACCTGCGGCGAACCTAAAAAAAATAACTGGCTACCTATCGGTATCACCGACACTAAGACAGCGATCAGAAAAACGATCGCTTAGTGACACTGGCAAAAGGGGGTGAAAGGGTTACCTGGGGGGCGATCAAGGGGTTAAACCTTTATTAGGTAATATATGGGGGTACCCGACGCTATAAAAACCTGCGGCGAACCTAAAAAAAATAACTGGCTACCTATCGGCATCACCGACACTAAGACAGCGATCAGAAAAACTATCGCTTAGTGACAGCGGTGCTAGGGGGTGAAAGGGTTACCTGGGGGAGCGATCAAGGGGTTAAACCTTTATTAGGTAATATATGGGGGTACCCGACCCTATAAAAACCTGCGGCGAACCTAAAAAAAATAACTGGCTACCTATCGGCATCACCGACACTAAAACAGCGATCAGAAAAACGATTGCTTAGTGGCGGCGGCGCTAAGGGGTGAAAGGGTTACCTGGGGGGCGATCAAGGGGTTAAACCTTTATTAGGGGGGGTTAGGGGGCTACACTGGACCTAAAACTAACTGCCCTGACACTTTTACAGTCACAAATGTCACTGATTGATCAGTAAATAAATGGTCACTGCAATCAGTGACACTGTGACTAGGGGCTGGGGGGTGATCTGGGGGGTGATCTGGGGGTGTCTGGGGGGGCCTGGGGGGGCGATCATGTGCCTATGTGTCCTGGTGTAGTGTTTGTGCACTAACCTGTGTGTCTTCTCTCATGCGGCGCTCGATATATGTGAGCGCCGCATGAGGGATGACATCACTTCCTCCTGCCTGTGTAAACACTACACAGGCAGAGGAAGCTTTTCATTCCCCCGGGAGTGATCGCGAGGGGGTGGCCAGAATCGAATGGCGGCCCCCTCATCACGGATCGCTCCCGAATCGATCCCGGCCGCTCACTGTACCGGAGGGGGGTCCGATTGGACCCCCCACCCATACGAAGGCAGGCACGTACAGGTACGTGATTGTGCCTGTCCGTGCCATTCTGCCGACGTATATTTACAGTGGGCGGTCGTTAAGTGGTTAAAAAAACATTATAAATACCTTTATTTTCTTTTTTAATAAGTGATCACATACCCTCAGCTGCATAAGGAGCTCAGAGAGCTAGGGAAGGAGAAACAACAATACACTGGTCTTCCCAGTGAATCGATGTGCACAAGGGGCATGTTAGCACAAATCTAATCATTGGAGTAAAGCAGGCTGAGTTTCCAGCACAGCCAGAAAGCTGACCACGCTGTTCTCTCATGCTAATTGTGGTCAGTTTTTAATAGAAAAGCAGGGGGACTGGCAGAATCACAGGTATTTCACGCAAAGAAAGCACATATACACACGTATTCACATTCTACAAATAGAACTAGATACTTTTTCATATAAGTACATGGTACAGCAGGCATATATCAGGAATATGAAATGTTGGATAACATATTTTTTAACATGGGTACAAGGAGTGCAGAAGCCCACCTGAATCTTTAGGAGTCAAAATGAGTTAGCTGTTATTTTGTTATGTAGATAAGGCTTATGGCTAATTTTATGTGGGCTTATATTCAGCTGTTCAATATGGTATAGAGCATTAGTACTAGTCTGAATCTAACATAAAAAAAACACGATTGATATATAGGGGAGGGATTGTTCTGTCAAAGTGCAGCATAAACTTGTGGATGGACCCTAGTACACCCAAGGTTAGAGAGAGTGGGCAGCATCAACATCTACTTAAAGTAATTTATTAGTCATATACTGATAAGGTAATTGGAAATAGAGGGGTAAGTAGTAGGGATAAGCTTCAAGTTCTAGTCAAACTCATGTTCGACTCGAACATTGCCTGTTTGCCCGTTCGCCGAACAGCGAACAATTTGGGGTGTTCGCGGCAAAATTCGAAAAGCCACGGAACACCCTGTAAAAGTCTATGGGAGAAATCTAATGTGCTAATTTTAAAGGCTTATATGCAAGTTATTGTCATAAAAAGTGTTAGGGGATCGGGGTCCTGCCCCAGGGGACATGTATCAATGCAAAAAACTGCAGTTTTTTCGGGAGAAGTGATTTTAATAATGCTTAAAGTCAAACAATAAAAGTGAAATATTCCTTTAAATTTCGTACCTGGGGTGTGTGCATAGTATGCCTGTAAAGTAGCGCTTGTTTCCCGTGCTTAGAACTGTCCCTGCACAAAATGTCGTTTCTGAAGGAAAAAAAGTAATTTAAAAGTACTCGCGGCTGTAATGAATTGTCGGCTCCCGGCAATACAGAGGAAAGTCATTGAAAGTCATTGATAAAAAAAAAAAAAATGCGTGGGGGTCCCCCCAAATTCAATTACCAGACCCTTCAGGTCTGGTATGGATATTAAGGGGAACCCTGGGACAAATAAAAAAAAATGTCGTGGAGTTCCCCCCAAAAATCCATACCAGACCCTTATCCAAGCACGCAACATGGCAGGCCGCAGGAAAAGGGGGGACGAGAGAGCGCCCTCCCCTCCTGAACCGTACCAGGCCACATGCCCTCAACATGTGGAGGATGCTTTGGGGTCTGGACCCCAAAGCACCATGTCCCCATGTTGATGGGGACAAGGGCCTCATCCCCACAACCCTTGCCCGGTGGTTGTGGGGGTCTGCGGGCGGGGGGCTTATCGGAATCTGGAAGACCCCTTTAACAAAGGGGGCCCCAGATCCCGGCCCCCTTATGTGAATTGGTAAGGGGTACATTGTACCCCTACCATTTCACAAAGAAAGTGTAACATTTAAAAAAAAAACACACAGACACAGTTGGGATAAGTCCTTTATTAAAAATAAAAATAAAAAAAAGATTCCAGCGGTGGTAATCCATTCTCGATCTCCACTCCAGTGATGTCGGTATCCAGCAACGGATGATCTGCTGGCTCCAGCGATGATGTCCAGTGAGGAACAGCACACGGTCCTGTCTCCACCGGAGACACCCCGGGAATGACGTTGCGGCAGCCTGACAGGTCTTATGTAGCTGAGGACGGGGCCACCTGTCACTTAACCCCATCCCCCTCTGACGCAAGGGGAAACCCGGGCTTTCCCAGTGAAGTGACGGGTAACCCCGCCCCCTCTGATGTAACACAGGTTTCCTGTTGCATCAGAGGGGGGCGGGGTCACCCGTACGTTTTTTTTTTATCAATGACTTTCAATTACTTTTCTCTGTATTGCCGGGAGCCGACAATTCATTACAGCCGCGAGTACTTTTAAATTACTTTTTTTCCTTCAGAAATTACATTTTGTGCAGGGACAGTTCTAAGCACGGGAAACAAGCTCTACTTTACAGGCATACTATACACACCCCCCGGGTACGAAATTTAAAGGAATATTTCACTTTTAATGTTTCACTTTAAGCATTATTAAAATCACTGTTCCCAAAAAAACTGCAGTTTTTAAAACAATTTTTTGCATTGATTTATGTCCCCTGGGTCTCCAAACACTTTTTATGACAATAACTTGCATATAAGCCTTTAAAATTAGCACTTTCGATTTTTCATGTTCGTGTCCCATAGACTTTAACGGTGTTCAGATGTTCGGATGTTCGAACAAATTTATTGACTGTTCGCATGTTCTGATGCGAACCGAACTGGGGGGTGTTCGGCTCATCCCTAGTAAGGAGTATCATCCTTCTGGATGCTCTTAAGTCAGTCATATGTAATGGTTAGGCTTCATGCACACTGGACCTTTGGCATTCTCTCCTAGACGCCTTTTCTCCTGGCAGCAGTGTTTTGGCAGAAGACATTTAATGCTTGTAAACGAGTGTAATGTGTTTAGGCGGATTTAGACATGTCTGTTGGAAAAGCAACAGCAAGTTATATAAACTGAACTAAATACAGTATGCATTATACCTATACAACTACAACTATACAAGCCACATGACTAGCAATGAGACCTTCTTCACAAACATTGATTACAGTGGAAAAGACAAAGTTTTCTTAGCAAACAGGAAAAGCATCACTTCCGAAGGTAAAGGCCAGGGCTTCCTGAACTGCATTACACCACAAGAAGGTAAGGAGAATATCCTTGTAAAGAAAGTGCTGTATGTTCCAGAACTAGAAGCATACCTCCCAACTGGCACAGATTGTGCGGGTTTTACCCGCAGAGGCTCCTCCTTCCCGCACTCCCGCGAGACTATCATGTTTACCGCACAGCAGCAGGAAACATGAAGAGAAGGAGAGGAGCAGCAGCAGCAGGTAAGAGCCCCCCCCCGCGATCGGCGCACTAGTATGTATGCCCCCCCGATCGGCAGCCCCCCGCCGTGCCCCAAATCCCCTCCCCCGCTTAAATTTTTTTTTTTTTTGCAAGTCCTTATTTTTAAATGTTCCGGCGGCAACCATCACCGCCCCCCCCCCCCGCTCAACAACTTCTGTGGCAATTCCCGTTCTTTTTTGCCAATGTCCCGCCCCCCCCGCTCAACAACTCTGGTTGGCAGGGGAGAGGGGACATCAGAATGTCCCGCGAAGGGACTTTACAAAGTTGGGAGGTATGTAGAAGGCATCCTTCTATCAGTGAAAAGTCTTGCAAACAACGGTCTCACAGTTAAGTTCCAGGGTGATGAATGCACAATTCACAATAATAAGCAATGCCTCGCAAAAGGAAAACTAGATGATCACCTATACAGGCTCATCAACACAGACCAGCAAGTCAATGTAGTCTCTAATGACCTACACAGCAAATGTATTCACTTATGGCACAGGCGGCTGGGACACAGAAGTCTAGAAGCTATACAGGACATTATAAAGTGAGGTTTATCAGAAGATTTAACAATAGCGCCTTGCAAACTGTTCACATGAAATGCAAGTGCTGTATTGAAGCAAAAGCCACATGTACTCCCCTTCCACAGGTATCTCAAAGAAAAGCTACCCACCCCCTGCAGCTCATACACAGTGATGTATGTGGTCCAATGAAAACTCCCACGTCATGCGGGAACAGATATCTACTGACTTTCATTGATGATTATTTCAGGTACACAACTACTTATCTGATGAAACACAAGAATGAATCATCAGAGAAACTTGAAGAGTTCGTTGCCATATCTAGCAACAAATTCCAACAATGGTTTAGAATACAAAAGCAAAGAAGTGGCCTCATATCTGAAGAGACAAGGAATAGTACACCAGACAAGCGCACCATACACTCTTGAAAAAAACGGTGTAGCATAAAGGAAAAATCACACTCTTATAGAAATGGCCAAATGCATGTTGTCGGATGCCAACCTACCTCACAAGTACTGGGGAGAAGCAGTCATGACTGCAACCTACCTACAGAACAGACTACAATCAAGAGCCATAAAAAGTTCTCCATTCGAAATGTGGCATGGATCAAAGCCTAGCATAGGACGTATCAGAGTGTTTGGTTGTAAAGCATATGCTTATATTCCAAGTGAAAAGCGATCCAAGCTGGAGAACAAAGCCATAGAGGGCAGTCTAGTAGGCTACAGTGAGCAAACAAAGGGTTACAGGATACTACACCCAAAGACTGAGAAAGTGACAGTAACAATACAAAGCCAGACTAGTTGCCAGGGTTTACTCTCAGAAATATGGTGAAGATTACGATGAAACATTCGCTCCTGTCGAAAAACACTCCATCATCAGAGCGCTCCTTATCATTGCAGCCGGAAAAGAACATGCAAGTGAAACAGCTTGACGTTAAAACTGCTTTCCTATATGGAGACATTAAGGAAGAATTCTACATAGAGAAACCACCAGGGTTTGAGCAAGGAGACAACCTTGTGTGTAAACTTCAGAAGAGCATCTACGGTATTAAACAACCTGCAAGGATGTGGAATGAGAAAGTGAACAAAGTACTTACCAGAGAGGGATTCTCAAGACGTAAAGCAGACCCCTGTTTCTACTCCAGAAATCAAGAAGACAGATGGATATACATTTTTATCTCTGTTGAGGGCATTGTAACTTGTTTTGAACAAGAATTATAATCAGATAGTTCACAAGCTGAAAGAAAATGTTGAAACCAAAGAGCTAGGGAACATTAGCTACTATCTGGGAAACCAATCTCAGAAAAAAATCCCAAATCTTGGAGCAATTCCATATGCAAGATGCAAAGGAAGTGAAAACTCATATGGAACCAGGCTATGAAAAGAGCAAATGAAGCAGAAAACTTTTGTAGCGGTCTTCCCCCACCTTCTCCCCTCTCTTTATGGCTGGTTTTACTCGTCTAGGGGTATCTGGGAGAAGGGGGAAAGATGCACACCACCAGCTCGGCTCTCTGATGTAGTATGCAGAGATATGAGCTAAACCGTTTACCTTCGGGTCTGCGTTTTAGGCCGGAGCCTCAGCTTCTCCTGTGGAGGATGATTGCCACTGTCACTGACAGGGACACTTAGCTTCCAGTAACACGAGTTCCACATCAATAAAAGTCCAACTCTGTTTTATTGCTTTGATCAATAGGTAGGCTGGTTGAACTTTAAAAGAACAGACGGGGTGTGGGACAGAGTAGGTCCAGGCACAACACAATGAATAAAGTTTCTCCTGTTCCGTTTAGTGCAAACAGGCTTGGCGCACAGTCGCTGCCACCGACTGTGAGTTTGGTCCCTGACACTGACCTGGGTGAACGTTGAGGCCTCTGCCACAGGCCTTGGATGAGGCCTGCCACTGACCTGATGAAGATGGGTCTCTGCCACAGACCATAGGAATATGAACTACCTCCTTTAGAACAAACGACCCCTGTCAGAGGAAGACATCCATCCGGACGGTCACCAGAGGCCTCCACCGTCACCAGCAAATGCTGCGCTGGCTCTTCAGGGAGGTCACATCTCCGGTCCCTTACGCCCTGGATTCAGGCACCCAATACCGGGGGCACTCGCGGGACCCAGTCGAAGGTACTGGGCCCCAGGCCTCCTTGTAAAGTACCTCACCCCAGGCTGAAGGTACCTGGGATAGAACTCGACTCCACGCTCCCAGGCCAAGGGCACCTGGGCACAGACGAACCGCAGCAGCCCCCAGGCTGAAGGTGCCTGGGGAATGGACCTTGTGCGCAAGATGTCCGCCCCCTTTTATATTCTCTCCCAGCAGGCACAGCGGGTTCCCCACCCCACCTTACTACTGCCGCGAGAGGACAAAAAGGGCACGGCTCTAGAATGGCAGTTCAACCTCGGTCCCAGGTGACAGTGCCACCTAGGGACCGCAGGGAACATGACACCATTCATACCTCCCACACTCCAAAGTGTCCATAAATCCCTAAAAATCAATGTATCTGGGCCATCTATTGTCCAGATACACCCCACTAAATTTTGACACCCGCTACACTTGCTACCCAACAATGATACCTATTACAGAGCAATCGGTAAGCTGCTATATGTTGCCACTTTGACAAGACCAGACATAGCTGTGGGCATACTATGCGGGAAAGTCTCAGCTCCCTGTCAGCATTATTAGAACGCAGTAAAAAGAGTGATGCAGTACCTCAAAGGAACAATTCAGATGAAGTTAATTTTACCAGCAACGATCAGATCCAAAACTGGTCAGATATGTGGATGCTGATTGGGCCGGGGACTGCACAAACCGCAAATCCACAAGTGGATTCATCTTCCAGTATAGAGAAGGAAGCATAAGTTGGTCTAGTCAAAAGCAAACAACTGTCATTCTATCTTCAACTGAAACAGAGTACATTGCAGCAGCATATGCTTGTGAAGAAGCAATATGGATTTGTCGACTTTTTGTGAACATTGGGGTAGACACGTCAAAACCAATTCCCATTTTTAAAGACAACCAGGGATATATAAATCTCACGCAAATTAGAAAGGGTAGGACCAAACACATCGACGTCAAGCATCACCTACTGAGGGACAATCAAGAGCAAGGTGTTATTGACATTCAATACTGTGCATCAGAGGAGATGACTGCCAATGCACTCACCAAGCCTTTGTTGAAGGAAAGTCATAGGTATTTCCAGAAGAAGCTGAATATAGTTTTACAAAACACATGCTGTTGAGAAGGGGTGTTGGAAAAGCAACAGCAAGTTATATAAACTGAACTGGCAGTGGGGTTTTTTTCTGCCTCTAAACGTCCCTACATCTAAAGGCCTATGTGTGGACAGACACGTAGGCTAACGTGCAGGGGCATTTAGAAGCAGAAAAAAAGAAAAGCCCGCCAGATGCCTAACAGCTGAGTTAAAAACGTCCATTGTGCATGAAGCCTTATAATGGGAACATTAGAACAGTTTATTTTTTTTTTTTTTAAGTTATGCAACTCATAACTAGGTATATACAAATAAATATTCAAATATTTGCACTATTTTTAGATCCTGCTGATATTTGATGGGCTCCCATATGGTGCTTTGCATGATCTCCTGTCCTGTTTTATGTTTTCACACCCAGGGTTGTATTATCAGGCATAGGTTTCTTATAAAAACCTTGCAGAACATTTTTGCAATTTTTAAAGTGCACCAGAGCTTGAAACCTTTCTTTCATAGTGGTTTTAAAAGTTTTCATCTGTCTCTGTGCTTTACGTCACAGTCCCAATGTGCAGTGCATCTGGGAGCTGTTAGTGATACCTTTTACTTTCTCCTAGCAGCACACAGTTGGTCATTTTGATATTCACACAGGTTTGAAACATGCAGCAAAAGCAAAAGCAGATCAGCAGATACCTATTGATTTTACAAAAGTAGCAAGTCAAACGTTGCCTTTTCTTGTCCCATGCTGTGTTTTGCATTATAATGCATGCATTTAAGCAGTGCTGTTTTTTAGTGGAAAAAGCTCTGTTTGACAAGAACACCTATCAACATAAGCACTTATAAGAGTCTGTTAATGACCGAGAGTCAGAATTAGGGGGTGAAACCAGAAATGACAGGGACAGAGTTATGTTATTTAGAGCCAGTTTAGTGTTTGTCATATACATTCTACAACAGCACTGCATCTAAAGATGTTCTCACAAAATTACTGGTTTTCAGTTATAACTGAGCAACTAAGAATGGGACTATTCCATTTGGACTCCATTTGCACTGTCTGTTAGACATTTACTGATTTGTATTATTATCTGTTGCTGAACAGATTGTGCTGTGTACTGTTTTCAAAATGAAAGTATTCTATTCTACATGAATAATTATATATATATATATATATATATATATATATATATATATATATATTTATATATATATATATATATATATGTAGCGGCCTTCACCCTCACCCCCTTCCTCATCGGTTACTCTGGCTCTGGTCTAGGGGTATCTTGGAGGGGAGAGCGAGGTGCGCCACGGCCCATGTCCTCTCGATTACAGCATGTAGAGGTGAAGGCCAGTATTTAGTTGTATTTGGGCCTGTGTATACGCTTAGAGCCAAGTCTGTTCTGCTGCTCCCAGTAATTGGAGTACCACACACTGAAAAGGTCCAACACTTATTTATTCCATAACGGCAAACAAATAGTCCTTTACGAGCAGACAGTTTGAGACCCATAGAACAGTTCAGTATTGGTGGAGAGTAGGTCAAGGCACAATCCTCAAAGAAAATTAAACCGTTGAGGTTTCACCAACGGTTGCTAAGCACAGTGGCTGTTAAATGGAATTTTTGGCTTCAGAGTCTCTTCCAGCGACTCTAGTGAACAGTGACTGGAGTTACCTTCGCTACGTTGCAGCCCCTGTCAGGGGGAAGACATCCCTCCAAGGGAGTTACCAGAGGCCCCGCCGTCACCGGGTTAATGCTGTACCGGACTATCCAGAAGGGTTACACTCCCTGGCCTCCTCGCCTCAGATACGGGTCCCAACACCTTAGGGCCCCTCAGACTCCTCCACCCTCGCGGAACCCAGTCGAAGTTACTGGGCCCCAGGCTCCGGCAGTAGTACCTCACCCCAGGCTTAAGGTGCCTGGGATGGACTCCATCTATCGCTCCGGCCAGGTCAAGGGCACCTGGGCCCGGAACGCCAGCACCCAGGCTGAAGGTGCCTGGGTGCGGCCGCGTCCTCCAACTCTGACCCCCAAGGTCAGGGTGTCCGCCCCTTTTATCTCCTCTCCCTTTGCGTCACAGCGGGTTCCCCGCCCCGCTGCACCAGTGCCAGGAAAGGACAAAAAGGCACAGTCTTGCGGTGCAGGTTCAACTCCGGTCCAGGTCGACAGCGCCACCAGCAGGCCACAGGGAACCCAGCACCACCAGAGTCCTCCAAGAACCACAAAAAGGGATTCTCAGATTCCCTAACAATTAGTACATCTGGGTTAAATAACCCATATGCTACCCCCCAATTTAAATACCCGCTACATTATATATATATATGTAGCGCCCTGCTCCTGTTGACCAGGCGCTATTATCTAAATTTAGTGGGATGTCTGAACTGTAGTTAGTTCAGATTCTATGTTTTGGCTAAATTGGCCTATGTTCCAGCCTTGGCTGAGTTGGGTGTATTTCCTGTGGTTACCAGCAGGTGTCGCTGCCACCTCTGGTTCTTGTTGGAAGGTAAGACAAGCCGAGGCGTATTGGGTGCTTTTTCCCAGAGGCAACCTAGCGGGAGGTTGATACTGCTGGGCATGCTGGGAGAGGGTAATTAAGGGGCGGACGCCATTTTTGGGGAGGCTCTCTCACCTCGTGGCCACCCTGGCCGGAGGTATGTGACAACTCCTCTTCTACCTCGGGGCCTGCTGGCCCAAGGTTTCGTTACTGGAGGTAGGCCCAGAAGCTATCTGGGGCCTACTGGTTCGAGGGTGATCCTGTGCTTTCTGTCCTGCGGGAAGAAGCCGAGCAGTTGAAGGAACCAGGGGAGGACTCGTCTTGGAGAATACGCAGAGGAAGGCTGGTATCTCGAGAGGAGCCTGGGGCCTCAAATGGAGGATGCATCCAAACCAATCTGCCTCACAGTATTGCCGGGTCGGCTTAAAGGACTTTCTCATACTGTGCAGTCATGCTTGAACTTTGAAATTCTGATTACCAAGTCTGTGGCAGAGACTTTTCATTTTTGTCCGTGCATCATCCCGGCTGCTAGGCCGGTGAGAGGGGCCTATCCGGGTGAGCAAGATCCAGTGGCAGCAAGTATACCTGTCTCCAGGATCGTAAGTGCCTCAGTGATCTGCATCAGGTACCTGAACTTCCCCTAATTCTCCATCCCTCATTCTGCCAACGTTGTGGTAAATAAAAAGCATTGGAAAAGACTCAGTGACTGGCAACCGTGTTTTATGCAACTTTAACAATAGACTTTGAGCCAACACGGAGAACAGTGGGGTAACGGCAGAACAAGACTAACCAGCAGCTCCTACGGGGGTAGTGCTATATATATATATATATATATAATATATATATATATATATATATATATATATATATACACAGTGCCTTGAAAAAGTATTCACCCCCTTGGCTTTTTACCTATTTTGTCACATTACAGCCTTTAGTTCAATGTTTTTTTTTATCTGAATTATATGTGATGGATCAGAACACAATAGTCTAAGTTGGTGAAGTAAAATTAGAAAAATATATACATAAAACAATTGGCATGTGCGTATGTATTCATACCCTTTGTTATGAAGCCCATAAAAAGCTCTGGTGCAACCAATTACCTTCAGAAGTCACATAATTAGTGACATGATGTCCACCTGTGTGCAATCTAAGTGTCACATGATTTGTCATTACATATACACACCTTTTTGAAAGGCCCCAGAGGCTGCAACACCTAAGCAAGAGGCACCACTAACCAAACACTGCCATGAAGACCAATGAACTCTACAAGTCAGAGTTAAGTTATAAAAATATCCAAATCTTTGATGATCCCTAGGAGCACCATCAAATCTATCATAACCAAATGGAAAGAACATGCCACAACAGCAAACCTGCCGAGAGACGACCGCACACCAAAACTCACAGACCGGGCAAAGAGGGCATTAATCAGAGAGGCAGCACAGAGGTGAGCCTGGAGGAGCTGCAGAGTTCCACAGCAGAGACTGGAGTATCTGTACATAGGACGACAATAAGCCATATGCTCCTTAGAGTTGGGCTTTATGGCAGAGTGGCCAGAAGAAAGCAATTACTTTCAGAAAAAAACAAAATGGCACGTTTTGAGTTTGCAAAAAGGCATGTGGGAGACTTCCAAAATGTATGGAGGAAGGTGCTCTTGTCTGATGAGACTAAAATTGACTTTTTGGTCATCAAAGAAAAGGCTATGTCTGGCGCAAACCCAACACATCACATCACCCAAAGAACACCATCCCCACAGTGAAACATGGTGGTGGCAGCATCATGATGTTTTTCAGCAGTCGGGACTGGGAAACTGCTCAGAGTTGAGGGAAAGATGGATGGTGTTAAACACAGGGATATTCTAGAGCAAAACCTGTACCACTCTGTGTGTGATTTGAGGCTAGGATGGAGGTTCACCTTCCAGCAGGACAATGACCCCAAACACACTGCTAAAGCAACACTTGAGTGGTTTAAGGAGAAACATGTAAATGTGTTGGAATGGCCTAGTTAAAGCCCAGACCTCAATCCAATAGAAAATCTGTAGTCAGACTTAAGCCTCGTACACACGGTCGGACTTCCATCTGACTTTTCCGTGTTTTTTTGTCCGAATGGAGTTGGTCGGAAACACCCATAGCATACAGACGCTCTGACTTTTCTGCAAACTTTCTCAAATTTTTTTGCAACATCACGTGTTTTTTCTGCTCTTTTCTGCTCTTTACTGCCACCCTTTGGTCAACTTCTGCTATTGTTGGTTGATTTTAACATTAGTTGTTTTGTCCATCGGACAAAAGTCCTATGGTTTTCTGTACACACAGTCGGACTTTGCTCCATCGGACTTTTGTTAGGCAAAAGTTTGTCCGTTTGCAGACCCAACTTTTGTCCGATGAAAACAAGAAAAAAGCAAAAAAAGTTTGTCCGATGGAGCGTACACACGGTCGGATTGTTGGTCCAACTTGCTCAAAATGAAGTTTGTTGGCCAAAAGTCCGACCGTGTGTATGGGGCTTTAAAGATTGCTGTTCACAAGCGCAAACCATCCAACTTGAAGGAGCTGGAGCAGTTTTGCAAGGAGGAATGGGCAAAAATCCCAGTGGTAAGATGTGGCAAGCTCATACAGACTTATCCAAAGCGACTTGGAGCTGTGATAGCCGCAAAAGGTGGCTCTACAAAGTATTGACTTTAGGGGGTGAATAGTTATACACATTGACTTTTTCTGTTATTTTGTCCTATTTGTTGTTTGCTTCACAATAAAAAAAAAAAAAAAAAAAACATCTTCAAAGTTGTGGGCATGTTCTGTAAATTAAATGATGCAAATCCTCAAACAATCAATGTGAAACCTCGTACACACGACCGAGTTTTTCGTCATTAACCACTTCAATACCATGCACTTATGCACCTTCCCGCCCAGACCAATTTTCAGCTTTCAGTACTCTCACACTTTGAATGACAATTACTTAGTCATGCTACATTGTATCCAAACAAAATTTTTATCATTTTCTTGTCACAAATAGAGCTTTCTTTTGGTGGTATTTAATCGCCACTGGGTTTTTTATTTTTTGCGATATAAGCAAAAAAACAGCAATTTTTTTTAAAAAAAACACATTTTTTTAGTTTCTATTGTAAAATTTTGCAAATAAGTAATTTTTCTTCATAAATTTGTGCCAAAATGTATACTGCTACATATCTTTGGTAAAATGAACCCAAATTAGTGTATATTATTTCTTCTTTGTGAAAGTTATAGAGTCTACAAACTATGGTGGCAATCACTGAAAATTTATCACATCTGATCACGCCTGATGTACTGAAGGGATATCTCATTTCTTGAGACACTAACAAGCGAGGAAAGTACAAATACCCCAAAATTACCCCTTTTTGGAAAGTAGACAGTCAAAGGTATTTACTAAGAGGCGTGGTGAGTTTTTTGAAGTTGTATTTTTTTCCCACAATTCTTGGGAAAATGTAAATTTTTTTTATTTTTATTTTTTTTACACAAACTGGTCATGTTAACAGTTTTTTTCTCTCACACAGCATATGCATAATTGCAACTACACCCCAAAATACATTCTGCTACTCCTCCTGAGTGTAGCGATACCACATGTGTGAGACTTTTACACAGCCTGGCCACATACAGAGGCCCAACATTGAAGTAGCACTTTCAGGCGTTCTACAAGCATAAATCGCACATATCCTTTCTCAACCACCTATTACACTTTTGAAGGCCCTGGAGCACCAGGACAATGGAATTTTCCACAAAATGACCCCATTTTGGAAAGCACACACCCCAACGTATAATCTATGAAGCATTATGAGTCTTTTGAATGGTTCATTTTTTTCCAGAAGGTTTTGGAAAATGTGGAGAAAAAATGAAAATGCATTTTTTTTACACAAAGTTGTCCATTTATAAGATATTTCTAACGCATAGCATATACATAGCAAAAATAACACCCCAAAATGCATTCTGCTACTCCTCCTGAGTATAGCGATACCACATGTGTGAGACTTTTACACAGCCTGGCCATATACAGAGGCCCAACATTGAAGTAGCACTTTCAGGCGTTCTACAAGCATAAATCGCACATGTCCTTTCTCAACCACCTATTACAATTTTGAAGGCCCTGGAGCACCAGGACAATAGAATTTTCCACAAAATGACCCCATTTTGGAAAGCACACACCCCAACGTATAATCTATGAGGCATTATGAGTCTTTTGAACGGTTCATTTTTTTCCAGAAGGTTTTGGAAAATGTGGAGAAAAAATGAAAATGCATTTTTTTTACACAAAGTTGTCAATTTATAAGATATTTCTAACACATAATATGTACATAGCAAAAATTATACCCCAAAATGCATTCTGCTACTCCTCCTGAGTATGGCGATACCACATGTTTGAGACTTTTACACAGCCTGGCCACATACAGAGGCCCAACATCCAAGTAGCACCTCCAGGCATTCTAGCAGCATTAATTGCACATATCATTTTCTGACTACCAAACACATTTTTGAAGGCACTTCATATATCTAACACATAGCAGGTACATACCAAATAACAAAAGATTACCTGTGGTTTTAGAAGTGCAGTGGTCCACAGAGGAGAGCATCGGTCCAGGCAGCAGGCAGGGATGAGGTCAGCGACAGCAAAAGCAATCATCCAGGCAGCAGGCATAGTTCGCACAGGCAGAGATACTGTCAGCACAGCCAGAGCACAGCCAAAGCACAGGTCCAGGTAGCAGGCAGAGGTGTCCCGGCAGAAATGCTGTCCAAAGTTAGTAGAGGCAGCAGGCAGATATATGGTCAACACAGCCAAAGTATTGGTCCAAGCAGCAGGAAGAAACATGGTCCATAATGTCATGGGTCATTACAGGCAGTAATATGGTCAGCACAGCCAAATTATTGGTCCAGGCAGCAGGAAGGACCATCAAGCTTAGGGCCAGGGGGACAGGGGTAGAGGCTTCTCCCACCCAAATCGCTTTGAAGCCTCCAGGCAACCAGACCCTGTTCTTGGAGCACAGAAAACGAAAAACTGGTTTTCTCTACTCAGAACGCTATTCTGAAGCCCCTCACATATGTGAGACCCCTGTGTACTAAAACTAGATGGCCAAAAGATCAGTCCAAGTGGCAGGCAAAAACATGGTCGATTAACAGGCCAAGGTCGGTACACGTGGAAGTCAGAAACGTGGTTTAAATCGGCAGGCAGAGGCATCGTCGGTAAACAGGCTGAGGTTGGTGCACGTGAAGGTCAGAAACGTGGTTTAAATCGGCAAGCAAAGACATCGTCGGTAAACAGGCCAGGGTCAGTTAATTAACATGGAAGGTAGTTAGTAACATGGTAGCAGGCAAATAGGGAAATGGCAGTCTGTTAATAATAAGGGGAACTAATGGATGTATGATAATTTTTGAAGCAATTTCCGATGCACAGGCCAGGTTGGGAGAGACAATCGGGACAATAATAGCTGGTGTCTCTTCTTACTCCTCCTCTGCTGCATACACGGCATTTCTTTTGGCGTCTTCTTCCAGATTCTGTGGGGGGATGCTAAAGGGATAGTGTCGCTCGTGAAGCCGACTCACAATATCAGAGCAAATGCTTCCTGGGGCGGGATCTTGTTGGTAAATGAGGGCATCGATGATATCTTCGATATATTGGAGGTAGTGGAGTCGGTGATTTTGAGTTGCTTTTTGGTAGCAGACAAACGAATTAAAAAGGGCCATGTGAAACAGGTGAAACGCAACTTTTTTGTGCCAATAACGGGACTTTCTGGTTGATAAGTAGGGCTGTAGCATCTGGTCGTTTAAATCCACCCCCCCCATGTACAAATTGTAGTCGTGGACACATTCGGGCTTTACAATGGAGCCGCGTCTTCTTGGGATCTCCACCATGGTGTCATTGTGGATCGTAGAGAGGATGTGGACATCTTTCTTGTCCCTCCACTTCATGGCCAACACCTCCTCGTTCCTCATGGATGCCGATTCTCCAGGTCGCAATTTTTTTGTCAATAAATTTTGTGGGAATCCCTTCAGTTTTTTTTTTAAGGTACCGCAGGCCGGGGTTTGTTTACTGTAAAGGTGGCGAAAAAGGGGCAGGCTGGTATAATAATTATCAACATATAAATGGTAACCTTTTCCGAACAGGGGGTATGCCAACTCCTAGACAATTTTCCCGCTGGTTCCAATATATGTGGGGCAATCACGGGGCTGAAGCTGGGAGTCTTTGCCTTCGTAGATCCTGAATTTGCAGACGTATCCAGTAATTTATTTAATTTTAACCCATACCTGGCTCTCTTGCTTGGTATGTACTGCTTGAACTGCAGTCGGCCGGTGAAATGTACGAGGGACTCGTCCACACAAATTTTTTGGTCTGGGATGAAAACTTCTTCAAATCGCTGGGAAAAGGCATTGATTAGGGGGCGTATCTTGTACAATTTGTCGTAGTTGGGATGATCTCGGGGAGGGCACTGTGAATTGTCATTGAAGTGGAGAAAGCGCATAATCATGTCGTATCTTTTCCTGGACATGACAGCGGAATATATGGGCATGTGTTGGATGGGGCATTTGGACCAATATGAATGGACTTCGTTCTTTTTTGTAAGCCCCATATTGAACATAAGGCCCAAAAATAATTTAAATTCCTCCAATGTTAGACGCCGCCACTGGAACATGCGGGCGTAGGAAGAATCGGGGTTGGCAGCAATAAATTGGGATGCATACAGATTCGTTTGATCCACTATATTCTGCAGCAAATCTTGTGGGAAAAATAAACAAAAATAATCAAATTTAGAAAAATTTGTAGTGTCGGGCTGCACACCTGGCTGTGCGGTGAAAGGGGGGATGATAGCGGATCCTGAGTTGGCAGGCAACCATAAGGGGTTTGCCAGGGCATCGGGAAGGTAGGATTGGGGCTGGATTCTTCGGGTTGGGCGTGCATTTCCATTGCTTGTACTGGGCTTCTCTTCCTGGGGTATGGCGCTGCTGGTGGTGGGCAGTTCTCCTGATCTTGGTGCTGATCTTGGTGCTGATCTTGGTGCCGATTGCATTCTTTTGGGAGGGACGGTTTCCTCCGGGGACTCAGACTCTGAGCCACTATCCTCCACTGGCTCGTATTCCGAACCAGAATCGGATAATGGGAGCTCCCCGCTGCTCTCATCATCCGACATGGCAAGAATGGCATATGCCTCCTCAGGTGTGTAAACCCTTTGGGACATTATGGCAGTGCTTATTGGTGGGCCTGTGTAATGGTACTGCTGGTGGTAGTGGTGGCGGTCTGTGTGGTAGTACCGATGGAGGTATTAGTGGTGGGCCTGTGTGGTGGTACCGATGGCGGTATGGGTGGTGGTGGTACCAATGGCGGTACAGGTGGTGGTGGTACCGATGGCGGTATGGGTGGTGGTGGTGGCGGCGGGTACCGATGGCGGTACAGGTGGCGGTACGGGTGGTGGTGGTAGCGATGGCGGTATGGGTGGTGGTGGTACCGATGGCGGTACAGGTGGTGGTGGTACCGATGGCGGTACAGGTGGTGGTGGTACCAATGGCGGTACGGGTGGTGATGGTACCGATGGCGGTACAGGTGGTGGTACAGGTGGTGGTGGCACTACCGACGGTGGTACGGGTGGTGGTACTGGTGGTGGTACCGATGGCGGCACTAGTGGTGATACTGGTAGCGGGCCTGTGTGGCAGTATAGATGCTGGGCCTGGTGGCGGTACTGGTGGTGGTACTGGTACCGATGGCGGTACTGGTAGCCTGTGTGGCGGTGCCAATGGCGGTACCGATGGAGGTGGGCCTGTGACAGATGATTGACAGATGGGCTGATTGATTGACAGATGGGCTGATTGATTGACAGATGGGTTGATTGATTGACAGATGGGGTGATTGATTGACAGGTGGGGTGATTGATTGACAGATCGGCTGATTGATTGACAGATGGGCTGATTGATTGACAGATGGGCTGATTGATTGACAGATGGGCTGATTGATTGACAGATGGGCTGATTGACAGATAGACTGATTGACAGATGGGCTGATTGACAGATGGGATGATTGGCTGGGCTGATTGATGTGCTGGGCTGTGTGACAGGTCCTCATAATGGGGGGGGGTGGGCGTGTTGTGCACTGTAAACTTATGTAGACAAACTACACTGAGCTAACTTACTGATCTCTTCTCTCTCCTCACAGATCGGTGTGTGAGGAGAGAGCAGGGATCAGGTAGTAACTCCTGTGGAGTTTGTTTACATTTGTGACCGGCTGTGATTGGACACAGCCGGTCACGTGGTAAACAGCCAATTCATTGGCTGTTTACTCTGATCGGGGACGCGCTGTGTCCAAGGGACACTCGCCTTCCCCGATCCCCGCTCTGCAAGCCTGTTTTGGCGCGCACGGAGCGCGCCGCCGAGTTTGTTTTGACAGGTGATCGGCTGTGACTTTGACACAGCCGATCACATGGTAAACAGCCAATGAAATTGGCTGTTTACCGTGATCGGGGAAGCGCTGTGTCCGAGGGACACATGCCGTCCCCGATCACCGCGCTGCGCGCCCCCGCGGGCGCGCGCAAGGCATTATCCTGCAGGACGTCATATGACGTCCAGTATCGATAATGCAACCACTTCCCGGACGTCAATTCACTATTGACTGGGCGGGAAGTGGTTAAAAACACGTTGTTTTTCTCGACGAGATTCTTGTCAAGCTTGACGAGATTCTTGTCAAGCTTTCCTTGCATACACACTGTCAATTCCAAATCTCGTCGTTGTTCTGCACGGTCACGTCCAGCACGTACGACGGCAGTATAAAGGGGAAGATCGTTTTCAATGGCGCCACCCCTTGGGCTGCTTTTGTTGATCTCGTGTTACCGCGTATGAAGTAAAAGTTTGGGAAGAGACGATTCGTGCTTTTCAGTCTTCGTGCTTTTAGTTCGTTTTCTGCAGTTCAGTTTGTGCTTGTGGGTTCATATCTTGTCTTTCAGGGCGTGTAGGCAGGTCGTATCTGTTTTACAGTGCGTTCTTGCCTGTTCGTTTCTGAATTTCAGTTAGTTCTTCATAGGCCTTGCTGTTCTAAAGTGCGTTCTGTTTAGTACGTTCTGATCAGACGACCGTTTCCTAGCCATGTCGCGGGTACGTTCTCGTCGTCGAGTTTGTGCTGCGCGGGCGCTTGGTGTTGGTCTGCTTGTCTTGGACCAAGACGAGTCCATGAACGGGGTGAGGAGGAGTTCATGGACCAAGAATTGGTTGCTCCAGCGGGACCAATTCTGCCATATGCCTCTGCTGCGGGAGATTGTGGAGAATAATCCTGAGGACTACAGGAATTTTCTGCGGATGTCTGACCCCGTTTTTCAGCATCTGTTGGCTTTGGTGTCCCCCTATATTACCAGGCAGGACACCGTTATGCGGGAAGCCATCAGTGCTGAGCAGAGGCTCATCGCCACCTTACGTTACCTGGCAACAGGGAGAAGTCTGCAGGACTTGAAGTTCACAACAGGCATCTCCCCCCAGGCTCTGGGCCTCATAATCCCAGACACCTGTTCTGCCATTATACCAGTCCTGCAGGAGGACTATATGAGGGTAAGTTTTCTCCTTTAACATCACATTTTATGTATTTCATGTATGCTAATGTATTGTATTTCTTTCATCCTTCCCTAATTACCATGATTGTAATATGCTGAGAATGTCCCCTTTGTTCCCATGCATGCTGTTAGCTTTTAAATGCCCCTTTTTTCTCCTCCATGCATATTTCCCTTCACTAACCTCTCCAGCAGTGGCGGCTGGTGCTCAAAATGTTTGGGCGGCCACCCAAATAATTTAATAAATTTAATTTAAAAACAACCATGTCCGCGACTGTGCCTATTTAACGCCACCAGTTTGTCCCCTCAAATGCAGCCAGTTTGTCCCCTCAAATGCAGCCAGTTTGTCCCCTCAAATGCAGCCAGTTCCCCCCCCCCCCGCCCTGCACTTACCTTCCTCTGGTCAGCGCTGTCCTTCTTCTCTCCTCGATGTCTTCTTCCGCCCTCGATGTTGCATCAGCCAATCAGGTTACCGGTAAACAGACTCGGTGAACATGATTGGCAGAGGAGCCTGTCAGTGTTTAACCAAGGAACGCACCCCCCCTGCGTCCCCTGGTTAACTTTTTGGAAGCCAATTACAGCCCTCAGGCTGTAATTGGCAAGCCTATCAGAGTCGCTGGCTCTGATAGGCACTTCCCTCAAAAACCCTGATGCTGTTATTCAGATGTCCGCCGCTCAACAGGGGGCCATCCACCTGAATAGTGTGTGGCATCGACAATACATAGGTTCATACAAGGCATGAACCTATGTATTGTTCTGAGTGACGGGCGCAGGAGAGAGAGGGGGCAGCGCTCCTGCGCCCACTATGGACGCACCGCCACTGCAATGCTATCCTGGTCCCAAACACACCTAGCCAAGTCACTTCCCAATGTATTTCTGCAGCTCCATTGTAGTGCTTTACCCCCCCCCCGATTCCCCCCCCCCTTAAATTTTGCAATAAATGTTAGTTCTCCTTATTTTTGGCCATTCCCAAACTCATCTAGCCCCCCCCAAATATTTTTAGAATAGACCATCAGAGGGGGTGCTGAATATGATACTTGAGCCTTTGCTTTGATTTTGGAAAAACACATTAAACGGAAACTTAGAATGATGTTGGGCTAGAACGTATTTTAGTAGAATCTGCTTGCAATGTTATGTGCAAAAGTAATAATATTTATTTTTCTGGTTTAACTCCACAGCTTCCTTCCACACCACAGGAATGGCAGACTGTGTCATCGGAGTTTGCCACGTGGTGGGACTTCCCCAACTGCGGTGGAGCCATCGACGGGAAGCAGGTCCGCATCGTGCCGCCACCCCGTTCTGGGTCCTACTTTTTCAACTACAAGGGGTTTCATAGCATTGTGCTGATGGCGGTGGTGTCAGCACGGTATGAATTCCTCTATGTGGATGTGGGGAAGAATGGCCGGATGTCCAATGGGGGATCCTTCAGCCAGACAGAGTTTGCCCTCCGTCTCCAGAGTGACGACCTTGCATTGCCACCGGATGCTGGGAATGTTGAAGGACTCCCCTTTGTGTTTTTGGCCGATGAAGCCTTTGGACTGGGACGGCATCTCATGAGGCCATTTCCCCTAAGGACCCTCACCCCAGAGAAGAGGGTATTCAACTACCGGCTGGCCAGGGCCCGAAGAGTCGTGGAGAATGCCTTCGGGATAATGGCCAGCCGGTTCCGCCTTTTCATGACTCCAATTCACTTGGCGGAGTACAAAATTAACTACATTGTTTTTTGTTGCTGTGTGCTACATAACTTTCTTATCCGGAAATCCCAAAATTATATTGCCTCAATAGTGCCTGAGGCAGGACTTCAAACTAGAAACTGGCCGTCCTGGCTTGCCCCCCCAAAATGCCCGTGAGGTTCGCCAGAAATATCTAGAATATTTCACGGGTAGGGGGGCAATTCCTATGCCAGGCCATGTCTGACTTTTTCAAGAGAAAGTAAAAAATAAAAATCTGGTTTAATCTGTATTTTATTTTTTTTTGCTGTCTCCTAGTTTGTCTTAGTGCATTTGTAGTGCCAAGTGTATTTTCCTTTAGTAAATAACAACCATTTCACTAGTAACACCAAAAATATACACAAATAAGGTTATAGCGTATTTGAAAAAGAAGCTACACTTTGTGGTTGTTCAAACATTTTACTCTGTGCACATTCACACACATGGTAAATAGAACATTATTTTTTATTTTTTTGGCCTGCCCAGAAACAGGCCTTTTTTTTGGGTAAAAAAATACAAAACCATCAGTAGCATCCAACAAACTACAACATTGTATACCTCTTGGCAATATGAGACATTCAATTTCACCAAAAATGTCTCTATCTGACCGTCATAATATGGGGTATTGGCACCCCTGACCAAGCCAAAATTTGAAGATGCACACAATTTAGAGTCATTTTAAAATTGGATTTTTGACTCCTGATCCCTATTGTCAACATGTGCTATCTGCCATCAGGGGTGATCAATGGACGTGTTTTGGGGGTGCAACCCCTTCTTCATTTCACCTACTTGAGATGCGAGGAAGGGGTTGCACCCCCAAAACCCATACATGGATATCCCCTGATGGCAGATGGCACATGTTGACACACTGTGTGCATCTTCAAATTTTGGCTTGATTGATTGTCAAAAAGCGTAATAAAATTGGAGGAATAACAATATCAAAAAATAAAATGGGGTGTTTTGTGCCTTATTCAATTCACCCCAAAACATCTAGGATGTCCTTAAAGGAGATCTTGCTCGATATAATACAGCTAAATATTCATGAGATCAGCATGAAAAGGGTTTAAAATAGTTAGTCAGAACTCTGTGTGAATATCAGCAGCAAAACGAGTTCTTTATTTTTCATTATTGTAACATTCTAAAGAAAATTTCAATGCGCAACATTTAAACGATGCAATAATTTACAGCGGGACGAATGTGCTATCTCCATTACGAAGGCTTGTTTTACCAGAAGAAGCGCTCCCGTCTCATACTTGATTCTGAGCATGCGCGCTTTTTGAAGACTCGTAAAAGCATACACACAAACGTTTTTCTCGTCGCAAAACAGGCCGACAAGAAACACGACAAGAAAATCGAGAATCCTGACGGGAGAAAAGAGAGCAGGTTCTCTATTTTTCTCGTCGAGATTCACGGCAGTTTTCTCAACAAAAAACCATACACACAAACGTTTTTCTCGTCAAGAAAGCTCTCTCTGCAGTTTTCTTGTCGTTTTCGGACGAGAAAATCGGTCGTGTGTACGAGGCTTCAATTTCAGGTTGTGAGGCAACAAAACATGAAAAATTCCAAGGGGGTGAATACTTTTGCAAGGCACTGTGTATATATATATATATATATACACTGTATATGGCTAAAAATATTGACACCAGATAATGCACCACTTTTCCCAGAAAACTGTTGCAATTACAAATGCTTAGGCATCCTCATGTTTTCCTATTATTTGTATTGGTAGGACACAAAAAAGTGGAGAAACAAAAAGCCAAATCTGATACATTCCATGCAAAATGCCCAAAATTGACTGGACAAAATTATTGGCACCCTCAATGTAATATTTGGTAGCACACCCCTTGGAAAAAATTATTGAAATCAAACGCAGAGTTACAGGCAGAAAGCTGTAAGGCTGATCGTAGATGCAATGCTCTGCATGCATGCTCTGTAAAAAAAAAAAAAATACACAATTTTTCCTGTAAAAAATAGGATTTTTTTGTACTCACCGTAAAATCCTTTTCTCTGATGTCCATGGACTGACACAGAATCTTAAATCTTGACAAAGTGGGTTATGTTCCTACTCATAGGAGAAGACTTGGCAGAATTTTAGATGTTTAAAACATACATTCCAAAACCAGAGCTGAACAGCCCCGCCCAGGGGGCGGTCCCTCCGGACATATCCCTCCTACCTGCAGCCAGCAGCCTCAGTTCGTAGTAAAGCAGTACAAACTTAAAGAAAGGAGGGATGAGTGCTATGTCAGTCCTTTGACGTCAGAGAAAAGGATTTTACGGTGAGTACAAAAAAATCCTACTTTCTCTTTCCATCCATGGACTGACACAGCATCTTCAATCTTGACAAAGTGGGACGTCCCAAAGCAGTGTCAAAAAACGAGGGGTGGGAACAGTATCAAGGAAAAAAAAAACTTCACCCCAAACAAGCAGAGCTCCTTAACGGAGGAGTTGCAACATTAAACAGTCACCTGCAAAACCTTGCGGCCGAAGGAAGCATCAGAAGATGCAGCCACATCAACCTTATAGAACCATGAAAAGGTATGTGCGGACGACCAGGTCGCCGCTTTGCACACTTGTGCAACAGACGCTTGATGTCGGAAAGCCCAGGAAGCACCAATTGCCCTGGTTTAATGCGCCATAACCGGAAAGGGATGTGCCCGCCCCTTAAGGGCATAGGCCTGTATGACAGCCTGTCAGAACACCTAACATGTGAAGCGCAAACTCTCTGGGATGCGATGAACGAGGACATAAGGAAGGAAGCACAATGTCCCCATTAAGGTGGAAGGCCGAGACCACCTTCGGGAGAAAGAAGGCTGTGGGCGTAGCACCGCCCTATCCTTATGAAGGAAGTATGGCGGTTTGCAAGACAAGACCGCCAATCCAGAAACCCTTCTGACAGAAGTAATGGCTACTAGGAAAGCCACCTTCTGAGATAAAGTTAAGAGAATAACCTCTCTAACATTTTCAAAAGGAGGTTCGTGAAGAACCGAGAGTACCGAATTCAAATCCCAAGGAGGAAGAGGTTACTTAATAGGGGGAAGCACATGGAGAACCCCCTGCACGAAGGCACTAATCAAGGAATGGCCCACTAGCGGCCACTGAAAGATAATGGCTAAAGCCAAAATCTGACCCTCAATAGTGCTCAAAGCAAGCTTTTGGGTCACCCCCCGCTGCCAAAACAGCAGGATCCTGGGAACGGAATATGTCCGTGGATGCCAATCCAACTCCTCACACATAGCGATGTAGGCCCTCCAGGTACGGTGGCATATCTACCTGGAGGAAGATATCCGTGCCCCCAACATGGCAGAAATGACTGAATCCGAGAGACCCCGATCTCTCAGCACCTGGCTTTCAATAGCCATGCCATTAAAGCCAGCCACTGCAAAGCAGGATGAAGTATGGGACCTCGAAACAGAAGGTCCTCCCGCACAGGCAGTCAACCAAGGAACGTCCGCCCCGAGGCGCACAAGATCGGCGTACCATTGGACGCCGAGGCCAATCTGGCGCGATGAGAATCACCGAAACCCCCTTGGCCTCCACCCTGCGAAGAAGACGAGGAAGCAACTTCAGTGGAGGATAGGCATAAATCAGCCGATACTGACCCCACGGGGCCACCAACGCGTCTGGACCTGGCCACGAAATCTTGACACCTTGCGATTGAGTCGAGAGGCTAATAGGTCCACATCCGGCGTGCCCCACCTCCGGCAGAGGAGGTGAAACACCTCCGGATGCAAGGACCATTCCCCCTGGTCTAACATCTGGCGGCTCAGATAGTCCGCCTGCCAGTTGTCTACGCCCAGGATATAAACGGCCGACAAAGCCAGCACGCTTCTTTCCGCCCATCTTGAGAGTTGAGTTGAGTTGAGAGGTATCTTAATATAGCGCGGTCTTAACCCGAAGGGTCCCGACGCGCATCTTAGGATGTGAGCGACCTGCTGTGGCGTTGTCCAACTGGATCCTGACTAAGCGCCCTTGTAGTCTCTTTGATCATGAGGAGAGACACAGACTGATCGCCCGGAATTCCAGGACATTGATCGATAGACAGGATTCATCCAGAGTCCAAAGCCCCTGAGCTGACAGAGCTCCCCAGACTCCGCCCCAGCCAGAAAGACTGGCGTCCGACGCGATCACAGTCCACTGGACAGGAAGGAACGACTTCCCCGACCAAAGTGCCGGGGATCTCAACCACCATGGCAGGGAAGCCCTGACCAGGCGACTCACCTGGATCTGACGATCCAGAGATAATGGAGACTTGTCCCAGCTGGACAGGATCTCCCATGTAAGGCTCGAGTGTGGAATTGGGCATACGGTACAGCCTCGAAGGAAGCCACCATGAGTACCAGGACCCTCATGCAAAAACGAAGTGACGACCACTTTCGGGACGCCAGCACCCGCACCGCAGATTGAAGATCTGTAATTCGTCCAAGGGTAGAAGACCCTCGCCTCCGAGGAGTCCAGGATCAATCCTAGGACTCCAGACGCTGAGTCGGAACCAGGACCAACTTCTGAATGGTCAGCAGCCAACCAAATTCTCGGAGGGCCTGACAGGCTATCAACACATGTTCCTCTAATTCTGAGCCAGAGACTGCTCTCAGAAGCAGATCGTCCAGAGAGCCCACAGTACAAGTGCCTCGCTGTCTCAGCAAAGCTAGAATCGGGGTAAGCACCTTGGTGAAAACCCGCGGTGCTGACGCCAGACCGAAGGGAAGAGCCACAAACTGATAGCGGTCTCCGCCTACCACGAAGCGCAGAAACTTCTGGTGACCCGCGTAGATTGGGACATGCAAGTAGGCATCCTTGATGTCCAAGGATGCCAGAAAGTCCCCCTGGCGGAGCGCAGTAATCACTGAGCAAATGGATTCCATGCGGAATCTCCGAATCTTCACAAAGGCATTTAGGGCTTTGAGGTCCAGAATTGGACGGACTCCGTCCTTCTTTGGGACCACAAACAGATTAAAAAAAAATGCCTGAAACCTTTCCTTTGAGGGTACTGACACAATTACTCTGCACCTCAGCAAGTCCTGCACTGCCCCCACAGGGCAGCCCGATGTGCCGGAAGGAGAGAGAAATTTGAGGGCAGGAACCTGTCTGGTGGCCAGGAAAGGAACTCCATCCTGTACCCTGAGTTGACCACCAGGCATACCCACCGGTCGGAGATTCGGGAGATCCACAGAACCGAGAACCTGCAAAGTCGTCCCCCCACCCCAGAGTCGGGCGGGGGCAAGACTTCATGCGGTGGCGGGCTTGTTTGCCGGCTTGCTCAGCTTACGCACCCAGGGACGCTTCTGTCCAGCGGCCGCACCCCTGTCAGTCCGGGAGAGATTACCCGCGGGAACTGACTGACGAAAAACCTCTTCTGAGTGGGAAAGGGAGGACCCGGCGTACGTCGCGGCTCCTTCGCCTTAGGAGGCTGAGGAAGAAGGGTGATCTTACCTCCCGTGACATTTTTAATAATGTCATCCAGGGAAGCACCAAATAGCCTTCCGCTCTTGAAAGGCAAAACTGCCAGGAGCTTCTTAGAGGCCAGGTCAGCAGACCAGCATATTAACCAGATCAGGCGACATAAAAACCACCGCAGACACTGAAGCCCTAGAGAATAGGGGGGCAACGTCCAAAGTGGCAACGTCTGGTCGGCCAGTGCAATGCAATCTGGAGGAAGATTATGCTCCTGTACAGTCACGTGCAAAATTTTAGCCCATTCCGTGAGCGTCTGAGACACCAGGGTCGACGCTACAAGAGAACGCAGCGCGGAACCCAGCATGGTGAACAGGGCCCTGCTCACCATTTCCGACCTCCTATCAGTAGGGTCCTTAACTGGAGAAGTTGTGATTTTAAGCAACCGGGCGACCGGGGGGTCAACCACCGGGGGAGAAGCCCATTTCTTAATCAGGCTATCTTCAAAGGGGTACCTAACAGCCAGACGCTGCGAGACCGCAAAGGTCTCCTGTGGTTTGTCCCACACCTGGTCTATGAATCTGTCAAAGAAAGGTGTATAGGGAAAAATCTTTTTAGAAGGATCAGCCTTAAATCAACCAAAAGAGACAGCCTCCACCAAAGGTTCTTTAGCTGCAGCCTCCAGCCTGAGAGTGTCCCCCACAGCATCAATGAGTACACTCACAAGCTTCCTGTCATTTACTGACCCAGAAAAGGACAGGGAATGTCCTGGTCAACATATCCAAATATTCAGAGCTAGGGTCCTGTGCCTCAGCAATGCCCATATCTAAATCAGAGCACTCCCCTGGAGATGGTGTTGGGAGAGGGTGCTTTATAGCCCCCTTGCGCTCGCACGCCGCTTCCATTCTGGCACAAATGAATCCAGGACTGCCGACAACTGTTCCATAGGGACCGCAGGTGCAGTAGCACTGCCAGTTGCCTCAGACATGAATGGGGAAGCAGGTGCACAGACTCCATGATACCACCCTCTGAGACTTTGTCACATATGAGAAAAAAGTCCACCCTTTAGCTGCACAGACTGTGGGAGGTTACCCAGGGGATTCACCAACCCAGTTAGGACCGCTCGGTTCCGCTGTCTGTGTCCCGCTCACAGCGCGAGTTGAATAGAGATATAGCTGTGAGGTAACTGTGAGGAGAATCGCGCCGTTCTGAGGCAGCGATAGAGGCCAACCAGCACAAAAAAGCGCGTGACTACAAGAAAATGGCCGCCGCAATTACAAGTGCGCCATAGTGAGGCCACGGCAAGATGGCCGCCAATGCCAGTTCACACAGTAAAGAAAAAACACAGTAAAACATGGCACCTGATGGTGCAATGAAAAACAGAAGGCCCAGGCTGGCAAACAAGCATCCCCACACAGAGTGCAGACCACACGGACCCCCACCGGGCAAAATAACCCCCAAGCACCCCCAGTCAGCGCACGCCAAAGCAGGGTGACAGAGAGTAGTAAAAACAAGGGGGAGACAGGGAAACCCCCTTTACCATTGGAACACACAGCATGTACTCACCTGCTGAGGCAGGAGAAACAGTGCTTACCTGTCCAGCGAGGACCCACTGGTATGTTCCTGACAAGCATATAACAGTGCAGTACTGAGTAGCTGTCGGCCAGTCCACCACAAAAGATACAGCAAAACTGTTCAATCTTCTGTGGACCCTGGAGCAAAAAGCTCACCGGCCACCCCTGGAGCCATGGGGTATGTCATGAACTGAACTCACGTAGAGCGAGGATCAGCACCCTCGATGGTCGGACTGGGAAGACTATGAGGATAGCGAACTAACCAACCTGTTGCCCAGCCGACACTTGATAGAAGAATCTCAAAAATAAAATAATAAAAGTTAAAAAAAAAGAAAAAAACATTTCTTCAAGAGACTGGCTCTGAAGAGAGCCACGTCCTCTCCTCTGCTAGGCAGAAAAAAACTGAGGCTGCTGGCTGCAGGTAGGAGGGTTATGTCCGGAGGGACCGCCCCCTGGGCGGGGCTGTTCAGCTCTGGTTTTGGAATGTATGTTTAAAACATCTAACATTCTGCCTAGTCTTCTCCTATGAGCAGGAACATAACCCACTTTGTCAAGATTGAAGATGCTGTGTCAGTCCATAGACGGAAAGAGAAATATGTGTGATTATTACTATTTTTTACAAAGGTGAATTTAGCCTTTATTAGGTGGTGTTCCATTCAGTCACTCACATTGGCTCAAAAGCATATATATATATGTAGCGGGGTGTACAATTTAGGGGAGTGTCTGAGTGGTAGTTGGGCTCAGACACACTATTGTTAGGGTTAATGGACCATTTGTGTGCCGTGGGAGTTGGTATTGGTGTGTAGTTCCCTGGGACCTACAGGTGGCGCTGTCGCCCTGGGTCCGGGTTGAACCGCAATACAGGGTTGCGCCTTTTCTTGTCCCCTTTCAGCAGCAGTACAGCGGGGCGGGAAACCTGCTGTGCCTGTCGGGAGAGGGTATAAAAAGGGGCGGCCATCTTCCATGGGGGGTTCTTCTGGTCTTCGTCCACGCCCAGGCACCTTCGGCCTGGGTGGGTGTGCGGGTTATCTCCAGCTGCCCTAGGCCCGGAGGCCGAGTTCCTGTTCCAACCCAGACACCTTCAGTCTGGGGTGAGGTACCATTTTGAAGGCCCAGGGCCCAGCAACCTTCAGCTGGGGTACGCTAGGGATCGAGAGCTCCCAGGGTGCCGCCTTGCGAGGGGACCCGTATCTGAGATGAGGAGGCCAGGGAGGTAACCCTTTCCGAAGACCCAGCGCAGAGTCGTGGTGACGGTGAGGGCCTCTGGTAACTCTCCGGAGGGATGGTTTTCTCCTTGACATGGGCCAATACTTTAAGAAGGAAGTTCACCAGGTCAGTGGCAGTGACCCTACTCGCTTCAAGTTAGTGGCAGTGACTTCATAGGGCAAGGCCCTATTCCCCCGGTCAGTGGCAGTGAACCGTTCTCCAAGTCAGTGGCAGTGACTTTCTATTCACCTGGTCTGTGGCAGGGATCAACCTCACGGTCTGTGGCAGAGATCGTGCGCCATAACTGTTTGTGAAATCTAAACAGTAAAAGAACCTGATTCAAGTTTGTGCCTGGACCTCCTCCCACCTAAGCTGTCCTGTGTCTTGTCCCAAGCTGTCTGCTTTCAAAGAGGCATATTTATTATCCGTGTCAAATAAATATATGTATCTATACCTTCAACTAAGAAGGCCGCAGATTTAGTTTGGGCCCTGAAAACAGCTCCGCCAACCCCCCGGCAATGTACTCGACCCCCTACTGGCACAGTTAGTTATGGCAGCAATAAAATTCTTATACTGTATGAGTAAACTCAGACACCAAGGCAATAATGAAAGGGGTATCAAATTTAATTTAAGGTTATGGTGAAGAAAGATTAACGATGGTAACAGTTTACAGGTAATAGGTTGCAGAGCCCTGCAGCAATAAACATACTATGCATTAAATGAACAGTAAACGTGTGCCGCGTGGGCGACCGTTAACGAGGCGCCCTGTGGCGCAGTACCTAAATGAACTAACTAGCTGGTCAGGCCTGGCTCAGATATCTAAAACTCAGTCTATAGGGGATGATGGTTTCTTCACCGGCAATTCTTTAAAGGTGGTGCACATTAACAGAATACCATTTGTAATCCAGTGGGAAGATTGTGATGAAATAAACACTTTACTGAATGAACTCTGAGTTCAGCTCTGATATGGATCTCCAGTGAGAGTATCAGATATAAACTTGTGGGCCACGGCAGTCTATAGGCACATTAGCAACAACAGTATATGGTCTGAGCATACGCTCGCTCACCCCTCCGGACGCGATCCCAGTCCGGGAACTTCCACCGACTGTGTCCTCACACACACAGTGTCTCCAGCGATCGGGTCCCCGATCCAACCAAGGCTGTAGATAAGCGAAGTCAGATGCCACCCAGGATCGCAGTGGGGTGGAAGGCTCTTTGGTGCTGCGCAAGGCCTCAGGCTTCAGGCCTTGCACTCCGGCACATCCGCACAGGAGAATCAGTCACTGAAGTCTCGTGTCCCAAACAGGCCGAGCCCAGCCTGGCCTCCTCCTTTTATAACCCCTCCCATGAGTCTCTGGGGTGGAAACATGCCGAAAGGGATTCTGGGCAAGGTAGTCCCGAGAGTCTTAAAGGGGACCCCGCTACACTCTCCCCCCACTTCAATTCTTTGGTCCCCAGAGATACCTTAGCATACACTGCGTTACAACCCCAGACAACATTGCATAAGAGGTTGGCATAGGGAATTCCCACCAAAACCGAGGGGTTGGATTCCCTTTGCCACAGGTCATACTATCCTGAGTGACCTGCCTAACTGTGCCAGAGAGTGAGTGGGGGTTGCCCTCTACCAAATGTACAGTGGAGGGGTCCGGATTCTCTACACTCCTCCTAGCAGTGATCACAGAATCTTCTGAGCTCCTCCCTATTTGTGGGTAGGTCAACTTTCTGGGAGGCCTTATGACTCTGCGGGCCCTTTGTTCCCTTGGGGTTTCTGGCTCTGGCGCCACATGCTGTTCTTCTGTAACAGGCTCAGGCAACACGGCAGGCTCTGTAACATCTGCTTCAGGAGCCGAGGGATACATAGAGTCTCTAGGGTCCTGTTCAGGGTAAACATCACGGGCATCTTTCCAGTAATCAAATGAAGGACTATATGGGATGAATTCAACGGCTTCTGCATTCAGTTGTGTATCTGTCCCTTCCTTGATCTGAATGAAGTCGCTGGGGCAGCCCATAATGGACAAAATACTTCTCCATAAGTACCTTGGCTACTGTGGAAGCCTTCTGATCTTTGGTTGGGAAAGCTTGGGCATACCGGGTGAAATGATCGGTTATCACTAGAACATTTCCTAGTCCACTCAGATCGGGTTCGAGGCAGAGGAAATCAATGCATACCAGATCCATTGGGCCTTGACTCTGTAGATGGCCCATTGGGGCAGCTTGATGGGGTAAATTCTTCCTCTGGATGCAGCGTGCACACGAATGGCAGTACTCTTCTACTTCTGCCCTCATACAGGGCCAATAGAACCGACTTCTGACAAGTTGAAAGGTCCTTTCCGCCCCTAAGTAGCCATGATTGTCATGTAGGGCCATCAGAACAGTCTCTCTGTGTTTTTCCGGAAGAAACAATTGCCATTTATCTTCCAGGTCATCAGAGGGGCCCCTTCGGTAGACCACTCCCTGATGCACCTGTAACCTGTCCCACTCTTTCCTCAACAGGCGAGCTTTCTTTGAGGAGTGACTCAGAAGTCTGTTTGGATCCTGATTCTCCAGGGCTTCCAGAACTAATTTCCCCATGGGGTCTTCTAATTGGTCACATCTTAGCTCCTTCTTGGACAGTTTTGGCAGGCGGTCTTCCTCCAGTTGAGTTACCCCACAGTATTGTTTGGGGACTCCTACCATGGTAACTCCTATTTCTTCCGCCCTTGAGCCCCCTCTGGCTTGTAATTCAGCCCCTTGACAAAGGGCCCGCACCCCGTCAGGTGCCACTTGAGTCCAGTCTTCCATGTCATGGGTGGGACCATGAGATCTTCTGGACAAAGCGTCTGCATCTCGATTTCCAATCCCTGGCCTGTACTTTAGGCTGAAATTGAATCCAGACAATGCAGCCAGCCACCTGTGTCCAGTGGCATCCAGCTTTGCTGTAGTGAATAGGTAGGTCAGGGGGTTATTGTCGGTCTTCACAGTGAACTCCGCCCCATACAGGTAGTCTTTGAGCTTGTCTACTACCGCCCACTTAAGGGCCAGGAACTCCAGTTTGTGAGTGGGGTAGTTTTTCGTTGCCCTTCGTGTTCTTGATAAAGTACTCCTCCCAGACCGTCATGACTAGCATCTACGTGTAGCTCATAGGGTTTGGTTGGGTCTGCGTAGGCCAAGACTGGAGCAATGGTCAGGCTCTTCTTTAACGCCTGGAAGGCCTCTTCACACTTCTGATTCCACTGATCTCTGATGGACTCTCCCGGCTTCCTGGGCCCTGAGTCATCCTCTTCTCCCTCAGTCTTGAGCAGTTCATTCAATGGTCTAGCAATTCGGGCGAATCCCTCCACAAACCTCCTGTAATAGGAGCAGAACCCTAAGAAGGATCTGAGTTCTGTTACTGTGGTGGGTCGTGGCCAGGAGGTAACTGCCTGCAATTTCTCAGGGTCTGTGACCACCCCTTCTTCAGACACTATGTGCCCCAGGTAGTTCACAGAAGACTGGTAGAACCGACACTTCTCAGGCGAAAGTTTGAGTCCCTCCTCACTGAGTCTCCTCAAGACTTTTTCCAGCCTCGCCTCGTGTTCCTCCAGGGTTCTTCCAAAGACAATGACATTGTCCAGGTATACAAGGACTTCAATAAGGTTCATGTCTCCTACAGTCTTCTCCATGAGACGTTAGAAAGTAGCTGGGGCGAGCGCATGCGCGGCTTTCCGACATGGCGGACGTGCTCTGAGTGAGCTCCGGGTCTCCGCCGCTCTTCGTGACCTCCGTAAAGCTTCATTAGTCTCCAATTGATCCGGGGGTAAGCCTGATATTCCGCTCTACTCCCTGGGCGCCCCATAGGAAAGATTGGCCAGCAGCAGCGCAACTATAACCCGCTGTTTGGGCCGTGAGCAGGAACGGAGATGGAACGCTTCATTACTAGGCCGCAATCCGCGGCCTCGATTTTGCAAGCAGACCCCTTTGCCGTGATGGATCCGTTCATTGATGCGGAGGAACCGGGACTCCCTGGGCCTACGAACGCGCCGATTGTGAGCCCCGCCACACACGCATCTCAGGAGATCCTCACTCCTGACATTTTGGATAAAAAATTGGATTCCAAGCTGCAGCACCTGCTCCTACAAATCACCCGGAACATTGCGGCAGAGGTGAGCAAGATCTCAGCTGAACTGAGGGGGGAAATTACTCAAATTGGGGAACGTGCTGATGCGCTGGAACACAAGTTTGATGAGATGGTGAACTATGTGCAGGCAATTGAGGAAGAAAACTACAATCTTAAACACTCTGTCTCCCAATTGCAGCTTCAACAGGAGGATTTAGAGAACAGGGAGAGGTGCCAAAATCTGCGCTTCCGTGGTATCCCTGAGTCGGTGGGGGACTCCTCCCTACGCTCATATCTCTTGGGGCTTTTTAATGTTCTAGCTCCCTCAGTAGTAGATGTGGATTGGCGTCTGGACAGGGCTCATCGCTCCCTGGGCCCAAAACCCCCGTCGGGGGCCAGACCCAGGGATGTAATTGTGAGGTTTCATTATTATGACAGCAAGGAAGCCCTGGTCCTGGCCACACGTAATAAATCTCAGCTTTCATATAAGGAGACGAAGCTACAGATCTTCAGTGATCTATCCCCCATTACTTTGGCAAAAAGGAGAAATCTACGTCCGATTACAACTCACCTACAACTACACAAAGTCCTCTACTACTGGGGCTTCCCCTTTCACCTCATTGTGTCTAAAGATGGTGTTCAGCATAGTTTGCGTGACTTACAAGAGGGTGAAGCTTTTATAAAAAGCCTTGGTCTCCCACCTCTGCCTGAAGATGACCCTCATCTTGCTCCTGCTCAAGCTCGTCCTTTTTCACCCACTCCCAGTCGCCTTTGGACCCCTGTGAGGAGCCAATCGAGGAAACATCTCTCCACCCCTCAGCGCCCGAGATCCTCCAGACAACCTCCTTGATTTCCTTGGAGGGGGTTCCCGGATCCCCATTTATCGCTCTTGTTTCTCCTCGTTGGGTCCTTGGAAGGCTTTCCGCTGCAATCTGGACTCTAGGTTTGGAAAACCACCCCCCCTCACCTGTGTAGGGGGGAGTTCTTGGTATCTGTCCCATGGGGCAACAAAGTTTTGTAGTTTTTTCTTCTCCTTTTTGGTTCAAGGTTACGCCTTTTTCAAAATTGATGCTCTTCTGAAGGATTTTCTTTTGCCTAAGAAGATGTGGCGGGCACAGCCCTGTTCCCAGACTTCCATGTTGGAGGCCCCCGTGTGCCCATACTGGTCCCTTGACGTTGTTCAGGGTCCCCTGAGTTGTCAAAAACACCTCAGGTTCTCAATTAATGTTTTTCCTTTTTTTTCTGTGGTATATATACTTCCTCATCTGGTTTTGCCCTTTTAATTATATGCTCATACGTCAGTTCTGCTGGTCGAGGTCCTTTTTTTTCCTGTTTTTTTCCTTTTTTCCTTTTTTTTCTTTTGTCTGTATTTTTTAGTTTACCTAAGGTATACTGGTACTTCTCAAGGTATAATAATAACACGAGACTTTGTTTTGTTTCTGTATGTACGCCATTATTTTTTCCAGGTAGAGCAGGAATATGTCCTTGTAATTTTTATTTGCAAACGCAGGCTACTTTGTTACAACTGTGCTTATGTCTCTGAGAATTATGTCCTATAATGGGAAAGGCCTGAACTCTGTTCAAAAGCGCTGGATTGCTTTGAAGGAGTTCAGATCCTCAGGAGCCGATATAGTCATGCTCCAGGAAACCCATTTTTGGGCTAACGGCTCTTTAAAATTTGCTTCTAAGTTCTATCCCAACTCCTTTCTTGCCTCTGACTCCACTGGCAAGGCAGGAGTTGCTATACTGATTAAAAAAACATGTCCCATCAGGGTCAAAGATTCATATTCTGACCCTCATGGTAGGTTCCTTATCTTGGATTGTGATTATATGTCCTCCTCTTTTACCTTAGCTAACATCTATGCTCCTAATACCGGTCAGGTTGATTTTCTGTCTAAGGTTTTAGATATGCCTCAGTGTCGCCCTCAACCCTTCATGATAGTGGAGGGGGACTTCAATCTCGTCATGTCCCCTACTAGAGACAGGCAAACTATTCATCTTGATACGCTGTCTAGAAAGGTAGTCTCCACAGCTAGATCCTTTCGTAGATGTATTAGATCCCATCAATTATTTGACTCATGGAGGATTAAACACCCCTCCGCTAAACAGTATACTTTCTATTCCATGGCCCATAAAATGTTCTCTCGTTTGGATCATTTTTTTGTTTCAGCCCCACTCATCCCCCACATTACAGAATCAGACATATCCCCCATTACGTGGTCTGACCATGCCCCTATCACTTTGGATGTCCAAATGTCTCAAACCCCTTCTAGGTCTTGTCACTGGCGGTTAAATGACCAACTTCTTCAATCTGAACCTTCCCGCACGACGTTAGCATCCGCTCTGAAGGAGTTTTTCCTACTTAATTTAGGGTCAGTTGCGGATTTTTCCACGCTGTGGGAGGCACACAAAGCGGTTTTTCCGTGGTGTGTGCATCGCGGAGGGTACTCGCCTGAAAAGGGATAGGAACAGCCTCCTGAAATCCTTGACGGCTGCCCTTGGGTTGGCCGAACGCAAACTTCTGTGCAAACCCACGGTGTCGAAACTCTGCAATGTTATGTCTATTAGAGAACTAATTAAATCATTACATCAAGGTAAGGCCGCTAGATCTCTCCTATGGGCTAAACGAAAGTTTTATGAATTCTCCAACAAACCTCACAGGATGTTGGTCAATAAGCTTAGGCCGCGCCCATTTCATTCCTTTCCAGATTTTCTCCTCCGTGCGGATGGAACTAGGACCCACTGCCCTCTTGAGATGTCTAAGATATTTGGTAGCTTCTATCGGAAGCTATACAGTTGTCTTACACCCGAAAATCACTTCAATTTCACGCAAGAAAAATTCAATGACTTCTTTACAGGCCTTAAACTCCCGAAAATTTCCACATCGAATTTGGCGGAACTGAATACTCCCATAACTACCGAGGAACTTCATAATGTACTTAAGGAACTCCCACTTCATAAATCCCCAGGCCCTGATGGACTCCCCTATTCATATTATAAAGCTTTTGAAGATATCTTGTCTCCTCATTTACTGTCCCTCTATGGTACCCTCCTTAAAGGACATCCTCCGCACTCTCAGTTTTCCCACTCCTATATCTCTGTAATACCTAAGCCGGGTAAGGACCCCTCTTCCCCTGACAATTATAGGCCTATAGCACTTTTAAATTCAGATTACAAGATTTTCACCAAAATCCTTGCGTCCAGATTATCCAAATATATCCCCAAATTGATCAATAGGGACCAGGTGGGCTTTGTCTCGGCGAGACATGCTGGCGACAATACTCGCCGCACGGTAGACTTGATTGATCTCTTGAACAGATCCTCACACCAAGCATTGGTTCTCAGCCTGGATAGGCAAAAAGCGTTTCACAGACTGAGCTGGCCCTATATGTTCTCAACACTCCGGGTTTACGGTTTCAGGGGGCCTTTTCTAAATGCATTACACGCATTATACTCCCAAGTTACAGCACAAGTCCAGATGTCTTCTTTTCTGTCGCCCCGCTTCCCCATGTACAATGGTACTCGCCAGGGCTGCCCTCTTTCCCCATTGCTTTTTATACTATGCTTGGAGCCCCTGGCTGAGGCCATTCGTTCCCATCAGGACATTCGTGGGGTTGTGATGCGACAGAGGGAATACAAACTTTCGCTATTTGCTGATGACATTCTGCTTACTATCACTCACCCTTTGCTATCCCTCCCATCTCTACACAACCTTCTTAATTCCTTTGGTGCTATTTCTGGTTATAAAATAAACACTACAAAAACTGAGGCCCTTCCTATCCATATCCCTCCCACGTTACTGTCCCAACTTATGACTTCTTACCGCTATAAGTGGTGTTCCACCTCCCTCAAATATTTAGGGGTTCATCTCACCCCTACGTACTCCACTCTATATTCAGTAAATTTTCCTCCCTTATTTTCGGACATCAAAAAATCATTACAAAGTTGGGCCAAATATCCTATCTCCCTTCTAGGAAGGATTAACGTATTGAAAATGTCCATTTTGCCCCGGCTATTATATTATTTTGAGACAATACCAGTCGCTATACCTATGTCTCAACTTAAATCCCTCCACAGATCCTTTTCAAATTTCATCTGGAACGACAGGGCGCACCGCATTCCCAGTTCCGTGGTTTTCGCGTTGAAATCCAGGGGAGGCCTGGGGGCCCCAGATATTCTTAAATATTACTATGCCACTCACCTTAGGACAATAGCTTCCTGGTCTACCCTTCATGCCCCTAGCCATTGGTCTGATATAGAGAAAGGAGTGCTTTTTCCGGTTCATCCCTGTTCCTTGATTTGGTCTCTTTCCCCTCACATAGATCCTGTTTATAGACGTCAATGTACAGCCCCTATGAACTTCACTCTATCGATATGGAGTAAATGCCTCAAATCATATCCCCTCATGTCATCTTGCCACCCTTCTTAATGTTTTATTCAATCCATCCATCCCTGATAGTCTATCACTAGGTCGGATATTCCCCTGGGTCGATGCTTCTTTGTTCCAGCTCCGCAATTTAGTGCATCCTGTAACTCGTAGGCTACACCCATTTGATTTTTTCCAAGAAAAGTTTCATATTCCTTCTCAACTTTTTTATTTCTATCTACAGATCAGGCATTTCCTTCACTCTAGATCTCCATCTTTGTCTTTGACCTCTCCCACCCCCTTTGAATATCTGTGTGCCCAAGGTCCCCATCAACTCCATTTGGTTTCCTCTATTCATCGTATCCTCCATGAGTCATTTATCCTCACTGAGGACACCCATCTGTATATGAAAAAGTGGGCCCAACTGCTGCAAAGACCCATAAGTTCTCAAATGTGGGACAGGATATGGTCTTCCGTCTCAAAATCTTCTAGATGTGTTATTCATAGGGAGACCTCAGTGAAGATCCTCATGTTCTGGTATAGGACCCCTGAACTTATACATAAATACGACCCCTCAATCTCGAGGAATTGCTGGCGTTGTAATAGGGAAATAGGGTCAATGTATCATATTTTTTGGCAATGCCCTTTGATTCAGCCCCTCTGGTTGGATGTCATGAAGCTGATCCAGAGGGTGGTGGATGTTTCCTTGCCGCTGGATCCTCTACACTATTTGTTGGGTCTCCCCTTTAAGGGCATAACTAAACACGGGAACAGACTGATTTCCTATATTCTGTTAGCTGCCAAGAGACTGATCCCCCTTTGCTGGTTATCTAACTCCACCCCCCCCTGGTCCAGATTCCTTCAACTAGTTGCTGAGATACGTAGGATGGAATTTATGACGGCTTCTGTAAATGACGCATTGCCCCAATTTGATAAGATCTGGGATCTGTGGGATACCTCGGAATATGGAATGCATCCTGTGGCTAATAAGTCATGATTTGCCCAATCCCTTTCCCCCTCTCCCCCTTCTGTTCTAATAAACCCGGTAATGCCTCACTTAGATTATGGTCCATGCTCTGGTATTATCTTGACTCTCGTGGCTTTTTTTTTTTTTTTTTCCCTTCCCCCACCTTTTTAATTTCTAAACTGTGACCTCTATTTTCTCTAGTTTCTTTGTTATGCATATGAGCCTGTTCTCCAACTTCCTTTGCTATACGGTTCACTCTTGTGTTCTGTATATTTCGACACTTCGGCTGAAGTGTTTTGCCTGTAATGTACATTCTGATTTGCTAGAATTGCTTTGTAATTAATTTGTGATTATTGTCATTTTGCAAAAATTTTCAATAAAAAATACAATTATACAAAAAAAGAAAGTAGCTGGGGCTCCAGACAGACCTTGGGGCATCCGGTCGAATTCAAAGAACCCCACTGGGGTTATGAAAGCTGTCTTCTCCTTGTCTTCTGGGTGCATATGGATCTGATAGTACCCACTCTTGAGATCCATAACGCTGAACCACTTGGCTCCAGACAAGCTCTGTAGGGCATCCTCTATCCTCAGAGTGGTGTACTGGTCGGGTATGGTTCTCCTGTTAAGAGTTCTGTAGTCGATACAGAGCCTCAACGATCCATTCTTCTTCCTGACCACCACTATCGGGGAGGCATAGGGGCTTCTAGACTCCCGTATCACACCAGTCCTTTTGAGTTCTGCAAGTTGTTCCCTTAGATCCTCCAGATCCGCTAGTGGGACCCGCCTGACTCTCTCTCTGAAGGGCTTATCTTCTTGGAGGCGGATCCGATGGGTGGCACTCCTTGCACACCCCACATCGAACTCATCTTTGGAGAAGATCTTCTCCCATCTGGTCAACTGGGCCTTGGCTTTCTCCTTCCAAGCCCTGGGCAGATTCGGGTTTTCCATGGATAACTTCTCCCAAGCATCTCCTCCTTCACCCGTCCCCTTTACTTCTGACAAGTTGACAGGGGCAGCAGGGCTCACCTGGCCCAGCAGCATCCTGGCTGGGATTTCCATGGGGCCATCTGTATTGTTCCTAACACTCACTGGAACTCTACAATGGGCCTTCTTCAGGGCCTTCAGCGGAATCACTTCTGGTATCACTTCCAGACCGGGGGACTCTTCCCTTGGGTTGGACTCCAACGTGACAAAGGGTCCAGGCTGCTCCCAAGTAAGCTTCACAGTGGCTCTGAGACAGGTTAATTCGCTGGGCTGCAACACTACCCCTTCTCTTCCAAGTCTCCACACCTTCCCTATCCCCTCTCCAGGGGTCTTCTGCTCTAGGACCAGCCGTTGGTAGGCCGTCTTCAGCATGGGGTGGATCTTGGTGGCCGCTGGCCCCTTCTCTTTCACTAGAGGGGTCAGAAGTCTTCGGACCAGATCCGTGTTTGTCCCTATTATAAGGGAACTCTTGTTGGCTCCTGGCGGCCGAGGGCACACAACCGCCAGGGTGTCAAACACTCAGGCTTTTCCAGCCACAGATGGGTCAAAGATCATCTTGACGGGCAGATAGCCATCGTAGGGGAAATTCTGGGTTCCAATCCCACATATTTCTAGTCCCTCTATCTTCTGGATGGGCAGGTGACTCAAGTGCTTATCGTAGAAATCTCGGTATAACAGAGTCACTTGTGCCCCAGTATCCAAGATGGCTCTGGTGTAGACTCCCTCCACTTGAATGGGCACTATAGGAGATGGGCCTACCAGCTTCTCCGGATATGGCCTGGCAGGGGTCGCCTTCTTCAGACCTTTTCCTTTTGGACTCTCTCTCGTCCAATTTCCTTTGGACTTTAATCTTTCTTGAGCCTGGTATGCATTGATTTCCCTCCTTTCAATGGGTGTACGGACCCGCTGAGGGATACTATTATTCTTCTTAGGTGTGCACCCCCTCTGGGGAGTGCTGCGCCCCTTCTGAGGGGTCTTGCCCCCTTTTTCTGGGGTGTATCTCTGTTGAGGAATGTTGCATTTCCTCTGAGGTGTTTTATCTCCTCTTTTCTTCTGCTTCGCATTCAGCTTGGAGCTCACTGAAAGTGATGGGCACCCGGTTGACTCCTTCACCTGGGCCCTCTGGAGTTTCCCACAGGCTTGTGGTTGTCTGGTTTCTTCTTCTTGGGACTGGAACATGTAGCTGCAATATGGCCAATTCCTCCACAGTTAAAGCAGACTATATCTCCCCATTCTTGTAAAGATGTGGGTGCTGAGGCAATTGGGAATAATTCCTTCCTTGGTACTTCTCTCTTGGGACCCTCTGTGTCTTTTGCCATCAGAGAGGTCAACATCTCTGACACCTTGGACATTTGAGCTTTTAGAGTGTCTACCTCTGAGTCTCTTTCAGGGGTCATCACTGGATTGACTAGCACCTGTGCGGGTACAACATTTGCCTTAATCGTTTGCTGGTCCTGTTGTAGCGCCTCCTCATCTCTGATGATTTTTATCAGGTCAGCATAAGTCAGTAACGTTCCTCCTCCCGAGGTCTTCAGGTGCAGCCAGACTGGATCCGAGCGTAATGCTCCCTTTAAAACTTGTTTCATTCTTGCCGCATCTGTATCTTGGGGCTTCATTCCCTTCTTTAACACAATCTTGCACAGCAACCTGTTCAGTCTTCTAACATACTCTGAAAGTTTCTCCTTCGGTTGTTGGAAAGTATGTTCAAATTGGTAGACCATCTCTGTCACCTTTTCCAATTGACCAAACTCTTCCTGTAGCATGGCTAGACAGTCTTGAGCCGTGCAGTCTGCATTCCCAAACCGAAAACTCTTCACTGCATCTGCTGCTGCGCCTTTAAGGCTTTCTATCACTCGTTGCCTCTTCTGCGCTTCAGGCACCTCCCATGCCTCTACTGCTTGTAATGCCTGCTCCACCCAGGTGTCAAAATCTTCTTCCCCTGCAGGGACAGGGAGCTTCCCCGAGAATGTCTTTAGTCTCCGGTAGCTAGTCTCTACATGCACCGTGCTTGTCTTCTGACACTTAATTAGCAGATCCCCTATTGCATTTATCAGTTCTGGTGATATAGCAGTGACAGGTGCAGGTGCCACAGCCTGCGGTGATCTCGTCGGTGATGGCTCCTTCTTAATTGCGTGCGCCAACCTATAGGATCTATTGTCTGGCGTCTGTACACAGTTGCGCTTACAAGCCTCTGGCATCCCGTCCAAGTATTCCACTAGTGCATACTGGTATGAGATGTCTGGGTCTGACTTTATTCCCATCACCCACGGTGTGTGATCTGGGGTCACTGACTTCATTAACTCCTCTATCGTTTCAATTGACCATTCCTCCCCTGGTAGGTTGATGACCACTGACTGGCTTGGGTCTGTCTTAGCCACTTCGCACCACGCTCTTATTCCTTGCGGGTCCATGACGGCACCTCTGGCGTTTAATTGCTGTATCAGGATCCCGGACAAGAACCCCCACGTGTAGCGATACCTTCAACTAAGAAGGCCGCAGATTTCGTTTTGGCCCTGAAAACAGCTCCGCCAACCCCCCAGCAATGTACTCGACCCCCTACTGGCACAGTTAGTTATGGCAGCAATAAAATTCTTATACTGTATGAGTAAACTCAGACACCAAGGCAATAATGAAAGGGGTATCAAATTTACTTTAAGCTTATGGTGAAGAAAGATTAACAATGGTAACAGTTTACAGGTAATAGGTTGCAGAGCCCTGCAGCAATAAACATACTATGCATTTAATGAACAGTAAAGGTGCGCCGCGTGGGCGACCGTTAACGAGGCGCCCTGTGGCGCAGTACCTAAATGAACTAACTAGCTGGCCAGGCCTGGCTCAGATATCTAAAACTCAGTCTATAGGGAATGATGGTTTCTTCACCGGCAATTCTTTAAAGGTGGTGCACATTAACAGAATACCATTTGTAATCCAGTGGGAAGATTGTGATGAAATAAACACTTTACTGAATGAACTCTGAGTTCAGCTCTGATATGGATCTCCAGTGAGAGTATCAGATATAAACTTGTGGGCCACGGCAGTCTATAGGCACATTAGCAACAACAGTATATGGTCTGAGCATACGCTCGCTCACCCCTCCGGACGCGATCCCAGTCCAGGAACTTCCACCGACTGTGTCCTCACACACACAGTGTCTCCAGCGATCGGGTCCCCGATCCAACCAAGGCTGTAGATAAGCGAAGTCAAATGCCACCCAGGCTCGCAGTGGGGTGGAAGGCTCTTTGGTGCTGCGCAAGGCCTCAGGCTTCAGGCCTTGCACTCCGGCACATCCGCACAGGAGGATCAGTCACTGAAGTCTCGTGTCCCAAAGAGGCCGAGCCCAGCCTCGCCTCCTCCTTTTATAACCCCTCCCATGATTCTCTGGGGTGGAAACATGCCGAAAGGGATTCTGGGCAAGGTAGTCCCGAGAGTCTTAAATAGGACCCCACTACATATAGAAGTTGGACTTTCAGTTGGTGTGGACAGTTATATTCCTGGGGAAACATAAGGACTTGTATCTATCTAAGGTAGAGGTGAGAATCACCTATCTAAGGTAGAGGTGAGAATCAAAACAAGGATTCAACTCCAGCCGCAGGCAGGCCCGAAAAGTATCACTGCTCAACCTCCTTACTCAGGAGGGTACGGGCTTGTGGTGCGGTGTGCCTCTCCCCTCCCTGCGAGGAGCTGAAAACACATACAAAAGGGGGAGAGGTGAGGGCGCTACATATATATATGTATATATTATGTATTTATTCAAAAGTTCTGTTGCTAAAAACGTAGACTGAATCTTTATTTTCAAAGTATACAAGCTAACCTGTGCATACTGTATCTGGAAATATCTGGAAATAGGGTCAATGTATCATATTTTTTGGCAATGCCCTTTGATTCAGCCCCTCTGGTTGGATGTCATGAAGCTGATCCAGAGTTTGGTGGATGTTTCCTTGCCGCTGGATCCTCTACACTATTTGTTGGGTCTCCCCTTTAAGGGCATAACTAAACACGGGAACAGACTGATTTCCTATATTCTGTTAGCTGCCAAGAGACTGATCCCCCTTTGCTGGTTATCTAACTCCACCCCCCCTTGGTCCAGATTCCTTCAACTAGTTGCTGAGATACGTAGGATGGAATTTATGACGGCTTCTGTAAATGACGCATTGCCCCAATTTGATAAGATCTGGGATCTGTGGGATACCTCGGAATATGGAATGCATCCTGTGGCTAATAAATCATGATTTGCCCAATCCCTTTCCCCCTCTCCCCCTTCTAGTCTAATAAACCCGGTAATGCCTCACTTAGATTATGGTCCATGCTCTGGTATTATCTTGACTCTCGTGGCTTTTTTTTTTTTTTTTCCTTCCCCCACCTTTTTAATTTCTAAACTGTGACCTCTATTTTCTCTAGTTTCTTTGTTATGCATATGAGCCTGTTCTCCAACTTCCTTTGCTATACGGTTCACTCTTGTGTTCTGTATATTTCGACACTTCGGCTGAAGTGTTTTGCCTGTAATGTACATTCTGATTTGCTAGAATTGCTTTGTAATTAATTTGTGATTATTGTCATTTTGCAAAAATTTTCAATAAAAAATACAATTATACAAAAAAAGAAAGTAGCTGGGGCTCCAGACAGACCTTGGGGCATCCGGTCGAATTCAAAGAACCCCACTGGGGTTATGAAAGCTGTCTTCTCCTTGTCTTCTGGGTGCATATGGATCTGATAGTACCCACTCTTGAGATCCATAACGCTGAACCACTTGGCTCCAGACAAGCTCTGTAGGGCATCCTCTATCCTCAGAGTGGTGTACTGGTCGGGTATGGTTCTCCTGTTAAGAGTTCTGTAGTCGATACAGAGCCTCAACGATCCATTCTTCTTCCTGACCACCACTATCGGGGAGGCATAGGGGCTTCTAGACTCCCGTATCACACCAGTCCTTTTGAGTTCTGCAAGTTGTTCCCTTAGATCCTCCAGATCCGCTAGTGGGACCCGCCTGACTCTCTCTCTGAAGGGCTTATCTTCTTGGAGGCGGATCCGATGGGTGGCACTCCTTGCACACCCCACATCGAACTCATCTTTGGAGAAGATCTTCTCCCATCTGGTCAACTGGGCCTTGGCTTTCTCCTTCCAAGCCCTGGGCAGATTCGGGTTTTCCATGGATAACTTCTCCCAAGCATCTCCTCCTTCACCCGTCCCCTTTACTTCTGACAAGTTGACAGGGGCAGCAGGGCTCACCTGGCCCAGCAGCATCCTGGCTGGGATTTCCATGGGGCCATCTGTATTGTTCCTAACACTCACTGGAACTCTACAATGGGCCTTCTTCAGGGCCTTCAGCGGAATCACTTCTGGTATCACTTCCAGACCGGGGGACTCTTCCCTTGGGTTGGACTCCAACGTGACAAAGGGTCCAGGCTGCTCCCAAGTAAGCTTCACAGTGGCTCTGAGACAGGTTAATTCGCTGGGCTGCAACACTACCCCTTCTCTTCCAAGTCTCCACACCTTCCCTATCCCCTCTCCAGGGGTCTTCTGCTCTAGGACCAGCCGTTGGTAGGCCGTCTTCAGCATGGGGTGGATCTTGGTGGCCGCTGGCCCCTTCTCTTTCACTAGAGGGGTCAGAAGTCTTCGGACCAGATCCGTGTTTGTCCCTATTATAAGGGAACTCTTGTTGGCTCCTGGCGGCCGAGGGCACACAACCGCCAGGGTGTCAAACACTCCGGCTTTTCCAGCCACAGATGGGTCAAAGATCATCTTGACGGGCAGATAGCCATCGTAGGGGAAATTCTGGGTTCCAATCACACATATTTCTAGTCCCTCTATCTTCTGGATGGGCAGGTGACTCAAGTGCTTATCGTAGAAATCTCGGTATAACAGAGTCACTTGTGCCCCAGTATCCAAGATGGCTCTGGTGTAGACTCCCTCCACTTGAATGGGCACTATAGGAGATGGGCCTACCAGCTTCTCCGGATATGGCCTGGCAGGGGTCGCCTTCTTCAGACCTTTTCCTTTTGGACTCTCTCTCGTCCAATTTCCTTTGGACTTTAATCTTTCTTGAGCCTGGTATGCATTGATTTCCCTCCTTTCAATGGGTGTACGGACCCGCTGAGGGATACTATTATTCTTCTTAGGTGTGCACCCCCTCTGGGGAGTGCTGTGCCCCTTCTGAGGGGTCTTGCCCCCTTTTTCTGGGGTGTATCTCTGTTGAGGAATGTTGCATTTCCTCTGAGGTGTTTTATCTCCTCCTTTCTTCTGCTTCGCATTCAGCTTGGAGCTCACTGAAAGTGATGGGCACCCGGTTGACTCCTTCACCTGGGCCCTCTGGAGTTTCCCGCCGGCTTGTGGTTGTCTGGTTTCTTCTTCTTGGGACTGGAACATGTAGCTGCAATATGGCCAATTCCTCCACAGTTAAAGCAGACTATATCTCCCCATTCTTGTAAAGATGTGGGTGCTGAGGCAATTGGGAATAATTCCTTCCTTGGTACTTCTCTCTTGGGACCCTCTGTGTCTTTTGCCATCAGAGAGGTCAACATCTCTGACACCTTGGACATTTGAGCTTTTAGAGTGTCTACCTCTGAGTCTCTTTCAGGGGTCATCAATGGATTGACTAGCACCTGTGCGGGTACAACATTTGCCTTAATCATTTGCTGGTCCTGTTGTAGCGCCTCCTCATCTCTGATGATTTTTATCAGGTCAGCATAAGTCAGTAACGTTCCTCCTCCCGAGGTCTTCAGGTGCAGCCAGACTGGATCCGAGCGTAATGCTCCCTTTAAAACTTGTTTCATTCTTGCCGCATCTGTATCTTGGGGCTTCATTCCCTTCTTTAACACAATCTTGCACAGCAACCTGTTCAGTCTTCTAACATACTCTGAAAGTTTCTCCTTCGGTTGTTGGAAAGTATGTTCAAATTGGTAGACCATCTCTGTCACCTTTTCCAATTGACCAAACTCTTCCTGTAGCATGGCTAGACAGTCTTGAGCCGTGCAGTCTGCATTCCCAAACCGAAAACTCTTCACTGCATCTGCTGCTGCGCCTTTAAGGCTTTCTATCACTCGTTGCCTCTTCTGCGCTTCAGGCACCTCCCATGCCTCTACTGCTTGTAATGCCTGCTCCACCCAGGTGTCAAAATCTTCTTCCCCTGCAGGGACAGGGAGCTTCCCCGAGAATGTCTTTAGTCTCCGGTAGCTAGTCTCTACATGCACCGTGCTTGTCTTCTGACACTTAATTAGCAGATCCCCTATTGCATTTATCAGTTCTGGTGATATAGCAGTGACAGGTGCAGGTGCCACCGGAGGCGTCGCCCTGTCTCCTCTTTCAGGTGGGGTACGGGCCGCAGCCTGCGGTGATCTCGTCGGTGATGGCTCCTTCTTAATTGCGTGCGCCAACCTATAGGATCTATTGTCTGGCGTCTGTACACAGTTGCGCTTACAAGCCTCTGGCATCCCGTCCAAGTATTCCACTAGTGCATACTGGTATGAGATGTCTGGGTCTGACTTTATTCCCATCACCCATGGTGTGTGATCTGGGGTCACTGACTTCATTAACTCCTCTATCGTTTCAATTGACCTTTCCTCCCCTGGTAGGTTGATGACCACTGACTGGCTTGGGTCTGTCTTAGCCACTTCGCACCACGCTCTTATTCCTTGCGGGTCCATGACGGCACCTCTGGCGTTTAATTGCTGTATCAGGATCCCGGACAAGAACCCCCACGTGTAGCGATACCTTCAACTAAGAAGGCCGCAGATTTAGTTTTGGCCCTGAAAACAGCTCCGCCAACCCCCCAGCAATGTACTCGACCCCCTACTGGCACAGTTAGTTATGGCAGCAATAAAATTCTTATACTGTATGAGTAAACTCAGACACCAAGGCAATAATGAAAGGGGTATCAAATTTACTTTAAGCTTATGGTGAAGAAAGATTAACAATGGTAACAGTTTACAGGTAATAGGTTGCAGAGCCCTGCAGCAATAAACATACTATGCATTTAATGAACAGTAAAGGTGCGCCGCGTGGGCGACCGTTAACGAGGCGCCCTGTGGCGCAGTACCTAAATGAACTAACTAGCTGGCCAGGCCTGGCTCAGATATCTAAAACTCAGTCTATAGGGGATGATGGTTTCTTCACCGGCAATTCTTTAAAGGTGGTGCACATTAACAGAATACCATTTGTAATCCAGTGGGAAGATTGTGATGAAATAAACACTTTACTGAATGAACTCTGAGTTCAGCTCTGATATGGATCTCCAGTGAGAGTATCAGATATAAACTTGTGGGCCACGGCAGTCTATAGGCACATTAGCAACAACAGTATATGGTCTGAGCATACGCTCGCTCACCCCTCCGGACGCGATCCCAGTCCAGGAACTTCCACCGACTGTGTCCTCACACACACAGTGTCTCCAGCGATCGGGTCCCCGATCCAACCAAGGCTGTAGATAAGCGAAGTCAAATGCCACCCAGGCTCGCAGTGGGGTGGAAGGCTCTTTGGTGCTGCGCAAGGCCTCAGGCTTCAGGCCTTGCACTCCGGCACATCCGCACAGGAGGATCAGTCACTGAAGTCTCGTGTCCCAAAGAGGCCGAGCCCAGCCTCGCCTCCTCCTTTTATAACCCCTCCCATGAGTCTCTGGGGTGGAAACATGCCGAAAGGGATTCTGGGCAAGGTAGTCCCGAGAGTCTTAAATAGGACCCCACTACATATAGAAGTTGGACTTTCAGTTGGTGTGGACAGTTATATTCCTGGGGAAACATAAGGACTTGTATCTATCTAAGGTAGAGGTGAGAATCATCCTCGGAAGGATTCAACTCCAGCCGCAGGCAGGCCCGAAAAGTATCACTGCTCAACCTCCTTACTCAGGAGGGTACGGGCTTGTGGTGCGGTGTGCCTCTCCCCTCCCTGCGAGGAGCCGAAAACACATACAAAAGGAGGAGAGGTGAGGGTGCTACATATATATATGTATATATTATGTATTTATTCAAAAGTTCTGTTGCTAAAAACATAGACTGAATCTTTATTTTCAAAGTATACAAGCTAACCTGTGCATACTGTATATCTTTCAATTTTTAGGTCACTGTGAAATATATGTTCTTGCTATGGTGCATGCATCACTTCAGTGTCTGACTTTCCCGTTAATCAGACAATGAATGTCTCACAGAATAAAAAGAGCAACATGTAAGTCTTAAGCCCCGTACACACGATCGGATAACCTATGGATTTTCGTCCGATGGATTTGTCCATCGGAAATCCGATGAAACTGTTTTTCATCAGTCTTGGCCACACACCATCAGTCAAAAAACCGACCGTTCCAAACGCGGTGACGTAAAACACTCCGATGAGCCGAGAAAAATGAACTTTAATGCTTCTGAGCATGCGTCGACTTGATTCTAAGCATGCGTGGGTTTTTTAACCGATGGACTTGCCCATAGACAATCGGAAATTCCCATCGGTTTTTTATCCATCGGAAAATTTTAAAACAAGTTCTATTTTTTACAACCGATGGAAAAAAGACCGATGGGTACCATACACGATCGGTTGGTCTGATGAAAACCATCCATCGGACGGTTTTCATCAGTCAAACCGATCGTGTGTACGGGGCTTTATAGTTTATTGACTAACAAATACAGACAATATTTTACATTTAAAAGCGAGGACTATAAATTAATTGGTCATAGTATCATAAAATAAAAGGTGACAACCACATCCAGGTGATAATAAATGCCACTATATAGGGTTTTATACTTTCAGACAGTGAAAGGGCAAGCCAAAGAACTTAATCTGACTTTTTGTTTTTCCAGGCAGCCTCTTGTCCCTTTTGCTACTACTGCTTTTGCAGCTCACAAATATATATATATATATATATATATATATATATATATATATATATATATATATATATATACTGTATATATTGTGAGGGGGCTAGCTCGGCAGCGGGTATGTGTGACCCCCGGGATGGGCTCCCCACCCAAAACAGGCCCAGCAGACGGAGGTTGTGGTTTTCAAAATCAAAAAGGTGCGGTTTATTTTCTATTTACAGTGACAAAAACACAGCAAGGCAAAAAAAACATAAACAAAATAAATCCTGGTCAACTTGACCTCTGACTAAACTTACAGGTTTCCTAACTAACGACTGGGATCAGCCTAGTGCTGTCCTAGTCCCTGGTTTTAAATGTCCAAGCAAAATATAGCCACACAGGCTTTCTCTCACCGCACAGGGGTTCACTCTCCCTAGACAGTCCACACAGGTCTGCTTCCAGGCATGAGCTAACATCTAATGAATCTGGGAGTTTCTTATAGAGGCCTAAATGAGCTGACAAGGTTCAGCTGGTCTCACCAACTCCCTGTCTGCACGACGCCCAGCCCTCTCCCTAGAGGTATGAGTCATCCATGAGCCCACTAGTCTCAGCTGGGCTTATACAACTCTCCACCTAGCTGTATAAGTCGGCGTAAAGCCTGAATCTGGGCGAAATATATCTACCCCCCTGGATGCAACCAGGTGACTTTACCTTCCTGCTGTCACATACCCCCCCCTCTTGTTTTAACCTCGGGGTTGGAACACCAGCAATCAGGCATTCATGTACTCGAGACAAAGCATCCACATTCCCCATTTGAACGCCAGGGCGATGCTTTACTGTGAAGTTGAATTCCTGGAGGGCCAGGAACCACCTATTCACTCTTCTATTTGTTTCCTTGTTTTGAGCCATCCACTTTAACGGAGCGTGATCCGTAACCATGTCAAAGTGCCTACCTAGCAGGTAGTACCGAAGGGAATCTAGAGCCCACTTCACCGCTAAACACTCCTTTTCAACGGTGGCGTAATTTACCTCATGGGACTTCAACTTCCTGCTGAGGTAAATGACTGGGTGCTCTTCCCCGTTCCAGACCTGGGACAATACTGCTCCTAACCCCACATCTGACGCATCACTTTGTACGACAAAGTCTTTAGAGAAGTCGGGTGAGTACAACACTGGCTGGCTACATAAGGCTTGTTTCAAGAATTGGAATGCTGCCTCAGCCTCGGGGGTCCATTTAATCATGACCGACCCTTTCCCCTTCGTCAGGTTGGTTAGGGGCACAGCCTTAGAAGCAAAGTGGGGAATGAATCGCCGATAATACCCAGCAATTCCCAGAAAGGCTCGTACCTGCTTCTTGCTGTTGGGACGTGGCCAACTCTGGATGGCCTCGACTTTGTTGAGTTGGGGTTTTATTACTCCCCTCCCAATGGTGTACCCAAGATATTTGGCCTCCTCCTGCCCAATGGTACACTTCTTGGGGTTAGCCGTAAACCCTGCTTCCCGAACAGAGTCCAGGACTGCTTGCACTTTTGGCAGATGTGAGGCCCAATCTGTGCTATGGACAATTACGTCATCCAGGTAAGCCGCAGCATACTTCCGATGGGGCCTCAGCATCTGGTCCATTTTCCGCTGGAATGTGGCCGGCGCATTCTGTAACCCGAACGGCATTCTTTTATATTGGAACGCCCCGTCTGGGGTTACAAATGCGGTTTTCTCTTTGGCTGACTTGGCCAGGGGGATTTGCCAATACCCTTTTGTGAGGTCAAGAGTCGTCATGTATCGGGCTGTTCCCAGCCGGTCGATCAACTCATCTATACGTGGCATGGGGTAGGTGTCAAATTTTGTAACTTTGTTCAACTGACGAAAATCGTTACAAAATCGCCAGCTCCCATCCGGTTTAGGCACCAACACAATGGGACTAGACCAATCACTTTGGGACTCCTCTATCACCCCTAAGTTCAGCATTTTCTGTACTTCCTCCCGTATTGCCTCCCGTCGGGCCTCTGGGATCCGATAGGGTTTTAACTTCACCCTTTCACCGGGCGGGGTAATAATGTCATGCTCTACCCCAGATGTTTGTCCCGGCAGCTCAGAGAATACCTCCTTGTTGCGAAGCACAAACTCCTTAACCTCCTGTTGTTGGGGTTGTGACAAGGTGGCTGCGATTCCAACCTCAGGAATCACGCAACCAGTTTGAGCTGGTGACCAAGTGTCTGCGACTAGGGACTCTCTATCCCTCCAGGCTTTCAACAGATTAACGTGATAGATCTGTTCGGGCTTTCGCCTTCCTGGTTGTCTGACCTTGTAATTCACTTCGCTCACTTTTTCCATTATTTCGTAGGGGCCTTGCCATTTGGCAAGGAATTTACTTTCAACCGTAGGGACAAGTACCAATATCCTATCCCCCGGGGAAAAGGTACGGGTCTTGGCTCCACGGTTGTACACTCTCTGCTGTGCCAACTGCGCTTGGGCCAAATGTTCCTTCACGATGGGCATTACCTGTGCAATTCGATCTTGCATCAGGGCGACATGCTCAATCACACTCCTGTGGGGAGAACTCTCACTTTCCCAAGTTTCCTTGGCAATATCCAACAGCCCTCTTGGGTGTCTCCCATACAGTAACTCAAAGGGGGAGAATCCCGTAGAGGATTGGGGCACCTCCCTAATAGCAAACATCAAATAAGGAAGTAGACAGTCCCAATCCTTTCCATCCCTATCCACCACTTTCTTCAACATTTGTTTTAGGGTTTTGTTGAATCTTTCAACCAGCCCATCGGTTTGGGGGTGATACACAGATGTACGTAATTGCGTCACTTTGAACAATTTACACAGCTCCTTCATAACCCGGGACATAAAGGGTGTACCTTGGTCCGTAAGCAGTTCTTTACAAATACCCACCCGGCTAAAAACAAGAGATAGCTCTTTGGCTATGGTTTTGGCCGAGGTATTTCTGAGAGGGATCGCTTCTGGATAACGGGTGGCATAGTCCATTATAACCAATATGTACTGGTGCCCCCTAGCGGACTTGATTATAGGACCTACCAAATCCATTGCGATTCTCTCAAACGGGACCTCAATGATGGGTAGAGGGACCAGCGGGCTACGGAAATGTGGCATCGGGGCCGACCTCTGACACACAGGGCAGGAGGAACAATAATTTTCTATGTCCTTCATCACCCCAGGCCAATAGAATCTCTGTAATACCCTCTCTCGGGTTTTCTCTGTCCCCAGATGACCTCCAAGAATGTGCCCATGGGCCAACTCCAACACCAACTTCCTGTAAGGTTTGGGCACCACAAGCTGCTCAACGGTTTCTTCTGCCCTTTTTGCCACCCGATACAGTAGGTCCTTCTCTACGCTGAAGTATGGGTAAGTGCCAGTATTATCTGGGTTCACTAACTCGCCATCTATTTTCACTACGTTTTCCCGTGCCTTTATTAGGGCGGGGTCTTTCAACTGTTCTGTGGCAAAGTTTTCCCTGTGAACCTCAAGATCAGAAAACTCCACAGACGGTAGGTTTTCGTCTGAGGAGGTGGGCTCCTCTCCAGTTTCTTGAGTCTCCCCTGCCAATACTGACAAGGGAAATTCCGGAGAGTCCTCACCACTCTCAGGGGAGTTCTGGCTATCACATTCCTGGTACATAGGGGCACCAGTGGGGGGCTCAGGATCATCCCACAGTTCCCAGAACTTCGGAAAATCCCTTCCCACAATGGCGTCATGCGGTAACTGAGATACTAAGCCCACTGGATGAGAGAGGGTACCTTTGGGGGTCTCGAAACACACCGTAGTCACTGGATACTCTCGGGTGTCCCCATGCACACAAATAACGGCTACCTTGCTATTCCCAGAGACCTCTGTTTTAACTAACTCAGCCTTTATCAGGGTCACAAGGCTACCTGAATCCAGCAATACCACAACATTTCTACCATTAATACACATTTTGCATAAATGTTTCTCAGTTCCCCGAATGGCAGTGCATGCGACTGTCGCACACAGCGACTGACGTCTGCCCGTCAGAAAGTCACACTGCATGGGTTCCTCCACAACCGGGCAATTTGCTGCAATATGTCCCGCTTGCCGGCAGCGGTAGCAAACGATCCTTCTTGCGGCCTCTTGAGCCGCTGATTTCCCAGGCTGTTCTCGCCAAACTTGGGGTAGAGCTCCCACCCTCTCACTCTCTCCACCCTCACCCCTTGGAATCCTCTTATCCGCCCCTGGGGATGGTCTGGTCTTAGGGTGGAAAGTCCGAGTGTCTCTGGAAGAGGCCGTCAGGTTCTCTGTAGCCAAGTATTTCTCCACACGATCCACAAGACCATCGGCCGTCTCTGGGTCTCCATGGTTTACCCACTTTTGGATGGCAGTAGGAAGAGCTCTCAAAAACCGATCCATTACAACACGTTCCACAATCTTTGGTGCGGACAAAGTCTCTGGCTGTAGCCACTTTCTGCTCAGGTGAATGAGATCATACATTTGAGACCTGGGGGGTTTTCCAAGCTGGAAAGTCCAGTTATGCACACGCTGAGCCCGGACAGCCAGGGTGACACCCAGCCTTGCCAATATTTCAGCTTTTAGCATCACATAGTCTTTTGCTTGGTTAGGCTCTAGGTCATAGTAAGCTTTCTGCGATTCACCAGTTAACAGAGGAGCCACTAGTCCAGCCCACTGCTCCTCAGGCCACTTTTCTCTTTCAGCGGTCCTTTCAAATGTGGTCAAAAATACCTCTGGATCATCCTCTCCAGTCATTTTTGTCAATAAACGACTCACCCCAAAGGACGCGGTATTAGTGGGACGGCTTTCCTCACTGGTCTGCGGACGTTGCTGCATTACTGCTTCCATCTGTTGTTGTAGTCTCTGCTCTTGCTTCTGCAACAGGTCTATGAAGCGGGCCTCAGATTGCTGTTGGGCTTGTTGCTGAGCCTCCAGACTCTGTTGTAAAGTTGCAAGGCTCTGTTGATGAGCTTGCTGCTGGGCTGCAAGGCTCCTTTGCAAACCTGCATTTGTCTGCTGTTGATTGGCATTTGCTAGAGCCAGCTGTTTCAGTATCTCCTCCATGCTGGCTTAAAAAAAAAACTGCCACTGGTTCTCCACCAACTGTGAGGGGGCTAGCTCGGCAGCGGGTATGTGTGACCCCCGGGATGGGCTCCCCACCCAAAACAGGCCCAGCAGACGGAGGTTGTGGTTTTCAAAATCAAAAAGGTGCGGTTTATTTTCTATTTACAGTGACAAAAACACAGCAAGGCAAAAAAAACATAAACAAAATAAATCCTGGTCAACTTGACCTCTGACTAAACTTACAGGTTTCCTAACTAACGACTGGGATCAGCCTAGTGCTGTCCTAGTCCCTGGTTTTAAATGTCCAAGCAAAATATAGCCACACAGGCTTTCTCTCACCGCACAGGGGTTCACTCTCCCTAGACAGTCCACACAGGTCTGCTTCCAGGCATGAGCTAACATCTAATGAATCTGGGAGTTTCTTATAGAGGCCTAAATGAGCTGACAAGGTTCAGCTGGTCTCACCAACTCCCTGTCTGCACGACGCCCAGCCCTCTCCCTAGAGGTATGAGTCATCCATGAGCCCACTAGTCTCAGCTGGGCTTATACAACTCTCCACCTAGCTGTATAAGTCGGCGTAAAGCCTGAATCTGGGCGAAATATATCTACCCCCCTGGATGCAACCAGGTGACTTTACCTTCCTGCTGTCACAATATATATATATATATAACTGTAGTTATATGTCTTAATATAAAATGTCCCTTTCACAGAGAACTTTGATTAAAGCAATATTAAATGCTTTTTAAGCACTTTCAGCAACTGATTTAATCGTATACTGAATATGCAGCTTTCTCATCTTTAAATCCTTGGCTATGCTCCAGTTTTAAGTTGGGGCCATGACTACCACCCCAGGTTTTCTGGTTCAGGGTGGCTCCTTTCTTTTGCATCATCCTATGAAGCCACTCTTTCATGCAGAGACTAGAGTTGTGTCTCCCTACACTGCATGCATCAATAGAAACAAACAGCCTTATAGCTTGGGATGGCAGGGCCAGGGGCGGATCCAGAGTCTAGTCTTGGGAGGGGCACTACCGGAAAATATTTTTTTTGGGGGGCAATTTATCAGGGAAATGACTGGTGTTAGCGCTTCAATAAATCACGGCACCATGGTTGTTATGGTGTCAGGATGATTGAAGCGCATTATTTATATTATTACATTGTAATATAAAATTAAATGGTTCAGCTCACCATAATGCAGAATCAGTGGGTGCCCCGAGTGTGTCACTTGCCACGTCACCTGCCACCAGCTGCAGATTGTCACTTGCCACGTCACCTGCCACACGTTGCGGATTGTCACTTGCCAAGTCACCTGCCACATGTTGCAGATTGTCACTTGCCACATCACCTGCCACAAGTTGCGGAATGTAACTTGCATGCCACCAGATGCAGATTGTCACTTGCCACGTCACCTGCCACATGTTGCAGATTGTCACTCGCCACGTCACCTGCCACAAGTTGCAGAATGTCACTTGCCTGCCACCAGATGCAGATTGTCACTTGCCACGTCACCTACCACATGTTGCAGATTATCACCTGCCACATGTTGCGAATTGTCACTTGCCACATCACCTGCCACAAGTTGCAGATTGTCACCTGCCACATGTTGCAGATTGTCACTTGCCACATCACCTGCCACAAGTTGCGGAATGTAACTTGCATGCCACCAGATGCAGATTGTCACTTGCCAAGTCACCTGCCACATGTTGCAGATTGTCACTCGCCACGTCACCTGCCACAAGTTGCAGAATGTCACTTGCCTGCCACCAGATGCAGATTGTCACTTGCCACGTCACCTGCCACAAGTTGCAGATTGTCACTAGCCACATCACCTACCACATGTTGCGGATTGTCACTTTCCACGTCACCTGCCACAAGTTGCGGATTGTCACTTGCCACGTCACCTACCACATGTTGCAGATTATCACCTGCCACATGTTGCGAATTGTCACTTGCCACATCACCTGCCACAAGTTGCAGATTGTCACCTGCCACATGTTGCGGATTGTCACTTGCCACGTCACCTGCCACAAGTTGCAGATTGTCACTTGCCACGTCACCTGCCACAAGTTGCGGATTGTCACTTGCCACATTACCTGCCACATGTTGCAGATTGTCACTTGCCACGTCACCTGCCACATGTTGCGGATTGTCACCTGCCACAAGTTGTGGAATGTCACTTGCCTGCCACCAGATGCAGATTGTCACTTGCCACCTCACCTGCCACACCTTGCGGATTGTCACTTGCTAAGGTGGTGTTTTGCTTGTCAGAGTCAGGCAGCAGAGAGATGATGTAATCTCTCTGCTGCCTGCACAGTGAGGGCGGAAGTTACTGCAGGGATGCAGGGCGGGCGCGGGGTGGTGAGAGATGATGTCATCTCTCTGCTCCCCTGGCTGCCGGCTTGTTGATTGGCCAGCCACCCGCTCACCCACAGAGCCGACCAGCTGACCGCCCACTCTCTGACTCTCACTCGCCGCCGAGCCGCCCGCCCACACACCGAGGCACCAGGCAGCCAACGCTGTCACCCGCCCGTGGAGCCGCCTGCTCTGTCACTCGCACGTGGAGCCGTTCACTCAGACTCTCAGGCGCCTGCAAGTTCCGCTACTAAAACAAATTTCTCGGGGCTGGCAATTGCCCCGTTGCCCCCCCTTGATCCGCCCCTGGGCAGGGCACTCTCCAAACTAACAGACTGTGAAAACAGCAAGTTCAGGGAAGAAACCCTGAGAAAGCAGGAGCCCGCAGCATTGTAAGTTGTAAATTCTAAGTTGAGGGGTAAGAATTTTAACAAATACCTGTAGTTTACCGAGGAATTTTATTTTATTGTGCTTAATGTGTTAAGCCAAACGTTAAAAACATTGCAACAGAGAACTAAGAATGTGCAACAATGTGTGTTCCTATGTGAGGTAGTGTTTCGCGCTACTCAAGAGTAATAAAATAGTGACTGGAGTAACTATCAATGGCTGCAAAATGAATCTGTGTTCACTTAACACATAAACAATAATATAAAGAGAAAAGGGGGGATTTTGCGCTAAAAGAAAAAAAAAAGTATCACACAAAAAACGCTTCTATGTCACATAAATCTAATGGTAAATAAATACCCAGTGATATAATTGTGCATAAATAATAAATGCTATAGTGCAATCACCAGAATAAAGTGCATATATAAACACAATAGTGCAGAAAGTTCAATATTGCAATGGTTGAGGTTCAGGAAAGTTCAAATGGGTATTTAATCAATGGTTAATTCCAAAATTCTAGATGTTCCAAAATTGTAGATGTCATCAAATGGTTCAAGTGATAAACGAATTGAAGTATTGAACCTGCGGTGAATCCTACACCTGTCTCCCAATGTTCTCACCTCAACAACATGGATCACTGGCATATAGTATTTTCACTGGCATGGACTATGGTCTTATATCTCCTCTGTTTCTCCTATTTCTTCTCCACTCTTAAATGATACTTTGATTGTATCCTCTACCAATCACGCTCTCTATGAAAGAGACAAGCGGGTGGGAGGGAAGGGGGGGGGGAGAGAAGGGGGAGACCAAGCTCCAATCGATGCAGCCAGAAGAGGGACAGGAAATGAAGCCTCCAATAGTGTAGTATTTCAGTAAACAAAATGGGCTTTATTAGATAAAAAAATGGACTCTTACATCAATTAGAAAAATAGTCAGCATGTAAAAGATAATCGGCGTGTAACCGCTATCTTACTGTTATCCTGCTTTCTTCAGATCCGTCCGTATGATGCCGCTATCCTCCCTACGGCGTTACGTCACGCACCTCGTGACTTGGGGAGCTGAAGAAGTCACGAGGTGCGTGACGTAACGCCGTAGGGAGGATAGCGGCATCATACGGACGGATCTGAAGAAAGCAGGATAACAGTAAGATAGCGGTTACACGCCGATTATCTCCTACATGCTGACTATTTTTCTAATTGATGTAAGAGTCCATTTTTTAATCTAATAAAGCCCATTTTGTTTACTGAAATACTACACTATTGGAGGCTTCATTTCCTGTCCCTCTCCTGGCTGCATCGATTGGAGCTTGGTCTCCCCCTTCTCTCCCACCCGCTTGTCTCTTTCATAGAGAGCGTGATTGGTAGAGGATACAATCAAAGTATCATTTAAGAGTGGAGAAGAAATAGGAGAAACAGAGGAGATATAAGACCATAGTCCATGCCAGTGAAAATACTATATGCCAGTGATCCATGTTGTTGAGGTGAGAACATTGGGAGACAGGTGTAGGATTCACCGCAGGTTCAATACTTCAATTCGTTTATCACTTGAACCATTTGATGACATCTACAATTTTGGAAAATCTAGAATTTTGGAATTAACCATTGATTAAATACCCATTTGAACTTTCCTGAACAGCAACCATTGCAATATTGAACTTTCTGCACTATTGTGTTTATATATGCACTTGCACTTTATTCTGGTGATTGCACTATAGCATTTATTATTTATGCACAATTATATCACTGGGTATTTATTTACCATTAGATTTATGTGACATAGAAGCGTTTTTTGTGTGATACTTTTTTTTTTCTTTAGCGCAAAATCCCCCCTTTTCTCTTTATAATGTGTGTTCCTATTTCTCAGAACTGTTAACAATAAGAAAAATTTGTCATATCGGTATTTTCACGGTAACTGATGCATATAAACACTGCAAAACTTGGTATGAATATGGGGGATCGGAGCTCTTCTCTGCCGTACCGAGGGACTCACCCCACCCGGCTGACCCGCCCTGCACCCACCACCACACCCGGGGGCGCTGCATGTCCCGCTACCCCCACGTGAACACCAGGGATGAGCCGAACACCCCCCTGTTCGGTTCGCACCAGAACCTGCGAACAGACAAAATGTTCGTGTAAACTTTAGAACCCTATTAAATACAATGGACTCGAACGTTCGAAATCTAAAGTGTTAATTATAAAGGCTAATATGCAAGTTATTGTCCTAAAAAGTGTTTGGGGACCCGGGTCCTGACCCAGGGGACATGTATCAATGCAAAAATAAGTTTTAAAAACGGCCGTTTTTTCGGGAGCAGTGATTTTAATAATGCTTAAAATGAAAAAATAAAAGTGAAATATTCCTTTAAATTTCGTACCTGGGGGGTGTGTATGATATGCATGTGAAGTGGCGCATGTTTCCCGTGCTTAGAACTGTCCCTGCAAAAAATGTCATTTTTGAAAGAAAAAAAGGCATTTAAAACTGACTCGTGGCTATTAATGAATTGTCGGCTCCCGGCAATACATACAAAAGTCATTGATAAAAAAAAAAAAAAAGCGTGGGGGTTCCCCAGAATTCAATTACCAGGCCCTTCAGGTCTGGAATGGATATTAAGGGGAACCCTGCCGCAAATTTAAAAAAAAATTGACGTGGGGTTCCCCCAAATATCCATTCCAGGCCCTTCAGATCTGGCATGGATTTTATGGGGAACTCCACCCCAAATTTAAAAAAAAAATGGCGTGGAGTCCCCCTAAAAATCCATGCCAGACCCCTTATCCGAGCACGCAACCTGGCCGGCCGCAGGGGAAAAGGGGGGGACGAGAGAGCGGCCCCCCCTCCCTCCTGAACCGTACCAAGCCACATGCCCTCAACATGGGGAGGATGTCCCCATGTTGATGGGGACAAGGGCCTCATCCCCACAACCCTTGCCCGGTGGTTGTGGGGGTCTGCGGGCGGGGGGCTTATCGGAATCTGGAAGACCCCTTTAACAAAGGGGACCCCCAGATCCCGCCCCCCCCATGTGAATTGGTAAGGGGTACATTGTACCCCTACCATTTCACGAAGAAAGCGTAAAAAAATGTTAAAAAAAACACACAAACACCTTAAAAATGTCCTTTATTAAAAAAAAAAAAAAAAAACATTCCAGCAGTGAAATCCAGTGTCCCGCGGCGATCCCGATGTCCAGCGCTGTCCTTCATTGGTTGTGCCTGAGCGGACCTGATGGGGAACTCCCTCTCAGTATTTTAAATGTATAGACCCGCCCCTTCTAAAGTTCCCCATCAGGTCCGCTCAGCGGACCAGATGCGGAACATGAGAAGGGGCGGGTCTATACATGTATTACCAAAGTGAGAGCAGTCCCCCATCAGGTCCGCCCCCTCGGTATGTCGGACCCGCCTACGTCATTGGCTTGAGCGGGGAACTTCCTTCACTATGTAAATTTAAATCGCCGCGGGACACTGGATTTCACCGCTGGAATGTTTTTTTTTTTTTTTTTTTTTAAATAAAGGACTTTTTTAAGGTGTTTGTGTGTTTTTTTAAACATTTTTTTACGCTTTCTTCGTGAAATGGTAGGGGTACAATGTACCCCTTACCAATTCACATAGGGGGGGGCCAGGATCTGGGGGTCCCCTTTGTTAAAGGGGTCTTCCAGATTCCGATAAGCCCCCCGCCCGCAGACCCCCACAACCACCGGGCAAGGGTTGTGGGGATGAGGCCCTTGTCCCCATCAACATGGGGACATCCTCCCCATGTTGAGGGCATGTGGCTTGGTACGGTTCAGGAGGGAGGGGGGGCCGCTCTCTCGTCCCCCCCCCCTTTTCCCCTGCGGCCGGCCAGGTTGCGTGCTCGGATAAGGGGTCTGGTATGGATTTTTAGGGGGACTCCACGCCATTTTTTTTAAAATTTGGGGTGGAGTTCCCCTTAAAATCCATGCCAGATCTGAAGGGCCTGGAATGGATATTTGGGGGAACCCCACGTCAATTTTTTTTTAAATTTGCGGCGGGGTTCCCCTTAATATCCATTCCAGACCTGAAGGGCCTGGTAATTGAATTCTGGGGAACCCCACGCTTTTTTTTTTTTTATCAATGACTTTTGTATGTATTGCCGGGAGCCGACAATTCATTAATAGCCGCGAGTCAGTTTTAAATGCATTTTTTTCTTTCAAAAATGACATTTTTTGCAGGGACAGTTCTAAGCACGGGAAACATGCGCCACTTCACAATCATATCATACACACCCCCCAGGTACGAAATTTAAAGGAATATTTCACTTTTATTTTTTCATTTTAAGCATTATTAAAATCACTGCTCCCGAAAAAACGGCAGTTTTTAAAACTTTTTTTGCATTGATATATGTCCCCTGGGGCAGGACCCCGGTCCCCAAACACTTTTTAGGACAATAACTTGCATATAAGCCTTTATAATTAGCACTTTAGATTTCTCCCATAGATTTTTCGAATTTGCCGCGAACACCCCAATTTGTTCGCTGTTCGGCGAACGGGCGAACAGGCAATGTTCGAGTCGAACATGAGTTCGACTCGAACTCGAAGCTCATCCCTAGTGAACACGTATTGCTGGATGGTTTTCCTGAGAGTCCTATCAGCCTTTTTTTTTATGAATAACTTTTATTTAAAGTTATATCAGATACAGGTTAAATGCATTGGTCTTACAGCAAACAGAATAATCGCTTTCCATTCTGGGTTATACGTTTGTAAGAGTTCCTGCGCGTGTAAGCACTGTACATCTGCCAGCTATGCAATTTTCTGATCATATCACGTTATCTTAACGTGTACGTATAGTGCTATCAACCAATCCTTTGAACTGATATGGCTATTAGATACTCGAGTGCATGGGTCCCATGAGGACTCCCATGAAGAGGAAAATAATAGATAGGGAAAGGAAGAAAGAAAGGAAGAAAAAGAAAGAAAAAATAAAAAAAAGGGAAGGGGGAGAGAAGGTGGGAGAGAGAGGGGGGAATGTCATCAAGGTGTACCTGGCTCCGAGTCACTGTGGTCCTCCCGGCGGTGCCACAACTCCCAGACCATGTTGTGTGCATCTAGGCGATCGTGGATCCTCGCCATCATCCTCTCCATCAATTCTACATCCCTAATCCTGGCATACAGCACTCCCTCCGGAGGAGGGGAGCTGCGCTTCCAGTTCAGTGCCACTAAGCAGCGCGCTGCCGTAAGGACATGTCTGGCTAGTTTCTTATATGGGCGTGGGGCCTTCAGAGACATCAGTCCCAGCAAGAAGAATTCAGGGGTAAATGGTACTGCCGTCTCAAGGAGATGAATCAGTAGTTGGTGAACAGAGTTCTAGTAGGGCGTTATCAGCGGGCATTCCCAATAAATATGATACAGTGTTCCCTTTTCTCCCTGGCATCTCCAGCAGCGGTCCGAGCTGGCTGGGTGGATGGCATGAAGAACATCAGGAGTCATGTACCAAAAGTACAGTATCTTGTATATATTTTCCTTATAAAGCGTACATAGCGACGTTTTGGACTCCTGGTTCCATATGACCCTCCATTGTTCCACGGGTATCTCCTCTCCCAGTGCCTTTTCCCATTTGATCATGTGGTTGTGTTTGCCCATTGAGTCAAAGGGCCTTTCTGCTTGGGGAGGCCATATTGGGACTGCAGATCTGCAAAGGAACGCAGTTTGCGGGTGCGAGAGTCTATCAAATTTCCAAAATGAAAAAAGTTTCTCGTAGTCCAGGGGGAGGACATTTGGTAGGTTAAGCTATCTGGCATATTGGGGTTGCAGGCAAATGAGGTCAGGAGCAAGCTGTCAGAGGCCAGCCTATGTTGACGTGTCAGTTTGCGCCATAGTCTCCTAAGCTGCGCCATCGGTCCCAGCAATCGTGCAGGTTCTACCTCAGCGTTCACGTGCCATAGAAGGCTGTTTGGGTGTATCGGAGCTAACCACAATTTCTCTATCTCGGTCCATTTATTATAAGAACGGAGTGTAAACCAAGAAGTTATCGCCCTCAGTTGTGCCGTCTGGTAGTATTTAATAAGGTTGGGGAAAGCTAGGCCACCATCCGATCTAGCCGCCTGCAATACCGAACGTGGGGCTCTATGCCTCCTGTAATTCCAGGTGAATTGCAGTAAGTCTGCTTGTAAGTGTTTCAGTTGGCCATAGGGGACGGGAATGGATAGGGTCTGAAAGAGATACAGTAGTTTCGGGAGGATCGTCATCTTCACAGACGCGATCCTTCCGAGTAAGGAGATGTGGTGCTTTTTCCATTGCTGGAGCAGGGTCCTGATATTGTGAAAAAGAGGGGGGAAGTTTTCCTGGTATAGAGTAGAGTATTGCGGGGTGCTATTAATTCCCAAGTACTTTAGGGCGGTAGATTTCCAGCTATAGGGGAAATTGGCTTTCAGGTGCGCTACCTCCCCCTCTGATGTATTGATTAGGAGGGCATCCGACTTAGAAGCATTCATTTTATATCCCGATAGAGCCCCATAGCGATCTAGTTCTGCGTGAAGAATTGGAAGGGAGATTCTGGGTTGGATTAAGGAGAGAATGATGTCATCTGCAAACAGGGAGATTTTAAACTCCCTGTCCCGTACCCTTATGCCCTTAATGTCCGGGTTGTTACGAATTGTTGCTGCTAGGGGTTCAATACATAGCGCAAAGAGCAGGGGTGATAGCGGACACCCCTGTCTGGTGCCATTCTGCACTGGCAGCGAAGCAGACAGGGCAAAGGGGGTCCTGATCTGGGAAGATGGGTTTGAGTATAGGTGTTGTACGGCTCTATAGAAGGGTCCCCTGAATCCCACATGGCGGAGCGTGGCGAACAGGAAGGGCCACCCCAGGTGATCAAATGCTTTTTCCGCGTCCAAGCTCAGCAGCAGGGCTTGTGCGCCCTCCCTGTTCGCCACCTCGACCAGGTCTATTATCTTCCTAGTATTGTCTCCCGCTTGGCGGAAGGGGACGAATCCCACCTGATCTTTATGGATCAGGGAGGGTAAGACCGTGTTCAGGCGCATTGATAGGAGTTTAGTGAATATTTTAAGGTCCGAATTCAGCAGGGCGATCGGTCTATAGTTAGCACAAAGGGAGGGGTCCTTCCCGGGTTTGGGGATCACTGTGATAAAGGAGCTCTGCATATCCCTCGGGATCGGGGTGTCATGAAGGAAGGCATTGAAGAGCTTGCACATGTAGGGGAGGAGAAATTCCTTGTAGTACTCGTACGGGAAGCCATCTGGGCCCGGGGCTTTGCGATTAGGTAAGGATTTGATGGTCTGCTCTATTTCCTCTTGTGTGATCGGGGCATTCAAGGAGTCAAGATCTGTAGATTGGAGCTGCGATACGCCACTAAGGTTCAGGTATTGCTGGATACGTTTAGTCAGGTCAGGCGAGGGGGGGTTTGCGGGGATGTCAGGGTTTTGTACAGGGCCTTGTAGAATAACTCAAAGGAATGGGCTATGTCAGTAGGGTGGGAGACCAGGCAGCCTGAGCTGTTCTGGATCTGGTGTGGGGTCGACATTTGCGTGTTGTCCCGGAGCTTCCGGGCCAGAAGCGTGTGGGCTTTATTCCCCTTGTCATAAAACATCTGTTTCAATTTGAGTAAGGCTTTCTCTACTCGGCCCAGGGCCAGGTCCCCTAACGTTGTTCTGAGGGCCGTAATTTTTTTCAGGAGGGCCAATGTGGGGTTGGATTGAAGCTGCTTTTCTAGGTTTTTAAGCTCTTTTTCTGTGTGCTTCTGCAGGGCCTGCGCATCCTTTTTCATGGCTGAGGAGAGGGCCATGCATCTGCCCTTCATCACCGCCTTATGGGCTTCCCACAATGTGGATACAGAGACATCACCCGTGTTGTTGTCTACCAGATAATGTTGTAGCGTGGTATTTAGTTCAGTTTTGGAGGGGAGGTGTTGTAATAGGAACGTGTTTAGACGCCAAGTGCAGGGTCTATGTGTTGGGGCGCCTAAGTCCAGGGTTATCTGAACAGACCACGAGATCGTCAGAATCTGCGCAGTTCGGGTCATGCGTAGGGTAGCGTTGTTGACAAAGATGTAGTCTATGCGGGAGTGTGTGCGATGGGGGGCCGAATAAAAGGTGAACTGTCGGTCGCCAGGGTGAAGAGCCCGCCAGGCGTCAAAGAGGGCATACCTTCTGGTAATTTGGCGGAAGAGCTTTGAGTCTCTAAGTGCTCTCGGTGTGGGCACCCTGGGGTCCACCACCTGATGATCCGCCAGCTCCGATTGGGTTAAGTTAAAGTCCCCCCCACCACTAACACCCCATGATCCGAGCGAAAGAGGCGAGCTAGTGCCTTATTTAGGAATCCAGTCTGCCTGACATTTGGAACATAGACCACACAGAATGTGATCTCCCTGTCCAGTGACCTTGGGGAATCGCTGTAGTGGGACGAGTATGTGAAGGGGGACCCCTGTTTGATTAGGATGGCCACACCCGCCCACTTGTGGGGTCCCAATGACAGATAGTTTTGTGGGTAGTACCTGGAGGCGAACGCAAAGGTGCCCTCTTTGTCAAAGTGAGTTTCTTGTACCAGTATGACACTCGCTCCTGACTGTCTAAACTCCCTCAACGCCAAATGCCTTTTACGATTAGAGTTCAGGCCATGAACATTTAAGGATAAAATCTTAGCCATGGGAACTAGGGTAGGGGGCATAAATACTCATCTGGTGCTGTTGAAGATAGTCTGGATGGCCACGGCCAGGGACGGGCCCCGCACGGGAGGAGATCCGGAAGGAATGGTGACTGCGTTCGGTGAGCCAGGCGATGACAAGGGAAGAGAGGGGGTTAAGAAAAGCTAGGAAAAAGAGAAGAGTAGTTAGAGTGGTAACATCATGCATAAACATAAAAAACAACATCAACAGACCTAAAGAGGCCAGCCGGCCCAGGTCCAGAAGGCCTCCCGTGGGCCTGCCCGCCCCCACCCGGATAGGGTGAGCCAGGGAGGCCCAGGGGAGCCCAAAGTCAGACATGCAAGACAGTGGTAACCCGCTTGCTCCAATAGTTTAGTAATCTAAGAGGGGGGGAGGCAGGGGGTGCCCGGACAGTCTCTCTCTAAAGTCTTTTTCAAGACCCGCCCATGATGTCGGTCAGTTCTGTAGCGAGGGCGCCAAAGGTGGGTCAGTGCATGGCCGATTGCCAGGGTGGCTTCACCATGGGGTGCAAAAAACAATGGAAAAAGATAATAAAAATTAAGGAACAGCAAAATGTAAACAGGGACAGGAGTGATCTTTCAGGTATTTAGCAAGTCAGTCAGTGGAGGACTCGATCAAGATCTCCTCTGCTGCGAGCTCCGACCCCTTGGAGATCTCTCCGGACCTCGGGAGCGCTTGGGTGGGGGGACCTTCTGCCATACTGTGGGCGGCGGTGGTGGAGTTGCCACGAGATCCCAATCAGGAAGCTGGGGTGCCCTAAGATCCAGGGTGTTGCAGAAAGGCTCCGGGTCTTCCGGGTACCTCAGGGTCGCCATCTTGCCTTGATGTTTGGCTGTAAGGCTAAAGGGAAATCCCCAGCGGTACGGGATATTCTCATCTTGGTTGAAGTAGTCTTCATTTCTGTAGGGTGATCCAGGACAAGTCCGGGAACAACTGAATGTGATGGTCTCCAAGGGTCACCTTGCGAGCTAGGCGGGCCTGCCTCATGATATCCTCTTTCAAGGGGAATGATGTCAGCCTGCAAATGATATCACGGGGTCTGGGAGAGGTGCCCTTGGGCCGCCCCCAGAAGGTCATTAAAGAGAGATTGTAGTGTGTTCTGGATGTCCTCTGTGCCCTCTGCTTCTGGGACCCCCCGAACCCGGATATTGTTCCTGCGCCCCCTGTTGTCCAGGTCTTCTACGTGACGCTGCATGTCCCTGAAGAGGGTGCGGTGTTCTGTACTTTGAAGTTGGGTCCCGTGTACCGCTAATTTTGTTTCTTGGATTTCTTCCTCCACCATCTCCACCCTGTCTGCTAGGTGTTTGAGACCCGATTGTAAGGTTTGAATCTCTGATCTGCAGGTGGACTTCACTTCCTCGACAAGTTGCCTGAAATTGTCCTTTGTCTGCATCGCTTGAAAGTAAGCGCGCCACTGCGGGGGCATTGGGGGGGGTTGTCCCTGTCCCAGCGCCCTGTGGTTATTGTCAGGGGTATCATGGGGATAGTGGGGGTAAAGGCTGGCTCCCCAGGTGGGATTCAGTGAGGGGTGTCGGGCGGCCTGGAGTTCCCATGGCTCACTCCAATCCGGGCTGTGTGGTGGCTGATGGTCCCTGTCCGGCGACATCGGGGGGTGAGGAGAGGCCGAGTTGCTAGTTGCCTGGGCAAAGGTGGGAGCCGACGCGGCATGGGTGAGGGTCCCTCAATCTTGACTGTCTCTGCTCCCCAGGAGGAGGGGGTCCAGCAAGATGGTCTCGTGGGGGGTAAAAGTTCCCGGCGGCCGGGGGCAGGTGGGCCGGGCCCAGTGGGGATGGAGAGCCCTCCACTCCCCCTGTGCTGTGCGGTGAGCTGGCAGCTGTCCCCGTGAGGCCTGGGTCTGAGGCAGTGCGGAGGAGCTGCGGGAAGGCCTTAGAGCACTGGGTGTAAGGTTGCTGCCTCGTGGGGAGTCCCAAGATGGCCGCCGGGGACATGGGGAGGAGGGCTGCAGGGAGGACCATAGGCCCGAGAGGGGGACTCACCGCTCCCTGGTCCCAAAACGTCTCCCCCCGGCTGGCTGATGAGAGGTCCCTGGGCTCAGGGGGTCCCGATGCTGATCTGGAGCATGGATGGAGGTAGGATGAACAGATGCGGCCTGTCCTGTAGCGCCGGCCAGCGCCATCTTAGCCGGACCACCCGGCGGGACATCCGGGTAAAGTAGTCCCGGAGGTCGGAGGATGTGCCCGGGGGGGTTGTGAGGACCCCCGCGGCTTTGTGGAGCAGGTTGTTCTGGAGCCACCCATGGTAGTGGAGTATAAACCCCTTTTTCCGGCACTATAGCTGTGGGCTGAGAGAGAGCTCCTGGTCTATGCTGCCATTCAGGTTGGGTTCCGGCCACGCCCCCCTATCAGCCTTTTAATACTAGCTGTGACATTCCTGTGAAGTAAAGGCCCTGGCTGGGTTTAGCCATCTGCAATCCTTTAATTTATATCTGGTAAGCAGGATTTTTATCTGGTGTTGGTGCATGCGTCCAAGGATTTATCCACTGGGTGTTTGTTCAAGGCCCTGGCTGGGTTTAGCCATCTGTAACCCTTTGTTTACTATCTGGTAAGCAGGATCTTTATGTGGTGGTGGTGCACGCGTACAAGTATCTACTCACTGGGTGTTCATGTGCATACATTGGTCTAAATATTAGACCTAAGTAACATTTAAATGAGGCAGTGTTACGCTATGATGTTCCTTCCTCATTATTTTTTGGATTAAATGCTTCAACACATGCCAAATCATACGTTTGTGTTGGACTGTGCAATAATATTTTAATTTAATTATTGCTCCTGGACTGGTCCATCCATCCAGTTTTTCTCCATTTTATGAATATGAAAGTTTCAAAAATCTTGGAAGGGGTTTTGTTAAAAAAAAAAAAAAGACAGCGTGTGTTGGAACTCTATAGGTAGATTTGTTATTTATTTTTCATTGTTGACTAGAAAAAAACCTTTAAAGTCCATTCATGTAAAAATAAAAAATGCCTTTCTTGTGAAAAAAATAAGAAATCCAACTGCAAGTTGGATTTTAAAGGTGAATCGGTTCGGTTCAGGTCCTTTGTGCGCCCCCATTTATTGTAAGGTGGTGGAGTACGGGTTTTGGCGGGTTTTCTTTTTTTCTTTCTGTGGGTTTCCTAATGTTCTTCCTCCATGTATGATTGGTTTCTAATATGCTTGTTGTTTGTTTCTGGGGTTTTGGGTCTTTTGGGGTGTTATGTTTCCCCTTCCCTTGTTTTTTTTCTTTCAGATGCAGAGGCGTGCCTGGTGTGGATCCTGGGTCACTCCTATGTTTATTGGGGGGCCAGGAGGGCTGAGATTCGGCCAGAGGGTAGGCAGCTGGGTTGGGCTAGGGGAGAGGTTAGTGGTAGATGGCTTGGTGTCCCCGGCATGCTATGGTCCAGGGTCCTGCATGAAATGCACCATTACGCTCGATTGGATAGGCCCCCTGACGTGGTGGTGTTGCATGTCAGGGCAATGACCTCAGCTTGCGATGCTCACGTGAACTGGCCAGGGACATTAAATTAGATTTTTGAGACTTCGGTCCTATTTCCCGGATACCATCTTTGTGTGGTCCGACATTGCGGCTTAGTCCGCATGGACTTGTGGCAGATGGGTTTGCAGGATGGGATCCAGCGGGCTTTTCGAATTTGGAGGGCTACACGACCATAAGGTGTCATGCTTGAGTGCTGTGGTGGGTGGTCTATTGGGTCTTTAAAGGTGGTGCTGGAAAAAATACTGGAGAATTAGGGAGGTTGGGCCCATCTGGAGATATGGGTGTCCCTTCCCTTCATAATAATACAATGGTAACATCAGGGTTTTTAAGTTGGTTGTATCTGGTAGTAAGTGAGTGGTACTTGTCCCTGAGCCAGTGTAAGTTGCGGCTGGGGGCCTTTCATGGGTGACAGATACAACCGGTTGGTAAAAAGAAAATAGGCCTTCAAAGATCTTTAGCCCGATTAGGATTAGGCTGAGGTTTTTTGTTAATGGGTTATGTATTGTATGTAGTTAGGCATTCCCTGTCTATGGAATTTTTGTATTTCAATTGTTTGAAAGAATAAAACAAAGGCTGCTATGGCCATTCGACTCCAAAAATTACTATGTTGTCTGGTCAATTTGGGAGGGGAAGGAAGAGGTCAATTGTTAATGTTATAGGTAGGGATGGGCCCGGTGCTCGATTCGAACCCATGTTCGAATCGAGCATCGGGCGTTCGCTCGCTCGTCGAGCCCAGAACTATTTGGGCCGTTCGCATCACATTCGTGTGATGCGAGCGGCCCCGCAATGCATTGCGGCCGGCGCGGCCGGCGCAGTGCATTGCTGGCTGATGATTGGCCAAGCATGCACTGTGACCCCGCATGCTTGGCCAATCACAGCGCCCGAAACTCGGAGAGCAATAATTGGCTACAGGCAGGACGGCTGTAGCCAATTACAGCTCAGGGGCTTTAGTACACGCCCCACCATTTAAAAGGCCGCCACGCCATCGGCCCCGGTCACATGAGTTCCGGCTTTAGGAGAGATTAGTCTGCTGATTCTGTCTTTGCTTGATACTGAAAGATTTGCTCTTCTTTGCTAAACCATTGGCTATTTCTTTGCTAAACCATTGCTACCTAAGTCATTGATCGTTCATTGCTGCTGATTGCACAGTTAGTGTGTTATTAGCTGCTGCTGGGGATTAGTCTGGTGCGTGCTTACTGTTAGTACAGTATTGCAGTAGTACCAACCGCAGTGCTGTTAGCACAGCATTGCACCCCAACAGCACCCATAGGACTTCTAGTGTGTTAGTGGCAGCAAACAGAGCTCCTATATTTTCTTCTCAGCAGCACCCATAGGACTTCTAGTGTGTTAGTGGCATCACACAGAGCTCCTATATTTTCTTCTCAGCAGCACCCATAGGACTTCTAGTGTGTTAGTGGCAGCAAACAGAGCTCCTATATTTTCTTCTCAGCAGCACCCATAGGACTTCTAGTGTGTTAGTGGCAGCAAACAGAGCTCCTATATTTTCTTCTCAGCAGCACCCATAGGACTTCTAGTGTGTTAGTGGCAGCAAACAGAGCTCCTATATTTTCTTCTCAGCAGCACCCATAGGACTTCTAGTGTGTTAGTGGCATCACACAGAGCTCCTATATTTTCTTCTCAGCAGCACCCATAGGACTTCTAGTGTGTTAGTGGCAGCAAACAGAGCTCCTATATTTTCTTCTCAGCAGCACCCATAGGACTTCTAGTGTGTTAGTGGCAGCAAACAGAGCTCCTATATTTTCTTCTCAGCAGCACCCATAGGACTTCTAGTGTGTTAGTGGCAGCAAACAGAGCTCCTATATTTTCTTCTCAGCAGCACCCATAGGACTTCTAGTGTGTTAGTGGCATCACACAGAGCTCCTATATTTTCTTCTCAGCAGCACCCATAGGACTTCTAGTGTGTTAGTGGCAGCAAACAGAGCTCCTATATTTTCTTCTCAGCAGCACCCATAGGACTTCTAGTGTGTTAGTGGCAGCAAACAGAGCTCCTATATTTTCTTCTCAGCAGCACCCATAGGACTTCTAGTGTGTTAGTGGCATCACACAGAGCTCCTATATTTTCTTCTCAGCAGCACCCATAGGACTTCTAGTGTGTTAGTGGCATCACACAGAGCTCCTATATTTTCTTCTCAGCAGCACCCATAGGACTTCTAGTGTGTTAGTGGCAGCAAACAGAGCTCCTATATTTTCTTCTCAGCAGCACCCATAGGACTTCTAGTGTGTTAGTGGCAGCAAACAGAGCTCCTATATTTTCTTGTCAGCAGCACACATAGTACCTATAGTGTGTTAGTGTCAGCACCCATAGGACCTACAGTGTGTTGTGAGCACACATAGGAGTTCTATTTTTTATACTATATACACTACCGACTACAATGGCTGGAAGACCGCCAAGGAGAGGCAGAGCGTGCCGAGGCAAGAACACAGGGCAGGCAGGCTCTGTTTCTAGAGACAACAGTGCTGGCCGTGGACGTGGTCGTGCATCGTCATCAGCACGTGGCCATGGGACACGCTTGTCTTTGTTTTCGGCAGCTGGACATGTGGAGCCGCATCATGCCGAAGGCTTGGTAGAATGGATGACCAAGCCCTCCTCATCCTCCTCATCCTCTCTCACCCAGGCTCAGGGTACTGGCAGAGCAGCTGCCAACGCGTACTCAATGGCATCATCAGCCACCCCTTCCCTAGACCCACCATGTCCTCCTGAGGAGTCCCCCGAACTGTTTGAGCACAGTGTTGGGTACATGCTCCAGGAGGATGCCCAACGATTCGAAGGCTCGGATGATGATACCCAGCTTGAGGAAGTCAGTAGTGTGCGCGCAGAGAGAGGGGATGCTGAAGGACAGCAATCTGGCAGTAGTGTTCCACCAGCTGCAGCTTACTGCCAGGTTTGCTCTAGTGGTGAAGAGGGAGGGGATGATGAGGTCACTGACTCCACGTGGGTGCCTGAAGGGAGAGAGGAGGAGGAGGAGGAGGATGCAGCGTCACATGTCCAACGAGGCAGGATGCCCCCTGGAGGCCAGCTAGAGGCCAGCACAGCAACTGTACCACACCGCAGAGCTCCGCCTGTGCAGGGCGCTGCCTCTGCACGTTATCACAAAAGTTCTTTGGTGTGGGCCTTTTTTGAGACGAGTGCATCAGATCGCACCACTGCTATTTGCAATATTTGTCTCAAGCGTATCTCGCGTGGCCAAAACATCAGCCGCTTGGGCACCACAAGCATGAGCAGACATATGTCGACCTGCCATGCAGCTCGTTGGCAAGCACACATAAAAGACCCACACCAAAGAACAAAGCGGACCTCTCCTTGCTCCTCATCAGCTGGGATCTCCATCCCCACTATATCTTCAGTCCTCTCTGAAAGCTGCTCTGAGAGGACTGAAGGTGTAGAATTAGGTGTGTCACAACCAAGTACTTGCAGTACACCGACGTCCGATTGTAGCAGGCAAATTTCCCTGCCCCAGCTGCTGGACCGTCGAAAGAAGTATACTCCCAGCCATCCACATGCCCAGCGGTTGAATGCTAGCTTGGCTAAATTGCTAGCACTTCAACTGCTGCCTTTTCAGTTGATAGACTCGGCCCCCTTCCGTGAGTTTGTTCAATGTGCGGTTCCTCAGTGGCAGGTTCCCAAACGCCACTTTTTCTCACGGAAGGCGATTCCGTCTCTCTACTGGCATGTGGAAGGCAATGTCCATGCCTCGCTGGACAGGGCGGTCAGCGGTAAGGTGCATATTACCGCTGACTCATGGTCCAGCAGGCATGGACAGGGACGTTATCTTTCTTTCACGGCCCATTGGGTCACTCTATTGGTAGCTGGGAGGGATGCAGGACAAGGTGCAGTAGTGTTGGAGGTTGTTCCGCCACCACGCCTCCAAAATGCTACTACTGGTTGTGACACACCTCTCTCCTCCACCCCCTCCTCTTCTTCTTCCTCCATGTCCTCTTCGAGTGCTCTGTCCTCGGAACCAGCGGTGCTCCGTAGGCGTACAAGGGGCTACGCGAGTACGCAGGCAAAAAGATGCCATGCCGTGCTTGCGCTGGTGTGTTTGGGGGACAGGAGCCACACTGGGCCAGAGGTTCTGGCAGCTCTGCAGGGGCAGGCCGAGAGGTGGTTGACGCCACGCCAGCTTAAGCCAGGAATGGTCGTTTCTGATAATGGCACCAACCTCCTCTCCGCCCTGCGACAGGGGCAGCTCACCCATGTGCCCTGTATGGCTCACGTCCTCAACCTGGTGGTGCAGCGGTTCTTGGGCAGGTTCCCAGGCTTACAGGATGTCCTGAGGCAGGCCAGGAAAGTCTGTGTGCATTTCCGCCGATCTTATAATGCCAGTGCTCGGCTGACTGAGCTGCAAAAGGAGCTGAACCTGCCCAAGAACCGCCTAATATGTGACATGCCCACCAGGTGGAACTCAACGTTGGCCATGCTGCAACGACTGCACACGCAGCAGAGGGCCATCAATGAGTACCTTTGCGACTACGGCACCAGGACAGGGTCAGGGGAGCTTGGCTTTTTTTCCCCACGCCAGTGGAGCATGATCAGGGATGCATGCACTGTCCTCTCACCATTTGAGGAGGCCACGAGGATGGTGAGCAGTGACAGTGCATGCATCAGTGACACTGTACCTCTTGTCCACCTGTTGGAGCATACGCTGCGTGGGATAATGGACAGGGCACTTGAGGCAGAACAGAGGCAGGAAGAGGAGGACTTCCTTGTCTCTCAAGGCCCCCTTTATCCAGACAATGTTCCTTCTGTCCCACCCATCACACAGGAAGAGGAGGAGGAGGAGGAGGAGGATTGTGTGAGCATGGAGGTGGAGCCTGGCACTCAGCATCAGCAGCAGCAGTCTTTTAGGGATGATGTACAGTCCCAACAAACCAGTGGACTTGTACGTGGCTGGGAGGAGGTGGCTGGCGATCATGTCATCCTCAGTGACCCAGAAGACTCCGGACCGAATGCCTCAGCTAACCTACGCTGCATGGCCTCCCTGATCCTGCAAAGCCTGCGGAAGGATCCTCGTGTTCTTCGGATCAAGGAGAGTGACCATTACTGGCTGGCCACTCTCCTTGATCCACGGTACAAGGGTAAGGTTGCGGACCTTATCTTGCCGTCGCAGAGGGAGCAGAGGATGAGACATCTCAGGGAGGCCTTGCAGAAAGGTCTGTGCAACGCGTTCCCAGAAACTGGGAGGTTACAAACTCCTGGTCCTGGACGACAAGTTGCTGAGGCTTCGGTCAGTAGCAGAAGGAGCGGTGGGGAAGGTGGACGTCTGACCGATGCGTTCAGACAATTTTTTAGTCCGCAGCCCCAAGGTATGATCGGTTCCAGCAACCATCGCCAGCGTCTGATATACATGGTGCAGGAATACCTAGGGGCAAGGTCAGACTTGGACACCTTTCCCACCGAAAATCCTCTGGCTTACTGGGTCCTGAGGATGGATCACTGGCCAGAGCTTGCACAGTATGCAATTGAGCTACTGGCCTGTCCTGCATCCAGCGTTCTTTCCGAACGCACATTCAGTGCTGCTGGAGGATTTGTCACCGATCATAGGGTGCGCCTGTCCACCGACTCGGTTGATCGACTGACCTTCATAAAAATGAATCAGTCTTGGATCACCACCAGCTACCAGACACCTGAAGCGGATATAACGGAATAATTTATAATGTCACATCCCTTCAAGACTGCCTATGCTGATGCTGAGTGACTGTCCTGTTATGTTCACTGACTATCCTCTTCCTCCTCCTCAATGATCCATGCCACCACACCAGTGCCTAAGGCACAATTTTTCAGCCCCTGTATAACAGGGGCGTGTAATTACAATTTTTTAAAAAGATGCTTCGCAACAGGTGTGACTGCTGTGCTCAGAGTACAGTATCTGTGAGGGGTTGCAGTGTTGTGGCACCAGCACCAGTGCCTAAGGCACAATTTTTCAGCCCCTGTTGGGGCGTGTAATTACAATTTTTAGGCAATGCTTTGCAACAGGTCTCATTGCTGTGCTCAGAGTACAGTATCTGTGAGGGGTTGCAGTGTTGTGGCACCAGCACCAGTGCCTAAGGCACAATTTTTCAGCCCCTGTATAACAGGGGCGTGTAATTAAATTTTTTTAAAAAGATGCTTCGCAACAGGTGTGACTGCTGTGCTCAGAGTACAGTATCTGTGAGGGGTTGCAGTGTTGTGGCACCAGCACCAGTGCCTAAGGCACAATTTTTCAGCCCCTGTTGGGGCGTGTAATTACAATTTTTAGGCAATGCTTTGCAACAGGTCTCATTGCTGTGCTCAGAGTACAGTATCTGTGAGGGGTTGCAGTGTTGTGGCACCAGCACCAGTGCCTAAGGCACAATTTTTCAGCCCCTGTATAACAGGGGCGTGTAATTACAATTTTTTAAAAAGATGCTTCGCAACAGGTGTGACTGCTGTGCTCCAAGTACAGTATCTGTGAGGGGTTGCAGTGTTGTGGCACCAGCACCAATGCCTAAGGCACAATTTTTCAGCCCCTGTTTAACAGGGGCGTGTAATTACAAATCTTGATCTAATAGTTCACAGCAGGGCCCATTCCTGCGCCCACCAAGAGTAACTATGAGGGCCTACAGTCTTGTGGCAACACCGTCCACCACCACCACCACCACCAAAGGCCCAATTTTTCTGCCCTGTTCAACAGGTGCATGCAATTACAAATCTTGATCTAATAACTCACAGCAGGGCCCATTCCTGCACCCACCAAGAGTAACTGTGAGGGCTTACAGTCTTGTGGCAACACCGTCCACCACCACCACCACCACCACCAAAGGCCCAATTTTTCTGCCCGGTTCAACAGGTGCATGCAAGTACAAATCTTGATCTATTAACTCACAGCAGGGCCCATTCCTGTGCCCACCAGTCTTGTGGCTACACCAACATGTAATAGGGCAAATTTCTGCAGAGTATATACGGCAGGCCCCTACTTTCAAACATCCAACTTACAAACGACTCCTACTTGCAAACGGCAAGAGAAAACAGGAAGTGAGAGGAAATCTACCCCTAGGAAGGAAAATTCTATCCTGTTAGATTTAATTTGGGAAAAAGGTATCTCCTCTCTACTGATGCTTTATCACCAATCCTTGTTTCAATTAAAACCCCACTTTTCCAAAAACATTTGTCATTGGGACGGAAAGTGAGGTGACATGTTCTGAACAGATGTGCAAAGACAGCAAATGTTACAGGGGTGATAACCCCTCCCTATGTTCTCCAAAAAGCTTAAAAATTGATTTTTTTGGGATGTAGCTACACTTCATAATGTACCTGTTCAGATTCTACTTAAGAACAAACCTACAGTCCATGTCTTGTTTGCACCACCTATATACTGCTGTTCAGAGTATATAGGGTTGTAGGTATAGGGTTTTATTTTGGGTGCGGGGTCCCCCTTAGTATCCATACAAGACCCAAAGGGGCTGGGGTGGGGGGGGGGGTGATGGGGTAGCCATGCCATTTTTCTCAAGGATTTTCAGCCATATGGCGGCCAGGACAAGACATGACATTAAAGCCGCAAGTGGTTTTAAATGGCTTCTTTTTTTCCTTTACAAATGTCATTTTGTGCAAGGACAGTTCTAAACACGGGAAACACATGCCACTTCACAGGCATACTTTAGACACCCCCCAGGTACCATATTTAAAGGAAAATTTCACTTTTTTTTTTTCACTTTATGCATCATTAAAATGACTGCTCCCGAAAAAACTTTAGTTTTTAAAATTTCTTTTTGCATTGATATATGTCCCCTGGGGCAGGACCCGGGTCCCCAAACCTGTTTTATAACATTAACATGCATATTGGCCGTTGTAATTAGCAATTTTGATTTCGAACGTTCGCGTCCATTATAACGAATAGGGTTCGAAAATTCGCGCGAACTTTCGGTCCGTTCGAAGGTTCTGGTGCGAACCGAACCCGGGGGTGTTCGGCTCATCCCTAGTTATAGGTAGCCGGAGCCTCAGCAATATGCACATCCATCCATCATGCTTCATCTTTACAGATTGGCCCAACCCTGTAACTTAAATTTGCTGTTCATTTTAAACAGTCCTCTTAATTTGAAAAAGACTTACTAGAAATACTAAAATATTCAGTCATTTGCAGAAAACATATGTGAATATGTTTACATGACAGCTGTGTTCTAAAAATGCCTTATGTGATGATTGTTCTGGTAAGTGACAGTTCAATAAATGCAAATTAGAAGAGCATTCACGTTTTGAAGGCAACCACATTAGGGGAAATCCGGTCTCATAATACATTTTGTCTGAATGTGAGCAGTACTGATTTAACTCTGTATTTCTCACTTCAAGCTGAAACATTTACTCCATAGAAAAGACTGTGGTTGAGGCAGTGTAAAAATAAATCTTCATAAAGCCATGCCTATTTTTCCAAGGCTGTCTAGGAAAGATATATTCAATCAAAAGGCTTAAAAGTTCAATCCAGGCAGATATAGAAAATACTAATTAATGCAGTTCTTTATTTATTTGAAAAAATAATTGACTTTATTTGTAAATATCATTAATGTAATGTATCATAATTTGTCTTATGTTATTCAGTAAGTATCTTGAATACTTTTTTAGATCTGCATGGAGCAGTTAGGATGCAAGAGCATAAAGGCCTGTACACATTATACAAAAATCAGAAGTAAAATTTTGTCCGAACGATCTGCCGATTTTCGGATCATTAGTTTGGGGCTTTCAACAGCTGATTACGTTTTTTTGTTAGACAAAAGCTGGATGTGCAGACTAACATTTTTGTCGTACATGAACTCAACGTCCAATTTTCGTTTTATCCCAGGTTTACACTGAGCTGCGGGAAGGAAGACGTGCGAGTTCACCTGCGGCGTCCATCTTTAAAACTCGCGTGCTCTTCCTGGTCCCTTCCATCATAGGCGGAACTGTGTCTGCTGAGAATCGCCTATCACAAACGCTCTCTCATCCTCAGTTTCCCAGCAGATGTCCGTGATTGGCAGAAACTGAACACAGTGTCTGCTGGGATGGGTGAAGATGAGAGAACGTTCGTGATAGGCGATTCTCAGCAGGCAGTTCCGCCTATCATGGAAGAGACCAGGAAGAGAGCGCAAGTTTTAAACGATGGACGCCGCAGCCTTCAGGTACAATTTTACAATGTTCAATTATAATTCTAGGGAAACAGTGAGGATGGGCACAGTGAGGATGGGAACTTGTGAGGATGGGAACAGTGAGGATGGGAACAGTAAGGTGGCAATGGGCTTAGTGAAGTTGCAATGGGTGGGCATTGTTGACTCTCGGCTTATACTCGAGTCAGTAAGTTTTCCCAGGTTTTTGTGGTAACATTAGGTACCTCGGCTTATACTCGGGTCGGCTTATACTCGAGTATATACGGTACCTTTTGAAATTGGTGCAACGCCGCAGATGCGGCGCCGCACCGATTAAGGCGGTGCCATTGTTGGCAATTGCCGTAAAATGGCGCCGATTTGACATGTCAAATCGCATGTCAAATCGCACCAGTGTGAACCAGGGCTAATTAGTATGTTTTTTTGTCCGAAAAAAATTTATAAGCAGAAGACTATGCATGCTTAGAAACGAAAGAATACATACAAAACTAGTCAACACATTACGTCACTTCTGAAGTTGTATTCTTTCGTATGAGAATTTTCATATGGTGAGTAAACTCTTCACTTTCGACATGAGACTAACATGCAACAAAAAACGGATGTTCGGTAGTCCGAAAATCTGTTTGTGTAGACGAGGCTTAAGGCTAGGTTCAGACTACTGCATGTCTTCAATCGCTTGCTTTCCCGAAATGCAGAGAAACTCCCTGCTCTTAAGCAGATGCCTGGGGGTGCCATTACTTTTTAAAGGCACCCCCACGCATCGACAAACACAGTGCGTTTTCGCACGTGCCCAATCTTATGGGTGTGGTGCGATTTTAGGACCTCTTTCCTCACATTTCTGTGGGTAGGGAAACCCATTGAAATAAATTAGCTGCCCTACACACAGAATGCAGCATGCATTGTTGTGAACTGGGGCCAAGTGTTTCATCACTTATGAAGTATGCCTAAGCACAGATTCTTTACTGATTCTGCCAATCGCTGTTGTGCAAATTCCATCAGTCTTTGTCAGATGGTTAAAGGTGCACTGTCACTTTGTCCATTCAAGTCAATGTGACAGTGTCTGTCCAAAGCCCACCACCTCTTCAAATATCCACCTACTATTCCTTTTTCCATTGCCACCACTACCAAAATAGACAGTATAAGCTGTTGTTGGAGCCTAGAGAAAGATGTGATGTCACTCCCTCCATTACCACCTTCATCACGTGACAGTGCTATAGCCTAGCAAATGGCTTCTAAGCCCGAGCACTGTATCATAGTAGAAAATCACATACTCCATCATACCCAGAAGTACAAAATGTTTTATGCCAGCTAAAATAGAGGAAAGAATGTCGAGGGGGCACTTGAGAGGTAAGTGTCAGGAGGTTGCGGGGGAAAGAGGTTTGTAAAAAAAAACAATGTAACAAGTATTTATTATCCCAGTCAATAGTAGTGTGATCTGGGAAAGGGATACATATTTGGCACAATATTTCCAGAATGTTCTTGATTCCCTGGCTCTTTGCAACTCCCTCCTCATTGACCTATCTTTACACATGCTTTTCCCCCTTATGCATGCTGCTGCTTGACTCATCCACTTTACCAACCATTTAAGGTGTAAGGTGACCAGATTTTTAATATTAAATCCGGGACATATTTTTTTTTACTAGTAATGGCGGCAATCAGTGACTAATAGTGGGACTGCGATATTGCGGCAGACAAATCGGACACTCACACTTTTGACACTTTGTGGGAACCAGCGACACTAATGCCGCGTACACACGATCGTGATTCACGGCGGTGAAAACACTGCCGTGAATCAGGACAGGAAAAACGAGGGAATGGCTTGTTCCCCCACACACGGCCGTTTTTCCCGTCATTTTTTCTCTTGACGAGAAAAACGACCATGTGTAGGCTCCGCGGCAGTGTTTGCCTATGGGAAAACTGCCGCGGAAAAAAATGACAGGAATCACGACGAGAAAAATTAGAGCATGTTCTAATTTTTCTCGTTGTGATTAATGCCGTTTTTCTCGTCCAAAGGAAAAAATGTAATTTTTCCAGACGGGAAAAATGATCGTGTGTATGCGGCATAATACAGTGATCAGTGCTAAAAATATGCACTGTCACTGTACTAATGACACTGGCTGGGAAGGGGATAACAACTAGGGCAATCAAAGGGCTGAATGTGTGCCTAACAAGTGTTTTATCACTGTACATAACGATCAGCGGGTAGCGGTGAACCCAGAAATGCAGGATCGCGTATATACGTGATCCTTCGCAGCGTGACCGCCCTGTAGCAGTAAATCTGCCATCTGGCGATCGGCAACTGGCTAAGAAAATCAGCATTATGATAACTCACAGGCAACAGGCACTCTATCATGGCTCTGGCTGGCTCTGTCACAGTGCGTCACATAACATGGCTGTTGGGTGCTGATTTTGTTAACTTATGAACAATATGCCAGAGAGACAGACAAAGTGCAATGTAGTCTAGTCACAGACAACCAAAAAGCACACCTGTGTTGAAGCCTTGAAGGCACTGGCAGCCCCATGATCGGATCCTCTTCTGCAGGGGAAGGCAAGGAGATAAGCAGGCAGGCGGCTGGCCGAGACTTGAGCCAAGGCAGAAGAACATGCGAGCGGAGCTGAATGGGCATGCACCCGAAACTGAAGAAATATTCCCTCCGTTCCAACCAGCACATGATCATCAGAAAGGGGCAGAGATAATGGAACAAATTCACCCCCCTAAACTAGTAGGAGCAGCAGAGAACGGGGTGTAATTCTGAATTTTTATTTTTAATTCTGCACTGACTGTCTTTGAAATTGCCTCAGCCCCTGTTCAAATTCAATCCGGGGACAAAACCGGGGACAGACTTGGTCCGGGGACAGTGTCCTCAATCCGGGGACTGTCCCCGGAAACCGGGGATGTCTGGTCACCCTAATTTAGTGTCCACCGCATCTCTCAGCCAATTCTTTCATTGACCTCAGCTCACTGGGCGAATAAAATTTTAAATACTAACAAGAACTTTCAAAGCAATCCTCAATTTTTCCCCAAGGGGCATAACCAGCCTCATTTAAAATATCACCAAAACCATCCTCTTTGCTCTTGCCAAGAACTCTTTCTCTCTAACTCTTTCACCACCTCTTCCCATACTGGCCTTTGGGATTTCTTCAGAGTCTGTCCAATCCTCTGGAACTCCCCACTCCAATCTGTCTGGGTATCTCCTACTCTCTCTACCTCTAGGCGGTTCCTGAAATCCCATCCTTTCAGGTAACCCTATTCTGCCTCCACCTAATAAACTGTCCTACTTTCTCCATAAACTCACCGGACACAGTTATTGATTTTTTGTTTTACTTGACCCTCCCTTTTAGATTGTAAGCTCTCTTAAGCAGGGCCCTCTAAACCCTCTTATTTTGAATTGTAGTTTACTGTACTGTCTCCTTTTATTTTGTAAAGTGCAGCACAAGCTGTTGGCACTATATAACATCTGTATAATAAAACAATATTCATAATAACAATAGCAATCTCTGGTTTTACTGTCTTTAGGCAAACTAAAATAAAATTAAAGTTTTTTTCAATATGAGTTCAAAGTGTTTTACTAACTGGTTGTCCATGTATTAATACATGATTCAGCAATGTTAGCATACAAGAATGTATTGTATATAAAGTAGGGCAAATTTTTATATTTCGGAGCTGCCTCATTCTTATGTTATATGCACTGATCAGCCATAACTTCATGACCATGACAGGCAGGGTTACCAACTGTCAGTAAATTTATGAGAGTTGGCAACCCTACTGACAGGGTACGTGAATAGCATTTATTATCTTGTTGCAATGGCATCTGAAAGTCAGTGGGATATATTAGGCAGCAAATGAACATGTTCCCCCTAAAGTCAATGTTTTAAAAGTAGAAAAAATTGTCATAGTAGTGTGTTGTGCAGGATGCAAATGTCCACAGCCAAAAGTGCATACAATGGGCACATGATTATAAGATCTGGGCCTCAGAGCAATGGTACAAAAATGCACCCTGCCACACTGCAAAGGAATGGTTTGAGGAACAAAAGAAAAAGTTTGAGGTTTTGACTTGGCCCCCAAATATCTCCAGATCTCAATCCAATTGAGCATCTAGGGGATGTACTGGAAAAATAAATTCGGTCCACGGAGGCCCCACTTTTGTATCGTACAGGACTGATAAAGGATCTGCTACTGACAGCTTGGTGCCAGATACCCTAGCACATCTTCAGAGGTCCAGTGGTGTCTATGCCTTGACATGTCAGAACTGTTTTGGTGGCAAAAGGAGCTGTTTTGGCAGCAAAAGGAGGACTCAATATTAGGTGGGTGGTCATAAAATTATGGCTGATTGGTGTATTCACATGTAAAGTTTACCACCAGAGGTCTCCTCCTGACACACCTGGCTGGGTAGAGAATTGCTGCAAACACCTATACATGCACAAATATAAATATCCTGCACACAACTATGAAAAGGCACCAGTAAATGGACACCAGGCTGGTTAACTGCAAGTTGAGTTTATTGTCAAGAATGAAGAGTAAGAAACTATGCAAGAATAAATCAGTCAGTGAAGGAAAGCTTTATGGCTCTACACGGAGTAAACCGTGGTTCTCATCAGAGAGTAATCCATGAACATTTCAAAGTGCACTTGGTAAGTATCTCGCAAGGGGTTTCCCAGACTAAGGGAAAATTAAGTGAGTGATCACCATGATGCAGTCATTACCTAATTGGCTCTTTGTTCACATTCTTCTGCCAGCTATTTGTTGGGGTCCAGTCTGTAAGGTGATGTGCTTAATTACCATCCATTCCTGCATACAGTGGTTAATGCTCCTTAGCAAAGTTCATTCTCCCTCTGCTAGCAGTGGTAATGTGAACCCCATTTAAGCAGCCACTCAGCAGTCCTGCTTACATGGCAAACTCTGGTCCAGATGCTTGGCAAATAAGAACAGTGCCAATATCTTCTCTGTGGCTCTGACTCCCAATTGCTTTACTCATGGTCTACAGCCCAAGAATGAGGCTCTTCTGCTGACTGCACACAACAAGTGGAGATGTGTATCCTCCAGTCCTCTTGCAGTAAGAAGTTCTTTATTTCACTGCCCAGGAAAACTGCTCTTTCTTCTCTCTTCTTACATGTGTCTCCCCTGGGGATTGTAGTCTGTCCATCATCTGCTTCCATAACAGAGCACTCTTCACAAACTGCATCTTCCATCATCTAGCACAGTCTGCATTAGAAGTCTTTCTAGTCCTTCATGTCTCACTGACTCCATCTAGTAGGTGAAGGCAGAACAGCACTAAGTCAGCATGGGCATCCTGTGTGAGCACAAAAAGGGGCTGCAACACGGTACATATATATAGTTGCTCCATTTGGCCAGCTACACACACACATCTTGGTGTCTCAAATTAATATTTTCATACACATTTTTGAAAAAAGGCTGATAGTTTGTATCTACATGTTTCACAGAAATCAAAATGAACATCCTTTTCATTAGGACATCAGGATTTTATCAGGATGGTTATACAATGTCTGTGAAAAATCAAAATTATAAAAATCCAGACTAATGAAATATATATTCAAAAACACCATCTTATCTGCATATTTTTACAATTATAGCGGAGACTGCCGAAGTACCGGTAAAAGACTGTATAGACATTTATTCTTGCTCTCTCTTCACACTACACCATATCAAAAACATTTCCTATGTATTTCAGACCTCAGCTGTGAAAAACAATAATGGACATATTAACCTCCCCGGCGGTATGATTCTGGAAGATTTTAGGTGCTGAAAGCGGTACCATTATTTTGCATGGAAATTTGGCATTTTACATTGAAGGCCTGTAATTCTTAGTAATAACTCACCTAAATCTGTCCAAACCAGAGTCTAGTAGACATCTCGGGTATGATAAAGTTTGAAACACAAAATCATAGATTATAATATAATAAATAATAACAAATAATAATTTAATAATAATAATACTTTTTATTCAATAAATTTTAGTAAATAATATAATCAAAAACACTGATTTTTTTTTTTCTCAAACAAGGGTGCAATATTAGAAGTCATATTGCGTCAGTAAACATCTCGGGTATGGAAAATCTTAAAGCAAGGTACAGCACTAAGTCCAACGTCACAGTCGGGACAATAGAATCGGGTTTCTTTTCGGATTTTCCTTCCGGAGTCGTCACGCTTGGAGCAGCAAACCACACACATCCTTGTGGGTGCTGTCTTTTTTTCAGTAGGTGGAATGTGGTCCATAAAGTGACGACCAGTCAGGCGTTCCGGGTTCACAACGCCAGCAGCCCGACGTCCAGATCTGTTTACTGCCATTGGCGTCTGGTGCTTTAGAAAAATGAGTTTGGCAACCTTCCACACAAAGTCTGCATGAATCATAGGCCTGTCACTTTTTTTTTTCAGAAGAATTAAAGCATTCCACAGGCACTGTTCCAGAAGATGCCTGAATATTTTTTTATAATTTTTTTTTGATCCTTCCTCATGGCTGGATAAAAGGTCATGGCCTGGTCAGCCCTGTCCACACCTCCCATGGTATTGTTGTAATCCAACACGACCTGTGGCTTCATGACATCTTTTCCACCTTTGGTATGTACCATTACAGTAGAGGTGTTGTGGATGGTAATCATAAGGCACACAATTTTTTGTCCCGCCATTTCAGTGCCATAATTTTTCCTTTCTGCCAGGCAACTATTTCTCCTGTCCCGAGGTTTATTTTGGCAAAGATTGGTGGCATGTCACGCCGGTTAGGCCTAACGGTCCCATAGGCATCCGTCTTGTTCAGAAGGAGGAACTCATGGAGTTCTGGGGACGTATAAAAATTGTCTGTGGTGACACAGTAGCCCTGGTTCAGCAATGGCTCAATCAAAGAAAGAACCAAAGTGGTTGCCATTCCAAAACTGCTGAATCGATCGCTGAATTTGGTCCCTTTCCCGGTGTACAAGGACTGAATTCCAGATGTACCCAGAGCTGGATTCACACAGCATAAATGACTTTATGCCAAAACGAGCTTGCTTTGATGCGATGAACTGTATCCAGCTAAGTCGACCTTTGTAGGCCATAAGACTTTCATCGATGCTTATGTCTCTGTCCGGCACATAGGTCTGCTGGAAATTATTCAGAAAAAGTTGGTAAATCTCCCAAATTTTTTTCAGCTTTGGAGCTGGATGAGAACTCTCATCAAAGTCTTCATTATTTGCAAAATGCAAATATTTCATTATAAGCGAAAATTTGTATTCCGACATAACGGTGCCAAAAAAAGGAGTGGCCAGCAATTTGTTGGTTGTCCAGTACCATTTCTGCAGGGGTTTCCCCACCACTCCCTGTAGAATTATAAGGCCCAAAAACTTCCAGATGTCCTCTCTGGATACCGGTTCCCATTTTTTGGTCCTTGAAAAGCGATGATGGGTAGCAGCTTGTTGCTTCTGGTAGCGATTCGTCTCCAAAACAATTTTGCCAATAACTTCATCAGTCAGAAAGAGCTCGAGGTATGCCAAGGGGTTATCTTCCTCAACTTCCACTTTGATCCCAGGTGCTCCTGTAAACTAAAATCTTGGGGGCGCTACGTGCTCCTTACCGCAATCAATTGAGCACCAAGTCCGCACATCGCTGGGCACAGTCGCAGGATCTTCGCTAAAATTGCTTTCTGCGCCTGATGACGAACTTTCGTACGAGTCGCTGTCACTCAACTCCTCTGCAAGCGATTCTGTATTGCTGTCGCTGACTTCAGCAGGTCATATAGCGATTTTGAGGTGGAGGCGCGCTTTTTGGATGCCATGGTCGCTGTGCAGTTTACAGACACAAAGTATAGTAAAACTGCAGACAAGGGCACTGGAGAAAGCACTGGGGGGCAATCTAAGGTCAATTTATTTTATTTTTTATTGTAATCCAATAGGATTACATTGTGTCAGTGTGTTTGTGTTTTATACTTTTTGAATTTACCGCCGGTTCCGCCCCCCTGCATCGCGACGCTCGCAGGGAAGGGAATCAGGGGAACACACAGCATCAGGCGGAAGATCCGGCCGCTGTACACTGCGGGAATACATTGCGGGATCCCAGAGAAAAGGTAAGTCACCTCTTCCACGATCCAGCGAGGCAATCCCGAGCCACACTCGGGAATACCGCCAGGGAGGTTAAGATGGTGTAAAAAAAAAAAAAAGCATACACATGTTTCTGCCAAATATTTTCACCACAAAGAGGTAGGTTAGCTGAAGAGCATAGCAGCTTGTTCTGCACCTCTGTTTGTCTGATTAAAATGTCCTGCTGAGCCATCAGATAAGGGATGAGTCACTGATGAGATGATACATTCAAGTTTTGGAGCAGAGCTGAATAGCTGAAAAGGAAACTGACTGCATAATATTTATATGTAATATTTTTAATTTACATAATTTTTTTCTTTATTTGTTCCTTTCTTTTAATTTTAAATTTTTTGGTTTTGGCCTAATAAATAAAGAAAATATGTAAAAAAAATAAGATTTTGCATCCAATTTAAATAATAAGTCTTAACATACTAATTTTCTTTCTTTTAATGCAATCCCACATGAGACACGTTTCATGTAGCACTTTGTCCTCTTTTAATACGTTTTGTTAATGCTGAGCTAGAGTGGTCGACAGCATGCCCCCCTGCCCTGACCGTTGTTCAACCATGCTGCTTGGTGGGAAGCATAATACATCATTTGTTCTGACTGACAGCCCTTATCTCCTGTAGCAGGGATATGACCGAGACCAGCACAGTCACTACTCATGCAAGATGAGGAGGGCATGTCAGCAAGAGTCTCTTCTTCCCAGTGGAAGACATACACATGACTGGCCCAACATGCATGATCACTGTAGAAGGAGCAATAGAAACTAAGCTCTGCTTGAGCTGCACAATAGGAATACCCACAAATTGGGCATCATGGAGGGACTGAGCAATACAGTAGCAATAATAGCATACAGATAAAAAAATTTAGATAATTGGTCAGTGTTTTTTTGATCAAGCAGAGATAATGATTTGAACATAATTCAATAGACCAACAGTCCTCAAGAGACTTCTTTAACCACTTGAGTCCCCAGGCCTTTTCCTCTTGAAATCCCCTTGAGTCCCACAGTGTTTTCTCTGTTTCGGGAATGTGTCTATTCCACATATTATATCTTTTAGGTTTTGTAATCTACCCTAACATGTTATACATAGTTTAATAAAGTGATTCTAAAGGCTCAAGGTGTTTTACCTTAATAAGTTATGTAAAGTAGAACTTAAGGTAAAACATTTTTTTCATTTTGGATAGAGCAAGAACTTTTTTTATTTTTTATTGCCATTTGTGTCCCATAGCAGGGATTTCCCCTTAAGCCCTGTACACGCGATCGGATTTCCTATGGATTTTAAACTGATGGATTTAAAATCCGGAAATCCGATGAAGCTGACTTCCATCAGTCTTGCCTACACACCATCAGTCAAAAAACCGATCGTCCCAAACGCCGTGACGTAAAACACTCAGACGAGCCAAGAAAAATGAAGTTCTATGCTTCTGAGCATGCGTCGACTTGATTCTGAGCATGCGTGGGTTTTTTATCCGATGGAGTTCCCCACAGATGATTATTTGCTATCGATTATACGATAATTTGCTTTCTTTTTTGGGAAAAAAGACCGATGGGGCCCATACACGATCGTTTTTTCCGATGAAAACAGTCCATCGGACTGTTTTCATTGGTAAAACCGATCGTGTGTACAGGGCTTTACTGTCCCATAGCCAAACAAGAAGTGAGAGGAAACCCCTGCAAATTAAGGGAATACCCTCTATTACTTTTCTGGGGACAACCCAACATTTGAGATTTTTCTTTAAATTTCACTTTCAATGATAATGGTAAACAAGATAGATAAATAGAGAGGGTGAATCTCCTTAACGGGAGCACAGACAGCAAAAAAGAGTGACAAGCTTTCCAATCCCTCTGCACTCTATCTAAAACAAACAAAAAAAACCTTTAGTTATACTTTAAGGTAAAAAACCTTCTGGGTGCAGCTCTCCCCCTCTCTTATACTTACCTGAGTCCCATCTGGATCCTGCGATGTGCATGGGAGCAGCGGGGTCTCTCTCTCCTCATTGGCTTACACAGCAGTGGGAGCGTTTAGCTCCTGCTGCTGTCAATCACAGGCAGTGAGCCAATCAGGAGAAAGTGGGGGGGGGGGCTGCTGAGCCATGCTCCGTGTGTGAATGGACGATGTCCATTTACAGGAGTCTGGCTCGGGAGCAAGAGGCTTGCTATTGGGGGTACTCGGAAGGGAGGAGGAGCCAGGACCGCCGGCAGGGGACCCAAAAAGAAGAGGATCGGGGCTGCTTTGTGAAAAAATATTACACATGTAGCGGATGGTTACATTTAGGGGGAAGCATCTGAGTGGTAACTAGGCTCAGATGCACTAATTGTTAGGTCTCATGGACCATTTCTATCCCTGGGAGATGGTACTGGTGTGTAGTTCCCTGGGGCCTATAGGTGGTGCTGTTGCCATGGGCCCAGGTTGAACCGCAGTGCAAGGTTGTGCCTTTTTTGTCCCCTCTTGGCAGCAGTACGGCGGGGTGGGGAACCTGCTGTGCCTGTCGGGAGAGGATATAAAAGGGGGCGGCCATCTTCCAGAGGGGTCGATTCCGCGCTCAGGCACCTTAGGCCTGGGTGCGTGTGTGTCGCCTCCGGTTGCCCTAGGCCCGGAGGCCTGGTCGGGTTGTCTCCGGGTGCCCTAGGCCCGGAGACGGAGCTGCTGTTCCATCTCAGACACCTTCAGTCTGGGGTGAGGTACTTTGGAGAAAGGCCCGGAGCCCAGGGATCTGCCTTGCGAGGGGACCCGTATCCAGGACGAGGAGGCCAGGGAGGTGGCCCTTTCTGAAGACCCAGCGCAGAGTCGTGGTGACAGATGAGGCCTCTGGTAACTCTCCGGAGGAATGTTCTTGTCTTATAAAGGGGCAGTTTACTGAAGGAAGTGCGTGTTCTGTAAGTCACCGTGGCAGTGACACTACGCACCCAAGGTCAGTGGCAGTGACTTTCATCTTTTTCACCCGGTCAGTGGCAGTGACCAACCTCATGGTCTGTGGCAGAGACCGTGCGCCAAGCCTGTTCGTGCTAATCAGAACAGGAGAAAACCCAATTCAAGTTTGTGCGTGGACCTCCTCCCACCTTATCTGACCTGTGTCTTGTCCCAACCTGTCTGATCTCAAAGAGACTGTTTATTGTGCTAAAAATAATAAATAAGTGTTGGACCTTTCAGTTGGTGTGGACAGTTGCTTACTGGGGAGAACTAAAGACTTGTTTCTGATTACCGCAGAAACAAGGTCAGCACTGGAGGTTTTTAAACACTGGCTGCAAGCAGACCCGAGAAACTAACACCGCTCAACCTCCCTATTCAGGAGGGTACGGGCTTGTGATGCGGTGTCCCTCATTCTTTTCCTGCGGAGGAGCCAAGCAGAAGAAAAGCAGGTAAAGTCTGGGGTTGGTGCGCTACACACAGATGAGGTAGGTATAACATTTTTGTTTTTGTAGCGGCCTCACCCTCTCTCTCTTCTTTAGTGGATACTTTGGCTTCTGTCTAGGGGTACTTTGAAGGGGAGAGCGAGGTGCGCCAAGGCCCATGTCCTCTAGATTTCAGCATGTAGAAGTGAAGGCCAGCATCTAATTATACCCAGGCTGTGTATACGCTCAGAGCCAAGTCTGTTCTGCTGATGACCCCCTTTGCTCCCAGTAATTGGAGTACCACACACTGAAAAGGTCCAACACTTATTTATTCCGTAACAGCAAACAAATAGTCCTATGCGAGCAGACAGTTTGAGACCCATAGAACAGTCCAGTATTGGTGGGGAGTAGGTCAAGGCACAATCCTCAAAGAAACTAAACCGTTGAGGTTTCACCAACGGTTGCTAAGCACAGTGGCTTTTAAATTGACTTTTTGGCTTCAGAGTCTCTTCCAGCGACTCTAGTGAACAGGAACTGGAGTTACCTTCGCTACGTTGCGGCCCCTGTCAGGGGGAAGACATCCCTCCAAGGGAGTTACCAGAGGACCCGTCGTCACCGGATTAATGCTGTACCGGGCTATCCGGAAGGGTTACACTCCCCGGCCTCCTCGCCTCAGATACGGGTCCCAACACCTTAGGGCCCCTCTGACTCCTCCACCCTCACGGAACCCAGTCGAAGTTACTGGGCCCCAGGCCTTGGCCATAGTACCTCACCCCAGGCTTAAGGTGCCTGGGATGGACTCCTTCCCTCGCTCCAGCCAGGTCAAGGGCACCTGGGCCCGGATCTCCGGAACGCCAGCACCCAGGCCGAAGGTGCCTGGGTGCAGCCGCGTCCTCCAACTCTGAACCCCGAGGTCAGGGCTTCCGCCCCTTTTATCTCCTCTCCTTTTTCGTCACAGCGGGTTCCCCGCCCCACTGTACGGGCGCCAGGAAAGGACAAAAAGGTACAGTCTTGCGGTGCAGGTTCAACTCCGGCCCAGGGCGACAACGCCACCTGCAGGCCACAGGGAACCTTGCACCACCAGAGTCCTCCAAGAACCACAAAAGGGATTCTCAGATTCCCTAACAATTAGTACATCTGGGTTAACTAACCCAGATGCTCTCCCCCAAATTTAAATACCCGCTACACTTTTTTTGTTTTTTTATGTTGCCTTTAGAACTTAAAGATACTTTAATGACAGGCATGGCTTTAGTTTGGTAACAACTTAGGATACATATATTTTTATGTGCTTGGTTTTCATTAGGAATAAATAAAAAAAAAATTAGAAATAAAAAAATCTTGTAATTTTTATAATGCAACATTTATGTAATTTGCACACCTCCATATATTTATCCCAAAGCATAATCAACAAAGTCTGCTGATTAAATGATCACTTCTGTGCGATGTTAAAGCAATGCAGCAAGATAGTAAGGCTCAATGTCAAGGTAAGAGTTTATTTCAATGTTACAGGGTGATGCATGCAGGGGGAAAAATGCTTTGCATAAATTCTTAGCATAATATTAAGATGAAATTAAGTGGGGTTGATGAGGGCACATATTAGCACAATGAAAACTTTTCCACAGCGTTGCAATAGCTTAAAAAAAAAATTGCATTGTGATTACTTACATAAGCAATGGAATCTTGCCTAGCAAATTCAAATGTAATTCAGATCATCTGACATCATCGTTACAGTAAGTGGGGTGATGAAAGTTGTGACATAATTATCATCCTGATGTCAATACCACACGATCCTAAAGAGCAGTCTGTAGAAGCATTTGATGTCCAGGACTGGACTTTACATGTACTTGCTTAACAAATAGAATAACTTTTTCTTTTAAAAGCTAAATTCCAGGCAGATATAAAAATGCACAATTGAAGCAGATTGGTATTTATTCATGTCCTAAAATGCAGTTTATTTTTCAATGCAAGATTGAAAGTCTTATTTTGTCTTGGTATTAGCTCCTTGTAGTCTACTTTACATTCTGTACCGTAGAGCGCAGAGAAGGGAGGGAAAAGAAGCACAAGGAGCCAATCAGGTGTGCTGTAGTGCATGGAAGCATTCTGATGGGAGGCTAGAGCAGAGTAACAGAAACACAAGCCAATCAGTCTGCTGTTTTTCTTTTCACTGTCAAATCACAGGATGAGGATGAGGGTGGGCAGGGGGCCTGTAAATGAAAGTAAAACTGCAGCAGAGAAAGATCAGGTTCCCTGCCCTGCGAGACAGAGTTCTATTGTGGGGCATAGCTCTGTAAATCTTAGAATTGGATGGACATAAATACAAAGCCTTTGGCAGGTTAACTGCTTAAGGACCAGTTGGCACAGTTGTACTGCGGCAATGTGGCTCGATCCCGCGAATCTCCATCATTTACCGCAGTGACAGAACGGGGATCTGCCTGTGTAGACGAGGCAAATCTTAGTTCTGACTGGGGAGATCACACAAATCCTATCTTTCTGCTATGCAGGAAGACGGATCTGTGTGTTTCCCCAGTGACACAGTCCCGCATACAGTTAGTAAACACACCCAGGGAACACATTTAACCCCTTCATCGCCCCTGTTGTTATCCCCTTCCCTGCCAGTGTCATTAGTACAAAAACAGTGCATATTTTTAGCACTGATTACTGTAATAATGTCATTGGTTTCCAAAAAAAGTGTCAAAAATAGGATTTTTTACTCACCGTAAAATCCTTTTCTCTGAGTCCATGGACCGACACAGCTTCTCTATTGACAAAGTGGGTATTATCCGTTAATTAGGAGTGACTAGGCAGAAAAACTTGTAAAAAGTGTTGCATCACACCTTCTACAGTACCGCCCAGGGGGCGGACCCTCTGGGTATACCCTCTCAGTCTGCACATCGCAGATCAGTTCGTCAAAAAGCAGTACAAACTTAAAAGGAGGGGTGGGTGCTGTGTCGGTCCATGGACTCAGAGAAAAGGATTTTACGGTGAGTAAAAAATCCTATTTACTCTTTCGTCCATGGACCGACACAGCTTCTCTATTGACAAAGTGGGACGTCCCAAAGCAGTGTCAGAGAAAAAAACGAGGGGTGGTAACAGCATAAAAACAAACTTCACCCCAAAACACAAAACAGCACTCCTCCAACGGAGGAGTTGCAACTCTAAACAGCCGCCTGCAAAACCTTGCGGCCGAAAGAGGCATCCGAAGATGCACCTACATCAACTTTGTAGAATTTTGTGAAAGTGTGAGCGGACGACCAAGTCGCCGCTTTACATAGTTGGGAAACAGACGCTTGCTGTCAGAAAGCCCAAGAGGCACCTATTGCCCTGGTCGAATGCGCCGTGACAGGAAAGGGGGGCGCCTGACCCTTTAAGGCGTAAGCCTGGATTACTATCTGTCGGATCCACCTAGAGATGGTGGCCGATGAGACTGCTTGGCCCTTCTTGGGACCAGCCACCGAAACAAACAGTGAGTCTGACTTCCGGAACAGGGAAGTAGCAGATATGTATACTCTCAAAGCTCGGACAACGTCCAAGGAATGCAACGCCGACTCCTTAGGATTCGACGGCTGAGGACACAAGGATGGAAGTACAATGTCTTCGTTGAGATGAAAAGCCGAAACGACCTTCGGAAGAAAGGAAGGCTGCGGCCGCAGCACCACCTTATCCTTGTGGAAAATCAAATAGGGAGCCTTGCAGGACAAGGCTGCCAGCTCAGAGACTCGTCTAACTGACGTAACAGCCACCAAAAAGACCACCTTCTGAGAAAGTGTCAACAGGGGAATATCTCTAATATTCTCAAACGGTGCCTTCTGAAGCACCGAGAGGACCAGGTTCAAGTCCCACGGAGGTAACGGGGGGCGGACCGGAGGGGCCACATGTCGAACCCCCTGCACAAATGTACTCACGAGAGAGTGAGTCGCCAGGGGTCGCTGAAAAAAGACAGCCAGGGCAGATATCTGTCCCTTAATCGTACTTAGGGCAAGCCTTTGGTCTACCCCATGCTGTAAAAACAGCAGGATTCTGGAAACCAAATAGGTACGCGGATGCCATTTCATTTCCTCACACATGGAGATGTAGGCCCTCCAAGTGCGGTGATAGACCTTCCTAGAGGACGGTTTCCGAGCACTTCTCATAGTAGAAATTACTGAGTCTGACAGGCCCCGGTCTCTCAGTACCTGGTTCTCAACAGCCATGCCGTTAAAGCCAATGACTGTAAAGCAGGATGGAATATGGGACCTTGCGACAGCAGGTCCTTCCGTAGTGGTAGGCGCCAGGGGACGTCTGCTACCAGACGTACTAGATCGGCGTACCAAGGACGCTGAGGCCAATCTGGAGCGATTAGGATCATTGGAATTCCCTCTGCCTCCACTCTGCGGAGCAGAAGAGGAAGAAGCCTTAAGGGAGGGAAGGCATAGATTAGCCGATACTGGCCCCACGATGCTACCAACGCGTCCGTTGCGTCTGCCCATGGGTCTCTTGACCGGGCCACAAACCTCAATACCTTCCGATTGAGTCGGGAAGCCAGAAGATCTACGTCTGGTGTGCCCCATCTTTGGCAGAGGAGTTGGAACACCTCCGGGTGTAAGGACCATTCTCCCTGGTCCAGCATCTGGCGGCTCAGGTAGTCCGCCTGCCAGTTTTCCACACCCGGAATGTACACGGCCGACAGTGCCGGTACGCTCCTCTCTGCCCACTTCAGGATGCGAGCGATCTCCGATGCTGCAGCTGAGCTTCTTGTTCCTCCTTGATGATTGACATATGCCACTGCTGTGGCGTTGTCTGACTGGATCCTGACTGGACGCCCTTGCAGTCTCTGAGACCATTTGAAGAGGCACAGCTTGATCGCCCGGATCTCCAGGACATTGATCGGCAGGAGGGCTTCCTCTGGGGTCCAGCGACCTTGCGCCGACTGGACACCCCAGACTCCCCCCCAACCTGTAAGGCTGGCGTCCGTCGTGATCACTATCCAGTAAACCGGAAGAAATGACTTCCCGGCCATTAGAGCCGGTGCTGTCAGCCACCATACCAGGGATCTCCTGACTAGGTGGCTCACTCGGATTTGATAATCCAGAGATGAAGGGCATCTGTTCCATCTGGACAGAACTTCCCTCTGTAACACTCGAGTGTGGTATTGAGCATATGGGACCGCCTCGAAGGAGGCTACCATGAGGCCCAACACTCGCATGCAAAAACGGAGTGACGACCAATTCCTGGAAGTCAGCTGCCGTACTGCAGCCCGGAGGGTCTGCAACTTCTCCACAGGGAGGAATACCTTTGCCTCTGAGGAATCCAGAATCAACCCCAGGTACACTAGGCGTTGAGTGGGCACCAATACTGACTTTTGCGTGTTTAGTATCCAACCACAGTCTCGAAGAGTCTGACAGGTAATGGACACGCTTACCTCTAATTCTGAGCTTGAAGGGCCCTTCAGCAGAAGGTCGTCCAAGTAACCTGTGATAGCGATACCCCGCTGTCTTAGAAGTGCCAGAATCGGAGCGAGCACCTTGGTGAACGTCCTGGGTGCTGAGGCAAGGCCAAACGGGAGGGCCACAAACTGGTAGTGGTTCTTCCCGATAGCAAATCGCAGAAACCTCTGGTGTCTGGAGTATATGGGGACATGCAGGTATGCGTCCTTGATGTCCAAGGAGGCCAGAAAGTCCCCCGGATGGAGAGCCGTGACTACAGATCGAACCGACTCCATCCGAAAACTTTGTACCTTCACAAAGCAATTGAGGGCTCTGAGATCCAAGCTTGGACGAACCCCCTCCTTCTTCGGCACAATGAACAGATTTGAGTAAAAACCCCGTTCCAGTTCTGGAACTGGAATAACTACCCCGCGTTCCAGTAGACCCTGGACCGCCCCATACAGGGCCTCCCGACGGGTCGGTAGTAGCTGGAGATTGGAGGTGTTGAATCTGTCCGGTGGACAAGAGAGAAACTATCTTGTAGCCTGAGGAGATTACTTCGCAAACACACCTGTCGGAGATTAGTGCTGTCCACTGAGTCGCGAATTTGCGAAGACGTCTCCCCACCCGAGAGCTGGGTGGGGGTGGACCTTCATGCGGACGCAAATTTGTCCGCAGGCTTATTGGGTATGCGGGACCAGGGACGCTTTTGTCCTTGGGCAGGCGCTTTATCGGCCTGGGGTCTTTTCCCTGTCGCCCTAGGGGGACGAAAAAACCACTTGTGTGCAGTAAAGGAGGGCCCTTGCCCTTGGCGTGGCCCCTTACCCTTGCTAATTTGGGGAAGCAAAGTGCTTTTACTTCCTGTGGCATCCTTGATGATGTCATCCAGAGAAGCCCCAAAAAGTCTGTCGCCCTTAAAAGGCAGATCCAACAGGGCTTTCTTGGAAGTCTGGTCCGCAGACCAGCCTTTTAGCCAGATCAGGTGGCGTATTGCTACTGCATAAACCGAAGTTTTAGACAGCAGGGGAATAGTATTCATGTCTGACTCGCAGACAAACCTAAGGCCCTGGACCAACAGGTCGGCCAATGTTATCTCATCAGGAGGAGCATCTCGCTCCTTAACCCCTGGAGTAGCAATCTTGCCCATTCAGTAAGTGTGTGAGACACTAGGGCCCCCGCCAATGCCGGGCGTACTGCCGAGCCTACCACTGAGTATAGGTAGCAAGCGAGTGCTTCAGCCTTCTTATCCACAGGGTCCTAGAAAACAGGAGCCCCTTCTACAGGAATTGTGGTGGCTCTATTAAGTCTGGACACCGGAGGGTCCACTATAGGGGGGAGAGGTCCATTTCTTCAGAAAACTCTCCTCAAAAAGGGGTACCGTACCGCAAACCTCTTTGGGGCTGTAAAGACCCTCAGTGGGTTCTCCCATTCCTTGTATAAGAGTTTATCAAAAGACACACAAGGGAACACCTTAGCAGTGCGGGCAGGTCTATGAAACCCAAGTGGACCGGAGTCTCTGCTGCTTCTGCAGTATTTTCCAATTTTAGCATATCCCGCACTGCAGTAATAAGGTCAGATACCAAAGCCGTCTCGCGTACTGACCTGGACTTTGAGTCATTCTCACTGTCCGGTCACGGTCTGCAGTCTCTGGTGCGTCAGAATCTGGGCCCCGAGCCATAGCTGGACCTGGTTCTGCACCAGAATTATCCCCAGAAGCTTGCAGGGGATGGGGCGTTTACTACCCCCTGTATTCCCGTGTGCTGCTTCCACCCTGGCAGCAAACGCCTCTAGGATTGCCGACATAGCGTCCATAGACACCTCAGGGACACCAGCTGCTAAATCTGGTGTTTCAGGGGAGAAGACATCTGGCTCAGATGCCATGCTGACCACACGCTGACACTCACAGGGCTCCAGGCAAGATATCAATAGGCCACCCTCCTGCGCTGCAGAGATGCTGGGTCACCCAGAGGACTCACCACCCTGGATAGGTACTGCTATGCTGCGCCTATGATGCTGTCCCCTTGCTGCTGTTTCAGTCTGCTTCTTTTATCAGCACTTCCTGTGTGAATTTTCGCGCCAGTGTAATGCACCCTAGAGGCCGGAGGCTCTCGCAAAATGGTTGCCAAAACCGTCTGTATGGAAGATAATGTGGGCTCTAAGAAAATGGCCGCCGACAGAAGATAGAGGTCAGGCAGCCATAGCCCACAAAAAAGATGGCCGCCGAACGGCAATATCTGCATACAGGGTGGACAAACATGGCCGCCGATCACCTGATAGGGGCCAGTGGGTGTGGCCGAACTACAGGAAGATGGCCACCAGGCAGTTACAAGAGGCCAAACTTGGCATGGACCACCTCAAAATGGCCGCCGACAGCATGGAGACACAGAAACACAGGTAAGCAAAAATGACATTTCTTTTAAATGTTAGTTACAGCCAGCCCCGCTCCAGTGGGACCCCCTAGGTGACCCCCAGCACCCAGCAACCTTTAGCTAGAAGCCCAGGGAGGAGGGAAAGGCAGGGAGAGAGGGAAGAAAGGGGCCACAACCACTTACTTGATCTCTCCAGGAATGTCCAGCTAAATCACCCAGCCGAGGCAGGGGAGTTTTACTTACCTATCCTGCATGTATTCTGCTGGAAGACATTCCAAACAGATCATCGTCCGCGCACGGAAGGTGACTGTTGGCCAGGCATGCTGTGATTGGACCCAGAAGGGACGATCATATGTATGCCCTGGAGCATGACGCTCACCGGACAGGCTGCTGCGACTCGGCCGTAAGGTCAGCCGAAGCTGAGCGGTCCGATGCAAGCCTTGGAGCGTAAGCTCACCGGCCAGGCTGCTGCGACTCGGCCGTAAGGTCAGCCGAAGCTGAGCGGTCCGATGCAGGCCCTGGAGCGTAGGCTCACCGGCCACCCGTGGAGCGACGGGCATGTCGTGGAAAACCCAGCGCGTAGCTAGGGTCGGCACACGCTCGATGGCCGAAACTGGGGAGACTACAAGGATCGAGGATCCAGCCTGTCACCCAGTCGGCAGTTGATCGAAGATCGCAGGAAACAACAAATGTAGCAAAAAAATAAAAATATATATATCTTTTTTCCCCGGACCAATGAGCCCGAAGGGAGCCATGTCCTACTCCTTGCTAGACAGAAAAAAACTGATCTGCGATGTGCAGACTGAGAGGGTATACCCAGAGGGTCCGCCCCCTGGGCGGTACTGTAGAAGGTGTGATGCAACACTTTTTACAAGTTTTTCTGCCTAGTCACTCCTAATTAACGGATAATACCCACTTTGTCAATAGAGAAGCTGTGTCGGTCCATGGACGAAAGAGTAAATGGCAGTTAGGTGTTCGATCTATCCACTGCAATGTCGCAGTCCTGCTAAAAATCACTGATCGCTGCCATCACTAGTAAAAAGAAAAAAAATGCCATAAATCTAGACGCTCAGCCTCTCGTCGGCCTCAGACGAGAGGGCATCTGTGATAGGCGGAACACTGAACAGAGGCTCTGCTCGGAAACTGAGTGTTCCGCCTATCACGGAACAGCACGAAGAGGAGGCGCGGCATTTGAACAATGGACGGCCGCAGTCTGACTGAGACTCTGCATACAGGTACTGACGTATAAGACGACCCCTGAGTTTTGAGGCATATTTTTAAGTATAAAAGGTTGTCTTATACGCCGGAAAATACGGTAAGGGGGAAAATCGTCCGATCCTTAAGTGGTTAAACAGCTCCCATGTATGTATTTTATTTGTGTAATTAGCTATTTGCCTGGAGTTCAGTTCCAACCATTTTATACAGTAAACATCCTGTGCCACAGTTAGTATTCTGCTTTTTTTTGTGGGTTTGTCTGGTGTGGGTGTCTTCTATAGAAAACAAGGGTGTGTTTGCTAAATGCAAAACTGCAAAATAATGCCGTGAAACAAAACAAAATCCCCACCAGTATGGCGTAATCTGTTACTATTACCCCAAAGGTCTTTCAACAGGCGCAAAAAACAAAGTTACTCTGCTCATTTGTCAAATATAGTGATGAGCCGAACACCCCCGGGTTCGGTTCGCACCAGAACCCGCGAACGGACCGAAAGTTTGCACGAACATTAGAACCCTATTAAATACAATGGATGCGAACGTTCGGATTCTAAAGTGCTAATTATAACGACTATTATCCATGTTATTGTCCGAAACAGAGTTTGGGAACCCGGCTTCTGCACCAGGGGACATGTATCAATGCAAAAAGAAGTTTTAAAAACTGACGTTTTCTGGGAGCAGTCATTTTAATGATGCATAAAGTGAAAAAAAAAAAGTCAAATATTCCTTTAAATATTGGGGGGTGTCTAAAGTATGCCTGTGAAGTGCCACGTGTTTCCCGTGTTTAGAACTGTCCCTGCACAAAATAACATTTCTAAAGGGAAAAAAGTCATTTAAAACTGCTTGCGGCTTTAATGCAATGTCTGGTCCCGGTAATATGGATGAAAATCTTTAGGAAAAATGGCATAGCTACCCCATCAACCCCCCCCCCCCACCCCAGCCCATTACCAGCCCCTTTGGGTCTTGTATGGATATTAAGGGGAACCCCGCACACAAAATAAAAAAGGACCTATATACTCTAAACAGCCGTATACAGGCGGTGCATACAAGACAGGGACTGTAGGTTTGTTCTTATGTAGAATCTGTTTATAATTTTGAACAGCTGCATTGTTTAAGTGGAGCTCCATGGCAAATTCCTTTTTTTTAGCTTTTTGTAAAACATAGGGAACGGTTATCACCCCTGTCACATTTTTTTTGCTGTCTGTGCCCCTGTTCAGAACATTTCACCTCACTTTGCGTCCCAATGACAACTGTTTTTGAAATGTGGTGTTTTTATTGAAACAAGGATTGGTGATAAAGCATCAGTAGAGAGGAGACACCTTTCTCCCATATTAATTCTTACAGGAGAGAATTTTCCTTCCAAGGGGTAGATTTCCTCTCACTTCCTGTTGTCTTCTTCCGTTTGCAAGTAGTAGTAGTTTGTAAGTTGGATGTTTGAAAGTAGGGACCTTCCGTATATACTCTGCAGAAATTGTCCCCTTAGGTGTTGGTGTTGGCACAACACTGAAAGCACTCACAGTTATTCTTGGTGGGTGCTGGAACACCCTGCTGTCAAGTATAATATCAGGAATTGTAATAACATATAATTGTTGATCAGTGGTAGTAAAAATTGGGCCTTTGATGGTGGTGCTGGTGCCACAACACTGTAAGGCCTGACAGTTACTCTTGGTGGGCGCAGCAATGGTCCCTGCTGTGAATTATTAGATCAATAATTATAATTGCATGCCCCTGTTGAACAGGGGCTGAAAAATTGGGCCTTTGGTGGTGGTGGTGGTGGTGATGGTGGTGCTGGTGCCACAACACTGTAAGGCCTGACAGTTACTCTTGGTGGGCGCAGCAATGGGCCCTGCTGTGAATTATTAGATCAATAATTATAATTGCATGCCCCTGTTGAACAGGGGCTGAAAAATTGGGCCTTAGGCACTGGTGGCACAACACTGCAACCCCTCACAGATACTGTACTTGGAGCACAGCAATGAGGCCTGTTGCAAAGTATTGCATCAAAAATTTTAATTACACGCCCCTGTTAAACAGGGGCTGAAAAATTGGGCCTTAGCCACTGGTGGCGTCACCCATAAACCAAAATGATCTTCCAAGCTATCATCGTTAATCGTATCATTGAGGAGGAGGAGGAGGATAGCCAGTCAACATAACAGCACAGGCACTCAGCATCAGCATCAGTCTTGAAGGGATGTGACATTTTAAAATCAATTAGTCTGTTATATCAGCATCTGGTGTGTGGTAGCTGGTGGTGATCCAAGACTGGTTCATCTTGATGAAAGTCAGTCGATCAACCGAATCGGTGGACAGGCGCACCCTGTGATCCGTGACAAATCCTCCAGCAGCACTGAATGTGCGTTCTGAAAGAACGCTGGATGCAGGACAGGCCAGTAGCTCAATTACATACTGTGCAAGCTCTGGCCAGTGATCCATCCTCAAGACCCAGTAAGCCAGAGGATTTTCGGTGGGGAAGGTGTCCAAGTCTGACCTTGCCCCTAGGTATTCCTGGACCATGTATATCAGACGCTGGCGATGGTTGCTGGAACCGATCATACTTTGGGGCTGCGGACTAAAGAATTGTCTGAACGCATCGGTCAGACGGCCACCTTCCCCACCGCTCCTTCTTTGACTGCCCGAAGCCTCAGCAACTCGTTGTCCAGGACCAGGAGTTTGTAACCTCCCAGTCTCTGGGAACGCATTGCACAGACCTTTCTGCAAGGCCTCCCGGAGTTGTCTCATCCTCTGCTCCCTCTGCGACGGTACGATAAGGTCCGCAACCTTACCCTTGTACCGTGGATCAAGGAGAGTGGCCAGCCAGTAATGGTCCCTCTCCTTTATCCGAAGAATACGAGGATCCTTCCGCAGACTTTGCAGGATCAGGGAGGCCATGCAGCGTAGGTTAGCTGAGGCATTCAGTCCGGAGTCCTCTGGGTCACTAAGGACGACATGATCCGCAGCCACCTCCTCCCAGCCACGTACAAGTCCACTGGTTTCTTGGGACTGTAAATCATCCCTAAAAGACTGCTGCTGATGATGCTGAGTGCCAGCCTCCACCTCCATGCTGACACAATCCTCCTCCTCCTCCTCCTCCTCCTCTTCCTGTGCGATGGGTGGGACAGAAGGAACACTGTCTGGGTAAAGGGGGCCTTGAGAGGCAAGGAAGTCCTCCTCTTCCTGCCTCTGTTCTGCCTCAAGTGTCCTGTCCATTATTCCACGCAGCGTGTGCTCCAACAGGTGGACAAGAGGTACAGTGTCACTGATGCATGCACTGTCACTGCTCACCATCCTCGTGGCCTCCTCAAATGGTGCCAGGACAGTGCATGCATCCCTGATCATGCCCCACTGGCATGGTGAAAAAAACCCGAGCTCCCCTGACCCTGTCCTGGTGCCGTAGTCGCACAGGTACTCATTGATGGCCCTCTGCTGCGTGTGCAGCCGCTGCAGCATGGCCAACGTTGAGTTCCACCTGGTGGGCATGTCACATATAAGGCGGTTCTTGGGCAGGTTCAACTCCTTTTGAAGCTCAGCCAGGCGAGCACTGGCATTATAAGATCTGCGGAAATGCACACAGACTTTCCTGGCCTGCCTCAGGACATCCTGTAAGCCTGGGTACCTGCCCAAGAACCGCTGCACCACCAGGTTAAGGACGTGAGCCATACAGGGCACATGGGTCAGTTGTCCCTGTCGGAGGGCGGAGAGGAGGTTGGTGCCATTGTCGCAAACCACCATTCCTGGCTTAAGCTGGCGTGGCGTCAACCACCTCTCGGCCTGCCCCTGCAGAGCAGACAGGACCTCTGCCCCAGTGTGGCTCCTGTCCCCCAAACATGGCATCTTTTTGCCTGCGTACTTGCGTAGCCCCTTGAACGCCTACGGAGCACCGCTGGTTCCAAGGACAAACCACAGGAAGAGGCCATGGAGGAAGAAGAAGAGGAGGGGGTGGAGGAGAGAGGTGTGTCACAACCAGTAGTAGCATTTTGGAGGCGTGGTGGTGGAACAACCTCCAACACTACTGCACCTTGTCCTGCATCCTTCCCAGCTGCCAAAAGAGTGACCCAATGGGCCGTGAAAGAAAGGTAACGTCCCTGTCCATGCCTGCTGGACCATGAGTCAGCGGTAATATGCACCTTACCGCTGACCGCCCTGTCCAGCGAGGCCAAGACATTGCCTTCCACATGCCTGTAGAGAGCCGGAATAGCCTTCCGTGCGAAAAAGTGTCGTTTGGGAACCTGCCACTGAGGAACCGCACATTGCACAAACTCACGGAAGGGGGCCGAGTCTACCAACTGAAAAGGCAGCAGTTGAAGCGCTAGCAATTTAGCCAAGCTAGCATTCAACCGCTGGGCATGTGGATGGCTGGGAGTGAACTTCTTTTGACGGTCCAGCAGCTGGGGCAGGGAAATTTGCCTGCTAGAATCGGACGTTGGTGTACTGCTAGCAGAGTGCCCGCAAGTACTTGCCTGTGACACACCTAATTCTACACCTTCATTCCTCTCAGAGCAGGTTTCAGAGAGGAGTGAAGGTATAGTGGGGTTGGAGATCCCAGCTGATGCGGTGCAAGAAGAGGTCAGCTTTGTTCTTTGGTGTGGGTCTTTAAGGTAGGCTTGCCAACGAGCTGCATGGCAGGTCAACATATGTCTGATCAAGCATGTGGTGCCCAAGCGGGTGATGTTTTGGCCACGCGATATACGCTTGAGACATATGTTGCAAACAGCAGCTGTGCGATCTGATGCACTCGCCTCAAAAAAGGCCCACACCAAAGAACTTTTTGAATGACGGGCAGAGGCAGCGCCCTGCACAGGCGGAGCTCTGCGGTGTGATTCCGTCGGTGTGCTGCCCATACGCTGGCCACTCAAGGGCATCCTGCCTCGTTGGAGATGTGCCTCCTCCTCATCCTCCTCCTCCTCCTCTCTCCTATTAGGCACCCACGTGGAGTCAGTGACCTCATCATCCCCTCCCTCCTCGTCACTGGAGCCAATCTGGCAGTATGCTGCAGCTGCTGGAACATGACTGCCAGATTGGTGTCCTTCTTGAGCATCCCCTCTCTCTGCTCTCACGCTGCTGCCTTCCTCTAGCTGGGTATCATCATCAGATCCTTCCAAACGCTGGGCATCCTCCTGGAGCATGTACCCAACACTGTGCTCAAACAGTTCGGGGGACTCCTCAGGAGGAGGGCATGGTGGGTCTAGGGAAGGATTGACTAATGAAGATAATGATACCAGAGAAGAGGACGCTTTGGCAGCTGCTTTGCCAGTACCCTGAGCCTGGGTGAGAGAGGATGAGGAGGATGAGGTGGGCTTGGTCATCCACTCTACCAAGTCTTCGGCATGATGTGGCTCAACATGTCCAGCTGCCGAAAACAAGGACAAGCATGTCCCATGGCCATGTGCTGATGACAATGCACGGCGTACACGACCAGCACTGTTGCCCCCAGACACAGAGCCTGCTTGCCCTCTTTTTTTGCCTCCTGACTGTCTGCCTCTCCTTGGTTGCCTTCCAGACATTTTAATGGATGGCCTGCAGGGAGATGGGAAAAACAGCAATAAGGGCTACCTTCAGGTGTATATTGTGCAGGAGGCTTAGCAACAATGACACTGACACTGTCCCCTGCCTATCCTTCTCTGTCCCTAAACACAAGGATTGAAAATATGGTTCAGCAAAAAAGTTTTATGTTTCAATATGTTTATTCAAGTTTTGTCATACAAAATGTATAAAAGGCGCATCATAACATTGTACAGTCACAATCAATATTCGAGGCCACATAGTGAAGATCCCTGCGTGTAGGGGTCCATGCAAAGAGAAAAAAAAATAAAAAGAAAAAATTATCGCCACTTAATAGCTCACGTAAATCCAATGCTCCGCAGAGCCGTTGGCCCCTCTTCACATTCCAGATCCTATCTGAACCGCCCGCCCAGAAGAGCCGTCCCCCCATCAGCCTATCAGGGGGGCGCAACTCCGCTGGCCGTGCGGGCAGCCCAGAGGCCAGATCAGACTGACAATGATCCCGTAGGAGCTTTAGAAAACAGGGAGCCGCACAAACCTCTAAGGTCTGCATCCGACTCCAAAAATAAACAAAAAGAAAAAAGAAAAAGAAAAAAAAAAGAAGGAAAGAGAAGAAGAAAAAAAAAAAAAAGGAGAGAACAGAGGTAAAGAATAGAAGGGAGAAGACAGAGCGAGGAAAGAACAGTTGAGAAGGGGGGAATGGGGGGGGGAAGGAGCTCCGACTCAGCACCCGGACACCCCAACCTAACCCTTTAGGCTAAACTGCAAACATCCTGGGGTCATTTGTTATGTAACAAATCCATGGGTCCCACACTCTATGAAACAATTTCATTTTATCTTGGGCCAATGCGGTCAAGCGTTCGTTTAGCATCAACCATGACAATTTACCTTTAAGCTGCTCGAATGGTAGAGCTGCCGATTTCCAGTTCCTAGCGATGATGATTTTGGCTGAAATAAATATAAATGTCAAAAGCCTCTTGCAGGACTTGGAGGCTTTAACATCTCCACCCCCCAGTAGTGCTTGCTTAGCTGACTTAGCCAGGTTTAGTTGGGTAAGGGAGTAAACAAAATTATACACCCTGATCCAAAACTTCCTGACCTTCGGGCACGTCCACCAAATATGATAGGTTGTGCCCACCTGGCCACATCCTCTAAAGCACAGCTGGGTAGCCCCTGAAACAAAGGTTGCCAGTCTGACCGGCACCATATACCACCTCAGCAGAACCTTATAATTGGCCTCAATTATTGAAGTATTGATGAGCGAGCGTGATGCCGTCTCGGCTATCTTATGCCATTCGTCCAGATCCAGGGTTTCCTGCAAGTCGGTCTCCCATTGGATCATATAATTCAGCTTTGTCGATGCGCTCAGCAATATTGAGTATATAGCAGATAAATGGCCCTTAATTTTATCATAATTTTTGCATAAATGTTCCATGGGAGTTTGGGATGCTAGGTCGCTCTTACGAGCCAAGGTTTGTACATAATGTGAGATCTGGGCAAACCTATAACCCTCTGCTGGGGGCATCTGATGCCTGTCAGTCATAGTCCGTTCGGACAGCAAACCTCTATGATCACAAAGGTCTGCAATACGCATGAACCCCTTATTAGTCCACCATTCGAATGCTAGTGGGGCGAGACCCGGGGTGAATGCATTGTTTTGAAGCAGAGGTGCCAGCGGAGAATGAGGAGACTTGAATTTATGAGATCTGGAGAGTCTGTCCCATATTTCCAATGACATGGATAAAGTAGGGCAAAGTATAGGAGGTCGCTCCTTAATAGGTAGCCATAAAATATGGGAAATAGGTTTGGGACGGCAAGAATAAGATTCCATAGCCATCCAAATGGCCTGTGCCCGTTGGGTGTGAAACTTTGTGAGTTGTGCTACCTGGGCAGCATAAAAATATTTTAAGAAGTCAGGTAGACCAAGTCCTCCTCTCCGCTTCAATGCGTATAAAGTGCTCCTATTCACCCTGGGTCTTTTATCACCCCAAATAAACTGTAGAACTTTATTCTGAAATCGTTTAAGGTCTTCACGGACCAATGAGACTGGCAAGGTGCGGAAGAAATACAATAAGCGGGGTAGAACATTCATTTTAATTGAGTGAAGTCTGCCAAACCACGATGGCGGGTGAACCTGCCACTTAGCCAAGTCTTCTGTTAGCCGTTTGAAAAGGGCTGGATAATTCCCTTTGTACAATTTGCCGACAGATGAGGTTAGTTGTATGCCTAAATAAGGGAGAGCTGTGGATTCCCATCGGAATTGAAATGATTTTTCAAGTGTTGCCTGGGTGGAGCTTAGCAAAGATAAGTTCAGTGCCCTTGACTTACTATGGTTGATTGCCAACCCTGAGATGTTGGAAAAAGGTTGCAAAATAGCATATAAATTAGGCAGGGATGTGATCGGTGAGGTCAAGGTCAGCAACAAGTCATCCGCAAAGAGTAAACATTTGTGTTCATAGTCTCCGCAATAAATGCCCTGAATATCTTTGCATGTGCGAATTTTGATCGCTAGTGGTTCAATCGCCAGGGCGAATAATAACGGCGACAACGGGCAACCCTGTCTAGTTCCTCTCCTGATCGGAAATGTTTGGGAAGTATATCCTCTGAGCATTAGCGAGGCACTAGGGGAATCATATAATATATGAAGGAGACCCAGAAAGCGTCCCCCAAAGCCAAAGCGAGTGAGTACATCAAAGAGATAGTCCCAGGAGATAGAATCGAACGCCTTCTGGATATCCAAGGAAAGTAACATCCCCCTCCTAGTCCCCTTTCCGTCCCAATCAGACTGAACCATCGAAATAAGGTTAATTAAGCGGCGGGTTTGGTCTGAAGCCTGTCTTGTCGGGACAAAACCTGCTTGGTCAGGATGAATATAACACTGAAGAAAAGTATTAAGTCTCTGGGCCAGTATTTTGGTCAGGATCTTTAGATCCGTATTGATCAAGGAAATTGGGCGGTAATTGGTACAGTCTCCATGATCCTTCCCCGGCTTTGGGATAACACTTATATAAGCTACATTTTCATGGCAGGGGAGCTCACTACCGCTTCTCAGATCATTAAAGTAAGTACAGAGATGTGGGGCTAGAAGATCTTGATACTTCCTATAGTAGTGGCCCGGGAATCCATCTGGCCCAGGGGCCTTAGTAGGGTGCAAGGTTTTGATTGCAGCCCTGATTTCAGGCTCCGTAAGAGCACCGTCCATCAGTTCCGCATGGGTTTGTGTCAATTTTGGCAGCTGTAAGTCGTGAAAGAATGTGTTTGCTCCGGATGGATCGAATTTGTCCTGTGCTCCATACAGCTTAGTGTAAAACTTATGAAATTCTCCAATTATCCGTTCAGGGTTCTGGGAGGTAAGGCCCGTGGATAATCTTAGTTTAGGCAAAGTCGGAGTGTACGGTCGAGGAACCAACTTTCTAGCTAACATTGTGGTAGGCTTATCCCCCATCGTGTAGAACCTGTGTTTAGACCAGCTAATATGTTTCTCCGCTTGTGTAGTCAAGCTAAGATTGAGTGCTAATCGAGCCTCGTCAATTTTATGCCTTATATCTACCAGGGGATTCCTATACTGTTCACTAAGTAAATCGTCTAAGTTTGCTTCAAGACGCTTATTTGCCTGTTCCCTATTGCGTTTAACCCTGGCCGCCACTTGTAACAATATGCCCCGAATCGCTGATTTATGGGCCACCCAGTTAATTGCGGGGGATGTGTCTGACGCCTTATTAAGTCTAAAGTATTCCTGTATTTCCTTTTGAATCTCTAAAAAGATTATAGGGTCATTCAGCAGGCTTACATTAAGTCTCCACGGGGAGGGTCTAGATTTAGTCCACAGCCCCGTAGTAGAGAGTTTGATCGGGGAATGATCAGACCAAGGGGTAGATAAGATCTTAACTGACTTAATAAATGGGAGCAAAGGCGTGCGTACTAAAACATGATCTATCCTAGAGTAAGTATGATGGACCTGCGAAAAGTGTGTAAAGTCCCTGACCGTAGGGTTATTTTCTCGCCAGGCGTCAATGAGGTCATGTAAATGAAACAGACGTGCAACCTTGCTGCTGCCAGTCGGTGGGCGCTTTAATATTGGTTTAGAGGAGTCCGATTTATCCATAATTCTATCCAAGGGAATATTGCTATCGCCCCCCATAATGACCTGACCCTGGACTTTGGGCATTAGAATCTTCAGCATTTTGCTAAAGAATTCCGGCTGCCCAGTATTCGGGGCATAGTATGATATAAAGGACACCTCCTGGTCATGGAGCCGCCCCACTGCCATAATATACCTACCGCCCTTGTCCTTAACAATAGTGATGGGGGTAAAGGGGGTCCGTTTCGAAAAGCAGATGGCTACACCGCCCTTTTTTTCCCGACCCCCTGCTAAATAAAACTGTGGATACTTCATATTAAGGTAACGGGGCGCTAAGACGTTGGAAAAATGAGTCTCCTGTAATAGCAGGACTTCAGCCTTCTGTTTATAATAAAACTGGAAGGCCTTAGTTCTCTTAGCAGGGGAATTAAATCCATGTACATTATGGCTAACTATCGAGTAGTCTGTGTTATATGTGGTAGCCATCGTGGTAGGGCAGAGCACTCTTACCTTTTGCAGTGAATAAAGTGGGAAGGGCCCCGAAAATGAAGGCTGTTCGGTTGGGTGACCTCTCAGACCACGACATAGGGGGAGGGTGCCGAATCGAGGCTCCGAAGAAAAAGGAGGAAGGGAAAAAAAGAAAAGGCATTAGAGAAGCAGAAAAACAAAAATAAAAGCAATAAAATATAAGCATAGGCCTTAGGCCCAAATAACCAACATAAATCATTCCTAACTGATAAACAAAGGTATGGGGAATAACCCCTGCCAGATACAACATCCGGCAAATTAAGTGCAAGGGTACCATCCTCGACGGAGGATAGGTAGTCTCGCAGTTGGGTGGCAAGCATGACCACCCCGACCCAAATATGAATACACTCTATACAAGCAGGCTATTAGAGATCATATCAGGAATGTCATAAACCAATCAATACAGTTTAACATAACAGGCTACCTATAGTAACATGTGTCCCCAAGGCCAGTGACGCCAGGGCCGGAAGGGTCCCCATCGGTCGTTCCGGCCCCCGAGCCACAGCCCAACAGGGGAACCACATTGCGGTCCGACTAGGGTCCCCATACTGCAAATTAGCAAAGTTCCGTTGACCAAGTTGGGGCCAGTCGGGGTTGTAAAATAGTCGGCTGATAGCCATTTCGAAAAACCAGGAACTCAAGTAATTTTGTAACCCGTGAACGGCAACGATGGCCCAATCAGGCCCATAGTCCTCCATGAGCCCGGGCCATATCAGTGCAACCAAGCACTAACAGTTCCCAAAAAAGGGGGTAGATAAGAGAAAAGAGCAATAATACTCAGGTATTCCGGCGAGCATTTCTGGCCTGTGAGCGTGTGCGATCCTGCCACATCGGGGAGAGGGGACGACAACCCGGGTGAGGGGGAGACGAAGTCTGAGAGTCCTGCGCAATGATGCCGAGACCAAGCAGCAGGTCTTCCCCTGCTTGGAACGTGGAAAAGGAGTGGGACTTTCCGTTGTAGGTGAATGATAACTTAAAAGGGAACACCCATCGATACTTAATCTGTCTGGCTATTAGTTGCTGGAGTAATGGTCGTAGGTTTCTGCGTTTCTGGACCGTTGATGGCGCCAAATCTGTGAAAAGCTGTATTGGTGCTCCAAATAGCGACAGGTCCGGCCTGCTGCGGGCCGCAAGCATCATCTTTTCTTTAATGCGGTAGTGATGTGGCTTAACGATAATGTCACGTGGTAGGCCGTCGGCCCTTGGGGCTGTCAGTGCTCGGTGAACGCGATCCACTTCCATTTGGTGGGTAGCGATGTCCGGGATAAGGGTTTTCATCAGGTCCTTTATAGCCCCTTCTAGATCAGTGTGAGTTTCAGGGAGGCCACGCACGCGGACATTGTATCTACGTGAACGATTCTCCAAATCTTCAATTTTTATGAACGCCTCTTCCAATCTTTCCTGAAGGTCTGTCACCATGGCTGAGTTCTGATTGACCCTTTTGATGGTACCGTCTACTTTGGTTTCAATTAGCTCAAAACGCTCTCCCAAGCTGTGGATATCTTTTTTTAGGTCTGTGGTAATTAATGTGCAGGCCTTAGAGAGCTCCTGCTGCAGCATGGTGGAGAATCTGCCCAACAGTACAGCATCAGGGGAATAATGCGATAACTGGGGTAGTGGCATATCCTGGCTAGATTGGCTGATGAGGACTTCTGTTAGATCAGCCATGTTCCTATCCATAGAGGAGGCAGGGGAGGCAGGGGAGTTAATAGGGTCATGTCCGTCAGTGTATAGGACTGGGGATGGGGGATGTGAAAGTGACTCACCCGCTGTCCGGTCTCTACCTCTCCTGAGGATTGAGAGGAGAATGGATCTCTGGATGGCTCCGGATTTTGCTGCTTGTCTCCTCTCTGTGCAGCGCCGTCAAATCTGGCTGTTGCAGTGCTGCCCCGCGTGTCTGGCTTGCCGGGCGCCATCTTGGATCGCGGCTGTGCTGTAGAGGAAGGTCCCGCTCTCCTCTGGGCTATATTTTGTTTGTGGAGCCCTTTCCGCGGCTGCCCCTGAGCTCTCCGGTTCATTACCGCCTCGGGGTTCGTGTGTGATCGGTCCTGGCTCTCGGACCTCGCTGCCTGCGCTATTATTAGCTCCGGTGGGTCGGGGTGCCGGGAGCTCGGTCAGCGCACGTCCGTCTCCGAGTCCCCGCGCATGCGCTGTAGCAAAAAAGTTTTAGAACAGAATAGCACACTGACACTTTCCCTCACTGTCCTACTCTGTCCCTCCCTACAAACAAGATTTAGCACAGAATAGCACACTGATAATTTCTATGAGTGTCCTTCTCTGTCCCTAAACTCAAGGATTGAAAATATGGAACAGCAAAATTGGTTTAGAACAGAATAGCACACTGTCAGTTTCACTGACTGTACCTCTCTGTCCCTCAACTCAAGGATTGAAAATATGGAACAGCAAAATTGGTTTAGAACAGAATAGCACACTGTCAGTTTCACTCACTGTACCTCTCTGTCCCTCAACTCAAGGATTGAAAATATGGTTCAGCAAAATAGTTTTAGAACAGAATAGCACACTGACACTTTCCCTCACTGTCCTACTCTGTCCCTCCCTACAAACAAGATTTAGCACAGAATAGCACACTGATAATTTCTACGAGTGTCCTTCTCTGTCCCTAAACTCAAGGATTGAAAATATGGAACAGCAAAATTGGTTTAGAACAGAATAGCACACTGTCAGTTTCACTCACTGTACCTCTCTGTCCCTCAACTCAAGGATTGAAAATATGGTTCAGCAAAATAGTTTTAGAACAGAATAGCACACTGACACTTTCCCTCACTGTCCTACTCTGTCCCTCCCTACAAACAAGATTTAGCACAGAATAGCACACTGATAATTTCTACGAGTGTCCTTCTCTGTCCCTAAACTCAAGGATTGAAAATATGGAACAGCAAAATTGGTTTAGAACAGAATAGCACACTGTCAGTTTCACTCACTGTACCTCTCTGTCCCTCAACTCAAGGATTGAAAATATGGTTCAGCAAAATAGTTTTAGAACAGAATAGCACACTGACACTTTCCCTCACTGTCCTACTCTGTCCCTCCCTACAAACAAGATTTAGCACAGAATAGCACACTGATAATTTCTACGAGTGTCCTTCTCTGTCCCTAAACTCAAGGATTGAAAATATGGAACAGCAAAATTGGTTTAGAACAGAATAGCACACTGTCAGTTTCACTCACTGTACCTCTCTGTCCCTCAACTCAAGGATTGAAAATATGGAACAACAAAATTGGTTTAGAACAGAATAGCACACTGTCAGTTTCACTCACTGTACCTCTCTGTCCCTCAACTCAAGGATTGAAAATATGGTTCAGCAAAATAGTTTTAGAACAGAATAGCACACTGACACTTTCCCTCACTGTCCTACTCTGTCCCTCCCTACAAACAAGATTTAGCACAGAATAGCACACTGATAATTTCTACGAGTGTCCTTCTCTGTCCCTAAACTCAAGGATTGAAAATATGGAACAGCAAAATTGGTTTAGAACAGAATAGCACACTGTCAGTTTTACTCACTGTACCTCTCTGTCCCTCAACGGAAGGATTGAAAATATGGAACAGCAAAATTGGTTTAGAACAGAATAGCACACTGTCAGTTTCACTCACTGTACCTCTCTGTCCCTCAACTCAAGGATTGAAAATATGGTTCAGCAAAATAGTTTTAGAACAGAATAGCACACTGACACTTTCCCTCACTGTACCTCTCTGTCCCTACAAACAAGGATTAGCACAGAATAGCACACTGTCACTGACACTCTCCCTACCTATCCTTATTTGTCCCTAAACACAAGGAATCCAGGAATAGTAAAGGAAAAATAATGACACTGTCCCTGCCTATGCTTCTCTTTCCCTGCTCCGGAACACACTACACAAGGCCGCCGCGCTGGCGGCCTTTTATAGTGTGGGGCGTGTACTAAACCCCATCAGCAATAATTGGCCACAGGCATCCTGCCTGTGGCCAATCATTGCTCTCCTCGCTGCCGGCACTGTGATTGGCCAAGCATGCGGGGTCACAGTGCATGCTTGGCCAATCACAGCGCCTGGATGACACTGCGATGGCGTAGTGCATTGTGGGCCGTTCGCGTCACTCGAATTTGGCGCGAACGGCCCAAATCGTTCGCTCTTCGTCGAACGATCGAACAGCCGATGTTCGAGTCGAACGTATGTTCGACTCGAACACGAAGCTCATCCCTAGTCAAATATATTGTGGAAATACTGTATAACACTGTCTTCATATTTCGGTTCAGTTTATGGTATAGTGATTGAAGGTTTTAAAATTTATTTCCACTAGTTGGATATGTTTTTTTTCAACCTACAGTATGTATGTAACTATGTAACCAAATAAATCATAACTCTTGGTTTTGTGGTACTTTAACCACTTCAATACCGGGCACTTCCCCCCCCCCTTCCTGCCCAGGACAATTTTCAGCTTTTAGGGCTGTTTGAATTTGAATGACAATTGCTTGGTCATGTAACTGTAGCACACAGACCCCTCTTCCTTACCTTTGGCTCACTTGTAAGGTAAAAATAGGATTTTTATAACAGCTTACCTGTAAAATCCTTTTCTTGGAGTACATCACGGGACACAGAGCGACATAGTCATTACTAATGGGTTATATAGATACCGTCAGGTGCTGGCACTGGCAACTTCCAAAACCGGAAGTACCCTCCCCTATATAAGCCCCTCCCATCCGGGAGCACCTCAGTTTTGTAGCAAAGCAATAAGTGTCCCTAAAGAGGGGTGGGAGCTCTGTGTCCCGTGATGTACTCCAAGAAAAGGATTTTACAGGTAAGCTGTTATAAAAATCCTATTTTCTTTCTCGTACATCACGGGACACAGAGCGACATAGTCATTACTAATGGGATGTCCTAAAGCAATGCCAAATGAGGGGGGGGATACACCATATATAAGCTGAGCGCTATCAGACATGAGGATCTTTTGCGGCCTGCAACACACTGCGCCCAAAGGCGACATCCTCCTGACTTCTAACGTCCACCTGGTAGGACCTAGTAAACGTGTGTACCGAAGACCATGTTGCGGCCTTACAGATTTGAGCCAGGGAGGCCTGGTGATGCACTGCCCATGAAGTTCCAACTGCTCTCGTGGAGTGCGCTCTAACTTTGAACGGAGGCGGTCTCCTTCTCAAGCCATAAGCTTGCATAATGACCTGTCGAATCCACTTGGCTAAAGTAGATTTTGACGCTGCCTGACCCTTTCTGGGGCCTTCCGGCAGAATAAACAAAGTATCCGTTCTGCGAATCTGAGCAGTGGCTTTTAGATAAGCTTTAACTGCTCTTACTACATCCAAAGAATGCAATAACTTTTCCTCTACCGAAGTAGGTTTGGGGAAAAAAGAAGGAAGAACCACATCTTGGTTCAAATGAAACCTCGATACCACCTTAGGAAGAAAGGCTGGATGAGGACGTAACACTACTCTGTCCTTATGGATAACCAGATATGGCTCCCTACAGGACATAGCTGCTAATTCCGATACTCTTTTAGCCGAACAAATGGCTACTAGAAAAATCAATTTCCTGGTGAGAAGCACCAAGGAAATATGCTGTAATGGTTCAAATGGTTGTTTCTGTAGAACCGACAGAACCAAGTTTAGATCCCATGGACATATGGGAATATTAACCGGAGGACTAATACGCATCACTCCTTGTATAAAGGCTTTGACTAGTGAATGCGAAGCCAAGGGCCTTTGAAAAAATATTGACAAGGCCGAAATCTGACCCGTGATAGTACTCAAGGCAAGCTTCCTATCTACAGCCCACTGTAGGAAGTCCAGAATCCTACCTATTACGTACTTATGTGGATGCCATTTCTTGGCCTCACACCACGCGATGTACGCCTTCCAGATTCTATAGTAGATCTGCCTGGATACCGGCTTCCTGGCATTGATCATGGTAGATACCACAGCATTAGAGAGCCCTCTCTTTTTTAGAATGTGGGCTTCAATAGCCAGGCCGTCAAACCTAGGGCTGGTAAGGAAGGGTGGTATATCGGTCCTTGCGAAAGCCGGACGACGTGGGAGAGTCCAAGGACTCCCCACTGAAATTTTACAATCTCCGCGTACCACGCTCTTCGGGGCCACGCTGGAGCCACCGGAATCACTGGTTTCTTTTCTACCCTGATTCTGCGGAGTAATCGAGGTAACCATTGTGGCGGTGTGAATGCATATATCAGCTTGAACTGATCCCAAGGGAACACTAGGGCATCCGAGCCGCAAGCTAGGGGATCCCTTGTCCGAGAGACAAACCTGTCCCCCTTTGCGTTGAATCTGGATGCTAGAAGATCTACATCCGATGTTCCCCACCGCTGACATATTGTCCAGAAAACCTCGGGGTGAAGGGACCCTTCCTCTGGGCCTAATTGCTGGCGACTTAGAAAGTCCGCCTTCCAATTCTCCACTCCTGGAATGAATACCGCAGATATGGCTGGGACATATTTTTCTGCCCATTTCAGGATGTAATTTACTTCCCTCTGGGCTGCACGACTCCTGGTGCCCCCCTGATGATTGATATATGCCACTGCTGTGGCATTGTCTGATTGCATTCTGACAGGGGACCCTTGGAGTTTGGATGTCCATGCTACTAGGGCATACCGGGCTGCTCGTATCTCTAAGAGATTGATGGGCAGGGCCTTTTCTGCATCCGACCATCTGCCCTGGAGAGACTATTGCTCCAGTACTGCTCCCCAGCCTATAAGGCTGGCATCTGTAGTGACCACCTTCCAAGAAATCGGACTGAAGGATTTCCTTTTTTCCAGATTCTGGGGAACCAACCACCAACGGAGGCTCTTGCGAACGGAAGGGGACAAGGACATTGTAAGTCTAGGGCCTGAACTTTTTTGTTCCAGGCTGACAGTATGGCCCCTTGCAAATTCCTTGAATGGAATTGACCGTAGGGTACTGCTTCGAATGATGCCACCATTTTTCCCAGCAGCCTCATATACAGGCGTATGGACGGCTGTCTTTTTTGTACCCACTAAGTGGATCAAATCTTTCAAAGACAACACCTTTCCTCGAGGCAAGAATATTTTTCTCTGGCCTGAATCCAACCTTAGCCCCAAGTATTCCAGACTTTTGACTGGTTTTTAGGGCTGACTTGTCTCGGTTGATAATCCAACCGTGAGATTCCAGATACTTGATCGTCTTGTGAACGACCACGTCTAGTTTTTTCACTGAGTGGTCTATCAGCAACAAGTCATCCAGATATGCCATTATCATTACACCTTGTGTTCTTAGATTGGCCAATAAAGGGCCAGAATTTTTGTAAACACTCGTGGTGCTGTGGCCAAACCGAAGGGTAAGGCTCTGAACTGAAAATGGCGCCCTTCTACTGCAAAGCGTAGAAATTTTTGGTGGACTGGAAAGATGGGAATGTGCAAATAAGCATCTTTGATGTCGATCGTGGCTAACCAATCCTCCCCTTGTAGGGCAGTGGCCACCGATCGGATCGACTCCATCGGAAAGTCCTGATATACAGGAATTTGTATAGCCCTTTTAGAATTAATATGGGCCTCCCGTCCGCGTTTGCTTCGGGACTGTAAAGAGGTTTGAGTAAAACCCGAACCCTCATTCTTCCAGGGGAACCTCCATAATTACTCCTTGGAGCAATAGTTGTTCTAGTGCCAACAGGAGGGACTCTCTCTTCCGGGGATCCCTTGGCACGTTTGACCTCAAAAATGGGAAGGAGGAGAGTCTTTTAACTCCAAACTGTATCCCAAACCTACTGCGGAGAGCACCTATCTGTCTTGATCGTGTCCCGCCAGGTCTCTTGCGAACAACTGGAGTCCTCCCCCCACCCGACTGAGTGGGGGCTTCAATGAATTTCACTTTGGGGGAGGTTTTGTACCTCCCCTGACCCAGGGTTTCTCATTACCCTGCTACTGTCCCTGTTTTTTACCCCCAGGATTTGACCGAGGAGGCCGTCGGAACTGTTACACAGCCGATGCCCCAGGGACTGGAGAAGCAGGCCTCTTAAAGAGGGACCTCTAACTCTGCTTTTAACCGGCAAGAGCGTATTTTTACCGCTGGAAATTTTCTGGATATATTTGTCCAGGTTTTCCCTGAATAAGCGTTCACCATGAAATGGGACGCTAACCAGCCATTCTTTACAGGGAGCTTCAGCAGACCAGTTTTTGAGCCATAGGAGCCTACGCATATGTACTATAGACAGCGTAAGGCGGGAGGCCTGATGGACTGAATCCTCTATGGCGTCAACCGCAAAGCCTAAGGCTCTAGGTAGATCAGCTAGGGCAAAGCCTGCTGATCTGTCAAGTCCCTCAAGACCTGTTTCAACTGATCCTTCACTGCTTAGCAGACCCCAATAGCTGCTACTGCTGGTTGTATCACCAAGCAGATTTTCATAAGGACTCCAATCTTTTATCTATTGGGTTCTTGAACATTTGGACATTATCCACTGGACATGTCAGTGATTTATACATACAAGAGATGGCTGCGTCCATTGTAGGGACCTTCCATTTTTTTTTTTTTTGATGAACTTATCCTCCATGGGATAGACCACCGGAAATCTCTTGGGGGAATAAATATTTTCTCAGGACGTTCCCAATCCTGGTAAATGAGCCCTTTCAGTAAAGGGTGAAGTGGAAAAGAACAAACAGTCTGGGGGCTTCTAGCGACCCCAACGAGGATACAGTAGTGGTTGATGGTTCCGCAAGGTGCATTTTTAAATGCTGATCGGACCATGTTAGTCAGAGACTGAACCCATAATCTTTCAGCTTGAGATGCTGAGAAAAGGTTCCCCCACTGTTGATTCCTCTATAACAGAATCAACCTTATCCTGATCCCCTTCAGGCAGGTCGATCCCTGTATGGGACTGTTGCTCTGCTAACAGGCACTCTGAAGGAGGAGACGGAGATCGGGCGTGCTTTCCCTGACAGGGAGGCAGCGATAAATGTTGACAATCTCTCTCTAATCCTCCCAGAGCTGAGGAAAAAACCTCCTCTGTTACATACACAGGAGCAGGTGACTGAGGACAGCCACAGTACCAAGTACCCCTGCGGGGTCTCTACGGTCACTTACCTCTGAACTTCAGGGGAGACTGGTGCAGCAGGAGTATGCCCAAGATCCTCCGAGCCCGATGAGACCCCCTTCGCTTCCTGGAAGATTCAGTTCCGGAGCTTCTGGACGGCATATTCCTAAGCCTAAAGCTGAGGTATTCCAGCCGTAATACACCACTTTTACTGAGAATAGTCTAGCACAATTGCTGCTATATCACAGTTGGTGTCTACTAATGTGCCTTTCTAGGGGATGCCTGTATTAACCGCTTGCTGTATGCCTTTAAATGTTGCCAGCTCTGTCTCTGTACTTCATAGCCAGCTCACTACAATATTGTGGTTTTTTTAAACTGCTGGGACGCCCGCACATGCGCAGAAGCGCTGCGGCGCGCACAGAGCGTCATCCCCCAGGCTCCGCCCCCTTTCCCGGCTCACCTCTATATATAGAGGCACGTGCACTCGCACGCGCGCGGGCACGTGCGCCTTCGGCGCTAATTTCAAATATGGTAACAAGGGACAGGAGCCAGGGCCCCTCTTTGCCGCAGGCCGGGGGATGGACGAGCACTGCAACATGGCAGAGGAAGCAGTTTCCTATAAGAGAACTCACCATCTGCCTGGACTTTGCTCTGCTGAGAAGAAGCTAGTCCACATGACAAGAAAACATTCCACAGCGGCCTCTAGTGGACAAACACAGGTACCGCAGTCTAATATATTAAATATATATATAAATTTTTTTTTTTTTTTTTTTTCTTGACCACCATTAAAAATTATTACATTTTTTTAGTAGTTACAGGCATGCACAGAATTTTGCGGGAATACCATTAGGTAACAGACAGAAAGACAAATTAGGCTTGGGGGTCCCCCAATAGAACCAAGTTCCTGGGGGCCCCCACTTACCTGTTCCCCGCCGCAGGACTTTGTTTGGTTCACAAAAGCCCAAACTTCACCTATCACGGCAGGCATTGTAATCAAACCTTCAGGGACCGGGTTCCCAAGGATTCCACTCCCCTGGACCTGTATAGCACCCTGCACAGAAAACATCTTGGTCGTGGGTATGACCAGAGCTCTGGATCCCAGGGTCCAGCTCTCCTAAGAGAAGCATTACAGGCAAAACCTTGCTCTTCTCTGCAAGGCCCGGGTACCGACCGTTTAGCTATGAAGCTTTTTTGGTCGGATCCGGAATAGCTTACTGAGGCCCAAAAGAACCTGTACGCAAGCTCAGTGAAAAACACATGTTTCTTCTTGGCCAACACCTTAGACACTGGCAAAAAACTGAGGTGCTCCCGGATGGGAGGGGCTTATATAGGGGAGGGTACTTCCGGTTTTGGAAGTTGCCAGTGCCAGCACCTGACGGTATCTATATAACCCATTAGTAATGACTATGTCGCTCTGTGTCCCGTGATGTACGAGAAAGAAAGGGGCACACCATGCCACATGCCCGTACCCTCCTGTGTGAAGAGGTTGAACGGTGTAATGTACCTGGGTCTCTATGGCCAGGTTCTCCAGAGAATGGTTCCCGTCTTCACTGTAATAAAGACAAGTCTCTATTCCCCAATAACTCCAAGGTCCACACCAATTGCAACTCCAACGTAGAGTTTATTTTCTCTTATGCATAGTCATTTGAATATGAAAGGTTGGAGGAAGATCAGAACAGCAAGAGGTGTTGGAGTAGGTCCAGGCACAAACGAATACTTATTCACTACCCATATCTTCAGGTAGTCTCAGCTTATCCGGATAGTCTCCCATTAGAGTGGATCCTAGCAGCCGGAGTGATGCTCGAATTAGATTACACACAGTCTCTGCACAAACTCTGCCACAGATCTGGTGAATGTTAGGTCTCTGCCACAGACCTGGTGGATGTTAGGCCTCTGCCACAGACCTGGTGGACGTTAGGCCTCTGCCACAGACCTGGTGAACAATGGTTCTGGTATTAGGCCTCTAACAGGAAGATGACATCTCTCCAGAGAGGCCCCTTCCTTCACTGTGATCTCTCACCAGTCCCTCGGAACGGTCCTCCCCCGGCCTCCTCTTCCAGATACGGGTCTCCTCGCAAGGCAGCACCCTGGGATTCCTCCTCCCTCCCTGGGCTCCAGCCGAAGGTGCTGGACCCAAGGCCTCCAGTTGCAGCCCAAGGGCTAAAGGTGCCTGGGACTGATCCGCCAGTGTACCGGGCCAGGAACTCCACCCCAGGGCTAAAGGTGCCTGGGGTGGCCACGAACAGGACAACACACTACCGGGGTCGGACCCCCGGGAACTCACCCCCTTACAGACAGGGTCTGGCCCTTTTATATCCTCTCCCGGCATGCACAGCAGGCCGACACGCCCACCATACCACCACCGAGAGGGGACATCCAAGGCACAGCACTGTACCAGCGGTTCAACCCTAGCCTCCGATGGCAGCGCCATCAACAGGCCACAGGGAACTATACACCAGCATCCCACCTGTAGTATAAAAAAGGTTTTACAGAACCCTATCAAAAAGTGTGTTTGAGTACAACTACCACTCAAACATTCCTTTAGATTTAAAGCCCCGCTACATAACATTGTACCCATATGAAGTTTTTATCATTTTGTTCACACAAATAGAGCTTTCTTTTGATGGCTAAATAAACAGATAAAGACCGAATATTTTGGGGGAAAAAAAACACTTTTTTTTTAGTTTCTGTTATAAAATTTTGCAAAGAAATAATCTTTCTTGATACATTTAGGCCAAAATTTATTCTGCTACATTTCTTTGGTAAAAATAACCAAAATCAGTGTTTATTACTTAGTCTATAAGAACAATATAGGGTCCACAAACTATGGAATATATCTGAAAATCGATCAATTCTGATGTACTGCCTATCTCATTTATTGAGGTCCAAAAATGCCAGGACAGTACAAATGCCCTCCAAATTACCCCTTTTTGGAAAGTAGAAAATCCAAGGTATTTTAGTAAGAGGCCTAGTGAGTTTTTTGAAGTTGTAATTTTTTGTCACATTTTTTTTTTTGAAAATAAATTATTATTTTTTTTTTCTCAATTTTTTTTTTTTTTTTTACATACTGTCACTAGTGCAGTACAGTGTCATCATATAAGTAGTGTGGTAGTGATCATGGACTCTGACTGGTGAGACTATGTAAAAAAATATATATATATACAGTGGGGAGAGCAAGTATTTGATACACTGCCGATTTTGCAGGTTTTCCTACTTACAAAGCATGCAGAGGTCTGTAATTTTTATTATAGGTACTCTTTAACTGTGAGAGACGGAATCTAAAACAAAAATCCAGAAAATCACATTGTATGATTTTTAAATAATAAATTTTCATTTTATTGTATGACTTAAGTATTTGATCACCTATCAACCAGTAAGAATTCCAGCTCTCACAGACCTGTTATTTTTTCTTTAAGAAACCCTCCTGTTCTTCACTCATTACCTGTATTAACTTACCTGTTTGAGCTTGTTACCTGTATAAAAGACACCTGTCCACCAGGGATGGACTGGCCATTGGGACTACCGGGAGTTTCCCGGTGGGCCGATGGCTCAGTGGGCCGGTTGTCACTCAGGGGCGTCGGGAGGGGGTGGCTCCCCGAATGGGTCCCCAAAAAGCCCGGAGTCTCGCCCCGAGTGTAAACATCCAGTGATTGGTGGGCAAGCGGGGGCTTGCGGCCGCAGTGAGAGTTGAGCTGTCAAAACGAAAAACTGATGTCGGGGATGGGCGGGGCCAATATGCGGGCCCCCCATCCCCGACATCAGTGCTTAGATTTGACAGCTCCACTCTCACTTCAGCCACACACCCCGATACCGATGTGCGGGGCCCCTTTCGTCTAGTACAGTCAGAGTGTATACAGGCAGTGTTTGCTATGTACTGGACGAAGGGGCCCCGCACATCGGTATCGGGTCATTTGGCTGCAGAGTCTGACTGCTGGCTGGGGAGGAAGGTGGCGGGACCCGTTGCAACTACGTGCACGGTTCCAGTGCAGGCTGCAGAGTATTGCTGCTGGAGGGGGTGCATGGTGGGTGGAGTGCATGTGCAGGGTGACAACAGTGAACCTGTTGAACATCCTGCCTGGGTGTCCTCTTCTCTCCCGTGTAACTCCTCCTTCCCCCCACCGCCGCTTTCACCCATACAATAAGCATACAATACAGTAGAAGACAGAATGTCCGAGCAGAAGGCGGGAGCTGTCCAACTTTTCAAGTTAAATAGCCTGTGATTTGTTGCTAGGGGCGGTCCTAGCAACCAATCGTCTGTCTGTTACATGGAAAGTTGAACAGCTCCCGCCTTCTGCTCGGACATGCTGCATCCTCTGTCTTCTCCCTGCTGTGTAAAGTAAGGGAGGGGGCACTGACATAAAGAGAACTGTGTTTGTTGCAAAGAAAGAAGATGGCTGTAAAGGATACCAGAAAGGAAGGGACTGTGAAAGAAAGTGGGTGTCAGTGTATGTGTCAGGAGGGGGGGAGGGGGTCAGTGTATGTGTCAGGAGGGGGGGTCAGTGTATGTGTCAGGAGGGGGGGGTCAGTGTATGTGTCAGGAGGGGGGGTCAGTGTATGTGTCAGGAGGGGGGGTCAGTGTATGTGTCAGGAGGGGGGTCAGTGTATGTGTCAGGAGGGGGATCAGTGTATGTGTCAGGAGGGGGGGTCAGTGTATGTGTCAGGAGATAAAAATAGCGGTGTTTTACCGCCGATGCTATGGGCATCTCAGTGTGAAAGGGGTCTAATACATCAGTTACTATGACCAGTGGCAGTACATTAATACATTGGTTACTATGACCAGTGGCAGTGCATGTGTCTGTGATTTTTTTTAATATGCAGCATGGCGGGGGAGGGGGGTAAATGCACTGCCACTGGTCATAGTAACTGATGTATTAATGTACTGCCACTGGTCATAGTAACTGATGTATTAGACTCCTTTCACACTGAGATGCCCATAGCATCGGCGGTAAAACACCGCTATTTTTATCGCCGACGCTATGGGCGGATTTGCGGCGCATTTCGCCCGCTAGCGGCCGAGAAAGGGTTAAAACCGCTCGCAATGCACTGCTGAAGCAGCGCATTGCAGGTGGTATAGCCGCGCTGTCTCATTGATTTCAATGGTCAGGAGCGGTGGAGGAGGGGTAAACACACCGCTCCTTCACCGCCCTCGGCTTTCACACTGGAGACAATGGAGCAGCTGTTTGAGGGCGGATTGCAGGCACAATTTTTAATGCTACAGCACCTGCAATACGCTCCAGTGTGAAAGGGGTCTTAATGTACTGCCACTGGTCATGGTTACAGACAGATAAATTAATTTACTGGTCACAGAATAAAAAAGCAGTTTATACTTACAGTGGAATGTTTTTACTTAGGTTTTTTTTTTTTGCGCAATTGCGTATAGTTTATATACTGTTTATGTGTGTGTTTGCAAAAATAAAGTGGGCCGGTTTGGATGAAGTCCAGGGCCAAATTTTTGTCCCAGTCCAGCCCTGCTGTCCACACACTCAATCAAACAGACTCCAACCTCTCTACAATGGCCAAGACCAGAGAGCTGTGTAAGGACATCAGAGATAAAATTGTAGACCTTCACAAGGCTGGGATGGGCTACAGGACAATAGGCAAGCAGCTTGGTGAGAAGGCAACAACTGTTGGCCCAATTATTAGAAAATGTAAGAAGTTCAAGGTGACGGTCAATCTCCCTCGGTCTGGGGCTCCATGCAAGATCTCACCTCGTGGGGCATCAATAATTATGAGGAAGGTGAGGGATCAACCCAGAACTACACTGCAGGACCTGGTCAATGACCTGAAGAGAGCTGGGGCCACAGTCTCAAAGAAAACCATTAGTAACACACTACACCGTCATGGATTAAAATCCTGCAGTGCACGCAAGGTCCCCCTGCTCAAGCCAGCACATGTCCAGGCCCGTCTGAAGTTTGCCAATGACCATCTGCATGATCCAGAGGAGGAATGGGAGAAGGTCATGTGGTCTGATGAGACAAAAATAGAGCTTTTTGGTCTAAACTCCACTCGCCGTGTTTGGAGGAAGAAGAAGGATGAGTATAACCCCAAGAACACCATCCCAACCGTGAAGCATGGAGGTGGAAACCTCATTCTTTGGGGATTCTTTCCTGCAAAGGGGACAGGACGACTGCACTGTATTGAGGGGAGGATGGATGGGGCCATGTATTGCGAGATCTTGACCAACAACCTCCTTCCCTCAGTATGAGCCATGAAGATGGGTTGTGGATGGGTCTTCCAGCATGACAACGACCCGAAACACACAGCCAGGGCAACTAAGGAGTGGCTCCATAAGAAGCATCTCAAGGTTCTGGAGTGGCCTAGCCAGTCTCGAGACCTGAACCAATTTGAAAATCTTTGGAGGGAGCTGAAAGTCTGTATTGGCCAGCGACAGCCCTGAAACCTGAAGGATCTGGAGACGCTCTGTATGGAGGAGTGGGCCAAAATCCCTGCTGCATTGTGTGCAAACCTGGTCAAGAACTACAGGAAACACATGATCTCTGTAATTGCAAACAAATGTTTTTGTACCAAATATTAAGTTCTGCTTTACTGATGTATCAAATACTTATGTCAAATCGGCTGTGTATCAAATACTTGTTTTCCCCACTGTGTATATATATCTATATACCATATATATATATATATATAGAGTTTCAATTTGTATGCAATCAGGCAGGCCCTTGCACTATGTGGTTTTGGTAAATCTAAAGGAAATCAGACAGCATTTATTGTGAATGGCATCCATTCATTCAGTGCATACTATTGTGATTAGCAGTGATTGGCCACAGCTAGTCTATAGGCTGGGCGGGACCTGGTTAAAGTACAAGTTCAGTCCACACTTTTTGTTTTCATTTGTTTTTTAGTTTTGGATATAGTAATGAAGGACACAAAACCCTTTTGGATCTTTTTTGCTATTCAGGTGATTTAGCCTCACTTACTGTCAGGGCCACAAGTATTATGTAGTGTCCTCACAGGATTGAGAGCCCCTAGCATCCCTTGTTAATAATAACACTATTAATTAATTAATAACCCACTATTTTGGGTGGACAGTGTGGTTAAAGAATTTATTGGACTGTTAAATTTATAGCTTGAGTCTTGGTGAATGAGCTTTGGTGTTGGATATTTATTTCAAAATACATTTTTGATTTGTTTATGGTTAAAAAATTTAAAGACATTTCAGGATTGTAATTATATGCTTTTAACCATAGTAAAGGGCCTAAAATTTTCCAATTCCAAGATCGTTGTCTTTTGTGGTTTCATTTAATTAACTTTTCTATTTCAGGTGGTTTTGGTATAATTTGGTTGAAAGGGGTTCTTGTGGGGTCTGCAAACTCATGTCCTGGTAATACCACTTTTCCCAGACAGGAAGTGAGGAAAAATCTGCATCGGCAACACAGTTATGATTAAAATAGCTTTTTAGTTGAGTAGGGAAAGGTTAGGACCCCCGTAGATTTTTCTTGTTTTTTTTTTTAGTGTCTGCCTTTGTTCCTATTGCAGATTTTTCCTCTCTTCCTGTTTGGAGAAAACTATTGTCACTGTTACAATAATTGAGGAAAACTTAAACCAAGTTTGGCAGTAAAAAACACACAGGGGATCTAAGCTTTACCTGCTATATGCAAAATTAATTACTTGCCGCCCACGCTATAGCCGAAAGAAGGCTACAGCATTCGCCTTAATTGCCGGGAGGGCGTCCATGGATGTCCTCCAAAGCAAGCGCTGTCTGTGTGTCCCTGCGGGTTTGCGCGCGGCGCGTTCTGTGATCACTGAGTCTATGAGACTTGGGTAATCACAGATGAGAGTAAAGGGGTTAATCTCTGCCCCTTACCACATGATCAGCTGTCAGCCAATGACGGCTGATCACGTGATGTAAGCAGAAGCTCGGTAATCTGTATTTTTTTCTCCCTCTCTCTCAGCTGAAAGCTGAAAATTGGTCTGGGCAGAAAGGGGGTTTAAGTGCCCAGTAAGCAAGTGGTTAAAAAAGGTTTTGGATGGTGGACAGCACCAACATCTTTGTTGGGCTCCAACGTCTATGCATGTAACATGGTATGTTCCTAAAAGCACCAAAATAAACAGTATACTGTGCATAAAATACAAAGGGGTTACAGCACAGAGAGCATACTATTATTAAAGAATAGTCCAGCAACTTCAGACATCCAATTGAAGAAAGGAAAAAAGGTCTTCTGGACGCAGCACTCCTGTTAAAAAGCCTTTATTCCAAAAAAAGGGGGTTTTCAGGAAACCAAAAACACTCTGCACAACACAACAAACTGATCTAGTTTAGCTGACGCGTTTCGCACTATTTAAAGTGCTTATTCATAGCTAGTTATTACACAAATCCTGCCCAAGATATACCCTAAACAGGGAAAGTCATGTGATCCAACCCCAAGGTGAAACTAATTAGTTAATTGAAAATTAATTAAATTAATTACGCATGAAGTGATTCAAGTGAAATGGGTGTGGTTCACTGACCACAATGAAAAAAGAGGATAGAAATACCTCACCATATGACAATCTATACAGATATGTAAAACATATATTTATTTAAAAAATATAATATATATAGAAAAAATATATATAGTAAAAATAAGTGATGTGGTGTGGAGTGGGAACAAAAATGTATCAATAAGAATAAATATAGAAATCGAATGAAATGAATAAAAAATTTTTTTTGATGAAATACTACCAATTAAAAAAAGAGTATAAATATAAATGTGCATCCAAGACATGTGTGACCATGTGTGTGAATGCGAAAAAAAAGAAAAACATTTTTTTATATATATATGTATGAATATAGATATATATGTGCATGTATGTGAAATTTTGGACTGTATAGATGAAAAAATGCAAAGCAACCTTAAAATTGATTAGGTGCACTGTAAAGTGCTTGCATTAATATTACTTAGTCCGTGCTAATATGTGCATGTCTCTTTAAAGATATATTTATTTTTATTTTTTAAATTGTATTATTTTATTATTAATATTGATAATTTATGCAGTGAATTTGATGTGAAAAAAGAACAAATGTTCTGTTTAAACTAATGTCTGTACAGATGTGTATTGATATATGGGTATGTGTCTCTTTAACAAATGTTTGAGTCTATATGTCTATTGGGATGGAAGTCTTCAGACATCCCTGCCTTTTTATTTACTTCAGGTATCCCTGACTTTTAACCATTGACCTGCATTATGCATATATGTCTGTGCTCTGGTCCTAAATGGCCTTCATATATACACATGAGATAATAAACAGGTGTAACCATTGTTCGAAATCATTTGGTGGAGGGGCAATTATGGTGTGGGGTGGTTTTTCAGAGGTTGGGTTTGCCCCTTAGTTCCAGTGAACTCTTAAAGGGGTTGTAAACCCTTAGTTTTTTATTTTATTTAGATAACAAACATATCATACTTACCTCCACTTTGCAGTTCGTTTTGCACAGAGTGGACCTGGTCCTCGTCTTCTGGGGTCCCCCAATGGCGCTCGCGGCTCCTCCTGACTTGCAGTGCACAGGTTAATAGAGAATTCCTTGATAGGGGCTGGGGTGAAGCCATGCTTTGAGGAGAGATTACTTAAGCAGCCAGGTGAGAGTGGCTGGCCTCTTAAGCAGAACACATGGAGAGGAAAGCTGCCAGACAAACATTACTGCATACCCATGACACCTGCTCTGTGTAGTGGTTTTGCACAGAGCAGCTCAGATCCTCCTCTTCTCGGGTTCCTCACTCACACTCTTGGCGCCTCCCTCCTGCAGAGTTCTTCCACAGCAAGCAACTTGCTATGGGGGCACCCGAGCCGAGCCACTGCTCTGTGTCCATTTAGACTCGGCCATGCCCCTCTCTCTTCTCATTGGCTCACTAACTTTGATTGATAACAGTGGGAGCCAATGGTGCCTGCATCTGTCTCAGCCAATAAGGAGGGAGAGACTTGGACAGCCGAGGCACTAGTGTACATCGCTGGATCAAGATGGGGCTCAGGTAAGTACTAAGGGGCTGCTGCGCACAGAAGGTTTTTTATCTCAGTGCATAGAATGCATTGAGATAAAAAAAAACTTCTGACTTTAGAACCACTTTAAGTAATAAATTACCTCCCCGCATCTGCAAACCCCAGACCTGGGGTTGCAGACATGCATGGCTGCATTAATATGTGTTACACTCTTGTTTTATATATTTGCTTACAGGTAGGGTTTTTATAAAAGAAGAGACCCTATCAGTCTCCTCTGCTATTGTGTGTTTGGCTTTCATATGCGACTTGCTGTGTCTTCTACATCTGATTCCAGTTACCGATCTGGGCTTGTTCTTGACTATCCTTACCTGCTTGTTACTGCGACCTTTGGCTATCTCCTAACTATCCTTACCTGCTTGTTGCCCCGACCTTTGGCTATCTCCTGACTATCCTTTGTTGGTGCAGTCTGCTGCTTTCACTCTACCTCTCTGTAGTCTACCATGAGCGTGAGCTGGGAGGCCCTAGGGGTCGCGACCTGGAGCCAAACTGCAGGTAAATCCATCCCCACCACTAGGGGCCTCTGGTTAACATCCGTTGCCTCTTAGATTCCATGCCCTGGGAAATCTCATGCTTCTAGCTCCCAGTGTCATCTGTGTAGGTACCCAACGGGGTTCATCTGTCACCTGGACTCAGCAGGTAAGTATAACATGTTTGTTATTTTTAAACGAAGAAAAAAAAACAAGACTTTACAATCACTTTATTGAACACTTATAAACTTTGCAATTGTAGGGGTCCCAGGGAAATTTTTCTTCTTGCCCTCCCTTCAATCTGGCCCTGATGTCATGGCTTTTAAGGGGTGAGCTGTGTGTATGAAGTCAGATCTCACTGATTGCATGGCTACTGGGAGGTGATCAGTGTGTATTAGAAGGTACTGTAGATCTCAGTGGTGCTAAGAGTACTACAAAATATGGTGGTCTTTAAAGGAACACTAAAGGTTCCCGTTTTTTTTTTTTAAAAACAACAAACATGTTATACTTACCTCCACTGTGCAGCTCGTTTTGCACACAGTGGCCCCGATCCTGGTCTTCTGGGGTCCCTCGGCGGCTGTTTCAGCTCCTCCCCGCAAGGACTCCACACCATAATGCGAGCAAGCTCGCATGGTGTGGAGTTATTGCGGGCGCGCTCCCGTGATACAGCGGCGGCCATAGCCGCCGACTGTATCACTCGGCCCCGCACCCGGCGTGCCGCGTCATTGGATGTGATTGACAGCAGCGCCAGCCAATGGCTGCGCTGCTTTCAATCCATCCAGTGTAGCCAATCAACGGCCGGGCTGAGGAACTCGGAGGATGACGGGAGCGAGTGCGGGACTTTCGAGGGGCCAGGTAAGTAAAACGGGGGCTCTGGGGGGGGGCGGCATTGTCGAATGTTTTTTCACCTTAATGCATAGGATGCATTAAGGTGAAAAAACATGTACCTTTACAACCCCTTTAAGGAGTCCTTAAAACAGAGTGCCACCCAAAAACTCCACTTTTCCGGTTAACCCCCTCCACTGTCACATTTGGCACCTTTCAGGGGGAAGGGCGGAGCAGAAGACAGCAGGGACTAGTGACAACACGCAGCGCAACTTGCGCATGTGCAGTAGGGAACCATGCTGTGAAACTGCAAGGCTTCACTTCCTGCTACCCTTACTGAAGATATTGGCGCCTGCACCTGGGAGCCGAGGGACAGATCGCTTCGGGTGAGGCACCCTTGACAGGTAAGTGGCCTAATATTAAAAGTCGGCAGCTGCAGTATTTGTAGCTGCTGACTTTTAATTAATTTATTTTTTTCGGCGGAACTACACTTTAAGAGCAAATCTCCCTGGTGGCATGAATACCATGTAGTGACTTATATGTACTGATGTGCAAAGCTTACTGCCAAAATCGAAACTAGAAATCAGCTGCGTATACTGGACTGCATAAATCATTGGTGACATACTGGTTGCAGCACCCTCTACCTAGCTAGGTGCTAGAGGTAGATTTTTGGTGAGTACAGGTAAATTTAGGCAGGCCTAGCTAGAAGCTAAGCATGTTTGTTTTGATCTGTGTGGGCTGGGAGTGGCTCAGGGTAGGCAGGGTGACGGGTGGACCACAACTTTCAGCAGCCCCTAGGGGTGCACCGCTACACAGGGAAAGGGGTAAGCTGCGCATGCTTAAGTATAGATCTCAGTGGTGACATGGACACGGGGAGTGAGATGTACAGTATTAGGCTTGTGCAATTCGTTTCGTAACGAATCGAAATTCGTCCGAATTTAGCAACTTTCATTCGGAAGCATTCGAATTTCCGAACAAAGCAATTACGAATAAGACCGAATCCGAAATAAATTAAACCGCAAATAGCGAATGCCCGAATGTCTTCGGCATAATTCGTTATGAAAAAGTTACGAATGTACGAATCCATACGAAGCACAATAACACTCACTCTGCTCTGCTCTCTGCTTCTCCCTCACCGTGCGGAACTCCCTCTCAAAATGGTGTACAGGGGCGGAGGCTATAGCCGCATGTAAAAAACGAAAGTAAAATACGAGATTTCGAATCCATTCGAAGCACAATAACACTCTGCTCTGCTCTCTGCTTCTCCCTCACCGTGCTGAACCCTCTCAAAATGGTGTACAGGGGCGGAGGCTATAGCCGCATGTAAAAAACGAAAGTAAAATACGAGATTTCGAATCGTTACAAATAACCGCTATGTATTTAGAAAAGTACAAATCCATTCGAAGCACATTAGGCATAATAGGCAGCGTCGTCATGAGAGACACACAGAAAATTACGAATCAACGAACCCAAAAAAAGTTACGAAAGTAGGAGTTGTGTCCAGAATCAACGAAAAACAATGTACTCTACCGAAAGTACGAATTATAAATCAACTAAAAATTCAACGAAAAATGTCGCTTGCGAAAATACGAATTAGTCCGAACACGAAAAATCCCGTCTAGCAAAATTACGAATGATTACGAATCAACAGGACCGAAAAGAAACGAACCAAAACTAACCGAATTTTTCCGTTGTGCACAAGCCTATACAGTATCTCCCAAAAGTGAGTACACCCCTCACATTTTTGTAAATATTTTATTATATCTTTTCATGTGACAACACTGAAGTGAGTGTACAGCTTGTATAACAGTGTAAATTTGCTGTCCCCTCAAAATAACCCAACACACAGCCATTAATGTCTAAACCGCTGGCAACAAAAGTGAGTACTTTGAGTGTACAAGCTGTACACTCACTACTTTACATTGTAGCAAAGTGTCATTTCTTCAGGGTTGTCACATGAAAAGATATAATAAAATATTTACAAAAATGTGAGGGGTGTACTCACTTTTTGGAGATACTGTATGTGTTGAGTGGCACTGAGAGTGGACTCTCCCCCTGCACTTCCGGTGTATGGAAGAATTCAGTGACTTCACTTCCTGTGTGCAGCATTCCCTCTAATATTTTATTTCCTGTGTATTGACTTTTGCAAATGTAGTTAATATGGATAGCATATTGCTAGCATAATTCATTTAATAGAAGGGATATACTGTAGGTGTATGAAATTGCAGAATGTCAGTGCATCATATATGAAAATGTTTTTTGTACTCTTATATTTCTGGATTCATTTTTAGAAGCAAAGCCCATTTAGTCTTGGACCAAATTATGTTTTTTTTTTTTACTACTTTTGCCACCGTGTTGCATGTTTAATGATGGTGCTGGCTTGTCAGTATGATTTTCTTCGGTGTTCTTAAAAATTCTGTGTCAGCTTTATGCAATAGTTTGCCCTACATGATTTTTGCAAGCCATTTAGGGAGGAAACTTTGAAATCCCCTAGATCGGATTCTGCTGATTTTCCAATAATAACATTCATTATTTTTCATGAAAAATGTATGTTCATGGTGTTATATTTGAGTTTTTGCAGACTTTTAGACTGCAATTGTATTGACTGTACACTTATATTAATGCAGCTATTAAAATCTAAGAATATGTATCTTGCTGAGGGCTATTAATTAATTTTAATTTCTCACTTTAAACTTTTCCATATGAGACTCGTGTAAAATAATCTCAGTACAGACGAGAAATATTTGATTTGTGTTTAGAGCTCATGTGGTGTTTTGAGTTCCTTAAAATTATGAAAATTCCCCTTGCTGTAATATAATGGCTTTTAATTTCTTTTCTGTAAAATGTCACTCTTACAGAGCAGAAAATATATTGCTGCTGTAGAAATTTTTTATCTTTTCGCTGAGATGAATGAACTAAGCTAGTCTTAAGCCATCTCACCATATCATTTGCAGGTCCTTGGATCTAAAACTTGCTGTGCTGGATTTTTTTTAATAGAATGAGTCTTTTTATGACTAGTATGAAAGTAATAATAATCTATTTCTGTTCTCTTGAACAGTGATGATTCAGATTTTGCCTGAACATTTTGCACAAGGCAATGGACCCTTCTTTTGGCAACACAGACAAGAGTTACACCACCATCTGAGAAGCCCCATATCTCCAACAGCAGTAGAACCAATGCGGTCTGCTTGAGTCTTTCTATAGGAAAGACAGTTCTGTCATCACCTACTCCCAAATCTGATGCACCCTAATAAGGTGAAGTTGTACAGACAATTTACATGCACTTTCACCTTTTCCACCCCTACATAATTACAATAGGTATTAACCACCTCCGCAAGGATCATGTACTGTGGCATGGAAAATACAACTGTTTTACTATCAGGTTCAACAGTTTCCTCCTCAGAAATTTACATTGCAGAGGACATCACATTCTATCATTTTGGAGGTGCCAACTATGGCCTCGATAAGAGCAACTGCTGGGTTTTATTTCCATCCAAAGGGGAACAAGTTAACATAGATGAAGGAAGCTAACATAGATGGAGGTTGACAGTGCACATTTTGATAAAAGAGGTTGCTCAGAGAGCCAGGAAGATTAATTAAATCGTGTCCTGACTAAAAAGAGCAGTGTCGGAGTTTTGTTGCCCTCCAAGCTTTCTATGCTACTCTAAAGAAGGATGACTCATTTGATTAGCAATAATCTGAGAATAATGCCGCGTACACACGATCGTTTTTCTTGCCATTTTTTTTCTTGCCGTTTTTCACGTCGTTTTTTTTTCATGTTTCCTCTCAAGCCTGTCTTGCGTACACACGATCATTTTAAAAAACGATGAAGTAAAGCGCAGTGACGTACAACACGTACGACGGCACTATAAAGGGGAAGTTCCGTTCTAATGACGCCACCCTTTGGGACGCTTTTGCTAATTCCGTGTTACCGCGTGTTAGTAAAAGTTTGGTGAGAGACGATTTGCGCTTTTCAGTCTTCGTGCTTTGAAGATCGTTTTGGGGAGTTCAGTTTGTGCCTGTGGGTTCGTATCTGTTTGGCAGTACGTGTAGTCAGTTCGTATCTGTTTATTCAGTGCGGTCTGCTCTGCTCGTTCCTGTTTTTCAGCTTGTTCTTCATTGGCCTTGCTGTTCTTCCGTGCGTTCTTCTAGTTCGTTCTGTTCAGCCGACCGTTATCTAGCCATGTTGCGGCTACGTACTCGTCGTAGAGTTTGTGCTGTAGTTGGTGCAGGGGTTCATGCTGTATCCCGACTCCATGCCATGAGCAGGGTCAGGAGGAGTTCATGGACCAAGAATTGGTTGCTCCAGCGGCACCAATTCTGTCACATGCCTTTGTTGCGGGAGATCAGGGAGAATAATCCTGATGATTTCAGGAATTTTCTCAGGATGTCTGACCCCGTATTTCAGCATCTGTTGGCTTTGGTGTCCCCCTACATTACCAGGCAGGACACCTGAAAGGTTCTGGTTCTGTTTGGTTCTGTTGGACCTTCTTGGCTCGAGCTGGACTCAGAATCTGTGGAAGTCTCTCTGACCGGTCGGATATTCAAGACACCAATAAACAGTGAATGGGTATACTAGAATATGTGTTTTAATGGTTACATGTCCTTTTTTATACACAGCGAGAAAAGTTGCCTCCCTCCTATGGACCTATCAGCAATAAGCAAAAACCTCATGATTTAGACAAAAATAAATTCTAACAGGTTTTTTGACTTCTGCAAAAGCGGTCAGTTAACATACGTCAATTGTGGTCAAACTAGACATGTTCTGACATTTGAAACAGGAAGATAAGAAACGCCAGATGTCAGTGTGGTCAATCTGTCAGTTAAAAAGCAGAAGTGAGATAAACTTTTTCCCGGAAAAGGCCTAACCACAAAGTCACATTTCATGCTTGTCAGTTACACAGAAGAAAGATTAGCCTGACCACACATCTTGTTCACACTCATGTCAGAGAAACATTATTGTAAAATATATATATATTTGAGGAGAACTCTAACCATGAATATTGGTTCATGATCTTCTTATACCTTCCAACACCATTCTGCGTGAAGCCATCAGTGCTGAGCAGAGGCTCATTGCCACGTTGCGATACCTGGCGACTGGGAGAAGCCTGCAGGACCTTAAGTTCTCCACAGGCATATCCCCCCAGGCTCTGGGTATAATTATAAAAGAGACTTGTTCTGCCATCCTTCAAGTTTTGCAGGAGGACTATATTAAGGTAAGTGTTCTTCTTAAAAACTTCACATTGTATGTATTTTTGTTTTGGATACTTTTTATTTTGCTTTAATAGCAGTCCCTAATTCACATGATTCTTAGCTGCAGGGAATGTCCCCTTTCTCCCCATGTTTTAATAGTAAAAGTTTTGGGTTTGAGGCCTACCTGTAAATTTGGCTTACCTAACCTCTCCAGCATGCTATCCTGGGGCCATACCTACCTTGCCTAGTCATTTCCATGTATTTTATTCTATGTTCCATCGTAGTGCTTTACCCAAAACGCAACCTAAAGATTGCCTAGGAATGTTCCTTTTTTTTTACTTCATACAGAGTGCTACAGCCTTCATTTGTGATATTCCCAACTCATCTTCAACCCCCCCCCAAATTTTATTTAGTGTTTTTTTTAGGTTTGTTGTTGCTTACTAATCTTTTTTTTTTTACAGTTTCTACCAATGTTGGACATGAATGTTTTTATGAAATCAGCTTTCAATGTTTCTGGCTCAAAGTATTAATTTATTCTTTCTTTAATTCCACAGTTCCCTTCTTCGCCACATGAATGGTAGAATGTGGCTTCCGAGTTTGCCCAGCGATGGAACTTTCCGAACTGTGGAGGAGCCATCGACGGCAAACATGTTCGAGTCGTCCCACCACCCCATTCGGGATCCTTTTATTATAACTATAAGGGGTTCCACAGCATCGTGATGATGGCAGTGGTGTCGGCCACCTACGAGTTCCTCTATGTGGACGTTGGCAAGAATGGCAGGATGTCTGATGGAGGAGTATTTGCCCAGAACGGCTCCTTTTGGATCTGCTGGCCTTGCCACCAGCGGAGCAGAATGTGGAGGGACTACCTTTTGTGTTTGTTGCGGATGAGGCGTTTGGCCTGGGACCCCATTTGATGAGGCCATTCCCGCAACGCACCCTCACCCCTGAGAGGGGGGTGTTCAATTATCGGCTGGCCAGAGCCAGAAGGGTGGTGGAAAATGCCTTTGGCATCATGGCCAGCCGATTTCGCCTCTTCCTGACTTCCATCCACCTTGCCCCATACAAATGGAACCATGTGGTAATGACTTGCTGTGTGCTTCATAATTTCCTACGGGTGCATTCCACCAGTTATATAGCTTTGAGTGGGCCTGAGGCCTCTTTACTCAATCAAGAAACTTTAGTGGCCCTGGAACCTGGCCGTCCTGGCTTGGCTCCCCCAACCGGACGTGAGGTCCGTAACCAATATGTGGAATATTTTATGGGTAGGGGGGCCATTGAAATGCCAGAAAATGTTTAAAATTTTGTTTTCAAATAAATACATTATTTTATGGAGTAAAGATTGGTTTGGTGTTTTCATTTTATAATGTTTTATGTTTCATGTAGGTTTACCTAGTGCACTTGTATTGCCATGTGTATTTATCATTCTTAATTAGCCTTCATTGTCAGTGTAAACACAAAACATTGATTAGTTCACTCAGCACCACATTTACATAATGAAGCCACAATTATTTGGAATGTAAAAATATCTTTATTTCTTTTTTTGGTGGTAAACTTCCTTAGAAATGTGGATGTTCCCTTAATTTTTGGGGTATTAAAACGCATGACCAGCCATGCGTAAACAAACTATATTCAAAAAAATTGTGAAAAAGCTAAACATGTGCTAGTCATTAAAGGGTAAAACAACAAAAAACCTTCCAAAACTCAGCAATTTAAACGTTCTTTGGTGTAAAAACATTAGACACGCCCAAGCACAGCCATGATATTTTGGAGCCTTTCCTCCACCCGCTTGGTATTTGCCCTGATCTCTATCAAGTCTCCCTTAATTTTTTCGAGGTCACGACAGCAGACCATGATGTATTGGATCAGGATCTGGGCACTGTGATGTGTCAACTTTTTGGGGTCTTCGGACAGAACTGCACCTAAATGTAAAAAGAAAAATGTAGGATAGAATATGTAGGCCTACATCTATTTAACATGCATGGGTCTGGTTTCTCTCTGACCTGTTGTGGTGCCACTTTCCACTTCCACAACATCACGTTCCTCTCCATCCTGGGGTTCTGGGGGTATTGTTGTAGGTGTTGCAATTATCGGCTCATCTGAGGTAGCTATTGGAATCCCTAGGGAGATTGAAATAAAAGGTATAGTTTCATTAGTAGCGACTCAATTTTTCAAAAAAACTAAACATGATAAAATACTTTGTAAACATTCTTTTGAAGCCTGCTTCATTTTAAAATGGACCCCCAGTGCCAACCGGAACACATGATTGGATACATAGCCAAAACCATAGCATATACTTTTTAAACACAAATTTGACACATTGTAACACCCCAAAGTATCTACACAGGATCACCTGTGTGTGACACCCTCAAGCTTTTTGGCTTTAGGCCCACACTTGTACTACTGCGTTCAGATGTTTCATCAGCTGCTGAGCATTCACTCCCTTAACATTACCATGCATATCCTTTTTTCAAACGAACAAATGTCCTTTGGATTAGCACCTAAAAAATAAGTGATTACAAAATTTGCTCCCCCAAATAAAATAAAATACATGGGTGTTCACACTGGATGATCCTAAAACATCGTTTGAGGAACTGTACGGAGAAAGAGGTTTAATACGTCCGTTTACTGTGCGGACGAACCTGAAAGATGGTATCTTTCACTGTACTATATCAAAGTCAAAAATACACGACAGAATACAAGTAAATAATATGTACCATGGAAAATATTAAAAAATAACTTACTTTTTCCTAAAACTTTCTTGATTCTTTTGTATTGGTCGGGCTCCCGCAACTTCAGATCAGACCAACGTTTTCTGAGCTGTTCCTTCGTTCTGCACACCCCGAATTTTTTGCGAAGACTTTTGACCACTTTGCCCATAATTTTTGCCTTGACCAGATTAGGCCTTTTATACGGCCCATGCTTGGCATCATAATCCTCCCTCTTCAAAATGGCGACCATCTCCACCATTTCCTTGAATGACATGTTGGATGCCTTATATCTCCTGGATCTGGATTTGGGCTCCTCTGGAATTTCCTCCTCTGTAGAGGTAATCTCAGCCACCTGTGTCTCCGCCATGTTTTGTTAAGCACAACGACGAGCGAGAAGGCGCGGAGAAAGTGCAATATCGAACGTCAGGGGCGGGGAAAGCGTGCAGAGATTGACGCATGCGCAGTGTATATCAAGTGAAGATCCATGTCTCGAAAATACGTTAATTTGGCGGGAGAGGGAGTTAGCAACGAACGTCTTGACGAAGGTACCTAACAATTTAAGCATTTCAGGTTCATCAGACGAGGAGATTTGTGCGTAAAAAATATGTAGAAAATGCACATTTGAGGAATGTTGCCTGAAAAATATATATTTAGTTGTTTCTCGCTTTTACAGATATCATGAATACTTTCAAAAACCCGGAATTCATGGGGGAGTTCATAGACAAATGGCAAGAGCTACCTATACTATGGCAAACCAAAAGTGGCGCGAATAAAAATAAAGACGCCAGGAAAGCAGCACTGGAGAGCCTGCTTGCATTTGTGCAAACCAAGATACCCACAACAACTCTCCAAGATGTGAAAACCAAAATAGCGACTATCAGAGGGACATACAGGACCCAGAGGACTATGGTCCTGAGGTCCCAGAGGTCAGGTGCTCCAGCAGATAAGGTTTATAAACCCAGTCTGTGGTACTACAGCAAGTTATCTTTCCTGGATGACCAGCTGGAAGTGAGGGAATCTCTGTCCACCCTTCCCCCCAGAGGTCAATCCAGCCTTCCTTGTAGCCAACCCTCCAGCCTTCCCAGCAGCCAGTCCTCCAGCCTTCCTGGCAACCCTGCTCTGGCTTCCTCTGAGGATCAAGATGAGGTCCTTGAGGAGGCAGATTTGGATATATGGAGCCAGGTAAAGTATTGATATCTATATTTATATCTTACAAAATTGTAGAATTTAAATAGATGTTAGTATTGTTAGGTATGTAAACTTCTACCAATAAAGTTTTTTAAGAGCAAGATACAGTAGTGGCCTAATTTTATGTGGACAAGGCAACAAAACCAGGATGCGGAATCAATGAAAATGACATAACTTTTGACATTGATTTCAACAATGTCTAGAGGTGAACAATGTCTGTGAATGATGGTGGGCCAAAATAAATAATGTCCCTTTCTTTTTTTACAGCCAGAGCAGAGCCAGGAAGAGGGTGATGTTGGGGATCAGGAGGAGGCAGGGCCCAGTGGCACCCAGGAGGAGGCTGGGCCCAGCACAAGAGCCCAGATGCCTCCCCTGGTAGTTAAACCACGAGGGCCAAGGAGAGGTAGGCAGGTGGAGGAGGAAACCAGGGCCTTCATCAGAGAGGCAACAGCGGCCCTCAGAGAGGCACCCTCTGTTGAGGAGGGATTTGCCGCAGTCCTCGCCCACAAACTAGGGCAAATGGACTTACGGCAAAAGATGTATAGTGAGACCCTGCTTTTAAAAGTGATCAATAAGGGCTTGCTGGGTGAACTCACCATGTACAGCGATATAACGGAGGTTGTCCCTACTCCTCCACCTCCTCCTCCTCCTCCTACTACTCCTCCTGCCACAACCTCTCCTCCTGATCCCCAGCCTCCAAGGAAGAAACCAACCAAGGCTGCAGAGAAGGCTACAAGGAAGAGGAGAAAATAATGCCTGCTGTAGTACCACAGACTGGGGACATATAGGACTTATCTGCTGTGGCTCCTGACCTCTGGGAGCTCAAAACAAGATTGGGCTCCTTTTTTTTGGGGATCTAATCTCTATTTTGGTTTTAACATCTTGGATGGTTGTTGTGGGGTCAAAGGGATGCACAAATGCAAGCAGGCTCTCCAGTGCTGCCTTCCCCTTTAATTTGTTATGTTCCGAAATAAAGGTTTTTTTTTTTTGCCTTAAAAAACTTGACTATGTGATTTGTATTTCAAAAGAGAGCTTGCTAGGGAGCAGGCAGGGACATCTCAAATAATATTATTGTTATTATCAAGGGACACAAACCTCCCTGAGGCCAAATGAGACACATTTTGAAGGTTGGTGTGGTAACTTTACACAAGAATAATTTAAGCCAAAAAATAAAAAACAAGGCCCCAAAAATTTAAAATACAATAGTAAAATATAATAAAAAAAAAAAGGATATTTAGATTATTTTATTATTATTTGTATTATTTAGGAGGGAGGTGCAGCTTATAAATAATATTTTACAATCATTAGAGCAATTTGGAATTACTTTAGAAACAAGTTTGGCATAACTCTCAATGTCATTAGCAAAAGAAGGTAATTTTTAAGCATTATCAAAAGAAGAACGGAATGCGCAGCATTAAAACGATGCTATTAATTCCACCGTGAAGAATATGCCATCTCCATTTCCAACATTAGCTTTACCAAAACGAGCGCTCCCGTCTCATAGTTGCTTCTGAGCATGCGCGTTTTTTTTTCACCTCGTGAAAGCATACACACTATCGTTTTTCACGTCGTTAAAAAAAAACGACATGAAAAACGACGTGAAAAAAGAGAGCATGTCCGAATTTTTTTTTTCCCAATTAACATTTTTTTTATTATTTATATGAAGCAGTTCACAGGTCATAAGAATACAGAGATACCAAAAGATCAAAAAAAGATAATGGACATATGCCAATAGACAGCAGCCTATGTCATACAAGAAGCAAGCATAGTGGGGCATGGGCCCGTGGGCTGGGAGATGCAAATAGGAAATGGAAGGGCCCACCCCGTCAGTGGCAAAGTCTACAAACATAATACAATGGGCAGTATCAAACAGTGAGGAGCACCAACACGACTGCATCAGTATTCTGCAACATAAAAAAAATAAAATAAAAATAAAAGTTCAGAGGGGAGGAAAAAGGAAAGAGGGGGGGGAGAGAAGAAAGAGAGAAAAGGGGGGAGAAATTAAGAGAAGAGACAGTGAAGAGAAGGTCTAAGTTACCACGTCTGCTCCCACGCCCGCTCCCGGGATGTCCTCCTGCCGGCGCCACTCCCTCCAGACCTCATCATGGTCCTCTAGCCTATCACGTATCCTGGCCATCATCCTCTCCATGAGTTCCACGTCTTTGATCCTGGAGTACAGGGCCTCCTGGGACGGGGGTACGGTCCTTTTCCAGTTGAGAGCCACTAGGCATCTGGCTGCCGTCAAAATATGTCTAAGTAGTTTTTTGTAGGGCTTGGCAACTTTAGGCTGCTCAAGGCCCAGCAAAAACAGTTTGGGTGTCAAGGGAATTGGTACCTCCAGGAGACGGGTCAGTAGTTGTTGTGTGGATTGCCAGAACGGGACCAAGAGGGGACAGGACCAGTACACGTGGAAGAGAGAGCCTCTGTCCTGCAGGCAGCGCCAGCAGCGATCGGATGTGGAGGGGTAAATTTTATGGAGTATATCTGGGGTCTGGTACCAAAAAAAAAGAATCTTGTACGTGTTTTCCTTGTACAGGGTGCACAGGGAGCTTTTAGCAGCTTGCCTCCAGACGGCCTGCCATGCCTTCTCCGACAGCACCTCTCCCAGCTCTCTCTCCCATCGCAGCATGTAAGCATGTTTCCCGTGAGCCGGGATGTTAAACTCATTCAAAATCTGGTACATGTCCGTGATCTGTCCCCTCCTGTGACGTCCCTCCAGAACAATGCGTTCAAACGTGGAGGGGGGCGAGAATTGAAGTTGTGGGGCTATGGTCTGGGCGAAATGCCTGATCTGCAGGTAACTATAGAACGCCTGTCGTGGCAGGTCGTGTTTGGTTTGGAGCTCCGAGAATGTCAGCAGCCTACGGGATCTTGGGTCAACTAGATGGCCGAAGTGGAATAAGTTCCGCGAGGCCCAGGGCCAGGACATCTGGTGGGTTAGGCTGTCTGGTATTTTAGGGTTGCAGATGAAAGAGTTCATCAGTGAATATTTTGACATGAGGTCTGTTTCACGGGACAGCTTGCGCCAGAGCCCTCGAAGCAAGGACATGGAGCCTAATAGGCGAACGGGGTCCACCTTCACGTCTGCATCCCAGAGGAGGCTGTTGGGGTGTACTGGGGCTAACCAAATCTTCTCCACCTCCGTCCATTTATTGTAGGACCTCTGGGGAAACCAGGAGACAACCGCACGGAGCTGGGCTGCTTGGTAGTAGCGGACAAAGTTAGGGAACGCCAGACCCCCCTCCCTACGTGATGCCATCATGACTGAGCACGGTATCCTGTGCTTTTTATAGTTCCAGACATACCGGAGGATATCGCTCTGGAGCTTTCGTAGCTGGGCGTATGAGATAGGGATAGGTAACGTCTGAAATAGATATAGGAGCTTGGGGAGAATGACCATTTTGATGGACGTTATTCGTCCCAAGAGGGAAATACGATGAGCTTTCCATTTTTGAAGGAGCTCCCTGATTGTTTGATACAATGGGGGGAAGTTGGCTTGGTAAAGGGAGCTAAAGGATGGGGTCAGACGGACCCCCAGATATCTAAGAGAGGACTCTTCCCACTTATAGGGAAAGTTCAACTTTAACTGATGGACCCCCTCTAACGGGATGTTAACTGGGAGGGCCGTGGACTTCGACGCGTTTGTTTTATACCCCGAAAGCAACCCGTATTTATCTAATTCAGCGTGGAGGTTAGGCAGGGATATCTCGGGGCGAGTTAGGGTAAGGATGATATCATCCGCGAATAGGGAAATTTTAAATTCCTTCCCCCTCACCGAAACGCCCTTGATGTCCGGATTCCCCCTGATGGTCGCCGCCAGGGGCTCCACACACAGGGCGAAGAGCAATGGCGAGAGCGGGCAGCCCTGGCGTGTACCATTAGCTATTGAGAAGGAGGGGGATGAGGCAAAAGGGGTTTTGACTTGGGAGGTGGGATTTGTGTAGAGGCGTTGCACCGCCTGCAGGAACGGGCCCCTGAAACCCATATGTCGCAGGGTGGCTAACATAAAGGGCCAACTCAAGCGATCGAAGGCCTTCTCCGCGTCAAGACTGAGGATCAGGGCTTCTACTTTATCTCTGTTAGCAACATCTATCAAGTCAATGACCTTCCTTGTGTTGTCTCCTGCCTGACGTAGGGGGACAAATCCCACCTGATCCAGATGTATCAGGGAAGGGAGGATAACATTCAGCCTGATCGATAGAAGTTTAGTGAAAATCTTCAGGTCTGAATTCAGTAGGGCTATAGGCCTGTAACTGGCGCATGAGGCAGGGTCCTTATCCGGCTTCGGAATCAGGGTCAAAAAGGAACCCTGCATGTCACTCGGAATGGGAGTCTGTTGGAGAAAGGCGTTAAATAACCTGGTCATATGGGGACTCAAGAGAGGTAAGAAGGTTTTATAGTATTCGTATGGTAACCCGTCCGGGCCAGGGGACTTATGGGCTGGTAGGTCTTTAACAGTTGCCGCTAGTTCCTCCGCCGAAATTGGGGCGTTAAGGTCCCGTATGTCTTACTCGCGGAGTCGGGGTAGTCCCGCCTGTTCTAGGTATTGAGTCATCCGATCTGTCAAATCGGGTGAGGGGGGATAGTGTGGGATCTCTGCTTTGTTGTAGAGGTCTGCGTAAAAGTCAGCAAAGGTATTTGCTATGTCCTGGGGGTGGGTGATCAAGTCGCCCCCTCTGTTCCGTATTTGCGAAGGGGTAGATGCTAGTGCCCGATCTGTCAATTTCCGAGCCAAGAGTGATTGCGCCTTGTTGCCTTTATCGTAGTAAAGCTGTTTTAGGCGTATCAACGCCTTTTCCACTTGGCCCATCGCAAGGTCTCGAAGCGTCATGCGAACCCGCACTATACGACGTAGGAGTGCGGTGGTCGGCGAGCGCGGGAGTTGGGCCTCAAGGTCCCTAAGTTGTTTTTCTGCCAGCAGTCTAGCTGCGTTGGCATCCCTCTTCATTGCTGAGGAGAGAGCCAAGCATCGTCCCCGCAGGACAGCCTTGTGGGCAGCCCACAGTATGGAGGGGGTGACGTCCGGAGTGTCGTTTTCGACAAAGTAGTGCCGTAGGGTGGTCTCTAACTCAACTTTCGAGGGGGTGTGCTGTAGAAGGAAGGTGTTCATCCTCCAGTTGTAGGGTCGGCGTAGGGGGGTGTCTAGGTTTAGTGAGAGCGTGATGGGGGCATGATCGGACCAGGAGATGGGCAGTATGTGCGCCGATTCCGTGATACGCAGTGTGTTATTATTCACGAAGAAATAATCTATGCGCGAGTGGGTGCGGTGGGGGCTGAGTAGAACGTGTATTGGCGGTCTCCCGGGTGAAGGGCCCTCCAGGCATCGAACCAGGCGTGTCTCCTGGTAAGCTGTCGAAACATCTTTGAGGGTACGGGGTTGTGGTGCACAGGGGTTTGCCACTAGGCGGTCGTGGGTTGCGGAGTGGGCCAGGTTAAAGTCTCCCCCGATCACCAGGAAGCCATGGGGCTCTCGGGAGAGGCGGGCTTGAACCCTGCTGAGGAAGCGGTTTTGTCGCGTATTCGGGGCATATACGACGCAGAGGGTAATGGCCTGTGTCCGCCAGAGACCTCGAAGTATGAGAAAGTGTCCCCGTGGATCCAGGTAGGAGGAGGAGCAAGTAAAGGGGGTTCCCTTCCTAAACAGGATGGCGACGCCCGCCCGCTTATGCTGGCCGAAGGCCTGGAATACTTGAGGGAAGTGTCTAGAAGCAAACGTGAAGGAGTCCCCCTTGTTAAAGTGCGTTTCCTGCACCATAATAATGTCCGCCCCTGACTGCCTAAACTCCCGGAGCGCCAAATGTCTTTTTTTGTTGGAGTTAAGTCCGTGTACGTTCAGTGAGAAAATCCTAGCCATTGTACAGTGAGGGGTGTGCTATAGCGGTACTTATCTGGTGAGGCTGATGTTTCGACCAGGCTGAGGAGGGCGGCGTCCACACGAGGAGGGCCAGGAGCCAATGGGGCCGGGAAGCAGACTGCGGAAGAGAAAGACAGAGAAATCTACAAAAAAGGGGAAAAAAGAGGGTAAGAACAGTAATAACAAACAAATCAAACATTTCGCAAATAGTCACTAATAGACCGAGGGGTCACAAGGCCTTAACCAGTTCCGATTGGACTCCCCGACTGGGGTTCAAAAAAAAAAAACCCAGGTCGGGGAGACTCGGATGGACCAAGGTCCAAGAAGGAACTAACTGGTGGTAAAACCACGGGGGGGTCTGTAACCGTGAAGTCAACCAACTAGGGAGGGCTGAACCAACACAGCCCGGGCATCAAAACCAAAAACAAAGCAAGGGCCATCGGGGGGATAGTCACATAAAGAAGGCTTGCAGTCGTCCATGAGCACTGAGTGGCTCTCAGCATTGCCTGGCCAGGCAGAGAGAGGAACATGGGCAGATTAACTGGGTGCCTTATGTTTGGGTGGTTTGCGCAGGGGCTCCCGTCCCCTGGAGCGCTTGGTCGGCAGGACCTTTTTCCATAATACCGGAGGTGGGGGGCGGTGGCCACCAAATCCCAGTCCGGCAGTTGGGGGACGGAAATCCCCAAGGCGTCACAGAAGGAGTCCAGATCCTCTGGGTAGCGTAGGGCAGCAGATTTTCCTTGATGCCGGGCGCTCAAGCTGAAGGGAAAGCCCCATCTGTAAGGAATGTCGTTTTCTTGCAATGAGCGCAGCAGCGGTTGCAGGAGCCTGCGCTTCTGGAGCGTGATCCACGATAGGTCTGGGTAGATCTGCACTTGGGAGTTGTCAAAGACCAGATTGCGGATAGAGCGTGCTTTACGCATAATGTCCTCTTTCAGCGGGTATGATTGTAGCCGGCAAATAATGTCTCTTGGTTTAGAGGGAGGGCCTTTCGGGCGAAGGGCTCTGTGGGCTCTGTCCATACCGATATGTGTATCCGCTGGGGCTCCCAAGAGGTTGTTGAACATCCCCTGTAGCGTGGTCTGTAGATCTTCGGCTTCCTCTGACTCGGGTAGGCCTCGCACTCGGATATTGTTCCTGCGCCCCCTATTGTCCAGGTCCTCCACCTGGCGTTGCATGTCGCGTAACATGAGACGGTGGTCCGATCCCTGGATTTGGGTGCGATGGACCGCCAGCTTGGTCTCCTGTATCTCTTCCTCCGCCATTTCCACCCTGTCCGCTAAGTGTTTGAGGCCTGCTTGTATGGACTGAATTTCTGTTCGGCAGGTGGCCTTTACATCTGCTATTAATTGTTTAAAGTCCTCCTTAGTGGGAATTGCTTGAAAATATGAGTGCCAGGAGGGGTATCCCCCTCCGTCCTGATCCCAGGGTGGGTGAGTGTATGGGGGGTGTAGGTGATGAGCCCCAACAGGGTCCCCTCGAGCCTGGGCAGCATGCTGCACAGACGGCGGATCCCAAAGCTCAGACCATGAAGCAGCGTGAGGGGGGCTCGGGGTGGGTGCAGGGGAGTCCGGCCTTGAAGATGGAGGCCTGGTCTGTGCCATCTGGGCCCCCGGAGGGGGTGACGGAGCCGTTAGGTGACCCTCAGTGCGGCTGCTTTCCCCTAAGCGGGAAGGCCTCTGGGCCTTTGGCAGCGCCAGATCCCCCCCGAAGGTGGGGGAGGGCCTCCTGTCCCCCCCAAGCCCCAGGGCCCCCGATTGATGTACGGGGCTCGGGAGCGCCGGAAAGACATGTGAGTCCCCCAGGGGGGAAGGGGAGAGAGAGCCGGCGTCCTGTGGTTCCCATTCCGGGGCTGTTCTCAGCAGCCCGGGGAGGGCCTCGGTACACTGCGTGTACTGCGATGGAGGCTGAGCCGCGGCCTTCTCTCCGCACGGAGCAGGTGGGACGTGTGTGGGGGGTTGGCGGGCACTCACCGCTTGTGAAGGCTCAGCGGAGCTCGGTGCCTGGGAAGAGGATGCAGGCAGATCCTGAGGCTGGTGGCGATTCTGCGGGGAAGGCGGTGTGGAGGCTCTGTGGTGGTGTGCCTCGGCGTCCGGCGCCATTTTGCTGTGTCCGCCCGGCATGTCAGGGAGCCTGAAATAGTCCCTGAAGGACGCGGAAGCCACCGGCGGTGGCAGGGATGATCCCCTGGCTGAGGAGGAGCGGGTGATGCGAGTCAGGCTCATGGATGGGTGGATTTTCCCCCGATATTAGGCCTGATAGCTGCGGGCTGGAGGAGAGCTCTCAGGCTGAGCGTCCGTCCAGGTCGGCTTCCGGTCACGCCCCTATGTCCGAAATTTTTAATGCCCGTTTTTCACATCGTTAAAAATGCTCTGGAGCATACACACAATCATTTTTCAGGGCCATTTTTAAAAATGGCAGTTTTAACGGCATGAAAAATGATCGTGTGTATGGGGCATAAGAATGAATTGGGTCTTTGTAAAGATGAAGGTTGAAAAAACAGTGTGAAGAGCTGCTGTGGGTTACATAGTTACATAGTTAGTCAGGTTGAAAAAAGACACAAGTCCATCCAGTTCAACCATAAAAAAATAAATTATATATATATATATATATATATATATATATATATATATATATATAATATCATACAATCCCATATACCCAATTCTATACCCACAGTTGATCCAGAGGAAGACGAAAAACCCCAGCAGAGCACGATCCAATTTGCTACAGCAGGGGAAAAAAATCCTTCCTGATCCCCAGAGAGGCAATCGGATTTTCCCCATTGCCTCTCGGGGATCAGTACCCAGTTATATTATGTACATTTAGGAAAGAATCTAGGCCTTTCTTAAAGCAATCTACTGAGCTGGCCAGAACCACCTCTGCAGGGAGTCTATTTTACATTTTCACAGCTCTTACTGTGAAGAAACCTTTCTGTATTTGGAGATAAAATCTCTTTTCCTCTGCACGTAAAGAGTGCCCCCTTGTCCTTTGTGTTGACCGTAAAGTGAATAACTCAACACCAAGTTCACTATATGGACCCCTTATATATTTGTACATGTTAATCATATCCCCCCTTATTCTCCTCTTCTCAAGAGAGAATAAATTCAGTTCCTCTAATCTTTCCTCATAGCTGAGCTCCTCCATGCCTCTTATCAGTTTGGTTGCCCTTCTCTGCACTTTCTCCAGTTCCCCAATATCCTTTTTGAGAACAGGTGCCCAAAACTGAACTGCATATTCCAGATGAGGTCTTACTAATGATTTGAACAGGGGCAAAATTATATATCTCTCTCTGGAGACCTATAACATTTTAAACCCTTTTAACACAACCACGCTGTATAGAAACACTGTGAATGGAATTTTTTGAAACACACCTTGCAAACACACTGTGGTATGAAAGGGGCCTACCAACCTAAGAAATACAGCAAATCCACTAATATATGTTTTCTATCTAGATGACAGTACGTATATCTATACAATGTATATCTTCATACTGGGGAAAAACATGCTATGTTGTAACTGTAGTTGTAATTTTTAACCACTTCAGCCCCAGACCATTTCGCTGGGCAAAGACCTGAGCATTTTTTGCAATTCGGCACTGCGTCGCTTTAACTGACAATTGCGCGGTCGTACGACATGGCTCCCAAACAAAATTTACGTCCTTTTTTTCCCACAAATAGAGCTTTCTTTTGGTGGTATTTGATCACCTCTGGGTTTTTATTTTTTGCGTTATAAACAAAAATAGCGTGACAATTTTGAAAAAAAAGCAATATTTTTTACTTTTTGCTATAATAAATATCCCCAAAAAATATATATAAAAAAAAATACATAAAAAAACTTTTTTTTTCCTCAGTTTAGGCCGATATGTATTCTTCTACAAATTTTTGGTAAAAAAAAATAGCAATAAGCGTTTATTGATTGGTTTGCGCAAAAGTTTTAGTGTCTACAAAATAGGGGAGAGTTTTATGGCATTTTTATTAATATTTTTTTTTTTACTAGTAATGGCGGCGATCAGCGATTTTTATCATGACTGCGACAGTATGGCGGACACATCGGACACTTTTGACACATTTTTGGGACCATTGTAATTTTTGCAGCGATCAGTGCTATAAATATGCACTGATTACTGTGAAAATGACACTGGCAGTGAAGGGGTTAACGGGTGTGACTACGAGTGACATGTCACTGATCGCTGTTCCCGATCACAGAGAACAGACGATCAATGACAGTGTCACTAGGCAGAACGGGGAGATGCATGTTTACACTTGCCTCTCCCCGTTCTGCAGCTCTGTGACCCGATCGCAGGACACCGGCGGACATTGAGTCCGTGGGTCCCGCGGGCATGGTCACGGAGCTGGCGGCAGGGGCGCGCGCGCGCCCGGTACGGCGGGAATTTCAAAGTGACGTAAATACCTTACTTTGCCCAGCCGTGCCATTCTGCCGACGTAAATGTACAGGAGGCGGTCGGGAACCAGTTAAAAACAAACAATATAAAAAAAAGTAGTATGTAACAGACCCTGCAATCTAACAAATATAGCAAGAGGCCAAGAGAGTAAGAACTTGCAATTATTTTTGTTCTTAAAGGCTAAATTCACTATTAAAAAAATAAATAAACCCACTAAATGCACATTACAGGTAAAAAAATTTAATTTTTTTTTATTTTTTTCTTAGGAGCCTATAAAGATCAGCAGATTGCAGGTGCATTCTCAGGCTCCTGCAGACTGTCAGTGTTGCTGTCTGCCCGTGCCTCACACGGGTAGGCAGTTAGTGAATAACAGGAAGCTCAATAAACTACCTAAAATGCTCATCAGCATCCTGGTAGTTCATTGAGAACTACAAGCCGTCAGCTGCAGTGGATAACGGTAGCTGTAATTCTCCTATTCATAGGACTCTGTTAATGAATGATGTGGCTGGGTGGGCGGAGCCCCACATCAGTAGTGTATTTAGGTTTTGTGCTGCCCTAGGCCTGACTAAACTCGTGCACCCCCTAATTTAAATATGACCCACCCCTTCCTGTCAAGGCCCCACCCCTTTCTGTTTAAGACCCAGCCTGAAATTTTTGAGTGGGGACTCTAGTTCTTAGGGCCTGGGGGGGGGGGGGGCAATGGATTCCCTTAATTTGCACAGATTTCCTCTCACTTCCTGTTTGGCTATGGAGCAGGATATGAAGGGAAATCTCTGCAATGGGTCAGGGATGGTAAAAAATAAACTGACAGGGGCTATATCGCTCCCTTACTCTATCCAAAATGAAAAAAAAAAATGTTGCCTATAGTTCTACTTTAAGCACAAATGTCTGATCATTTTATGGAGAGGACTAAGAAGATATAACCATGCCAATGGTGCAGCAGAAAACATATAGCACAGTGAAGAAGGTTTGTGGTCCAGGCTGATAGGACAGTCAAAATTAGAAGCAGCTTGCGTTACACTAACAGTGTAACACAAGCCGGTGGGGACTCTTTCCATGCTGCCCCCCTGCAAAGTGCTGCCCTAGGCCAGGATACAGCATTGCCCCACATGGCCCCTTTTTCTTTAAAATTGTGACAGCGGGTGCCGGGAGAAGATTCCTGGCCCGCTGTCACAACGGGGACTCAGGGTGGGGTAGGGATGTGGGTGATGCTCAGTTAGTAACATGTTACATGTTACACCCTAAATATAGGTGTAACATTTTACTAAAGGTGAATGTTTTCTTTAAATATATACCTATATGCCAGTCGCTGCAGAGATTTTGCCATTATGGCAAATCCCAGATTGGTGGTGAGAGGCCACTGGTCACAAATTCCTGCCCAATGCCTAAAGAGGTAGTGTCACCTGTTTGTTGGATACAGTTGGGGCACTTACACCCTGGATCTACTCAGGTCTCAGCACTTTTGCTGGAACTTTGGCCTAAACAATTATCAATACTTTGGCCACCTGGGGGAGGGGAGGGTGTAGTTTGTGAAGACTAACTTACCTTAGTTACCAGTATTGGCCCTTAGTTAGGACCTTCCCAGTTTTAGGATTTGAGGCAGAGACATTAGGTCCTAAAGTTGTTTTTAGTGCTATACAATATTCGTATCTGTATTGTACTTGTTATTGCTACTTTGTTTATTGATTTTCTGTGAGTGTTCTATACTGTATATAAATATTCCCTTTTCAGCCTTGGTGTGTCAGAGGGTGTGGCATTGCTGGGAAGGTCATTGAAATCTGGAATAAGGTGACCCAAACACCAGTTGCAGAGCTGCATTTAAATAAAAAAAAAAATAAAGAAAAACATCATCTGTCCAAATGCTTAAGACAGTATTAAACCCAAATGCAAACATTTATTATATTGCAGCTTAGATGTGATGGCTGCATTTATTTTCTTTTTTAGACTTATTTTCACCTAGTGATTCAGCCAGTAAGTCTGTTGTTTTTCATATAGCAGATGTAGCAGCTAAAGGGTTGAGACAAACATTTACCACTGATTGGTGCTTACAATGATCAACGGTATTTATTCATGTAAATTTGAAAAAAAAACTATTGCTGTGACTGCTTGTGCAACTGCAACTTGAGCTGGAGTTTGGCTTGAATTTATTTGTGTATCTAAAGCTGCTAGTACATCTAACACTTCCCTCCCTCCAGACTGACAATGCTGCTGTGCAAAGGTAGACCCTGTCCTCTTTCTTCCAGAGTGGGGGCACTCTAATACAGGTGGTATGTTACTGGTTAGATCACCAGGTGATATCAGAGGGGAAAAAAAGCCCCAAAAAAAGAAGACAAATGCAGCCACCATATCTAATGATTGCTAAGCTGCTATATATTCTATTTTTGGTTTTATACTTCCTTATATTTGGAAAAAATATGGATGTGGATGGCTGGCAGTGGTGGCCCATCCATAGGGGGCGCCAGGGCTCCGCCCCCCCCTCAAGCTGTTTAAAAAAATAAAGTCACTTTGAGAGTGACCAAGCGCCGGACACGCGGCGGTCTGTGGGAAGCTTCCCAGCTTGCAATCAGCTGATTGCAAGCTGGGAAGCTGATTTGTCCGCGTTCAGGGCGTGTTCGGGGCGCAAGCTCTGTGCCCGCAAACACTCCCACTCCCCACTCATTTGTCTCTGGCTCCTGTCCTTTATTTTAATTGGCCGGGACCGGAGAACAACTAGGCGGTGATTTTTCGGCACCATGGCGTCACTTCCAGTTACCACTGCCAGTGTTGTGGAGTCGGAGTGGAGTGTGGACTATGGAGACACCAGGACCCTGTGTCAGGCGGGGAGCGGGTCACTTATGCAGCGGATGGGCGCGGAGCTGACAGTGCTGAGCCCAAGTGAAGTGAACTAGAGTCTGAAGGTGAGTGCGGTGATCGGAGGTTCTTTTTCTCTCTCTCCAGCTGAGAGAGAATTCAATTCATTCCCTGAAGACATCCCCGGACTCTGTGCAGTGCACAAACAATTCCAATGTCCACCTCTCCATCCATCCCCCGTTCCGCCAGCCTGCTTTTTTCAAGCTCTGTCCCCGGCCTGCTATGCCGCCCTAGCAGCGGCAGTGAGAAGAGGAGGGGAGAGAGGTGGGAGTCGGGACACAGAGCAGCCGGCCGGAGTACTGCATGATACATGGAAGCGGCCCGAGATGAAAGCCCTGCATGTTAGGTCCGGGCTTGCCGCGATTTCCCCTCCCTCTTTCTGGACTGTCTGGGATCTGTAGTGGGAGGACAGGCAGCAGCGCTGCTCTCCTTGAGGTGAGAGGCCACCACTGCCGCTGTCTCAGGTAGTGGGAGAACAGGAAAAACAAGTGCACTGTACTGCGTACAGAGGGAAACAGGTGTGTGTGGGGAGGTACAGAAGGGAACTAATGTCTGTGGGGGGTACAAAGGGGAACTAATGTGTGTGTGTGTGTGTGTGTGTGTGTGTGGGGGGGGGGTACAGAGGGGAACTAATGTGTGTGGGGGGTACAGAGGGGAACTAATGTGTGTGTGTGTGTGTGGGGGGGGGGTACAGATGGGAACTAATGTGTGTGGGGGGGTACAGAGGGGAACTAATGTGTGTGGGGGGTACAGAGGGGAACTAATGTGTGTGTGTGTGTGTGGGGGGGTGGGGTACAGAGGGGAACTAATGTGTGTGTGTGTGTGGGGGGGTACAGAGGGGAACTAATGTGTGTGTGTGGGGGGGGTACAGAGGGGAACTAATGTGTGTGTGTGTGTGGGGGGGGGGTACAGAGGGGAACTAATGTGTGTGGGGGGGTACAGAGGGGAACTAATGTTTGTGGGGGGTACAAAGGGGAACTAATGTGTGTGTGTGGGGGGTACAGAGGGGAACTAATGTGTGTGGGGGGTACAGAGGGGAACTAATGTGTGTGTGTGGGGGGGTACAGAGGGGAACTAATGTGTGTGTGGGGGGTACCCGGGGAGTAACTAATGTGTGTGGGGGGTACAGAGGGGGACTAATGTGTGTGGGGGTACAGAGGGAAACTAATGTGTGTGTGGGGGGGGTACAGAGAGGAAATAATGTGTGTGTGTGCGTGTGTGGTACAGAGGGGAACTAATGTGTGTGGGGGGTACAGAGGGGAACTAATGTGTGTGGGGGGGTACAGGGGGGAAATAATGTGTGTGTGGGGGGGTACAGGGGGGAACTAATGTGTGTGTGTGTGTGTGTGGGGGGGGGGGTACTGGGGGGAACTAATGTTTGTGGGGGGTACAGATTGGAACTAATGTTTGTGGGGGGTACAGAAGGGAACTGATTTGGGGTGTGGAGGTTCAGGTTCAGCTTTGTAAAAAAAATTATAAATGCAGATATTTTTGCAGGTAAAAAAATGTGTATTTATTATTATTTTTACTAGGAGCCCGTAAAGCATTGTCAGTGTATTTGTCTGCTCATACAGACAGGCAGCTGCATAGTTAGCCTGTCCGTATAGTACCCTAGCCTGTCCACATACTACCCTAGCCCACCGTTTTACATGGACAGGGCAAAGGGGGTGGTGGAGTCAGGGGTGATCCAATGGGGGGGGGGGGCAAAAAAAGGGTTTTTAACACCCTAGCATTCTAGGGTGTTAAAAATCCTTGCTGTGCAGTCTGACTATACTTGTTCTGTTCACCCCTCTCCCCCCCCCTCCAGATTCTTCTCCACTCGCTCCCCCTGTCATATATCTTCCCATCTGTCTCTGCAAAGCTGTTCCGATCTTCTGCTCCTCTCAGTCCCACTGATTGCACTGGGTTAGTCTCCCATTCCCTGCAGTCCTTCACTCCTGTACTCCTCCTCATATCAGACCTTCCTATCTCTCTGTAGAACCCAGCGCTTCAACTGCTCAGCATATATATTATCTGCTCTCTCCCCAACACAGCAGGCACAGCTGATCGGCTACATTCCAATCCAATGGGATGCACACTTTATCTCTACACTGTTCAGCAGCTGCCTTTTATCTTGTGCCCTATATATGTGTGATGTTAGATCATGGTTTTGTAAAGCTGTTTAAACAAAGCAATGTAGAAATTTCTTAATTTTTCATTGCACTGATTTTTTTCTCTCGCTAAATACTCCTGACACTATGGGTGGAAACTAGTGGAATACAGGAGACAGAGTGGGTGGATTATATAAGCGGTGGGGCTTATGAGAAGTGGGAGGGGTCAAAAAGGAGGGGCAGAGTCTGGCGCCCCCCATCCTAAAATGTCACCAGCCGCCACTGATGGCTGGTCTCCTTAGGAAAACATTTGCATTTTTATTGTAGCATTTAGTGATTCGGTACTTGACAGGTTTGGAATAGATAACCTCCAGTGCTGACCCAAGCCTGCTAGACCATCCCCTTCAAACCCCAACTATACAATAAAGCACACAACAAGGTTTGGAATAAAAAAATGGCCAGTGCAGCCCTTTTTTAACAAAATAATTACCGTAATTTCAAGTTAAATAACATTTCTTAGAACGGAAACTAAGAAATTAAGCTTCGTGGTCTTTGAGGGCAACTAAACACAAACTATATTCACTGCGAAAACCTTTGCTTAAACTTAGGCCTCCAGCTGCAACACACCATATACCGAGGACCCTATATCACAGATGGGTCCCCACCATTCTATTATCCAGAATTTTTTCCTTCTCCAAAGACTTACCACTGCCACAGTACGTGGCCTTACCCTTGCGTGCCCCTCCAAACGCGCAATGCTCAATGAACTTCCTCCTGTAACCCCAGGGACCACGTCAGTGCTTACAGCATTGAGGTGCTCATCACCCCGAATGTACCATGCAGATATCAACTTCCAGCTCAAGGTGCCAGATAACCAAGCCTCCATTGCGAGTCACAAATTGATCCACCTTTTTGTTCATCCTAATGCGGGCCTTGTTGACCTTTTCCACCAACCTGGCCAAACGCCAGAACGTTCTGTCCACCATATTTGACTACACAATAATCATACCAGGAAGCACAGTGTGGAGCCACAACAAAATCAAATTTCACATCGCGAACAAGCTCACGCATGGACCTGACCCCCATGTCATTCCCACCTATGTGCACAAACAAGATGTCAGGGGATTTGTCTAAGCGAGCAAAGCGATGCACTGCTGGCACCACCCTACTTCACCTCATACTAGGCACCCCAATTCAACGAACCTGAGCCACCTGCCTAGGGATGTCCAGCTGTCTACCATTGGACCAAACATCTGTTAGCCTGTCCCCCCAAAAAACATAGGAATGTCCTATAATCCAAACGAGGTAGACCTTGCCATCTGCAAAAAAAGAACAAACAAAAGCACGTAACAAACCTAAGCCCCAGCCCAACAAGCAACAGACGAAACATATACTGTGACTAAACTTTAATCCAGCGACTAATGAGGGCGAATGTAAAGCTCAAACCTGTCAGAATCCAACCTGACAATATGCCTAAATGCCTCCTCGTCCAAACCCAACCGAGCAGCCTCTGTGGCCGCTCTGATGCGAACGGAGTGTAAGGTATAGCACTGCCACTAAACACTTCCGAACATGGAAATGAACTGAAAATGAGACAAAGCAGAACTATCTACAGTAAGTGCATGCAAAATGTCCCCCCCTCCCCCAAGGCTGAGCGTACAGAAAGGAACACCCCTACTGCTGTGACAGGACAGATGGGTGAATCCGGAATGCGAAAAACAACAATTTTGCATGCCTTTTCTCCTCTGGTCGGTTTTGGATTACAGGACATTTTGTGCACCAACAGCCCCCCTTGGGCCTGTTTGGAAGCACTAACGAGCAACGCCCCAAAGAAAACAATCGCAAATGCTGCTCGAAACAAGGAGCACTCATAAGCAGAACTACACAGTGAACTTAGGGGAACGAAAAGTTCACACAACATGGAAAAGAAAACCGGGCGTCAACCATCCCTGTTCCTGTGGGCTCTCCTATACCCCTTTAAAGCCTGCCTAACCCAAAAATCCTTTGTGTAATCCCTGCAACCTTGCATCTTAAAGAAGAAGGCCAAACCAGCCAACTTGTGAATGAGAGCTGATGCAGAGACCCCACTAGGGATGACCTGAACAACCCCCGGTTCAGTTCGCAGCAGAACATGCGAACAGGCAAACAATTTGCTAATTTTAAAGGTTAATATGCATGGTATTGTCATAAAAAGTGTTTGGGGACCTGGGTCCTGCCCCAGGGGACATGTATCAATGCAAAAAAAGTTTTAAAAACTGCAGTTTTTTGGGAGCAGTGATTTTAATAATACTTTAATAATTTAATAAACACTTTTCATGACAATAACTTGCATATTAACCTTTAAAATTATAACATTTTATTTCGGCGAACAGGCGAACACTCAATGTTCGGCTCGAACTTACGTTTGATTTGAACATCGGGCTCATTCCTAGACCCCACACTCAAAGTTCAGAGAAAGAAAATAGAGTACTGCATATTTGATTTCCAGACCCTCTGGACCGACCCCCGTCAGGAGCAAAAAAACTAACCACTCCCGCCATGCCCTGCCCATAGGCATGATGTGGCAAACAAAGTTCAACTTACCCAACAATGACTGCAATTAGCGAAGCTTGATCTTACGTTTGCTAATGGGCCCGCAAACTTCTGACTTAAGGGCCTTGCGCTTATCTGCAGGCAAGCGATAATCTATAGCCTGCAAATCCAGGACAATCCCCAGAAAAATAAGAGATGATGTAGGGCCCTCTGTTTTCCCAGATGCCAGAGGGACATCAAAACAGTCAGTGATATGCTGCAACGTTTCTGTGTTGTTGGCAGAACGTAAGAAAAGGGAACACAGGATGCGCAAACCAAGAGAAAACCCCTCCTCCAATAATGTCACTGGCTCTCTGTCAGGATACCTATATAGGAAAGGAAGCATCCTTTCACTCTCACCGGTGTTGTCCCTCTTACCCGCAGACTTTCCGGTACGACCCTTACCTTGTTTGAAGCATCTAACAGTGCATGTGATCCCCTGCAGACTGAACACTCATGTTTAAAGAGACAGGCTGAGCCAAACTTACAGACCCCATCATTGTATTGCCAGCAGTAGTCCCATCATTTGGGGATTGGTTGTCCCGAGGCAGGGGTACTCCCAACCCCCCCCCCCTCCCGAAAAAACTGGTTAGAAGCCTGCGCTGAGGTCATAAGGTTCATCCATAAATGTATGTCCTTATGGTCCCAACGCAGAGACGGTCTGAATGCCATCCATTGCCTGAATTGTTCATCGTAGCATAGCCAGGCCATGCCACCATAAGTCCTGTGAGCCTCACTTATGGCCTCTAGGTAACAGAATTTTTCTCCACGATGACACTCACCAAAATGGCGAAGGCTTGTAACCAGTTGGATAAAAGTGCGCGGAATCAGATGGTATCAGCGCTTTTCTTCATCCTACTTCTTGCTCTCCTCAGGCTTTAATCTATCCAGATTGAATTTCTCTAGGACAGGGGTGTCCAAACTTTTTTCAAAGAGGGCCAGATTTGATAAAGTGAACATGTGTGAGGGCCGACCATTTTGCCTGACATTCTTTGAACTATAAAAATTTGGTCTAAGTGTGTTCATTCGAGCACTAATACACTGCCCAACAAGACTTCTCGTGCCTTTGTGGCTGTGTGTGAGTAAAGAGATGAGCTCGGGCGTATTATTTGGATATACCCTATTTATTGGCGTATAGCACGCACCTTCACTTTAAGAGTGAAGTTTCAGGAAAAATAATACAATTTTAAATAAAGAACTGTGAAGCAAAATAAGGGTCAGTGCCCATCTGCAGCCTCACAGGTGCCCATCTGCCGACCCACCATTGCCATGAATTTAGCCTCACCATTGCTAGGAATTCAGCACCCACCATTGCCAGGAATACACCCACCATTGCCAGAAATGCACCCACCATTACCAGGAATGAACTCACCATTGCCAGGAATGCAGCACCATTGCCAGAAATGCACTCAGCATTGCCAGAAATGCACTCACCATTGCCAGGAAAGCAGCACCATTGCCAGGAAAGCAGCACCATTGCCAGGAAAGCAGCACCATTGCCAAGAATGCAGCACCATTGCCAAGAATGCAGCACCATTGCCAAGAATGCAGCACCATTGCCAGGAATGCACTCACCATTGGCAGGAATGCAGCACCATTGCCAGGAATACACCCACCATTGGCAGGAATGCCGCACCATTGGCAGGAATGCCGCACCATTGCCAGGAATGCAGCACCATTGCCAGGAATGCAGCACCATTGCCAAGAATGCACCCACCATTGCCAGGAATGCAGCACCATTGCCAGGAATGCACTCACCATGCCAGGAATGCAGTCTCCACTGCCGGTCCCCACAGCACCTGCATCACACGGGCTCCGACCCCTGGAGGCAGAGGGACAGCCGGCTGTCCCCAGGAAACAGACCAGGATCTGCCACAGCAGCTTCCCCATGTGGAGCTGCCTGCCTGCCCTCCAGGGACAGAGGCAGCGGCTGCAAGCTCTTGACATAATTGCCGAGGAGAAGGGGGAGACAGAGTAGCTTCCCTCTCTCCTCCTGCTGAGCTCTGCTGGCATCGAGGATTCCTCCCAGGCACACCTCCTGCCGAAGCTAGCAATCACTTCTTGGAGGGGCTTGGAGGGTCCCTGTTGGGTCTCCTAAGTTGGCGCTGAGTTCCGTGGAAGAAGTTTGGACTAAAGCGCTCTGGAGGCCGTGACCCCCAAGCACGTTGGAGTTCCTTCCTCTCCAAAGGCGAGCGAGAGTCCTGATCCCCCATAAGTGAGGCCATCTGAGCTTGCAGCCAAGCAGTGCCCCGAGAGGCCGCCACATCCCGCAACTGAGAAATAAGCTGGTCCAGATCTGCCATGCCACTGCCGAAGGCTATCCAGAGGGGGGACCGTGGAGAAGAATTTTCTTCAAGTTTCTTTTCCTCTGTGCTGCAGATGACTGGACCCTTGCAGCTCACCACTCCCCCTTAACTTCCTGGGCCCCCTTCCAGATACAGACCACTGCCAATTAGGTAAGGCCACTCACTTAAAATGAAACAAACTTTTAGCCCTTCCACAAAGTTCTCACTATTCACCCTGTCATGTCTGTCCCTACGCTTTTTTTTTTTTTTTTTGCTCTGGGAGTACCTTTAGATTTGTGAATGTGAGAACAAAATCTTTATAGTGCATGTGTGGCAAATGTGCAATGAAAGTGACAGTGTCTTGGTCATACATAGAGTGTATAGTACACGAAGTAGCATTTACCATTGAGGACATTGGTGAATGTCAGTGTACATTATGTTATGTGACCAGGCAATTGTGTAGCTAAATCTGACCGTCAAATGTGCTTTTTTAATGCAACAACTGATTTTAGGGTATACATGTATACTAAAGACATAAGGGAGATTCTCTTCAAATTATTTAGGAGCTTTAATTATTTTCAAATTATTTTTATATACTGACAAACAAGATGAAATCCCATATTTTTCTGTAATATTGAATTTTAATACTGCTCCATCTTGTGTATAGAGGTGTGTTAACCTCAATTCATACAGAGCCAGCAGCGAATTACCCCTGAGGCAGCTAAGGCTGTTAATTATCTCCAGCACACAGTATAAATGGGATTTGTCTGTTAATGCTGAAATAATGCAAGACTTGCTTGTGTTTTCGAGGATCAGCAGAAGCAGAAAGCAGGTAATATGCCATTAACATAATCAACTCCCTTTGTTTTAATTAACTGAGGCTTTCACTGGTTATAGTACAGGCATTATACTAACACTGAGCAAATTGTCAAAAGAAAAAAACATTAAAAATGTTTACAAGCATGGACCTGTAATATGTAGGAAAGGCTTGTTTTTGTATTAAATTCTTTAAATGTACAATTTTCTCAATAAATTATTGTTCACATTTTCTTCTATTTGTCCACCAGTTTATATAACTGATTCAGTAAGTCCTAATGTAAATTCATACTTTTTGGTCATTGGAGGGAGTTCAATTTAGTTAAAACCTTTTAACCACTTCAGCTTCTACATGAAAGTTTTTAGCATCTACAAATGATGGTATATATACTTGCATTATTTTTTATGCTAGTAATGGTGGTAATAATACTGATAGTGGGACTATGGTAGTGCGATGGGAAATCTGACACTAACTAACACTGGGTGGGAACTGACTAAATGGCACTGACATCACCAGTGACACTAATACAGTTATCAGTGCTAATACTATACACTGTCACTGTACTAAAGATACTGGCTGGGAAGGGGTTAACATAAAGGGGCAATGAAAGGGTTAACCGTGTGCCTAACAACTGTAATGTGAGCAACATGTGCTGCTTTTATTAGTATATGTGGCTAATTTTAATCCCTGCTTTGCAGGGAGAAAAAAACAGCCACATGTCTGCTCGGTGTACAGAGCCCTGTGTTATTCGTAAGCACAGGACTCTGTACTGCGATTCGCTAAGCCGATCAGCAGGTGATTTATGGGCCTGACCTGCTAACTGACTTGTGCTGTAGCCAATCACAGCACAGACAGGGTGACGGGCCTACCTGGAAATGCTGGATCATGTACATGTATGCAACCCAGTTTAGGCAAACCCACTATACAGTGAGGGGGAAAAAATATTAGATCCTCTGCTGGTTTTGAACATTTGCCCACGGACAAAGAAATGATCAGTCTATAATTTCTATGGTAGGTTTATGTTAACAGTGAGAGACAGAATAACAACAAAAATATCCAGAAAAACGCATTTAAACAAAGTTATAAATTGATTTGCATTTTAATCAGCAAGATTTCTGGCTCCCAGGTGTCTTTTATACAGGTAATGAGCTGAGATTAAAGGGAGTGCGCCTAATCTCAGCTTGTTACCTGTATAAAAGACACCTGTTCACAGAAGCAATCAATCAAATTCCAATCTCTTCACCATGGCCAAGACCAAAGAGCTGTCCAAGGATGTCAGGGACACGATTGTAGACCTACACAAGGCTGGAATGGGCTACAAGACCACCGCCAAGCAGCTTGGTGAGAGGGTGACAACAGTTGGTGCGATTATTCACAAATAGAAGAAACACAAAATAACTGTCAATCTCCCTTGGTCTGGGGCTCCATGCAACATCTCACCTCATGGAGTTTCAATGGTCATAAGAACGGTGAGGAGTCAGCCCAGGACTACACGGGAAAATCTTGTCAATGATCTCAAGGCAGCTGGGACCATAGTCATGAAGAAAACAATTAGTAACAAACTACGACATAAAGGACTGAAGTCCTGCAGCGCCCGCAAGGTCGCCCTGATCAAGAAAGCACATGTACAGGCCCATCTGAAGTTTGCTAAGGAACATCTGAATAATTCAGAGGAGAAATGGGTGAAAGTGTTGTGGTCAGCTTTTTGGCATCAACTCAACCCACCGTCAAACATGAAGGCTAAACCATTAAGCTTTGGGCGCGTTTTTCTGCTATGGGGACAGGACAACTTCACTGCATCAAAGGGAAGATGGATGGGGCCATGTACCATCAAATCTTGGGTGAGAACCTACTTCCATCAGGCAGCATGACAATGACCCAAAACACATGGCCAAAGCAACAAAGCAGTGGCTCAAGAAGAAGCACATTAAGGTCCTGGAGTGGCCTAGCCAGACTCCAGACCTTAATCCCATAGAAAATATGTGGAGGGAGCTGAAGGTTCGAGTTACCAAATGTCAGCCTCGGAACCTTAATGACTTATCTGCATCTGCAAAGAGGAGTGGGACAAAATCCCTCCTGAGATGTGTGCAAACCTGGTTGCCAACTACAAGAAATGTCTGACCTCTGTGATTGCCAACAAGGGTTTTGCCATCAAGTAGTAAGTCATGTTTTTGTCAGTGGGCAAACTTACAAAATCAGCAGGGGATCAAATACTTTTTTCCCTCACTGTATCTAACATTGAAACTTACATTAACACCCAAAAAGGGCAAAAGATGGACCTTTATGATACCGGCACCATGGACATGCAAAATTAATCTAAAAATATGACATTTTATTGAAACAACATTAAAAGAAAAAATTTTATTTCAATAAAATGTCATATTTTTAGATTAATAAATGTCCATGGTGCTGGTACAGGCAGTCCCCGGGTTACAAACAAGATAGGGTCTGTAGGTTTGTTCCTAAGTTGAATCTGTTTGTAAGTCGGAGCAGGTAAATATTTTAAGTGAAACTCCAGCCAAAAAAACAATTTTTAAGCTTTCTGGGTAGCATAGGGAAGGGTTATCATCCCTGCAACCTTTTGTTTTGCTGTCTGAGCCTCTGTTCAGAAGATTTCACCTCACTTTCTGTCCCAATGACAATTGGATTTAGAAAATTTTGGGTTGTGGAAACAAGCCTTGGTGATAAAGCATCAGTGGAGGTACCTTTTTACCATAATAACTCTTACAGGAGAGAATTTATCTTCCTAGGGGTAGATTTCCTATCACTTCCTGTTGTCTCCCTATGTTTGTAAGTAGGAGTCGTTTGTAAGTTGGATGTTTGTAACTCGGGTACCGCCTGTATCATAAAGTTCCACCTTTCCCCCTCTCTTTTCCCCTTCGTGGGTGTTAATGTTAGTAAATTACAGGGATGATACCAATTCACATTGGGGTATAGGAACATACTACTCTAACACTGATACTTGCTGCCGATTACAAGTGCAGTGCGTTTTGAATGTGCGTTTACCACGCCCCATTCTACTGTGAACTGGCTGTAACTACATGTACTGTGAGGTAATTCATACTTAAAGTTCACAAGAGAGACTCTAAATTCAGGTTGCAGTTGGTTTCTAGGAATGTGTAGCACCAGTTGTTTGCTTACATTAGAAGGCTGGCAGGATAGCAAGTTACTGCTGGTAGAGAAAATCAAGGGAAAGGAACTGTGATTTCTGTACCTCTGTTTTGAACTTTGAAGATGTTTTTTTGTTGGAATACATTGTTCATGTATTTTGTGCAACAACTACATTAGCCAGTAGATTGCAGTGTTATAAGTTTGTAGCTGCTCTATGGTAAACTTTATGTATTGTCTCTTTATAATAAAGCTTCCAGTTTTCTCTCTGCAGGTAATCAGCAAAGCCTATGTGGACTGTGCACTGTCTGTCTATTCTGTAGGGCTTTAGACATAATTTCTAACATGTTATGGGCCCAGACATTGCCCAGTGAAAAGTTAAGAACCCAATCATAGCCCAGTCATAGCCAGCTACAGCAAACAAGTGCAAGATACAGCAACAGAAACAAGACTGCAAAAGAATAACAGAATATGGCTAGTAACACAGCTGCAACAAAGCTTTCATTTGCAAATATGACAAACCAGAACTGCCAGTCTTAGAAATTCAAGATAAAAATGCTGCTAATAAGAGAAGTTACATGGAAATGTATCAATTTAGTCAGGCCATAACACCCTTCAGATGAGTGAATAGAGAAAGACCAAAAAGCTCAGAGCACAATCTCTCTTAGCACAGAAGATGATCAGATCATACATAGTTTCAGTGTGAAACTGCTAAAGGCTAGGATATGCAGGACTAGATAAGGCACACCTTGGAAATGGCTGAATGCCTGAGAGGTATAGGAACAGAAAAAAAAGGATTTCTAACATATTTTCATGTCGCAGCACTAATACTAAGTGGCTTACCAGAAAGTTATGAAACGCTTGTCATAGCACTTGATACACGTCCAGATGATGAACTGACAATGAAATATGTTATGGGCAAGCTTGTGGATGAATATAAATGTAAAACAGAAAGCATTAATAGTGATGGTGCTTTTGTCGCAGAGTCTGCTTTAAGCACTTAAGCCCCGGACCATTTTGTTGCTAAAGGACCAGGCCCCTTTTTGCGATTTGGCACTGCGTCGCTTTAACTGACAATTGTGCGGTCATGCGACGTGGCTCCCAAACAAAATTGACGTCCTTTTTTTACCACAAATAGAGCTTTCTTTTGGTGGTATTTGATCACATCTGCAGTTTTATTTTTTTGCGCTAGAAGCAAAAATAGAGCGACAATTTTGAAAAAAATTCAATATTTTTTTACTATAATAAATATCCCCAAAAAATATATAAAAAAACGTTTTTTTCCTCAGTTTAGGCCAATACGTATTATTCTACATATTTTTGGTAAAAAAAAATAGCAAAAAGCGTTTATTGATTAGTTTGCGCAAAAGTTATAGCGTCTACAAAATAGGGGATAGTTTTATGGCATTTTTATTAATAGTTATTTTTTACTAGTAATGGTGGCGATCAGCGATTTTTATCGTGACTGCGACATTATGGCGGACACATCGGACACTTTTGCCACCATTTTGGGACCATTGTCATTTTTACAGCTATAAAAATGCACTGATTACTGTGAAAATGACACTCACAGTGAAGGGATTAACCTGTAGGGGGCACTGAAGGGGTTAAGTGTGACCTAGTGATTCTTACTGTGTGGGGGCATGGCTTTGCGTGTGACGTCACTGATCGTCATTCCCTATGACAGTGAACAGACGATCAGTGACACTCTCACTAGGAAGAACGGGGAAAGGTTTGTTTACAACTACCTCTCCCTGTTCTTCAGCTCTGTGACCCGATCGCGGGACACCGGCGGCGATCGGGTCCCACGGGCGCGGTCACGGAGCTCACGACCGGGTCGCGAACGCAACCCATGGCTGCGCATGCGCGACCCACGGCTGGGCTCTTAAAGGGCAACGTACCCGTACGTGCTTATGCCCAGCCATGCCATTCTGCCGACGTATATCAGTGTTAGGGGGTCCTTAAGTGGTTAAAGATGAAAAATAGGAACTAAAACAGTAACATGCAACAAGGAACACATAATTGTTTTGTGTGTAAGAAGCAAGGTCATTTAAAAGCAGATTGCAGAATCTGGAAAGCTAGAATTCAAAAACAAACTAAACTACAAAAGGCCAAAAGTGTGAAGGACGAAACTGATTTTGCTTCAGATAAAGAATATGTTTTTTATTCCAAAAGTTGTACCTCATCTTTGCAGGCATGGTGTGTTGATTCAGGAGCTACACGTCACAACATATTTTTTTTTATCCACCTTGACCAGAGTAAAACAGAAAAATTCACCACAACTAATGGGCAAATAATGGAATCAGAAGGAATAGGAGACAGTCTTCTTTACTGTCCTATTTCCCAGAGTGTCACCACAAGATACTTGTGAAAAATTTCCTCCATGTCCCTGCTTTGGAAGCTAATCATTTGTCAGCGAAGAAGCTCACAAAACAAGGCAATGTAGTGACCTTCCAAGATGAGTCGTGCCATCTCAAAAGGGGATATCTTACTTGCAAAGGCAAAAATTACAGATGAACTGTATCAGCTGAACTGTAATGAGGTGGTTAATATTGCCAAGGAGGAAAAACATTTAAACAGAATTCACATATGGCACAGATGCCTTGGACACAGAAGTCTTGACATAATAAAGAAATTAACTTAGAATGACTATGCAAGTGGAATAAAAATTAGTCCATGTGATCAAACAATGAAATGCACCAGCTGTATAAAAGAAAAAATGCCAAGAAAAGCCTTTAAAAAGCAGAGTAACAGTAGAGCTACGAAACTGCTGGACTTAATTTATTCAGGACTTTGCAATCCAATTTAAAAATCTACTCCAGTAAAGAAGAGGGTTTTCCCCACATTTATAGATAATTACACCAGGTATACTACACTATATCTGTTACACAACAAAAGTGAAGTACCAGAGAAACTTAACAGTATTTGGCTCAAGTAAGCAACACATTTGGAAAAATACAGAGTGTATTGCACACAGACAATAAAATTAAATATACAAGTGATAACACACAGGCGATTCCCAGAAAGCATGGCATAATATTTCAAACTACTGTACCATACAACCCAGAACAAACTGGGGTTGCATAAAGAATGAACCATGCTCTATGTGAGAGTGGAAGAACCATGCTGTTTGATGCAGATATGCCAACCACATACTGGGGTGAGGCAATTATGACCATATGCTATCTCCAAAATCGACTACCAGGAAAATCAACTGAGAAAACTCCATATGAACTGTAGAACAAAAAGCCCCAAATTTGAACAATCTAAAAAACTTTGGAAGCAAAGCTTTGTGCACATCCCAAAAGAAAATTGTACAAAATGGGAAGGAAGGTGTACTTGTGAGGTACAGTGAATTTCAAAAGGGATACAGAATTCTGTACACAAGCAATAACCATCAGTAGAAGTGTAATTGTTGAATAAACTTCAGTGTGTTCAAAATCTCATGAACTAACACAAACACTTTAAACTGAGGGAAATTCCACATCAGTATGACATGAAGATAAGCAACAAAGTGACACAGAAATAGAAATTAATTCTGACAATCCAAATGCTGTAAAAGAAGAAATCCGGCCACAAGAGACTTCAATCAGGAAATCGACCAGAAGTAATAAAGGCATCCCAGCCGTACTTCTGTCCTATGTTGCTCACATAGAATTAAAACCAGAGCCAGATTCATGGGATGGGATGCAAAGACTTCTGACAAATAAGAAACAAAAGTGGATCACAGAATTTGACAAAACTGCTTACAAGAAACTGATTTATAGAACTGATATCTGAAATGGGCCTAATATAAGGAGTAGTTGTTGAGTGGGGATGTTGGAATACATTGCTCATGTATTTTGTGCAACAACTACATTAAACAGTAGATGGCAGTGTTTAAGTTTGTAGCTGCTGTGAGGGGGTTAACTCAGCAGCGGGTGTGTGTGACCCCCTGGATGGGTTCACCACACAAAAACAGGCACAGCAGACAGTGGTAGGAGAAAACAAAGGGGTGTGGTTTTATTTGCACTATATACAGACAAAAAAATATAGCAAAAACAAAAGAAACAGGAAAATAAATCCTGGTCAACCTGACCGCTCACTACACACGTTGGTGTCCCTAACTAACAACTGCGTACAGCCTTGTGCTGTCCCAGTCCCTAGCTCCCTGCTTTTAGAAGTTCTAAGTAATAACCACACAGGCTTTGGCTCACCGCACAGAGATCACAGTCCCCAGACTATCCACACAGATCTGGTTCCAGGTTGGAGCATCTCCCTTAGCATGCTGGGAGTTCTTGTAGAGGCCCTAACGAGCCCACTTGATTCAGCTGGGCTCATTAACTCTTCCCCTGCAAGACTCCCAGCACTCCCCCTAGTGGTATAAACTGGCATAAAGCCTGAATCTAGGACATATATATCTCCCATCCTGGATGCAACCTGGTGATTTTACCTGCCTGCTGTTACATACCCCCCCTCTTGTTTTAACCTTGGGGTTGGAACACAAGCAATCAGGCATGCATGTACTCGAGACAAAGCATCCACATTCCCCATTTGAACGCCAGGGCGATGCTTTACTGTAAAGTTGAATTCTTGTAGGGCCAGGAACCACCTATTTACTCTTCTATTTGTCTCTTTGTTTTGAGCCATCCACTTTAAAGGAGCATGATCAGTAATCATGTCAAAGTGCCTACCTAACAGATAGTACCGAAGGGAATCTAGAACCCACTTCACCGCTAAACACTCCTTCTCAATTGTGGCATAATTTACCTCATGGGACTTCAATTTCCTGCTGAGGTAAATGACTGGGTGCTCTTCCCCGTTCCAGACCTGGGACAATACTGCTCCTAACCCAACGTCTGATGCATCACTTTGTACGACAAAGTCCCTAGAGAAGTCTGGTGAGTGCAACATTGGCTGGCTACATAAGGCTTTTTTTAAGAATTGGAATGCTGCCTCAGCCTCTGGGGTCCATTTAACCATGACAGACTCTTTCCCTTTTGTCAGGTTGGTTAGGGGCACAGCCTGAGAAGCAAAGTGGGGAATGAATCGCCGATAATAACCAGCGATTCCCAGAAAGGCTCATACCTGCTTCTTGCTTTTGGGACGTGGCTAATTCTGTATGGCCTTGACTTTATGACCTGGGGTTTTATTACTCCCCTCCCAATTGTGTACCCAAGATATTTGGCCTCCTCCTGTCCAATGGTACACTTCTTGGGGTTGGCCGTAAACCCAGCTTCCCGGATAGAGTCTAGGACTGCTTGCACTTTTGGCAGATGCGAGGCCCAATCTGTGCTATGGACAATTACATCATCCAGGTAAGCCACAGCATACTTCTGATGGGGCCTCAGTATCTGGTCCATTTTCCGCTGGAATGTTGCCGGTGCATTCTGTAATCCAAACGGCATTCTTTTATATTGGAACGCCCCATCTGGGGTTACAAACGCGTTTTTCTCCTTTGCCGATTTGGCCAGGGGAATTTGCCAATACCCTTTTGTGAGATCAAGGGTTGTCATGTATCGGGCTGTTCCCAGCCGGTCGATCAACTCATCTATACGTGGCATGGGGTAGGTGTCAAATTTTGTAACTTTGTTCAGTTGTCGAAAATCGTTACAAAATCGCCAGCTCCCATCTGGTTTAGGCACTAACACTATGGGACTGGACCAATCACTTTGGGATTCCTCTATCACCCCCAACTTAAGCATTTTCTGTACTTCCTCACGTATTTGCCTCCCGTCGGGCCTCTGGGATCCGATAGGGTTTTAGCTTCACCCTTTCACCGGGCGGGGTAATAATATCATGCTCTACCCCAGACATTTGTCCCGGCAGCTCAGAGAAAACCTCCTTGTTGCGAAGCACAAACTCCTTAACCTCCTGTTGTTGGGGTTTTGACAAGGTGACTGCTATTCCAACCTCAGGAATCACACAATCAGACTGAGCTGGTGACAACGTTTCTGCGACTAGGGATTCCCTATCTTTCCAGGCTTTCAACAGATTAATGTGATAGATCTGTTCGGGCTTTCGCCTTCCTGGTTGTCTGACCTTGTAATTCACTTCGCTCACTTTTTCCATTATCTCGTAGGGACCTTGCCATTTGGCGAGGAATTTGCTTTCAACCGTAGGGACAAGTACCAATACCCTATCCCCCAGGGAAAAGGTACGGGTCTTGGCCCCACGGTTGTACACTCTCTGCTGTGCCAACTGCGCTTGGGCCAAATGTTCCTTTACGATTGGCATTACCTGTGCAATTCTATCTTGCATCAGGGCGACATGCTCAATCACACTCCTGTGGGGAGAACTCTCCCTCTCCCAAGTTTCCTTGGCGATATCCAACAGCCCTCTTGGGTGTCTCCCATAGAGTAACTCAAAGGGTGAGAAACCCATAGAGGATTGGGGTACCTCCCTAATGGCAAACATTAAATAGGGAATTAGACAGTCCCAATCCTTTCCATCTCTATCCACCACCTTCTTTAACATTTGTTTTAGGGTTTTGTTGAATCTTTCAACCAACCCATTTGTTTGGGGGTGATACACAGATGTACGCAATTGTGCCACTTTGAACAACTTGCACAGCTCTTTCATAACCCGGGACATAAAGGGTGTACCCTGGTCCGTAAGCAGTTCCTTACAAATACCCACACGGCTAAAAACAAGAGATAGCTCTTTGGCTATGGTTTTGGCCGAGGTATTTCGGAGCGGAATCGCTTCCGGATACCGGGTGGCATAGTCCAATATAACCAAAATGTACTGATGCCCCCTAGCGGACTTCATTATCGGACCTACCAAATCCATTGCGATCCTCTTAAAGGGGACCTCAATGATGGGGAGCGGGACCAGCGGGTTACGGAAATGTGGCATCGGTGCCGACCTCTGACACACAGGGCAGGAGGAACAATAATTTTCTGTTTCCTTCATGACCCCAGGCCAATAGAATCTTTGCAATACTCTCTCTTGGGTTTTCTCTGTCCCCAGATGACCTCCAAGAATGTGCCCATGGGCCAACTCTAACACCAACTTCCTGTAATGTTTGGGGACCACAAGCTGCTCAATGGTTTCTTCTGCCCTTTTAGCCACCCGATACAGTAGGTCCTTTTTCTGGGCCCATCGGCTACTAGGAGAAAATAATGTTCAGACTTAATCCCTGCTATCCTTCTTCCAAGCCATGGCCCAGCTTTATGACGATCCCCAACGGACTGCCACCGCTGAGTCTGCCCTGCTTGCGCTCCAGCAAGGTCGCCGAGCGGCCGAGGACTATGTTACGGACTTTAGACGCTGGAGCGCAGACACTCAGTGGAACGACGCAGCCCTGCGTCACCAATTCCGCTTGGGCCTTTCCGAGGGTCTGAAGGACGAACTCGCCCGAGTGGGGCTACCTGAGACCCGTGAAGCCTTGATTACCACAGCCATCCAGATTGATCGCAGACTTTGTGAATGCTGGGCAGAGCGTTCCTCCCAGCAAAGTCGCCCAGTATGGATGACCACAAGAGCTCCCATGCCTGCTTCCCGTTACCTGCCGCCCACCTGTTTAAATCCTGCCATTCCCAGTCTGGACACCTCTAAACCCATGCAACTTGGGATAATGTGACCAGCCCTGCTACCTGAAGAACGGGCACGCCGTCGCCAACTGAACCTTTGCCTCTATTGCGGTGAAGCTGGTCACTACGTGCGCAACTGTCCTGTCAAAATGCGTAAGTGCCCTTCTTCCCTTCCTGCTAATCTCGCAGCCTTATCTGCCAACGCAACCCACCTTGCTCTCTCTCTCTCGTTGCAGCTCCAGGGAAGGACAGTCCCAGTCAATGCTATCATTGACTCTGGCGCATGTAGCTGTTTCATCGACTCCACCTTTGCCAATCAACATAACATCCCTCTTCAGGAAAAGACTCATGGACTTTCTGTTTACTTGGCCGATGGCTCCCGTATAAAATCAGGACAGGTAACCCAGGAGACCCATCCTCTGCCTGTCACCTCAACCGCTCAACATAAGGAGTGGCTGACTCTTGATGTAATCTCTTCTCCCCTGTTTCCCGTGATCCTGGGTATACCCTGGCTCCAGGCTCACAACCCCCAGATCAACTGGGTGTCTGGAGAAGTGTCATTCATGTCCCCTTACTGCCAGAAGTACTGTCTACCTGAATCCCTCAGCCCATCCACCACACTGTTATGTATGGACTCTGACCAGAACCTGCTTCAGTCCGTCCCAGAACCTTACCATGAATTTATTGATGTCTTCAGTAAACGGGGGGCTGACTCCCTTCCGCCTCACTGCCCCTATGACTGCCCCATCGAGCTCCTTCCTGGGGCCGAGATTCCCTTTGGGCGCATCTTTCCCTTATCAGAAAAGGAACAAGAGGCTCTGAAGGTCTACATCAATGAAAATCTTGGCAAAGGGTTCATCCGCCCATCTACCTCACCAGCGGGCGCCGGAATATTCTTTGTCACCAAGAAGGACCAGACCCTCCGCCCATGTGTGGACTACCGTGAGTTAAACAACATCACGGTCCTGAACTCTTCCAGAAATTAAGGTCTGCTGTCATCTTCACCAAATTAGACCTAAGGGGGGCCTACAATCTGGTCCGCATCCGGGCCGGGGACGAGTGGAAGACAGCTTTTCGTACCCGATTCGGCCACTACGAATATTTGGTCATGCCTTTCGGCCTGTGCAATGCTCCTGCCACCTTCCAGCACTTTATCAATGATGTGTTCAGAGACTTCCTTGATATCTTTGTCATTGTCTACCTTGATGACATTCTAGTCTTCTCCGGATCACTTTACAGACATCGGGAACATGTCCACAGGGTACTGGGCCGCCTCTGCCAACACGGACTATATGCCAAGGCAGAGAAATGCGAATTTGAGCAGCAGACTATTCAATTCCTAGGGTTGGTAATCTCCCCCACAGGGATCAGGATAGATCCTCAAAAAGTGTCCGCTATACTGGACTGGCCTGTACCTTTGGATAAGAAGGGAGTGCAATGCTTTGTGGGTTTTTCTATTTTTTACAGGAGATTCATCAAGGGATTTTCTGCAATAATCACACCCATCACACAGCTGACCAAGCAGAACTTACGTTTCCATTGGAACCCTGAGGCCCAAAGAGCCTTTGACACACTTAAAGGACTTTTCACATCAACTCCAATTCTCAGCCATCCTGATCCTGCACTGCCTTACATTCTTGAAGTGGATGCATCTGAAGTTGCCGTTGGGGCTGTCATCTCCCAACGCCAAGGTAGCAAGGACTTAATGCACCCTGTGGGGTTCTTCTCTCGAAGACTCTCCCCTGCAGAGAGAAATTATGATGTTGGTGACCGGGAATTACTTGCCATCAAAGCCGCCTTAGAGGAATGGAGGTACCTGTTGAAGGGCGCTGCCCACCCAGTATTAATTTATACCGATCACAAGAACTTAGAATATTTAAGATCCGCTAAACGGTTGAAGCCTCGGCAGGCCCGTTGGGCTTTATTTTTCTCATGCTTCTGCTTCCATATCACCTACCGGCCAGGTTCAAAAAACATCAAACCAGACGCACTATCACGCATGCATGACAACCCCAAGGATTTATCTGTTCCGGACAACATCCTACCAGCAGGTAATTTTTTACTTCTACAGACTGATCTGCTCTCTCAAATCATACAAGCATCCACGGACTCTTCCAAACCCCTGGTACCACCTTGACTTCCAGAGATGGATTATTTTGGAGGGGGAGCCAAATTTTTGTTCCAGGAAGCACTCGGGTTGAGGTACTGAAGCTCCTCCACGACCATCCGCTAGCAGGACATTTTGGAGTCCGCAAGACTCTTGGGCTGGTACGGCGCACATTCTGGTGGCCAGGTCTGGAGGAGTTCTGCAAATCATACGTCAGTGCATGTCCCGTCTGTAACCAAAACAAAACATCAAGGAACCGAGCCTGGGGACTACTGAAACCCCTACCTGTACCTGATAGACCATGGAGGATGATTGCTATGGATTTTATAGTGGAGCTTCCATGTTCCGAGGGGTGTACAGCAATCTTTGTGGTCGTAGACCGCCTGTCTAAAATGGCCCATTTCTTGCCACTAAAGGGCACCCCATCCGCTGCTGAGACTGCCCGTGTTTTCATTAAGGAAATTGTCAGACTACATGGAGTCCCTTCTAACATCGTGTCAGACAGGGGGGTCCAGTTCACTTCACGTTTTTGGAGAGCTCTGTGCGAAATCTTGGAAATTGAACTTGCCATGTCCTCAGCTTACCACCCTCAAACCAATGGGCAAACTGAGAGGACAAATCAGACTCTTGAACAGTACATCAGATGTTTCACGTCCTTTGCACAAGATGATTGGGTGTCCCTATTGCCCTTAGCAGAGTTTGCCTACAATAATGCCAACCATTCGGCCACTGGACAATCCCCCTTCTTTGCTAATTACGGCTTCCATTTAACATTTTTACCTGATTTTCTTCCAGAATCTCCAGTCCCGGCAGTACAGAGCACGGTGGATTTCCTCAGCCGTAACAACCGGGTGTTGCAGGAAGCAGTAACCAAGGCCCAAGCGGACAGCAAGAAAGCCTATGACAGGAAGAGGAGAGGGGAGCTGGACCTTCAACCAGGTGATCAGGTATGGCTTTCCACGAACAACCTCAAGTTGGCCTGCCCATCCAAGAAGCTGGCACCCAAGTTCATGGGACCCTTCCCGGTATGAAGAAAAATCAATGAGGTATCTTACGAATTATCCTTACCTGATTCTCTAAAGGTTCACCCAGTGTTTCATGTTTCATTGTTGAAGCCTGCAGTACCTGACCCCTTTCCTGACAGGGGAGCCAGACCACCAGAACCAGTTTTGGCTGACGGTCTCGAGGAATACGTGGTGGAGGCCATCCTTGATTGTAGGAAACGGCAAGGGCAAACTCAATTTCTAGTCAAATGGAAGGGGTACGGTCCGGAGGACAACTCCTGGGAACCTGAAGGCAACATCCATGCCCAGAGGTTAATCCGTGCCTTTTTTCTTGCCCATCCTGAGAAAGAAGCCCGGTTAGGCATCCGGAGGCTGCCCCTTGGGGGGGGGCAATGTCAAGGACCTGCCAGAAATCAAAGACAATTCTTGCTTCCGCCAATTGCGCGCACGCGCGTGCGCGCTTGTGCGCGCTAAACGATATGGCGCCATTAGGCCTTTAAAAGGCCAGCAGTTACAACAGTGCATTGCTGTCTGATGTGCAGCTTTGTAAACCTGAATACCTGCATACCTGCTACCTGTTACCAGTACCGACCCGGCTTGCTCGACCACCCGATATATCTCCAATCCTGACCTCGGCTCGCCTTGACCCTGCTCTGTCTCTCACCTGCCTACCTGCTGCCAAACCTTGCCTGTGTTCCTGACTACGTCTAAGCCTGCTGATCCATACATCTGACTACCTGCTCTGACCCGGCTTGTCTGATCCTCCTGCTGTCTGCTGTTGTGTGCACCTAACCAAGCTTATCTCACCTTGCTCCAGCTTCCGCTGTTCCAGTATCCGCCAGCTCCCGGGTCGCTGACCTGCAACCACCTGCTCTGCTGCCTACAGATCCAGCCATCCCTGGAGGATCACCACCTTGCCACGGTGCCTATCACTACACCTACCGCAGGCACTCCTACCTCACTGCGCTCTCGAGTTCACTGTTCCCACTCCAGTGGCTCCTGAGCCAGGGCTGTAAGAGAGGTCTCCTCCTACAAAATCAGGCTCTACGATCAGGTACGTTCTGTACATAACACATACCTTAGATGTGTCCCAATCATCTAATTACAGCAGGTTATTTTAAAAATGCCTCCAAAGACCCAACCGCCACAGCGCAAAGTGTGAAACCTCACACCTTTGTGCCCCACCCAACATAATGCTCGTTGTATCCTGTCCTGCAAACCCAGTGACCATCGCTGCGGAAATACCTCCACGTATCACTACGACCTCCCGATGCCAAAATATGAAAACCCATCCATGCGGTATGAACCTCCCAACCTCCCAGTTAGCCATAACCCAGGCCCTGTTCAGCGTAACCACTGACCTGGCCAGACCATGTCTGACCATCCTACCACCATGTGTGGAAATGACAACTGCAACGTAGCACGTCAAAATCGGCGCCAATATACACATGAGGAAAGCATGATCTGAAAGAAAAGATAACACACACAACACACCACAGACTACAACCACAATACACATGTAAGCAGGAAAAAACAACAAGACACCCCAGAAACAAGGGGAAAAACTTAAGTGCGGGTGAACATAAATTTCGGACCAGTCTGACTCCCACCCGCCGACACGCCTAACCACAATATATACAATACCCACCGGGCCGCTTCAGGGGCCACCCCGATGCAGAAAGAATGAAAGGAAAGCTACTGTTCATGAGACGGCAGCTGTGAGGCAGCACCACAGAACCGTCACAACTTGAAACGTGGAGAAAGCCGAAATAACCAAAGTGAACAAGAAGTGAACCGGCTCCTACAGTGCGGAGCCGTGCGTATACACCGCGGCCACCATGCCTATGAGTGAACCAATAATATGCGTTAACTACAGACGCTCCCCCTTTGTAGGCTTGATCCACATTGGATCGACGTATCACAGCCCAACATAAACCCCCTCGCAGCCGGCGAGCGCCGCTGAGAAACCCCCCACGTGCCACCATAGATGGGCTAACCAATTTTCCCACCCATAGAGCTACGTAAAAGGCCAACGCAAAAGAAAAAACACGAACTGTCCGGAATAGCAAATTACCGGAAAGGAAAAACTGCGGGCGACTGCAAGAACCACGATTGTCCGCCAGCAAAAGTTGCTCGGCCGTCGAGTCCCCTATTGATAGCCTCAAGACGGTGGTAAAATCGGCGTGCTCCGCAGACTTAAACCAGAGGGCCAGACCGGCCAAAATTCGGTTCCTGGCCGAAATAGACACGCCAGCCGTGAAAACACAGACAAACGAAAACGAATCGCCAAATGTCAGACTTTTGAACTGTCTTTATACCCACCTGCCCACTGTATTAGTTACACCCAGGCCCTGCAGACCTTAACGTAGAAGGACCATGGCGACTAGCTCAAAGAGCTTAACATCGAATCAGAGGCGATTCCCACGTTCGGACCGCCCCCCCACCGGAGAGGTCAATGGGTTACGCGGTGCTCCACACCAGGTCCCGTCTCCCAGAACCTATCCCATTGAGAGCGGGAGAGAGCGTCATCACCGTGAGCTCCACTCCGGGAATGTGCCCAGCGTACAGGAAAGCAGATTGCTGAAAAACGCACAAAACGAGCGTTGCTACACCCCGAATTGCTGAAGTGGAGACAAACAGTCCTGTTGCCCCAACAAGTCTCCCCAGGGCGACAGAGCAACCACAACTGGAAAAAACTCTGCATTACACCAACCCCCTACAGACTACTCCATATGCAGTGGGTCCGGCCGACTACGTGAAAACGCACAAGATCAGAGATGCTGACCGGCCTTTACCAGTAGCTGGACCGGCCCTTGAAATTGCCCAAAAACAATGCCACCTCCGCAGCTCAGCCTTGTGTTCCCTAAACAGCCACATGAAATGTCTGGGTGACTGGACTCCAGCAGTGGCGGCGGACGGCTGTCGACAAAAGACTCTCCCCCATGGGCATAAGACAACACGCAAAATGAAGCCTACCGAGGCATGACTGTAGCTCTCGAAGCTGAATCTTGACTTATGTCAAAGCCAAACAGACCCCCTCCTCTAGAGCATGCAAGTGCGTCGTCAGGCAGATGGTGCTTTATTGCCCGAGCATCAATCTCTATACCCAGGAACATGACAACCTTGCGGTGGCTGCGGTCTTATCCGCCGCGAGGGGAATACAAAAGTGTTATGCTATGTGCTGCGCCGTAGCCAGCAGCCCACAAATTAGAGGATGGAGTGCCAACCCATAGAAAGTTATACAAGAAAAGAATCGCTGAACAGAAACCCGCCATGCGCCGAACCCCCCATTCGAGAAACAACTAAAGTCTTGAAAAGTGTGAGATGGAGCCGCCCATCAGCAGGCAGTGATCCACCGAAAACCCCCCCCCATCTGCAACCCAAGAGATGGCGACTGCGCAAGTGAAAATGTAGCAACCAAAAGGCCCGACCCCATATCGGTTCCGACCCCTATCGGTACTGGCCATAAAGAGGGCCCCCTCACTGTAGAGCCTAGAGGCGCAGGACTAGCAGGAACCCAAATAGATACCGACCCACCAAAGAACGCAGCCCGACCAAAAGGTCTTGAACGGCTGTAGCATCGCCTGTCCCGGCTGGCCCTAGGCCTGCCGTCCCGTGCGGGGGAGGGGGGGCATCGCCTACAATGGCTGCATTGCCACCGGGACCCACCCCGGGGGCCCGCCCACCCCTAAAACCCAAAACAAGTAACACAGAAAGGTGTAAAGAAGGTCATAGCATTAAATAGTGACTTACCGGGCCGACCAGGACGAGGTCCCACAGCCGCCATTCCGGAATCCACCGCTGACGACCACCACGGGGGACATCTGTATCAGCCTCTGGCCCCCAGGACTGGAGAGCCCAGCCGCATGTGTGGCTCCTCTGCACCCCTCGCTGCTGAGCGGGGTCTCACTACGCCGCCCTGGATCCGGGTGTGAAGGGGCCTCCAGCCATTCGATCGGACTGGCCGCGACCCGTAGCGTGACACCGCCCACCCTGAGCCCCCATTCCCAGCACCGTTACCGCCAGGGGGTGGGGCCGCACGCACTTGGATCTGTATCCTTACTGGGACTGGGGGAGAGGTAGGGCTTCATACCCGTCCCGCCGAGCTCCGCCTCCGCCAGGGATCCCTCACCGCGCCAGAGCCCGATCTGGCCAGGGGAGGCCGGGTCGGCCGATCTGGAGGATCCAAATCCAGGCTCCCTGTCTGGCACTGCACTCGCAGAGAATGTGAGTAGCCGCAGCGCCGTGGGGGGGCCCGTCTGGATGTCTGCTGGAGCCGCGACAGTCTTCCCCTGCATGGCTGCGATCTGGCTCTGCAGCCAATCGGTCCCCAGCAATTCAGCCATCAAGCAGAGCTGCCCAGCTAGGCGCCGTGGATCATCCAGCAGGAACGCATTGCCAACTGGGTGGAAGCATTGCCAACTTTATTATCAAACCCACTTTTCCTCTTAGTGAAGGTTCTGGTCCTCTACAGGTTTAATACAATATCCTGTTTGGGAAGGTCTATTTCTCATAACCCCCCCCAAAGAGGACTACATACATAATTGTACAGATTCTGTACAGGAGCTTGCCATATACACTAAGCTCTGCACATTAGTTGTGCCAATAAAAGTAGACAACAATACCTAGGGTCAATGTAATTTTGAGTTCATCCCACATATTTTATAATGTGCAAATAGTGGAACACTACAGGTTTCCAGTGAAAACAGCATAGTACAACGTTTTCAGGTAACCAACCCCTTCCTCAGGACATCTGAGTTTTGGGTGATCATCAAGTATTTATGCAATAGGGGCGTGGCCGGGATGTGATCGAGGCAGCACGCATCTCTCTACAGCTCCATGTATCCTGACCTAATCCGCTGTTTTGGAGCAAAATAGTCCAGTTCTTATCATCACCAGCAACTGGGGGAGGGTGTGTGGAACACAAGCATGTCATCCTCTGCCTCCAAAAAAGCAGCAGAAGGCTGCCAAAGATCAGCGGCAGACCCGCTCCACGAGGGAAGTGGAGAGTGGCCCCGCCCACGCCATCTTGTCTTCAGAGTCCTCAAGCAAGCGCGCCAAACTGACGGCTGCTAAAATGGCGGGTGTAGCTGCGGAGCTCGAGATGGACACAGTACAGACGGAGGAGCAGCTGGTGGCTGTGGATACGGATGCCATAACTAGACCGATCCTAGAGGCCATTAATGCCAGTAAGTCTGAACTGATGGGGAGGATTGATCACCTCTCCTCAGAATGCACCCTGATCAGGCACGATCTAGATAAAATCCGGGGGCGGCTCAGCACAGTGGAATCCAGGGTCTGGGATGTGGAGGACACTTCCCATACTCAGGGGAAACATTTAGCTGAGCTCAGGGACCTGGTGCATTCTCTCCAGCACAGATCCGCTGACGACGAGGACAGGCAGAGAAGAAATAACATCAGGGTGGTTGGTCTGCCTGAGGGAGCGGAGGGGGACAGGCCTGTCCTGTTTGCGGAGACCTTCTTCAAACAAATATTGTCACTGAAAGATTTACCCCCCCACCTATGTTGTGGAGAGAGTGCACAGGGTCCCCATAGGCCACCAGGAGCTTTCCCCAGACCCTTCCTGGTCAGGTTCCTCAATTACAGTGACCGGGACATGATATTGGCACAGTCTAGAAAACTGCAGGAGCTCAAACATGAAAATGTCAGAGTGATGTTCTTTCCGAACTTTTCTGGGGCCACACAACAGCAACGCTGTTCCTTTAATGATGTCCGCACGCGCCTGAGGGATAAGGAGATTCCGTATAGTATGCTGTACCCCAGTAAGCTCAGGGTCCAATACAAGGGAAGTGTGAAATTCTTTGAAAATCCCAGGGAAGCAAGTGACTGGCTTGATCGGGAATTCTCCTAACTCACCTTAAATTCATGAGACATGGACGTCTGGATCTACAATTGCACCCGCTGTGCTTTGTTTCCTGTGCCCCTGTTTATGACCCTTCATTTCATATTACGGGCAGTGCTGTGGGCCTTGACTGACACGGGCTGAGTCTCCTGGACAACTACATGGCCTATGGCCTTGCTTTGGAGGGGTAAGAGGAAGACTATGCTCCTTGGCAATTTTTATACTTCTTATTTTTCCCTTTTTTCATACTTTGGTACTCTTCCTCCTCTTTAACTATGTTGGGGCTTTCTGTGTTTTTGGTTGCCTGTTTATACGATCGCTACAGTAAGCCAGTCTGTTAATGGCTGGGAGTTACTTTCAGTTGGGAGGATCACCCCAAGAAAAGGCAAGAAATATTGGAGCGCGGAGGTGCTCCAATAAGGGAGAACGGTCAATGAAGTGAATCAACTACACCTGATGTGTTGTTGCAAAAGGAAAGAGACTTTATTTGTGAAAAAATAACACATGGTGAAAACATTCAAACAAACTCCTGACAGGAGATTAGGCCTCCAGGTAATCTGAATCAATTTTATAACAGTAAAAAGTATAACGTTATAATTAAAAAACAGGTATTAAAGGACATGCTACTGTGGCTCTCTTGAGAAATATAGCTAGTGAAACCTGGAATTCACAGTAATAAACTGATATAAGCTGAAGAGTATATCCCACTATTCATGTGGAAGGATGGAAGTTCATATATTTCGGAATCCAAAAGAAAAAACAAACAGGATCACCCCACCTCTTTTTAAGCTGGGCACCAAGGAGAGGTTTTTTTTTTTTTCTCCTCATTTTTTCTATTGCTCCACATTCCTGTGAACCGGAGCAGTGGGAGACGGTGCGGATTCAACTATGAACTGTCAAACTTTTGATTGCAGCGACTGAAGCTCACCGAATGATGCTTTGTTGGGGGTTTTATGGGATGAAGCTACATACCAGGAATTTTTTTGTGTTTTTTTTGGGGGCTTGTTTCTGGTATAAGAGCAGGCAGGGATGTTTTTATTGTCACAGCTCAGGAATGTGTAATTGCTGTCTGGTATTTGACTCAGATAAAGAAAATACAAGTTGTTAACACCATTGGGTGGATGACGTTCTGTTGAGCTAGTCTTATGGATCACAAGACTAATGGCGGATAAGATTAATATTGTGTCCTGGAACGTCAGGGGCCTCAATAACAAATTCAAAAGGGCCTCAGTTTTTTAATACCTGAAATAATCAAAACCACAATTGATCTTCCTGCAAGAAACTCACTTGGATGGAAGTAGGATCAGGGCATTGCGCAAACAGTGGATCCAGAAAGCTTTCCCCTCCACTTACTCCACATTTGCGAGGGGGGTTTCCATCCTTGTCAGTAGGTCTGTTCCTTGTACTATTCACCAGGTAATTCACCAGGTAATCCATGGTGGTGGTCATGGAAATTTTGCACTGCCATATGTTGTTCATTAATTTATACCTGCCTCCTCCTTTCCAGGTTCAACTTTTATACGACATGCTGACTCGGCTGGCTCAATTTGTACATTTACCCCTGGTTGTACTGGGAGACTTCAACACCATACTGGATGCGGCGTTGGATTCTTCCAATCCTAACAGGGCGAGTTCGACTGATTTACATGGTTGGGCCTCAATGGCAGACCTGGTGGAGTCATGGAGGTGGAGGCATGCATCTGAGCGATGCTTCTCCCACATTTCCACGACTCACAGCTCCTCAGCCAGAATAGACCTTGCATTTGGTAATACTCTAATGATGCCTTATGTAACGAATGTTGAGTACTTGGCGGGGGGGACTGTCAGATCACAATCCTCTCTCACTCACTCTGGCCTTCCGGGGGCGCCTGTCTCCCTGTTGGTTGCAGCACAAACAGGTTGCTGCTCAGCTGGGGGATACTGTCAAGTCATATTGGAATTCTAATGTGGATACGGCAGACCAAGGCGGTTGCCAGGGGAGAATGCATATCAGCCATAAAGACCGCTCGCACCAATGACAATGAGGAACTTGCCAAGTTACAACAGGAGTAGAGGGACTGTGCTAAGGCCCACGCGGGGTCCCCATCGGGGGTCTCGTATGGTTCCCTTTTGGAGGCTAGGCGGCGCTTATCGCTGCACATCAAGGGGCTGACCAAAACGGAAGAGTCTTAGAGACAACACACGGTTTTTGCTGAGGGGGAAAAGAATGGTAAACTTCTGGACATGTTGGTGGCGGATCACCCTCCAATAGCTCACATTCCAGTCATTAAGGACTGGGGGGGGCCTTGGTCAGTGATCCGACATGTATCATGCAAGAATTTGTGGACTTTTTCTCGTCCCTGTATTCTCCGATCCCTCCGTATTATGCGGAGGGGTTGGATGATGCACTTGGACGATTGTCCATACCTCGGTTGTCCGAGGAGGACCGTACCCTGTTGCCACGGTTAAAGAGATACAGGCTGCAATATTTGCCTTCCCACCAAATAAAGCACCGGGGTCGGATGGCTTTCGGGCTGATTTTTACAAGTCCAATGTCGAAATCTTAGCCCCTAGATTTAATTGGTTATTAGAACACTGCCTTGAACAGTCCTCCCTGCCGGATTCTATGATGGAAGCATATATGGTTCTCTTGCCAAAGCCAGGAAAGGACCCGACCGACTGTGCCTCTTACCGCCCCATAGCCCTTCTGAATACGGATCTAAAGATCCTAACCAAACTGTTGGCGACTAAACTTGCTAAAGTCATTCAGTCCATAGTCGACATAGACCAGACTGGGTTCATGCCAGGCAAATCCACAGACACCAATCTCAGGGGACTAGTCACGCACCTACAACTCCCTCCTTCTGACTCTGAAACTAGAATTGTAGTATCTATAGACATAGAAAAGGCCTTTGACTCAGTCAACTGGCAGTTTATGAGAAAGGTCTTGCTAGTCATGGGATTTGGCCCACAATTTAGAAAGCGGATCTCTATGTTATACAAAAACCCCAAAATGGCTATACGAATGGGAACAGCAGTATCACCTTATTTTGCGGTGGGCAGGGGCACTAGACAGGGATGTCCACTGTCCCCATTCCTGTTTGCCCTGGTTTTGGAGCCCCTGGCTATCACTCTTAGGTCCTCGGGGAGGGTTCAAGACATTCGAGTGGGTACCATTCGTGAAACCTTAGCATTATACTGTATGCTGATGACAAGCTCCTGTTTTTAAATGACCCAGGCGAATCGTTGGTCCTGGACATTTTGAACAACTTTGCTAAATTTTCAGGGCTCAGGGTGAACTGGAGCAAGTCATCAATCCTTCCACTAGATGATGCAGAAAGAGTGGGGGCGAACACTGATTTACCATTACAATGGGTCTCGACCATTAAATACCTAGGGGTGAAAATTGCTGCGAAGATAAAGGATTATATGTCCCTAAATCTGCTCCCGTTGTTGACCTTTCTAAAACAAAAAGTACAGGCCTGGGCTAAGCTCCCTCTGTCCCTGATAGGCAGAATCAGTCTTCTCAAAAGGTCCTCCCAGTAATTCTCTACTTCTTGCGGCATGCACTGGTGTGGATACCAAAGTCATATTTCAAACAAATCGATGGCATAGTTAGTTCGGTCCTGTGGGCGCCCAAACCCCCTAGAATTGGGCTTAAAGTGTTACAGGAACCTGAGGATTAGGGATGAGCTTCGAGTTCGAGTCAAACTCATGTTCGACTCGAACATTGCCTGTTCGCACGTTCGCCGAACAGCGAACAATTTGGAGTGTTCGCGGCAAATTCAAAAAGCCGTGGAACACCCTGTAAAAGTCTATGGGAGAAATCTAAAGTGCTAATTTTAAAGGCTTATATGCAAGTTATTGTCATAAAAAGTGTTTGGGGACCCGGGCCCTGCCCCAGGGGACATGTATCAATGCAAAAATAAGTTTTAAAAACTAAATTGTTTTCGGGAGCAGTGAATTTAATAATGCTTAAAGTGAAGCAATAAAAGTGAAATATTCCTTTAAATTTCGTACCTGGTGGGGGGGGGGGGGGTGTATAGTATGCCTGTAAAGCAGCGCTTGTTTCCCATACTTAGAACTGTCCCTGCACAAAGTGTCATTTCTGAAGGAAAAAAAGTCATATAAAAGCACTCGCGGCTATAATGAATTGTCGGCTCCCGGCAATACAGAGAAAAGTCGTTTATAAAAAAAAAAAAATGCGTGGGGGTCCCCTCCAATTCAATTACCAGGCCCTTCAGGTCTGGTATGGATATTAAGGGGAACCCTGCGTCAAATTTTACACCTACGTCATTTGCTAAGTGGACCTGATGGGGAACGTGAGAAGGGGCGGGTCTATTAATTTTTTTTACACTGCGGAGGAAGTTCCCCATCAGGTCCGCTCAGCCAATGACGTTGGTGGGGTCTGAGGTACGAGGGCGCCCCCGCCCCCTCGTACCTCAGACCCTGCCTATGTCATTGGCTGAGCGGACCTGATGGGGAACTTCCTCCGTGCAGTGTAGGTCCACTCAGCCAATGACGTTTCGTGTGGAGTGCAGACTGCAGCGCTGGACATCAGATCGCCGCGGGACACTGGATTACATCGCTGGAATGGGTTTTTTATTTTTAATAAAGGACTTTCCCAACGGTGTCTGTGTGTTTCTTTTACATTTTTTTTACACTTTCTTTGTGAAATGGTAGGGGTACAACGTACCCCTTACCAATTCACATAGGGGGGCCGGGATCTGGGGGTCCCCTTTGTTAAAGGGGTCTTCCAGATTCCGATAAGCCCCCTGTCCGCAGACCCCCACAACCACCGGGCAAGGGTTGTGGGGATGAGGCCCTTGTCCCCATCAACATGAGGACAGGGTGCTTTGAGGGGTCACAGAACCCCAAAGCATCCTCCCCATGTTGAGGACATGTGACCTGGTACGGTTCAGGGGGGGCGCTCTCTCGTCCCCCCTCTTTTCCTGCGGCCTGCCTGGTTGCGTGCTCGGATAAAGGGTCTGGTATGGATTTTTGGGGGAACTCCACACCATTTTTTTTTATTTGACGCAGGGTTCCCCTTAATATCTAGACTAGACTTAATATCTAACTAGACCTGAAGGTCTAGTATGGATATTTGGGGGGAACCCTGCGCCATTTTTTTTTTATTTGACGCAGGGTTCCCCTTAATATCCATACCAGACCTGAAGGGCCTGATAATTGAATTTGGGGGGACCCCCACGCATTTTTTTTTTATTTTTATCAATGACTTTCCTCTTTATTGCCGGGAGCCGACAATTCATTATAGCTGCGAGTGCTTTTAAATTTTTAAATTACTTTTTTTCCTTCAGAAATGACATTTTGTGCAGGGACAGTTCTAAGCACGGGAAACAAGCGCTGCTTTACAGGCATACTATTACCCCCCCCCCCCCCCCAGGTACAAAATTTAAAGGAAAATTTCACTTTTATTGTTTCGCTTTAAGCATTATTAAAATCACTGCTTTCGAAAAAACTGTAGTTTTTAAAACTTTTTTTGCATTGATACATGTCCCCTGGGGCAGGACCCGGGTCCCCAAACCCTTTTCAGGACAATAACTTGAATATTAGCCTTGATAATTAGCACTTTTGATTTCTAACGTTTGAGTCCATTGTATTTAATAGGATTCTAAAGTTTGCGCGAACTTTAGGTCTGTTTGCAGGTTCTGGTGCGAACCGAATAGGGGGGTGTTCGGCTCATCCCTACTGAGGATCAAGGGGGTCTAGCACTCCCGGATTGGCACAAATACTATTTGGCAGGTCAAATGGTTTTTGCCCGGAGATGGCTGGTATTGGATGATGGAGACAGTGCCACGGTGTTAGAGTCATATGAAAGTTGGGGTCATATGAAAGTTTGCGCCTAGCGCTTTTCAGAGGCCTTAAGTCCGACTTACCAGTGACACTAACCATGAAGGCCACTATAAGAGCTTGGGACGTAGGGTTGAGATTGGCATCTCCTAGTTTTCAAGGCTTCTCTCCCTCAACCCCGCTGTGGATGAATCCTACTCTGCAACACTTTTATAACCTACCTGACCCCATGATCTGGGCAGTGAAGGGAATTAAAACATTACGAGACATAAAATCATTTGGTGACCTCCTGACATTCCCTAAGCTAAAGATGAGACATGACCTGGATAACTCTTACTTATTCCGCTACTTACAACTTAGACATGCCTATCAGTCGCAGTTTAGGGAACGCAAGGTGGAGTCGCTCCCCTTGACTCTTGAGTCTATGTTATCGGCAGAAGAACAAGACAAGCCACTCTCAAGGTCCTACAAGGAGTTCTTTAAAACCATGCCACAGGCAGTGACTAAATGCAGGAGTGGATGGGAGTAGGGATGAGCTTCGAGTTCGAGTCGAACTCATGTTCGACTCGAACATTGCCTGTTCGCCCGTTCGCCGAACAGCGAACAAATTGGGGTGTTCGCGGCAAATTCGAAAAATCTATGGGAGAAATCTAAAGTGCTAATTATAAAGGCTTATATGCAAGTTATTGTCCTAAAAAGTGTTTGGGGACCCGGGTCCTGCCCCAGGGGACATGTATCAATGCAAAAAGAAGTTTTAAAAACGGCCGTTTTTTCGGGAGCAGTGATTTTAATAATGCTTAAAATGAAAAAATAAAAGTGAAATATTCCTTTAAATTTCGTACCTGGGGGGTGTGTATGATATGCATGTGAAGTGGCGCATGTTTCCCGTGCTTAGAACTGTCCCTGCAAAAAGTGTCATTTTTGAAAGAAAAAAATGCATTTAAAACTGACTCGCGGCTATTAATGAATTGTCGGCTCCCGGCAATACATACAAAAGTCATTGAGAAAAAAAAAAAAAAAAAGCGTGGGGGTTCCCCAGAATTCAATTACCAGGCCCTTCAGGTCTGGAATGGATATTAAGGGGAACCCCGCCGCAAATAAAAAAAAAATTGACGTGGGGTTCCCCCAAATATCCATTCCAGGCCCTTCAGATCTGGCATGGATTTTAAGGGGAACTCCACCCCAAATTAAAAAAAAAATGGCGTGGAGTCCCCCTAAAAATCCATACCAGACCCCTTATCCGAGCACGCAACCTGGCCGGCCGCAGGGGAAAAGGGGGGGACGAGAGAGCGGCCCCCCCTCCCTCCTGAACCGTACCAAGCCACATGCCCTCAACATGGGGAGGATGTCCCCATGTTGATGGGGACAAGGGCCTCATCCCCACAACCCTTGCCCGGTGGTTGTGGGGGTCTGCGGGCGGGGGGCTTATCGGAATCTGGAAGACCCCTTTAACAAAGAGGACCCCCAGATCCCGGCCCCCCCCCATGTGAATTGGTAAGGGGTACATTGTACCCCTACCATTTCACGAAGAAAGCGTAAAAAAATGTTTAAAAAAACACACAAACACCTTGAAAAAGTCCTTTATTTAAAAAAAAAAAAAAAAAACATTCCAGCGGTGAAATCCAGTGTCCCGCGGCGATCCCGATGTCCAGCGCTGTCCGTCATTGGTTGTGCCTGAGCGGACCTGATGGGGAACTCCCTCTCAGTATTTTAAATGTATAGACCCGCCCCTTCTAAAGTTCCCCATCAGGTCCGCTCAGCGGACGAGATGCGGAACATGAGAAGGGGCGGGTCTATACATGTATTACCAAAGTGAGAGCAGTTCCCCATCAGGTCCGCCTCCTCGGTATGTCGGACCCGCCTACGTCATTGGCTTGAGCGGGGAACTTCCTTCACTATGTAAATTTAAATTACACAGTGAAGGAAGTTCCCCGCTCAAGCCAATGACGTAGGCGGGTCTGACATACCGAGGGGGCGGACCTGATGGGGAACTGCTCTCACTTTGGTAATACATGTATAGACCCGCCCCTTCTCATGTTCCGCATCTCGTCCGCTGAGCGGACCTGATGGGGAACTTTAGAAGGGGCGGGTCTATACATTTAAAATACTGAGAGGGAGTTCCCCATCAGGTCCGCTCAGGCACAACCAATGACGGACAGCGCTGGACATCGGGATCGCCGCGGGACACTGGATTTCACCGCTGGAATGTTTTTTTTTTTTTTTTTAAATAAAGGACTTTTTCAAGGTGTTTGTGTGTTTTTTTAAACATTTTTTTACGCTTTCTTCGTGAAATGGTAGGGGTACAATGTACCCCTTACCAATTCACATGGGGGGGGGCCGGGATCTGGGGGTCCTCTTTGTTAAAGGGGTCTTCCAGATTCCGATAAGCCCCCCGCCCGCAGACCCCCACAACCACCGGGCAAGGGTTGTGGGGATGAGGCCCTTGTCCCCATCAACATGGGGACATCCTCCCCATGTTGAGGGCATGTGGCTTGGTACGGTTCAGGAGGGAGGGGGGGCCGCTCTCTCGTCCCCCCCTTTTCCCCTGCGGCCGGCCAGGTTGCGTGCTCGGATAAGGGGTTTGGTATGGATTTTTAGGGGGACTCCACGCCATTTTTTTTTTAATTTGGGGTGGAGTTCCCCTTAAAATCCATGCCAGATCTGAAGGGCCTGGAATGGATATTTGGGGGAACCCCACGTCAATTTTTTTTTTATTTGCGGCGGGGTTCCCCTTAATATCCATTCCAGACCTGAAGGGCCTGGTAATTGAATTCTGGGGAACCCCCACGCTTTTTTTTTTTTTTTTCTCAATGACTTTTGTATGTATTGCCGGGAGCCGACAATTCATTAATAGCCGCGAGTCAGTTTTAAATGCATTTTTTTTCTTTCAAAAATGACATTTTTTGCAGGGACAGTTCTAAGCACGGGAAACATGCGCCACTTCACATGCATATCATACACACCCCCCAGGTACGAAATTTAAAGGAATATTTCACTTTTATTTTTTCATTTTAAGCATTATTAAAATCACTGCTCCCGAAAAAACGGCCGTTTTTAAAACTTCTTTTTGCATTGATACATGTCCCCTGGGGCAGGACCCAGGTCCCCAAACACTTTTTAGGACAATAACTTGCATATTAGCCTTTATAATTAACACTTTAGATTTCGAACGTTCGAGTCCATTGTATTTAATAGGGTTCTAAAGTTTACACGAACATTTTGTCTGTTCGCAGGTTCTGGTGCGAACCGAACAGGGGGGTGTTCGGCTCATCCCTGGATGGGAGGTGGAAGTCCCAAAATTGCAGGGAGAAGACTGGGATGATGTATGGAATCAACCCTTTAAGCACCTGGTTTCGGCCAGGGACAGGCTGATTCAATTTAAATTCCTTCATAGAAGCTATTATACACCTGCCAGGTTAGCAAAGATATTTGGTACAGGTTTGGCGGAATGTTGGAGATGTACATTTTCTCCAGCTGATGCTGATCACATTTTCTGTCCCAAGATCAAAGGATATTAGGAGGAGGTTCTGTCCTGTATTTCGGACCTTCTCTCTGTACCCATTCCACTAAATGGCGCGTACACATGATCGTTTTTAATGTCATTTTCAAAAACGACGTTTTTCTCGACGTGATTTTTCTTGTTTCCTCTCAAGCCTGTCTTGCGTACACACGTTCATTTTAAAAAAACGTTCGAGCAAAGCGCAGTGACATAGAACACGTACGACGGCACTATAAAGGGGAAGTTCCGTTCGAATGGCGCCACCCTTCATGTTAGTAAAGTTTGTTGAGCGTCGATTCGCGCTTTTCAGCCTCATGCTTTTCAGTCCGTTACAGCGTGACGAATGTGCTATCTCCATTACGAACGCTAGTTTTACCAGAACTCTCATACTTGATTCTGAGCATGCGCATTTTTTTCCCCCCGTAAAAGCATACACACTACCGTTTTTCACGTTGTTAAAAAAAAACGACGTGAAAAACGACGTCAAAAAATGGAGCAGGTTCTCATTTTTTTATAGGCCATTTTTCACGTTGTTAAAAATGCTCTGGAGCCTACACACGATTGTTTTTAATGCCCAATTTAAAAAATGTCATTTTTAACGTCGTGAAAACGGTCGTGTGTATGCGGCATAACAGTGAGGGTATGTTTATTGGGGCTTGTGGAAGAGGTGGTCCCGACCAGGGCTCTGAGAACATTACTCACCATTTTACTATTTTATGGGAAAAAAGCTATACTGCTTAAATGGAAGGAGCCGAGGGCACCAGACATCTTATTCTGGAAAAGTGTGGTAAACAACAAATCAGACAGAACAGTGTGATAGGTGTCACTTACTCGATATCTAGGCATACCTGAGAGGGATCCATGTCTTCTGGGGTGAGCTCCCCTCCAAATGGTGGGTGGTGGGGTTTCTAATGCGGGTGTGGAGAGTCTGGGATCAGGATTCGGCTCTTATTTGCCAGACTCAATGGTGGTATGGCTATAGTTGAGACCAAAGAGTGAGAAACTAACGGCTAAGTACCTTATTAAAATCCGGGACACTGAGCTGTGACAGGGGGTGTGGGGGGGGGGGGCGAGGGTTGGGTTGGGGAATTGCAGGTAATTGACTATGTTAGTCAGGATTGCAATGTTTTTGTGTGTATTTTTGTTTTGGGCCCTGTGAGGCCGTAGTGTCGGGAGTATGCCACAATGGCAACCCGGATGTTGTTATTTTATTGCAATATAAACTTAATAAAAAGAAATAATAAAAAAAAAAAAAAAAAGTATTTATGCAATAAAGCTATTCTCAAAAGGAAGGGAACGTACTTAGCGAGAGCCATCAACCATGCAGCTAAGGTCCCTCAACATTTGAGTATAGGAGACTGACCAGAAGAAGTTTAGTTTTTGATGAGTCTCCTATACTTTTTCGTAAACATCAGTCATGTCTACATGACTGATTACTCTCATTGGGTTTATGTCCACTGTAACCTGGGGGGGCAGGTAGCGGGTACAAAAACTCCCTGGGATGAGCAGGCACAGATACCAAGTCCATTGGATCAGTGAAAACAGTGTTGTTTATTGGTGCTATATACAAAGTCTAATGACAGGTGCTGTACAGTGTGCTGAAAACAAACAGAAGAAAAAATAGCTAAACAAAAGCCTAGCCGTGTCTCGGCTCTAACTACACAGTATGTACAGGCCCTCACTACCAGGCTGGACAAGCCTAACGCTTGTCAGCTTCCACATTCACAGAGTAACAAGTTTTACCAACCTTCTTGCTCTCACAAACCAACGTTGTCTGTGTTTCCCAGGCTGAGCAAAAGCTGTCTGCTCAGGTGAGCTTTTAATTAACCTGTGGGAGAGAACCAACACCTGAACTGGACCCTGGCTCAGAGATCCCTGAATGTATATGAGAGGAGCCTGGGAGATGTATAAACCCCGAATAGGACTTTCCCAGGCTCTCTCTGGGATGCTCTGTCACACATCCTCCCCCCTTGTTTCAACCCCAGGGTTGGAACACCTGTAGCCCAACAGGAGTGAACACGGGAGAGGGCATCTACATTCCCCATCTCAACACCTGGCCTGTGTTTTACTGTAAAGGCGTAGTCTTGTAGGGCCAAAAACCACCGGTTCACCCGCCTATTAGTCTCCTTCTTTTGGGCCATCCATTTCAGGGGAGCATGGTCAGTTATCAACTCAAACTGGCGCCCCAACAAGTAGTACCTGAGCGCGTCCACGGCCCACTTTATGGCCAGACACTCCTTTTCAATGACTGCGTACTTCTTTTCATGGTCATTGAGCTTTCTGCTTAAGTACACCACAGGGTGTTCTTCCCCATTGTGTACCTGTGAAAGTACTGCCCCGATACCCACATCAGATGCATCCGTCTGGACCAAAAAGTTTTTGGAGAAATCGGGGGAGTATAGGATTGGCTGTGCACAAAGAGCCTTCTTCAGTACTTGAAAAGACTCTTCTGCTACTGGAGACCATTTCACCATTACGGAGGCTTTCCCTTTTGTAAGGTCTGTCAGTGGGGCAGCTATAGTTGCGAAATTTGGGATGAATCTTCTATAGTACCCCGCAATGCCAAGAAAGGCCCTGACCTGTTTCTTGTTTGCAGGACGTGGCCACTCCTGGATGGCTTCTATTTTATTCACCTGGGGCTTTATGACACCCCGGCCAATAGTGTAGCCCAAATACCTGACTTCCTCTAGCCCAATGGCACATTTTTTGGGATTTGCCGTAAACCCTTCTTTGAAAAGGGAATCCAGGACAGCCTGGACACGGGGCAAGTGAGACTCCCAGTCAGTGCTATGCACCACTATGTCGTCCAGATAGGCTGCAGCATACTGTCGGTGAGGTCTTAGGGTCCTGTCCATAGCCCTCTGAAATGTTGCAGGGGCATTTTGCAACCCAAAAGGCATTTTCTTATACTGAAACGACCCCTCCGGGGTCACAAATGCAGGCTTTTCTTTGGCCCTACCAGTCAGGGGTATTTGCCAATATCCTTTGGTCAAGTCCAAAGTGGTCAGATAACGGGCCTTGCCAAGTCGGTCTATAAGCTCGTCTACCCTGGGCATTGGGTATGTGTCAAACTTTGTTACCGCATTAAGCTTCCTGAAGTCGTTACAAAACCTCCAAGTGCCATCCGGTTTTGGGACTAATACAATGGGGCTAGACCAGTCACTATTGGATTCCTCAATAACATCTAACTCCAACATCCTTTTAACTTCCTCACTGATGTCCTTTCTTCTAGCTTCGGGAATTCGGTATGGTTTGAGCTTGACACGGACCCCAGGTTCAGTAACAATATCATGCTGAACTGCTGAAGTCGTGCCCGGCAACTCTGAAAATTTCTCTTTATTCCTTATCAGGAACTCTCTAGCTTCCTGTTTCTGGGAACATGACAGGGTGTCTGGAATCGTGACCTCAGGGATCAGAGGGGATTCAGTACCCTTAAGGGATACCGGGAGAGACCTGGCAGTTAATGCCAGTCTATCCTTCCAGGGCTTTAACAGGTTTATGTGGTAAATCTGTTCGGGCTTCCTTTTACCTGGTTGATACACCTTGTAATTGACCTCCCCAACTCTTTCAATTACTTCAAAGGGTCCCTGCCACTTAGCCAGGAATTTGCTCTCAACAGTGGGAACTAACACGAGGACCCGGTCACCAGGTGAGAAAACACGAAGTTGGGCCCCCCTGTTGTATATCCTCTGTTGGGCTGCTTGGGCCTGCAGTAAATGTTCTTTTACTACCGGCATGATTGCTGCAATCCTATCCTGCATTTGAGCGATATGCTCAATAACACTTTTGTGAGGTGTCTGCTCCCCCTCCCAAGTTTCCTTGGCTATGTCTAAGAGTCCCCGAGGGTGTCTCCCATAAAGCAGCTCAAATGGAGAGTACCCCGTAGAGGACTGGGGAACTTCCCTGATGGCGAACATCAAGTAAGGTATCAGGAAGTCCCAGTTTTTCCCATCCTTATCAACAACCTTTTTTAACATACTCTTTAATGTCTTATTGAAGCGTTCCACCAAGCCATCCGTTTGAGGATGGTACACTGAGGTACGCAACTGCGTCACCTTAAATAACTTGCAGAGCTCCCTAGTTATTCATGACATGAATGGGGTACCTTGGTCTGTAAGGACTTCTTTCGGGATGCCAACCCGACTGAACACCATAAACAGCTCTTTGGCAATGTTTTTAGCAGATGCAGTGCGTAAGGGAACGGCCTCGGGGTAACGGGTAGCGTAATCCATGATCACGAGGATATGTTGATGACCGCGGGCAGATTTGGGGAGTGGACCCACCAGGTCCATGGCAATCCTTTCAAAGGGCACTTCAATAATGGGCAAGGGCACTAACGGACTTCGAAAGTTGGGTTGGGGGGCTGACATCTGACATATAGGACAGGATTGACAATAATTCTCGATATTTTTCCATATCCCAGGCCAGTAAAACCTGCGCAACACCCTTTCAGTGGTTTTCTCAACCCCTAAATGGCCTCCTAGCAAATGCCCATGGGCAAGTTCCAACACCACCCGTCTGTATAGCTTAGGGACTACCAACTGTTCAACCACTTCATCATTAGTTTTACATACACGATACAGTAAATCCTCATTGCTGCAGAAATATGGAAAACAGGGCCCGTCCCCCGGTTCGACAGGTACCCCATCAACCACCACCACATTTTCCCAGGCCCTGGCAAGGGTAGGGTCTTTTCTCTGTTCCGTACCAAAATTTTCCTTGTGCACATTTAGATCTGTAAACTCTAACGTAGGCTCAGATTCAGCAGACGGCTGTCCAGCTCTACTGGTTGTGGGAACTTCTTCAGGCTCCCCCAGCTCTCCTGCCATAACTGAGAAAGGATCACCCGGAGAGCCCTGAGAGGAGTCCCCTGAACTCACAAGGTCAGTAATGGCCATGAGTTCTGGCTCTGCGACTGAGTTAGGTACTGCGACTGGGTCGGGACAATCCCACAGTTCCCAAAACTTAGGGAAGTCCCTACCAATGATAGCCTCGTGCACCAAGTGGGGCACCAGTCCGACCGAATGGGTCACCGTACCTAAGCCAGTTTTAAACTGAACAGTGGCTATTGGATACTCGCGGGTATCCCCATGTACACAGATCACAGCAACTTTTTTTGCATGAAAATTCACAGTTTCAACCATCTCAGCTGTAACCAAAGTAACTAGACTTCCTGAGTCCAGCAAGGCCGTAATAGGCTTATTATTAATAGTCACTTGACACATGTGTTTTCCCACATTTGGCACTGCAGCGCATGAAACGGCAGCAAACATAGACTGCCTTCTAAAAGATAGATCACACTGCATTGGTTCATCTGTTAATGGACAGTTTGCTGCAACATGTCCCAGTTCTTGGCAACGAAAACACCTGATGTTTCCCCAATCTGGTTTGCTGACAGGCAGTGGCTTCCCTTGCTTGGGCCGCCAAACTTCAGTCCTGGCACCAAAATTCCTCCCCCCTATTTCCTTGCCATGCTTACCACCCACTTCCCCTGGAACAGTCTTACCGGTTGCCTGGGGAGACCGTGGTTTTGGATGGAAAGTCCGTGCGGCTGTAGGGGTGGTGACCAGGTTCTCTGCAGCAAAGTACCTCTCAACGAGCTCCACCAGGTTGTCTGCTGACTTGGGGTCTCCTTGACTCACCCACTTCTGCAGGGGAATTGGCAGTGACCTCAGGAATTGGTCCATGACCACACGCTCCACTATTTGTGGCGCAGACAGGGACTCCGGCTGTAGCCATTTCCGCACCAGGTGGATCAGATCAAACATCTGCGATCTTGGGGTCCTCTTTTCTTGGAAGAACCAGCTGTGGACCCGCTGAGCTCGAACAGCCAAGGTAACGCCAAGTCGTGCCAGGATTTCCCGCTTGACCTTCTCATAATCTCCCGCTTCTGCTGACTCCAGATCATAGTAGGCCTTCTGCGCTTCTCCAGAAAGTAAGGGGGCGATCAGTCCTGCCCACTGGGTTTGGGGCCAACCTTCCCTCTCAGCGGTCCGTTCAAATGTTAGTAGGAAAGCCTCTGGATCATCATCTGCCGTCATCTTTGAAAGAAAGCGACCCACATGGATGGTTGAGGGCTTGTCTCCAATATCCTTCATTATCGCAGGTGACCCCTGTGCTAGCGTCTCCAAAACCTCAGTAAGGGTTTTCCTATCCGCTTTTGCAGCAGTGGCAAGCTGTTCAAACAGCCTCTGCGATTGCTCCTGTACAGCACCAATCTGTTGGAACAGCACCTTGGTTTGCTCCTGTGCGATAGCGTTGGCTTGCTGTTGTGTAGCGTTTGCTTGCTGCCATGCAGCGTTAGTTTGCTGTTGTGCAGCATTTGCTTGCTGCAACGCGGCATTTGCCAACACCATTTGTTTGAGGAGGTCCTCCATGTTGTCACTTTAGGTACTGGCCTTTTAAGTAGTAACTTACTACAGCTGGTCGCAGCCTCCACCATATGTAACCTGGGGGGGCAGGTAGCGGGTACAAAAACTCCCTGGGATGAGCAGGCACAGATACCAAGTCCATTGGATCAGTGAAAACAGTGTTGTTTATTGGTGCTATATACAAAGTCTAATGACAGGTGCTGTACAGTGTGCTGAAAACAAACAGAAGAAAAAATAGCTAAACAAAAGCCTAGCCGTGTCTCGGCTCTAACTACACAGTATGTACAGGCCCTCACTACCAGGCTGGACAAGCCTAACGCTTGTCAGCTTCCACATTCACAGAGTAACAAGTTTTACCAACCTTCTTGCTCTCACAAACCAACGTTGTCTGTGTTTCTCAGGCTGAGCAAAAGCTGTCTGCTCAGGTGAGCTTTTAATTAACCTGTGGGAGAGAACCAACACCTGAACTGGACCCTGGCTCAGAGATCCCTGAATGTATATGAGAGGAGCCTGGGAGATGTATAAACCCCGAATAGGACTTTCCCAGGCTCTCTCTGGGATGCTCTGTCACACCACCTATTTTGGGATAGTTTTAATGTATATATTTTCTATGATTACTGCGATTGCTGAGCACTTGAGACAGGGCACAATAAGCATGAAAAAATATCCTGCGGGCATAATATGCTGCTGTACACTGTATTTATACAACATACAATAAATGGAATAATCTTAGAATCCACAGATTGTTTTCTACTCTTATCAGTGTCACACTTGTTATATCAATTTGAAACAACAATTATTCAGCTAATACTAAAGAAATAATACCTTCCCACTGCAGCGTTTACTCAATGACCATGGTAATTGTGCACATGTGTTCCTAAGTGATTTTACGTCTAAGTACCATAATCAGAATGCCATGCTAGGGAGAGAGAGAACAGAAAGAGGAATAGGGAAGGAAAATAATTAAATAAGAAAAAAATATATACTGTATAACCCAAAAGAACAGACAGAACAAAGGAAACATTTTAAAAAGAATACACAAACATATGGAGAAAGGTGATAGAGGTAATTATTCAGATGACTGACAATTTCATGCACTTCTAAGTGCCGTGCTAATACAATTTTTTTTTTTAAATCTTTTTTATTTATTTATTAAATATTAATATGGTCTCACCTTTTCTGGAGATACCAGCCTGGCACAACAGGTCTATGGGTTAGTATCCTAATATACGCATTACCAAAAGAAGTTACCACACTTTCATTTTAACCTCTTTAGGACTGCCCGCCCGCATTGTACTGTGGACGGGTGACTCCTACAGACACAGCAGCATACCTGTACATCGCTGGCCTCTGCTGGGTACAGGGCATGCAGGGAGAAGGTACAAATACGTTTTTAGTGAAAAGCAGCACATAATACCTACATTACCACTTGTTAGGCACACACTTAACCCCTCAATTACCCCAATATGGTATCCTAATTCCAGTGTCATTAGTACAGTGAGAGTGTATAGAACTATCACTAATCACTGTATTAGTGTCACTGGTGATGTCAGTGTCAGTTAGTCAGTTCCCACCCAGTGTCAGTTAGTGTCAGATTTCTGCCGCACTATCACACTCTCACTATAACTGATCACTGCCATTACTACTATAAAAATAAATAAAAATTTCAGTGTAAATACCATAGTATGTAGACGCTATAACTTTTACAAAAAACAATCAATGTACACTTAATGGGATTTTTTTTAACCAAAGACATGTAGGAATACATGTTGGCCTAATTTTATGAAGACATTATTTTACATTTTTATATTGGATATGTTTTATAGCAGAAAGTAAAAAAATATTTATTTTCTATAAAATTGTTGGTCTTTTTTCGTTTATAGAATAAAAAAAAAAAAAAAAACTGTGGTCATCAAACGGCACCAAAATAAAGCTCTATTTGTTTAAAAATAAAACAACATAAATTTCACTTTGGTACAGTGTTGCATGACCGTGCAATTACCAGTTAAATAGCGCAGTGCTAATTCTCAAAAAATGGCCTGGTCATTAAAGGGGGTAGAACCTTTTGGAGCTAGCTTGCAACACACCACAACACAGTAATGCACTGCATCGCAAAAAATACTGCATGCACATTTTTTGTTCATTCTTGTTTATTGGCAGCCTGTTCAAAATAAAGTTACCTTAATGAGTTTAACAGAATCTTTTAAAGAGGACAATTTTTGCATTGACAACTGTTTAACAGTAAATTTCCTTACTTTGGAGATATTTACCTTCTGATTCCCACTGTATCTACTGAACAGGACGTGGAGAAAAATCTACAAAGGGGGATTTAAAAAAAAAAAAGTGAGACAGCAATAATAAATAAATTTAAAAAAAAAAACTGACAGGGGTTTAATCCTTCATCAATCTATTCAAAAGTAAATAAAAAGGTTTTGGCTTCAGACATACTTTAATTATTCTGCCAGAGCTGATTGTCTTAAAGCGGTAGTAAACTGCACCTTTAAAAAAAAAACTGCAAGACAATGGCATAATGTGCTAGTGTGCATCACATACTAGCACATTATCAAATACTTACTTTAGAACAAAGCCCTCTAGCGGCGTGCTGTCACCACTGATAGGGCTTCCATCTTCACCCAGTCTTCCTTCTGGGTTCAAGTGCTCCGGGCCGTCTGATTGGCTGAGCCGCGACGATGTCACCCCTGCGTACGGTGAGACTATGTTTATATATAATAATGAAACTATTCCATCACACTTGCTTTTTTTTCATGCAGAATAAAGACAAAGGGTTAACATTTTGCCTACTTTATAATATATGTTTGTAATATATAATGTAATATAACATATAATATATGTTTATAGTGCTTACTCTGAATGAACTGCTGGATATATTGGTTCTCTTGACTCATATAATAGCACTACACACTCTGACACACCTGGAGGATGGGGAACAATTGTTACAGATGTATATGCTGCACCCCGGGAGAAAAAAATATATAAAACAACAGCAATGATATAGCAAACAGTTAAACCATAGCAAAAAATATATTGCTAGTAGGTAAAGAGTAGAAAGAAGTACAGAGTTTAAAACAAGCAATGGATGTAAACAGCAACTCCTAAACGCTAAACTGGGCAAGCCTAACTAAAGAGAATTGCACCATTCTAACAGTTCAGCAGTCTGCAATATACTCTCTTCTGCTGGCCAGCTCGTTAGGGCCCAACTGTTGAGTCAGAACACTGAGGATAATGTCCCTTTAAACACTGATGATAACACTGACTCTGCTCTCTTTAAGCACTGATAGTGTCACTGGCTCTGTGATACTTGAAGGCAACATTGTTCCTCTTTATCAAAGTGTAATGTAGAACTAGTAGTAGGTGGTCTTCCTCTGTATACTGGCTGAAACACAGCTGGTCTGTGTCTGCAGCATCCTCCCCCTTTAATATGAATTGGGCTTCTCCAACATCTGTAGCTACAGTGCTTTGAAAAGTATTCATACCCCTTGAAATTTTCCACATTTTGTCATGTTACAACCAAAAACTTAAATGTATTTTATTGAGATTTTTCGTGATAGACCAACACAAAGTGCCACATAATTGCGAAGTGAAAATAAAATGATAAATGGAAAAGTGTGGCGAGCGTTTGTATTGAGACAATACTTTGTAGAACCACCTTTGGCTGCAATTACAGCTGCAAGTCTTTTTGGAGATGTCTCTACCAGCTTTGTACATCTAGAGAGTGACACTTTTTGCCAATTCTTCTTTGCAAAATAGCACAAGCTCTGTCAGAAAAAATGTATTTGTAAATAAATGAATAAAAATGTAAATAATCTCATCAGAGCCTTTCCGTCGCCTTTCATCACCACCACCCCCCAGATACCCCCCAATCTGATAACACCACCACCCCCCCCAGATACCCCCCCAGCCTGATCACCACCACCCCAGATACCCCCCAATCTGATAACACCACCACCCACCCCCCCAGCCTGATCACCACCACCCCAGATACCCCCAAGTCTGATCACACCCCCAGTATCTCTCCACTTTGATCACACCCCCAGATACCCCCTCAATATGATAAAACCACCACCCCCAGATACCCCCAATCTGATAACACTACCAAAGATACCCCCCAGCCTGATCACCACCACCCCAGATACCCCCAAGTCTGATCACACCCCCCATATCTCTCCACACTGATTACACCCCCAGATACCCCCCAATATGATAACACCACCACCCCCCAGATACCCTCCCTAATCTGATAACACCACCACCCCCCCCTAGATACCCCCCCAGCCTGATCACCACCACCCCAGATACCACCAAGTCTGATCACACCCCCCAATATCTCTCCACTCTGATCACACCCCCCCTCCTCATACCTCTCTCCTAACACACCCCTCCACCATCACACACCTTTGGGTTTTGCATTCCTGTTCCTCCCAGTCCTGTGGCTCCTCCTCCAGATGATGTCAGTTGGGGAATCTGCAGCACACCAGGGTGGGTTAGCTGTCACTGGAGCGGAAACAATAAATCAGTACAAATCAAGTGGTGGCAGCTGCACAGAGCAGAAAAATCCTCCTTTCCAACCTCGTCCTCTGCCGCCACTCACCCAGCCCACCCTCCTCCTCTGCCGCCACTCCCCCAGCCTGACTCCAGTGCACACAGCCAGCCCACATCTATGCTGCCCGACAGCGGGGCCCGCCTCCTCTCTGCGTGGCATAGGAATCCGCCCACCGCTCCGCCTTCCTCTGCCTCATTGGATCTGCTCTGACAGCGGCACACATACATCGCCCCATCTGCCTTCTGCTCTGTCCCACTGCCTAAAGCACATGGAGGAATTAAAGCAGGCAGTCTCTAAATGGTCTGCGGGCCAGATAAAACATCCAATCGGGCCGGATGTGGCCCGTGGGCCGGGGTTTGGAGATTCCTGATCTAAACCATTCTATTGTAGCTCTGGCTGTATATTTAGGGTCATTGTCCTATTGGAAGGTAAACCTCCACTCCACTCTCAAGTCTTTTGCAGACTCTAACAGGTTTTCTTCTAAGATTGCCCTGTGTTTGGCTCCATTCATCTTCCCATCAACTCTGACCAGCTTCCCTATCCCTGCTGAAGAAAAGCATCCCTACAACATGATGCTGCCATCACCATGTTTCACTGAGGGGATGGTGGGGATGGTGGGTTGAGGGTGATGTGTATTGTTCGTTTTCAGCCACACAGCATTTTGCTTTTAGGCCAAAAAGTTCTAACACATGAACATGCTTTGATATAAACATTTTTATTGTAGATATAACAAAGAGGTAGAATATGGGACTTTAAAGGTGCTTGTAGACATTGAACAATAATTTACAGGCCAATCAATTGGGGCTGTCTATATCATGAAATGCCTATGTGGCGCCTTTTACGTGGGCAAAACAAAGCGACCATTCTTTTGCCGCATAAGGGACCATGTGTCCCTTATTGCTAAACATAAAATGGAGACACCAATTAGCCGCAATGTTGGCCTCTATCACAATTTTGATCTTAAATTTATAAAGTTCTTTGCTTTAGAACACATACCCCAACATCAAAGAGGGGGAGAGATTGACAAGAAGCTTCTCCAGCTCGAGAGTAGATGGATCTATCTCTTACAAGCCACTCGTCTTCCTGGCCTGAACGAAGGAATCAGTTTTAGACCATTTTTATGATGACCTTTGCTCAGACAAAGGGTTACTCGGTCCCTGATTAAATCTGCCCTTTTTTTTATTTATTTTTATATATGGGCACCAGGTACTGATATGGCTCCCCCTAAAGCCTTCGGCTCCCTCATCTTGCGTTTCATTCCATCTTTTTGGGGGGAGTAGTGGGATCCATGGGTGGTGGGGAGGAAGGTAATCAATTTACCATTGAGGAGCTTTTGCAAACTTCCTGCCAACACTATTTCCTTCAGTAATTTTGAGGGATTAAATACAAAACAGGTTTTGTTTATGAATCTATGTTGGCTTATACGTTATAATGTTAACTTGTGTGTTTCTAGTGTAGCAGGATGTCCATATGAAAGAAGGAATCCGGCTCCCTCCGGTGGTATAAGTGTTACAATGCAACTAATGCACTTTGGGACAGATATCAGCTAGGAGAAAAGACTTTGTTGCTTTTAGTAAAAGACAGACTACATTACCCAGGGTGCATTGCAACACCGCAAAGCATTCTGGGCAGACTACTTAAACCAGGGGAGGGGCCAGCGTCTCTCTCTCTGGATCCAGCTCTCAATCAAGCAGGAAGTTGGCATGGAGGCCTGCTTCCTAAGGATTAGGCCAGAAGCCTGGGCCTAAATTACGGGAGTGCCTGAGTGATTTCCAGCAGAGGATCGTCCACAGCGTCCTGTGATTGCCCAGCAGAGACCGGAGTTGTCCATCACCATATGCTGTTAGTGACGGAGTCCGGAGACTGCAGCTGAAGCAGAAGCGTGGAGATCGAGTGACCGGGACAAGCCAGAGGAGACTATCTGAAAGTCGGGCCTGTTTGGTGAGAAGGGCACCTGCCCAGAATTGACTACTACCTTAGAGGAAAGTGATTTAGTTAGTGCCAGCCACACTTCACCTATCACGCCACAGCTTGCGGCCTAGTGTATCTCACTGGAGACTATGTGATCAGAGATTGGTGCATCCGTCATTAGTGGGTGGCAGGCACACGAGTACTCAGGTATATTGCGGATAATTACAGCATCTTGTTGAAACCCTGTGGATTACAATTTAACTTGTGCACCGACGGTGGCTAGCGAAGACTTCATTGGAGAAAGGAACTTTGAGTGGGACGCAGATAGGCCTTGCTTACCTATTATAGGGAATGAACACGTGCAAGGTATTGCAATAAAGGGGGAGCTCGCGAGCAACCAGTTAGCCGTGCAGAGACACATATAGATACATGTACATATATATAGCTGATGTTATTTCCTGTTATTACCTAATCTCAGTGATACCTATCCTTATTGGTTTATTGACTCTGCAATGCGCATGCAGAGTCAACTGTGTGTATTAATGTGATTCTTTACCCTTCCCTTTTATACTGAGTAAATGTACCTTTGATTAAGCATATAACTTGTGTGAAGTATCTCTGTCACTTAGAAGCAGGGATGAGCCGAACACCCCCCTGTTCGGTTCGCACCAGAACCTGCGAACAGACAAAATGTTCGTGTAAACTTTAGAACCCTATTAAATACAATGGACTCGAACGTTCGAAATCTAAAGTGTTAATTATAAAGGCTAATATGCAAGTTATTGTCCTAAAAAGTGTTTGGGGACCTGGGTCCTGCCCCATGGGACATGTATCAATGCAAAAAGAAGTTTTAAAAACGGCCATTTTTTCGGGAGCAGTGATTTTAATAATGCTTAAAATGAAAAAATAAAAGTGAAATATTCCTTTAAATTTCGTACCTGGGGGGTGTGTATGATATGCATGTGAAGTGGCGCATGTTTCCCGTGCTTAGAACTGTCCCTGCAAAAAATGTCATTTTTGAAAGAAAAAAATGCATTTAAAACTGACTCGCGGCTATTAATGAATTGTCGGCTCCCGGCAATACATACAAAAGTCATTGATAAAAAAAAAAAAAAAGCGTGGGGGTTCCCCAGAATTCAATTACCAGGCCCTTCAGGTCTGGAATGGATATTAAGGGGAACCGTACCAGGCCACATGCCCTCAACATGGGGAGGATGTCCCCATGTTGATGGGGACAAGGGCCTCATCCCCACAACCCTTGCCCGGTGGTTGTGGGGGTCTCCGGGCGGGGGGCTTATCGGAATCTGGAAGACCCCTTTAACAAAGGGGACCTCCAGATCCCGGCCCCCCCCTATGTGAATTGGTAAGGGGTACATTGTACCCCTACCATTTCACGAAGAAAGCGTAAAATTTTTTTAAAAAAACACACACACCTTGGAAAAGTCCTTTATTTAAAAAAAAAAAAAAAAAAAAAAACATTCCAGCGGTGAAATCCAGTGTCCCGCGGCGATCCCGATGTCCAGCGCTGTCCTTCATTGGTTGTGCCTGAGCGGACCTGATGGGGAACTCCCTCTCAGTATTTTAAATGTATAGACCCGCCCCTTCTTAAGTTCCCCATCAGGTCCGCTCAGCGGACGAGATGCGGAACATGAGAAGGGGCGGGTCTATACATGTATTACCAAAGTGAGAGCAGTTCCCCATCAGGTCCGCCCCCTCGATATGTCGGACCCGCCTACGTCATTGGCTTGAGCGGGGAACTTCCTTCACTATGTAAATTTAAATTACACAGTGAAGGAAGTTCCCCGCTCAAGCCAATGACGTAGGCGGGTCCGACATACCGAGGGGGCGGACCTGATGGGGAACTGCTCTCACTTTGGTAATACATGTATAGACCTGCCCCTTCTCATGTTCCGCATCTGGTCCGCTGAGCGGACCTGATGGGGAACTTAAGAAGGGGCGGGTCTATACATTTAAAATACTGAGAGGGAGTTCCCCATCAGGTCCGCTCAGGCACAACCAATGAAGGACAGCGCTGGACATCGGGATCGCCGCGGGACACTGGATTTCACCGCTGGAATGTTTTTTTTTTTTTTTTTTTATAAAGGACTTTTTCAAGGTGTTTGTGTGTTTTTTTAAACATTTTTTTTACGCTTTCTTCGTGAAATGGTAGGGGTACAATGTACCCCTTACCAATTCACATAGGGGGGGGCCGGGATCTGGGGGTCCCCTTTGTTAAAGGGGTCTTCCAGATTTCGATAAGCCCCCCGCCCGCAGACCCCCACAACCACCGGGCAAGGGTTGTGGGGATGAGGCCCTTGTCCCCATCAACATGGGGACATCCTCCCCATGTTGAGGGCATGTGGCCTGGTACGGTTCAGGAGGGAGGGGGGGGGCGCTCTCTCGTCCCCCCCTTTTCCCCTGCGGCCGGCCAGGTTGCGTGCTCGGATAAGGGGTCTGGTATGGATTTTTAGGGGGACTCCACGCCATTTTTTTTTTTAAATTTGGGGTGGAGTTCCCCTTAAAATCCATGCCAGATCTGAAGGGCCAGGAATGGATATTTGGGGGAACCCCACGTCAATTTTTTTTTAAATTTGCGGCGGGGTTCCCCTTAATATCCATTCCAGACCTGAAGGGCCTGGTAATTGAATTCTGGGGAACCCCCACACTTTTTTTTTTTTTTATCAATGACTTTTGTATGTATTGCCGGGAGCCGACAATTCATTAATAGCCGCGAGTCAGTTTTAAATGCATTTTTTTCTTTCAAAAATGACATTTTTTGCAGGGACAGTTCTAAGCACGGGAAACATGCGCCACTTCACATGCATATCATACACACCCCCCAGGTACGAAATTTAAAGGAATATTTCACTTTTATTTTTTCATTTTAAGCATTATTAAAATCACTGCTCCCGAAAAAACGGCCGTTTTTAAAACTTCTTTTTGCATTGATACATGTCCCCTGGGGCAGGATCCGGGTCCCCAAACACTTTTTAGGACAATAACTTGCATATAAGCCTTTATAATTAGCACTTTAGATTTCTCCCATAGACTTTTCGAATTTGCCGCGAACACCCCAATTTGTTCGCTGTTCGGCGAACGGGCGAACAGGCAATGTTCGAGTCGAACATGAGTTCGACTCGAACTCGAAGCTCATCCCTACTTAGAAGGACTAGTGACCAGCAAAGGTAATAACATTTACAGGTTATTGTGTGATGTATGCAGGATTGTGTCTCCTAATACTCAATAGGTCTCACACTCCTTATTCATATCAGTTGTGCTAAGGGAAGGTTTGAGCCACTTCCAGGGGTTGATAGGCAGGACGTAGACCCAAATCAAACAAACAGCAGCTCCTACGGGGGTAGTGCTACACGTGGGGGCTCGTCCGGGATATTCTACGGTTCTGCAATCAACTTTCCCCCTAGACAGAACCCTTACAGCACAGAAATGGACCCTGCTGCCGTAGCCCGGTGGTGCAGGGATGAAGGCATCCTACCTGGAAATGGCCTGGTGGTTGAAATCCAGAGAGCGGCCTGGGTAGAGGAGCAGCTAACTCCAGTCTTGAGAGCATTGTCCACGGACAGGAAGCCATGGGTGATTGACATAAAGACAGATACTGTAAATCCCCACACCTATGCATTATGTGAGTGGAGGAACGGAATCTCTGACTACTTCAAGGGTGCCAGCATAAAAACTACAAACCAAGTAGAACTCCTCCTGATACACCCAGAAGAGAATAAAGATGGCCCCACATCCACTACTTCAGGAGGCCCCAGCACAGGAGGGAGCGCCCAACAAAAGGGTCCCGGTTCACCACCATTGACCACCCTTAGCTCAGAATTGTGCGCTGTCCTGGGGGAGATTGTGACCAAGTGTAAAAAGGACCCTCCAGACTACCTGATGTCAGGATACAGGAAACTCAGGACCTTTTCTGGGAAGAAACCTGTACCTTCAGTGGAAGATGGATTTGAAGAGTGGCTAGATGGTGCCACTCAGGCCCTAGAAGAATAGGAGGTGCCAGAACAACAAAAAAAAACAACGGATTGTGGAAAGCTTAAAGGGGCCTGCTCTGGAGGCCATACGTAACCTCAAGTTAAGCAAGAAGGACTGCAATGCACAGGATTATCTGGATATTCTGCAGAATGTGTTCGGTGGGACGGAAAACGTCACTGAACTCACTTACCAGCTGGGGCATTGCTACCAAAAAGAGGGAGAGAAGCTGTCAGAATTCATAGGACGCCTGGATAAGATCCTGCATCGGATCCTACTGAAGAAAGGGATCGATCCAAGAAAAGTGGATGAGGCCCGTGCCCAGCAGGTGTTGAGGGGAGCTCAACCCTTGGACCCCATCGCATTATTGCTACGCACCCGGCGGGACGGGAGCAGCCTGGAATACCCCGACTTGATCCGGATAGTCAGGGAGGAGGAGGCCATGTTGGAAGACAAAAGGAGGAGTCAACACACCGAACCAACTGCCCGAGTCAGAATGTTAAGTGCAGAAGAAGGTGATTCAGAAGTTGAACTCCTAAAGACCCAGGTGTCACAACTAGTAGAAATGGTGTCCATGCTGACTAGCCAGGCCTCTGTGCCACACAACAAGAACACGTCAGAGGAACCAAAAAAACCTCCTAGCTCCAATATGGAACTAGTACAGAAGCCTAAGAGATTGATAACATGCTTCAATTGTGGGGGAATCGGGCATGTTAGAGCAGTGTGTCCCAGCCCAGATGAAGTTGCATCCAGATATCGCAAGCCGGCGGAAAACTTCAGAGGGCCCCGGTGAAGGAGTCAGCCGGGCGCCCACCAGTTTCCACGAACTCCTTCAAGAAGTCCAGTGATCCAAAACATCAGAGTCAGGGACCTAAACCTCTGACAATTAGGCCCCGTCCCACAACTCAGGCTGCTGTTGAACAGAAGGCCAGTGCACACCAGACCCAGAAGGGACTGAGACCCACCGGAAACTCAAGAAAAAAAGAAGTGAGGGTACAGGTAACTGAACCCAGCAAGAAGTCTGTGTTGAAGGAGTTCCCTGCCAAGTTAGTGGGGCCTTCTCCAGTAGTCTCCATACAAGTAGAAGGGATCTACACCAAGGCTCTTCTTGACACTGGGGCTCAAGTGACTCTTCTGTATAGGGATTTCTATGATAAACATCTTAAACATCTGCCCCTACAGAAATTAGAGGAACTGGAAATATGGGGTATTGGAACTCAGAGCTTTCCCTATGACGGTTACCTGCCAATCAAGTTGACTTTTGATCCCTCAGTGGCTGGGGAGACAGAGACCTTCGATACTCTGGCAGTAGTGTGCCCTCGCCCACCAGGGGCCAGCAAGAGCTCACTCATCATAGGGACCAACACTGATCTAGTCAGGCGACTGCTGACACCGTTGGCCCAACAGGAAGAAGCCCCGACCACAAGAGTCCACCCCATGTTAAGGCAAGCCTACCAGCGCCTGGTACTGGAGCAGAAGGCCCCGGCTGAGGGAGTTGGCAAGATTTGGAAGCTAGACAAGACGGAGAAGGTATTACAACCGGGAGAGGTGACTTGCCTGAGGGCTTCTGTCAAGCTCACATGGAAACAGCCAGGCCCCTTCATTGTCTTCGAACCAGGCCCACAGGAAAGACAGAAAGGGATTGAAGTAATCCCCGAAGTGATCCCATTGAAGGCCCTACAGAAAAGCCATGGGAGGGTTTCAGTGAGTATAAGGAACACTGCTAATACACCAGTGAAGGTGCCGGCCAGAATGCTGTTGGGCCAGGTGAATCCAGCCACCCCCATTGCCCCGTGTGAATTGAAGAAAGAAGAAAGGGGTGAAGTCACCATAGAGAAGCTCTGTTCTGAAGACACGGCCCTCCCACCAGAATGGAGAAAAAGGGCCAAAGCTCAACTTGCAAGGTGGGAAAAGATCTTCTCTAAAGATGAGTTCGATGTGGGGTGCGCAAGGAGTGCCACTCACAAGATACGCTTACAAGAAGATAAGCCCTTTAGAGAGAGAGTTCGACGGGTCCCACTGGGTGACTTAGAAGACTTGCGGGAACAGTTGGCTGAGCTGAAGAGGACGGGGATTATTCGAGAATCCAGGAGCCCTTACGCTTCTCCAATAGTGGTAGTCCGAAAGAAGAACGGGTCGCTGAGACTGTGTATCGACTACAGAACACTAAACAGAAGGACCATCCCAGATCAATACACCACTCCCCGAATTGAAGACGCCCTGCAGAGTCTGTCAGGGGCCAAGTGGTTCAGTGTAATGGATCTAAAAAGTGGATATTACCAAATCCCCATGCACCCTGAGGATCGGGAGAAGACAGCCTTCATCACCCCTGTGGGGTTCTTTGAGTTCAACCGTATGCCTCAAGGGTTATCAGGAGCCCCCGCCACTTTCCAAAGGCTAATGGAGAGAACCGTCGGGGACATGAATCTAATAGAGGTACTGGTATATTTGGACGACGTCATCGTGTTCGGGAGAACCCTAGAAGAGCATGAAGAGAGACTGGAGAAGGTCCTGAAGAGGCTCAGTGAAGAGGGCCTGAAACTCTCCCCAGAGAAGTGTCAATTTTACCAGTCCTCAGTCCATTACCTGGGCCATATCGTTTCTGCAGAAGGGGTGGCCACGGACCCAGAGAAGCTGGATGCCGTCACCTCTTGGACGAGACCTACCAACGTGACTGAGCTTCGGTCATTCCTGGGGTTCTGTTCTTACTACAGAAGATTTGTAGAAGGATTCACCAAGATTGCCAGACCCCTGAACGAGTTACTCAGAAACGAAGGGGAAAATGATGTTCCAGAGCTGGTCAAACCAGTGAAACTCACCATGGGACCCCGAAGGCCCAAAGAGTCGATTCAAGACCAGTGGACAGGGGAGTGCGAGGAAGCCTTCCAGATGTTAAAGAAGAGTCTTACCACTGCACCAGTCCTGGCCTATGCTGATCCAAAGAAGCCTTATGAACTGCATGTAGATGCCAGCCGAGATGGGCTGGGTGGGGTGCTGTACCAGGAACATGATGGTTACCTAAGACCCGTTGCATATGTGAGCAAGAGTCTGATACCTGCTGAGAAGAATTACCCCACCCACAAGCTTGAATTCCTGGCCTTGAAATGGGCAGTGGTAGACAAACTGAGAGACTACCTATATGGGGCGGAGTTTGTGGTGAAGACAGATAATAACCCGCTCACCTACCTTCTGACCACTGCCAAGTTGGATGCAACGGGACACCGGTGGTTGGCTGCCCTTTCAAGCTTCACCTTCAGCTTGAAGTACCGACCCGGAGTGGGAAATAGGGATGCAGATGCCCTGTCCAGGAGGTCTCATGCCCCCACCGACCCTACCGAAGAATGGGCCCAACTAGACCCAGAGGGAGTGCGAGCCCTATATCAGGGGACAGAACTTCAAGCCAGAGGTGGGTCAAGAGCCGAAGAAATTGGGGTCTCAGCTGTTGGAGTACCGAAGTGCTATTGCAGTGTGACCCAAGTCGAAGGGGAGGGCCTGCCCAAGCTGACAAAAAGGGATTTGAGAAAGGAGCAAGAAGAAGACTCTTTAGGGAAACTCCTGATAAAGGCCCTGGAAAGCCAGCGTCCCGAGATGCTTGAAACAGACTCCCCAAGAGAAGCCCGATTGTTGCGCAGGGAGTGGGATCGGCTACACATACGTCAAGGGGTGGTCTACCGAAGGGGCCCCTCTGACGACTCAGAAGAGAAGTGGCAGCTGTTTCTACCAGCCAAATATCGAGAAGCGGTCCTAGCTGCCCTCCATGACAACCATGGTCACCTAGGGTCCGAACTGACTTTTCACCTTGTACGGGATAGGTTCTATTGGCCCTGCATGCGGGCTGAAGTGGAAGGATATTGCCATTCCTGTGTCCGATGCATTCAAAGGAAGACCTTGCCACGTCAAGCAGCCCCAATGGGCCATCTGCAAAGTCAGGGACCTATGGAACTGGTGTGCATTGACTTCCTTTGCCTGGAGCCTGATCTGAGTGGTCAAGGGAATGTCTTGGTGATAACAGATCACTTTACCAGATATGCTCAAGCATTCCCAACAAAAGACCAGAAGGCCTCAACAGTAGCCAAAGTACTGGTAGAAAAATTCTTTGTGCACTATGGTCTACCCCAACGCCTTCATTCAGATCAGGGCAGAGACTTTGAAAGCAAATTAATAAAGAAGTTATTAGACCTGTTAGGCATCCAGAAGACCAGGACAACCCCTTATCACCCACAAGGAGATGCTCAGCCTGAACGGTTTAACCGGACTCTCTTGGATATGTTGGGGACTCTGAGTTCAGAGAAAAAGCAGCATTGGAGCAAGCATGTAGCTGCCATAGTGCATGCCTATAATAGCACTGCCAGTGATGTCACCGGGTATTCCCCATACCGTTTGATGTTCGGGCGGGAGGCTCGGTTGCCAGTGGACTTGGCCTTCGGCATATCGCTGGATCATACCTCAGCAGCATCCCACAAGGGGTATGTAGACCGATTGAGAAAGAGTCTGAAGACAGCTTTTGAAAAGGCCCAAGCAGCATCTGACCAACGGGGGCTGAGAAATAAAAGAAACTTTGACCTAAGAGTCAGAATTCAAGATTTACAGCCAGGAGATAGAGTGCTGTTGAGGAACTTGGGAATTCCGGGAAAACATAAGTTGGCTGACCGTTGGAAATCCCAACCTTATGTTATCTGCAAGAAGCTGGAAAACCTTCCTGTGTACCAAATTAGGCCAGAAGGAAGCGTGGGACCGTTAAAGACCTGGCACAGGAATCACTTGTTGCCCCTCTCCAAGGCAGTTCGCATGCCTCCTGCATCTGACTCACAAGAAACCCCTTCAACTTCTCAAGGTTCCAGACCCATCACCCGATCTCAAACAGTGCTTCCAGATGTGAGAGATGGAGACTCTGACAATGAAGGTCAAGAGGATGAAGAAGCAGAATCTGACTGGTTGTGGTCATCCCAATTGCCAGAACCCATGACCACCTCCCAAACCTCACCCAAAACAGTTGACAATGGAACTCTTCGGGCAGAAGCTCCTGAATTCGTGCCTTCAAACATTCTCATTGAGGAGGTAGCTGATGACTCAGACTCTTTGTCAATGGAAGACCCAGAAGAAGGGTCGTGTCTCTATCTGAAGGAGAGCGGGACGCTCCTGAAGTTCTGGAGCCCAACATGCCTGAACTAGATGAGGAAGCCCCTGAAGAGCTTCTAGAAACAGCCAGCCCCAATGTCCTTGAGAATATGATACCTAAAGAGCAGAGGGAAAGAAGAGTAATTCACCCCCCAAAAAGACTGACGTACGACCAATTGGGTGAATGCTCTGAGGAGGCCATCATCACTTCTAAGAGAACCATTGATCAGTCTAGCTCTTCCACTCCAGATTCAGATTCAGTGGAAGACAACCCCAGCTCACTCCCTAGCACATCTGAAACAGACACCCAAGTGTCGGTGGTTTCCGTATACAGGACAACCTCCCTCCTTGTGATAATTGGTGGGAGGTTCCTCTGTCGGCTCTGTGTTATGATATGAGCTGTTTAAGTTTAAATCCTGCTTATGAAAAGGCAAGTTGTTTATTGTCATGCATAAACTAACAAATTTCCCTGCAGGTATTGCCAAATTATGTGTTAGGTTACATACTGTTGTCCTCTTTGGGGACCAAAGACTTTAAGTGGGGGGAGTGTGTAGCAGGATGTCCATATGAAAGAAGGAATCCGGCTCCCTCCGGTGGTATAAGTGTTACAATGCAACTAATGCACTTTGGGACAGATATCAGCTAGGAGAAAAGACTTTGTTGCTTTTAGTAAAAGACAGACTACATTACCCAGGGTGCATTGCAACACCGCAAAGCATTCTGGGCAGACTACTTAAACCAGGGGAGGGGCCAGCGTCTCTCTCTCTGGATCCAGCTCTCAATCAAGCAGGAAGTTGGCACGGAGGCCTGCTTCCTAAGGATTAGGCCAGAAGCCTGGGCCTAAATTACGGGAGTGCCTGAGTGATTTCCAGCAGAGGATCGTCCACAGCGTCCTGTGATTGCCCAGCAGAGACCGGAGTCGTCCATCACCATATGCTGTTAGTGACGGAGTCCGGAGACTGCAGCTGAAGCAGAAGCGTGGAGATCGAGTGACCGGGACAAGCCAGAGGAGACTATCTGAAAGTCGGGCCTGTTTGGTGAGAAGGGCACCTGCCCAGAATTGACTACTACCTTAGAGGAAAGTGATTTAGTTAGTGCCAGCCACACTTCACCTATCACGCCACAGCTTGCGGCCTAGTGTATCTCACTGGAGACTATGTGATCAGAGATTGGTGCATCCGTCATTAGTGGGTGGCAGGCACACGAGTACTCAGGTATATTGCGGATAATTACAGCATCTTGTTGAAACCCTGTGGATTACAATTTAACTTGTGCACCGACGGTGGCTAGCGAAGACTTCATTGGAGAAAGGAACTTTGAGTGGGACGCAGATAGGCCTTGCTTACCTATTATAGGGAATGAACACGTGCAAGGTATTGCAATAAAGGGGGAGCTCGCGAGCAACCAGTTAGCCGTGCAGAGACACATATAGATACATGTACATATATATAGCTGATGTTATTTCCTGTTATTACCTAATCTCAGTGATACCTATCCTTATTGGTTTATTGACTCTGCAATGCGCATGCAGAGTCAACTGTGTGTATTAATGTGATTCTTTACCCTTCCCTTTTATACTGAGTAAAGGTACCTTTGATTAAGCATATAACTTGTGTGAAGTATCTCTGTCACTTAGAAGGACTAGTGACCAGCAAAGGTAATAACATTTACAGGTTATTGTGTGATGTATGCAGGATTGTGTCTCCTAATACTCAATAGGTCTCACACTCCTTATTCATATCAGTTGTGCTAAGGGAAGGTTTGAGCCACTTCCAGGGGTTGATAGGCAGGACGTAGACCCAAATCAAACAAACAGCAGCTCCTACGGGGGTAGTGCTACACTAGTATGTTAGGCATGTATGTATGCCTACATTGTAATGTAATTGCCTACATAACTCAATGTGTGTAATCATTTTATGTGTAATTTTTTGTTTCTCTTGGACACATTCGAACGTGGCGCGCTGATGCATCAAACAAACAAAAATCCCCTCCTCCTTTTAGATTTATTTTAATTTATTTTTCATTTTTTATTTAATCAAATTTAATCAAATTTAATTTCATTCCTCTTTTTTCTTTATCCAATTTTTCATCTTTCATTTTTTGTGGTCATCCCTTTTGTACATACGAGAGCAGGCAATCAGGGTATGTGTTTAGCACCGTTTTCCATTCAGTCTTCCCATTTCCCTTTCCCCTCGCCTGCATATGTTTTTTTCACTGATTTGGCTGGCTTTTGTCCCGGCCGGCTTTCACCCCGTACGGACACTCAAGGGTGCGAACTAGACTGGAGGTTCCAGCCCGGTTCCCGCCCACATCGAGGGCCCTTTTGATTCATGGCATCCATCATGCATCACCATCACGGGACTTTCAGCTCTGGCACGTTTCCTGGCTTCCATGTAGCCAGGTAGTGTCAGCACAGAGCGTATCTGCGCTGGGTCCATACAGGAAGTGATCTCACTTCCTGTTAAGCGGATGCAAGTCCACGTATCTGCGCCCTCCTCATTGTTGTCCGTGAACCGCCCATTAGCGGCGCGACGTCGCACAACATGCGGTGTGACGTCACACGCCGTGTTTTGGCGGGTCGGGGGAGGATATAAAAACTCCAGATAGTTTCAATGAACTGTCTGGAATGGGAGAAAAAGAAACCCTGGACTGACGCACTCTGTATAGACAGTTATTTGTTCCAAAATTTCAAGTAAAAAATCCAAATTCAAAATAAATCCATAAATCCAAAACAACAAATGCAGATAGTATGCATGCAGGGAAGGGTGGCTAACGCGTTTCACGTCACGAATTGACGCTTACTCATAGCTATAAATAACTGTCTATACAGAGTGCGGCAGTCCAGGGTTTCTTTTTCTCCCATGCATCAGTGCAGAGCCAGCACCTGTGTGAGTGACCGGGCGGAAGCAGCCATTTGGTGAATTCTCAAGCTTTTGAGCGGTACGTTTTTCCTTTGAACTGTCTGGAATACCGGAGGAGGCTCAGGTTGGCAGCGTATCATATGGAAGGTAACTTTGCAGTCCTGTGTTATTTGTGGGATATGGAGAGAGATGCAACATTGAACCTATGGTCACTATCCTTATTTCTATTTTTACAGTTTTGGCGGATTATCTGTGTCTGGCATGTTATTAACATGGAAGGTTCACCTTAGATCCCTCTACATTGGTGTATGAGTGGGTTTATCTGCCCCTGCATTCAATTGAGAGGCTCTCAGATTCGAAATCTTGCCTTTGAAATCGCTTTTTATTTTGGTGAGCAATTTAAGGCATTGTGGTCCTTGGTTTTTTGTCTGTATTTTTTATTTGGGTTTATTATCTATCTCTTTGGTCTTTAGATAATATTAGCTGTCTCTCTTCTCTCTCTTAGACGGGTCTTTATTTGAAACTTGTCTCTTTGAGAGCCAATTGCTTCCAACGCTGCCTTATATGAGCCTGCTCAATTTGGTTAATTGGTTAATGGACAGTGGGGAGGTGAGTGTGGCCCTTTTGGCAATAGGATCACAGTACACTTTTCACCACTGTCAATGCCATGTATTAAGTGTGTGTTTTTTTCTTTAATATTTACAGATATTCATTCTATAAATACATCATACGTTGAAATTCCAAAAATTTGTCCTCCCTTACGGGATTGTGATCGCCGGAGGTGGAGATGGCTGACCCCCTCTCTGGGGATCCATTGCAGTGGTCTTGACCATTTTTTGACCAAAGGAGGTATGAAGAGGGATGGGGATTCCTTGGTTGCCTGCTCTCTGTGTGATTTTATTTGCATCATTAGGGAATGCGTCGGTGTGCTATTTTTGAATGTTCACAAGTGTTTACCATATGTTTACAATTTAAATAATTTGTTTTTTCTTTTCTTATACCTAATAGCTTGTTTCCAGTTTTAGTAAAACTATTTGGGCGTCCATTCCTGATGAAGCCTAGTAGGCGAAACTGTAGAAAATCTATGGACGTTTCATTCCAACTGTATATATCTGCGTGACCATCTTGACATTGGTATTAGGTATATACCTGTGATGGGCACGGGCACATATATGTATCAGTTTTTTTCATGTATATTGTAATAAAAACGTTTTCTATTTTTATAAATTTTCTGTCCTGTAAATTATTGTTCAATGTCTACAAGCACCTTTAAAGTCCCATATTCTACCTCTTTGCTATATCTTCTTACAGGGATGGTTGTGCTTTTTGATTTTTAGTTGATATGCTGATATCTGCTCATTTTTCTATATATTTTTATTGTAGCTCTGGCTGTTTACGGTCACTGTCCTGCTGGAAGGTGAACATCTGCCCTATTCTCAAGTCTTTCGCAGACTCTTAAGCCGCGTACACACGATCGGTTTTACCAATGAAAACAGTCCGATGGATTTTTTTCATCGGACAAACCGATCGTGTATGGGCCCCATCTGTCTTTTTTGCATCGGTGTAAAAAAATAGAACATGTTTTAAATTTTTCCGATGGATAAAAAACCGATAGCAAATTCCGATCGTCTATGGGCAAGTCCATCGGTTTAAAAACCCACGCACGCTCAGACTGAATTATGAGACGGGAGCGCTCGTTCTGGTAAAACTAGCGTTCCTAATGGAGAGAGCACATTCGTCATTCTGCAAATTATTGCCTCGTTTAATGCAGCGCATTGTTTTCTTCTTTATAATGGTCTTTAAAATGTTTTTTTTGCTGCCGAGTTCTGACAAACTTATTTCTTTATAGTTTCTTGTCATCTCTAGAATAATTTTATCTACCGTATTTATCGGCGTATAACATGCACAGGCGTATTACACGCACCCTAACTTTAAGAGGGAAGTTTCAGGAAAAAAACTTTCCACAGCCCCCTGCGTATAACACGCAGGCACAATTTACCCTCTATTTTCAGGTAAACGAAGTGAGTGTTATACGCCAATAAATACAGTATTTTTAAAGCCAGATCTCCCTAATTGTAATTGTTATTTAGAATCAAGATATACCATTTTTTTTTATTAGATTTTGGTTCTTGTGGGCTCATTTTTTGGGGTGTCAAGTTCTTACAACAACATAATTTTTATTTTATTTTTTCCTCAAGGAGGTTGGTGTCCCTTGTTAATTACACATTGTATTTATGACATCTTATTGCTACTCCCAATAAAAAAACATAGGCAAGTATTTTTTCTAAATCAAAAATCCATTTATTCTGGCAAAAAATATATAAACAGGAAGGGCAACAATTGTTAAATTAGTGGAATTTATGAAGACTTTGGACCCCAAAGGCAGCCGAAGACATACATCATCCCAAGCTATGGTACTCCTACAAACTGCAACTTCTGGAAGAGCAGCTTGAAGCCAGGGAATCACCTTCTGCTCTTCTTGGTAGCCTTCCTTGCACTGCTCCCTGCAGTGTTCCCTCCACGCTTCCTTCCAGCATTTGTTCCACGGCCCCGTCCACGCACCCTTCCAGGCTGTGGCTCTGTCGGTGGTAATGTGTCAGGAGGAGGAGGAGAAGGATGGGGCAGATGGCAGAGATGACTGGCCTCTGTCAACTGCCCCATCCCCACCATGTGAATGGCCGTATACACCAGGTGCTCACAGAGGGCACATTGTCTCTCCTCCAGGTTCAGAAGTTTTGATGAAAGATATGTACTAAAGTAGGGTGACCAGACATCCCCGGTTTCAGGGGACAGTCCCCGGATTGAGGACACTGTCCCCGGACCAAGTCTGTCCCCGGTTTTGTCCCCGGATTGGATTTGAACAGGGGCTGGGGCAATTTCAAAGACAGTCAGTGCAGATTTAAAAAAACAAAATCTGAATTATACATCCCCCTCCGCCACGCCTACTAGCTTAGGGGGGTTGAATTTTTTTTAAATGATCTGTGCCCCTTTCTGATGATCGTGTGCTGGTTGAAGCGGAGTGAATATTTCTTCAGTTTCGGGCGCATGCCCATTCAGCTCCGCTCGCATGTTCTTCTGCCTTGGCTCAAGTCCCGGCCAGCCGCCTGCCTGCTTATCTTGTTGCCTTCGCTGGCAGAGTGATCTTCCTCTGCTCCCCACCCGGTTGTAGCCGGGGCCCGGAGAGTAAGACTTGACAGGCTGTCAGAAGGCGGCAATGGGCAGAGAGTCACTGATTGTCGCCATTACTAGTAAAAAAAAAAAATATGTCCCTGGATTTCATTGAAAAAATTTGGTCACCTTATACTAAAGGCCTCAACAGGGTTGAGGGGGGCTCTCATTATGGCAGCAGCATCCCTTATCATCTGAAGTGACACCTCCTCCGCCTTTGTCATCCACCGATTTTTTGTGTGTCTGACGTGGAGGGGAGCCACTTGGGACTGTGTGCTGCCACTAGGCCTGGGGACCTGTTGAGTGCCACTTGGTCCGGCCTCCTCCTGGCTGCCACTCACCCCTGCCTCCTCCTGCCTGCCACGTTCCCGAGCCTCTTCCTCTTGGCTGAGCTCATCCTGTGTAGAAAAAAGGGACATAGTTTTATTTTTTGTTGAATCAATCACACACAATTTTCATCTCATGACTGTTGCAATTTGAATCTTAATAAATATAAAAGACTCTCATTGGGACCCCTGCTTTTTTATATACTGTACCAATCATTAACCACTTAACGACCGCCCACTGTATATATACGTTGGCAAAATGGCACGTACAGGCAAAACCACGTACCTGTACGTGACTGCCTTCGTATGGGTGGGGGGTCCAATCGGACCCCCCTCCGGTACAGTGAGAAGACGGTATCGCTCCGGGAGTGTTCCGTGATGAGGGGCGGCCATTGGTTTCTGGCCACCCCCTCGCGATCTCTCCCGGCGAATGGGATGCTTCCTCTGCCTATGTAATGTAAACACAGGCAGAGGAAGTGATGTCATCTCTCCCTGCGGTGCTCACACATACCGGAGCGCCGTGGAGAGAAGATGTCAGGTTAGATCACAAACACTACACTGACACCAGCACACATAGGAACACGATCGCCTCCCCAGTCACCCCCAGATCACCCCCCAGATCACCCCCCAGTCACAGTGTCACTGATTGCAGTGATCATTTATTTAGTGATCACTGCAAACAGTGACATTTGTAACTGTAAAAGTGTCAGGGCAGTTAGTGTAGGTCCCTTTAGGTCCAGGGTAGCCCCCTAACCCCCCTAATAAAGGTTTAACCCCTTGATCGCACCCCAGGTAACCCTCTTACCCCCTAGCACCACTGTCACTAAGCGATCGTTTTTCTGATCGCTGTATTAGCGTCGGTGATGCCGCTAGGTAGTCAGTTATTTTTTTAGGTTCGCCGCCAGGTTTTTATAGCGTCAGGTACCCCCATATATTACCTAATAAAGGTTAAACCCCTTGATCGCCCCCCCAGGTAACCCTTTCACCCCCTTTTGCCAGTGTCACTAAGCAATCGTTTTTCTGATCGCTGTATTGGTTATGTTGGTTCCGCTAGGTAGTCAGTTATTTTTTTAGGTTCGCCGCCAGGTGTTTATAGCGTCAGGTACCCCCATATATTATCTAATAAAGGTTTTAACCCCCTGATTGCCCCTAGAGTTAACCCTTTCACCAGTGATCACCGTATAATTGTCACTGGTGACACTGGTTAGCCAGTTAGTTATTTCGTTATTTAGGTTCCCCTGTCAGGATTTTATATAGCGTCAGGTACCCCCATATATTACCTAATAAAGGTTTTAACCCCCTAATTGCCCCTAGTTAACCCTTTCACCAGTGATAACCGTATAAATGTTGTGGGTGATGCTGGTTAGTTAGTTTGCTTTTTATAGTGTCAGGGCACCCGCCGTATATAACCCAATAAAGGTTTAACCCCCTGATCGCCGGCGGGTGATATCAAATAGGTTTTAGCGTCTGAGAGGGTCTGCGTCACACCCCAGGCAGCGTCAGGTTAGTGCCAGTAGCGCTAACACCCACGTGTGAAGCATACACCTCCCTTAGTGGTATAGTATCTGAACAGATCAATATCTGATCTGATCAGATCTATACTAGCGTCCCCAGCAGTTTAGGGTTCCCAAAAAGCAGTGTTAGCGGGATCAGCCCAGATACCTGCTAGCACCTGCGTTTTGCCCCTCCGTCCAGCCCAGGCCACCCAAGTGCAGTATCGATCGATCACTGTCACTTACAAAACACAACACACATAACTGCAGCGTTCGCAGAGACAGGCCTGATCCCTGCGACTCCAGTGCTGTAGGAGGTGATTTCACCACCACAGTTAAAAAAAAGAGCATATATGCCAAAGCATGGGGGCAGCAGGGGTGGAGGAGCGATTTTGCTACTAATGCCTCGTACACATGGTCGAAATTCCGACGGAGGCTTGCCCGTGGAAAAGTCCAACCGGGTGTACGCGACATAACTTTTGCGGGAGGATCCCCCCATGCATCGGCATATATAAATGGTGCATGTATGCCCATCATTAGAAGTGGGTGAATAAAGGGAGGTATTCTGATGGTGGGCATACCCACCAATCAATCTCTTTTTTTTGTTCAGCCAACAGGCTGCATGAAAAAAGATTATAATACATGTCCAACAAGGACCAGCAACGTACTGGTATGTTGCTGGACTTTGAATGGTTATACCAGAATGATGCCTGTGGGTTTAGGTATCATCTTGGTATCATTCTTTTCAGCCAGTGGCCGGCTTTCATGTAAAAGCAATCCTAGCGGCTAATTAGCCTCTGGATTGCTTTTACAAGCAGTGGGACGGAATGTCCCTCCCCCGGATAAAAAAAGCGCCATTGGGAAAGCATTTTATCACACCGATCTTGGTGTGGTCAGATGCTTTTAAGGGCAGAGGAAAGATCTAGGGTCTAATAGACCCCAGTTTTTTTTTTTAAAAAGAGTACCTGTCACTACCTATTGCTATCATAAGGGATATTTACATTCCCTGAGATAACAATAAAAATGATAAAAAAAAATATGGAAGGAACAATTAATAATAAAATTAAAAAAAGCACCCCTGTCCCGCCCTGATCTTGCGCAAAGGCGAACGCAAGCATCGGTCTGGCGTCATATGTAAACAGCAATTGTGCACCATGCAAGTGAGGTATCACCGCGAAGGTCAGATCGAGGGCAGTAATTTTAGCAGTAGACCTCCTCTGTAAATCTAATGTGGTAACCTGTAAAGACTTTTAAAGGCTTTTAAAAATGTATGTAGTGTGTCGCCACTGCGCGTTTGTGCAAATTTTTAAAGCATGTCGTGTTTGGTATCCATGTACTCGGCCTAAGATCATCTTTTTTATTTCATCAAACATTTGGGCAATATAGTGTGTTTTAGTGCATTAAAATTAAAAAAGTGTATTTTTTCCCCAAAAAATGCGTTTGAAAAATCGCTGCGCAAATACTGTGTGGAAAAAAAAATGCAACACCCACCATTTTAATCTGTAGGGCCTTTGCTTTAAAAAAATATATAATATTTGGGGTTTCAACGTAATTTTCTTGCAAAATTTTTTTTTTCTTCATGTAAACAAAAAGTGTCAGAAAGGGCTTTGTCTTCAAGTGGTTAGAAGAGTGGATGGTGTGTGACATAAGCTTCCTAATGTTGTGTATAAAATGCCAGGACAGTTCAAAACCCCCCCCAAATGACCTAATTTTGGAGTATAGACACCCCAAGCTATTTGCTGAGAGGCATGTCGAGTCCATGGAATATTTTATTGACACAAGTTTTTTTTGCACAAAGTTGTCACTAAATGATATATTGCTCAAACATGCCATGGGCATATGTGGAATTACACCCCAAAATACATTCTGTTGCTTTTCCTAAGTATGGGGATACCACATGTGAGACTTTTTGGGAGCCTAGCCGCGTACAGGACCCCAAAAACCAAGCACCGCCTTCAGGCTTTCTAAGGGTGTAAATTTTTGATTTCACTCCTCACTGCCTATCACAGTTTCGGAGGCCAAAGAATGCCCAGATGGCACAAACCCCCCCCCCCCAAATGACCCCATTTTGGAAAGTAGACACCCCAAGCTGTTTGCTGAGAGGTATGGTGAGTACTTTACAGATCTCACTTTTTGTCACAAAGTTTTGAAAATTGAAAAAAGAAAAAAAAAATATATTTTCTTTCTTCATTTTCAAAAACAAATGAGAGCTGTAAAATACTCACCATGCCTCTCAGCAAATAGCTTGGGGTGTCTACTTTCCAAAATGGGGTCATTTGGGGGGGTTTTGTGCAATTTTGGCATTTTATGGCCTTCGAAACTGTAATAGGTAGTGAGGAGTGAAATCAAAAATTTGCGCCCTTAGAAATCCTGAAGGCGGTGCTTGGTTTTCGGGGTCCCGAACGCGGCTAGGCTCCTAAAAAGTCCCACACATGTGGTATCCCCGTACTCAGGAGAAGCAGCAAAATGTATTTTGGGGTGCAATTCCACATATAACCATGGTATGTGTGAGCAATATATCATTTAGTGACAACTTTTTGTAATTTTTTTTTTTTTGTCATTATTCAATCACTTGGGACAAAAAAAAAAAAATATTCAATGGGCTCAACATGCCTCTCAGCAATTTCCTTGGGGTGTCTACTTTCCAAAATGGGGTCATTTGAGGGGGTTTTGTGCTATTTTGGCATTTTATGGCCTTCAAAACTGTAATAGGTAGTGAGAAGTGAAATCAAAAATTTGCGCCCTTAGAAATCAACTTTTTGTAATTTATTTATTTTTTGTCATTATTCAATCACAAAAAAAAAATATATTCAATGGGCTCAACATGCCTTTCAGCAATTTCCTTGGGATGACTACTTTCCAAAATGGGGTCATTTGGGGGGGTTTTGTACTGCCCTGCCATTTTAGCACCTCAAGAAATGAGATAGGCAGTCATAAATTAAAAGCTGTGTAAATTCCAGAAAATGTACCCTAGTTTGTAGACGCTATAACTTTTGCGCGAACCAATAAATATATGCTTATTGACATTTTTTTTACTAAAAACATGTGGCTGAATACATTTTGGCCTAAATGTATGACTAAAATTGAGTTTATTCGATTTTTCTTATAACAAAAAGTAGAAAATATCATTTTTTTTTTAATTTTCGGTCTTTTTCCGTTTAAATCGCAAAAAAAAAAAAACGCAGAGGCAATCAAATACCATTAAAAGAAAGCTCTATTTGTGGGAAGAAAAGGACGCAAATTTTGTTTGGGTACAACATTGCATGTCCGCACAATTTCCAGTTAAAGCAGCGCAGTGCCAAATTGTAAAATCAGCTCTGGTCTTTATGCTGCGTATTGGTCCGGGGCTTAAGTGGTTAATGTTTTTTTTTGTTTTTTTTTTAAACATTTAAATTTTGTCATTTGTGAATACTAACATCTAGTTCTCAAAAATCAATTAAGGACAATAAATATCTTTGAAAATTATATACCTGGCTGAAGATGCGCAGATCCGGCTCTTCAAGCTCAGGTGGCTCCTCCTCCCCCTCTGCAGGGGTGGAGGGAAGGGTGGAAGGAACGCTGGAGGGAAGGGTGGAAGGAACGCTGGAGGGAAGGGTGGAAGGAACGCTGGAGGGAAGGCCTCAATCTGGTCATCCAGAAATTGCAGATGCTTGTAGTACCACAGCTTGGGCTTAACTAATTTGTCTGCTGCTGCTCCTGATCTCATAGAGGCACGCACTTCTTTATAGCGTTTTTTGTACGCATTCCTCATGTTGTTTATTTTACTATTCATCATAGTATAGTCTGCCTCTGGGATCCAGGTCTTCATATATTCCGCTAATTTAACAATTGTTGCCTTGCGTACTTGGCTATTATGGTAGGAGCTATTTTTTAGCTCCAGAGGTTGCGCATTTCCTTATACTTTTCTATAAAAATTAACATCACGTCTGGCTCACGCAATTTATGCATAGTTCTTTCTACAAGATTAAACACAAGACAAAAACAGGAGGTTTAGCTTCAATTGTCCTAATCATAGCCCAATATAGGCCTTTACAATCATGAACCAGTATAGGCCACCGATGCCCCAAGTTAATTTCTTACCTTAGTAGGATTCGTTCGGCACTTCCGGTCGTCCTTACTCCGCGCAACCACAACCTTGTTTACCCTTTATATACACTGCGCATGCGTGAAACTCCGGCTGCGTTGCCTGCCCATGACGGTCTTTTTCTGAATTTTCCCGCCCCTTCTAGTTCGGCGCACAGTGGGAGACGACGACATGGCGGTGACACAGGTGCGTGCTTTATTATTAAGTACTGACGAGGAAAGCCCGGAGGCGGGAACGTCCCGATCCAGGAATAAAAGATTAAAGGCGACTAATATGTCATTTGCTGAGATGGCGGAGATGGTGGACATCCTGCGGAGGAAGGATTACGATGGGAAGCATGGGCCATACGACACCCCTAATCTCAGGAAGTCTAAAATAATGTACAAAGTGGCGAGGAGTCTCCATAATAAATTTGGGGTCAGGAGATCCATGGAGCAGCTCCGTAAAAGGTGGTCTGACCTGAAGCTGAGGGAGCTGGACCAGTATAGGAAGCTTAAAAAATTCCTGGACAAAAGTAAGCTTTTTTTTTTTACTGTCTTTAATCAAATTGGAATATGTATTCTTGCATGTTTTGCTCCATGTGCTTGGATTGTCTGGTTTCATATTGTAGAATGGCAACTTTCATGTGAAGTTGAGTGGACTAATTTTTGGTAATGTTTCCTAGTAAACAGCGATCGTGTAAAAAATAACATGGTTTGCACATATACACGTAAACCACATGTGGTCATGCCTATTTGGCATTAAACAACATTTATATATATATACATTGTTGTCTAGATGATGTGTTGTAAGTAAGTAGAATGTTAAATGGTAAACTAGATTCTGTGTAAAGGAGAGGACACTCAAGCAGCTGGTTACACATCTTGACTCAGGAGCACTATAGTGTGGGCCACCAGAACAACTTTTTTAGGGTGTCACACACAGGTGCTCCAGTGGATACCTTGGGGTGTCTCCTTTTTATTTTTGAGGACCAAGAATGAAAATATTCTTTCTTTGTTGAATTAGCAAAATCTCATATGTTCATCTTGGAACTCTGGCAAAACCAACAATTGCACCCCACTTCCAGGCAAAGTTATAAAATTATGCCCTCAAATCTCTGTGTGCTAAAGGATACCTTTTGATTGTTTCATTCTCATAGGGGAGAGGAGACTGGGAGGACACCAATGTGAGGAGCCTAGGAAGCACAGACCACATAAAGAAACCCAAGATCCAAAAGAACCCCAAGATCAGCATGTGGAGGAAGCAGAGATGGAGGAAGCAGAGGAGGAGGAAGGAGAGGTGGAGGAAGGAGAAGTGGAGCTTATCACAACAACAGGTCAGTGTCTGTCACCACAGCTTCTGATAAAAAGAGATGTAGGCCTGCATATTTCTAATACCTTTATATTTTTAGGGGATGAACATGGTGGTGTGTCAGAAACTGTGTCGTCCCAAGCAGATGAAACCACCGATATAATCCCAGGATCAGACAAGGGTCCCCCATAAAGGGCTAAAGGACTGTCCCCATTGGTCACAGAGGACAAAATAAGGGACTATTAAAAACAGCAAGAGGGTGGTTCTGCCGGTCTGTAAGATATTTTCAGCCAGTCTCAAAAATTTAGACTCTCCCCTCTTCAAACCACCCTCTTGCTGTTTTTAATAGTCCATTATTCTGTCCTCTGTGACCAATGGGGACAGTCCTTTAGCCCTTGTCTGATCCTGGGATTATATCGGTGGTTTCATCTGCTTGGGATTCACAGTGGGTTGTTAATGTTAGTATCGAGCGTTATCGCACTACCCTTGAAGAAGCTACATAAGCGAAACATGTCGGGTTGATGCGACAGCTCTCCGCTCTCTACTTGAAAATGACCTGTATACTGTGACTACCTTTCAACTGTATCACAACTATCTTGGTTTTACCCATTGTGTCTCCTATGACTATTCAGGATCAGTTTTTTATGAATATATTTAATAAACTGTAACATCTTTTTTTATGAATAACAATCTCCTTCTCATTATTACTTTACTGTTTGCACCGTTAAAATCCCATCCTTCCCTCCCCCCATTTTTTGATGAAAAAACAAGGTTTTCCAAAAAAAAATTTTTTTTTCTTTTTTTAAAAAAGGTTTCAAATATGGTCTGGCATTGCGATGGCCCCCCTACCCATGAAGTACTCAACATATTTATCACATACTTCACGGGCGCTTTGGGGGGCCAAGCCAGTACGGCCAGTGTCCAGGCCAGTAAGATTGTGCATGTCTGATACACCGGCCTCTGGCCCAACAGTAGATAGATATGAAGGAGAGTGTTGTCTCATAAAATTATGCAATATGCAGCAGGTTAAGATGATGTGATTGAGTTTGTATTCCGCAATGTGTATGGCTGTCAGAAACAGGCGGAACCGGCTGGCCATTATGCCGAAGGCATTCTCCACAACCCTCCGGGCTCTGGCCAGATGGTAATTAAAAACCCTCCTCTCCGGGGTGAGGGTCCTCTGTGGGAACGGCCGCATCAGGTGTGGTCCCAGTCCAAAGGCTTCATCCGCTATAAACACAAAGGGAAGCTTCCGGGTCGGTGACGTCAGCACAGGCACTACGTGTTCTGGGTTGTGTTACCGGAAGCTGCTGAGGATTCGGGGTACGTAGGTTTGGGGGTCTTACGATCTGGATGTGTGTGGGGCTAACCCGAACGGAGTTTGCCTGCTGACTAAGGGAGGATCACTGCTACAGTATCAAAGGCCGCGGCTGGGTTAAAGTCGAATGTCCCAAACCGCTTGCCTTCTGGTAAGCTGCTTCCCTATTTGGTGGTGGATACCTCACAACAAGATTTGATTAGTCACTGTGGTGCTGTACTCAGTGTTTGCCTGACATAAGGATTTGTGGACTTTTTTCAGATCATTCACTGTGCAATACTTGTTGGACTTCAATTGGTGCAACACTTGTTGGACTTTTTTATCTTGATTACCTACCTAGTTAATACTTTTTAGGTGTTGGAATGGGTTTGGGCTAAGAGGGTTGGCGCAGTTTTTTTCCTTTTAAGTCCATCCAGGTTGTCTGCATCTGGAGGCAGTGCCAGGCCCCCAGACTGCAGACGGTGAGTGAACTCTGTCTGCGCGAACACTCCGCCATCGGACATCCATCCGTTCTTCCCCACGTCCACATACAGGAACTCATAGCGTGCCGACACCACCGCCATTAACACTATACTATTAAAACCTTAAACCTTAGTTATAATAGTAAGACCCCGAACGGGGTGGCAGCACTATGTGGACGTGCTTCCCATCAATTGCCCCTCCACAGTTGGGGAAGTCCCACCGCTGGGCAAATTGGGAGTCCACAGTCTGCCATTCCTGTGGCGATGAAGGGAACTGTGGAGTCAAACAAAAAGAAGAAATTATTCATTTTGCACATTACATTGTAAGCAGATTACCCAAATACATTCTTGGCCAACGTCAGTATAACATTTATTAAGAGTATTTAAACACAAAAATAGAAGGCCCACTTATCAGATGACTCACCCCCGCTGCTGGGCCATTGGAACAAATTATAAGGGGGGGTGTTGTTTAAGCAGATTTTGTGCCCTGCAACAAAAGGCTCTACCACTCTGCTGACCTTGAATGTGCAAAAATCTAGGGGGGGGGAGGGGTTCAAAACAACAATGGCGCAGACAAAAACATAATTTAAGAACAGACTAGGCTAGGTGTATATGGGCCCAGGATAGCATGCAGGAGAGGTTAGTAAAGGGAAATAGGCATGTAGGCCAAAAATATAAAAATATAAAAGAAAAAACATGCATGGGGAGAAAGGGGACATTCCCAGAATCTTACAATCATGGCAATTTAGGAAGGATGAAAGAAATACAATACTTTAGCAAACAATCAAAACATATAATGTGATATAAAAGGATAAAAATTACCTTAATATAGTCCTTCTGCATGACTTGTATGATGGCAGAACACGTTTCTGGAATAATGATCCCAAGAGCCTGGGGGGAGATGCCTGTTGAGAACTTGAGGTCCTGCAAGCTTCTCCCAGTCACCAGGTATCTCAACGTGGCAATAAGCCTCTGCTCGGCAGTGATCGCCTGGAGCATCACAGTGTCCTGCCTCGTGATATAGGGGGACAGCAAATCCAACAGACGGTGAAAAACGGGGTCCGTCTACCGGAGATAATTCCTGAAATCATCAGGATTATTCTCATGGATTTCCCGCAGCAGAGGCATATGAGAGAATTTGTCCCACTGGAGCAACCAATTCTTGGTCCATGAACTCCTCCTCACCCTGTTCATGGACTGAACTCGGGTTACAGTGTTAACCGCAACACCAAGTCCATAGCCAGTACGAGCTCTATGACGAGAACGTACTTAAAACATGGCTTTAAAACGGTCGGCTGGTCAGAACGAACTCAAACAAACGCAACAGGGAACAGCAAGGCCTGAGAAGAACGACCTGAAAAACAGTAACGAACGGCCAAGAAGGCACTGCAAAACAGTAACCGACCTGACTGCACACACTGAATGACAAATACGAACCAATCACAAACTGAACACCAGAAAACTATCTGAAAAGCATGGAGACTGAAAAGCGCAAATCGGCTCTCACCAAACTTTTACTAACATGCAGTAACACAAAATCAGCAAAAGCAACCCAAAGGGTGGCGCCATTAGATTTGAACTTCTCCTTTATAGTGCCGTTGTACGTGGTGTACGTCACGTCGTTTTGGTGCGGTCGGTTTTTTGACTGATGGTGTGTGGGCAAGACTGATGGAAGACAGTTTCATCTGATTTCCGATCGAAAAATCCATCGGATTAGAATCCATAGGATATCTGATCGTGTGTACAGGGCTTTACAAGTTTTCTTCTAAGATTGCCCTGTATTTGGCTCCATTCATCTTCCAATCAACTCAGACCAGCTTTCCTGTCCCTGCTGAAGAAAAGCATCCCTACAACATAATGCTCCCACTACCATGTTTCACGGTGGGGATGGTGTGTTCAGGGTGATGTGCAGTGTTAGTTTCCCTCACACATAGCATTTTGCTTTTAGGCCAAATAGTTCAATTTTGGTCTCATCTGACCAGAGCACCTTCTTCCACGTGCTTGCTGTGTCCCCCACATGGCTTCTCCTAAAATGCAAATGGCTTTCTTTCAACAATGACTTTCTTCTTGCCACTCTTCCATAAAGGACAGATTTGTGGAGTACACAAATAATAGTTGTCCTATGAACAGATTCTCCCACCTGAGCTGTGGATCTCTGCAGCTCCTCCAGAGTTATCATGGGCCTTTTGGCTGCTTCTCTGATTAATGTTCTCCTTGCCTGTCAGTTTAGGTGGACAGCCATGTCTTGGTAGGTTTGCAGTTGTGCCATACTCTTTCCATTTTCGGATGATGGATTGAACAGTGTTCAGTGAGATGTTCAAAGCTTGGGATATTTTTTATAACCCAACCCTGCTTTAAACTTCTCCACAACTTTATCCCTGACCTGTCTGTTGTATTCCTTGGCCTTCATGATGCTGTTTGTTCACTAATGCTCTCTAACAAACCTCTGAGGGCTTCACAGAACAGCTGTATTTATACTGAGATTAAATTACACACAGGTGGACTCTATTTACTAATTAGGTGACTTCTGAAGGCAGTTGGTTCCACTAGATTTTAGTTAGGGGTATCAGAGTAAAGGGGTCTTAATTCAAATGTGTGCATTCCTGCTGTTGGGCTACCAGTATATCGTACTATACACTCGAATGTAAGTAAGTCTATGGTATCTACTTAGCCATACTAACTTGCTGTGGTACAGATAGATTAAAGTGGTTGTAAACCCGTTACAACCACTTTTACCTACAGGTAAGCCTAGGTTAAGGCTTACCTGTAGGTGCTCAAAATATCTCCAAAACCTCCATGGTTTAGGGGATATTTACAAAAGAGACGGGCGCCGATGTCTACGGCGCATGCGCCATAGACAACGGTGCAGGCGCACTTTAGAGACCTTTAGAAACGGCGATCGTGAAGTTTCTAAATGAGAGCGTGCCGTGACTGGCGGCTCCCACGCGCATGCTCGGGAGTGACATCATCGCGGCTCCGGCCAATCACAGCACCGGAGCCGCAATACCCGGAAGGAAGATGGACGCTTCGTGGAACAGGGGACAGTGGTGACATCGCAGGCTTCGGTTTCAGGTAAGTGACACATAATGGGCTACTATGTGATGCATAGTAGCCCATTATGCTTTACCTTTGCAGGGAAACAAAGAGGAAGTAAAACCCATCAGGGTTTACTTCCTCTTTAATAGCATCTATCTATCCTATTTTCAGATTGCTCAAATGTGATCTTTCTTTGTTGAATGGATTTCAGCACACTTTACCTCTCTATAGAAGGATTCTAAATCGACTTTATGAATATGATGTTTAGAATGTCTCCCTGACACAGTATACACCTAAAGTAAGCCACAGTGAAACAACTTATATTAGGCCGGGTTCACACTAGTGTGACGCGACACTCTTCCTACTTTGGATCCGACTTTGCCCTGCGACTTGAAGCCGACATATGTCCAACTTTCAAAGAACGGGGATCCGACTTGGATCCCTGCCAATACCAGGCACTGTGTTTGGTATGTATCTTGAGGGAGAACTCCAAGCCAAATTTTAAATAAAAAAACGGCATGGGTTCCCCCTCCAAGAGCATACCAGGCTCTTGGATCTGGTATGGATTTAAAGGGGAACCCCCTACGCTGAAAAAACGGCATGGGGGTGCCCCCCAAAATCCATACCAGACCCTTATCCGAGCACGCAGCCCGGCTGGTCAGGAAAGGGGGTGGGGACGAGCGAGCGCCCCCCCTCCTGAACCGTACTAGGCCGCATGCCTTCAACATGGGGGTGGGTGCTTTGGGGTGGGCGCCCCCCATGTTGATGAGGACAAGGGCCTCTTCCCGACAACCCTGGCCGTTGGTTGTCGGGGTCTGCGGGCGGGGGGCTTATCGGAATCCGGGAGCCCCCTTTAATAAGGGAGCTCCCAGACCCTGGCCCCCCACCCTATGTGAATGAGTATGGGGTACCCCTACCCATTCACCTGGGGGAAAAAAGTGTCAAGAAAAAAAAACACACTACACAGGTTTTTAAAGTCATTTATTAGGCAGCTCCGGGGGTCTTCTTCCGACTTCGGGGGTCTTAACCACTTAACGACCGCCCACTGTAAATATACGTCGGCAGAATGGCACCGACAGGCACAATCAAGTATATCTACGTGATCGCCTTTGTATAGTTGGGGGGTCCGATCGGACCCCCCTTCTTTACAGTGAGCGGTAGTTAAGTGTTCGGGAGCGATCCGGGATGAGGGGACGGCCGTTCGATTACGGCCACCCCCTCGCGATCGCTCCCGGCGAATGAGAAAGCTTCCCTGCCTGTGTAATGTTTACACAAGAAGAGGAAGTGATGTCATCTCTCCTGCGGCGCTCACATATACCAAGCGCCGCACAAGAGAAGATGCCAGGTTAGTGCACAAAACACTACACTGACACCAGGACACGTAGGCACATAAATCGCCCCCCCAGGCCCCCCTAGACACCCCAGATCACCCCCCAGATCAGCCCCCAGTCACAGTGTCACTGATTGCAGTGACCATTTATTTACTGATCACTGCAATCAGTGACATTTGTGACTGTAAAAGTTTCACTAAAGTTAGTTTTAGGTCCAGTGTAGCCCCCTAACCCCCCATATAAAGGTTTAACCCCCTGATCATCCCCCAGATAACCCTTTCACCCCCTATCACCACTGTCGCTAAGCGATCATTTTTCTGATCGCTGTCTTAGCGTCGGTGATGCCGATCGGTAGCCAGTTATTTTTTTTAGGTTCACTGCAGGTTTTTATAGTGTCGGGTACCCCCATATATTACCTAATAAAGGTTTAACCCCCTTGATCGCCCCCCAGGTAACCCTTTCACCCCTATCACCACTGTCGCTAAGCGATCGTTTTTCTGATCGCTGTCTTAGCGTCGGTGATGCCGATCGGTAGCCAGTAATTTTTTTTAGGTTCGCCGCAGGTTTTTATAGCGTCGGGTACCCCCATATATTACCTAATAAAGGTTTAACCCCCTTGATCGCCCCCCAGATAACCCTTTCACCCCCTATCACCACTGTCGCTAAGCGATAATTTTTCTGATCGCTGTCTTAGCGTCGGTGATGCCGATCGGTAGCCAGTTATTTTTTTTAGGTTCGCCGCAGGTTTTTATAGCGTCAGGTACCCCCATATATTACCTAATAAAGGTTTAACCCCCTTGATCGCCCCCCAGGTAACCCTTCCACCCCCTATCACCACTGTCGCTAAGCAATCGTTTTTCTGATCGCTGTCTTAGCGTCGGTGATGCCGATCGGTAGCCAGTAATTTTTTTTAGGTTCACCGCAGGTTTTTATAGCGTCGGGTACCCCCATATATTACCTAATAAAGGTTTAACCCCCTTGATCGCCCCCCAGGTAACCCTTTCACCCCCTATCACCACTGTCGCTAAGCGATAGTTTTTCTGATCGCTGTCTTAGTGTCGGTGATGCCGATAGGTAGCCAGTAATTTTTTTTAGGTTCGCCGTCAGGTTTTTATATAGCGTCAGGTACCCCCATATATTACCTAATAAAGGTTTTAACCCCCTAATTGCCCCTAGTTAACCCTTTCACCAGTGATCACCATATAAGTGTTACGGGTGACGCTGGTTAGTTAGTTTGCTTTTTATAGTGTCAGGGCACCCGCCGTATATAACACAATAAAGGTTTAACCCCCTGATCGCCCGGCGGGTGATATCAATTAGGTTTTAGCGTCAGAGAGGGTCTGCGTCACACCCCAGGCAGCGTCAGGTTAGTGCCAGTAACGCTAACACCCACGCGTGAAGCATACACCTCCCTTAGTGGTATAGTATCTGAACAGATCAATATCTGATCTGATCAGATCTATACTAGCGTCCCCAGCAGTTTAGGGTTCCCAAAAATGCAGTGTTAGCGGGATCAGCCCAGATACCTGCTAGCACCTGCGTTTTGCCCCTCCGTCCAGCCCAGGCCACCCAAGTGCAGTATCGATCGATCACTGTCACTTGCAAAACACAACACACATAACTGCAGCGTTCGCAGAGACAGGCCTGCGACTCCAGTGCTGTAGGAGGTGATTTCACCACCACAGTTAAAAAAAAAAAGCATATATGCCGAAGCATTGGGGCAGCAGGGGCGGAGGAGCGGAGGAGCGATTTTGCTCCTAATGCCGCGTACATACGGTCGAAATTCCGAAGGAGGCTTGCCCGTGGAAAAGTCTGACCATGTGTACGCGGCATAACTTTTGCGGGAAGATGCCCCCATGCTTCGGCATATATAAATGGTGCATGTATGCCCATCATTAGAAGTGGGTGGATGAAGGGCGGTATTCTAATGGTGGGCATGCCCACCGATCGCCCTTTTTTTTTCGTTCAGCCAACAGGCTGCATGAAAAAAAAAGATTACAATACATGTCCAACAAGGACCAGCAACGTACTGGTATGAATGTTTATACCAGAATGATGCCTGCGGGTTTAGGTATCATCTTGGTATCATTCTTTTCAGCCAGCGGCCGGCTTTCATGTAAAAGCAATCCTAGTGGCTAATTAGCCTCTGGACTGCTTTTACAAGCAGTGGGAGGGAATGTCCCCCCCCGGATATAAAAAGCGCCATTGGGAAATTGGGAAAGCATTTTATCACACCGATCTTGGTGTGGTCAGATGCTTTGAGGGCAGAGGAAAGATGTAGGGTCCAATAGACTCCAGTTTTTTTTTTAAAAAAGAGTACCTGTCACTACCTATTGCTATCATAAGGGATATTTACATTCCCTGAGATAACAATAAAAATGATAAAAAATAAATAAATATGGAAGCAACAGTTTAAAAATAAAATAAAAAAGCAAAATTAATAATAAAAAAAAAAAAAAAAAAAAAGCACCCCTGTCCTGCCCTGCTCTTGCCCAATGGCGAACGCAAGCGTCGGTCTGGCGTCATATGTAAACAGCAATTGCACCATGCATGTGAGGTATCACCGCGAAGGCCAGATCGAGGGCAGTCATTTTAGCAGTAGACCTCCTCTGTAAATCTAACGGCGTAACCTGTAAAGGCTTTTAAAGGCTTTTAAAAATGTATGTAGTTTGTCGCCAATGCGCGTTTGTGCAAGATCATATTTTTTATTTCATCAAACATTTGGGCAATATAGTGTGTTTTAGTGCATTAAAATTAAAAAAAGTGTATTTTTTCCCCAAAAAATGCGCTTGAAAAAGCGCTGCGCAAATACTGTGTAGAAAAAAAAAATGCAACACCCACCATTTTAATCTGTAGGGCCTTTGCTTTAAAAATATATATAATGTTTGGGGGTTCAACATAATTTTCTTGCAAAAAAAAATAAATGTTTTCATGTAAACAAAAAGTGTCAAAAAGGGCTTTGTCTTCAAGTGGTTAGAAGAGTGGATGTAAGCTTCCTAATGTTGTGTATAAAATGCCAGAACAGTTCAAAACCCCCCAAATGACCCCATTTTGGAAAGTAGACACCCCAAGCTATATACTGAGAGGCATGTCGAGTCCATGGAATATTTTATATGTTGACACAAGTTGCGGAATAAAGACAATTTATTTATTTATTTATTTATTTTTGCACAAAGTTGTCACTAAATGATATATTGCTCAAACATGCCATGGGCATATGTGGAATTACACCCCAAAATACATTCTGTTGCTTCTCCTGAGTAGGGGGATACCACATGTGTGACACTTTTTGGGAGCCTAGCCGCGTACGGGACCCCAAAACCAAGCACCGCCTTCAGGCTTTCTAAGGGTGTAAATTTTTGATTTCACTTCTCACTGCCTATCACAGTTTCGGAGGCCATGGATTGCCCAGATGGCACAAACCCCCCCCCCCAAATGACCCCATTTTGGAAAGTAGACACCCTAAGCTATTTGCTGAGAGGTATGGTGAGTATTTTGCAGATCTCGCTTTTTGTCACAAAGTTTTGAAAATTGAAAAAAATAAAATAAAAATAAAAAATATTTTCTTTCTTCATTTTCAAAAACAAATGAGAGCTGTAAAATACTCTCAGCAAATAGCTTGGGGTGTCTACTTTCCAAAATTGGGTCATTTGGGGGGGTTTTGTGCTATTTTGGCATTTTATGGCCTTTGAAACTGTGATAGGTAGTGAGGAGTGAAATCAAAAATTTGGGCCCTTAGAAATCCTGAAGGCGGTGCTTGGTTTTCGGGGGCCCGTACGCTGCTAGGCTCCCAAAAAGTCCCACACATGTGGTATCCCCGTACTCAGGAGAAGCAGCAAAATGTATTTTGGGGTGCAATTCCACATATAACCATGGCACGTGTGAGCAATATATCATTTAGTGACAACTTTTTGTATTTTTTTTGTTTTTTTAGTCATTATTCAATCACTTGAGACAAAAAAAAAATATTCAATGGGCTTAACATGTCTCTCAGCAATTTACTTGGGATGTCTACTTTCCAAAATGGGGTCATTTGGGGGGGGGGGGGGGTTTGTACTGCCCTGCCATGAGATAGGCAGTCATAAATTAAAAGCTGTGTAAATTCCAGAAAATGTACCCTAGTTTGTAGACGCTATAACTTTTGCGCAAACCGATAAATATATGCTTATTGACATTTTTTTTACTAAAGACATGTGGCTGAATACATTTTGGCCTAAATGTATGACTAAAATTGAGTTTATTCGATTTTTCTTATAACAAAAAGTAGAAAATATAATTTTTTTAAAAATTTTCGGTCTTTTTCCGTTTATATCGCAAAAAATAAAAATTGCAGAGGCAATCAAATACCATTAAAAGAAAGCTCTATTTGTGGGAAGAAAAGGACGCAAATTTCGTTTGGGTACAACATTGCATGTCCGCACAATTGACAGTTAAAGCAGCGCAGTGCAAAATTCTGAAAACAGCTCTGGTCCTTTAGCTACAAAATGGTCCGGGGCTTAAGTGGTTAAAGCCACGCGGCCTGGTACGGTTCAGGAGGGGAGGCGCTCGCTCGTCCCCACCCCTTCTCCTGACCGGCCGGGCTGCGTGCTCAGATAAGGGTCTGGTATGGATTTTGGGGGACCCCCACACCGTTTTTTCGGCGTGGGGGGTTCCCCTTTATATCCATACCAGACCCAAGGGCCCCCTCAAGATCAGCAGAGCACAAGTCGCATGCCAAAGTCAGATCATGCAAGACGGTGTTCCGACTTTTATCCGACTTCAATGATATTCAATGGGCTGAAGTAGGATCAAAGTCGGACCAAAGTAGTACAGGGAGAATTTTCAAAGTCGGACCGACATGTGTCGGACCAGTTAAGACGGCTGCCATAGGGAAACATTGATTTTCACACGTCATGAGCTCCCAATGTCGCAGCGTTTGTCGCACCAGTGTGAACCCAGCCTGACACTCATATTTTTCCAGGTGAGATGCTTTTAAGATCCATGCAATTGATTGGGCTCTGTGTTCCCTTTTCTCTAGAATTCACACCAAGGGATTTCTGCTCCTCCTGCTTCCTGGTCGTCTTTGGTCACAAAGAATGCTGGGAAGGCATTCATCAGCCTTCAAGCAGCCTTTTCAGCTCTGTCAACTATTGGACTACAAGACAACACTCCATAGTTACTTACATTGGAAAAGTATCTTCTGCTCACCTTCCGGTTCTAAAGAAATGTATAGTTATGAAACTATGCATTACTATAGGAGTTGGAAATGAAAAAATGTACTTACTAGGCACCCCTGGTAAAAAAAAACAGTAATTTTATTTATCACAATTTATACATAAAGTTTAAAAACGTATTTAAAAACGGTGCTGTAGTATCCTACAGGGAAGAACTAAATATTGCTAATATAAGTCCTGGGTGTCAACAGTATAGAGCCATCGCAGTCAAAATACATATGACACGGCTAGAAAGGTGGGTAAGTAACAATGGAAAAAGCTCAACATGTTTTGCGGGGATGTCTTGAAGTCCGTATTTAAATATGTTTCCCATATTTATATTGTTTTATAGATGGCAAGTTGTTGCCCATGATTACGATGAGATTTCCTTATGAGCTTATCAGCTAGTTAATATCTATACTGCGACTCTGCCCCTGTGTTTCCATTTATGATATTACTAACCTCAGTTTAGGTAGGTAACCATTTCAACTACGGTCCTGGGATCCACATGCATTCTAGAATCACGATGCATTTAGCCCTAGCAGGTGATTGGGTGAGGCTGTCCCCCTTCTTTCCTTTTTCTTACATTAACACGTATTCGGTGTGGTTATCTACCTGGTTTGTTCTCTGGTCTATATATGGTATTACTAGGCATCCCCACATTCTGACTACAGCTCATTATACATGCCTCTTTCTGGGACAAAGTCATAGTATATCATGTTTTTTTATCAAATTGATATCTTATACATCTGTATTGATATACATACATTATATTGTGTACTTACTGACTGTCTCTTTCCTTAGAAATTATATACAAGCTCCTGAAGTAGCAGTCCCCGCAAAACATGTTGAGCTTTTTCCATTGTTACTTACCCACCTTTCTAGCCGTGTCATATGTATTTTGACTGCGATGGCTCTATACTGTTGACACCCAGGACTTATATTAGCGATATTTAGTTCTTCCCTGTAGGATACTACAGCAGTATAAATTGTGATAAATAAAATTACTGTTTTTTTTACCAGGGGTGCCTAGTAAGTACATTTTTTCATTTCCAACTCATATAGTAATGCATAGTTTCATAACTATACATTTCTTTAAAACCGGAAGGTGAGCAGAAGATACTTTTCCAATGTAAGTAACTATGGAATGTTGTCTTGTAGTCCAATAGTTGACAGAGCTGACAAGGCTGCTTGAAGGCTGATGAATGCCTTCCCAGCATTCTTTGTGACCAAAGACGACCAGGAAGCAGGAGGAGCAGAAATCCCTTGGTGTGAATGTGTCCCCTATGGTCCAGTTCTCCAGCGCCTGAACAACCAGTGACAGTGGCATAGCCTTTGGACTGTGTGTTATATCCAGCCATCTAGGTCTCACTCTTACATGCTGGTTACCTCTTATATGCTTGCATTACAGTTCCAACTCTGTTTGCCAACACAAGAAGCAACATTGAAGGGTCCTGGTCTGGCTCCCAAGGTTATACTGAGGGTACACTAATCCAGAAACACTGCTTCTATTGTTGATTTAGAAGACAGTGAGGAGCTGAATGAAGGTTTATTGGATCCACAGTAAAATAATGAACTAGTGAAGCAAATTATTTTTCTGTAAGGGAGAAAAGGTCCATTGCCTAAGGACACCAGCAAATAAATGAGCTCTCATGGATTGGGGTAGGATTAGAGGGGTTTCCAAAGTGGTGTCCAGCCTATAACCCAGGGTCTATGAATATCCAGTGTAGCGGCCTCCACTCTCTCTCCCTGATATCACATCATCTGTATCTGGCTTTTGTCTAGGGGTACCTTGGTTGAGAGAGTGCGGGGTCACCACGCCAAGTTCCCACCACAGATGTGTGTGTGGTGTGAGAAGATCCTCTTTACCTTCGGGTCGGTTTTCTGCATCAGAGCCTCCTCCTTCTCTTTTTGCACAGTGTCTGCCAGAAAATGAGCCCCACACCATTAAAGTCCAACACTCCTTTATTCTTCCAATATCAGAGTAAAACACAGCCAGTTGGACTCCCTCAACGAGTAGAACAGACAGGGGGGGTGTGGATACGAGTAGGCCCAGACACAATGAACTCTTCTTCTTTCCTTCTAAAAAAAGTATTGCGGTCCCTTGGCGAGGGAGATATCCCTCCGGGCGGTCTCCGGAGGCTCACCCGTCACTGGCAATATGCTGCACCAGGTCTTCAGACGAGTACCTCCTCCGGTCCCTTATGCCACTGGATTCGGGGAGCCCACTCCCGGGGTCCCCCTAGGAAATCCATCCCTCGCGGAACCCAGTGAAGGACACTGGGCCCCAGACCTCCATCCGAGTACCTCACCCCAGGTTAAAGGTGCCTGGGATGGAACACGACCTCCGGGCGTCCTCTAGGCCTAGGCCGCCTAGACTCCCGACACGAACCACCGCCCTCAGGCTGAAGGTGCCTGGGACTCAACCCCATGACAAAGATGGCCGGCCCCTTTATACCCTCTCCCAGCAAGCACGGCGGGTTCCCCGCCCCACCATACAACCGCTGAGAGAGGACAAAAAGGGGTATGGCACACAGCAATGGTTCAACCCCTAAAAAGTTAGAGGGGTTTTTAAACTAGGTGACAGGGGGGAGGGTCCAGAGATAGTGAGAGTCAGCGGGGAACATATTCTAAAGGGTAGTATTAGGGGCATTAGTGGTAGGGTAACCAAAGAACATAAACCCAGGGTAAGTATAGTAGCAAGTCCTAGTTGCAATCTGGGAACACCCAAGAGGATAGTATGTGACCGGTCAAATAATATTAATGCATTAAAGTGTCTGTTCACCAACGCCAGAAGTCTGCCAAGCAAAATAGGTGAGTTGGAAGCTCTGGTGCATGAGGAGAGCTATGATGTAATCGGTATTGCTGAAACTTGGCTTCATTCCTCACATGACTGGGCTATTAATATTCCTGTCTATGCACTCTTTCGGAAAGACAGGTTAAAAAGGAAGGGTGGAGGGGTCTGTCTCTATGTGAGAAGTGATCTCAAAGCGAGTGTGAAAGAGGACCTGGTGGATGGAGAGTGTGATGAGTCTGAAGCATTATGGGTGGAACTGCATACAGATGTGCGTAGTTCAAAGCTAATCGTTGGAGTTTGTTATAGACCACCCAATGTTAATGAAGAGTTAGAGACTCAACTCCTTGCACAGATGGAAAGGGCTGCAAGGGCTGGGACGGTGATAATAATGGGGGATTTTAACTACCCAGAAATTGACTGGAGTAATGGAACTGCTGGGACAGTTAAAGGGCAAAAATTTATAAACCTATTGCAGGACAATTTTATGGTCCAGTTTATTGAGGCCCCAACTAGGAATGATGCTCTGTTGGACCTGGTAATCTCAAACCATGCAGAGCGTATTACTAATGTTCAGATAAAGGAACACCTGGGTAGCAGTGACCATAACATGATTTCATTTGATGTTAGTTGTAAGCAAAAATCACATACAGGAAAGATAAAAACACTTAATTTCAAGAGAGCAAATTTTCCAAGGATGAGCGCTGCTCTCCAGGACTTAGACTGGGAAGGAATATTGGCATCAATGGGCACAGAACAGAAATGGGAATTCTTCAAAAAGACTGTTTGTGAACTCACTGCAAAGTATATTCCCATGGGCAATAAGTTTAAAAGGCTAAAAATAAAACCTATGTGGCTCACTGCCAAAGTTAAAAAAGCTATAAACTATAAGAAAAGAGCTTTTAAAAAATATAAAAATGAGGGAACACTAGTGTCATTAAAATGTTACAAAGAATATAACAGGATATGTAAAAAGGAAATCAAGGATGCAAAAATTCAAAATGAACGACAGATTGCAAAAGATAGTAGGACAAACCCCCAAAAATTCTTCAAATATATTAATAGTAAAAAGGTCAAGTCTGAGCATGTAGGCCCTTTACAAAATAATCTAGAGTGGGTGACTGGGGACAAAGAGAAGGCTAATTTATTAAATACTTTCTTCAGTTCTGTGTATACAAAGGAGCATGGGGGAGCTCATGTCCAAAATGGGGGTGGTAGTGACACAGCCCCAAATCCACAATGGCTCAAAAGTGATATGGTCCAGAAATATTTAGATGGAATAAAGGTGGATAAAGCACCTGGACCAGATGGCATACACCCACGGATCCTAAAAGAATTGAGCTCTGTAATTTCAAAGCCATTGTATTTAATTTTTAGGGACTCATTAATGACAGGAATAGTACCACTGGATTGGCGCAGGGCCAATGTGGTGCCTATATTTAAAAAGGGAATTAAGTGTTTACCAAGTAACTATAGACCTGTTAGTTTAACTTCTATAGTTGGGAAAATACTGGAGAGATTAATAAAAGACCACATAGATGAGTTCTTGCTGGAAAAAAACTATTTAAGCAACAGACAGCATGGATTCATGAAAGACAGAAGTTGTCAAACAAACCTGATTTCTTTTTAAGAAGAGGTAAGTAAGACCTTGGACAGAGGGGTGGCAGTGGACGTGGTATACTTGGATTTTGCAAAAGCGTTCGATACAGTTCCCCACACACGGCTCATGTGTAAGGTAAAGTCTACAGGATTGGAAATATCAGTTTGTAAATGGATAGAAAACTGGCTAAAAGACAGAATTCAGAGAGTAGTGGTTAATGATTCTTACTCTGAAAGGTCCAAGGTTATCAGTGGTGTACCCCAAGGTTCAGTACTGGGACCCTTACTTTTTAATATGTTTATAAATGATATTGGGTCTGAGATCAAAAGTAACATTTCTGTCTTTGCAGATGACACCAAGCTATGCAGTGGAATAACGTCCTTACAGGATGTCGCCAATTTACAAGCCGACCTCAATGCTCTGTCTAATTGGGCGACTATGTGGCAGATGAGGTTTAATGTTGATAAATGTAAAGTTATGCACTTGGGGGCTAATAATATGAATGCATCATACATACTAGGGGGAGTACAACTGGGGGGATCCGTAGTGGAGAAGGATCTGGGGGTTTTGGTAGATCATAAGCTCAATAATGGCATGCAATGCCAAGCTGCGGTTTCCAAAGCGAGCAAAGTCCTTTCTTGTATTAAGAGAGGTATGGTCTCCAGAGAGAGAGATATCATTTTGCCCCTGTTCAAATCATTAGTAAGACCTCATCTGGAATATGCAGTTCAGTTTTGGGCCCCAGTTCTCAAAAAGGATATTGGGGAACTGGAGAAAGTGCAGAGAAGGGCAACCAAACTGATAAGAGGCATGGAGGAGCTCAGCTATGAGGAGAGATTAGAGGAACTGAATTTATTCTCTCTTGAGAAGAGGAGATTAAGGGGGGATATGATCAACATGTACAAATATATAAGGGGTCCATATAGTGAACTTGGTGTTCAGTTATTCACTTTACGGTCAACACAAAGGACAAGGGGGCACTCTTTGCATCTAGAGGAAAAGAGATTTCACCTCCAAATACGGAAAGGTTTTTTCACAGTAAGAGCTGTGAAAATGTGGAATAGACTCCCTGCAGAGGTGGTATTGGCCAGCTCAGTAGATTGCTTTAAGAAGGGCCTGGATTCTTTCTTAAATGTACATAATATAACTGGGTACTGACATTTATAGGTAAAGTTGATCCAGGGAATATCCGATTGCCTCTCGGGGGATCAGGAAGGAATTTTTTCCCCTGCTGTAGCAAATTGGATCATGCTCTTCTGTTTTTTTTGTTGCCTTCCTCTGGATCAACTGTGGGTATAGAATTCGGTATATGGGATTGTACGATATATGTTTATTTTTTTTTTATTTTATTTTTTTTTACGGTTGAACTGGATGGACTTGTGTCTTTTTTCAACCTGACTAACTATGTAACTATGTAACCCCAGCCCAAGGCGACAGCGCCACCTGCTGGGCTGCAGGGAACTGCACATTACTGGTGTCTCTGCCAGTTTTAAATACACAGGGAAAGTGCATGCCCGCTACACCAGCTTTTGTCCAGTAAGGTAAGTTTCACTGCCTCACGCCCGTCATATAGACAAATGACGGCGGGCTGGATCCCCTCTTGCTCTGGGCCGATGTCATATGACATCGCCCAGTCTCACCGCATTCCTGGGACATGGCGTGACCCCGATCTCAGTAAAGAGCTAATGACGTGGCTCTTTACCCATGTGATCGTCTGTGTTCAATCACATGGAAGTGCCGGTAATCGGCTCTCCTCACCTCACACTGACAGAGTGTGAGGATAGGAGGGCCAATTAGCGGCATCTCCTCACAGGGGAGACCTGTACAGATAATCATGGCACTGATAATCAGTGCAGCCCCAACAGTGCCCAGCATTGATGCCAGTCTGCGCCTATCGGTGAAACTAATCTGTGCCCATCAGTGATGCCAATTTGTGCCCATCAGTGAGGCCATTTTGTGTCCATCAGTGATGCAAGTCAGTGCTGCCTTTCAGTGCCCATCAGTGCCACCCAGAGTCCATCAGTGCTGCCCATCAGTGCCCCCTATCTGTGCTGCCTATCAGTGACCATCAGTGCCACCTATCAGTGCTCATCAGTTCTGCATATCAGTGCCACTTATCAGTGTTCATCAGTGCTGCATATTATTGCCACCTCATCAGTGTCGCCTCATCAGTGCCCATCGGTGCTTCCTCATCAGTTCCATCAGTGCAGTCTATAAGTGCCCATCAGTGCAGCCTCATCAGCGAACATCAGTGGGGTGAAAGTGCCCTGTAGGTAAGCGGTAATATAATTTAGAGCTGATTTAATTGATATATATATTTGTATATTCAAGATAAAAGTAAACCATTATCAAACTGAATTTTTTATGGTGAGATCTGCAAAGCAACAGCAGTTGTGGATGGAGGAAAGACAATTATGCTATCAGTATAGGAAGGGGCTTGTTATGATATGAGAGGTCAGGCTGTGGAATTACCTACTGCATGACAGTTATGGCAGAATCAATTACTAAATGATTAAATTATAATTTCTAAAGGATAATATGCAAATAACTGACACATCTACCTTTATGGAGTCCAGAAGGACTTTTTCTTTTCCTGTCAAGCTAAACTTTATGGGATGTTAAACTTGATAAACATTGTTAATAATCTGTATAAGGATACATTTCTACAGTATATATTTATTGAAATAAAAAAGTCTACCTTTAGAAGTATCCAGCATATAATGTATATGAACATTTTATGTAGTTTATTTTTTTTCTTCTTCTGTATAGTCTTCATACAGCGCCTTCTCCATACCTCTCCATACAATTGTTACTGCATGTCAGTACATTCCTTATTTGGGCATCAAATATCTTCTCTGTAGGTCCCTATTGCTGTCAGTGGCAACAGAGCAGTGTTTGTGTCAGATGAATTACCAGGAGTCTGAATTTAGTTTGTATGCTAGTTACTGCAGAGCTGCTGAGGTAAATGAGAATTCCTGTGGTAAGGCTCCATCCCAATCAAGACATATTCTTCATACCGTTTCCTGTTAATCGCTTACTGTACGCTGCTTGTGTTTGTTTGTCACAGACTGAGGAATAAACAGGAGCACTCAATGGGGTTTATATTAAAGACTTCAATATGTGAGGTTCAGAAAATGCAACAATAAATAAATAACTCTCTTTCTCTTTAGTTATACTTTTAAAATCATGTGCTATAATAAGCGTGACCTTTGGATAATTTTCAGCTTAATAAAGGCTTAAGTTGTTATGCCTGAATTATTTCTTGAATTTAAATACACAAAAGATATCTGTTGGTAATGAAGTGTCAGAGATAACAATCTGGATGAAGAATTTAACATTTCATACTGAGGGCAGAGCTGTTATTCTGGATATAAGATCTTCTAAAATATTAGCAATCCATTTTTGCTCATGATTCTTTGCTTCTGTTGATTAAACATTAAAACACCCTATTAACCACTTAAGGACTGCCTCACGCCGATATACGTCGGCAGAATGGCACGATCGGGTCACAGAGCTGAAGAACGGGGAGAGGTGAGTGTAAACAAACCTTTCCCCGTTCTTCTCTGTGGCATGTCACTGATAGTCTGTTCCCTGTCATCGGAACAGACGATCAGTGACGTGTAATGTGTAGCCACGCCCCCCTACAGTAAGAATCACTTCTTAGGGTACACTTAACCCCTACAGCGCCACCTAGAGGTTAACCCCTTCACTGCCAGTGTCATTTTCACAGTAACGAGTGCATTTTTATAGCACTGATCGCTGTGAAAATGACAATGGTCCCAAAATTGTGTCAAAAGTGTTCAATGTGTCCGCCATAATGTCACAGTCACGAAAAAAATCACCGATCGCCGCCATTACTAGTAAAAAAAAAATGTTTTATAAAAATGCCATAAAACTACCCCCTATATTGTAAAACGCTATAACTTTTGCGCAAACCGATCAATAAATGCCGATTGCGATTTTTTTTACCAAAAATATGTAGAAGAATACGTATCGGCCTAAACTGAGGACATTTTTTTTTTATATATTTTTGGGGGATATTTATTATAGCAAAAAGTAAAAAATATTGATTTTTTTTCAAAATTGTCGCTCTATTTTTGTTTATAGAGCAAAAAATAAAAACCGCAAAGGTGATCAAATACCACCAAAAGAAAGCTCTATTTGTGGGAAAAAAGGACGCCAATTTTGTTTGGGAGCCACGTTGCATGACCGCGCAATTGTCAGTTAAAGCGACGCAGTGACGAATCTCAAAAAGGGGCCTGGTCCTTTAGCTGCATATTGGTCCTGGGGCTTAAGTGGTTGGAACTTCTCAATGACCCCCCATTTGATGCAATACTACAGAGAATTTCAGAATGGACATTGCCATACCTACTGAGCATTATAATTCAAGAATATGGCATATGGAAAGGTTTTCAACAAGGATAGTTGTTCCCAAAACAGGTCCACTTTAGCTCAGGGCACTATTGGAAAGACTTTTCAGACTATGGCACTGCAGTGCAATAATAATAATTTAACTAATCAACCACTTTGCAATTTGTTTCTAGCATAGGACATGGAAATAAGACTAAGCGACTGAACTTTACACAGAAACATAGGAACTGGGGTGCAGAAAAATGGCAGCAGGTGCTCTGGACTGATGAGTTAAAATGAGATATATTTGGCTGTAGCAGGACGCAGTTTGTTCACCGAAGGGCTGGAGAACTGTACAACAATTATGCCGCGTACACACAATCGTTTTTAATGTCATTGAAAAAAACTGCATTTTTCTCAACGGGATTTTTTGTGTTTCCTCTCAAGCCTGCCTTGCCTTGCCTACACACTATCAAAAAAATGTTCGAGTAAAGCGCAGTGACATACAACACGTACGACAGCACTATAAAGGGGAAGTTCCATTCGGATGGCGACACCCTTCATGTTAGTAAAGTTTGTTGAGAGACGATTCGCGCTTTTCAGCCCGTTACAGCGTGACGAATGTGCTATCTCCATTACGAACGCTAGTTTTACCAGAACAAGCGCTCCCGTCTCATACTTGATTCTGAGCATGCACATTTTTTTTCACGTCGTTAAAGCCCAGACACGGCTGTTTTTCATGACAAGAAAAACGACGATGTAAAAAAGGACGTGAAAAATTAGAGCATGTTCCAACTTTTCTCGTCGTGATTCTCTGCGTTTTTCTCGTCGGGAAAAATGCTGGAAAGCCCACACACTCATTTTTAATGTCATTTTTCACATCATTAAAAACGATCGTGTGTACGCGGCAAAAGTGTCTGCAGGCAACAGTGAAGCATGGTGGAGGTTCCTTGCAAATTGGGGCTGCATTTCTTCAAATGGAGTTGGAGATTTAGTCAGGATCAATGATGTCCTCAATGCTGAGAAATACAGGCAGATACTTATCCATCATGCTATACCATCAGGGAGGCATGTGATTGGCCTCAAATTTATTCTGCAGCAGGACAAGGACCCTAAACATACGGCCAATGTCATTAAAAACTATCTTCAGAGTAAAGAAAAACACGGAGGCCTGGAAGTGATGTTTTGGCCCCCACAGAGCCCTGCTCTCAACATCATCGCATCTGTATGGGATTACATGAAGAGACTGAAGGTTTCGATTTAGCCTACATGCACAGAAGATCTGTGGTTAGTTCTCCAAGATGTTTGGAACAACCTACCCACCGAGTTTCCTCAACAATACAAATTATGTGCAAATATACCTAGAACAATTGAAGAATTAATGCTGCTTTGAAGGCAAAAGGGTGATCGTACCAAATATTGATTTGATTTGGATTTTTTTTCGGTTCATTTACTTTCCATTTTGTTAATTGATAAAAATAAACTATTAACACTTCTATTTCTGAAAGAATTCTTAATTTACAGCATTTTTTCATACCTGCCTAAGACTTTAGCACAGTACTGTATATACAGTAAATAACTAACTAACTAGCTTTGTCTTATGTAGCCTGGCTAGGTTGTCAGTGTATGAACAGATATCATAGTGAAGTATTATTCTTGCAGTGATTTGCAGCCTACATGTCAATCATCTATCTGTTTGGCATAGATAAATGAGCAGAAGGGTGCACGGTAGAGCTTTTCTGGTCATTTGTTAATCTCATCCTAGTCTGCTCTCAGCATGTCTCAGACTCTCAATCAATTACTGGGCAGTGATTAAAGCAGCCATTGGTGTGGGTGTAATAAATGTTACTGCATTGGCCTGTAGTGTAAAAGCAAAATTAGTATGCCTGTTCTTAGTGACATTTATTTCGTTTCTCAGGATGCAGACATAATCATTTCAGTTGATTTGCAAGCAGCAACATGATTATTAGAGCAACAGCAGCTGGCTGGAGAGACAAGCAAGCGCAGAAGATATATACATCTCTTGTTTTGTTTGAAAGGTGCTGGTGCTGGTTAGGAAGCTTGTTTGCAATTTGATGATAAAATCCACTAAGGAACTGTATCGTCCAGAGCTCTAGGTTCTAGTGTAGAAGTCTCCAAACTGTTCAGTACGAGGGCCACATTTTATATTTTGCAAATATTTATTTTCCAGTTGTAAAAAAAATCTGGTTTATATATATATATATATGAACAAATCAAATTTAAATGAATGAATACATGTTTCTTTTTTTTCTTTTTGTAATCAACATGATATGATTTAGAACAACGGCCAAAAAACTTAGTGTTATTAATCCCAGGACCCTGCGTACACAGATCATGGAAATGCAAATATTTTAGTAAATATAAACTGCTAAATATTTTTTCTCACCAGCACTCAGAGCAGCTTGTAGGAGGAGTTTTCATTCTCCCCTGATTGTCCTATGGGGCTGCAGGACCCCTGACCCTCTGTCTGGACAGTGCTGATTGGCCCTGTGCTGATCACATGCACACTCCCAAGGAAAAAAATAACTCTCTAGCAATAAACAGCCTTTTAACACAATGCAGATGATTAACCCCTTAGGTTCCACAGTGAGTTTAACAAGCATACTTCACTGCATATACAGGCTGATTTTACTGTTGTGGCTTTGGCTTTAGCGAATTGACGTCCGGGAAGTGGTTGCAATATCGATACTGGACGTCATATGACGTCCTGCAGGATATTGCCTTGCGCGCGCCCGCGGGGGTGCGCAGCGCGGTGATCGGGGACGGCATGTGTCCCTCGGACACAGCGCTTCCCCGATCACGGTAAACAGCCAATTTCATTGGCTGTTTACCATGTGATCGGCTGTGTCAAAGTCACAGCCGATCACCTGTCAAAACAAACTCGGCGGCGCGCTCCGTGCGCGCCGCCACAGGCTTGCAGAGCGGGGATCGGGGAAGGCGAGTGTCCCTTGGACACAGCGCGTCCCCGATCAGAGTAAACAGCCAATGAATTGGCTGTTTACCACGTGACAGGCTGTGTCCAATCACAGCCGGTCACAAATGTAATCAAACTCCACAGGAGTTACTACCTGATCCCTGCTCTCTCCTCACACACCGATCTGTGAGGAGAGAGAAGAGATCAGTAAGTTAGCTCAGTGTAGTTTGTCTACATAAGTTTACAGTGCACAACACGCCCCCCCCCATAAAGAGGACCTGTCACACAGCCCAGCACATCAATCAGCCCAGCCAATCAGCCCATCTGTCAATCAGCCCATCTGTCAATCAGCCCATCTGTCAATCAATCAGCCCATCTGTCAATCAATCAGCCCATCTGTCAATCAATCACCCCACCTGTCAATCAATCACCCCATCTGTCAATCAATCAACCCATCTGTCAATCAATCAATCAGCCCATCTGTCAATCAATCAGCCCATCTGTCAATCATCTGTCACAGGCCCACCTCCATCGGTACCGCCATTGGCACCACCACACAGGCTACCAGTACCGCCATCGGTACCAGTACCACCACCAGTACCGCCACCAGGCCCACCATCTATACTGCCACACAGGCCCGCTACCAGTATCACCACTAGTGCCGCCATCGGTACCACCACCAGTACCACCACCCGTACCACCGTCGGTAGTGCCACCACCACCTGTACCACCACCTGTACCGCCATCGGTACCATCACCACCCGTACCACAACCACCTGTACCGCCATCGGTACCACCACCACCTGTACCGCCATCGGTACCACCACCACCCATACCGCCATCGCTACCACCACCACCCGTACCGCCACCTGTACCGCCATCGGTACCGCCGCCACCACCACCACCCGTACCGCCATCGGTACCACCACCACCTGTACCGCCATTGATACCACCACCACCCATACCGCCATCGGTACCACCACACAGGCCCACCACTAATACCTCCATTGGTACTACCACACAGACCGCCACCACTACCACCAGCAGTACCATTACACAGGCCCACCAATAAGCACTGCCATAATGTCCCAAAGGGTTTACACACCTGAGGAGGCATATGCCATTCTTGCCATGTCGGATGATGAGAGCAGCGGGGAGCTCCCATTATCCGATTCTGGTTCGGAATACGAGCCAGTGGAGGATAGTGGCTCAGAGTCCGAGTCCCCGGAGGAAACCGTCCCTCCCAAAAGAATGCAATCGGCACCAAGATCAGCACCAAGATCAGCACCAAGATCAGGAGAACTGCCCACCACCAGCAGCGCCATACCCCAGGAAGAGGAGCCCAGTACAAGCAATGGAAATGCACGCCCAACCCGAAGAATCCAGCCCCAATCCTACCTTCCCGATGCCCTGGCAAACCCCTTATGGTTGCCCGCCAACTCAGGATCCGCTATCATCCCCCCTTTCACCGCACAGCCAGGTGTGCAGCCCGACACTACAAATTTTTCTAAATTTGATTATTTTTGTTTATTTTCCCCACAAGATTTGCTGCAGAATATAGTGGATCAAACGAATCTGTATGCATCCCAATTCATTGCTGCCAACCCCGATTCTTCCTACGCCCGCATGTTCCAGTGGCGGCGTCTAACATTGGAGGAATTTAAATTATTTTTGGGCCTTATGTTCAATATGGGGCTTACAAAAAAGAACGAAGTCCATTCATATTGGTCCAAACGCCCCATCCAACATCCAATGGACCTTGAAGAAGGGGACATACCCCGAAAGCTTGTCCTGAAAAATTCTATGTTAGTGCAAATAAAAAAAGTATCACGGACAGTACTTAATTTTCTCTGTCACAATTGCACTAATACGGCTACAATTACGTCATGTAAAAAAAAAATAATAATTTTCCCAAGAATTGTGGAAAAAAATACAACTTCAAAAAACTCACCACGCCTCTTAGTAAATACCTTGGACTGTCTACTTTCCAAAAAGGGGTCATTTTGGGGTATTTGTACTTTCCTCGCTTGTTAGTGTCTCAAGAAATGAGATATCCCTTCAGTACATCAGGCGTGATCAGATGTGATAAATTTTCAGTGATTGCCACCATAGTTTGTAGACTCTATAACTTTCACAAAGACCAAATAATATACACTAATTTGGGTTCATTTTACCAAAGATATGTAGCAGTATACATTTTGGCACAAATTTATGAAGAAAAATTACTTATTTGCAAAATTTTACAATAGAAACTAAAAAAAAGTGTTTTTTTTTTTAAAAATTGCTGTTTTTTTGCTTATATCGCAAAAAATAAAAAACCCAGTGGCGATTAAATACCACCAAAAGAAAGCTCTATTTGTGAGAAGAAAATGATAAAAAATTTGTTTGGATACAGTGTAGCATGACTAAGTAATTGTCATTCAAAGTGTGAGAGTACTGAAAGCTGAAAATTGGTCTGGGCGGGAAGGTGCATAAGTGCATGGTATTGAAGTGGTTAAGCAAACAAAGCAAAGACATTTAAAATCAACTTGAGACCCCACTTACATCAGAGCCTCCTTATTAGACTTGTGCACAACGGGAAAATTAGTTTAGTTTCGGTTTGTTTCTTGTGCACAACGGAAAAATTTGTTTAGTTTCGGTTCGTTTCTTTTCGGTCCTGTTGATTCGTAATCGTTCGTAATTTTGCTAGACGGGATTTTTTGTGTTCGGACTAATTCGTATTTTCGCAAGCGACATTTTTCGTTGAATCGGAATGATTCGTATTAATGTAAGCCTTATTTTTAGTTGATTTATAATTCGTACTTTCGGTAGAGTACATTGTTTTTCGTTGACTCTGGACAACTCCTACTTTCGTAACTTTTTTTGGGTTCGTTGATTCGTAATTTTCTGTGTCTCTCTCATAACGACGCTGCCTATTATGCCTAATGTGCTTCGAATGGATTTGTACTTTTCTAAATACATAGCGGTTATTTGTAACAATTCGAAATCTCGTATTTTACTTTCGTTTTTTACATGCGGCTATAGCCTCCGCCCCTGTACACCATTTTGAGAGGGAGTTCCGCACAGTGAGGGAGAAGCAGAGAGCAGGGCAGAGTGTTATTGTGCTTCAAATGGATTTGTACATTCGTAACTTTTTTCATAATGAATTATGCCGAAGACATTCGGGCATTCGCTATTTGCGATATAATTTATTTCGGATTCGGTTTTCTTCGTAATTGCTTTGTTCGGAAATTTGAATGCTTCCGAATGTCCGAAAGTTCGGACGAATTTCGATTCATTACGAAACAAATTGCACAAGCCTACTCCTTATATCAGAGTCCCCACCAGGGACTATTTATCAAAATTCCCCTCACAACATAGCCCCTCTTATATCAGGGTCCCTAACAGTGATCCCTAACATCAGAGTCCCCCCTTACATCAGGGTCCCATCAGAGCCCCTCCCTTACACCAGGGTCCCCATCAGAGTTTTCCCTTACAGCAGAGGGCCAAATAAAATCTTGCAGCAGGCTGGATTTGGTCCATAATTTGGAGACCCATCTTTTAGCTCCATGATTTAAATGTTAAGTGCTGCTTTTTGTTCTCAGCTGTGGCAAAATACTGCTGAATGTAACATTCAAAATACTGTCAATTAGAAGCATTTAAATTGGTCCTTTCAGTAACTTTACTGCCCCAGGGACACAAACAAAGCAAGTAGAAAGCTCTTGAAAGTGAAGAAAATCTCTTTGCAATCAGTTGTAATGTCATATGAAGATTTACTCTCACGTCCTGTTGACACTTGACAGTGACAGCCGTAAAATTTTAGATTTCCTATCAGTTTTTGTTCCAGTAACATGGATCACCAGGACAAATGTTATACTGTAACCCAAAAGCTCTTGTGCTATCCAGGTAATGGGATCACATGCATCATGCATACCGCAAACATGCATAGAGCAAATAAAAACCACAAACATGGTACATCTTTATAACAAGAGTTTATTTAAACATCACATATCCATATATCTGTAGAGGACCCCCAAAATTGGGGTCGCTATGCCTTAAATTTAGGGGCAGCCTGAGCAATAGTTTGGCTCAGGTCTTCGGTATTCTTAACATTGAACTCTGCTCTGCTGTGGTGTTGCCTGGGTGTGTAGTTCCCCTTGACCTGCGGGTGGCGCTGTCGCTCAGGTCTCGGGTTGAACCACGGGTGACATTGTGATGTGATTGGGTGTCCTCTCTCCGCAGCCATACAGTGGGTGTGGTCTACCTGCTGTGCATGCCGGGAGAGGGTACATAAGGGGCAGACGCCATGATCTGAGGGAGATTGGCCGGGGGATTCCAAGGTGGAACCCCTGGTTGCGAAAGTCACGCCCGTTGGCCCTGCTGGCCAGGGGTGCGTGAATTGACTGAGGAGTCTCGGGCACCTTTAGCCCGAGGCTGTAGTGTTCCAGGTAGGACCAGTACCTTCAACTGGGTCTACAGCTAAACCACTGGAGTCCCAGGGAAACCGAGGGAGGGTGGCCCGCTCTGAAAGAGAGGAAACCAGGGGAGGACCTGTCTGGAGGATCGGTGAAGGAAGTCACTGTCTCAGGAGAGGCCTGGTTGCCTATCAGAGGAAAGGATTCCGTGAGTTGCACAGTAGCGCCTGTGATGTGCCCCATTGGCACCTATGGTCTCTAAAGGTTGCAGGCGTTAAAGAGTTCTAGATTAAGGAACTAAAGGATTCTGTGGCAGAGGATCTCATGAACTTGTCTTTGAAGGGGACTAAATTTGAAGTAATTGTTCGTGCTCCACTCCGGCTGCTAGAACTGTGAGAGGGATCTATCCGGGTGAGCAATGCCCACTCGGGCTTGAGTGGAGAGTGGGGTGGCTGGGTGCCGCGTGCCTGGGCCTATCTCCCTGCCCAACTCTATCTCTGTCTTCGACCTTTTCCCAGTTTGTTCCGAGCAGGGAAGGTGGACTCGACTGTTGGAGTTTGGACACTGTCTGGACGTTGGCCTTCTTTTGGGAGAAAGAATGGACTTTTCCCTGCATTCTGGGGACGAGAGCCAGTGGAGGGAGGTGACTCGCTGCAGGACCCAAAAATAGTATAAACGCCGTTCAGCCTCTTATGCCAGGAGGATACGGGCATGTGGCATGGTGTGCCTTGCCCTGCAAGTGAGGGTAAGCAGGAAAAAGTGTCTGTGTGCTACACGTGGGGGCTCGAGTCTGGGATGTTTTGCAGCTACCCCCTGGAAGTTGGAATTTTTTTTCCCCGTGTATGTGGTTCTGTGAACGTCGGCCATTTGGGAAAATTGAACTGTGTCATTTATGAGGAAAATGGAGGTCAGGCCTGTACTGGACTTTTTCTAAACTGCGTAGTTCGTGGGCGTGTCTCGAAGAAGAAGAAGAAAAGGGGAGGAGCCCCCGCCACTTGTGTGTTGCACATGGCGCCAAAGGGACACTACGAGTTGGATTAGTGAAGGAGAAGCAATATGTCTGCTGCCCCATGGAATTCTGTTGCATCGGGACCTCGGATGTTCCCAACCATTTCAAACATGGACATTGCTCCCCTCACTGCCCCCCTGACGGATACAGGGATCCGGCTTAAGCCTAGGGGCCGCTTCGCTCTCTATATTTGCCGAGATGCGGAGACCCTGGGCATGCTCTGCCCCAGGTGCCAAGGACTAGCGGTACAGCTACGGCCTTTTGGATTGTGTGCATCCTGTGGAGAGTTCCTCTTCGAGGTGGACCAGCCCACCGAGAAACCCCAGGTCTACTGGGTCAACTGCCTTACGGGTACCGTCACTTCCAAGGAAGAAACCTGTACTCCCACAGTTGAGCCCACGCGCACCAAGTCAACTGCCACGGAGGTGGCCAAGGGAGATGTCTCAGCTGTCGCAAAGCCATCAGCGGATACCATAGCGAATGCTGCCTCCGTCACCACCGAGACCTCCATTCCGCCCGCCAAGCGAAAGGTGGGCTATGTTAAGGCCTCCCGCGGCCGCGGTCGAAGCCTGCCCCAGCGCCTGCCTGAACCGGATCTCAAAGCCGGAGGGACCTCCAGAAGATCCACATCAGGGGGCGGTAAGGAGGCTGGGGGAACTGTGACATTGAGTTTGCCGGGAAAGGGAAGGAAGCTCATACCCTATTCTACTGGGGATGTGTGGACAGCCAACCCACGGGAACTTTCTGTTTTTGGGGACAGTGTGTCTGTGTCCACCAAGAATTACCTGCCGGCAGAGGAGTATGACACTTCCCATCTGGATTGATGGTGGATGATTATGAGATTGACAAGGTTTTCGTTAAAAAAGGATGGGACAAAGTTCGGATGACTTCACCCCGCAGCCTTAAAGGGGGATCACCAATGAACTCTGGGGAAACTACACCCCGAGTGGAAGCCCCTGTTTTAAAGGAAGATGTTGTTCCCACACCCCTGCCTGCACCTGCGTTATCAGTACCTGCTGCTACAGAGGGACGTCCGCCGTTGCGGCCACCTTTGCCACAGCTGGAACCAGCCTCATTAACAAGGTCCTCGGATGCTATTGTTCTTCCTGGAGCGGGAGATCGGGCAATCATGCCACCCTTAGCCCGGTTGCAGCGGCTCCTAAATAGAAAGATTGCCATGGAGTACGGGTGGGAATACCATTATGTTTCCAAAGAGCTTCTCTTTGAAATTGAGGCTTACCGGGAGTGGTGGTATGCTGACTTCGTCTGGGACCATTTGGAAGTGCACCGAGGCCGCAGGTATTTAAAATGTTCTGTCACCATGGCAGATCGCTTCAAAGGGTGCCGTAAAGAATGAACTTATGGTCGGCACATCCATGCAGATCGTGTGGTGATGTGCTGAAGAGAGAAAGAGGATACTGTGAATTCGATTGAGACACTGGATAAACAGTGGAGGACTCTTGTTCTCCAAGACCCTCAGTATTATCTGTAAGATGGAACTTGTGTGCTGTTTTTATTATTCCATTTCACAGGAGCTTGTAACTTTGCCCGCTGCTCCAAGGGGGAACTTTACTCAACTGAGGCACCGGAGAACTGTTTTTTTCTCTCTCTCGTTCTCCTCAGCTCCGCAAGGAAAGAAGTGTTTTTTTCCTCTCCTCACTGAACTATGGGGTATTCTAGTCAGGGCCAAAGCGAGCAACCATTGTGGTCAAGATGGAAGACTTGTGTGAAGTAAATTCATGCCCACGCGCAATATTAGAGTGTATTGGCCTGAGTTGCCACTAGGTGGTGGTGTTTTGCAGAAATGTTTACTGAAAGCTAGGCTTAGAGAAAAAAAATTCTAGAGGGTAATCATCTTTTTCAGGAGAGATGGTTTTCTTCTGTATACCTTAGATGTAGGATGGTTTACTGTGTGCTGTGTTTTCTTTTCTCTCCCTCTGCAGGTGATCTGCTGTCAACTCTACCGGAGAATGGGTGAGGTAGATATGTTAGGAGGGGTGGGATTGTAATTTGTGATATACTGTGTGTTTTTGTATGTATATTTTTTACATGATCTTCTTCTTTCCCTTTCCTCTGCTATTCCCAAGTTGTTTGGTTCAGGCACCATTCTAAAATAATAGTACTGTACATAGTTGGGAAAGGACCAGAACTCACTCAGGATTGAGGGGAGTCTTTCTGATCTCTTCCCGCCACTGGGGACAGTGGCTTTTCAAGGGGGGGTATGTGTAGCCAGGGCCGTCGCAACAGGACAGGCAAAACAAGCAATTGCTTGGGGCCCCGAGCTGGCCTGGGGCCCCAGCCTAGGGTGTCTGCCTGCTGTCTGTCACTGTCCTGGATTTCCGCACTGGGTCGATCTAATGCATGAACGATCGATCTGATTGAGACCGTGGACGGACCCCTAGCTGGCCTGGCACTGTGCTGGTTGCAACCCTGCCACCTGCTTGGCGTGTAGCAACCAGTGACGTCACGAGCAGAGCAGGAGAGAGGCAGAGTTATGCCTATCACAGCGAAGGACTCGGAAAAGATCTAGCTAGCTCCGCCTCCACCCACCTCCTCCCACTCCCTGTATGTCCTCTCCTCGGCTCGAGTCCAGCCAGACACACACTGCAGGGATTTGGATCTCTTCCAAAAAATGGTGGAGAGAGATTTGACTCATCTGGCTCGGGACTGTTGCAGAAAACATGTTTCTAGTAACCTATCTAATGCAGAAAAAAATGCCTTAAAAATGTTAGAATCTGACAACAGCATCACCATCAGAAACGCTGACAAAAGGGGGGATGGTGGTAGTTCTGGATTCTGTTACATATAAAAATGAGGAATTACGCCAATTATCAGACATCAATACATACCAGTCTTTAAAAACAGATCCCACCATCCCCTTTTCCAAAGAAATAACTACACTCTTAGATCGAGCTGTACAGGCAGGCATTTTTTTCAGGCAAAGAAAGGGACATGTTTATCCCCACAAACCCCATCATGCCGGTATTCCATCACTTGCCCAAAGTTCACAAGGGCTTGGACCCCCTCGTTGGGAGACCAATAGTGGCTGGCATTGGTTCTCTCAAGGAGCGTTTGGGTGAGTGGATGGATGGACAATTGCAACCACTCGTAGTGAATCTCCCAGGTTACCTACGGGATACCAAGGAACTACTCATAAAATTACATGGGTTTACATGGAATGACACACATAAATGGATTAGTTGTGATGTTACCAACTTATATTCATGCATCCCACATCACCTTGGACTAAGAGCAGTTGCCAGCTTCTTGAAAGAATCAGGAAAATTCTCTTTAGTCCTCCAAGAATTTCTATTACAGGCACTGGAATACCGGCTAACACATAATTTTTTTATGTTCGACGGTGGATACTATCTCCAGAGATGCGGGGCCTCGATGGGAGCCAAGTTCCTACCCTCCCTTGCCAACCTCTACATGGGTTAGTGGGAGAGGTCCCGCATTTTTGGACATAGTAGCCCCCGCCATCTGGACACCTCTTTTTACTGTCGCTACATAGACGATTTATTATTTATTGTCTCTGATAGCACAGTCAGCCTAGACTCTTGGCTTTCCCACCTAAATGATAACATTCTAAACTTAAAATTTACAGGCAATATACAAACAACTGCCATTGAGTTCCTGGACATCAAACTTTTAGGCACAAATGGAAAAATCACTACTGGGTTGCATAGGAAGAGCACAGCTGGGAATGCTCTTCTTAGGGCGGATTCAGCACATCCCAGAAACACCATCAAAGGCGTTCCTTATGGCCAGTTCCTAAGGCTTAAACGCCTTTGCAGCGCACCAAATGATTTTGTCAGGGTCAGGGAAGCCCATTCAATGTCACACAGGTTCAAAGAGAGAGGTTATTCTAACAAAATAGTCAACAGAGACTTAACAAAAGCAAGTGCTGTTTCCAGGGATTCTTTGTTACTGGAGAATAGCAGAGGTTCTGCTGGGAGGCAATCTACAAGCACTTTCAGCGATGCCCCTGATTTCTCTACACCATACAGCTTGGAGTTTGACAAAATTAGACATACCATCAATAAATATCTTCCTATTTTGTATAACGATACAATTTACCAAGGTATTCTTGAAAAAGGGATCAAAACAGTCTCTCGAAGAGCCCCCACATTGGGCAGTACACTCTCACCCAGCCTATTTTGTAGCAAGCCAGCCAATACCAATTGGCTTCAATTTACAGGCACATACAGATGTGGCACAAGGGGCTGCAAACACTGTCACCATATAAAAACAGGTCAGCACGTACACTCCTACACTACTGAAACAAGTTTTGAGCTAAAACAATTCATCAATTGCAACACCAAATTCGTAGTGTATGTTATCAGCTGTGAAATATGCCAAGTACAGTATGTAGGCCGTACAATTAGGAGATTGAAGGACAGACTATATGACCATCTGTATGACATTGAAAAAAATCACAACACCAATGTAGCCAACCATTGGAATACAATACATTCAAAAGATGTGTCTAGTCTATACATTCAAGGTGTCGAAAAAATCTTTACACCGATTAGGGGTGGCAATAATTTCAAACATTTATGCAGACAGGAAGTATTCTGGATATTTTCTCTTCATCCCAGAATACCGAAGGGGTTAAATTTTGAATGGGATGTTTCCCACTTTTACAACTGATGATCCCGCCTGCACTTACATAGTCCTCCACCATAACATCTTCATTAGGGCTTCATCTCATGATTTAATTTCACTTTTCACCTCCTATGTCTTGATCGGGGATCTTGCAGATACACACATACGTGTTTATCTCTTATATCAACAATGTCACATGTCAGTCCTCTATGTTTTTCCCAACGGTTTTAGTATCCAACCAAATACACTAATTATTAATTTGCTTTCTTATTCATGTAGCAGGGTCTTCTTTAAGGCCCCGGGACTACGTTACCCAGAACCCCGTTCTGCACCCAGAGTGCAATTGGCCACCGCAGAGACTCATGGGAGGGGCTATTTAAGAAGGAGGCGAGGCAGAGCTCGGCCTCTTTGGACACCGCAGTGCTAAGCCTGAAGCCTGGGGCCTTGCGCAACTTCTGAAGAGCCTTCCACCCCACTGCAGAGCCTGGGTGGCATCTGACTTGTCGAGTGAGGACATCAGTTGGATCGGAGACCCGATTGTGGCGGACGCTGTGTGCGGAGACACAGCGGGTGGAAGTCCCGGACTGGGATCGCGTCCGGAGTGGTGAGTGAGCACTTGCTCAGCCCAATAGACTGTACCGTGTTTAGGCCTATAGACTGCCTTGGCCCACCGATCGTTTGTTTGCTGTTCCACTGGAGACCAGTAGCAGGACAGGGTTAAAGGGGTCGCCAGTATAGTGTTCCTTGTGACTGCCTACTTTGTGGATTACAAAAATACTGTTCATCAAGTGCACCACCGAAAGTTTGCATGCGAAGAAACCCCTTTAGAAAAGACTGAGATTTATTCTGTGTCAGGCCTGACCAGGGAGGGGAGATAGACTATTGTTTAGTGCGCCACAGGGCACGTACACCATAATAGCTGCGCGTGGTGTATTACCGCGCTGCGCCATTATTGTGTGCTATACCAAATGCTGCAGGGCTCTGTAAGCAAGTTGTATGTGTTATGTTCTGCTTATACCTTTTAATACAAAAGTAAAACCGTTATATTTGATCTCTCGCATCAGTGTGTTGTCTCAGACCAAAGAGGTTACCCTTGCAATACTGTTTGCTTGTGATACAAGTAGAATCCCTAGACTAACTGTGCCATAGGCGACTAGACAAGATTGCCGGGGGTTGGTGGAGCTGTACTCAGGGCCCGAAATCAAACCAGCGGCTCTCTTAAGTGGGGGTAGCGCTACATTCACATGAAAGTACATGTAATCATTTACATATCCTTCTTAAACAATTTTAAGGAATAAAAGAAAACAGTATGTGGTTGTTTAACAGGTTGGACACACAAATCCTTTGAGGGTTCTACACCCAAACACCATACATCAACTGGTTATTTATTTTTTGATTTGGTCTTTTTCTCTTTCAGGAACCATTTATTTTGGTGCCTATATCGGGAAAAGACTTTGTTGGTTCATTACGATCGGGATTCTTACACAATATACTTTCATTATATTTTATATCCTCGTAATACCAACATATACATCGGACCAGCCATTCACATACCCAAATAACCATTATATGTATTTTTTACACACATTCTCATCCAATTGAGAGTGTAGGCTTTTTTGCTTTTCATGTCGTTTATAAAACTTGTTTGTGTTTACATGTTTTTTTATATATGTGTAATCGTGAGTAGAATTATTGACAGTCAACAATTTTAAATATATATTATTTTATAATGATTCTTTTGCTCAAACACAAAAACCATAACAATAACAACACACACACATATTTATGTTTTATATATTCACATTCTTTAACACACTTTTTTACAATTTGTATACACCTACGTGTCTACTAGTGATGAGCCGAACACCCCCGGGTTCGGTTCGCACCAGAACCCGCGAACGGACCGAAAGTTCGCACGAACGTTAGAACCCTATTAAATACAATGGATGCGAACGTTCGAAATCTAAAGTGCTAATTATAACGACTATTATGCATGTTATTGTCCTAAAAAGGGTTTGGGAACCCGGGTTCTGCACCAGGGGACATGTATCAATGCAAAAAGAAGTTTTAAAAACGGCCGTTTTTCGGGAGCAGTCATTTTAACCACTTAACGACCGCTCACTGTATATATACGTCGGCAGAATGGCACCGACAGGCACAATCACGTAGAGTGTACGTGATTGCCTTTGTATAGTTGGGGGGTCCAATCGGACCCCCCTTCTGTACAGTGAGCAGTGGCTAAGTGTCCGGGAGCGTTCCGGGATGAGGGGGCAGCCATTCGTTTCTGGCCACCCCCTCGCGATCGCTCCCGGCGAATGGAAATGCCCCCTCTGTCTGTGTCAGACAGAGGGAGCAGGAGGAAGTGATGTCATCTCTGGTGCGGCGCTCACATATACCGAGCGCCGTACAAGAGAAGACATCAGGTCAGTGCACACAACACTACACTGACACCAGGACACATAGGGACATAAATCGCCCCCCAGGCCCCCCCAGACACCCCAGATCACCCCCCCAGATCACCCCCCCAGCCCCCAGTCACAGTGTCACTGATTGCAGTGACCATTTATTTAGTGATCACTGCAATCAGTGACATTTGTGACTGTAAAAGTGTCACCAAAGTTTAGTCTTAGGTCCAGTGTAGCCCCCTAACCCCCCCTAATAAAGGTTTAACCCCCTGATCACCCCCCAGATAACCCTTTCACCCCCTATCACCACTGTCGCTTAGCGATCATTTTTCTGATCGCTGTCTTAGCGTCAGTGATGCCGATCGGCAGCCAGTATTTTTTTTTAGGTTCGCCGCAGGTTTTTATAGCGTCAGGTACCCCAATATATTATCTAATAAAGGTTTAACCCCCTTGATCGCCCCCCAGGTAACCCTTTCACCCCCTATCACCACTGTCACTAAGCGATCGTTTTTCTAAACGCTGTCTTAGTGTCTGTGATGCAGATCGTAGCCAGTCATTTTTTTTAGGTTCACCGCATGTTTTTATAGCGTCAGGTACCCCAATATATTATCTAATAAAGGTTTAACCCCCTTGATCGCCCCCCAGGTAACCCTTTCACCCCCTATCACCACTGTCACTAAGCGATCGTTTTTCTAAACGCTGTCTTAGTGTCTGTGATGCAGATCGGTAGCCGGTAATTTTTTTTAGGTTCGCCGCAGGTTTTTATAGCGTCAGGTACCCCAAAATATTATCTAATAAAGGTTTAACCCCCTTGATCGCCCCCCAGGTAACCCTTTCACCCCCTATCACCACTGTCGCTAAGCAATTGTTTTTCTAAACGCTGTCTTAGTGTCGGTGATGCAGATCGTAGCCAGTATTTTTTTTTAGGTTCGCCGCATGTTTTTATAGCGTCAGGTACCCCAATATATTATCTAATAAAGGTTTAACCCCCTTGATCGCCCCCCAGGTAACCCTTTCACCCCCTATCACCACTGTCGCTAAGCAATTGTTTTTCTAAACGCTGTCTTAGTGTCGGTGATGCAGATCGTAGCCAGTCATTTTTTTTAGGTTCGCCGCATGTTTTTATAGCGTCAGGTACCCCAATATATTATCTAATAAAGGTTTAACCCCCTTGATCGCCCCCCAGGTAACCCTTTCACCCCCTATCACCACTGTCACTAAGCGATCGTTTTTCTAAACGCTGTCTTAGTGTCTGTGATGCAGATCGGTAGCTGGTAATTTTTTTTAGGTTCGCCGCAGGTTTTTATAGCGTCAGGTACCCCAATATATTATCTAATAAAGGTTTAACCCCCTTGATCGCCCCCCAGGTAACCCTTTCACCCCCTATCACCACTGTCGCTAAGCAATTGTTTTTCTAAACGCTGTCTTAGTGTCGGTGATGCAGATCGTAGCCAGTATTTTTTTTTAGGTTCGCCGCATGTTTTTATAGCGTCAGGTACCCCAATATATTATCTAATAAAGGTTTAACCGCCTTGATCGCCCCCCCAGGTAACCCTTTCACCCCATCACCACTGTCGCTAAGCAATCGTTTTTCTAAACGCTGTCTTAGTGTCGGTGATGCAGATCGGTAGCTGGTAATTTTTTTTAGGTTCGCCGCAGGTTTTTATAGCGTCAGGTACCCCCATATATTATCTAATAAAGGTTTTAACCCCCTGATTGCCCCTAGTTAACCCTTTCACCAGTGATCACCATATAAGTGTTACAGGTGACGCTGGTTAGTTAGTTTGCTTTTTATAGTGTCAGGGCACCCGCCGTGTATATAACCCAATAAAGGTTTAACCCCCTGATCGCCCGGCGGGTGATATCAATTAGGTTTTAGCGTCAGAGAGGGTCTGCGTCACACCCCAGGCAGCGTCAGGTTAGTGCCAGTAACGCTAACACCCACGCGTGAAGCATACACCCCCCTTAGTGGTATAGTATCTGAACAGATCAATATCTGATCTGATCAGATCTATACTAGCATCCCCAGTAGTTTAGGGTTCCCAAAAACGCAGTGTTAGCGGGATCAGCCCAGATACCTGCTGGCACCTGCGTTTTGCCCCTCCGTCCAGCCCAGGCCACCCAAGTGCAGTATCGATCGATCACTGTCACTTACAAAACAAAAACACACATAACTGCAGCGTTCGCAGAGACAGGCCTGATCCCTGCGACTCCAGTGCTGTAGGAGGTGATTTCACCACCACAGTTAAAAAAAAAAAAGCAAATATGCCGAAGCATTGGGGCAGCAGGGGCGGAGGAGCGATTTTGCTCCTAATGCCGCGTACATACGGTCGAAATTCCGACGGAGGCTTGCCCGTGGAAAAGTCCGACCATGTGTGTGCGGCATAACTTTTTTGCGGGAGGATGCCCCCATGCTTCGGCATATATAAATGGTGCGTGTATGCCCATCATTGTAAGTGGGTGGATGAAGGGCGGTATTCTAATGGTGGGCATACCCACCGATCAATCTCTTTTTTCGTTCAGCCAACTGGCTGCATGAAATAAAAAGATTACAATACATGTCCAACAAGGACCAGCAACGTACTGGTATGTTGCTGGACTTTGAATGTTTATACCAGAATGATGCCTGCGGGTTTAGGTATCATCTTGGTATCATTCTTTTCAGCCTGCGGCCGGCTTTCATGTAAAAGCAATCCTAGCAGCTAATTAGCCTCTGGACTGCTTTTACAAGCAGTGGGAGGGAATGCCCCCCCCGGATATAAAAAGCGCCATTGGGAAATTGGGAAAGCATTTTATCACACCGATCCTGGTGTGGTCAGATGCTTTGAGGGCAGAGGAAAAATCTAGGGTCTAGAAGACCCCAGTTTTTTCAAAAAAAGAGTACCTGTCACTACCTATTGCTATCATAGGGGATATTTACATTCCCTGAGATAACAATAAAAATGATTAAAAAAAAAATACTTGGAAGGAACAATTTAAAAATAAAATAAAAAAGCAAAATTAATAATAAAAAAAAAAAAAGAAAAAAAAAAGCACCCCTGTCCTGCCCTGCTCTTGCCCAATGGCGAACGCAAGCGTCGGTCTGGCGTCATATGTAAACAGCAATTGCACCATGCATGTGAGGTATCACCACGAATGTCAGATCGAGGGCAATCATTTTAGCAGTAGACCTCCTCTGTAAATCTACTGGGGTAACCTGTAAAGGCTTTTAAAGGCTTTTAAAAATGTATGTAGTTTGTCGCCAATGCGCCAATGCGCGTTTGTGCGAAATTTTAAAGCATGTCGTGTTTGGTATCTATGTACTCGGCCTAAGATCATCTTTTTTATTTCATCAAACATTTGGGCAATATAGTGTGTTTTAGTGCATTAAAATTAAAAAAAGTGTATTTTTTAACCCAAAAAATGCGTTTGAAAAATCGCTGCGCAAATACTGTGTAGAAAAAAAAATGCAACACCCACCATTTTAATCTGTAGGGCCTTTGCTTTAAAAATATATATAATGTTTGGGGGTTCAACATAATTTTCTTGCAAAAAAAAAAATGTTTTCATGTAAACAAAAAGTGTCAAAAAGGGCTTTGTCTTCAAGTGGTTAGAAGAGTGGATGTAAGCTTCCTAATGTTGTGTATAAAATGCCAGAACAGTTCAAAACCCCCCCCAAATGACCCCATTTTGGAAAGTAGACACCCCAAGCTATATACTGAGAGGCATGTCGAGTCCATGGAATATTTTATATGTTGACACAAGTTGCGGAAAAACGAAATTTTTTTTTTTTATTATTATTTATTTATTTTTGCACAAAGTTGTCACTAAATGATATATTGCTCAAACATGCCATGGGCATATGTGGAATTACACCCCAAAATACATTCTGTTGCTTCTCCTGAGTACGGGGATACCACATGTGTGAGACTTTTTGGGAGCCTAGCCACGTACGGGACCCCAAAAACCAAGCACCGCCTTCAGGCTTTCTAAGGGTGTAAATTTTTGATTTCACTTCTCACTGCCTATCACAGTTTCGGAGGCCATGGAATGCCCAGATAGCACAAAACCCCTCCAAATGACCCCATTTTGGAAAGTAGACACCCCAAGCTATTTGCTGAGAGGTATTGTGAGTATTTTGCAGATCTCGCTTTTTGTCACAAAGTTTTGAAAATTGAAAAAAAAAAATATATATATATATTTTCTTTCTTCATTTTCAAAAACAAATGAGAGCTGTAAAATACTCGCCATTCCTCTCAGCAAATAGCTTGGGGTGTCTATATTCCAAAATGGGGTCATTTGGGGGGGTTTTGTGCGATTTTGGCATTTTATGGCCTTCGAAACTGTGATAGGTAGTGAGGAGTGAAATCAAAAATTTGTGCCTAGAAATCCTGAAGGCGGTGCTTGGTTTTCGGGGTCCCGTACGCGGCTAGGCTCCTAAAAAGTCCAACACATGTGGTATCCCCGTACTCAGGAGAAGCAGAAAAATGTATTTTGGGGTGTAATTCCACATATAACCATGGCATGTGTGAGCAATATATCATTTAGTGACAACTTTTTGTAATTTTTTTTTTTTGTCATTATTCAATCACTTGAGACAAAAAAAAATATATTCAATGGGCTCAACAGGCCTCTCAGCAATTTCCTTGGGGTGTCTACTTTCTAAAATGGGGTCATTTGGGGGGGTTTTGTGCTATTTTGGCATTTTATGGCCTTCGAAACTGTGATAGGTAGTGAGGAGTGAAATCAAAAATTTGCGCCCTTAGAAATCCTGAAGGCGGTGCTTGGTTTCCGGGGTCCCGTACGCGGCTAGGCTCCCAAAAAGTCGCACACATGTGGTATCCCCGTACTCAGGAGAAGCAGCAAAATGTATTTTGGGGTGAAATTCCACATATAACCATGGCATGTGTGAGCAATATATCATTTAGTGACAACTTTTTGTAATTTTTTTTTTTTTTGTCATTATTCAATCACTTGGGACAAAAAAATAAAAAATCAATGGGCTCAACATGCCTCTCAGCAATTTCCTTGGGGTGGCTACTTTCCAAAATGGGGTCATTTGGGGGGGTTTTGTACTGCCCTGTCATTTTAGCACCTCAAGAAATGAGATAGGCAGTCATAAATTTAAAGCTGTGTAAATTTCAGAAAATGTACCCTAGTTTGTAAACTCTATAACTTTTGCGCAAACCAATAAATATACGCTTATTGACATTTTTTTTACTAAAAACATGTGGCTGAATACATTTTGGCCTAAATGTATGACTACAATTGAGTTTATTCGATTTTTCTTATAACAAAAAGTAGAAAATATCATTTTTTTTCAAAATTTTCGGTCTTTTTCCGTTTATATCGCAAAAAATAAAAATCGCAGAGGCAATCAAATACCATTAAAAGAAAGCTCTATTTGTGGTAAGAAAAGGACGCAAATTTCGTTTGGGTACAACATTGCATGTCCGCACAATTTACAGTTAAAGCAGCGCAGTGCAAAATTCTGAATTCACCTCTGGTCCTCTAGCTACCAAATGGTCCGGGGCTTAAGTGGTTAATGATGCATAAAGTGAAAAAAAAAAGTCAAATATTCCTTTAAGTAACGTACCTGGGGGGTGTCTAAAGTATGCCTGTGAAGTGCCACGTGTTTCCCGTGTTTAGAACTGTCCCTGCACAAAATTACATTTCTAAAGGAAAAAAAGCCATTTAAAACTGCTTGCGGCTTTAATGTAATGTCAGCTCAGCCAGGCGAGCACTGGCATTATAAGATCTGCGGAAATGCACACAGACTTACCTGGCCTGCCTCAGGACATCCTGTAAGCCCGGGTACCTGCCCAAGAACCGTTGCACCACCAGGTTAAGGACGTGAGCCACACAGGACACATGGGTCAGTTGTCCCTGTCGGAGGGCGGAGAGGAGGTTGGTGCCATTGTCGCAAACCACCATTCCTGGCTTAAGCTGGCGTGGTGTCAACCACCTCTCGGCCTGCCCCTGCAGAGCAGACAGAACCTCTGCCCCAGTGTGGCTCCTGTCCCCCAAACACACCAGCGCAAGCACGGCATGGCATCTTTTTGCCTGCGTACTTGCGTAGCCCCTTGAACGCCTACGGAGCACCGTTGGTTCCGAGGACAAAGCACAGGAAGAGGCCATGGAGGAAGAAGAAGAGGAGGGGGTGGAGGAGAGAGGTGTGTCACAACCAGTAGTAGCATTTTGGAGGCGTGGCGGCGGAACAACCTCCAACACTACTATACCTTGTCCTGCATCCTTCCCAGCTGCCAAAAGAGTGACCCAATGGGCCGTGAAAGAAAGGTAACGTCCCTGTCCATGCCTGCTGGACCATGAGTCAGCGGTAATATGCACCTTACCGCTGACCGCCCTGTCCAGCGAGGCCAAGACATTGCCTTCCACATGCCGGTAGAGAGCCGGAATCGCCTTTCGTGAGAAAAAGTGGCGTTTGGGAACCTGCCACTGAGGAACCGCACATTGCACAAACTCACGGAAGGGGGCTGAGTCTACCAACTGAAAAGGCAGCAGTTGAAGCGCTAGCAATTTAGCCAAGCTAGCATTCAACCGCTGGGCATGTGGATGGCTGGGAGTGAACTTCTTTTGACGGTCCAGCAGCTGGGGCAGGGAAATTTGCCTGCTAGAATCGGACGTCGGTGTACTGCTAGCAGAGTGCCCGCAAGTACTTGGCTGTGACACACCTAATTCTACACCTTCATTCCTCTCAGTGCAGGTTTCAGAGAGGACTGAAGGTATAGTGGGGTTGGAGATCCCAGCTGATGTGGTGCAAGGAGAGGTCCGCTTTGTTCTTTGGTGTGGGTCTTTAAGGTAGGCTTGCCAACGAGCTGCATGGCAGGTCAACATGTGTCTGGTCAAGCATGTGGTGCCCAAGCGGGTGATGTTTTGGCCACGCGATATACGCTTGAGACATATGTTGCAAACAGCAGCTGTGCGATCTGATGCACTCGACTCAAAAAAGGCCCACACCAAAGAACTTTTTGAATAACGGGCAGAGGCAGCGCCCTGCACAGGCGGAGCTCTGCAGTGTGATTCCGTCGGTGTGCTGCCCTTACGCTGGCCCCCGAGGGCATCCTGCCTCGTTGGAGATGTGCCTCCTCCTCATCCTCCTCCTCCTCCTCCTCTCTCCTATTAGGCACCCACGTGGAGTCAGTGACCTCATCATCCCCTCCCTCCTCATCACTGGAGCCAATCTGGCAGTATGCTGCAGCTGCTGGAACATGACTGCCAGATTGGTGTCCTTCTTGAGCATCCCCTCTCTCTGCTCTTACGCTACTGCCTTCCTCTAGCTGGGTATCATCATCAGACCCTTCGAAACGCTGGGCATCCTCCTGGAGCATGTACCCAACACTGTGCTCAAACAGTTCGGGGGACTCCTCAGGAGGACATGGTTGGTCTAGGGAAGGAGTGACTGATGATGACATTGATACCAGGGAAGAGGACGCTTTGGCAGCTGCTTTGCCAGTACCCCGAGCCTGGGTGAGAGAGGATGAGGAGGATGAGGAGGGCTTGGTCATCCACTCTACCAAGTCCTCGGCATGATGCGGCTCAACTCGTCCAGCTGCCGAAAAGAAGGACAAGCGTGTCCCATGGCTGATGGCGATGCACCGCGTCCACGACCAGCACTGTTGTCTCTAGACACAGAGCCTGCTTGCCCTCTTTTATTGGCTCCTGACTGTCTGCCTCTCCTTGTTTGCCTTCCAGACATTCTAATGGCCTACAGGGAGATGGGAAAACCAGCAATAAGGCCTAGCTTCAGGAGTATATTTTGCAGGAATCACACTACGCCTGCTGTAAGTGCTGCAAATGCCTGTTGGTGTAACACAATAGGAAAACACAGCAATAAGGCCTAGCTGCAGGAGTATATTTTGCAGGAATCGCACTACGCCTGCTGTAAGTGCTGCAAATGCCTGTTGGTGTAACACACCAGGAAAACACAGCAATACGGGCTAACTTCAGGTGTATAATGTGCAGGAGGCACACTCCGCCCGCTGTAAGTGCTGCAAATGCCTGTTGGTGTAACACACCAGGAAAACACAGCAATACGGGCTAACTTCAGGTGTATAATGTGCAGGAGGCACACTCCGCCCGCTGTAAGTTCTGCAAATGCCTGTTGGTGTAACACACCAGGAAAACACAGCAATACGGGCTAACTTCAGGTGTTTAATGTGCAGGAGGCACACTCCGCCCGCTGTAAGTTCTGCAAATGCCTGTTGGTGTAACACACCAGGAAAACACAGCAATACGGGCTAACTTCAGGTGTTTAATGTGCAGGAGGCACGCTCCGCCCGCTGTAAGTGCTGCAAATGCCTGTTGGTGTAACACACTAGGAAAACACAGCAATAAGGCCTAGCTTCAGGAGTATATTTTGCAGGAATCACACTACGCCTGCTGTAAGTGCTGCAAATGCCTGTTGGTGTAACACACCAGGAAAACACAGCAATACGGGCTAACTTCAGGTGTATAATGTGCAGGAGGCACACTCCGCCCGCTGTAAGTGCTGCAAATGCCTGTTGGTGTAACACACCAAGAAAACACAGCAATACGGGCTAACTTCAGGTGCATAATGTTCAGGAGGCACACTCCGCCCGCTGTAAGTGCTGCAAATGCCTGTTGGTGTAACACACCAGGAAAACACAGCAATACGGGCTAACTTCAGGTGTATAATATGCAGGAGGCACACTCCACCCGCTTTAAGTGCTGCAAATGCCTGTTGATGTAACACACCAGGAAAACACAGCAATACGGGCTAACTTCAGGTGTATAATGTGCAGGAGGCACACTCCGCCCGCTGTAAGTGCTGCAAATGCCTGTTGGTGTAACACACCAGGAAAACACCGCAATATGGGCTAACTTCAGGTGTATAATGTGCAGGAGGCACACTCCGCCCGCTGTAAGTGCTGCAAATGCCTGTTGGTGTAACACACCAGGAAAACACAGCAATACGGGCTAACTTCAGGTGTATAATGTGCAGGAGGCACACTCCGCCCGCTGTAAGTGCTGCAAATGCCTGTTGGTGTAACACACCAGGAAAACACAGCAATACGGGCTAACTTCAGGTGTATAATGTGCAGGAGGCACACTCCGCCCGCTGTAAGTGCTGCAAATGCCTGTTGGTATAACACACCAGGAAAACACAGCAATACGGGCTAACTTCAGGTGCATAATGTGCAGGAGGCACACTCCGCCCGCTGTAAGTGCTGCAAATGCCTGTTGGTGTAGCACACCAGGAAAACACAGCAATACGGGCTAATTTCAGGTGTATAAAGTGCAGGAGGCACACTCCGCCCGCTGTAAGTGCTGCAAATGCCTGTTGGTGTAACACACCAGGAAAACACAGCAATACGGGCTAACTTCAGGTGTATAATGTGCAGGAGGCACACTCCGCCCGCTGTAAGTGCTGCAAATGCCTGTTGGTGTAACACACCAGGAAAACACAGCAATACGGGCTAACTTCAGGTGTATAATGTGCAGGAGGCACACTCCGCTCGCTGTAAGTGCTGCAAATGCCTGTTGGTGTAACACACCAGGAAAACACAGCAATACGGGCTAACTTCAGGTGTATAATGTGCAGGAGGCACACTCCGCCCGCTGTATGTGCTGCAAATGCCTGTTGGTGTAACACGCTAGGAAAACACAGCTATAAGGCCTAGCTTCAGGAGTATATTTTGCAGGAATCACACTACGCCTGCTGTAAGTGCTGCAAATGCCTGTTGGTGTAACACACCAGGAAAACACAGCAATACGGGCTAACTTCAGGTGTATAATGTGCAGGAGGCACACTCCGCCCGCTGTAAGTGCTGCAAATGCCTGTTGGTGTAACACACCAGGAAAACACAGCAATACGGGCTAACTTCAGGTGTATAATGTGCAGGAGGCACACTCCGCCCGCTGTAAGTGCTGCAAATGCCTGTTGGTATAACACACCAGGAAAACACAGCAATACGGGCTAACTTCAGGTGTATAATGTGCAGGAGGCACACTCCACCCGCTGTAAGTGCTGCAAATTCCTGTTGGTGTAACACACCAGGAAAACACAGCAATACGGGCTAACTTCAGGTGTATAATGTGCAGGAGGCACACTCCGCCCGCTGTAAGTGCTGCAAATGCCTGTTGGTGTAACACACCAGGAAAACACAGCAATACGGGCTAACTTCAGGAGTATATTTTGCAGTAATCACACTACGCCTGCTGTAAGTGCTGCAAATGCCTGTTGGTGTAACACACCAGGAAAACACAGCAATACGGGCTAACTTCAGGTTTATAATGTGCAGGAGGCACACTCCGCCCGCTGTAAGTGCTGCAAATGCCTGTTGGTGTAACACACCAGGAAAACACAGCAATACGGGCTAACTTCAGGTGTATAATGTGCAGGAGGCACACTCCGCCCGCTGTAAGTGCTGCAAATGCCTGTTGGTGTAACACACTAGGAAAACACAGCAATAAGGCCTAGCTTCAGGAGTATATTTTGCAGGAATCACACTACGCCTGCTGTAAGTGCTGCAAATGCCTGTTCGTGTAACACACCAGGAAAACACAGCAATACGGGCTAACTTCAGGTGTATAATGTGCAGGAGGCACACTCCGCCCGCTGTAAGTGCTGCAAATGCCTGTTGGAATAACACACCAGGAAAACACAGCAATATGGGCTAACTTCAGGTGTATAATGTGCAGGAGGCACACTCCGCCCGCTGTAAGTGCTGCAAATGCCTGTTGGTGTAACACACCAGGAAAACACAGCAATACGGGCTAACTTCAGGTGTATAATGTGCAGGAGGCACACTCCGCCCGCTGTAAGTGCTGCAAATGCCTGTTGGTGTAACACACCAGGAAAACACAGCAATACGGGCTAACTTCAGGTGTATAATGTGCAGGAGGCACACTCCGCCCGCTGTAAGTGCTGCAAATGCCTGTTGGTGTAACACACTAGGAAAACACAGCAATAAGGCCTAGCTTCAGGAGTATATTTTGCAGGAATCACACTACGCCTGCTGTAAGTTCTGCAAATGCCTGTTGGTGTAACACACCAGGAAAACACAGCAATACGGGCTAACTTCAGGTGTATAATGTGCAGGAGGCACACTCCGCCCGCTGTAAGTGCTGCTAATGCCTGTTAATGTAACACACCAGGAAAACACATCAATAAGGGCTAGCTTCAGGTGTATACTGTGCAGGAGGCTTAGCAACAATGACACTGACACTGTCCCCTGCCTATCCTTCTCTCTCCCTGCACACCAGGTTTATCAAAGAATATGACACTGGCACTCTCCCTGCCTATCCTTCTCTCTCCCTGCACACAAGGTTTAGTAAAGAATATGACACTGACACTGTCCCCTGCCTATCCTTCTCTCTCCCTGCACACAAGGTTTATCAAAGAATATGACACTGACACTCTCCCTGCCTATCCTTCTCTCTCCCTGCACACAAGGTTTAGCAAAGAATATGACACTGACACTGTCCCCTGCCTATCCTTCTCTCTCCCTGCACACAAGGTTTAGCAAAGAAAATGACACTGACACTCTCCCTGCCTATCCTTCTCTCTCCCTGCACACAAGGTTTAGCAAAGAATATGACACTGACACTGTCCCCTGCCTATCCTTCTCTCTCCCTGCACACAAGGTTTAGCAAAGAATATGACACTGACACTCTCCCTGCCTATCCTTCTCTCTCCCTGCACACAAGAATAGCACAAAGAATATCAACACTGTCCCTGCCTATCCTTCTCTTTCCCTGCGCCGGAACACACTACACAAGGCCGCCGCGCTGGCGGCCTTTTATATTGTGGGGCGTGTGCTAAACCCCCTGAGCTATAATTGGCTCTCCTAGCTGCCGGCGCTGTGATTGGCCAAGCATGCGTGGTCACAGTGCATGCTTGGCCAATCACAACGCCGGGATTGCACTGCGATGGCGCAGTGTAATGTGGGCCGTTCGCGTCACTCGAATTTGGCGCGAACGGCCCAAATCGTTCGATGTTCGCCGAACGGTCGAATAGCCGATGTTCGAGTGGAACGTATGTTCGACTCGAACACCGAGCTCATCCCTAGTGTCTACATTATTGCATAGAAGGGGAAAAAAAATCCTACACTAACCTCACATTCTATCCTGTCATTTCTCATTCACACTATCACACACATTAGTCATTTTCAACAACACTTTTGTCCTAAAAAAAAGAAATTTGTTCTCACAAAGTAAAACATATGATTTTAACCCGGTATTGGGCACATTTGGATTCATGAGTATGCTCGTCTACTGCTTACCTCAGGCTTATATGCCCATACACATGTAGATATCGATATGCACATATGCCTATGTAGTCGCCATCCTCATAACCAAAGAATATATAAAATTATTTTTATGCACATTCTTCATATTTAATATTCTGCACATTTATATATTTACTTATTTTATTGTATAACACCCCAGACTTATATATTTGTGCACACGCAGATATCGATGTGCATATATGCCTATGTAGTCGTCATCCTCATAACCAAACACTATATATAATTATTTTTTATGCATATATTTTATATTCAATATTCTGCACATTTGTATATTTATTTATTTTACCGTATCTTTTTTCCCTCAGTCTTTATTTTTTATGTCTTCCCTAACACATAACACATAAAGGGATCCTAGGAAACATAGGATAAAATAATACACATATGAATAATAATAATAATAAAAAATAAATAATAAAAAATAAAAACACTAAACTAAATAAAAATTAAAAAACAGAAAAACATTAAATTAGACAGACAAACAAAAACAAAGACAAAATACAACAAACAAGTGGTGAACCATCAAATACACAGGATTAGTCTCTAGTTTTTGTTTTGTACATTTTACTATTGTCACTTTATATCAATCTCTGTGTTTTTTCATATATATTTTTTTATTTTCATTTATTTTTCATATATTTTACATATTTTTTATATCACCTACAAATGTTTTTTACACATTTTATATATGCGAGTATTAATTGTGTTGCTGTTGTATTGTTGTTAATTCATTTATTTTATTGGCTTTATTTTATTGGCTTTTACCTTGATTACAGTACATCCACACCTGCCTGCGATGGTCATCACTGGTTGTCGATCTTAATTTATTGACAGTGGTCCATCATTGGCTGTTGTGGATCACCTGAGATTTGAATGCAGATATTTATTAGAAGTGTTTCTCATTTGGATTTAGCTATGACTTAGCACTGAACCCCAGTGCGAAACGCGTCAGCTGTACCCCATTGTCTGCTGTGACTTGTAGTGCTCCATGTTCTTTTACCAATAAAGGCAACCTAAACGTTTTTTGGAGTGCGGCTGTCCACACGTTTGTCCTATTTTTCCAGAAGATCCACGTCAGGGTACGATAAGGAGGCTGGGGGAACTGTGACATTGAGTTTGCCGGGAGAGGGAAGGAAGCTCATACCCCATGCTACTGGGGATGTGTGGACAGCCAACCCACGGGAACTTTCTGTTTTTGGGGACAGTGTGTCTGTGTCCACCAATAATTACCTGCCGGCAGAGGAGTATGACACTCGGATAACTTCACCTCGCAGCCTTAAAGGGGGATCACCAATAGTGATGAGCCGAACACCCCCGGGTTCGGTTCGCACCAGAACCCGCGAACAGACCGAAAGTTCGCACGAACTTTAGAACCCTATTAAATACAATGGATGCGAACGTTCGAAATCTAAAGTGCTAATTATAACGACTATTATGCATGTTATTGTCCTAAAAAGGGTTTGGGAACCCGGGTTCTGCACCAGGGGACATGTATCAATGCAAAAAGAAGTTTTAAAAACGGCCGTTTTTCAGGAGCAGTCATTTTAATGATGCATAAAGTGAAAAAAAAGTCAAATATTCCTTTAAATATCGTACCTGGGGGGTGTCTAAAGTATGCCTGTGAAGTGCCACATGTTTCCCGTGTTTAGAACTGTCCCTGCACAAAATTACATTTCTAAAGGAAAAAAAGCCATTTAAAACTGCTTGCGGCTTTAATGTAATGTCTGGTCCCGGTAATATGGATGAAAATCTTTAAGAAAAATGACATAGCTACCCCATCACACCCCCCCCCCCCTATCCCAGCCCATTACCAGGATACTAAGGGGAACCCCACACACAAAATAAAAAAGGCCCTATATACTCTGAACAGCTGTATACAGGCGGTGCATACAAGACAGGGACTGTAGGTTTGTTCTTATGTAGAATCTGTTTGTAATTTTGAACAGGTACATTGTTTAAGTGTAGCTCCAGCCAAATAATCTATTTTTAAGCTTTTTGGAAAACATAGGCAAGGGTTATCACCTCTGTAACATTTGTTTTGCTGTCTGTGCAGTGTGCACCTGTTCAGAACAGTTCACCTCACTTTCCGTCCTAATGACAAATGTTTTTTGAAAATTTGGGGTTTTTATTGAAACAAGAATTGGTGATAAAGCATCAGTGGAGAGGAGACACTTTTTTCCCATATTAACTCTTACAGGAGAGAATTTGCCTTCCTAGGGGTAGATTTCCTCTCACTTCCTGTTGTATCTTTCCGTTTGCAAGGAGGAGTCGTTTGTAAGTTGGATGTTTGAAAGTAGGGGCCTGCCATATATACTCAGCTGAAATTTGCCCCTTACATGTTGGTGTTGCCACAACACTGTGAGCCCTCACAGTTACTCTTGGTGGGCGCATGAATGGGCCCTGCTGTGAATTATTAGATCAAGAATTGTAATTGCATGCCCCTGTTGAACAGGGGCTGAAAAATTGGGCCTTTGGTGGTGGTGGTGGTGGTGTTGACACAACACTGTAAGGCCTCACAGTTACTCTTGGTGGGCGCAGGAATGGGCCCTGCTGTGAATTATTAGATCAAGAATTGTAATTACATGCCCCTGTTAAATAAACAGAGGCAGAAAAATTGGGCCTTAGGCACTGGTGCCACAACACTGCAACCCCTCACAGATACTGTACTTGGAGCACAGCAATGAGCCCTGTTGCAAAGTATTGCATCAAAAATTGTAATTACACGCCCCTGTTAAACAGGGGCTGAAAAATTGGGCCTTAGCCACTGGTGCTGGTGCCATGACACTGCAACCTCTCCCAGATACTCCAGTTGGAGTGCAGGAATGAGCCCTGCTGCAAAGCATTGCATAAAAATTTTTAATAACACGCCCCTGTTAAACAGGGGCTGAAAAATTGGGCCTTAGCCACTGGTGCTGGTGCCATGACACTGCAACCTCTCCCTGATACTCTAGTTGGAGTGCAGGAATGAGCCCTGCTGCAAAGCATTGCTTAAAAAATTGTAATTACATGCCCCTGTTAAACAGGGGCTGAAAAATTGGGCCTTAGCCACTGGTGGTGGCACCCAGAAACAAAAATGTTCTTCCAAGCTATCATCATCAATCAGATCATTGAGGAGGAGGAGGATAGTCAGTCAACATAACAGGACAGTCTCTCAGCATCAGCATCAGTCTTGAAGGGATGTGACATTTGAAAATAAATTAGTCTGTTATATCAGCTTCAGGTGTTTGGTAGCTGGTGGTGATCCAAGACTGGTTCATCTTTATGAAGGTCAGTCGATCAACCGAGTCGGTGGACAGGCGCACCCTGTGATCTGTGACAAATCCTCCAGCAGCACTGAATGTGCGTTCTGAAAGAACGCTGGATGCAGGACAGGCCAGTAGCTCAATTGCATACTGTGCAAGCTCTGGCCAGTGATCCATCCTCAAGACCCAGTAAGCCAGAGGATTTTCGGTGGGGAAGGTGTCCAAGTCTGACCTTTCCCCTAGGTATTCCTGCACCATGTATATCAGACGTTGGCGATGGTTGCTGGAACCGATCATACCTTGGGGCTGCGGACTAAAGAATTGTCTGAACGCATCAGTCAGACGGCCACCTTCCCCACCGCTCCTTCTTTGACTGACCGAAGCCTCAGCAACTCGTTGTCCAGGACCAGGAATTTGTAACCTCCCAGTCTCTGGGAACGCGTTGCACAGACCTTTCTGCAAGGCCTCCCGGAGTTGTCTCATCCTCTGCTCCCTCTGCGACGGTAAGATAAGGTCCGCAACCTTACCCTTGTACCGTGGATCAAGGAGAGTGGCCAGCCAGTAATGGTCCCTCTCCTTGATCCAAAGAATATGAGGATCCTTCCGCAGACTTTGCAGGATCAGGGAGGCCATGCAGCGAAGGTTAGCTGAGGCAATTAGTCCGGAGTCCTCTGGGTCACTAAGGACGACATGATCCGCAGCCACCTCCTCCCAGCCACGTACAAGTCCCCTGGTTTCTTGGGACTCTAAATCATCCCTAAAAGACTGCTGCTGATGATGCTGAGTGCCAGGCTCCACCTCCATGCTGACACAATCCTCCTCCTCTTCCTGTGCGATGGGTGGGACAGAAAGAACACTGTCTGGGTAAAGGGGGCCTTGAGAGGCAAGGAAGTCCTCCTCTTCCTGCCTCTGTTCTGCCTCAAGTGCCCTGTCCATTATTCCACGCAGCGTATGTTCCAACAGGTGGACAAGAAGGACAGTGTCACTGATGCATGCACTGTCATTGCTCACCATCCTCGTGGCCTCCTCAAATGGTGCCAGGACAGTGCATGCATCCCTGATCATGCCCCACTGGTGTAGTGAAAAAACCTGAGCTCCCCTGACCCTGTCCTGGTGCCGTAGTCGCACAGGTACTCATTGATGGCCCTCTGCTGCGTGTGCAGCCGCTGCAGCATGGCCAACGTTGAGTTCCACCTGGTGGGCATGTCACATATAAGGCGGTTCTTGGGCAGGTTCAACTCCTTTTGCAGCTCAGCCAGGCGAGCACTGGCATTATAAGATCTGCGGAAATGCACACAGACTTTCCTGGCCTGCCTCAGGACATCCTGTAAGCCCGGGTACCTGCCCAAGAACCGCTGCACCACCAGGTTAAGGACGTGAGCCACACAGGGCACATGGGTCAGTTGTCCCTGTCGGAAGGCGGAGAGGAGGTTGGTGCCATTGTCGCAAACCACCATTCCTGGCTTAAGCTGGCGTGGCGTCAACCACCTCTCGGCCTGCCCCTGCAGAGCAGACATAACCTCTGCCCCAGTGTGGCTCCTGTCCCCCAAACACACCAGCACAAGCACAAGCACGGCATGGCATCTTTTTGCCTGCGTACTTGCGTAGCCCCTTGAACGCCTACGGAGCACCGCTGGTTCCGAGGACAAAGCACAGGAAGAGGCCATGGAGGAAGAAGAAGAGGAGGGGGTGGAGGAGAGAGGTGTGTCACAACCAGTAGTAGCATTTTGGAGGCGTGGCGGCGGAACAACCTCCAACACTACTGCACCTTGTCCTGCATCCTTCCCAGCTGCCAAAAGAGTGAACCAATGGGCCGTGAAAGAAAGGTAATGTCCCTGTCCATACCTGCTGGACCATGAGTCAGCGGTAATATGCACCTTACCGCTGACCGCCCTGTCCAGCGAGGCCAAGACATTGCCTTCCACATGCCGGTAGAGAGCCGGAATCGCCTTCCGTGAGAAAAAGTGGCGTTTGGGAACCTGCCACTGAGGAACCGCACATTGCACAAACTCATGGAAGGGGGCCGAGTCTACCAACTGAAAAGGCAGCAGTTGAAGCGCTAGCAATTTAGCCAAGCTAGCATTCAACCGCTGGGCATGTGGATGGCTGGGCGTGAACTTCTTTCGACGGTCCATCAGCTGGGGCAGGGAAATTTGCCTGCTAGAATCGGACGTCGGTGTACTGCTAGCAGAGTGCCCGCAAGTACTTGGCTGTGACACACCTAATTCTACACCTTCATTCCTCTCAGTGCAGGTTTCAGAGAGGACTGAAGGTATAGTGGGGTTGGAGATCCCAGCTGATGTGGTGCAAGGAGAGGTCCGCTTTGTTCTTTGGTGTGGGTCTTTAAGGTAGGCTTGCCAACGAGCTGCATGGCAGGTCAACATATGTCTGGTCAAGCATGTGGTGCCCAAGCGGGTGATGTTTTGGCCACGCGACATACGCTTGAGACATATGTTGCAAACAGCAGCTGTGCGATCTGATGCACTCGACTCAAAAAAGGCCCACACCAAAGAACTTTTTGAATAACGGGCAGAGGCAGAGCCCTGCACAGGCGGAGCTCTGCGGTGTGATTCCGTCGGTGTGCTGCCCTTACGCTGGCCCCCCGAGGGCATCCTGCCTCGTTGGAGATGTGCCTCCTCCTCATCCTCCTCCTCCTCCTCCTCTCTCCTATTAGGCACCCACGTGGAGTCAGTGACCTTATCATCCCCTCCCTCCTCATCACTGGAGCCAATCTGATAGTATGCTGCAGCTGCTGGAACATGACTGCCAGATTGGTGTCCTTCTTGAGCATCCCCTCTCTCTGTTCTCACGCTACTGCCTTCCTCTAGCTGGGTATCATCATCAGACCCTTCGAAACGCTGGGCATCCTCCTGGAGCATGTACCCAACACTGTGCTCATACAGTTCGGGGGACTCCTCAGGAGGACATGGTTGGTCTAGGGAAGGAGTGACTGATGATGACATTGATACCAGGGAAGAGGACGCTTTGGCAGCTGCTTTGCCAGTACCCTGAGCCTGGGTGAGAGAGGATGAGGAGGATGAGGAGGGCTTGGTCATCCACTCTACCAAGTCTTCGGCATGATGCGGCTCAACGCATCCAGCTGCCGAAAAGAAGGACAAGCGTGTCCCATGGCCACGTGCTGATGGCGATGCACCGCGACCACGACCAGCACTGTTGTCTCTAGACACAGAGCCTGCTTGCCCTCTTTTATTGGCTCCTGACTGTCTGCCTCTCCTTGTTTGCCTTCCAGACATTCTAATGGCCTGCAGGGAGATGGGAAAACCAGCAATGCCTAGCTTCAGGAGTATATTTTGCAGGAATCACACTACGCCTGCTGTAAGTGCTGCAAATGCCTGTTGGTGTAACACACCAGGAAAACACAGCAATACGGGCTAACTTCAGGTGCATAATGTGCAGGAGGCACACTCGGCCCGCTGTAAGTGCTGCAAATGCCTGTTGGTGTAACACACCAGGAAAACACAGCAATACGGGCTAACTTCAGGTGTATAATGTGCAGGAGGCACACTCCGCCCGCTGTAAATTTTTGTTTATTTTAAAAACTACTGCCAGTATTTACAGTATATACAAAATAAATAACATATACATTAAAGAAACCCTAACACATCAAACTAACACATAATACCAAAACTCACCACCACCACCCTTACCCACTTTCCGACCACCCACACGTGGGCTTCACAATATACATATCCGAAATCCTAGAATACAAGAAAAAAACACATCACCCACTAATCTTACAAAATCCTAACACTAACACATACCATCCTAACACTAACACCAAACCTAAACACTAACTAACCACCCACCGGCTACTTACAAGCGAGAACGCAAACGAGGTCTAGAATGCCTGCAAGCCCTACTATTAAAGAAAAACTCAGAATCTAAGGGGGGTGAAAAGGACACTTTAAGAACCACCCTCCGAAAGAAAGAGGCCCAGAGCCTCAAGGAGGCCGGAAGGAGAAACCCCTCCACAGCCGGGCACTCCTATTGGCTCCAACCCTCTCCCTCTCCAGACTCCTCACCTTCACCAACTCCCGGAAGATATCACCCACCACCTCATGCGTGGACAGGACTTTGCCCCTAGTGGACACCAAACACCGAGCGTGCCATGTGTAATAGAGAGCCACTAAGCTAACTAAATAAAGTGACGATAACTCAAACCCTCTGTGAACCCTGAAGTCGCCGTACACCACCTTAGAGTAAGTCAAGGACGAGAGTCAGGGATAGCCAACGGCTTCCCCTGCCCCCTCGCGAACCTCAATGTTGAAGGGGCATTCGGCCAAAAAGTGGTCCATGGTCTCCAATGCCCCCCCACATTCCGCACGAGGACAACCTCTGTCCCCTAGGTTCCTAAACTTTAGGTTTCCACGGACATAGAGACGTCCGTGGAAAGCCCTCCACGCAAGATCCCAAAACTTGCTTGGGACTCTTGGGGAATTCAGAAGGGCTAGTCCCTTCTCAAGGACTCTCTCCGGGCAATCCCTTAAAGACAGTGGCCTCAAAATATCCGAGGCCATGACCCTTAAGTACAGCTCATGCCGACCCGAAGAGCCCACCTCAAGGGCAGTTATCCGCCACTGCCTCAGTACCTTCAAAGCTTGGGGGACATAGGACGGGAGGTACCCATGTGATCTACGAAGGTCACCGGGCCGACCCCCATCCTCCCACCTACTCAGGAACAGCAAGAGCCAGTTCTTGCATGAACGCTCCCACAGAGAAGGCAGGCTCACAAAGATGGACTGTAGGTTGAATTTCACAAACAAGGTGATGAAAAACACTACCGGATTGATCATATCCAACCCACCATGCCTCCTCTGCCGGTACGTGACTTCCCTCTTGATCAGATTTAGCCTGTTTCCCCACAGTAGCAGGAAAAACAGGCCAGAGATCCGGGCATAGAGAGATGCAGGCAAAATACAAACGTAGCTGACATAGAGGAACTCTGGCAGTAGGTATGTTTTAACCAAGCTTACCCTTTCCCTCAATGACAGCTTCCAGCCCTTCCAGGCATTCACCTTCCGAGATGCACCGACCAGTCTGCGCTCCCAGTTTAGCTTGGGGTAATCACCCGGACCGAATAGGATGCCAAGAATTGTAACTTCTGGCTGGGGCTGGGGAAACACGTCCGGAAGGGCGAACTGCTCGCCTTCCTCCCCCAACCAGAGAACTTCGCTCTTGCCCCAATTGACCAACGAACCAGATGCCTCGGAGTAGCTCCCAATTTGCGTTTCCACAAAGAGGGCCTCCTCGCGGCTGGACACCACCACCGAGACATCATCCGCATAGGCCACCACCCTCACTGCCGGATCTAGACCAATGCAGGGCCCTACCGGAACCCCCCTCAAACGCTCACAGTCGAGCCTTCTCACAAAGGGATCGACAGCAAAAACGTAGAGAAGGGGGCTCAACGGGCAACCCTGCCTGACCCCAGAGTCCACAGCAAAGGCAGGACCCACCCAACCATTGACAAGAGGGAAGCTCACCGCCCCCTGTACAATACTTTCAGCCAATTCACAAATTGCTCAGGCACACCGTACTTTCTCAGAAGAAGCCAGAGGTACTCATGGTTCACCCGGTCAAAAGCCTTGGCCTGGTCTAATGCCAGCAGATACCGCCCATCCCCCGTTGCCCTGCACCTTTCCACGGCCTCCCGGACGTTCAGGACGGCACTAAAGGTGCTCCGGCCAGGAATTGCGCAGTGCTGGGAGACAGAAAGCATCTCGTCAGCGACTGCTGACATACGCAAAAAGAGAATTTTCGCCAGCAACTTCCTATCTGTAGTGAGAAGGGCGATCGGGCGCCAGTTCTCAATCACAGTCGGATCTTTCCCCTTTGACAGTAGAATCAAGGCTGACCTTCTCATTGAGGGAGGGAGCAGGCCATTGGCCAAACACTCATTGAAAACCTCCCTCAAATGAGGAGCCAAAAGACTCTTAAAGGTTTTATAAAATTCAGCCGTGAGCCCATCGGGCCCCGGCGACTTTTTTAAGGACAAAGAGTCGATGGCCTGCTCGATTTCTGCAACCGAGATTTCTGCTGTCAGAGAATCCGGGAGGTCAGACCCCGCACGAAGCGGGGTCTCATCAAGAAACACCCTGACTTTCTCCATATCTAAAGGCTTCCTTCAAAGGAGGTCTGAAAAGTGGTCCCTAATGATGCCCAGGATACCCGGTCTGGACCGGACCAGGGACCCCGAAGCATCCCTCAGGCCATGTATGACCTTCAAACTCACTGCCTCACCACAGCTCTTGTAGGGATCCGGGGAGGAAAACTTCCCGTAATCCCTTTCAAGGACCAGGGAGGCAAGACGGTCATACTGACACCCCTTCATCTGAAGTTTCAGATCGGATATCTGTTCCTGAGGGCCCCCAGCTGAAACCAGGCGGTCTAACCGCCTGCGCAACCTCTGGTAGGCCAGGTACTTGGATGTTGCCCGGTACCTAGAGATCCTGCGGAAAAAGCCCTCCGACCTCTTCTTCACCACTTCCCACCATTCCTGGCGGGAGCAGCCGCTCTCAAGGAGCGAGGCCTGATCCGCAAGGAAGATCTCATAGGCCTCCCTAACCTCGAGGTCCTCGAGCAGCGATCCATTAAGACGCCAGAAACCTCGACCCTTCTGAGGAGTGTCGGCCACATTCAGAGTCACAGAAACCATACAGTGATCGGAGAACTCCACCGCCTGCAGCACGGGTGCCGCAAAGGTAGAGCTCTCCTTTAAAAAAAACCTATCTAACCTACTCCTACTATTACCTCGGGCATAGGTGAACCCAGTGTGGTTGGGGAGGCACTGAACATGTGCATCCACCAACCCGGCTTCCCTTACGATTCTATTCAAAAAGATGCTATCATATCCCAGGGGGCCTGAGGCGCCTGCCCGATCCTTTGATCTGGTGACCATGTTATAGTCACCACCAAAGACCACCTGCTGGGACGTAAACAAGTAGGGCTTGACCATCGTGTGGAGGCTCCTCCTGTCCCTCTTGGTTTGAGGGCCATAGAAGTTGATCAGCCTTAGGAATTGCCCCCTCACGATGGCGTCCACCACCAGGCACCTACCGACCTCTACCTCAATCACTCGTCGACAAGCCACCGGACCAGTCTTAAAAAGGACTGCAACTCCACTGCAGGGCTTGGCCGCAAGAGACCAGAGGGAGGGCCCGCACCTCCACTCCCTCTTTGCTAGATGCATCTCTGCCACCGATGCCAGACAGGTCTCTTGCAAAAACAAAATGTCAGCTTCAACTCGGCTGAGAAAATTGAAGGCCATGAAACGAGCCGCCGCAGAACGCACACTTGCAACATTAATGGTCACAAGGCGTATTGGAGAGGGTACCGCCATCCTTAGTGATTAAGGCTTGCATTCCCCCCGCACTACACTAGTTGAAATCCTCCTCAGAGTCCGAGGAAAAAACTCCATACCTATTCCCCAGCTTAACTGGGCCACAAACCCTACTATCCCTGTTTACACCGGGCCGTGGGCCAGCAACCTCCGCCTGCCCGGTACCCTTTCTCTTTTTTTTTTTTTTTTTTACCCACATCCCCTTCACCTGCGACTCCCCAGCACCATCCTCCTCGGACTGCCCACTTAGGGCATCCTTAGGACGTTTAAAGGGACCCTTCAGGGATTCTGCTATTTCCATTTCTTGATCTGGAGGGGGTAAAAGGGAAGGAGAGGAGGGGAGAGGAGGAGAGGAGGGGGGGAGGGGGAGAAGGAGGGGGGGAGGAAAGGGGGGAAGGGGAAAGGGAAGGAGAGGTGCAAGGGGGCAAGGGGGGAGAGGGGGAAGGAGGAGGGGGGGGAGGGGGAAGGAGGAGGAGGGGGGGAAGGATAAGAAGGAGTTTGTGGAGCTGGGTGGTCCCTGGTTAGGGGCCTCTTAGGCCCCTCCCGGGGCTCGGTGACCACAGGAGGCGGCACTGACTCACGTGAACCCCCAGACACCGGCCCAGAGGCCCCCACATTGCTCTGTCTGCGTCTGCTTGATCTCTGCCTCTGGGGGAGAGGGCCCGCAGCACCCCCAGGCCCGGACCCATCCTCGTGGTTTGCCGGAGGAGACGAGCACTCCCCCACAGGCTGACCTGCTGGCTCAGCGGCTGGGTCTGGCCCATCCCCCCCAGGCGCACCGCCCCTAAAAGCCTTAGGGCAGCGGCTGAAGGGGTGGCCCAGTGCCCCACAAAGGTTACAGACTATCAGCCTGCAGGTCTCCGGAGCATGCCCAAACCCGTTGCACCTCACGCATCTCGGCATGATGCAATCTGCGCTGAGGTGCGCCGGGCTCCCGCACTTAAAGCACCGGTGGGGCTGACCGGGGTAGAAGACCAGGATCCGGTCCCGGCCAATAAAGGCGCTACCAGGGATGTGCGTGACACTGTTGCCCTGGCGCTTCAACCGGATCCTGGCCGACCACGCACCGTTCCAGACCCCACGCTCATCTATATTTTTCCTCAACGGAGCCTGCAGCTGTCCATGCCTACTGAGCCAGGTCGTGATGTCCTCCGGGGGGAGGGACTCGTTCCTCACGAGGATGGTTAGAGACTTCGTCTCCTCTTGTCTAGAGAGGGGGACCACCCGAAAATTCTTCCAGGGGTCCGACCCTCTCAGGAGCCCATAGACGGTAATAAAGAGCTCCATATTGACAACGGAGACGAAGCTCACATCAAATTCCTTTGATCCGGTGGGGTGGATGACTGCAAAGAGATCTGCAACTTTAAAATGCATCCCTAAGAGCCAATCCACCACCTGCCCTCTGCTAGGGCACTGATCAGGTCCCTCCCACCTTAACTGCACCACATTGCGTCTTTTCCTCTCCGGGCCCCCCGTACCCCTAGACCAGAAGTTGGCCCCCTGAAAATGACCAGCTGGCGGGGCCCGGAAATTTTGGGCCCAAAACTGGCCATACAGGGGACCCAGAGGGACGCTGGTGCCAGCCACCCGTGCGAAGGACCTTCCTTCCCTCAGTGCCCCAAGCAGGTCCTCTTCCTGCGAGCCCCCTAATGCTCCCCCAGCGGCAGGAGCAGAGGCCTCCGCAGACGCATCCTCAGGACCAGGGTCCACCCGAGGGGACCCAATCCCAGACCCCACCCCCCCAGGGTGACCACCACCTCCCGACCCCCCCCCCACCCCAACAACTGAAGGTGGATCCCCCCTGAAATTCTGCCTGGGGCTGCTACTGTCTGGCTCCCCAGCAGGTTAACCTGCCCCGCCGGGTCCCCAGAAACATGACCCACAACATGACCCCCATCAGGGTTAACTGGGGGCTGGCACTCCCTCTGCTGCTGCGAGGACTCCAGAGCCCTGATATACTGCATGGCCGGGCAGTCCTCACGCAGCTCACCCACCTCCACATTCCCCCATACCGCAGACTGACCTTGTGGAATTTCCTCGTCTGCGTCACTTCCACACATTGCCGTGGGAATATCCAACCCCCCCTCCGCATTCCAGACTGAAGCCCCGCCCCCTTCTGGGCCGATCGAGGGGCGAGGGACACAGGGAGCCATGGACCGGAAGCTGTCCTCCCGCACAAGGGCTCCGTCCACATCCGGGCCGGGCAGGGGGTGGGGAACACAGGGAGCCGCGGACCGGAAGTGATCCCCCTGTGCCGAGGCTCCGTCTACTTCCGGGTTCGGCGGGGGAACACAGGGAGCCGCGGACCGGTCCCCCTGTACAGAGGCTTCATCCACCTTCGGGTTAGGCAGGGGGCGGGGAGCGCCGGGAGCCATGGCCTGCGAGTGACACAGACTGTCAGACACTCGCTCAGGCTCCGCCCCCCGACCCCCACGCGCACCCGCCCCCAACCCAAGAGACACTCCTCCACTGTCAGCAGTGGAGTACACTGCAGACGCAGGCTCCCCCAGACTAGGAGAGCCATACACATTTTGGCCACTATTACACAGGGGAGGTGATGATCCACCCCCATCCACCACCCCTCCCTCCACCACCTCCGTACAGACTCTAGGTTGAAGACCTGCCACCATTGCCTGCTGACCATCTACCACATGCAGGGCTGCAGACGCCCGCCTCTCTCCCTCAGCATGTTCAGCCACGGCCGGAGCCGCCATTTTAGGTGTTTTACCCTGGCCGCATGCGGGGATCACAGAGGCATCAGACACTGTCTTTACAGAGTCACTGGCGAGTTCTTTTTCCTTTCCTTTGGTTTTAACAGTTTTGCTATCCATTGGGAGATGGGTTAGTACAACCACAGGGTGCTTCCCCAACTTCCCCCCTCTTAGTCCATTTTCATTCTTTTTCATATCCTGGTAGGTTATCTATATACTCTATACACCTCTCTCCTGAACAAAAGCTGCATTTCTCTTTTAGTTTTGTACCTAACTCTCACTCCCCATATCTAGTGGTTTTCCGGAAGTGGACACTGTGATCCTCGCTGGAATATCTGTTGTGCGCTGACTGGTCTTTACCATATATATTTTTTAAGCCAATTTTTGGCCACTGTCTGATCTCGCGGATGGTTGTCTGATGTAAGATATGTTTTTATAATTTTTTCTTTCCCCTCTTCCCCCCCCTCTTCCCCCCTTTCCCCCCCCCTTCCCCCTTTCCCCCTTCCTCCCTTTCCTCCTTCCACCCCCTCCCCTCTCCCCCTTCCTCTCTCCCTCTCAACTTCCCCCCTTTTTTTTCTTCTTCCTTTTCCCTTCTCTCTCTTCTCTTAACATGATTTTTTGTGCTCTGTTTTTCACTGAAACACGCAGAATGCATTTTACTTATTTGCTACGTACTAATATGATATATATGTTTTACCAGATGGTACTTGAAATAAACCCCTGAAGAAGGGCTTTTCGCCAGAAACGTTGGGTCAGATGCCACGAGCTACGCCTACAGGCATTCGTATCAATTAAATCCATCACTTGGTCTTGCAATATATGTATCAAAAAGTTTTTATTATCATGTGTCAAATTTAATAAATATATTTTTGTATTCTACATCATTGGTTTGTCAGTCACTTTTAAAGTCCCAATTTTCCCAGGGGGGTTTGTTCTTTCTTATGTTCCCAAAGAGCTTCTCTTTGAAATCAAGGCTTACCGGGAGCGGTGGTATGCTGACTTCGTCTGGGACCATTTGGAAGTGCACCGAGGCCGCAGGTATTTAAAATGTTCTGTCACCATGGCAGATCGCTTCAAAGGGTGCCGTAAAGAATGGACTTATGGTCGGCACATCCATGCAGATCGTGTGGTGATGTGCTGCAGAGAGAAAGAGGATACTGTGTATTCGATTGAGACACTGGATAAACAGTGGAGGACTCTTGTTCTCCCAGACCCTCGGTATTATCTGTGAGATGGAATTTGTGTGCTGTTTTTATTATTCCATTTCACAGGGACTGCCTGCCCTGAGCTTGTAACTTTGCCCGCTGCTCCAAGGGGGAACTTTACTCAACTGAGGCACCGGAGAACTGTTTTTTTTCTCTCCTCACTGAACTATGGGGTATTCTAGTCAGGGCCAAAGCGAGCAACCGTTGTGGTCAAGATGGAAGACTTGTGTGAAGTAAATTCATGCCCACGCACAATATTCAAGTGTATTGACCTGAGCTGCCACTAGATGGTGGTGTTTTGCAGAAATTTTTACTGAAAGCTAGGCTTAGAGAAAACCTTTTTCTAGAGGGTAATCATCTTTTTCAGGAGAGATGGTTTTTTTCTGTATACCTTAGATGTAGGATGGTTTACTGTGTGCTGTGTTTTCTTTTCTCTCCCTATGCAGGTGATCTGCTGTCAACTCTACCGGAGAATGGGTGAGGTAGATATGTTAGGAGGGGTGGGATTGTAATTTGTGATATACTGTGTGTTTTTGTATGTATATTTTTTACATGATCTTCTTCTTTCCCTTTCCTCTGCTATTCCCAAGTTGTTTGGTTCAGACACCATTCTAAAATAATAGTACTGTACATAGTTGGGAAAGGACCAGAACTCACTCAGGATTGAGGGGAGTCTTTCTGATCTCTTCCCGCCACTGGGGACATTGGCTTTTCAAGGGGGGGGTATGTGTAGCCAGGGCCGTCGCAAAAGGACAGGCAAAACAAGCAATTGCTTGGGGCCCGAGCTGGCCTGGGGCCCCAGCCTAGGGTGCCTGCCTGCTGCCTGTCACTGTCCTGGATTTCCGCCCTGGGCCGATCTAATGCATGATCAATCAATCTGACTGAGACCGTGGGCGGACCCCTAGCTGGCCTGGCACTGTGCTGGTTGCAACCCTGCCACCTGCTTGGCGTGTAGCAACCAGTGACGTCACGAGCAGAGCAGGAGAGAGGCAGAGTTGTGCCTATCACAGCGGAGGACTCGGAAGATCTAGCTAGCTCCACCTCCACCCACCTCCTCCCACTCCCTGTATGTCCTCTCCTCGGCTCGAGTCCAGCCAGGCACACACTCAGGCAGCGGCATGCTGCAGTGCTGCAGAACAGAAACACGTTGTGACAGAGAGACAGATTGCATCTGTGAGTCAGTGTTAGTGTAACAGAGTGACAGAGTAGAAAGGCAAGTAAAATGCATTGCTCACCATTGTGTCACCAACATCATAAGGGTGGGCTGAAGGACGGACTGTAGCAGGAGAAGGACACACATACTGTCACATCCTAGCAGGGCAGGGAGGATTCATTCTGGGACTTGAATCATGTGACTCCCCACCCAAAAGTGAAGAACTACAGGTCCCAGCAAGAACCCCTCAGAGCTGAAGATGTTTCCTGCATCACTGGCACTTCGCACACATGTTGATGATGACTACTCCTCACCCCCAGCCCTTCTGTCCAGCTATTCACTGTCTCTCCCACTACTTGTTTGCCTCTCACTACACCTGCAGCAGCCCCCCTCCACCATCCCACTGTCCCCCTGTCCATCCCACTGTCCCCCTGTCCATCCCACTGTCCCCCTGTCCATCCCACGGTCCCCCTGTCCACCCCACTGTCCTGTAGGCTTTGCGTGAGTGGGGGGGGTTGGGGGGCCTCCATGTCCATTTAGCTTGAAGCCCCCAAATTCCTTCAAACGGCCCTGTGTGTAGCGGACCCCCAAAATTGGGGTCGCTATGCCTTAAATTTAGGGGCAGCCTGAGCAATAGTTTGGCTCAGGTCTTTGGTATTCTTAACATTGGACTCTGCTCTGCTGTGGTGTTGCCTGGGTGTGTAGTTCCCCTTGACCTGTGGGTGGCGCTGTCGCTCAGGTCTCGGGTTGAACCACGGGTGACATTGTGGTGTGATTGGATGTCCTCTCTCCGCAGCCATACAGTGGGTGTGGTCTACCTGCTGTGCATGCTGGGAGAGGGTACATAAGGGGCAGACGCCATGATCTGAGGGAGATTGGCCGGGGGATTCCAAGGTGGAACCCCTGGTGGCGAAAGTCGCGCCCGTTGGCCCTGCTGGCCAGGGGTGCGTGAATTGACCGAGGGTACCTTTAGCCCGAGGCTGTAGAGTTCCAGGTAGGCCCAGTACCTTCAACTGGGTCTACAGCTAAAACACTGGAGTCCCAGAGAACCCGAGGGAGGGTGGCCTGCTCTGAAAGAGAGGAAACCAGGGGAGGACCTGTCCGGAGGATCGGTGAAGGAAGTCACTGTCTCAGGAGAGGCCTGGTTGCCTATCAGAGGAAAGGATTCCGTGAGTTGCACAGTAGCGCCTGTGATGTGCCCCATTGGCACCTATGGTCTCTAAAGGTTGCAGGCGTTAAAGAGTTCTAGATTCAGGAACTAAAGGATTCTGTGGCAGAGGATCTCCTGAACTTGTCTTTGAAGGGGACTAAACTTGAAGTAATTGTTCGTACTCCACACCGGCTGCTAGAACTGTGAGAGGGATCTATCCGGGTGAGCAATGCCCACTCAGGCTTGAGTGGAGAGTGGGGTGGCTGGGTGCCGCGTGCCTGGGCCTATCTCCCTGCCCAACTCTATCTCTGTCTTCAACCTTTTCCCAGTTTGTTCCAAGCAGGGAAGGTGCACTCGTCTGTTGGAGTTTGGACACTGTCTGGAAGTTGGCCTTCTTTTGGGAGAAAGAATTGACTTTTCCCTGCATTCTGGGGACGAGAGCCAGTAGAGGGAGGTGACTCGCTGCAGGACCCAAAAATAGTATTAACGCCGCTCAGCCTCTTATGCCAGGAGGATACGGGCATGTGACATGGTGTGCCTTGCCCTGCAAGTGAGGGTAAGCAGGAAATAGGGTCCGAGTGCTACATATCAATATATCACATTTTTTATTTTATTTTTTTGGAATATTATTGGCCACAGCCTGATTCATTGGTTTCATAAAACTATTTAATAATACACCATAACTCATATTTCAAAAAAGCATGCTCTCAATCAAATATTTCTCAATAACCATACTCAGCCCAGCCACTGAGAGTCGAGCTGATTCAGCATTTAAAATTAAATCTTTCAAACTGCAGTCAAACTACACATGAGGTGGTATTTGACCCCCACGCAACTCCACCTACCCTGCGGTTTCTCCGCTCTGTTTTCGGGGCTGTACTGAATTAGGCACCTTAATTCACATCTTCTGGAGCTGTAGGCACCTTAAGCCCATCTGGCAGAAAGCTGCCTCGAAGGCGTCTACCATCGCAGGCCGCTTAATCACTTTCACCATACAAATGTGTTTATGCTTCACATCCATTCCTGATATCCCTACACCTTGTGCAAAACTAATCCACACGCTTTTCATAGCCATACATTGGGTTACTGCGCTGAACTGGCGAACCTCTACCCTTTCATGGTCGCAAGTGCTAGCTAGAATGGACGCCATTAAGATATCTGAGCGCATTCACCACACCCTATATGATACTATGCATATTTACGACAATAAATGGAAACATTGGAATAACATATTTTTATAACGTCCTATTGTTCCCTGTGATAGCTTTATCTGTAGCCACCCTACCCATACTTGACAGCTCTGTTAAATTATTGTTTATGCCTGGATTGATACTCAATGTACTTGTCCTCAAACATTTCCCCGTGTCTAGAGATGTTCCATCTTTCTCAGATTTTCTTATTTTGTCTGACATTTTACGTGTATGCTAATGATCTTCAATAAAAACATTTGTAAAAAAATGAAATCTTTCAGCTAGTAGCCTGAGAGAGCCACCACATGAATCGGCCGCAATGGGGGGGGGGGTAGGGTGGGGAGCTCCTCCTGCTGGATTATTCTGGTAACCGTCACTGACCCAAACTGAACCGTCCCTTAAATAGGCCAGGACCGGCTTCCAGAATCTTCCCTTAGTGTCTTCTGACCTTACTGGTCAATCAATGTCTGAACTCTCAACCTTTCCAGAACCCTCTAAAAATGCTGACCTGCTTGACCAATCCCTATTTGAGCTGCTGCCCCTCCAGAACCTTCACCTCTTTCTGACCCATAATGAACTTCTGACCTCCCTAGCCCTACAGCCACCTAATCTAACCTAACCAATTACAGCTAACCAATAACTTAAATATCTAAACCACTGCAGATACCGTGATCCCATGAGGAAAGGGGAGCCTAAACGGCTACTTCCTTTACTTCCCCATTCTGATGCCACAAGTGTATTACTACAAAAAATTGTCAGCAGCCAGTTAGCACTGACATGTGTTCCCACATCCAACTAAGGTTTCAATTATTAACCACTTAGTGACTGCCCACCCACATTGTATTACGGACGAGCAGCTGCTCTAGGCAAAGCCACGTCCTGGTATGTCACTTCCTACTGCTGGATTTAGGATGAGTGCATGCGGGTCGCAACCAGGTTTCTCTGATGCCTATTCACTTCCCGTGATAGCGCAATGATATCACTGGCTCTGCCCTTACACAGTATATTACAACACTTCAGAGGATCCTCTTGGTCTTTGCTGGGGGGGGGGGGTCAGTCTGTGCTGGGGAGTAGTTTCTGTAATGAGGGGTTTCTGCTTGTGGGGGGGGGGGTTGTACTGAGGGGTCTGTGTTGGAGGGGAGTCTATACTGAGGGGGTAGGCTGGGAGAAGTGATTTAGGGATTTTAGGGTAGATTTGTACTGTGTGAGGCATGGGCTAAAAATATAAAAATAAACCATCTCCTTTAAAGTGAAGTTTCAGAGCAAAGTTTAGAAAGCTGCAGGCACAGAAAGAGGTAACATTGCTGGCTCTAAAAACTACACTTTAAGGAAGATGGTTTATTTTTTTTAGGAGATAATCTAATAAATTCAGCAGCGAAACCAATGAGGAAGTGAAGTTCTGAAAATTTACATGCTGCAGGCATGCGCTCCAAGAGGAAACCTAAACAAATCCTAGATCTCTTACTCCCTCCTCTGCCTGGGATCTTCAAACAAATCAGGGGGACCACATGGAGGAAATAGGAGGAGGGATGCAGAGTCCTGTATGGTCTTCCCCTTGAGGGATACAAGCGTTTAATGACCCATTGGTTGACATAGAGTCATTGAATTCTGGTGAGTTTCCTGATGGGAAGGTGGTGTGATATATTGGAAGGAACACCTATCACTGTTGAGGAGTCTTTTTGCACAAGTATAAAGCCTCGTACACACGGTCGGACTTCCATCAGACTTTTCCGTGGATTTTTGTCTGAACAGAGTTGGCCGGGAACACCCATAGCATACACACCACAGGACTTTTCTGCAAACTTTCCCAAAACTTCTTCCAACATCGCATGGTTTTTCTGCTCTTTACCACCACCCTTTGGTCAACTTCTGCTATTGTTGGTTGATTTTAACATTATTTGTTTTGACAAAAGTCCGATGGTTTTCTGTACACACGGTCGGACTTTGCTCCATCGGACTTTTGTTGGCCAAAAGTTTGTCCGTTTGCAGACCGAACTTTTGTCCGATGAAAACAAAAAAAAAAAAAAAAAGTTTGTCCGATGGAGCGTACACACGGTCGGATTGTTGGTCCAACTTGCTCAAAATGAAGTTTGTTGGCCAAAAGTCAGACCGTGTGTACGGGGGCTTAAGAGGCACGTTGTTTTAAGCACTGGACACCTTTGCCTTTAGCACTTTATTTAAAGTATAGCCCCGTACACACGGTCGGACTTTTGCCCAACAAACTTTGTTTTAAGCAAGTTGGACCAACAATCCGACCGTGTGTGCGCTCCATCGGACAAACTTTTTTCGTTTGGTTTTGGATTTCATCGGACAAAAGTTGGGTCTGCAAGCGGACAAACTTTTGCCCAACAAAAGTCCGATGGAGCAAAGTCCGACCGTGTGTACAGATAACCATCGGACTTTAGTCCGATGGACAAAACAACTAATGTTAAAATCAACCAACAATAGCAGAAGTTGACCAAAGGGTGGCAGTAAAGAGCAGAAAAGAGCAGAAAAAACACGCAATGTTGTAAGAAGTTTTAAGAAAGTTTGCAGAAAAGTCAGAGCGCGTGTATGCTATGGGTGTTCCCAACCAACTCCATTCGGACAAAAAAACACGGAAAAGTCTGATGGAAGTCCGACCGTGTGTACGAGGCTTAACACTTTATTTTTATTACAGCACTTTAATGTGTTGGAGCACATTTTCTGCTGATGCACATTGATTCATGGTCATTTGTTTTTGTATTTAGTAAGATTTTTTGGTGCATAGTGCTGCGTTGTTTATTTCAGTCAAAATACTAGGATTGGTGTTAATGCACAGCAGCTGAGCTACTTAATAATAGTTTCCTGGTGCGGGTGCATTTGAGTTACATAGCTGGTATATGATTCACCTTAATTAGACAAAACACCTGCAAGTTATATCACATTTTAGGGTTAGAGGCTGGGTTCACACTATACGACACGACTTTCATCCTACTTTGCTCTGCGACATCTGTCCTACATTGGTCCGACATTGGTCCGACATTGGTCCGACATCCATCCGACATTCATGAACAGGATACTACTTTGATCCGACATTGTGCTAGTCTGACTTGTCCTTTGACCAATCAAAACAATCCCAGGGTGAGATAAATTCCTTTTACTGCTGCTGTAATCACCATGTCGGATGTCAAATGTCGGATGGTTAGGACAAGGATCCTACTTTGATCCGACATTAATGATATTCAATGGGCTGAAGTAGGATCAAAGTCGGACAGAAGTAGTACAGGGAGCATTTTTAATGTCGGTCCGACTTGTGTCGGACCAGTTAAGACGGCTCTCATAGGGATTCATTGATTTTCACACGTCATGCGACATGAGCTCCTAATGTCGGAGCGTTTGTCGGACAAGTGTGAACCAGGCCAGAACCTAGTGTGGAAAATAGTTTTCCTCGTATCCTGTCCTGGTCACACATGGTCATTGGGACAGAAAGTTAGAGAAATGTTCCAATCCTAGGACACAGATTACCATAAAAAAAAAAAAACGTTAGGGAATTAAACCTTCTTTCATTTTACAAAATCTCCTGCTTGTTCACATAGCAGGTGTTTCTATTGTTTTCCAGGCACATGGTAGGCAGTTCTGACCCCTGCAAAAACCTGTTTTTAAAATGTGTACTGACCCGAATGGTTGAGACTGAGTGGCAGATTGTCACAGCATGATGGCCAGAAGGCTATCTATAATATTCATTTCATGGCTGCCTATTGCTCTTAATGAGAAGGAGAGCAGTAAATTTGCAGGCGGAATGCTACCTATAAAAAGACACTGCATTGGAGGAGGAAAAATATCCAATGCAGAGTGAACAAGGCCTTTTTAAGATTTTGCTGAATATCCAGTTTCCATCTGGAAATACTGTGTTGCCAATATTGGAAATACATATGTGTTTTCATAGATCTTCCGTTTAATATTTACCCTTTTGTGTTCCATTCACAATGTAATTACCTGAAATGTCAACATGTTGACACAGGACTCTAGTCAGATACGGTCCCACACTGTTTGATAGACTGATCTTCCGTGAACATTCTTGATGTTCCATAAAACTCATTAATATTAGTTGCTGTCAGACCACGCAGTACAAAGTGAAGTGCGGGCCTGAGTGATCGCTGACAGATGAGTTTTCCTGTCAGCTGTGAAAAGCTGAAAGCTACTTTGACCTTCAGCTCTTTCATAATGCTTTGCTATCAGGAACACTTTGAGGGATATGAGACATATGTTTCCCATTGTCATTGGCACCACAGTACATTATAATCCTATAAGTAAAGCAAAGCTTATCCATAATGGATACAGTTTTGTACCAAACTGAGATTTGCATCAGTCAGCCTGACACTGATGTATTCACAACTAATGAATATAACGGCAGAAAGGAAGAAGTTAACCTAAGTTTTGCAAAGTAAAGTAATTCGATACTCAACATTTGCACAGGCACATACTACACATTAATCAGATATCAATAAAATATTAAGATGCCTTGTTTTTAAAGGAAACCGGTACTGTACTTATGTGAAATACTTTTTGCCTGGCTATCACTGGCTTCAATACTTTGAGTCACTGACTTAAAACAAGTAATTCGATCTTGATAATCAGAGTAAAATCAGAATTCTTGATTGTAGTTCTTACCCCCGAAGAAGCCAGTTTATGTGTTGGGCCCCCTGTTCCTGTGCCCATGACTGGCTGGGAGGGGACTATTTTTTGCAGGTGTATATGCACTATAGTGTTTGACAGTGCAAGACCCTGCCATTGTATGAATTTTTAAAGGTTGAAAAGACACAGGATTCTCAAAGTTATAGTTTGAGAGGCTCCAGCGTGTTTATTGTAAGTGGAGAAAACTCTGTAGATTTTCCCTGGGTTTTTTTAATCCTGGATCGGGGGCCTGGAGTTTTAAGGTTCTAAAGTGCTTTGGGTGGGAAGGAGCCTTTAATCCTATGTCAGGGCTTTCCTAGTTGCCCACAGCCCATGTGAGTGCACAGGTGGGCAGGATCATTATAAGACAGAGCTGAGCATAGCTTAGTGCAATTTCTGCCATTCAGACATTTAGTCAGTGTGTGGAGATAGGGGTGTGCTCCAGTTCTTGGGAGACAAGACCCTACATTGAGGGGACTTCTTGCCCATAGGACTGGAAAAAATAGGACAGCTACGCTTTTCCAAAGAAAACAAGAAAGCTGAGGTGACCAGTGAGTCCACTGAGGGGGCTGGAGGAAGTATTGTGTTCCTGAGAGGTGAGAGAGCCCTGGGTACTGTGAGAATCCTATCCAAAGGCCAGGAGCAGGGCCCCTGCATTGAGCAGCTGCAAGCATAGGCTAAATGAACCAGGGAAGCCCGTGGTCTGGAAGAGCAGAGCAGAGTGAGTAGTGGTGCTTCTTAAAGGAGAGCCAGGTGGTTCAACATTTTCATTATTTGTATTTGCTGGAAAGAACCCCTGCATCAGACATCCATGCGTGTGAACTGTGCTTTAATTTTGTTTAATAAAAGTGGACTGCCGTGCCCTTAAACAGAGTTCCTGCCTGACATGAACTCACTCTAAAAAATCATCTACCATGGGAACTAAGCATCCCCCATGTCATAACTGGTTGCAAACGAGATATGACACAACATCAATGATACAGCAAACAATTAGACTATAGCAAGTAATATATTGCAAATATGTAAACATTAAAAATAAATATACTGTAAAAACAAAGAAAGCAATGGGTGAAAAGAGTGACTTTTCCTAAACTCTATACCAGGGCAATCCTAACTAAAAAAAAATGTGCCACTTTAACAGTTCTGTAATCTGCTCTCTTCTGCTGGCCAACACGTTGGGGCTCAACTGTTATGCCCTGTACACACGATCGGTTTTACCGATGAAAACAATCCGATGGACTTTTTTCATCGGACAAACCGATCGTGTATGGGCCCCATCGGTCTTTTTTCCATCGGTGAGAAAAAATAGAACATGTTTTAACCACTTCCCTACGCAGCCATAGACAAATGACGTCCACAGATGGGATCTCCCATCCTGGGTGGACGTCATATGACGTTCTCGGCTTTGTAGGGGGATATCTGAATAATGCCTGCAGCTAGAGGCATCATTCAGATATCCTTTTGAAGTGCCGGCGATTCTGTGCACCATAAGAATGATCATAGCGGCGGTTCCGCCGCTTGATCGTTCTTATAGGCGGCGGGAGGGGACACCCCCCCCCCTCCCGCTGCCATCCGATGCTTCTCCGGGCTCCCCTGTGCGATCGGGGACCCGGAGCGAATCTTCCGGCATCGTTGGTGGAGTCACGTGATGAGCATAGAGATGACTGGTGACCAGATGGTCACCAGTCATCTCTATGATCGTCGGAGGCCCGGGCGCGATGTGATGACGTCACACCCGGGTCTCAAATGTAAACAAAGCCGCCGTTGCGGCTGTAAGTATGAAATCAGTGAAATTTTTTTCACTGATCTCATGCTTTCCAGCCTGGAGGAGAGATGTGGGGTCTCATCTCTCAATAAAGAGAACCTGTCACACACATTCCTATTACAAGGGATGTTTACATTCCTTGTAATAGGAATAAAAGTGATCAAAAAAAAAAAAAGTCAAATCATTGTAAAAAAATAAATAAATAAGTAAAATAAATAAAAAAATAATAAAAAAAAAATAATTAAAACGCCCCTGTCCCCGGTAGCTCGCGATCAGAAGCGAATGCACACGTAAGTCGCCCACCTATGTAAACGCCGTTCAAACCACGCATGTGAGGTATCGCCGCGTGCGTTAGAGCGCGTGCAACAATTCCAGCACTAGACCTCCTCTGTAATTCTAACCTGGTAACCTGTAAAAAAAATTAAAGCGTCGTCTTTGGAGATTTTTAAGTACCGAAGTTTGGCGCCATTCCATGAGTGTGCGCAATTTTAAAGCGTGACATGTTAGGTATCTATTTACTCGGCGTAACATTATCTTTCATATGTTCCCAAAAAATTGGGCTAACTTTACTGTTTTGTTATTTTTTAATTCATGAAACCATTTTTTTTTTTAAAAAAGGCGTTTGAAAAATTATTGCGCAAATATTGTGCAAGAAAAAATGTTGCAACGACCGTCATTTTATTCCCTAGGGTGTCTGCTAAAAAAACATATATAATGTTTGGGGGTTCTGAGTAATTTTCTAGCAAAAGAATGATGATTTGTACATGTAGGAGAGAAGTGCCAAAATAGGCCCGGTATTGAATAGGTCCAAAAAGCCCTGTATTGAAGTGGTTAAATTTATCCGATGGAAAAAAAAAACGATAGCAAATTTCGATCGTCTGTGTGGAACTTCATCGGAGAAAAAACCCTTGCATTCTCAAAATCAAGTTGACGCTTTCTCAGAAGCACTGAACTTCATTTTTCTTGGCTTGTCGGACTGTTTTACGTCACAGCGTTTGGGACGGTCGGATTTTTGACTGATGGTGTGTAGGCAAGACTGATGGAAGTCAGCTTCATCGGAATTCCAATGGAAAAATCCATCGGATTTGAATCCATAGGAAATCCGATCGTGTGTACAGGGCTTTAGTCAGATTTCTCAGGATAATGTCCCTTTAAGCACTGATGATGACATTCACTGGCTCTGTGATACTCACAGGCAACACTGTCCCTCCTTTGTCAAAGTGTAATGTGGATCTGGGAATCAACCTCTTACCAACGTCTTATGTTAGCAGGTGGTCTCCCTCTATATACTATGTCTGCAGCATCCCTTCCCCTTAATCAGGCAGCAAGCTTTATCAGCATCCGTTTCACTCTCTGATGTTCCAGAATGTCTGTGGCTGTGCCTCTCCCTCCCAGGTACATTGGTGAGTGTTCTGTTAGTCTCTTATGTACACTCAGTCCACTCAGAACAGCCTCCACACTTCTCCTCAGCCTGGAGAAACAACAGGGAACAATCTTTCCCCTTTTTTCACCAATAGAAAAAATGATTTTTTATACAGAAATGTTGGCTTACTGAAAAGTATTTCTATAAACAGTATAGTATGCACTCAATACTTGGACGGGGCTCCTTTTGCATGAATTACTGCATCAATTAAGGCCATCAGCCTGTGGCACTGCTGAGGTGTTATGGAAGCCCAGGTTGCTTTGATAACGGCCTTTAGCTCATCTGCATTGTTGGGTCTAGTGTCTCTCATCTTCCTCTTGACACTACCCCACAGATTCTCTATGGGGTTTAGGTCAGACAAGTTTGCAGGCCATTCAAGCACAGTGATACCATGATCATTAAACCAGTTATTGGTACTTTTGGCAGCGTGGGCAGGTCCCAAGTCCTGCTGGAAAATGAAATCAGTATCTCCATAAAGCTGGTCAGCAGAGGAAAGCATTAAGTGCTCTAGAATTTCCTGGTAGAGAGCTGCGCTGACTTTGGACTTGATAAAACATAGTGGACCAACACCAGAAGATGGCTTGGCTCCCCAAATCATCACTGACTGTGGAAACTTCACCCTGGACCTCATGCAACTTGGATTTTGGGACCTTGATTTCCAAATGAAATGCAAAATTTACTTTCATCCGAAAAGAGCAACAGTCCAGTCCTTTTTCTCCTGTTTCTGATGTTGCCTCTGGTTCAGTGGCTTGACACAAGGAATGCGACTGTTGTAGCCCATGTCCTGGATACCTCTGTGAAGCACTGACACCAGCCGTAGTCTACTCCTTGTGAATCTCCCCCAAATACTTGAATAGCCTTTGCTTCACAATCCTCTCAAGGTTGCAGTTATCCCTGTGGCTTGTGCACCTTTTTCTACCACACTTTTTCCTTCCACTCAACTATCCATTAATATGCTTAGATGCAGCACTCTGTGAACAGCCAGCTTCTTTAACAATGACCTTTTGTGACTTACCCTCCATGTGGAGGATGTTAATGACAGTCTTCTGGACAACTATCAAGTCAGCAGTCATCCCCATGATTGTGTAACCTACTGAACCAGACTGAGAGACCATTTAAAGGCTCAGGAAACCTTTACAGGTGTTTTGAGTTAATTAGTTGATTAGAGTGTGACACCATGAGTCTACAATATTGAACTTTTTCACAATATTTTAATTTTCTGAGATACTGAATTCTGGGTTTTCACTAGCTGCAAGCCATAATCATCAAAATTAAAAGAAAGAAATGCTTAAAGCATATCACTCTGTGTGTAATGAATCTATATAATATATGCGTTTCACTTTTTGAATTTAATTACTCCGATAAATTAACTTTCTGATGATATTCTAATTTTTTGAGATGCACCTGTATATTAAACTGTGCCATCAACACAAGTCTAGTGCAACCATACATATTCAAAAATGGATCCCCAGATCAATGAAGACCCTGACAGGGTCCTTGATGATGTACAAAGTGGCACTGCCATAACTTAGCATGATTTTACTCTAAAGTCACTATAAACAATATCCTCATCCTCCAAAAACAGAAGAGGGTGGGCTATGTTCCTACATACAGTTGAACCATGGAGAGCAAACGTAGTTACCCTCTGACAAAAAGTTGGATCAAAGCATAAAATAAAAAACAAATTTAGACATTTAGAGGAAGCTGAGAACCACAGAAGGTACATTTTTAAATTAAGAATGTATACTGGAATCAATTTTTTTAAGCCAGGTTTAATGTCACTTTATATGACCCACCCCTTCCTGTCAAGACCACACCCCTATCCATCATCTGTAAACCACACCCCTTCCTCTTTAGGCTCCATCTCTTCCTCTCTGTACATTAAAAGTGGGAACCAAGTGACTACTTGTAAGCTCCTTGAGGGCAGGGACCGACGTGCATGTACAATGCAGGCCTTAAAATTTCAAGTCATGAGCCACCAGTCAGGCCTTAAGATTTACTCACCACCACTTGCCCCACCCTACCCCTAAACACGCTCGTAAATTATCTTATGAGAGGACACTGTAAGGCCCCTTTCACATGGGTTTGATCCATTTTGATGGACTCCGCTAGCTCAGCAGGGCTCGCTCCATTGATCCCTGCCTCGCAGGCAGATGACAGGTCCGTCTCAGCTCATTGTGCAGAGACAGACCTGTCAGAGCCTCGCTCTCCTCTATGGGGAGATTGGATGTCACCTGGTGCGGTAAAACATGGTGTCACCCCCCTCAGTCTCTAGGATCAGTAATGCATAATTGGCGACAGGTCCTCTTACCAGACCCAGCGAGACAGCAGCAGTGATCCCTCCAGCTGGATGTTCGCTCATCCTGTGTTGTGTAGCGCTCTCTCTGGTGGTTCTGGGCAGCGTGGCACTCTCTCTGGTGGTGCTGGGCAGCATAGCATTTTTTCTGGTGGTGCTGGGCAGCGTGGCATTCTCTCTGGTGGTGCTGGGCAGCGTGGCGCTCTCTCTGGTGGTGCTGGGCAGCGTGGCGCTCTCTCTGGTGGTGCTGGGCAGCGTGGCGCTCTCTCTGGTGGTGCTGGGCAGCGTGGCGCTCTCTCTGGTGGTGCTGGGCAGCGTGGCGCTCTCTCTGGTGGTGCTGGGCAGTGTGGCGCTCTCTCTGGTGGTGCTGGGCTGCTCTCACTCCCTCGGCTTGTTCCCAGGATCTCTCTCTCTCTTCCCCCAGCAGAATGCATGCTGGGGGGTGTAGCCAGCTCCCTCTGGAGGACAATGGGCCACCAATGATCTGGGACCATGTACAACAAAATGATCCAGCACTGGATGGGTTAATAGGGAAAGTAGTCTCACAATAGGAAGCTGTAACGGCACCCCAAATATGAAAGGGGCTTAACGCCGTTTAGATCTCTTCCCTCTCCTGGACACAAATTCACTGTCGATCCTCCACAGCCAGACGACCACTTCCCATAGGAATTAATCCTTCTGAAAGAACGAGACGCACTCTGTATCTTTCTCTGGATAGCCTGATGAAGAAGCACGCATGCTTCGAACGCGTGCAACCCCCGCTGACCTCCTACCCGGAAGTGACGATTCCTTTAGCAGTGTCCCAGGGAAGTTTGTTCCCCATCTCCGCGGCCGCGAGTGTGGAGTTCCGTCTACCACAACTACATCATAGAGAACAACCTGGGATTTCAGCTTCCAACATCAGGATATGCAGCCTCCGGGACAAGCGGATGACAAAATTTACAGATAAGCCTTAGATTATACTCGTTTGTGAGTGTATCTCTTGTTGCTGTATCATTTAATCTCCTAATAAATTTCTCAGACCACTACGCTTAGAAGGCGCTGCTTTTTTCCTCTCCCTATCTTTCTCTGGATAGACTGACTTTATTGCCAAAAACATTCTAACTTTTATACACATCCAATACTGCATTAATCTAAAACGAACAATGGTCCAGCTCCACCCACAACATAACAAGACCCAATACACATTTGACAGTAGGCTAGCTTTTGTCTCCCAATACCCATCTCTTAGAAGGCAACAGCTAATCCCTTTATGTTTAAATAACTATGCATGACCTTTATATTCACCAGACTGTCTGTTACTTTACAATACACACAAGGACAGACTTATATTCCCCAATCCACATCACCACAAACAATTAACAGGTCTTTTAGAAGCTGCGATTCATTAGCATTACACTAGGCAGACAGGTGATTGAGGCTGAACACATCCGTATCTCTCAATTAACCTGTTGAGTTCAGAATCAGTAAATAGTCCTTTACAGATATCCTTGGGAATATGGTGGATAAATATTACAGACCCATTTTAGGTAGTCCAAGATATATTTCTTAATGTCCATTATTTCCTGGCTCACCCTGTGTCCAAAGTGACCCCCCTGTCACAGAAGCATATAAACCAATCCTGTTTTCAATGCAAGAGGAGATGGGGAGAAATGAAAGGCAAAGTAAATGGCTTAATCTTCTGTGACTACATCTCCCATGATGCCCCACTAGTCTTTTGATTGGCTGCCGCTGTGGCCAATGGGGAGGGGAAAAAAACGGGCAGGAAGGTGGGTAGCAAATCTGAAGAGATCCCTCTCTCTTGTCCTGCGCGGCTGACAGGAAAAGAAAGGGAGGGTGAGGGGGGAAACCGTCCGACAGCCCTCCTCTCCCCTGTCACAGTGCCAGTACCTTCAGCCTTCAGCTGTGCGCTGTCACTGCTTCACAGCCGGGGGGGCTCGACAGCACCCGCTTCCTGGAGGGTGTCACTGGGTGCATTCCGCGCCCCCTATAGCGATGCCTGCTTGGGGGTTTTCCACGTCCTCCTTGCTCTCCTCCACTGGACACAGACAGAGCCTGCCCCAGGGAGGAGTTCCACCATGTAAGGGAGCCAGTGGAGGAGGGTAGGTTGAGCATTAAGCTCCGGCAGTTGCGTGGGCCAGTCATTGGGCGCTCTATGGGGGTGCTAGTCCCTCCCCCACCTGGCCAATTACGCTCAATGCTGCGCTACAGCAAGCCGCCAGGGATTGTATATGTGTGGGAGTTGGCCGTGCTAGGCGAGACTCGGGAGGACGGGTTGGGGGGCTTTTTTGTGCAGAGGGGCGCTTATTGCTGTCCCTCGCAAAGTGCCTCCCTAGGCCTGGGCCTTGTCGGCCTAGGCCAAGAGACAGCACTGACTAGTCCCATAGCTGTCATGCTGATCTAGTGGCTTAACTCACTGATCTGGAACAAGTAAACAAGTATGCAGATCAGGATTAGGATGTTCTGACTTCACTGACTGATTTGCATTCTTATTCTAACTTTCAAAAAGCCATAGAAAGCCTGACCTCTAGCATTTTTAACAAAATAACTCATCAAAGACAGCCTAAATTTACTCAATACAGGTTCCCTTTTATTTTCCATACATTGATTTTTTAAACATTATAAATTAGGTGACTGCCAACAATAGGTTAAATTGCCCAGCAGCAAGAATCTAAACTACTGATTTAGTTTGGGTCAAAGTAAAATCAATCATAAAATAAAACATTTATCTACGGAAACTTGGATTGAAACTACCATTCTCTTAATCTCAAGCCACATAAATAGTTAAGTGGCACTAAATTCACTTGCTTTGTAACAAGTTAGGATTGCTTTCCTACATGGAGCTATTGTGTATTTGACAAGTCACGGAATGGATATTTCCATTAGAACTCTGTCACCTGGGTGTTTTGCTTTGTGTCAGACTCAGTCTGCCTCTGTGGAAGAAAAAAGGGTCATCAGATAAACATAAAACATTAATTACCTTTGCCCTTTAAGAAAACAAATATAAGTAAGGGCTGCTTTAGTATTTTTAAAAAACCCGAAAAAAAAAAAAGGGATACATTTCAAAGGAGTAAGGTTGTTAAAGTTGAACTCCAGGCAGCATTAAAAAATGTATTGCTCCGACCCAGGCACAGAAAGAATTAATTTGGTTAAGGAATAAGCAGGAATACTTACCTTATTCCTCGTTTGCCCCAGAATTTAGCACTCTACTTTGTTTTTCTAGGCTCATGGTATGTTTGATGTCCTAATGTACAATGCATGACTTCAGTTCCTGAATGAACAGGAAGCCGCTCAGAACAGAGCACTTCTTATTCATTCACTATTAAGTTCAGCTGAGGCTGCAGAGAAAGGGACTGGCGAACCTCTGTCCTCAGTACCTCTCAAAAGTAAAACATCACAGATCTGTTTAGACCCCTGATATTTCACCAAAGCACCTCAAAAGGGCTGGTAAAAAATAAAAAAAAATAAAAAAATTGTAAAAGATATAAAAAAATAAAATAATAATAATAAAAAACCACTGACACCGTCCACTGCACTACTGACACCAACCTCTACTCTACTGACACCATCCACTGCTCTACTGACACCATCCTCTGCCCTTCTGACAAAGTCCACTGCACTACTGACACCGTCCACCGTCCTATTGATACCAACCTCTGCCCTACTGACAAGTCCACTGCTCTACTGACACTGTCCTCTGCCCTTTTCACAAAGTTCACTGCCCTACTGACACTGTTCACTGCTCCACTGACACCATCCTCTACACACCTACACACCGTCTACTGCCCTACTGACATTGTCCACTGCTCTACTGACTGACACTGTCCACTTTTAAGTTAGGCTAACTTCATTTTTTTACAGTGACATTTGTTTTATTATTCTAAGTATATCTTATGGGTACAAGAATGCTTTAGTTTTATTTAACAATTCCCCTTTAAGCCGCTCCAACTGTTAATGCAATTTGGACACACAAACTGTTCACCGCAGTGGACCACACATACCGCATTACTAATCTCCCAAAGGTGTGCCAGGTCTTTTACAATCCTAAAGTGTATACTACAAAAAAAATTGCAGTGTGTAATTTTTGCATTCAGGTTTGGCTTGAAGAAAAGGTGGCATCTCTAACTAAATTGGTCTCTAATATGAAATCCTCCACCTGCATACTTGACCCTATTTCCACCCTTTTATTTAAATCCTGTTTTAGTTCTCTATAGCCCATTATTCTCAATATCATAAATGACTCCCTTAGCACTGTTTTTTTACCAACAATCCTCAAAACCATCACACCAGTACCAAAAAAAACCCAGCATGGCTCTGGACAATTTAAACAACTTTTGCCCAATATCTAACTTACCCTTCCTTGCCAAGATCCTTGAGTGGGCTGTGATATCTCTGTTACATAATCACCTGACTTTAAATAATCTATTTGAACCCCTCCAATCTGGTTTTCGTCAAATGCATAGCACAGACACCGCTTTGGTCAAAGTCACTAACAACCTTCTGTTAGCTTCTGATTCCAGGTCACTAACTATTCTTATTCTACCGGATTTTAGTTCTGCCTCTTATACTGTATACCATATTCTTTTACTCTCTCGCCTTGAAACCATATTTGGAGTCTCAGAATTGGCTCTGAAATGGATTAAGTCATATCTCACTGATCACTGTCACTTTGTTTCTCTTGGTGGATTCCAGTATGAAGCTGGTCCAGTCAAGAACGGTGTTCCTCAGGGCTCAATCTTGGGTCCCTTACAGTGCCTTGAAAAAGTAACCAAAAATGTAAATGTATTTTATTTGGATTTTATGTCATAGACCAACACAAAGTGGCACATAATTGTGAAGTCGAAGGAAAGTGATATGTGGTTTTTAACATTTTTTACAAAAAAAATTGTGAAAAGTGTGGCATGCATTTGTATTCAGCCCCCTTTTCTCTTATACCCCTAACTAAAATCTAGGGGAACCAATTGCCTTCAGAAATCACCTAATTAGTAAATAGAGTCCACCTGTGTGCAATTTAATCTCAGTATAAATATAACTGTTCTGTGAAGAGAGGTTTGTTAGAGAACCTTGGTGAACAAACAACATCATGAAGGCCAAGGAACACACCAGACAGGTCAGGGATAAAGTTGTGGAAAAGTTTAAAGCAGTGTTAGGTTATTAAAAAATATCCCAAGCTTTGAAAATCTCACGGAGCACTGTTCAATTCACCATCCGAAAATGGAAAGGGTATGGCACAACTGAAAACCTACCAAGACATGGCCGTCCACCTAAACTGACAAGCCGGCCAAGGAGAGCATTAATCAGAGAAGCAGCCAAGAGGCCCATGGTAACTCTGAAGGAGCTGCAGAGATTTACAGCTCAGGTGGGAGAATCTGTCCACAGGACAACTAATAGTCGTGCACTCCACAAATCTGGACTTTATGAAAGAGTGGCAAGAAGAAAGCTATTGTTGAAAGAAAGTCAAAAGTAGTCCCGTTTGCAGTGTGCGTGAAGCCATGTGGGGGACACGGCAAACATGTAAAAGAAGGTGCTCTGGTCAGATGAGACCAAAATGTTACTTTTCTTCAGCAGGGACAGGGAAGCTGGTTAGAGTTGATGGGAAGATGGATGGAGCCAAATACAGGGCAATCTTAGCAGAAAACCTGTTATGCCCTGTACACATGATCAGATTTCCGATGGAATAAAATCCGATAGATTTTTCCATCCGAAATCCGATGAAGCTGACTTCCATCAGTCTTGCCTACACACCATCAGTCAAAAATCTGACCGTCCCAAACGCCGTGACGTAAAACACCCTGAAGAGCCGAGAAAAATTAAGTTCAATGCTTCTGAGCATGCGTTGACTTGATTCTGAGCATGCGTGGGTTTTTTCTCCGACGGAGTTCCCCACAGACGATTGTAATTTGCTATAGTTTTTTTTTCCATTGGTATAATTTAAAACATGTTCTATTTTATTATACCGATGGAAAAAAGACAGATGGGGCCCACACACGATCGGTTTGTCCGATGAAAAAAGTCCATCGGTCTTTTTTCATCAGAAAAACCGATCATGTGTACGCGGCATTAGAGTCTGCAAAAGACTTAAGACTGGGGCAGAGGTTCACCTTTCAGCAGGACAATGACCCTAAACATACAGCCAGAGCTGCAATGTAATGGTTTAGATCAAAGCATATTCATGTGTTAGAATGGCCCAGTCAAAGTCCAGACCTAAATCCAATTGAGAATCTGTGGCAAGACTGGAAAAATAGGATTTTTTGTACTCACCGTAAAATCCTTTTCTCTGACATCCATGGACTGACACGGTGTCTCTTTACACTTTACACGTGGGTTTATGTCCCTGCTTGCAGGAGAAGACCTAGGCAGAATGTGAGATGTTATACATACATTCTAAAAGCCAGAGCTGAACAGCCCCACCCAGGGGGCGGTCCCTCCGGACATAACCCTCCCACTACAGTCAGCAGACTTCAGTTCGTAACAAAGCAGTACAAACTTAAAAAGGAAGGGTGGGTGCCGTGTCAGTCCATGGATGTCAGAGAAAAGGATTTTACGGTGAGTACAAAAAATCCTATTTTCTCTTATCATCCATGGACTGACACAGTGTCTCTTTACACTTTACACGTGGGATGTCCCAAAGCAGTGTCAAGAGGGATGGGAGCAGTATAAATGGAAAAACCAAAAACTTCACTCCAAGAAGGCAGAGCTCCTCAACGGAGGAGTCGCAACTTTAAACAGCGGCCTGCAGCACCCTGCGGCCGAAGGAAGCATCCGAAGATGCAGCCACATTAACCTTATAAAAGTTAAAAGGCATGAACAGACGACCAGGTCGCCGCCTTGCACACTCGTGCAACCGACGCTTGATGTCGGAAAACCCAGGAAGCACCAATTGCCCTGGTGGAATGCGCCGTAACCGGAAAGGGAAGGGCCCGCCCTTTGAGAGCATAGGCTTGAATGACGGTTTGTCTGATTCCCCTAGAAATGATGGCAGACGAAACCGCTTGGCCCTGTTATGGACCAGAGACAGTCACAAACAGTAAGTCGGACTTCCGAATAGAAGCAGTAGCAGACAGGTACACCCGTAAGGCTCGTACCACATCCAATATGTGCAATGCAAACTCTCTGGGATGCGATGGGTGAGGACACAAAGACCGGAGGACAATGCCCTCATGTAGGTGAAAGGTCGACACCACCTTTGGCAAAAAGGAAGGTCGCGGATGCAACCCCGCCTTATCCTTATGGATGACTAAATATGGCGACTTGCAGGACAAAGCCGCCAACTCAGACACCCGTCAAACAGAAGTGTTTGCCACTAAAAGGCCACCTTCTGAGACAAGACAAGAGGGGAATATCCCGGATATTCCCAAAAGGAGGTTCCTGGAGGACCGAGAGCACCAAATTCAGATCCCACGGTGGGAAAGGAGGCTTGACAGGAGGGAGCACATGGCGAACCCCCAACACAAGGTGCTAACCAAGAAATTACCCGCTAGAGGTCGCTGAAAGAAGACGGCCAAGGCCGAAATCTGATCCTTGATGGTACTCAAAGCAAGCTTTTGGGTCACTCCACACTGCAGAGGACGCAGGATTCTGGGGACGGAATAAATCCGAGGACGCCAGTCCAGCGCTTCGCACATGGCGATATAAGCTTTCCAGGCACGGTGATAGATCTGCCTGGAGGAAGACTTCCGTGTCCTTAACATGGTCAAAATGACCGAGTCCGAGAGACCTCGGTCCCTCAACACCTGGCTTTTAACAGCCCTGCCGTTAAAAGCCAGAGACTGTAAGCCGGATGAAACATAGGACCTTGAGACTGAAGGTCCTCCCTCATCGGCAACCGCCAGGGAACGTCCGCGACGAGACGTACCAGATCAGCGTACCAGTGATGCTGAGGCCAATCCGGAACAATTAGGATCGCCGGAGTTTATATCAGGCGATAAGGACCCTATGGGGCCACCATCGCATCCGAGGCATCGCCCAAGGATCCCTGGATCTGGCCACAACCTCGACCCTTGCGATTGAGTCGAGAGGCCATCAGGTCCACATCCGGCGTGCCCCACCATCGGTAAAGGAGTTGAAATATGCAAGGACCACTCTTCTTGGTCCGGCGATTGGCGACTCAGATAGTCTGCCTGCCCATTGTCTATGCCCAGAATGTAAAATGGCCTACAGAGCCGGCACATTTCTTCCGGCCCACTTCAGGTATACAGACTACCTCGGAAGCCACAGCTGAGCTCTGAGTTCCCCCTTGATGGTTTACATACGCCACCGCCGTGGCGGTGTCCGACTGGCTCCTGATGGAGCGACCCCGTACTCTCTCCGACCTGAGGAGAGACACAGTCCGATGGCCCGTATTTCCAGAACAGTGATTGGTAAACGGGCTCGTCCGGAGTCCAAGGCCTGAGCCGACAGGACTCCCCAGACTCCACCCCAGCCCGTCAGGCTGGTGTCCGTCGTGAGTACCGTCCATTGGATGGGAGGGGAACAACTTTCCGGACCGAAGAGCCGAGGATCTCAACCACCATGTCAGGGGCGCCCTGACCAGGTGAATCACCTGGATCTGAAGATCCAAGGACAATGGGGATTTGTCCCAGGTGGACAAGATCTCCTTCTGCAATGCCCTGGTGTGTGATTGGGCATACGGAACGGCCGCGAAGGAGGCCACCACGAGTCCCGGGACTCTCATGCAAAAAACGGATTGACAACCATTTTTGGGATGTCAGCACCCGCATCGCAGACTGAAGTGTCAGCAACTTCTCCAGAGGTAGGATACCTTTGCCTCCAAGGAGTCCAGAATCAGAACTAGATACTCCAGACACTGAGTCGGGACCAGGACTGACTCCTGAATGTTCAGGAACCACCCGAGTCCCTGAGGGTCTAATTGACGATAGTCACCTTTCCTCTAAGTCTGATCCACTTTCTGCTCTTAGCAGAAGATCGTCCAGATAGCCCACGACAGCAATACCTCGCTGTAACAGAAGGCTAGAACCGGAGCAAACACCTTGGTGAACACCCTTGGTGCCGAGGCTAGGCAGAAAGGAAGAGCCACAATCGATAGTGGACTTCGCTGATCGCAAAGCGCAGAAACTTCTGGTGACTTGCGCAGATCGGAACATGCAAGTAGGCGTCCTTGAAGTCCAAGGACGCCAGAAGAAAATCCCTTTGGTGGAGTGTAGCGATCACCGTGCGAATGGATTCCATGCGGAATTTCTGCACCTTCTCGAAGGCATTCAGGGCCTTGAGGTCCAGGATAGGTCGAACCATGTCCTATTTTTGGGACGACAAACAGATTCGAGTAGAATCCCTGAAAACTCTCCTGTGACGGAACCGGCACAATCACTCCGGACCTGATCAAATCCTGTACAGCCCCAAGAGGGCTGCCCGACAGGTAGGAAGGAGAGGAAGATTTGAGGGAAAGAATCTGTCTGGGGGCCAGGATCGGAATACTATCCTGTATCCTGAGGTGACCACCTCGCACACCCACCAGTCGGAGATTTGGGAGGACCACCGATTTGTGACCTGCAAAGTCGTCCCCCCACCCCAGAGTCGGGCGGAGGCAAGACTTCACGCGGAGGCGGGCTTGGGAGCCGCTTGTTCGGCTTACGCACCCAGGGGCACTTGTGCCCACCAGCCGCACTGCCGTCAGTCTGAGAGGGCCTACCCGTGGACTCTGACTGACGAAAAAACCCAGTTTTGCTGGAAAGGAAGGCCCCTGTTTGCGGCGGGCCTCCTCACCCTTGCTAGTCTAAGGTAGAAGAGTGCTTTTACCTCCCATGACATCCATGACGATGTCATCCAGAGCAGCACCGAAAGGTCTACCACCTTTAAATGGTAGATCCGTCAGGAGCTTCCTAAGGCTAGGTCAGCAGACCAGCACTTCAACCAGATAAGACGACGCAATACCACCGCCGAGACAGAGGCGCTGGATATTAAAGGGGCCGCGTCCAACGTGGCGTCGCACACATAAACCAGGCCCTGAACCAGTTGGTGGGCCAGAGCAACTGTGTCTGGAGGAAGATTATGCTCCTGTACAGCTAGGTGCAACATTTTTGCCCAACCTGTAAGTGTTTAAGACACAAGGGTCGCCGCTACCACAGGCCGTAGGGCGGATCCCAACAAGGCAAACATGGCTCTGCTCACCACTTCTGACCTCCTGTCAGTGGGGTCCTCAAATGCAGGAGTCCCCTCCATCGGGAGAGTGATGGCCTTGTTCAACCGGGCGACTGGAGGGTCGACCCTGGGGGAGAAGCCCACTTTTTAAGTAGGGCATCTTCAAGGGGTATCTGATAGACAAACGCTGCGGGACCATAAAAAAATTCTTCTGCGGCTTTTCCCAGACCTTATCAATGAGCTGGTCAAAGAAAGTACATATGGAAAAACCTCTTTAGAAGGCCTGGCCTTAAAAGAACCAAAGGAGACTGTATCCGCCTGAGGTTCTGCATCCGCAGCATTTTAGCTTGAGAGTGTCCCTCACCGCAGTCATGAGTACACTAACAAGCGCCCTGTCATTTACTGACTCAGAACTGGAGTTTTCCTCATAAGGAATGTCCTGTTCAAAACCATCCAATACATTCAGAACTAGGGTCCTGAGCGGTAGTGGCTAGGCCCATATCTGAATCAGCGCACTGCCCTCATGAAGTAAAGTGGGGAGAGGGCGCTTTTTTGCTCCCTTGCGCTTGCACACAGCTCCCATCCTGGTCAGAAATGATTCCAGGACTGCCCACAACTGGTCCCTAGGGACCACAGGTGCTGAAGCACTGCCTGTTGTCCACTGACATTTAGGGGAAGCTGGTGACAGAGACTCCATATTGCCCCCCTCTGAGACTCCTCAGATAAAAAGTCCACCAACAGGCTGTGCTGACTGAGGAGGGGGCGCCCAGGGGACTCACCAAACCGGACCAGGGACCGCTCAGTTCCGCTGTCTGTACCACGCTGGTGAGCTGTAAGGAGATTGTGAGGAGATTTCCGCTGTTACAGCAGCGCTAGAGGCCAAAACTAGTGCTGAAGAGCGCGCGGGCTACAAGAAAATGGCCGCTGCACTTCACTGAGGCGATCCGCGGCAAGATGGCCGCCATGACTCAGCAGAAGTGAAAAAAACAGCACACACACAGCGCCACTCGGCGCTCAGGCCCCAAAACACACAAAAAAAGGCCCCAAGCATATCTGCAGACCAGCATTAGCCCCTCCAATAACAGTGTGACCCCCAGGCACCCCACACAGCACAGCGCCAGCAATGGTGACAGAGAGTGACAATGAAATACAGGGGGAGACAGGGAAAATCCCCCACAGAGAAACACACAGCCTTTTGTACTCACCTGCAGGCAGGAGAGACTACTTACCCGTCCCCTGAGGGACCCACTGGTGTGTTTCTGACAGGACTATCACAGTGCAGTACTGAGTAGCTGTCGGCCCGGTCCACCGCGAAAGATACAGTCAGTCAGGAACTGTTCAGTCTTGAGAGGACCGTGGGAGCATGAAAGCAAACCCGGCCACCCCTGGAGTCGTGGGGCCTGTCGTGAACTGAGTCTCACGCACACAAGGCGAGGATCAGCACGCTCGATGGTCGGACAGGGAAGACTACGAGGATATCTTGTACCCAACCTGTTGCCCAGCCGACAGTTGATAGAAAATTCTCAAAAATAAAATAGAAAAGAATTCCAGAAAAGGAATAAAAATAGATCAGGAGACTGGCTCCTGAGAGAGCCACGTCTTCTCCTTCTGCTAGGCAGAAAAAAACTGAAGTCTGCTGACTGTAGTGGGAGGGTTATGTCCGGAGGGACCGCCCCCTGGGTGGGGCTGTTCAGCTCTGGCTTTTAGAATGTATGTATAACATCTCACATTCTGCCTAGGTCTTCTCCTGCAAGCAGGGACATAAACCCACGTGTAAAGTGTAAAGAGACACCGTGTCAGTCCATGGATGATAAGAGAAATTGCTGTTCACAGATGCTCTCTATCCAATCTGACAGAGCTTAAGCTATTTTGCAAAGAAGAATTGGCAAAAATGTTACTCTAGATGTGCAAAGAGAGACATCCACAAAAAGACTTGCAGCTGTAATCGTAGCAAAAGGTGGTTATACAAAGTATTGACTCAGGGGGGCTGAATACAAATGCACGCCACATTTTTTACATATTTATTTGTAAAAAAAATTGAAAACCATTTGTCATTTTCCTTTCACTTCACAATTATGTGCCACTTTGTGTTGATCTATCACGTAAAATCCCAATAAAATACATTTATGTTTTTGGTTGTAACATGACAAAATGTGGAAAATTTCAAGGGGTGTGAATACTTTTTCAAGGCATTGTACTTTTTAGTATGTACATGTTTCCACTTGGCCAACTGCTTAGCTCATGCGGGCTGAATTATCACTTCTATGGTAGGCTGATGACACTCAGATATACATCCACACTAAACTGGATTCTACGTTTGCTGCTTCTCTCCTATCAAACTGTATTTGTGATATAAAAACTTGGATGGCCCATAATTTCCTTTAATTAAACTGTGACAAGACTGAAGTCATGCTTATTGCTTATTGGCACCCCCATCAATTACATAAGGCCAGTCCTAAAAGCTTATCTATAGATGGCACTGTACTTAAGCTTCAGTCTAAATTGAAAAATCTAGGGGTAATATTTGATGCAAGTTTAACCTTTGAGCCACATGTACAAAATGTTGTCTACTTGAGAAACATTGCTCGGTTGTGTCCTATGCTATCATACACTGTAGCTGAAAAGCTGATCCATATATTTGTGTTCTCCCGACTTGACTACTGCAGTGCTCTACTCGCTGGTGTACCTAAATTCACTATATATCGACTTCAATATGTTCAAAATTCTGCAGCTAAAATCCTGACTAGGTCTGGTCTGGTACAAATGATCATACTACCCCTATCCTGGAGTCCTTGCCCTGGCTACCTGTCAGGTTTCGCATAGACTTTAAGTTCCTCTTGTTCAGCAACAAGGCTATTCATGGCTTGGCACCCTTGTATCTCTCTGAACTTTTTTTCAACTTACTCCCCCCCCTTGTAACCTCCGCTCCTCAAATTCTGGTTTACTGTGTGTCCACCCTTCTCACCTACACTCAATGGGGAACAGAGCCTTTTCCTGCTATGCTCAAAAACTTTGTAATTCACTTAATAAGAACATCAGAGAGTCATCTTCTCTAAACTAATTCAAATCAAATCTAATAATGTTTTTCTTTAGACAAGCTTTCACTTAAATTGTCCCTTTTCCTTTATGTTATGTTATCCTGTGTATTTCTTGTGTTTTCCTTGTAAAGCGCTTTGAAAAGCCACCTTTAAAGGCGCTATATAAAATAAGGTTTATTATTATTATTATTAATAATAATTAAAATAAAATGAACTGTAAAATATTAAACAGCTTTTGTTTTAAGCACCTGGAATATGTTTAGGTGATGTTAATGTGAAAGTACAGTAATGCCCCGTACACACGACCATTTTTCATGATGAGAAAAATTCTATTTTTTAAATTGGTCATTAAAAACGATCGTCTGTAGGCTCCAGAGCATTTTTCGCACCGTGAAAAATGGGCATTAAAATTTTTGAACATGCTCTATTTTTTCTCGTCGTTTTTCACGTCGTCGTTTTTCTCGTCGTGAGAAACGGCTTTTAGTGATGTCATATCGTGGTGTCCCCAGTAGATAATTGGTACTTAGGTTATTATAATGATGATATAAGTTATGTTTCCGCAGCAACACCCAAATTCTCCAGAGAGTGCATTTTATTTAACTTCCAATACAGAACAAAATCCAATGCTTGCACAGATGACAACAAATCCAACAGAGTATATATATATATATATATATATATATATATATATATATATATATATATATATATAATTCAGAGTCCCAATTCTCCTAGATCATTTCTAGACCTGTGCCTTCATATTCAAACAGAATATGACTTGAGTAAACTGAATGCCAGCTTATATTGCCTATCTACTGAATGACTGAGCAATTTGATTGGCCGTCTTTGAACTACACTCTATATCTTTCAGAATGACAGAGAATGACCCCCCCTAGCCGGAGATGGCTAGTCATCACCTGCCCTAATTTGCATTCTTGCATAATAACATCAACATGCTCCCTTTGACATATGCAATTGGATTGCAGATACCAAAGGTGGCCCGAGCACAGTTTTGATATGTAAAATAGACTTGTCCTGGATTCTTGCATCTTAACATCAACAAGCCAAGCCCTCTTTGACATATGCAATTAGATTACAGATACCAAAGGTGGCCTGAGCACAGTTTTGATATGTAAAATAGACTTGTCCTGAATTCTTGCATCTTAACATCAACAAGCCAAGCCCTCTTTCATATGTGCAGTAAATCTTGTTTGGCCCTTTGGTCAACAAACACCCTTTGATATGTGTAATTAGATTACAGGTACCAAAGTCAACTGAAATCTGGCCTGGTCAATCTTGTACTTATACATTTATATAATAAGACATTGTCCCACATAAATCGGCCAACATATTACAACACGGCCGTGTGTAGGCTTTAACAACGTGAAAAAACGTGCATGCTCAGAAGCAAGTTATGAGACTGGAGCGCTCATTCTGGTAAAACTAGCGTTCATAATGGAGATATCACATTTGTCACGCTGTAACGGACAGAAGAGCACAAGGCTGAAAAGCACGAATCGTCTCTCACCAAACTTTACTAACACGAGGATCAGCAAAAGCAGCCCAAAGGGTGGCACCATCCGAATGGAACTTCCCCTTTATAGTGCCGTTGTACGCGTTGTACGTCACCGCGCTTTGCTCAAGCATTTTTTTCACGATAGTGTGTAGGCAAAGCAGGCTTGAGAAGAATCACGTTGAGAAAAACATTGTTTTTTTCAATGACATTAAAAACAGCCGTGTGTACGCGGCATTAGGCTTTGACAAAAGCAGAGCACCCTTTATAACACTGTATGGTATGGACCTGAAAACATACTACTTATAGTATGTATTTTTATGTGCTTCATTTTGTCACTACACTGCAGGTGAGGAGGTTGCATTCAGTGATTCCACAGAGATAATCAGCTTGGTCATGAAGCACAGGGAGTGTTCCTTGCCTTTACATGCACAGCTATTTATCTCAGTTAGCAACTGATTAAAAAACACTCTGTTTCTGCCTGCACAGTGTACAGCTTTTCCTCACAGTTGCTTTTTATCAGTTGCCTAACAATGTTAATGAACTGTCAGCAAGTCTGCGAATAACCTATAATAGAACCGGCAATCATTATTTTGTCTTTTCATAAAGCAGCCCCAGCATCTCAGAGATTTGTTTATCTGCATTACTTAATATTTCTCAGTTTGAGATAATCTGAATTTTAAATCTCTCATAATTCAAAACTGCATACAATTAAGCCCCATCTATAAACACTATCCGCTTAATACAGTCTTAAGCAGGCACTTACACTTTTTGAATGTTAGGAACTCCATGCGAGACTGCATTTCCTGTCATTTGCGCCTAATGCAGTCAACATTTTCATCAGTTCTAACCATAAATGTTTCCTTATCAGGTAACATTCTGTAGACAATTAGAGATGGTTACTTGGTTGCAAATATTCTTAAATAGTAAATTGATCCTAAAAACTAGAAAAATATTTATGGAAATCCCCAAGAGCTGTTATAAATTGTATTATTTTGACAAAATGATAATGTATTTAATAGTATAACTAAAGGCAATATTATTTTTAGATTTAGATAAGTAGAGTGGAATTCGATTACCTGCTCTCTGTGCCACTGTTATGGAGGGAGATTCACCCTCTCGATTTATGCTGTTTACTGTTATCATCAAGAGTGAAAGTAAAAGAAAATCACAAATTTTGGGTTGTCACCAGAACAGGAATAGGGAAAACTTTCAATAGTTCTGGTGGCCCTGGTGATAACTAGGCTTGTGCAATTCGTTTCGTAACGAATCGAAATTCGTCCGAATTTAGCAACTTTCGGACATTCGGAAGCATTCGAATTTCCGAACAGAGCAATTACGAATAAAACCGAATCCGAAATAAATTATACCGCAAAATAGCGAATGCCCAAAGGTCTTCTGCATAATTCGTTATGAAAAAAGTTACGAATGTACGAATCCATTCGAAGCACAATAACACTCACTCTGCTCTCTGCTTCTCCCTCACCATGCTGAACTCCCTCTCAAAATGGTGTACAGGGGGCGGAGGCTATAGCCGCATGAAAAAACGAAAGTAAAATACGAGATTTCGAATCCATTCGAAGCACAATAACACTCACTCTGCTCTGCTCTCTGCTTCTCCCTCACCGTGCTGAACCCTCTCAAAATGGTGTACAGGGGCGGAGCCTATAGCCGCATGTAAAAAACGAAAGTAAAATACGAGATTTCGAATCGTTACAAATAACCGCTATGTATTTAGAAAAGTACAAATCCATTCGAAGCACATTAGGCATAATAGGCAGCGTCGTTGTGAGAGAGACACGGAAAATTACGAATCAACGAACCCAAAAAAAGTTACGAAAGTAGGAGTTGTGTCCAGAATCAACAAAAAACAACATACTCTACCGAAAGTACGAATTATAAAGCAACAAAAAATTCAACGAAAAATGTCGCTTGCAAAAATACGAATGAGTCCGAACACGAAAAATCCCGTCTAGCAAAATTACGAATGATTACGAATCAACAGGACCGGAAAGAAACGAACCGAAACGGAACGAATTTTTCCGTTGTGCACAAGTCTAGTGATAACCAGGCATTCCCTCACTTTCACTTCCTGTTACAACCCTCCCTTACTATACCCAAATAAAAAAAAAAAAAACATCTTTAGTTCTACTTTAATATGATTAGAAATTATGCAGGTAAATTATATAGTCCATTGGTCAGGAATATATTGATGAAGTTCTTATGGTGCATACTCACTCCTAAGTCTCAATATATGTTTTCAACCATTAAAACTACTGTGGCAAGGTGGTGGCATGGTTTAAAGCATGGCCATGATAGCACACATTTGATAAGCGCTTCAGTTGTAACCAAGGTAATTACCTAAGGAATCCCATTCCATCACTCTTTTCTCACACCACAATAGAGCATAATAGCAGGAGAAGAGTGCAGCACACTAGCCTGGCAAGCTCTCAGGCTCAAAAAGTGGACATCAAACCCTCTTCTGTATTGAAAAGTTAAAACCACCCAGCGCATTACAGTGACGAATCTGCACAGTTTGATCAAATTTGATGATTGTAACAGTGCTGTATTTTGGCCTAGGCCGACAAAGCACCCATGTCCTCCTCCCGGCTCCCGCACGCAGGGCTGCCATCAGGGGATTAAATCTAAATCCAGCGGCATTGCTATAGAGGGGGTGGACCGCACCCGAGTGACTGATACCAGGAATTGTAGTGGGTACAGTCAGCTCCAACCGCCCCCTCCCATCGGCAAAGTGGTAATCAGCTCAGCAGTGGTACTGTGATAGGGAGAGGATAGCTGCACAGTGTCTGTATCTCCCCCGCTCTCCCCCTCCTTTCTCCTGTCAGCTGAACAGGAGAAGAGAGAGAGAGCGACTCAAATCGGGTTCCCCTAAGCGGCGACCGGCTTCCTGCCCGCTCAGATTCCCTCCCCATTTATCACAGCAGAGGGCCAATCAGAACACACTGAAGGAGTGGAGCATCATGGGAAATGTAGTCCCGGACGATTGGCGGTGTTACTGCGGCCCCAGTGTATCCACAAACAGCAGGCAGGCTACAGTCCCTCAGTGTGCATGCACTCTAGGGGGAGAGAGAACCTGGAACCGGGCAAAAAGCAGAATGCTTCAGAAGAGAAAAAGAGAGAACTGTGCAGGGGGAGACCAGAGAGGGAGCCACGCTGTAACCGCACCACCAGAGAGGGAGCCACGCTGTAACCGCACCACCAGAGAGAGCCACGCTGTAACCGCACCACCAGAGAGGGAGCCACGCTGTAACCGCACCACCAGAGAGGGAGCCACACTGTAACCGCACCACCAGAGAGGGAGCCATGCTGTAACCGCACCACCAGAGAGGGAGCCACACTGTAACCGTACCACCAGAGAGGGAGCCACGCTGTAACCGCACCACCAGAGTGAGACACTCTGTAACTGCACCACCAGAGAGGGAGCCACGCTGTAACCGCACCACCAGAGAGGGAGCCACGCTGTACCTGCACCACCAGAGGGAGAAAGACCGAGCCACTGCCAGGGTACAGGCATGCTACACTACTGACAAGAGTAACCCAGAGTGAACGAACTTCCAGCCAGAGGGATCATTGTTGTGGTTTCGCTGGGTCTGGTAAGAGGGCCTGTTGGCCATTATCCATTACTGTTCCCAAACTGAGGTATTAGGAAGTGCCTAACCTTCTATCCTCTAGGCCTTATTGACCTCCACAACGTCCCTCTGTTCTCTTCCCACAGCATCCATCTGTCTTCTTCCCACGGCGTCCCTCTGTCCTCTTCCCACGGCGTCCCTCTGTCCTCTTCCCACGGCATCCCTCTGTCCTCTTCCCACGGCGTCCCTCTGTCCTCTTCCCATGGCGTCCCTCTGTCCTCTTCCCATGGCATCCCTCTGTCCTCTTCCCACTGTGCCCCTCTGTCCTCTTCCCACTGCGCCCCTCTGTCCTCTTCCCATGGCGTCCCTCTGTCCTCTTCCCACGGCGTCCCTCTGTCCTCTTCCCACGGCGTCCCTCTGTCCTTTACCCACAGCGTCCCTCTGTCATTCTCCCATGAATATTACAGGGCGGGTCTTAAAAAGTAAGGGGTCTGGCCTTGACAGGAAGGGGTGGGCCGTATTTAAATTGGGAGTTTAGTCAGGCCTAGGGCAGCACAAAACCTAAATACACCACTGGATTGTAATGGTCCTTGCTGTAGGTAATGTAGTCCATGACAACTGTGGTACAAATGAAAGTTTAGGTGCCAGCCATTTCCAGAGCGTATTCACAAACTCTGTGAGAAATACTGTATGAAAGGAGGAAAGGAGGGAGGCACACCTAAGTGTAGTATGTTAAAAAAAAAATGTTTTCTGCACAGGGTATTGCGCTTACAGGATTGAATAAATCATAGTCTTATCTGTAATAAAAACGTCCTTTTTCGAGGAGTGCTTGCTGTCCACTGTAGCCCGGTGTCCAGATGGTGTTAGAAAGCTGAACAGGCCAGTAGAAAGAGCTGTGTGCTCCGATCGCAAAGGGACTTTCAAAAAGACTTTCCCTAATGCCCACGAGAGATGAGCTTCAGGTTCAGATGAAATATGAGTTTGATCCAAAACCAGATCGCAAAGTGGCCAGCTACTGCAATCATTCACTGCTATGGCAGCCAGTTACCAATAATGCCCTTCCTGGCCTCTGAACTGTGGTCAGCTGGATTAGAATTGCCAATAATGGGGGATTTCATAGATATTTAGCCCTCTTCCTATAAACGCCAGAGCTCCCTTCAGCCTTTTGTCAAGCCTCGTACACACGACCGGTTTTCTCGGCAAGAAACAACAAGAAAACTGTTGGGAGAGCTTTCTTGCCAAGAAAACCGTGCGTGTGTACGAGGCTTTCAGGTTTCTCGTCAAGAAAACTGTCCAGAATCTTGACGAGAAAAAAAGAAAACCTGCTTTCTTTTTTCTCGTCGTGATTCTCGTCAGACTGTATTTGGACGAGAAAACCGTTCGTGTGTATGCTTTTCCGAGTCTTCAAAAACCGTGCATGGTCAGAATCAAGTATGAGACGGGAGCGCACCTTCTTGTAAAACTAGCGTCCGCAATGGAGATAGCACATTCGTCACGCTGTAACGAACTGAAAGCACGAAGACTGAAAAGCGCGAATCGTCTCTTCCCAAACTTTTACTAACATGCAGTAACACGAGATTAGAAAAAGCAGCCCAAGGGGTGGCGCCATGAGAATGGAACTTCCCCTTTATACTGCCGTCGTATGTGTTGTATGTCACCGCGCTTTAGACTGACGAGATTTTGGATTCACAGTGTGTATGCAAGGAAAGCTTGACAAGAATCTAGTCAAGCTTGACAAGAAACCCGTCAAGAAAAACGTTTTTTTTTTTCGCGATGAGATTATCGGTCGTGTTCACGAGGCTTCAGTGTGTGTTGAAAAGACCTGGAGTAGATAGCTGACAGAGTGTATGCAGGGAGAAATTGTAATTTTAATTTCCTGATTAAAACCTGCCTGGTCTGCTACTGCTGCCTACTAAAGCCACATACGTAGTGTGCATTAATTGTGTATTTTTGGGGGCTTTTTATGTGAAATAAAATACTCTAATTTTGATTTATAAATTAAAACCTGTCTGGTATCTCCCTCCTTAACTGGGGCCTACTAAAGACACTAGCATAGTGTACATCCACTCTGTATATTTTTTTTGTGTGAAATAATTCACTCGTTTTTATTTATTTATTAAAACATGTCTGGTTTCTCCTATTTAAAGCCCCATTCCAGGCCTTACATTTTACTGAGCACAGTGGATGCTCTTAGTCAACTGTGTAGGCACTCTAGCATTTCTCTTTTTATCCTTTTATTGCTTCTCCTTTCCTACTCCCTGCTGCCTCTTTACACCAGGATTCTACCCGGGGGCCCACTGTAAGAAATAATTGCCCAGTGCGCTCTATTTAGCTATAGTGAAAATTTATTTAGGGTCACCTAATGACCAAGGTTTGAACATCCGGGCAAAACTTCTTAACAAAGGTACTCTTCTATATACATACAGTAAAACCTTGGTTTGAGAGTAAATTGGTTTGAGCAGGTTTTGCGAGACAATCACAATTTTTTCATAAATTTTGACTTGATATACAAGCTATGTCTTGATATACAAGTAGCGTCAAGTCACAACTGAGTATAAAAGAGAAGAGATGCACCTCTGAAGCCCTGTACACATGGGCGGGAATCCCGTTGAAAAAAAAAAGCCGGTTTTCTCGACAGGATTCCTGTCAAGCTTGACGTGATTCTGCCAAACTTGTCTTGCGTACAGACTGACATTCAAAATCTTGTTGTTCTAAAGCACGGTGACGTACAAGAGGTACGACGGGACTATAAAGGGAAAGTTCCATTCCAATGGCGCCACCCTTTGGGCTTCCTTTTGCTGATCTCGTGTTAGTAAAAGTTTGGTAAAGACGATTCGCCCTTTTCAGTCTTCGTGCTTTCAGTTTGTTTTTCTGCAGTTCAGTTTGTGCTTGTGGGTTTGTATCTTGTCTTTCAGAGCGTGTAGTCAGGTCGTATCTGTTTTTCAGTGCGTTCTTGTCCGTTTCTGAATTTCAGGTTGTTCTTCATAGGCCTTGCTGTTCTTCAGTGCGTTCTGTTAGTTCGTTCTGTCCAGCCGACCATTTTCATGCTATGTTGCAGGTACGTTCTTGTCGCCGAGATCATGCTTTGCGTGCGCTTGGTGTTGGTCTTCTTGTCTTGGACCAAGACCAGTCCATGAACAGGGTGAGGAGGAGTTCATGGACCAAGAATTGGTTGCTCCAGCGTGACCAATTCTGTCACATGCCTTTGCTGCGGGAGATCCAGAAGAATAATCCTGGTGACTACAGGAATTTTCTCTGAATGACGGACCCTGTTTTTCAGCATCTGTTGTCTTTGGTGTCCCCCTATATCACGAGGCAGGACACCGTCACCTGGGAAGCCATCACTGCTGAGCAGAGGCTAGTCGCCACGTTGAGATACCTGGCGACGGGGAGAAGTCTGCAGGACCTCAAGTTCTCAACAGTCATCTCCCCCCAGGCTCTGGGGATCATTATCCCAGACACCTGTTCTGCCATCATCCAAGTCCTGCAGAAAGACTATATTAAGATAAGTTTTCTCCTTTAACATCACATTCTATGTATTTAATGTTTGCTAATGTATTGTATTTCTTTCATCATTCCCGAATTACCATGATTGTAATATGCTGTGAATGTCCCCTTTATCCCCATGCATGCTGGAAGTTTTTAATGCTTCTTTTTTGGCCTACATGCATATTTCTCTTCACCAACCTCTTCAACATGCTATCCTGGGCCCAAACACACCTAGCCCAATGTATTTTGTCAGCTCCATTGTAATGCTTTACCCTATACACCCCCTAAAATGTCTCCCAATTATTTTTTTAACATTAAATTATTTTTTGGGGTCACAAACTCCTCTAGAACCCTCCCCCGCCTCAGATTTTTGCAATGGGCCATCAGAGGGGGTGAGGAATTGGATAAGTGGGCCTTATATTTTTGGCATTAAAAATAATATAAAATTTATACTGATGTTGGCCAAGAATGTTTTTGTGTCTAATCTGCTTGCAATGTTATGCGCAAAAGTACAATTTCTTTTTTTTCTTGTTTAACTCTACAGCTTCCTTCCATGCCACTGTGGCATCCCATTTTGCCCAGTGGTGGGACTTTCCTAACTGCGGAGGAGCAATCGATGGGAAGCACTTCAGCATCCTGCCACCACCCCATTTGAGGCCTTATTTCTTCAATTACAAGGGGTTTCATAGCATCGTGCTGATGGCGGCGGTGGTATCAGCACACTATGAATTCCTCTATGTGGACGTGGGAAAAAATGACCGCATGTCGGATGGGGGAGTCTTCGCCCAGATGGAGTCTGGCCTGCGTCTCCAGTCTGATGACCCGGCATTGCCACCGGATGAGGACAATCAGGAAGGACTCCCCTTTGTGTTTCTGGCTGATGAAGCCTTTGGTCTGGGACCACACCTGATGAGGCCATTCCCTCAGAGGACCCTCACCCCGGAGAAGAGGGTTTTTAACCAACCTGCTGGCCAGAGACCGAAGGATTGTTGAGAATGCCTTCAGGATAATGGCCAGCTGGTTCCGCCTGTTTCTGACTTCAATCAACATGGCGGAGTATAAACTCAACCACATTGTGTTTTGCTGCTCCATCCTGCACAATTATTTGCGTAAACATGCACCCAATTATATTGCCACCGTTGGGTCTGAGCCCGGACTTTCTTCAGCAGAGAATACCCTGCCGGGCCTAGAATCTGGCCGTTCTGGCTTGCCCCCCCAAAGTGCCTGTCAAGTTCGGCAGCAATATGGAGAATATTTGACAGGTAGGGGGGCCATTCCTATGCCAGCCAATGTCTAAATTCTTTTTTGTCCAATAAAAAAAATAATCTGATTTAATGTTGTTTTTGATGTATTGCTTGTGTCTCTTTTAGCTGTCTTCTAGTGCACTTTTAGTGGCAAGTGGCTTTTCCTTTAGTAAATACCAACCATTGTCACTGTAAACACACAAAATAACACCAAAAAAGCTTAGAGCAGATTTGAAAAAGAAGCCTGCTCCTGACCTCTGGGAGTTCAGGACCAGATTGTGCTCCCAACTGTATGTTCTTCTTAAGGTCCCAATATTCTTGTCCACACAGAGTTGATGTGTGCCCTGGGGTCCCAAGGCTGCGCAAATTGCAACAGGTTCTCCAGCGCTGCCTTCCTATTTCTTTTCTTTATGATCCAGAATAAATGGAATTTATTTTTACAATTCATACTTGCCTGTGTGTTTTTCTTTAATAAAAAAAAAATTGGTTGTGAGTAGGCAGGTAGATTTAAAAACAAAAAAGGTCTAATTAAAAAGGGACAGATAACAACAACCAATCTCCTTGAAGGTAAAAAAATAAAATAAAATGTTATTGTGGTAACTTGACACAACTAAATTTTAAATAAAATCATGGAGATCAGTAGAAAATCAAAAACCGAAAAAAAAAATGCAGATATGGAATTAAATTTTCAAAAAACAAGAACAATTTAAATAAAAATTTTCTTGCTCTAAAATCTAAGATAATATTTATGAGATCACGATTAAAAATGTAAAAAAACAACAAATCAGATCTCTGTGTAAATATCAGCAGCAAAACAAGTTCATTATTTTTCATTATTGTAGCATTATAAAGAAGATTTGAATGCGCAGCATTAAACGATGCAATAATTTGCAGCGTGATGCATGTGCTATCTCCATTCCGAACGCTGGTTTTACCAGAAGGAGCGCTCTCGTCTCATACTTGATTCTGAGCATGCGTGTTTTTTTCCCCTTGGACAAGCATACACACGACCGGTTTTCGCGACGAGAAATAGTCCGACGGGAAACACGACGAGAAAAAAAGAGAGCAGGTTCTCTATTTTTCTCGTCGAGATTCCTGGCAGTTTTCACGACGAGAAACCATACACGCGAGCGTTTTTCTCGGCAAAAAGCCCTCCCAGCAGTTTTCTTGCCGAGAAAAACGGTCGTGTGTACGAGGCTTAAGCGTAGCAATATGGTTACATTTAATGAAGGTACAATATTTAGCAACTCACATCCTCCCAACTCATTATTCTCCGCACTGCTATCGACGTCATCACTTCCAGGCTGCGCTCCACGAGCTCTTCAAGCCTCGCTTTCAGATCGGTATACTGCAGGGCAGTCTTCCTGGTCACAATTGCAGATTGGCAGCGGTGAGTGTCGGCAGTGCAGAGGACGGTCTATGTGGACAGCTTTATCCCAGATGCCTGCATACTTAGATGTGCCTGTTTTAATCATCAACCATGTGAAATGCTAAATGTACCTTCATTAAATGTAACCATATTGCTACACTTAGGGGCACCTCTCTTCTCTTCTATACTCTGTAGCTCCTGCTGGATTTTGCTTCTAATCCCCTTTTGGAGGCTTCCATTTGTGGATGGGGATTTTATGGTTACACAACCTATCACATTGCTATGATCTTTTTATATAGACTAAAAACTGAAAGACCTATGAATAAATGGTTGAGGGATGAATCATCGGAGTTTCCATTATTTCTTATGGGGAAATTCACTTTGACATACGAGTGCTTTGGATTACAAGCATGTTTCCGGAACGAATTATGCTCGTGATCCAAGGATTTACTGTATATATATATATTTTACAAAAGACACATAGCCACATTAACTCTATACTATGGAACTTGGTATGTCCAGTAACAACCTATGCAGTAAGTCTAATGCAGCGTACACACGATCGTTTTTCATGCCGTTAAAAATGCAATTTTTTAAAATGGCCATTAAAACCGATCGTGTGTTTGCTCCAAAGCATTTTTAACGGCGTGAAAAACGGGCATTAAAAATTTCGAACATGCTCTATTTTTTCACGTCGTTTTTCATGTCGTTTTTTTTAACGACGTGAAAAACGATAGTGTGTATGCTTTTACGAGGGGAAAAAAAACGTGCATGCTCAGAATCAAGTATGAGACGGGAGTGCTCGTTCTGGTAAAACTAGCGTTCGTAATGGAGATAGCACATTCATCACGCTGTAACGGACTGAAAAGCACGAGGCTGAAAAGTGTGAATCGCCGCTCAACAAAGTTTACTAACATGAAGGTTGGCGCCATTCGAATGGAACTTCCCCTTTATAGTGCTGTTGTACGTGTTGTACGTCACTGCGCTTTGCTCAAGCGTTTTTTTTTAATGATCGTGTGGATGCAAGACAGGCTTGAGAGGAAACATGAAAAAAAACGACGAGAAAAACGTTGGTTAAAAAAATGGCATGAAAAACGATCGTGTGTACGCCGCATAAGGATTAGCAGTTGGTATCCACCCTTCTCTTTCCTTCATGGCCCTCCATGAATTACCAGACGATTAAGTTGTTATTTATCTTTAGAATGTAAGATTTACAGTGCCTCGAAACAGTATTCATACCCCTTGACATTTTCCACATTTTATCATGTGTAGCACACGTTCCCTTTTTCCCACCTTTGGCTCACTTGCAGGAAAAGGGCACACCATACTATATGCCCGTACCCTCCTGTTTGAGGAGGTTAAGCGGTGTCATGTGTTTGAGTCCCACAGCTAGGTTCTCCATCAGTTGGTTCTCATCTCCTAGGGTATAGGGACAAGTCTCTGTTTTCCCCCCAAGTATTTCCAATGTCCACACCACTCTAAACTCCAACGTTGAGTTTATTTTTCTTCAATGTTCAGCAGATAGGAAAGAGTGGATAAGAGACAGGACAGCAAGGTTTTGGGAGGTTGGTCCGGGCACAAGTAAATGTTACAATCACCACTCTATTCCCATAGTGGGTTCAGCTCACCCGGATAGTCTCCTGTAAAAGTGGATCCTAGCAGCCGCAGTGATGCTCGGACGCTCAATTAGGTTCTTTTCCTAGATACGATCGAAAGACCCTCTGCCACAGAATCTATCACGTCCCGAACTTCTCAGCTTTTGTAATGCAAGGACAGGTGCCAGCGACAACACATTACTAGGCCCTTGGTGGATAGATGAATCCCTCCAGAAAGTTACCGGGGCCCCTTCCTTCACTGTGAACTCTCACCGGTCCCTCAGAAAGGTCCTCCCCCGGCCTCCTCTTCTTAGAAGTGGGCTCCCTCGCAAGGGACACCCTGGGATTCCTCTTCCCAGAAGTGGGCTCCAGCTAAAGGTGCTGGGCCCAGTGCTGAAGTTGCAGCCCCAGGGCTAAAGGTGCCTGGAACTGATGCGCATGCGGCCCTATGGCCTGGAGGGCCGAGCGCCGCGCACTTGGACTTGGACTCCCAAACAGAACCCCCGTCCCAGGCGGCGTCTGCCCCTTATGTATCCTCCCCCAGCATGCACAGCAGGCCAACCACGCCCACTGCACCGCTGCCGAGAGAGGACACCCTAAGGCACAACACTATTACTAGTGGTTCAACCCTGACCTGTCATGGCAGTGCCACCTACAGGCCACAGGGAACTGCACACCAGTATACCACCTGGAGAAACAAAGTAGCACAACCTATCAATGAGAACGGTCTGAGCCTAACTACTAACTCAGACCAGCCCCCTAAATTTGGATATATAGCATCCCCTAAAAGGGGATGGGCGCTACACATGGTACAACCAAAATTGTAAATGTATTTTATTTAGATTTAATGCGATAGACCAACACAAAGTGGTACATAATTGTGAAGTGGAAGGAAAATGATAAATGGTTTTCCAAATTGTTTACAAATAAATATCTGAAAAGTGTGGCATGCATTTGCATTCAGCCCCCTTTACTCTGATCCCCCTAACTGAAATCTAGTGGAACCAACTGCCTCCAGAAGTCACCTAATTATTAAATAGAGTCCACCTGTGTGCGATTTAATCTCAGTATAAATACAGCTGTTGGTGAAGCCCTCAGAGGTATATTAGAGAACCTTAGTGAACAAACAGCATCATGAAGGCCAAGGAACACTCCAGACAGGTCAGGGATAAAGTTATGTAGAAGTTTAAGGCAGGGTTAGGTTATAAAAAAATATCTCAAGCTTTGAACATCTCATGGAGCACTGTTCAATCCATTATCTGAAAATGGAAAGAGTATGACACAACTGCAAACCTACCAAGATATGGCCATCCACCTAAACTGAAAGGCCGGACAAAGAGAGCATTAATCAGAGAAGCAGCCAATAGGCCCATGGTAACTCTGGAGAAGTTGCAGAGATCCACAGCTCAGGTGGGAGAATCTGTCCACAGGACAATTATTAGTCGTGCACTCCACAAATCTGGCCTTTATGGAAGAGTGGCAAGAAGAAAGCCATTGTTGAAATAAAGCCATAAGAAGTCTCCTTTGCAGTCTGTGAGATGCCATGTGGGGGAGACATTAAACATGTGGAAGAAGGTGCTCTGGTCAGATGAGACCAAAATTTAACTTTTTGGCCTAAAACCAAAACACTATGTGAGGCGGTAAACTAACACTGCACATCACCCTGAACACACCATCCCCACTGTGAAACATGGTGGTGGCAGCATCATGTTGTGGGGATTCTTTTCTTCAGCAGGGACAAGGAAGCTAGTCAGAGTTGATGGGAAGATGGATGGAGCCAAATACAGGGCAATCTTAGAAGACAACCTGTTAGAGTCTGCAAAAGACTTGAGACTGGGTCGGAGGTTCACCTTCCAGCAGAACAACGACCCTAAACTAAGGATGAGCTTCGAGTTCGAGTCAAACTCATGTTCGACTCGAACATTGCCTGTTCGCCCGTTCGCCGAACAACGAACAATTTGGGGTGTTCGCGGCAAATTCGAAAAGTCTATGGGAGAAATCTAAAGTGCTAATTATAAAGGCTTATATGCAAGTTATTGTCCTAAAAAGTGTTTGGGGACCCGGGTCCTGCCCCAGGCGACATGTATCAATGCAAAAAAAAGTGATTTTAATAATGCTTAAAGTGAAACAATAAAAGTGAAATATTCCGTTACATTTCGTACCTGGGGGGTGTGTATGATATGCATGTAAAGTGGCGCTTGTTTCCCGTGCTTAGAACTGTCCCTGCACAAAGTGTCATTTTTGAAGGAAAAAAAGTCATTTAAAACTCACTCGCGGCTATAATGAATTGTCGGCTTTTATCAATACATAGAAAAGTCATTGATAAAAAATAAAAAAAAAAGCGTGGGGGTTCCCCCAAATTCAATTACCAGGCCCTTTAGGTCTGGAATGGATATTAAGGGGAACCCCGCCGCAAATTTAAAAAAAAATGGCGTGGAGTTCCCCCTAAATATCCATACCAGGCCCTTGAGATCTGGCATGGATTTTAAGGGGAACTCTACCCCAAATGTTTTTAAAAATGGAGTGGAGTCCCCCCAAAAATCCATACCAGACCCTTATCCGACCTGGCCAGCCGCAGGGGAAGAGGGGGGGACGAGAGAGCGCCCCCCCTCCCTCCTGAACCGTACCAGGCCACATGCCCTCAACATGGGGAGGATGTCCCCATGTTGATGGGGACAGGGGCCTCATCCCCACAACCATTGCCCGGTGGTTGTGGGGGTCTGCGGGCGGGGGGCTTATCAGAATCTGGAAGACCCCTTTAACAAAGGGGACCCCCAGATCCCGCCCCCCTATGTGAATTGGTAAGGGGTACATTGTACCCCTACCATTTCACGAAGAAAGTGTCAAAAAATGTAAATAAAAACACACACACCTTGGAAAAGTCCTTTATTAAAAAAATAATAATAATAAAAAAAAAAAAACATTCCAGCGATGAAATCCAGTGTCCCGCGGCGATCCCGATGTCCAGCGCTGTCCGTCATTGGTTGTGCCTGTGCGGACCTGATGGGGAACTTCCTCCGCTGTGTTTTAAATGTATAGGCCCGCCCCTTCTAAAGTTCCCCATCAGGTCCGCTCAGCGGACCAGATGCAGAACGAGAGAAGGGGTGGGTCTATTCATGTATTACACAGCGAACGAAGTTCCCCATCAGGTCCGCCCCCTCGGCATGTTCGACCCCGCCTACGTCATTGGCCTGAGCGGGAAACTTCCTTCACTGTGTAAATGTATTTATCAACAACCCCAGAGTAGCTTTTTCTGCCTTGCTCAAAGAGTTTGAACTGTTCGGGCCCTTCAGCAATCCTAATATCTACATCCACAAGTCAGAGGTACTCAACATTTCCTTGCCATAGAAGGAGAAAATCCAACTTGAGAGTAGCTTTCTTTTTACTGGGTACATCACTTCATACAATACCTGAGTTTTTCATATTCTTGCTGATCTATCTTAACTCTACGAATGTAACTTTCTCCTTCTGCTATGGTCTACAATTGGACCATATTTGATGGCGGCTTGAAAAACCAAAGAGCACATTTGGTTTTGTATAATGTCTTTATTTAAGATGGACACCTTACCTAGTTTTATTTTTTTATTTTAGACAGTACCTATTTGTGACGGATCTTGGATACCCCGGCTGGGCACCTCTGCCAGACCCGTGTCTCCTGTCCTCCAAACGCACCCGCAGCCGGCAGACTCACCATAACCAGCCCTTAACCCCCCAATCACGAGGCAAACCACACAGGTGTTATATTCATTGGAGGTATATTTAAAGTCCCACCACATACACAAATTTTTCTACATGATTCTACTGAGACGATACTCTCCAATGTTATAATTCATGCTTGACAACACCTCCTACACATTACTTTTTCTGGCAAACACTCATACCTCCCAGCAATCCTGAATTCCCTAGGACTGTCCTAAGATTTCTACAAATTTCTAGTGTCCCGCAGATCTGAACTGCATCCCAGACTTCCACTAACTGTCTATGCTAGGTCCAGATAAGGGCAGAAGAGGCATTGACCTGTGCTCCATGTCGTGGAGAGTGCATCTGGGGTGGGAGACTCTTCTACCCCTGCATTGTCCTACTACCAAGGTGAAGGACAGAGTTACTACTTATCTCTTCTACCTTGTCATTACTTCATCCCTGCTCCAGATTCAGCCTTCCTGAACCCACTCCCTCCATTTTAGCTTGCTGCAGCTCATTTTTTTTTGTATAATCAGTATTTATTTTGTAAGAAAACATATAGCAAGATATGTCCAACAGTTCACAGCAGACAAGATCACCGACCTTGCAGGGTCGTATACCGTATCATAAAAAAATTGATATAAACACGTTGAACAGAAAGAAAGAAAAATAAAAAATAAAAAACAAAAGGGACCAGTACAACAACAAAAAAAACAATAATAATGGTCATAATATCCTGGAAAGCTGTGGGGGGATATATGGCAAGTAGAGCAAATACCATTCCGCCGGACAACCTGGACCTCGGTGCCGAGCCAAGGTGGGTTGTCCACATGAGTGCCCTGATGAATAAGAACAAGAGAAACCCAAACATGATCACACGGCCCGCAGTCGGGGCAGAGGGGGGGCAATAGCCTCCATCAAACCACCCTCCACCCCCCCACGCACCAAGGGGATCAAGAAACGACAGTGTATACTCAGGTGTGGCGGTAGGTGTCCCCGTAAAAACAGGGGTCTAACACGCTGACACAAAGACACCCCGCAGCATATCACCCAATTGCAAATCGCATAGTCCCCAATTGACAAAACTATTATAAATGGAAAGGCAGGTATACGGAGAGGTATAGAAAAGGGGGGGGAGGGGGAAGGGAAAGGGGGGGGGAGGGGGAGTGATCCAATCGTACCTGTAGATTTGTAAGGGATTGCATCCACACCGAGCACACCACTTCGGACTGAAGCCATCAATATAACTGAGCTCCAGCAGCTGTCACCTGTCAGGGGGTCGGAACTCAGCAACCTACGGGCTTTAAGGCATGGTTCTGCCAATTCCAGTAAAGCAATATCTAGGCTAGAGGGGACATAGGTAGGGTCTGAAACATAATCAGCCCATGGCGCCCAGATACCCAGAAACTGGTCCCGGGAACCCCGGCAAGTCGCCACCCATTCCTCAGCCTCTCCGATTGCACTCACTCCGCTGACCCATTCCTGTCGGGTAGGGACCCTGGACTGCTTCCAGTAAATCAGAAGCAGGCGCCGAGCTGCATTGAGAAGATGGGGCAGCACGCTGGCCTTGAATTGGCTGAGTGGGATCGATGATCGATGGGACATGAGGGAGAAAGTGCACCGGAGAGAAGGGAACATCTATCCCCAATATTTCCTTTATTTGGTCTCTTATGTCTGTCCAGAAGGGTTTGATTAGGGGGCATTCCCACCATATATGAATAAGCGTTCCCCTGTGTCCACAGCCGCACCAGCACAACCCTGACTCAGAGGGGTAAATACGAGCCATGTCTGCTGGCACTCGGTACCAGCGTGACAACATTTTGAAGTTTGTTTCTTGGGTTTTGGAGTCCATGGAGGACGAATGGGTGAGACGATATAGGTGAGCCAGTTGTGTGTCTGTGAAGTCCAGCTCTAAGTCTCTCTCCCACATCCTGATATAGGCAGGTTTGGTCTGAGGGGCAGCGGAGCCTAGTAGGCAGTATAGTTCCGACACTAAATGGGGGGTGGGTTCTTCATTTATGAAGAGGCGTTCAAACGGGATGGGGGAGGAAGGGTCTCTAATCGTGTGGCCGTGTGTCTCAAAGAAGTGGTATAGCTGCCTGTATCACTAGAAGTTCATTTGTGGGCCCTGACGCCCAGCGGGTAGGGCATCATAGCTTAGAAGTTTGCCATTTTTCATAAGTTTGCAACAGCTGGCGTTTCCATCCTCCACCCATGACCCAAAAAAGGCCATCTGCTCACCTGCGGGGAACCATAGGAATCCGCCCAATGGGGCCAGTAGGGACAGAGGGGGGGCCAGTTTCAGCAGGGAGTTGATCCTATCCCAAACTGAGAGCACATGTGCCGTCAGTGGGGAAGTCATCTCGGACAACCCCCTATGTTCCCGGGATAGCCATGGGGCATAAGATAGATTCCTGCCCGCCAGGCATTTCTCCAAGGAAACCCATAGTTTGGAGTGGGTGTGGAAACGCCAGTTGAGTATTCTCTGGAGAACTATTGCTCTGTAATAACGTCTTATATCTGTGATTCCCAAGCCGCCCTCCCTCTTCGAGCGCCGCAACACACTTAGAGCTATCCTGGGTTTACGTGCGTTCCACACAAACTCGGTCAGCATGCTGGACAGGCGGTCAAAGAATAGTCTGGGTAGGGGGATCGGTAACATCTGTAAATAAAAGAGTATCCGTGGCAATACATTAATTTTTATGATATTCACCCGTCCTAGCCAGCAAAAGGCAGTCTACGTCCATTGTGAGAGGTCCTTCTTGACCACGGTGAGCAACGGGGGATAATTGGCTGCATATAGTGTGAGGAAGCGGTCCGTGAGATGCACTCCTAGATATCTTAAGGACTCCTTGGCCCAGACAAAGGGGAAGGCGTCCTTAAGTCTCGTGGCCAAATGGGGGGGCAAGCATATGGGGAGGATCTCAGATTTTGTAAAGTTTATCTTGAAACTGGAAAGCGTTCCAAAATGTTTGAGTTCCTTCATCAGGTTCGGTAGTGAGATCAAGGGGTCCGCTAGGTGGAAGAAGACATAGTCGGCATAAGCCGAGAGCTTGTGCTCCGTATTTCCAACCTGTAGGCCTTTAATGTTTCTGCTGGCCCCTACAGTGCGGAGCAAAGGCTCCAGCACTAGGGCAAACAAGAGGGGTGATAGGGGACATATACAGTACCTGCCTCGTACCGTTCCTGATGGGGAAGCGAGATGAGAGAGTACCGTTCACCTTGACCTGTGCACATGAGGAGGAGTACAGGGCCATAATTGACATCAGCATTCGTGGTCCTAGTCCTAAATGTCTGAGTACCGCCTTCAAATAGGACCAGTCAGCGCGGTCAAACGCCTTTTCCATTTCTGTCGATAAAATAATATAAGGCTGGGGGTCTGGACGGGTGCGAGCCCAATGTATGAGTTAGACTGCCCTAAGGGAGTAATCCCTGGCCTCTCTACCCATTATAAAGCCTGTTCGGTCAGGGTGTATGATCCCAGGTATTAGATGCTTAAGTCTGTTAGCTAAAATCTTGGCTAGGATCTTCACATCCAAATTGAGGAGAGAGATGGGGCGATAGCTCTGAGGGACGGTGAGGTCCTTGCCCTCCTTCAGGATCACAGTGATGTGAGCCAAAAGTGCCTCGGGGGGATGGCTTTACCCCCGGCTATGGAGTCAAAGTACTTGCACATAGGAGTCGCTAAATGGGAAAGAAAAGTCTTGTAATAAGCCTTAGTAAATCCATCTGGGCCTGGACTCTCCCCCTTGGGCAAGAACTCAACCATCGACCCTAGCTCAGTCGGGGTTATTGGAAATTCTAAAGCCGAAGACTGGTCATCCGTAAGTGGGGGGGAGCCACACCGAGGTCAAGTAGTCTTGGACTGCTTGTTGTCTAACGTCTCGCATAGTAGAAGGGAGCTCGGAGTCTATATTATACAGTGTGGCGTAATAGTCTCAAAAGCCAGCAGCAATTTTGGAAGATTGTACTGTCAATTCCCCAGAGGGAGAGTGCAATTTTGGGATGTGTGTCTGTGCATTTCGTTTCCTAAGTGCCCTCGCTAGCATCCGCTCGCCCTTTTTTTTAATGCTCATAGAACTTATGGGACATGAATCAGAACGTTTACGTGTTCGCTGGTCCAAGAGGCGCAGGAACAGTACCCGTAGCTCAGTCAGTTTGTTCAACGCCTCTGTGCCCCCGTTTGCCTTATGGTGGAGTTCAGCCTTTTGAAGGGCTGACTGTACCCTCAGAAAGTCTGCCCTGTGTTCCAGTTAAAGCCTGGAGCCCTGGGATATCAGCACACCCCTGGCCACAGCCTTATGGGCCTCCCACAATACGCCCTCGGTGATGTCATCAGTAGAGTTTTCCCTGAAGTAGTGGGCCAATGTGTCAGATACCTCCTTCACCACCACCACGTTGTCCAGTAAGTTGTCGTTCAGCCGCCACGTCCAGGCCCTACGTGAGCCTGAAGGTAGGGCGAAGGCAATCGTGACCGGAGCATGGTCTGAGATGGTGATATTGCCAATAGACGCAGACCGCAAAAGTTCCAGGGTATCGCGGTCTACGTATATGTGGTCTATGCGAGTGTAAACATCATGTACTTTGGAGTAGAAGCTAAAGTCACAGTCAGAGGGGTGTAAAATGCGCCAGCTATCTGTCAGGAGATGGGATTGAAGGGACGCAAAAGAATGTGGGGGTCCAGCAAGCATGGGATCAGGGCTTACATTAAAGTCTCCCCCGAGGATCAGGTAACCCTCCCTAAGTTCAGCCAGTTGTTCCAATGTAGAGTCAATGAAGCCGAGCTGGTTAGTATTAGGGGCATAGATCGACGAAAACGTGTACGTGTGTCCGGCAATGCTACCTTTGAGAAATACATACAGTACCTGCCTAGGGGGTCTACTTTTTGATCTATGGGCTGGAAGGGACACGACTTGTGTATGGTGATGGCCGTACCTCTAGATTTAGGCGTTGGGGAGGTGCTGAGGAACCACTGATTAAAGAGGTGTGTGGGCAGCTTGGGAAGCGACTGAGGTGTAAAGTGAGTCTACTGAAGGAAGACCACCTGCGCCTTTAACCGTTTTAACTCCCACCATAGCTTACTTCGTTTGTGTGGGGAGCATAAGCCCCTGACGTTATAGGAGCTTACCTGTAGGGTAGCTATAGGGAGAGCTGGAGAAGGTCGAGTCGTCGATGGCTGTGGTGCACTCGGTGTGGAAGGCAATGTGGCGGATCACTCCTAAGAAAAAGGGGGAATGAAGGGGGAGGAGGGGAGGGGGTGGAAGGAGGGGGAGGGAAGAAAAAAGGGAAAGAAACAGAAAAAAAAGGAGACATAAGACAAATATATAAACAAAACAAACAAGACAAGGTGGCCAAAGCCACCTGAACTTATAGGACAGATAAGGGCCCTGTTCAGGACCCCGCCCCCTATAAGGGGGGGGGCCCAAACCCCAGCCCAAGATCCCAAGTGGGATCAATACTCCAAAAAAGGGGGTAGCCTACTAGGGGTACGTAGGCCAGCAATGGAGGAGGGAGAGGGGGCAGCCACCGCCGTCCACCACATCTAACAAAGTATGATAAGGGAGAGGGGGAAGAAGTGGGTATCCACAGGTGAGGAAGACCCGGAGGACATGGGATCAACCAGGCCCGCAGCAAATGAAGGGAGCTGGGCTGGTGGTAACCGGCTACCTCCCCACCAAGTCAAGAGAGGATAGAAAATTTGGGAAGGTCATATTTCGTGCAGAGAGTCACGGTTCTGCCCTCTTTAGTAACTTGGAGAAAGAAGGGGAAGCCCCAGCGATACTGCAGGCCTGCGTCCTGGATGGCAGTCATGAGAGGGCGAAGTGATCTGCGCTGCATAAGAGTGCGTCTAGAGATGCGGTCCTTAAGTGTGTACTTATGAAGCTTACAGATGATGTCCCACAGGTTGTTCACATCTTGGGATGGGGGCTTCAGTGCTCTGTGCGCACGGTCTATTTCAATAGTGGCTGTAGCAGGCAACCCCAGTATCTCTTTAAAGATGCCCTCAAGGGTGGGAATAATGTCCCTGGCCCCGGTTGATTCAGGCAGGCCTCTGATCCTGATGTTGGCCCTGCGGCTGCGATTCTCCACATCGTCTAACTGGCAGAGCAGTGTCTCAATCTGGTGACCTTGTGTTGTGCATTTATCTTGCAGCATAGAGATGACTGGGAGGGTGTCCTCAAACTTTTGCTCCAGTGATTCTAATCTGTTCCCCCAGATGAGAGGTGTCATTTTTAAGCTGGGCAATGTCCTCTTTAACCACTTAACAACCACCTGCCGACAAATAACGTCGACAAGGTGGTTGCTTAACTCTGGGAGGACATTATATAACGTCCTCCCAGAATCGCGTTCCCGCGCGCCCCCTGGGGCGCGCACACGGGAAACTCCGTGACCCGGCGGATCACGAATCGCGGTAAATCGCCGCTGATAGCGGCCGTTTACCACGTGATCGCTCCGTCAAATGACGGAGCAATCACTTGTAAACAGACCGGCGTCATTTGATGACGCCGGTTCCTCCCTCCCCTCTCTGTACCGTTCGGTACAGTGTGAGAGGGGAGGGGGAGGGAGCGGATGGCAGCAGCAGCACTGTGGGCTGGATCTGTGACAATTGCAGTCACAGATCCAGCCATCCATCCATCCCTGCTCAGCCATCCCTGTCCTATACCCTGCCAATACTCTGCAATACACCCTGCCAATACTCTGCAATACACCCTGCCAATACTCTGCAAACTACCCTGGTGCAATACTCTGCAATACCCTGGTGCAATACTCTGCAATACCCTGGTGCAATACTCTGCAATACCCTGGTGCAATACTCTGCAATACCCTGCGAAATACTCTGCAATACCCTGCGAAATACTCTGCAATACCCTGCGAAATACTCTGCAATACCCCGGTGCAATACTCTGCAATACCCTGGTGCAATACTCTGCAATACCCTGGTGCAATACTCTGCAATACCCTGGTGCAATACTCTGCAATACCCTGCACAATACTCTGCAATACCCTGCACAATACTCTGCAATACCCTGCAAAATACTCTGCAATACCCTGCAAAATACTCTGCAATACCCTGCGCAATACTCTGCAAAATACTCTGCAATACCCTGCACAATACTCTGCAATACCCTGCACAATACTCTGCAATACCCGCCACAATACTCTGCAATACCCTCCACAATACTCTGCAATACCCTCCACAATACCCTGTGCAATACCCTCCACAATACCCTGTGCAATACCCGTGCAATACCCTGCCATACACCGCAATACCCTGCCATACACCGCAATACCCTGCCATAGTCCGCAATACTCCGCAATGCCCTGCAATACTCCGCAATGCCTGGCAATACTCCGCAATGCCCGGCAATACTCCACAATGCCCAGCAATACTCCGCAATGCCCGGCAATACTCTGCAATAACCACTTCCCGCCCTCCGGCCGTCATATGACGTCCTTGACTTTGTGCGGGGATATCTGAATGATGGGAGCAGCTACAGGCATCATTCAGATATTAGCTTTTTCAGCCGGCGATTCCCTACATCATAAGAACAATCATAGCGGCTGTTCCGCCGCTTGATCATTCTTACGGGAGGCGAGAGGGGATGTCCCCCCCCCCCGCCGCCCTCCGGTGCTTCTACCGACTCACCGCTACGATCAAAGCCAGGATTGTTGTTTTTTTTTTTTGTTTTTTTTTCAGGCTTCCCAGCCTAGAGGTGAGATGTGGGGTCTTATTGACACCCCCCCCCCCATATCTCACTGTAAAGAGGACCTGTCATGCCATATTCCTATTACAAGGGATGTTTACGTTCCTTGTAATAGGTATAAAAGTGATCAAAAAAATGTTTAGGGCGGAAAAACATGTCAAACTAAAATAAATAAAGTAAAATGAAGAATAAATTTTTTTTTTTTTTAAAGCGCCCCTGTCCCCGTGAGCTCGCATACAGAAGCGAACGCATACGTAAGTCCCGCCCACATATGAAAACGGTTTTCAAACCACACATGTGAGGTATCTCTGCGAACGTTAGAGCGAGAGCAATCATTTTGGCCCTAGACCTCCTCTGTAACTCAAAACATGTAACCAGTAAAAATATTTAAAGCGTCGCCTATGGGGATTTTTTAAGTAGCGAAGTGTGGCGCCATTCCACGAGTGTGCAATTTTTAAGGGCGACATGTTAGGTATCTATTTACTCGGCGTAACTTCATCTTTCACATTATGCAAAAACATTGGGCTAACTTTACTGTTTTTTTTTTTTTAAGCACAAAACATTTTTTTTCCGTAAAAAAACGCGTTAAAAAAATTGCTGCGCAAATATCGTGCGAGATAAAAAGTTGCAACAACCACCATTATATTCTCTAAGGTCTTTGCTAAAAAAACATATATAATGTTTTGGGGTTCTATGTAATTTTCTAGCAAATAAATGATGATTTTTACATGTAGGAGAGAAATGTCAGAATTGGCCTTGGTGCTCCAGAACGCCTGAAGGTGCTCCCTGCATGTCGGGCCTCTGTATGTGGCCACGCTGTGTAAAAGTCTCACACATGTGGTATCGCCATACTCGGGAGTAATAGCAGAATGTGTTTTGGGGTGTAATTTGTGGAATGCATATGCTGTGTGTGAGAAATAACCTGCTAATATGACAATTTTGTGAAAAAAAAAAAGAGAAAAAAAAAATCTTGATTTTGCAAAGAATTGTGGGAAAAAATGACAACTTCAAAAAACTCACAATGCCTCTTTCTGAATACCTTGGAATGTCTTCTTTCCAAAAAGGGGTCATTTGGGGGGTATTTGTACTTTTCTGGCATGTTAGGGTCTCAAGAAATGAGATCGGCCGTCAGTACTTCAGGTGTGATCAATTTTCAGATATTGGCACCATAGCTTGTGGACTCTATAACTTTCACAAAGACCAAATAATATACACCAATTTGTACTTATTTTTACCAAAGATATGTAGCAGTATAAATTTTGGCCAAAATTTATGAAGAAAAAATAGTAATTTGCAAAATTTTATAACAGAAACGAAAAAAAAATCATTTTTTTACAAAATTTTCAGTCTTTTTTCTCTTATAGCGCAAAAAATAAAAAACCCAACAGTGATTAAATACCACCAAAAGAAAGCTCTATTTGTGTGAAAAAAAGGACAAAAATTTCATATGGGTACAGTGTTGTATGACTGAGTAATTGTCATTCAAAATGTGAGAGCACCGAAAGCTGAAAATTGGTCTGGTTATTAAGGGGGTTTAAGTGCCCAGTGGTCAAGTGGTTAAAAGCTTTCTCAACCCGATCTGCAAAGCGTTCTAGGTCAGCCTTAGTGGGGAGAGACCATATATAGCGCCTGATGTCCATGTCATCTAGGGGGTCAGGAGCCGCCGGGTCACCCATCTGAGATGAGGGGGAGTCAGGGGAGATCGGGGTCGCCGATTCACTCACTAACCGTGGAGAAAGTATAGGGAAGCTCGCCTGTAGCAGAGGTGGCGGCCTGTGAGGCTTTAGCAGCGGTCTGGGCCTTCGCGGCCTGCGCCATCTTAGAAGCCTAGCGGCCCTGCCTCTGTGAGGAAGGAATCCAGCTGCCCCTGCCTGGCCCGATCGGTCCTCGGAGGCTGCGAGGATGCCCGGCTTCTCTGCGACATGGTATGGGGTGGTTGTGGTGGAAAACTCCCCGGTGGCTGTGATACAGTGCGGCGGTGAGACTGAGTGGTAGAGACACACGTCCTCACTCCTCCATGGTCAGGACATTCCCCCTTCTAGCTCAATTTTTGTCCTGCTGGTGGAGACTCTGATTAGACTGCTTGGGGACAAATCTCTAACTATGAGCTTCTACAGCCATGTGGAGGAGGCTCAAGAGAGGTCCATGGCCTGAGGGGGAACAGCAGCAAGGTAAGTGTTGCAGCACATCCCTCTGTTTAGTGCTGTGCCTCCCTTCTGCCATCCCTACAGAACATCTCTGCTGTCACCCTGAAGGGAAGTTACTGAAGCACGAGGAACTTCTTTGCAGAGATCATGTGGCACTTACAACACAGCAAACCAGCTCACCTCAGTCCCCCTAGGCAGACAGAAGAACTGGTGGAATCCACTTCAGCTGCTTTGCGCTGTCCTATATATACTGAACAAAATGAAATCTGACTGACGAAACCACAGGACGTCTCCTAAGCAGGGATGAGCCGAACACCCTCCTGTTCGGTTCGCACCAGAACCTGCGAACAGACAAAATGTTCGTGTAAACTTTAGAACCCTATTAAATACAATGGACTCGAACGTTCGAAATCTAAAGTGTTAATTATAAAGGCTAATATGCAAGTTATTGTCCTAAAAAGTGTTTGGGGACCTGGGTCCTGCCCCAGGGGACATGTATCAATGCAAAAAGAAGTTTTAAAAACGGCCGTTTTTTCGGGAGCAGTGATTTTAATAATGCTTAAAATGAAAAAATAAAAGTGAAATATTCCTTTAAATTTCGTACCTGGGGGGTGTGTATGATATGCATGTGAAGTGGCGCATGTTTCCCGTGCTTAGAACTGTCCCTGCAAAAAATGTCATTTTTGAAAGAAAAAAATGCATTTAAAACTGACTCGCGGCTATTAATGAATTGTCGGCTCCCGGCAATACATACAAAAGTCATTGATAAAAAAAAAAAAAAGCGTGGGGGTTCCCCAGAATTCAATTACCAGGCCCTTCCGGACCCGCCTACGTCATTGGCTTGAGCGGGGAACTTCCTTCACTATGTAAATTTAAATTACACAGTGAAGGAAGTTCCCCGCTCAAGCCAATGACGTAGGCGGGTCCGAAATACCGAGGGGGCGGACCTGATGGGGAACTTCTCTCACTGTGGTAATACATGTATAGACCCGCCCCTTCTCATGTTCCGCATCTGGTCCGCTGAGCGGACCTGATGGGGAACTTTAGAAGGGGCGGGTCTATACATTTAAAATACTGAGAGGGAGTTCCCCATCAGGTCCGCTCAGGCACAACCAATGAAGGACAGCGCTGGACATCGGGATCGCCGCGGGACACTGGATTTCACCGCTGGAATGTTTTGTTTTTTTTGTTTTTTTTAATAAAGGACTTTTTCAAGGTGTTTGTGTGTTTTTTTAAACATTTTTTTACGCTTTCTTCGTGAAATGGTAGGGGTACAATGTACCCCTTACCAATTCACATGGGGGGGGCGGGATCTGGGGGTCCCCTTTGTTAAAGGGGTCTTCCAGATTCCGATAAGCCCCCCGCCCGCAGACCCCCACAACCACCGGGCAAGGGTTGTGGGGATGAGGCCCTTGTCCCCATCAACATGGGGACAACATCCTCCCCATGTTGAGGGCATGTGGCTTGGTACGGTTCAGGAGGGAGGGGGGGCCTCTCTCTCGTCCCCCCCTTTTCCCCTGCGGCCGGCCAGGTTGCGTGCTCGGATAAGGGGTCTGGTATGGATTTTTAGGGGGACTCCACGCCATTTTTTTAAAAAATTTGGGGTGGAGTTCCCCTTAAAATCCATGCCAGATCTGAAGGGCCTGGAATGGATATTTGGGGGAACCCCACGTCAATTTTTTTTTAAATTTGCGGCGGGGTTCCCCTTAATATCCATTCCAGACCTGAAGGGCCTGGTAATTGAATTCTGGGGAACCCCCACGCTTTTTTTTTTTATCAATGACTTTTGTATGTATTGCCGGGAGCCGACAATTCATTAATAGCCGCGAGTCAGTTTTAAATGCATTTTTTTCTTTCAAAAATGACATTTTTTGCAGGGACAGTTCTAAGCACGGGAAACATGCGCCACTTTACATGCATATCATACACACCCCCCAGGTATGAAATTTAAAGGAATATTTCACTTTTATTTTTTCATTTTAAGCATTATTAAAATCACTGCTCCCGAAAAAACAGCCGTTTTTAAAACTTCTTTTTGCATTGATACATGTCCCCTGGGGCAGGACCCGGGTCCCCAAACACTTTTTAGGACAATAACTTGCATATAAGCCTTTATAATTAGCACTTTAGATTTCTCCCATAGATTTTTCGAATTTGCCGCGAACACCCCAATTTGTTCGCTGTTCGGCGAACGGGCGAACAGGCAATGTTCGAGTCGAACATGAGTTCGACTCGAACTCGAAGCTCATCCCTACTCCTAAGTAGTCTTTCCCAGTTATCCCTTTCTAGAAACTTCTCTCCCCAATCTCTTCCTTCCTAAACCATCTGCATATTCCTCCCTTTGATATCACATCCACTCTACAGGCTGGTAAATGTGTACTTAATTTTTATAGCTACTTTATAGATATAAATTGCAGCAGCCATTTTGAAATGTCCATTGAGCTATATTGCTGGCAAGCTGTTAGTAATAGAGTGTCCTTTAGTGGCAGTAGGCAGTCTGCATAAAATAGTAAACAATTGATTAGACATAACATGTAAAAAATATCAGTTTTACAAAGTGAAGTAGTTCTGCTGAACACCTACTCAACAGGTAGCATAGCAAATCTCTCTGAGGTTACTACATGTAATAGTTTCAGACTATGTGATCTCAGCCATAACTTGACTCTCCCAAAATAATGACATTAAAAAGTGGTATCATTGTTAACTGGAGGTTTTGGAGTTTTAAACCCGAGCACAGGAACTAGTCAGATATAATGTATAAACTGAAGAACAATGTTCTCGTGTGAGTAGCTATATACTACAATGTTGGTATGCCAGGTTCAAATAAACTTGAAGAGTTTTTCAGGTCTATTTACAGTGAGTGCCACTGGATAACATAATTGTGTTTTCAAGTACCTAACGTTAGTGTCTGTAATGGGATTTTATGAGATGTTTAGTATGCATGGCTGTACTGTGGTGTGATAACACAGAAGCAAAAATGTTGTTTAAATAATTGCAGGCTAGGGTGCTAAGTAAAAGTGAATTAGCAAGAACCACAGAAAAATCATATTATACATGACTTAACCTATGTTTAAGGCTTAACTCCAGACAAAACATTTTTGTTTTCGTTTGGATAAACCGGGGAAGGGTTTAAACCTTATCAACTTTTTTATTTCTGCCCTTTATGCCCATTTGAGGATTGTCAGAAGCACTAGAATATGGAGAGCGGGGGGATCCTCTGTCGCAGAGATACATGCAACAATTGAGTAGGGGAAGGGTTTCAACCTCTGTTGGAGAAATCCTACCTTGGCAGATTCCCTCTATTTTTCTTTCCAGGTGACAGGTGTCGGCAGGAATAGGTAGCATCAGGTTCAGGTACAAAAGCAGGTAGAGAGGCACACAACCACTGCTGAAGAACCATGCAAAGTCATAGAAAGACAGTCTAGGTTATCATACCAGATACCAGAATAGCTCTGTAAAGTATACCTGTACTGGCTGGTAGAGGCAGTGCTCCTAAATAGCCACAAGTAAGAGAACCTGACTGCTGGCATAGGGAAAACATAAAAAAGAGTAAACCAGAATTTAAAAAATGATAATGGGGTTAAGACAGTGGTAGAGAGGTACAACGTGTGCTTTGGCAGGTAGCCAGTCAGTATGCTTATTCCTTTCATTCGCTTGTGTAAAATACAACCATCACTCAATGTAGAATTTGTTAGGTACACTTGCAGGATAATGCAAATAGCTAGTGATTTATGTGGCTAATACCTACATAATTTGCACAGATATACTCGAGAGATTCACTTTTTACTTACAGTAACCAAACAATAGAATAGTGAAAATGCATCATCCAAAAATTATTAGAAAAATGGGGCTAAATTGTCACAAGGATCACCAAAACTGGACAGATAACAAATGGAACATTGTTGCTTAGCCTGACACACAGTGGGTATAGAAAAGAATCACCCCCTTTAGAATACTCACATTCTGTTGTTTTGCAACCTGAAATGAGTTTTAGTTTTATTCAGCTGTATTTACTCCAACATCCAAGTGAAAGATATAACACCATGTCAGAAAAAATTAAAATAAAACAAAGAACAGAATCACTGAGTTTTAAAAAGGATCATCCTCCTCCTAAAAATGACTTGTAAACTCAATCAGGTTTAGCTAATCACATTGTTCTCAATGGCACACAAGGCCATTTGACTTTCAACTGTGATCAGATGTGGTCATTTTGATTAGCTCAGCTGTCTTGGAGCATTTCAGTCCCTGGTAGTGCAACTGTTCAAACAATCAACTATGAGTGGAAAGGCACTGTCAAAAGATCTCTGGGATAAAGTTGTGGACAGGCACAAGTCAGGAGATGGATACAAAAAAATTCAAAGGCTTTATCAATGCCTAGAAGCACAGTAAAGTCTATTATTAGGATGTGGAAGGTATTTGACACAACACAGACCCTCCCTGGATCAGGACGTTGTTTCAAACTAGGTGAAAGAGCCAGGAGGAAACTGGTCAGAAAGGCTACCATGAGGCATACAGCAACTCTGTAGCAGTTGCAAGAATTGATGACAAAGAGTGGTCATTGTGCGCATGTGACAACAATAACACAAATTTGACTTGTATGGGTAGGTTGCAAGAAAAAAGCCACTCCTCAAGAAAGGCCACATGCAGTCACAAGTGAGCTTTGCCAAAAGCGCCTTGAAGTTTCTGAGGCCACATGGAAAAGGAGTTATGGTCATATGTGACTAAAATTTAATTATTTGGCCTCAAAACCAAACGATATATCTGGCGGAAATTAAATACAGCTCACCATCCAAATAACACCATTCCTACAGTAAACCATGGAGGTGGTAATATCCTGTTATGGGGGTGTTTCTTTGCAGAAGGGACTGGAGCACAATCTGCTGCCCCCTTTGCCAGAAAGCTGTCAATGGGAATTTTTTTTTACCTTCCAACATGACAACGACCCAAAGCACACAGCAAAAATGGCCACACAGTGGTTGAAGGAGAAAAAGGTGAATGTCCTTGCGTGGCCTAGTCAGAGCCCAGACTTAAACCCCATTGAAAACCTTGAAGACTGCAGTCCACAAATGGTCACCATCAAATGTAACTTATCTTGAGCATTTCTGCAAAGAAGAGTGGGCAAATATTTCAGAGTTTAGATGTGCAAAGCTAGTAGGGACATATCCCAACAGACTAAAGTCTGTAATTAAAGCAAAAGGTGGTTCCACAAAATACCGACACAATGGGGTGATCCTTTTTTTCAACTCTGTGATTCTGTTTTTTTTTTTTTTTTTTCTGGCATGTTGGTGTTATATCTTTCACTTGGATGTAATAAGCTGCACTGATTAAATGCAGCTGGTTAAAACAAAAACTGTGTCTATCTTCATTTCAGGCTGTAAAGCAACAAAATGTGAATATTTTAACCACTTCAGATCCGCGCTATAGCTGAAAGACGGCCGCAGCGCGGACCTGAAGTGCCGGGAGTCCCTGGACGTCCTCCTGTTTACTTCCGCATTGCGCGCCGCTGCCGTCGGGGAATAGTTGTGCCCGCTGTGTCACGCACGTGCCTGGTGGCCGCGATGTCCGCCAGGTGCCCGCGATCGTCAGTCACAGAGCCAGGGACGTGGATCTCTGTGTGTAAACACAAAGATCCATGTCCTCTCAGGGACGCAGATCGGTCACCTCCCCCAGTCAGTCCCCTCCCCCCCACAGTAGCCCCCTAGTGTTAACCCCTTCCCTGCCAGTCACATTTATACAGTAATCAGTGCATATTTATAGCACTGTTCGCTGTATAAATGTGAATGGTCCCAAAATAGTGTCAAAAGTGTCTGATCTGTCCATCGCAATATCGCAGTCCTGACAAAAATCGCAGATAACCGCCATTACTAGTAAAAAAAAAAAAAAGAAACGTCATAAATCTATCCCCTATTTTGTAGGCGCCATAACGTTTGCGCAAACCAATCAATACACGCTTATTGCGATTTTTTTTACCAAAAATATGTAGAAGAATACGTATCGGCCTAAACTGAGAAAAAAATATATATATATGTAGCGGGTATTTAAATTTAATGGAAGCATCTGGGTGGTAGTGTAACCCAGATGCACTGATTATTGTTATGGAGGACTCTGGTGGTGTGAGGTTCCCTGGGGTCCGAGGGTGGCGTTGTTGCCCTGGGCCGGGGGTTGAACCCTCACTGCAAGACTGTACTCTTTTTGTCCCTTTCCGGCGGTTGTACAGCGGGGCGGGGAACCTGCTGTGATGCTGGGGAGAGGAGATAAAGGGGGTGGACGCCCTGAGCACGGGGTTCAGAGTTGGAGGACATCGCCGCGCCCAGGCACCTTTGGCCCGGGTGCGGGCGTTCTGGAGTTCCGGGCACAGGGGCCCTTGACCTGGCCGGAGCGGGAGATGGAGTCCATCCCAGGCACCTTTAGCCCTGGGGTGAGGTACTATTGAGGAGGCCTGGGACCCAGTACCTTTGACTGGGTTCCGCAAGGGTGGAGGAGTCCGAGGGGCCCTAAGGTGTTGGGCGCCCGAATCTGAGACGAGGAGGCCGGGGAGTGTAACCCTTCCGAACAGCCCGGTGCAGCATTTGCCGGTGACGGTGGGGCCTCCGGTAACTCTCTCGGAAGGATGTCTTCCCTCTGATTGGGGCCACAGCTTAAAGAAGGTAACTCCTATTTCATGTTCGTTAGAGTTGCTGGTAGAGACTCAGAAAAGGAAAGAAGTACATTCACAGTCACTGTGCGCCATAACCGTTGGTGATATCTCAATGGTTTAGTTTGATTGAGGATTGTGCCTTGACCTACTCCCCACCTATACTGAACTGTTCATTGGTCACAACCTGTCTGTGCTAAGTGACGATTTATTGCTGCTAAAGAATAAATAAGAGTTGGACCTTTTCAGTTGTGTGGAACTCTGGTTACTGGGAGCAAAGGGGGGTCAGTTAGAGGAAAGACTTGACCCTGGGTTATTCACACGACCCGATGGTAAAATACGTTCGGGCCTTCACCTCTATCCAGAAGAGGACATGGGCCATGGTGGATCTCATCCCTCCTCCCAGGTTCCCCTAGACAAGACAGCAAGCCGAGAAGAAGAAGGGGTGAGAGGGGTGAGCCCACTACATATATATTTTTTTTTAATTGGGATATTTATTATAGCAAAAAGTAAAAAATATTGTGTTTTTTTCAAAATTGGCAGTCTTTTTTTGTTTATAGCGCAAAAAAAAAAAAACGCAGACGTGATCAAATACCACCAAAAGAAAGCTCTATTTGTGGGAAAAAAATTATAAAAATGTAATTTGGGTACAGTGTTGTATGACCGCGCAATTGTCATTCAAAATGCATCAGCGCTGAAAGCTGAAAATTGGTCTGAGCAGGAGTGGGGTTTAAGTGCCCAGTAAGGAAGTGGTTAAAGGGAGTGATTCTATTCTATACCCACCACTATATGTTGATTTATTCTGCATTGTGCAAATGGTAGGGATAGAATCTTATATTCATAGAATTAATCCTTTGAAATTAGGTTTGCCTGATCCCAAAGGAATCTTTCAAACAACTAGAAATCATGCTTCAAAAAATTCAGGCTGTCCTTAGGCAAAAAAATGAATCAGATAGGTGTACAGAATGGAATGCTGTAGAGTTTAGGTGTTTGTCTTCTTGGCATGTATTCATTATTAAATGTACAGTATACACTGTATGTACAGTATGCATCTTCCTTACTATCAATCTGACATAAAGTAAATGTGCTGCTTTTGAAGCCTCCAGATATATTGAGCAAGGCATGTTTATGGGACTTGGTGTCAAAGATTTTACCAATTTGATTATGACAGCTAGTTTTTTGGAGGATTTTCACATAACATATTTTCTGAAGTGTAAATCTGTGATACTTTCATTCAAATGAGCCTTACAGGCGCAATAATTTTATGCATACCATCTGCCATTTGGTATATGTTTTAGCACAGTATATAGTTTTAGGCAAAAGTAATTATAAAAATCAACAAATATACTTAATTTGCTTGAAAAACTACCTAAGTATAGACAGGTTGTCTCATCTTTCTCTTCTATTATGTTTTGTTGCTGCTGCTTTGCTAAAGAACACCATGTACATTTAGGCTCTATTCATACCTTTGCGTGCATGCATGTTGCATTTTTGTCCGTTTATAAACATTGGGGGAGATTTACTAAAACTGGAGAACTCAGAATCTGGTGCAGCTATGCATGGTAGCCAATCAGCTTCTAACTTCATCTTGTTACATTAAGTGTTGACAATAAAACCTGGACTCTTATTGGTTTCTGTGCAGAGCTGCACCCGATTTTGCACTCTCCAGTTTTAGTAAATAATCCCGATTGTCTTATAGCAGACCAATGCTAGGGATGAGGTTAGGGTTTGCCACTACCTACCATCTATTCTATAACCATTGTGCTCTGAAGCCACCCACATAATATCACTCACATTCACTGCATTCCCCTATCCACACAGATTAAATTTACACTTCCCTCAGTTAACCCTATTATCCCAAAATACCAACACATGGGGGTGATCTTTTTTCCAACTCAGTGATTCTGTTTTTTATTTTTATTTTTTCCTGCTGTTGACCAGTCTTACATTGTTGTGTCCTCTGCTTAATTCTTGTAGTATAAACCTAGACTGTGCTGTTTGTCTCTAGTGAATTTGGGCCTAGCCTTGCTCATTAAAATTGACCTGCTGCTGGCAAAATTTACACTACTGTATCATCAGCAATATATTAATTATTTTAGTAAAATCCTGTCTATGCTTTTTTTCTCTAGTGCAGTTCAGCCAATTCTCCCTCACTGAAAATGCCCTGCTGGTGGCTAATTTTACACTGCTTTATATTTTGTGGTCTGTTAATTCTTAATGAAAGCTTAATCGAAATTGGCTAAAAACAGGACAGATATGCCTCAGTAAGAACATGGGATTGTACACCCCATTAACACCCATCATACCATAAGAACATACCTAAAATATAAAATAAAACACACAACAAGGATTGTGGAAAAGTTTTGGCCACGGCCCCTTTATTGGGTTTAAAACATTTTTAATTATGAAATGAACTTTAACTTTTAATACCTAACAGAATCGCTGTTAACCATTAACAGACCAACATGCTTAGTCACTAAGCCTCAAGCAGCAATATCTTATACCAACCAAATACCAGTTTACCAACCACTGTCCACCCACAAAGTGGGCGACGTTACCCAAAAGCCAGGTTACCAACCTGGCCCCACCCCACCACCGCGGCCTAAAAAATCACTCTTTACAATCCAGCATTGAAAATGCCCTTACCAATGACAGAGAAAATGTACCAAAAACATAACTTCCAAACTTATGAAATAATAAAGAGGGACACCCTTCTGCAGAGTAAGTAGCAAAGGAAATGTCCCCAGTTACAGGGACCTCAAGGATCTAATATGCAGAAAATGATTGGCTAAACAATACATGTGCTTTTTACTTACCTCTACCTTTCCTTTATAATGATTTTTCAAAATATCAAATGCAGTAATATAGAGGCTGAATAAAATGTTTAGTGCAGCATAACACTTTTGGCAGTAAAATAGTACATTTTGTATAGAGATGTACATATCAGTCTAAAAAGAGGGACAACTGAAGCTGCATGAGGGACAGAGGGATTTGGTCCCAAAGGAGGGACAATTGGGCACTATGCCAAATACTGCTAGACCTCTGATGAAACTCTCCAGATCACAATAGGGAAAAATGAAGTCACTAATAATGAGTATACAGTAAATTATCATATCAATCAATTTTATGGTAACTGTACCATGAACTGAAGCCCAGGCCTAGAAAACCACTTATTTGTAGACAGGACGGTCTTTTTTTTTTTGGAAGGTCTAAGAATTTAAATCCCTTCCAGGTGAACAAGAAGGATGTCCAACACAGCTCACACTTGCAAATAGGGAATATGATCAGCCAACTATTCCAAATACATACCCCATATACCCTGCAAGAAAACTGGGTTTTTAACAGGAGGGAAATAAAATTCTCTGTACCAGACAACATATGAATGTCAACAATTCATACTATTAATTATTTATTTCTTTTTATTATAAAAGGCGGGGACTTGCATAATAAATGCAGAGATCAGGTTGGACATAAAGAGCAGGGTGCCCATCTACGTCCTGATGCACTCCCTATGTAGCGGCTGCATATCCTGCACCATAAACATCTTTTAGGGACAGATTTAAATTATAATTCTGATAAAAGGGAGCCATTCACATGTGACAAAAAAAAAGGAATGTCTTGCGAATAGTGGAAATTGCTGAATCAGGTCTATTGGGCAAAGGGAATGTCTTAAGGCATTAAATGATGACTGCCGATCCTTGTTTTGCTAATCTAATTCTGCAAACACTATTGTCCAGCAAGTTAACAACTTACCTAAACTAACCAGACTGAACTGAGTGGGAAAGCAGTTCTAATGCGTTTTATATGCAGAAGAACAGGTTGATTCCATAGCAGTAGCGAAATTACATGACATGTTGAATGCAATTTGTGACCCAATAGCAGCATATAAACACTGCTTCTAAAATCCTTTTCAGAACTCCTAACCAAAAGCGAGAATTATATGCAAAGTCGTTATGTCTCAAACTCCTACTAACAGTTTTGATGAAAGAGTGTGGAAACAACCACTTTGATACATGCCATATGAAGGTCAAAAAAGTTCTCAAAAGAGAAGCAACCAGTGGCATAGATAATGCAGGTTGTTTAAGCAAGGGAATGAAATATTATATGGCATATAACTGCAAGCAAAAAATGGTTTTAAGGAAATTGTAGGCCATTGCTCACTGCTGGGGTAACCATTGTCCTGAAACACTGTAAACATAGAAAAACAAAGCATCTGCTATTAAATGTTTGGCTACCCTGAAAATGTCTTACTTTAACCTAAACATTAAATGAAGACCAGGAAGAACCCTATACAGTATCTTAGGCAATTAATTGCATAAAAACGCTATTCTAACATTCATCAATAAGAGGCTCTAGTGGCTGAACTGCTTTGCTCCAAAGTGCCACAGCCACCACAACAGGGAAGAGCCCAAGTAAGCAATATTCTTAGGGATACCATGAAAATACAATATTCTGGTCAAAACGCTGAACATTATTTGTCAGACCGGAAATTACCACATTCAGTGTACTCTGTTGCATCTGTAGACAACTAGAAAATGCTCATCTCAAACAAATTCCACCTGCCACATAGAGCTAACAATTTAAGTTGAAATAAATTTGCGCCAAAACCAGTAGATACTCTTTTACCTTCTAACAAAACCAACATGCCAAAAGGGGAATTTAAGGCCTAAGATGAGCAGCACCCAGCCCACGAGCAAAATTCTGCTCATAGGCAAAATGCCTGATACAAACACTAAAAAGCCCAAGGACAACTGAATCACATAAACCGTATACTAATTTCTGATAAGGTGGTTTTGAAAAGATACCGTGTCTTTTGTTGTAGGAGTCTAAAAATCCATCCTGGCAAACTCTATACCGACACCAGGAAATAAATGCGGAGCAAGGCAGAACTGAGATTCAGCAGCCAAAGGGACATGGTACCAGCAAACTGGAAGACCAGGGAATCACTTTCCCCATGCTCACTGGACTCTGGCTTTGATAACAAACTGCCTACCAGGCAACAGTGTTTTGCAAAGCAGATTTCTGCAGCACTGTAGCAGAAATGCATTGTGATTTAGTAAAAGAAAATTAGAGCCCTATACTGAATTGAGGGGAGGAAGAGCATTGGAGGATGCAGATCTCTGTGGCAGAGCCTCAGAGCAGATCATGTAGCTACACCAAAAGCCTTCCAATGCTTCACTATTGAATCTTCATGCTGCTTATCAAGAAAATACATTTGAGATGAAGCAAGAAGAGAATGACCAGGGACTTACAAGCTCCTGACCAAAAGCAGAGAACAAAAAGATTTAATGTCAGATTT